>OX376696.1:67107237-69507237 GCA_947389925.1 Coelopa pilipes
AATGAAAGAAAGGGAGGGAGAGGCAGAGGGACAGAAATCCAAACGAAATGAACTCCGCCTGGATTCATTTCGTTTCGCCTGACGACGTTGTTGTTGCAGGAGTTGTTACTCCAATGACAGCCGGCTCACAACAGCGAGACGATGAGGTTATCTCGCTCGCTCCCCCCCCCCCCCCCCCCCCTCTCCCGCACCACTATTCCTCATTTTGCTCCTACCCTCCCTCGGTTCGCCACTCCTCGTGTCGTCGCCGGCTTTGTCGCCTGCACCACGTTCGTCCTTTCATAACGTTATGAAACATTTTGATGTTTAACACTTCAAACGTGTTCCTGCTGCAAATGAAGCGCCGGCCAACTTAGAGCGGGAAGGAGAGAGCGGGTGGAAGCGAGAGGACGTGAGGAGGGAAAGGACTCCAATCGTGGACATTGGCGAGGAACTCCTGGCACTGATTCCTGACCCCCGGAACGGAGCGAGTCAATTGCGGACGAGGAGTGAAGTATTGGAGAGACAGACGAGGATGATGTTGGGGACGAGAGGGAGGAGGGGCGTGAGAGAAGGATAGTGAGGCGTAGCTGGGAGCTGGACAACAGAGTGCACGACGTGATGGTGACGATGATGCCGAGGAGGCGGAAACTAGTGCCAATAATTCCGGATCGCTCGGGATTTCCCCAAACTGGCGGGAAATTGAAAAGGCAAATTTCCTTCGGGGGGCTGGTGGGGCTGACACTAAGCCCTTATTTATGCACGGCTCGCTCGGCGCTCGTGTCTGGAGTCGCGTCTAAGCGTGGCATTAGGACGCATTGAGCCGCAAGAAATTCGCAAAACGATTTCAATTTGCGGAGCGTGCCGCCAAATCACACACAAACACAACCCACACACACTCATACACGTCAACTCACACACACACACGCGCTTCCCCACAACCCCGACAGCGCAGAGACATCGGGTCGGGCTCAGTTCGCGAGACGGCCCGAAGCCTTGCCAGAGTCTTCCCCGCCGAATTTATTGCAATAAAGCTGTTTGTTTTTATGACTTCATCCCGTCCCTCGCGGGCCCCCCCCTCCCCCCCCTCTCACTCTCCCGGAGGATGTTGTCGCTGTTGTTGTTTGTCGGTCGCATGTAAGAGGGAAAAGTGTGAGTCTCGCGGGCAGGAAGGGGTGCGGCGCGGCTCGGGGCGGGGCTCGGAAGGAACAATTTAACATTTTCCCTCGATTTCCCTCCTCGCGCATAAATTACCCCGCCACGCGGAAGCCGGAGAGGTGGGGGAGGAGGGGGCGTGGCCGCGATGTGGCCCCCGGGAGGTTCTCATAATGTGCGGCGAGCAGTTCATCAAACCGAAATTAGCCTTAAAGCCGCTTCCACTTTAAAACGCGCCCATTTGGGCAGACGCGAAACTACTTAGTGGCGAAGGGATGACTCGCGTGGCTCCAAGGAACCACCCTCGTGATGAAAAGGTCATTTGAGCGGTTCCAAAAGATCACTTTCGTGGTTCCAAAAGATCACTTCCGTGGTTCCACATTGAGTGGTTCTCTTGGAGGACAATGTTTTGGTGCTTGAGAAGTCGACTCGACTTGAACTGGAAGCTGTTCAGGACTTCCCCACCCTCACTCAAGCCCACTGATCAAGAGCGACATTTGATAACTCGCAAACTCTCATCCCGCCGCCGTAATCGAGGCGTTTCCAAGGACCCGCCGGCCCAGCGTCCTCTCGAGCAGCTGCTGAATCAATACTAATTGAGGGCTATTGTTTGCGAGACACAAATACGAATGCAACTGTCGTTGCTGGCACATGGCGGACGGACGCGCACAGCCATAGATACAGCGAACGAAGGAAGAACAGACGCAGGACCGGCGGCGGGAGGAAGGACGGAAAGAAGGAGGGAGACATGCAATGAATGAGCAATCCATAAATGCGATTGACGGATTCGCCTCAAAGCGGAGCAGAAAGTATGAATTCGAACAGGACGAGGACGACGGCGAGAAAGAGAGGGAGAGAGAGAGAGAGGGAGGGAGGGAGAAGTTGATGGAGTTTCGCTGGCATGTCTCGCTCGATGCAATATCCTGGGGTCTGCCGCCGCCGCCGCCCTCACTTTGACAAACGAATTTTTCAACTGCGAGTCGCAAACTCGAAGACGCAAATTTGATTTTAAGCGTTTAACTGTCAGAGTGACAGCCGCCGCCGGGATGCGATGCGACAGCCGCCCCATCACATGTCGATCCACCCCCACACAAACACACACACACACCGATACAGTTTTCCCTTGACAGTGGGCTGAGGACTCTCTCATTGGAACGGTTTAATTTATTGCCGCCAGCCGTTGCCGATCATCCTTCTTTCCTCTGGCCAGCATTGTGCTTGTCATTGCTTTAGGTGTTGTTGTTTCGCTGTCCTCGTTTCTGCCGAAAACCGCGCCTCGTCTCGCTCGGCGGAGCCTCAGGACGCCCCGCAGACTGAGGGCTTAATCAGGACGCCTCCTGTCGCTCGGGGGAAATTACGCGATTTTTCGGAGAGAATTCGGACCACTCGGCGGAGGCCTCGCGAATCTTCGATGAAGGAATTTCCCAGGTGAGAACCACTCATCAGCGGCGAGTGGCGGTGCAGGCGATATGTAAATGTTTGGGCCCCAAGTGGGGCAGAGGGAGAGAGAGAGGAAGGGCGAGGAATCCGTTCTCTTAACTTCGTTTCCGCAATCCGTTTCGTCCCCGTCCTCGTCGCCGTGCAGGAATTGCATTTCCTCATCTGCTGCTTCAACGGGTTTCGCCTCGCTCCCTTCCCTCCGCTTCCCGCCCTCAGCCCTTCGATTCCTCGCGCTCCGCCTTCGATGGCGATGCATTTCTTGACTTCCTGCTCCACCTCCACCTACGTCGACCCGGCCCCCTCCGGTGCCCCCTTGATTGATGCCACCAACGACGATGGCGCGCCGTCGATTGCGCCGCGCTCGAGGCTTCCGTGGCCACCCTCGACTCGCCGTCGACGCGAAAAGTTCGTCAATGTCGCAGCCCCGCAGCCCCGCTCCCTCGCTCCCTCGCTCTCCCTTCCTCCCTGCCCCGAGTGTGTTTGCATGTCCTCGACGGCGGGCCGTGTTGTCCTTATTTCTCCTGTCGCCATCCTTCGACTCGCCACCATTCGATCCCCCATTAATTATGCTGCGAACAGCGCTGGCGCCGGCCTTTCGCCGAGATATCGGCCGGCGGGATGAGGGGGCGGAACAGGGGACGTTGAGTGGACGGCGGCAGAAGGATCCAGGGTAAAGTGCGCTCGAGCGCCGATTGCTTGGCTTCCCGAACGGTGAGCGACGAGCTTCGAGCAGAAGGATAAAACGGCTTATGATCCTCCAGCAGCTCCTTCTTTAATTTATTCACTTTTTTCCTACGTGATTTTTTAAAAGCCTTAATAATATCTAAATCAAGATTTTTTTTCCCAATCGCTATCTTCGGAATCATTCGCTTATATAATATTTTCTTCACTTTTAAAGCGCAATTTTTCTTGAATTTCTCTATAACCAGAATTCCTCGGTGGTGAATTTCAGCACATGAAAAGAAATCTCCTCAATCGGGTCAAGTTCTGATGGCACAAAAATGTTCAAAGACATTTTAAAGAGATGTCTTTCAACGGGCGCGAATTTAATTGCGCCTTGTTGTTGTAGAAGCCGGGCTAAAGGCCTCTCGGGACCAACCTCAACTCATGTGTGGATGTGCTTGTGTGTGTGGGTGAGGAGTTTTAATTTAATTCCATGAATTTTAATTTAAAAATTCGCACGAACTCGCGACTTCATCGAGGCGCGAATTAAATGAGGTTCGCAGAAGGCCTCGGCCCACGCAGAGAGGCAGGGTGTGAGAGCTGGGTTCGAGCTGTGTTTGAGCTGTGTGAGGGGGAGTATTGAGGAGTGTGTGGCAGTGGTGTGCGTGTGTGAGTGGGGCAATGAGTGTGTGTTTGACATGCTTTCGCTTTCGACGGATGCTTTAATTGGGCTGCTTACGACGAGCGACGGACGAATGTGGGCGACGGCGACGGGCGACGACCAGGCCACGTCCGGGCAGGGCGTCCTCGCACCTCGCCGACGACGACACGGGACCCGACACGGGACCCGGCGCGCGAGGAGGACGAGGTCGGTCCACTTGTAGCTGCGGGTCTGAGGCAGTCGAGGCGAGGTGAGTCGAGTGCAATTTTGAGCAAACATTTTTATTGTGACCCACTTCCGTTTCCGCTCACTCGCCGACACCCACACACACACACGCCCAAAACTGGCACCCATGTAATTTGTGCGACGACACAAGTGGGCATCATTTAAAGCGAATCCTTGCGTGCCAACGGCCCGTTGTTGTTGCTACCCTTAATGTTGTTTTCATTGTTGTAGTTGTTGTTGCCTCTGTGTGTTCCATTGACGTGGCCCTGTCGGTCGTGTGCCGGGTTTTGTTGCTTCGGTCGGTGTCGAAAGTGAAAAACGTTGTTGTTGCTCCAAGGGGTCGGAGTTGAAGTTGTTATTCCTGGCGATTATAATGGCTGGATGTAATGAGTGCTGTTATGTTTGTAGTTACTTAAATTGTTGTTGGTTTTGCTGATACGTCAACATCGACGTCGTTATTGTTGTAATTTTCGCTCGTTGTTCAACAACACCAGCAACAGCAGCACAACACTCATAATCTCTGCTCTTACACCAACAATGATGATGAAATTATGATCCATTTAATGACTTCCAGGACCTCAAATGACGCCGACAGCGATTGCGGCAACAACATCTGACGTTTTTGCAAGTCCTCGTGGGGATTCGCAAGGTCCTTGAGACGAACCCGTCGAGGATGAAAATTAGCCGACTTTAATTAAATTTTTTCAGTCGGCATTCAACATCATCCACAATCGGAAGGAAGCGAAGGTTTCCATGGTCAATTGGAAAAAGTTGAAAGTTGAAGTTCCTTGAAAGGAATAGAAAGAACCTGAATCGGAATAAATCCCATCGCTCCCATTGGAGTTTCTCTATCCCATTCCTCTCTTCCACCTAGCGCCACTCGACGACCAGGATCAGGACCAGGACCAGGACTTCGACCCATTCCAAGTGACCTCGCCCTGCAAATCCCTCTGATGTCCACGAGGCCCGAGAACATTTTCTCCTCCTGCCGAACTCCGGCACGCCATTAGGCGCGGATTCCGAAAACCATTTAATCAGAAACGTTATTAATTCGCCATTTAATCCGGGGCTCAGGCAAATCCTTCGACCTTCGAGGAAGTTCCCACAGATTTCCACGAGGCGTGGCGGATCGGGGTTGCGTCCGGGGGGATGCGTTGGCATTGTTGTTGCTGCCGCCGTTGTGGGCGGACTCGCAAATAAACTCGAAATGGACTCCTGCGACGACGCCCCGCTCCTTCGGCTCTCATGAATTTTAGGTGTTGTTTTCGAAGCGGCGGGCAGGCAGCCCTGCAGCAACAACACAAACACCCACACACGACCCACACATGCCATTCGCAGGGAACAAATTTCCGCTTTAACTCGGCGTCAACATAAATTTCCAGTTAATGGAATGCGTCAGGGCGGAGCGGGACGGGGCGTGGCGCGGCGTGGCGGAAATCAAATCATCGACTTAAAAATGTTCGACCGGGGCTCGGGCGGGCGGCTCGTGCGTGTTCAATCCGTGTCCTTGTCGTCCTCCGCCGGCCCGCCCCAGTCGCTGGCCAGGGCTGTCTCTCCGTCTCCGCCTCCATCTCGGGCTCATTTGCATACGCCCGGGACGCGGAGACTCCTGGACTCGAAGCTTGAGACTGCGATTGTGTTTGCGAGTTCATCTGCTGATTAGAGACTTAAGAAAAATTGGTCACATTAGACGGAGTCGTCGACGACGAGGGTGACGAGGGCGACCGGGTGGGCGGGAATTGGGGGAAGGAATTTCGGAACCCTCGTCCCCGCCGTGGGGTGAGCGAGGGGCGGGATCGCGGGCGGTTGGCTCGAGTGCTCGGGAGTGTTTGGCAAATCGGCAATGAATTTTTATTCAGCTCACTGGGCAGCTCATGGAGGAAATTCGAGTAGAAGTCCCGATAAACACGAACACCAAAAAAATGTCCCGCCGAGCGAAGATGGAAGGAAGGAAGTGCGGCCGCTGAACAGCCATCCATGAGGTTTATTCAAAATGATTTGTAAAATTCAAATTCGCGTACAAGAGAATGCCAAAGCTGTGTAGAAAATAAATAAAATAAATAATAATAACCTAACAAAGAATATTCAACTCAATTCAACAATCCACATGACTGAGTGAAGAATGCAAACTTTGTGCAGCAAATAATTACAATAAATTAGGTAATCTAAAGTTATTTCCTGAACTGGATGAAGGCTATAGGCAGCCGAGACGAATTAATAAAAATGGTTAATAAACTTATGATGGACGAAAGTAGATTTGAGTTCTAATTAGAAATAAATACTGAATGCAGTCGTAAAATAACGATGGCAATGAATGGCGCAATGGAATCCTGCTAATAATCATGGAGGACTCCATTTGGACTGCCATAAGGACGATCTCGAATCACTTCGATGCCATATCCGAAGGATTAAAGTGAAATATTTCACTTGCGGAGAGCGACAAATCAATTGAAGGTGTTCGGGAGTGGGGCGACTGGCCGGGATTCCTTTGAGGGATCACGTCGACAGCTTATTTCCTCGATTGCCCGATCCCGACCCCGACCCCGATCGCTCCGATCTGGTGTCCCGCAGAGCTCTTCCATTGCCAGGCCGCAGACTTCGTTCGGTTGATTCGCACGGAATCGAAGATGGCATCGAAGGAATCGAGTGAAACTTAAATGGCAAATATTTTCACCCGAAATTAATTGCAAACTCTTCGGAGGTCTTTGAGTTATGAAATCGGGGTGGGGAGGTCGAGGAGGAGGCGGGGGAGGAGAAGTAAAATATTGTGTGCAAAGCGGATTTGAAACCGCAACCCCGGGACCACAGAGCAAGAGCAAGAGCAGAGACCGACCGACCGACCGACAGACATCCGCAAACAGCAGAGGGAAAACAACAGCAACAACAACACAATGGAGACAGTAGCATCAACAGCCGGCCAGACATAAATGGCAGAAACAAGCACGAGAGCAAAAACAATAAAAACGCATTCAGAATTAAATGCGAAGTCGAAGCGAGCGGAAGAAGTCGAAAATTTAAACATTTATAATTTATCGCCGACAGACCCGACCGCACCCAGGAGCGAGGGAGGCGGACGGAAAATGGAAAAACCAAGGAGGGAAAGAGAGAGGGCGTGGGCGAGGGAGGGAGGGGAAATAGTTCCGAGCAAACATGTTTATGATGAGCCTCAGAACTTGTCTGCTAGTCTCGCTCGGGATCCTCGCCTGTTCTTGCCTCGCTCTGGCTCTTGTGCTTGGGTGTGTTTGTGTGTGTGTGCGTGTGCGTGTGCGTGTAATATGTCTTCATATACGACCATCTATCTATCGGCTCGAGGGTGGGCGTGGTGCACTACATGTGTTTGTGGGCGGGACAAAGCCATTTGCCATTCGTTGTTGCTGCGAAATCCAGCAGTAATTAATGCCAAAGCACAGTTTAAGCCGTAGTTGTTGATGAAAAACAACAAGAACAACGACAACGGCAATCGCACAACTGCAAGGGACCCGAAGCGAGGGGAAGCTCGAACAAAGGACTCCCATCCTGCAGCACCGAGTGATGCCATGAAATGTTGAGGATGCATTAGCAGAGATTATAAAGGCATCATCGAGCGCCAGATCCTTTGAAGGATCCGCCCCGATGCAGCCACCAGGAGATGCAGGCGTGCAATACATATACACAGAGAAAATAAGAGAGAAGCGCCGAGGGAGAAGTCGTGGAAGCTGAGGAATCGGGCAAGCAACAAATCAATTCGACTCGAGGACTCCGGGGATAATGAAACGAGAATAAAAATAACGAATGCGGAGTTCATGCCAGGGTTTAACACTTATAAATTTCCCTCCCACTGCGCTTAATTGGTTTCATTCTTTCTTGGGACTTGACTTATGGACACAGGACGGCGGCGTCGGAGCCTCGGCTGATGTTAATGCCGAAGTAAATACTCGTTCGCCACGATCGAATGGGAATGCATTAAGACTGTCAACAAACGAGGAAAACATTTACAGCGCCAACGAGCGGGAAGAAATCCATTCGTCGAGCTCCTTCCGGCTGGAATCCGGGCGACCGGCGGCCGAGGACCGTGCGAGGACTTCATAAATGGACGACTGCTCGCAAACAAGACGACCGATCTCTCGCTCCCCCCTCTCGCGGTCTCTCTCGAGCAGTTAATTTCGGAAAAATTGCACTTCGGAGCAGCAGCAGCAGCTCGATTGCAATAAAAGTTCTCGGCTCGAGACAATTAAAAATCCATTAATCTGCAAACAATGACGGCACAAACACACCGCAGGGGGAGCGAGAAACAGTCACGAAGAGAGCGAGAGACAGAGCGTGTGTGTGAGTGAGACAGAGAGAGAGAGAGAGAGAGAGAGGGCGACGGCAATAAAATTCCCCGTCGTTTGCTTAAACGAATTTAAAATTTATCGCACACACGCACCGGACACACACAGCGGACGACAAGGAGCGACAACAGATAGACAGAGAGAGAGGGACAGAGAGAGAGAGAGAGAGAGAGGGAGGGAGAACGAGATCACGAGTGTGTGAGAGAGAGAGAGAGAATGTGGCTCTCGGCGAAATTATTTATGAGCGCACTTAACTTGCGAATTGTAAACCACTTTAATTTACATCATTATCCGCGAGGGGGCAGCTCAGGACCTCGCACACACACACACACGCACTCACACACACTTGTCCACTCTCGCACTCACACTCACACACCCACAGGCACTCACGTCTCCACGGCGCCACGTACGGGTTCAGCGCGGAGGGAGGAAGCGGGAGAGAGAACGAGAGCGGCCGCTTGTCCACGGTTATCGCGCCGATAAGAGGGCATCACTGGCGCCGCACGTGTCCGTGTCTGCGGGGCCGACGGCGCGCCCACTGTGGGTGTGTTTGAGTGTGTGGGTGCAGCGGTCACTCGAGTGTCCTTCGCCGTAATCCTGCGAGAGCCGCGGAGCACGCGTCGGCGGCCGGCCTGAGAAAAAGCCGAGGGATGCCGAGTTAATTTCTTGCCACAGCGCAAATTGAAATATTAAAAGAGAACAACTGAGAAAACAACCACAACAACAATAGAGATAACAGCAACAACAATGGAGATAGTGTAATTGTTATACGGCTGCCGTTCCTGTTGCGAGTCGTTGTCGATGCCTTTGTTGTTGGCCAGGCCTTTAATCGTCCCGCGCAATTGAGGCCGCCGGGACCGCCGCCGGGACCCCGCCCCCTGGCCCGAGGAAGCCGCGCCGCCCCCGCCCCTCGCGGTGGGCGTAAATCACCTCGCCTCGTGTTGCATTTCAATTGTATCCATTATTTTTTGAATTCTGCAACGCCGAAAAAAAACTCGTTAAGTCAAGGCAATAAATTTGGCTTTCGAAGGATTAATCTGCATCTGTTGTTGTTGTTGTTGCTATTATGAGGATTCGCATTGTCCGTGTTGTTGTTTCGGTGGTCATGGTCGCTGTTGTTGTTGTCAGGTCCTCGGGGAGCTTTAAGCATAATCGTCAATTAACATAATTTCCGTGGAGTGGAGTTCGCAGCGAGTGGACGGAGAGGGGGGGGGAGGTAGAGAAGGACGGGATGAGGGGGGAGAAGCGGCAGAAGGACGGCCAGACGCCAGATGAGCGGCCGGAAGCGGAAGTGGAATTCAATGAGCACTCGAAATGGCGAATATATTGAGGCAAAAGCCGCAGCCAGACGACGTTTCGAATGCGATGTCGTCCTGCCGACTCCCGCCAGCAGAAGCCCGAAGGACCTGTGCGTCATCGAGGCGGCCTCGTCTCGAACGGGGCGGCCCGACGTCGGGCCCGGGTCGTGGGCCACAATTTATGGGGTGCTTTTAATAACCGCCTCATTTCAATTTACAGCCCAAACCGCAGCCAGGCCGCTGACACTCGCACGGAGGCCAGAGCCAGAGGGAGTGAGAGGGCAAGGGAGAGTCGGAGAAACGAGGAGGCAGAAATCGGGAGGAAGGCGAATGCGAAACACAGGACTTCAATTGCAAACCCCGTGCCAAGAAGAGGCACTCAATTCTCGCATTTTGACAGCGCCTGTCGAGCTATAAATTTGCCATCCCCAACAAGGCGCCCCCCCGCCCCCGCCTCTCCCTCTTTCTCTCCGCCTCTCCCTCCCTCGACCTGCCTCGAGTCCTTGTTCTCGAGTTTTATGAGAAATTAAGATTTGCATATGTGTGCGTGCGGCGTGCGGCGGAGACGGAGACGGAAGGAAGCCGCAGCCCCGGTGACCCTTCCGAGACTCCCTGCCCCTCCACTCTCTCCCTCCCTATCGCCTGCTCTTCCTCTATCTCTGTCTTGTGTGCTCGTTTGGGCTCCCGAGCTCCGCCTGCCGGGTCCTCGTAGGCGTTCCGAAGTCGTCCTGCGAAAACCGCTGGACATTTTTCTAGCATGAAATATTTTATTGCCCCCGACAACGGGAGAACGAGCACAAGAGAAGCCGGAGGAGAAGAACAAGGAAGAAGCAGCCCAAAAGCAAGGGAGTGAGAGAGAGAGAGAGGGGGGGGGGGGCGAATGAGCGGTTGAGCGTTGTGTAATTTATGTTGTGCGAATGTGAGAGCGTGTTAAGAAAATCTCTTCAAAACAATAAATTTCTCGCTCATAAAAAATGAATTGGAAATGTAATTTTCCAATGGCTGCGGCGAATTTATGGCATGCGAATTTTTCAATTTGAGAAAATGATTTATTCGCCGCGAGTCGGTGAGTCCGGTCCGGCGCTTATTGAAAATCCGATTCGCTGCGCCGTGAAATATGCAGAGTGCTTTGCATTTTTAGTTGCGGACGCTCTGGATCGGTCCAGGCTGCGTGACTTCCGGTGGAGCCCATGTGGACCGCGCCCACCGAGCCTGATTTCGATCCGCGAGCGAATCGGAAAGTCAGCGTAAAGTTGTGCAATTCCTGGAAATGCGTCATTTCGTGGCGAGACAACGACGTCTTCTGCTTGCACTTCGGCCAGGACGATAAGTCAGAGCCCGCAAAGCCACCTACTAAATCACCAAACTCTAATCAGAGCGGCAGTAAATGTGTACTAGGCTGTTAGATACCAACTTACGAAACAACAGTCCGCAGTTCGAAATCCCATTTATCCCATCGCCGGTTAAAAATAGTCAGTCGACATCACCGCAATTTAATCAGCGATTGCGATCCGCACTCGAGGCGTTCTTGTGATCAATTAAACCAATTCATTCCTGCACTCGCAATCGATTCCAACGCCTACAGCCGCGGGTACTCGAGATAACGCGAAATAAATGTTTTGAGAACATTTTTTACTTCTGTCACACCACCCAGGGACGAGCGAGGCCCGGACTGTCGAAAGTGGAGCCAGACCCGAGAACGAACCCAAGTCAGACGCAGAACTGTTTGTGCCAGTGGATTTAATTTTATTTTTTCTTTTGGTACTTATATTTCAATCGGACACTTGTACATGACGTTGATCTTGTCGACGTCCTTGTTGCTGATGCCCACGCGCTGTCCGATCTCGGCGGTGGGGTCGAGGGGCACGATCGTCGGCTCGCCGTTCACCGACCAGGCGATCGCCCGGTAGTGCAGGCAGCTGTCGTAGTCGTAGCCGACGCCGAAGTCGGTCACCTTCGTGGCGGCGAACTTCTCGAAGTTGAACTCCTTGCCGGGCACGATGTTCTCGTAGACGACCTGGATGTAGTCGTCGCGGTCGGAGGAGCTCTGCTCGTGGTAGAAGCCGAGGGCGTGCATGAACTCGTGCAGGATGGTGCCGGCCCGGAAGCAGCCCTCGCCGACCGGATACGGCTCGAGGTTCATCTCCTGCACCTTGGCCTGGTAGCCGACGGCCGTGAAGCAGCCGCCCGGGTCCGAACGGATGGCCACGTAGTGGGGCTGCGAGTCGTCGGCCTCGCGGAACCTGACGCAGGTGCGGCTCTCGAGGGTCTCGATGCCCTCCATGATCGCCTCGATTTGCTCGGGCTCTGCGCAGGGAAGGAGGGAAAATAATGAGACAATCACCACGTCACGAGGGACTCAAGTCCGTGCCGCACTCACCGAAGGTGCCCTCGATCTTGTAGAAGACGACGCGGTCCGGCCAGCGGCGAGTCACGTCCAACAGCCCGTTGCGGGCCTGCAGGGGACTCCGCAGGAACTCGCTCTGCGCCTCGGTCAGCACCATGTCGCCCTCGGTCTTGCCGGCAGCCTCCTCGGGGTCCAGCACCGGCACCGCGGGCGCCGGCGCCGAGAAGCCGAGGGCCAGGAAGTTGCAAAGAAAAAGAAGTAGGATGAAGACGTTTTCACGATTCGAAGACATTTCACCAACTGGCCCCGAATCGCCACTCTCGACTAGTTGGGATCTGCTGTTTGCAGAGACGGCAAGTCAGATATCGAGGAGTTTTATTGGCAATAGATATGTTATCAACGCCGCGAGCTCAACTATCGTGGCCGTTGGAAATCGATTTCCGCGCTTCTGCGGAACTTTCACAAGCCACGACTCGACTGGGCAGCAGAGCGCAGAGAAAAGAAAGGAGAGAGAGGGAGCAGAGAGAGAGAGGGAGCAGATCGAGCGGCCCGAGTGGCTTGTCGGACATCCGAAAAGCTGTCTATTAAGTTTCCCTCCACTTGTTTGACAAGGAGAATAACTTCATGGCATTAAAAATTAGTCATCGTCCGACCCGTGCAATAAAGATCGAATTGTCGGTTATATGCAAGCTCCTTCACTACTTGAGATAACGCGCCACAAGGAGTACAACATTTCTCAGTCATTAGTGTAGAACTTCGACTTCCGTCCCTACGGCTCTACTGGGCCTGAATGCACCCATTCAGACTACCGCGATCCGTGCCTCGACCAAACTGGCGCTGGACTTTGTCGGGCACAACGAAGTTGGCTTCTTCAGAACTTCTCCAGAAATCGAGAATCGCTACTGGAAATTTGATTGGGAATACGTTGATTGCTAGTGGTCGATTTCTACGATGAGTAAATATTGCGAATCTTCCGATAAGGTGACAATACTTCAGTACAAAATAGTGACCGTGACGTCGATCACTTACGCAAGTCCATATACAGGGCGAGACTACCCAGTTAGCATGGGATTACATTGCCCGATTTATCATATTCAATTACACACTTTAAGATTCGCAATTACTTTCTCCAAGATTTGGTGTGAATGTTTATAGCTATTTACCAAAACTAATTCTGTTGAAATCCCATCGCTGACTTTCGCCCCGTTGAGTTTTCTTCTTATCAACCTCCAGCTACCCAGAAAATATGACATTCGTAAAAGTTTATGGCCAATACAGTGTCAATGGCGAGATTAGAGTTCGAACGTAAGCGATTTACAGCAGAGGTTCTTCCGCTCGCGCCGTACGAGATAAGACACAGACACTTGTAATTGCCCTACGTATGTATTTCACTCAGGTATGCGAATCAGGGCGAATCAGGCGATAAGGAGCTGTCATGAGCTGTCATAGTCGACCGATTATGAACACGGGAACTGTGAGAGAGAGACAGAGAGAGCGACTGTAGGATTGGGAAGAATGAGGTTGGAAAATTGAGCGGTTGTGACAAAGAAAACAATGCATACTTTTTGGAAGCTCTTAAAAACCCTCCATTGATAGAACCGTGCGCGCGATGAGAACTCAGAGAGACTTGTCAGGGTTCCAAGTTGAATGGACTCGTAGTGGATTCACTGCATTTGAAACCCTACTACTTTTCAGTTGTAGGTATTATGTTGCATACTTTAGAGATCAGCGATAAGTTTCGACCAAAAGTCCCATGTTGAGATGGGGAACGATTTCAAAGTTCACGTAAAGGGAAGTCGATGATCGACATTCAGTTGATCCCAACTCAAGGGAATCTTTTTTACAAGAGATAGCATTTAGATCAAATAGAGAATGTTTGATAAAACACGAAGCCTTTGAGAAACTATTGCTAAATATTTTTGATCTTGGGTTCTTTTCTCCGATGGATTTCCATGGATGTGAACTAGACTATAAGACCAACAACACACATTCGAATCATAGTTATTTTTGATATCGAGTTCTTCTTTCCGATGGATTTTCCCGATGGATTCCCATGGCTGTGAACTAGAGACTATAAGACCAACAACACATATTAGAAACTTAGATTGTTGACGGATTTTTTATTGCGTTTCTTGGACCTAAACTTCGAGAGGGCACTTGTACATGAGGTTGAGCCTGTTGATGTCGCTCTGGCTCATGCCGATGCGCTGGCCCATGATGCCGGCGGCCTCCTCCTCTCGCAGCGGGACGATGGTCATCTCGCCGTTTGCCGAGAAGGCGTACGCCGAGTAGTGCATGACGCTGCCGTAGTCATACTCCTCGCCGAAGTCGGTGATCGTGTCCTCGTCGTACTTGTTGAAGTTGTGGAGCGTGCCGGGCGTGATGTTCTCCTCAGCTATCCGGACGTAGTCGTCGCGGTTGGACGCGCTCTGCATGTGGTAGAAGCCCAGGGTGTGCAGGAACTCGTGGACGATCGTGCCCAGGCGGAAGCATCCGCTGTCCAGCGGGTAGATCTGGAGGTTGTAGGTCTGGACCCGGCTCTGGTAGCCGACGCTCGAGTAGCAGCCGCCGCTGAGGCCGGTGATGTTCACGTAGGTCGTCGTCTCCTCGGTGGCCTCCTGGAAGCGGATGCACGAGATCTCCTCGATCAGCTGCATGCCGCGCAGGATGTGGTTGCGGTGGGCGTCGTCTGGCGAGAAGCGGCTGGTGTTAAGTCTACAAAGACAGGTTCCAAACGACGGCCTTCAAGGCCCTCGGTGCTTACCGAAGTAGATGTCGTTGAACTTGTAGTAGACGATGCTATTGGGCCACCGCATCGTGGTGTTGATCAGGCCGGTGCGCTCCTGGCTCAGCACCATGTCGCCCTCGAAGTAGCCACCCGCCAGCTCGGGATCCAACTCCACGGTGCGTGGCTCCAGCGGGGCCGCCGCCAGGAGGGCGACCAGGCCCAGGAAACTACCGGTAAACACTGCGAAAGTCTTCATTCTGCGGACTGCGTTTGTCGACTGAGGGCCGACTGTACCGGGTTCCTTAAATAGAGTCCGGCCGGAGCTCAGATCAGTGATTAATGTCTGCCGCTTATCAGATTCTGATACTAACTCGCGGCCAATCGATTTCTACTGACCGCGCTCCCAGCATTCGTCCGGCCCGAACTGCTCGGTTCGCTCCCTGGCTCGCTCGCTATCGACGGCCATAAACTATCGGCTTTCGGGCCAGTCTCGGCCATGATCGCGGTAATCCTCAGCGATAGGCCTTTCCCAACGAGTCGGTTCTGGGAACCACGAAATTTAGGTGACCTTTCCTGGCACTAGTAGACGTAGAAATGGATCCTAGTACGAAGCTTCGTTCGACGTGAACCATTTGCTCTCGTCAATCGAACAGCTCTTCGTTCTTGGTCGCAGCCTTGCGGACGGATTTACAGATTATGAGATACATGCTCTAATTGAGTATTGTTAATAGTGGCTATCAGTTTCATATCTCCGCGGCGATAGTGTTTCCATTGATTAGCAGAATTCCACTGATGGAAGCTCAATAACTCCATACAGTTTCGCATTTCAGAGATATAGTACTGAGTATAAAGGCATGGTGTGTAGCATGCTTGGGCTACTCTTGGCGAACATGAATGGTCAAATCAATTCAGTCGTAAATTATCATGCGAACATGTGTACAATATAATCTTTTAGGCAGGTGAACGTTATGGTAGCGATATTTGGTTTGAAAACATTTGCGAATGGAAGACATTTGAGGTACGAGTTGTGATTGTGATCGATCTTGAGGTGGCCACTGGTGATACCAAACCACTGAATGGAGCCTTCTCTCTTTTCCGAAACAGAATGGTTCAATTCAGAAAGCTACTGCTCTTCTAGTGAAGCACGTCGGGTGTTAAGCTATCTTCTAGTTGTACACAGAAAACTTCTAAGGGTCAGTTTGGGCAAACGCCAGATAATCAAGACTCAACTCAACAACTCCCTCCCAGCGCAACATACATACGTATACATTAACGAAGCAAAGAGAAAATTGAATTAAATCGACACTTTCACCTTTTGTTTGCTACGAGTAGCAGACCAAAAATAGGGTTGCTTTCCTGGACCCTGCTGTTCCCGTTGTAATAACGTTATCGAGCCGCCCGATCGAATTTCGCTAAGCTCTCAAGCACTCAGGACGCGGCGATGAACGAATGCCACCTGCCATTTATCAAACACCTTCGCATTCCACCTTCCCGATCATTTAGGTGCCGCTAATTGCATTTATGTTAACCATGATGAGCCCGGCCCGAAACGAAAACGAAGTCGCTCCCGAAAATACTGTCGCAGGGCCGAAGAAAGGAAGGGACGAAGGAGGGAGCAAATGAAGGACCGACAATGGCGACGCATTCATCTTCATTACGGACAGGGATTTCATAAGCGAGCAACTCGTGTCTGCCGCAGGACGACGCAGTTCCCCGACTCGCGATGGGGGCACCCTACACGCAACAACAATAACAACAGCAACAATGGATCCGCGTCTCGCAAAAGATTGCCGACGTCCTTGCGGAAGGACGAAAACACTTCGCAAATGGCCGTGGAGTGATGGATGCGTGTGAGTGTGTTTGGGTGGGAGTGAGTGTTTGTGTATGGGAATGTGCGAGTGCGTGTGCGCCGTGAATGTACACGCCTCCTGCAAGACGGCAACAAATTGTGAATAATTTAGGTGAATTAATTTTATTACGAATTGATTGCGACAGATCAAATTATAATCAATCATCCTCTTAGGAGGGGCGGCGACAAGGACGGGGGCGGGGGCGAGAACGAGAACGAGGACGACGACGAGGACACGGCGTCGTCCTGGCAGCCGGCGAGGCCTCGCCGAGCCGCTGGCAAACGGGCGCACAAATCGATGTCGACAGCGGAAGGTGCGTGTCGTGCTGAGGTCCTGAGGAGTTCCCGAGTTCCCAAGGAAGGGTCGAGAAGCGGCGACGTCGAGGACTCGGTCTTCGGAAGCCTCCACGTCGAGAGCTCGGCCGCCGGAGTCCCTGAAACAAAGCAATTTATGAGCAGTGGGAGGGAATGTTTTTTTTACACCACGGGTAAAGGACAAATTAGCCCAGATCTCTCTCTCTCTCCCTCTCATAATCCTTGCAAAGGATGCAGCGAGAGCTGAACTCGGCGCAAATGCAATGGCCCCAAATCAAGGCGATCTTCGGAAACCCACTGATTGACGGAGGAATGTGGATCAAATGGGAACTAAGTGTGGGTTCCGTTCTAATTAGCACTCAATCACTCGTTGAGCACTCCCAAGTCGCGGCTGGCACTAATTTAATCAGCATTCAATCAGCAGCAGAAACACAGAAACACAGAAACCCAGAAGCAACAGCCGAAGTACGGAGAAGAAAAATGGAAAATAAATAATTTCAGCGCGACCTCGATATTTACCGAGCGAATTAAGGCCCCTCGCCCTCGCCCTCGCACTCACACACGGCCAGGACACACCCCCACACACGGTTGGGAGGGAGCGGGGTCCTGCGAAGGGTTGTCGAGCGCCGTCGAGATCCGTTTTCCGCTCGAGTGCGGTTTGTCGTCGGTGGCGTTTGTGCGGCGGCAACTCGGGCGGCGCCCGCGCACCTGCCAAATGCAGTCGCCGGCGAGCGAGGTTCGCCCGCCACCTCCCCCACTCTCTCTTTCTCTCCCTCTACTGCCTTCCCGCTTTCGGCCCCCTTATCCTTGAACCCTGCGTGGCGTCGAACGAACCTTGAGTGGAATTAAACCGAGGACGTCGGCGCGGGAGAGTGCGGGAGGAAAGAGAGAACGAGTGAGGGAGACATTTAAACAAAGAGAGCGGAGGTGGGCGAGGGAGTTTGATGAAAAATGCGACTTTGAGAATAATTAATTTCAAAGATCCTCGAAACTGGCGACAATGGTTTGTGGCGAACTATTTCGCAAGCTGGACACTTAGGAGCACAAAGAGAAAGAGGGAGACAGAGAGAGAGAGAGAGACCGAGTGAGCAAGGGCAACGACGACCTGAGAACGGCGGTGCATCCGGCGCCGCCGTCTTTGTTCGGGCAGCCGAGTCGCCGGAAGTCGTTCAAGTGAAATTTATGCGACGTTAATAAATGTTGTCGCCAGCAAGAACAACCAAAACCAACAACAACAACCTGAAGACGACGGAGGAGCTGCGGCGAGTCCCCGAGTCCTTGAGAGCTCACACACGCACACACAAACACATACGCGGAATCACTTCGAGCTCCGACACAGGGACATCGGGTGGTTTCGCCGAGCATCGCGTCGCCGGCCTTCAAATGCACACAAACACAAGCACACCCACACACATGCACTTTCCGCCGGCAGCAAGGCCGCGGATTCCTGTCCCACACACACAGAATGTGGGGGAGAGGGAGAGAGAGGGAACGTGGCGACTGAGTTAAACACATTCGCAATTCATTCGCCGAAATTCCGCATTAAGGCACGCACACATCGCTAATAACCATCCCCATGCTCACTCGCTCTCTCGCTCGCTCCCCTTCTATCTGTCCCTCTCTCGCCCGCGCTCCGGCTGGGACATGCATCGCCATTTGCATTTGGTTTACGAGCAGCGGACGCGGCTGCCGTCCGCATCCTCCGTGGCCCGGACGAAAGTGGAAACGGATGTTCCACAATTTAGTTGCCAACTCCTCGGGGACGCTTCCGCTCGTAGTGGGTCTCCTTGTAGCGGGCTGGATATTGTTGTCCTTGTCCCTCTCGTTGTTGGCATCCTTCGTGTTGTTGTTGTCCACCTTGGCGTTTTTGCTCTTCTGCTCTTCTGCTGGTTTCCGGACTCGGCTCCACCACCGAGGAAGGTCGTTTGTAATGAGCATTGAACTTGGTGTTGTGCTTTATTACAACTGCTCCTCTTCTTCGCCTTCTCCGCTTCTTCTTCTTGTGCCCCAACTCTTCTTCTTCTGCCACTTCCTTTGCCAAGCCCCTCTTCCATCTCGTTCATTTTCTTTCTCTGATTCCCCCGCCTTAGCCAGGTTATTGTAATCATAATTGTTGTTGGTACTGCTGCGGTTTCTGAACTTGTTGTTGTTGTTAATTTTGTCATTGTAGTTGGTGTTGTTGTCCTTTGTGCTGATGCTAATGCGAGGCGGCCAACGCATAATTAAAAGCAGCCCTCGTCGTGCGCTCGGAGTCGTCGTCGTCGTCGTCGTCGTGGTCGTCGTCGTAGTCGTCGCCGGACGTCCGGCGAGGAAGCTCTGATCTTGTCCTGATTCAGCTCCGGTGCGCCGAGGGACGAGGGACCGACTGGGGCCGAGGTCGGCTGCAGGACCTCGGCGCAGGCCCGGATGCGGGAGGCCTTAAATCGAAAGTGGTCGCTCAGGTCGAGCTGTGGACAACCAGGCGAGTCGAGTCGAGTCGAGTCGAGAAGGGATTTTGACAAGGAGGGGATGCGATTCTGAGACCAAGAAGAGGATCTGACTTTTCCCCCCGTTGCGAAGAATTCTTCAAATCTCATCCAGGTCCCTCTCTCGCCTCGCTTGTTCTCCCCTTGGCGCTGTCTTCAACCCTTTGTTTTGGCTTCCTGGCCCCTGGCACCAAATTCCACTAGAACTCGCACTCCAGCAGTCCAGGAAATTCCGCCAGTCTGAACCTGATTTTCATTTCTCCGGCTTTTCGAAATACCACCTTCCCCTCCCTCCTCTCCCTCGCCCTGCCTGCCGTTGAGCAGCAGATTAATCGATGCCCGAAAGTTTGGGTGCGGATCGGGAAACTTTTCGCATTAACTTTCCGCCGAATTGATTTGTCAATAGAGCCCGAACACCCAGCCACCAGTGTGCATTCAGAGCCAAACCCACAGCCACACACACACACTGACACACACAGAGCCAGACGGACTGCCGCGAGTGACTTCAGGCGCCGGGGCAATTAAAGGCGAATGTCAATTCTGACATTCGCACTTCATTAACGCATACCATGGATTTTGTGAGCACCTCACAAGGAGCATCCCTGTGAGGGTGGGGACCTGAGAATGTGCGAGAGTGTGTGTGTGGGTGAGGCTTTGGGAGCGTGTGCGTGAGGCGAGGCTTTGGGAGCTCATGGGCAGGAGTGGCGGGAACTTGAGTGTGTTTGAGGTCGAGGCGGCGACGAAACGAAGGGGGAATTTTATTGCTTCTCAGATGCATTGCCTCTGTCGCTCTTCCACCGTCTCTCTCTGTCTGTCCCTCGCTCTCATTCACTGCCTCTCTCTGTCTCGCTCGGAAAAGAACCTCTAATTACCAGTCGTCGGCACGGCGAAGGCACCTCGGCGCATCCTGCGGCGCTGATAAATTCCGAAAACTTTCGCCACGGCGAGGGCGGACGACGTTTGTGGGAGGGAGGGGCGCGAGAGGGTGATGCGGGGGCAGGGGCTCTGAAAGTTGACTTAAATCCTGCCACACGAACTTCCTTAACGCGCGCTCGGCGACGTCAACTGGCGGTGAAAACTTCCTGCGGCAGCCGCAACTTCCCAACTTCTGCCCCGGCCCTCGCCCTCGCTCTCACTCTGACTCCCACTCACGCTCTCCCTCGCACGCTCGTTCCTCTCAATCGTCCTCTCCTCTCTCGCCACCACCTTGTGCAGATAGATTTGGGCCGCCCCCGCCGTCGCCCTCGTCGCAACTTTAAATTCATTTCCGATCTCGGATTCTTAATTAATTTTAAATGCTCTTTTAATAGTGTTGCCACCGAGCGCCGAGCAAGAGAGCGTGGCTTAGGGAACTTTCCAACTAGTTACAGGGTGCTTCGGTCCGCCGCCGAGGTGTCCTTTCGGAGCCGCAGTCTGCCACGCCCACTCGCGCCGCGGCGCCAGCGTCGGCGGCGACCCGAGCAGCAGCAGACATGTTTTATTATACAAATTGCAATTACGTCTGAGATTACGCCCCGAGTTATGCGCGCCACGGCCGCTGAGCCGCGCAATCTCTGGCCCCGCCACAGACCACCGACGACCCACCCCGCCCGCCGGCCCCAGACGAGCGCGGCCAAGGAGTCGCAGTCGTGCTCCAAAAACTTCACCCCAGAGGCCGACAAAAGCGCAGCGAGCGGGAACGAGCAGGTGGAGGACGACGAGGTGAAGTTGGAGGAGGAGGAGGAGCAGATCCGGAGGATGATGAGGAGGAGCCGACGATGAGGAGTACAAGGAGGATTCGAGCAGAATGAGGAGCAAAATGAGGAGCAGAAGAGCAGGAGAAGAGCAGCAGAAGAAGGACAGGAGCAGAAGAAGGCGAAGAACGAAGGTTTGGAATACTGAAGAAACCTACAGGGAAAGGACAGCGAAATTCAAAGTGATTTCCTCTCTCTACCCCTCAGTCGGCTGACGGAACATCCTGGCAATGAAATGATCCAACTACGTATATTTCAAACGATATAAACGAATGTTCATCAGGGTCGTCGACCTCGACTCGTCTCAGGCCTACCAAAGAGGTCCAGTGGCGCGAAAGTTGCCTGAGCACGAAAGCCCTTCTGGACAAGTTCCTCCCGCAAGGCCCCGAAGTCCTGCTCACCGACAGGATGCGCCGGAAGCGGAGGCGCCGAGCCACGCATCAACGGAATTCAATTAATTTTCCAATTATTTAATTAACCTTAATTATTGATTCTTAATTTTAATCGTCGCTCGTTGAACTGCGTGGCGAGCCATTAAAAACGCACCGATCGCATTTTTTACCACGCACTCTCCCTCTCTCTCTCCCTTTTTTTTGCTCCCTCCCTCTCGCTCGGACGCTCGCCCTGTCTCTCGATTCAGTTTGTCGTCGGTTTCCTCTTCCTCTGCTCGTCCCGCGTCGATGTCCCCTCGATGTTCGCCGGTCTGGGCATCGTTGAAAGAGTGCGTGAACGTGTGCGTGTTTGTGTGTGTATTTGTGTGTGTTTTTGCATGTTGTGTGCTTGAGCTTTTTTGTGTGCGTGTCTTCTTTATGTATGTGTGGCTGCGGCTCTGAGCGAGTGATTCGGTGATGGGAGATAATCCTTTAAAATTGTGAAAGGCTGTTAATGTTGACACCGTGCGTCTGTGTGAAGCAGTCAGTGTGTGGGTGAATAAGAGAGACTAGTGTGTGTGAGTGGGCGTCGCCTTAATGGCCTTTATTGAATTTCTGCACAAGATTTCGGACGAAGTCCGCACAAATCGCATTTAAACGTTTTAATTAAATTTTTCGTCATTCGATTCGTAGTTTGGAAGTTTCCGCTTTCATTATCTCCCCCTCTCTCTCTTTCTCCTTCTTTTCGACCCCTCTCCTGAATCCGTTCGTCTCTCGTTCCCTACCGCCATCCGTCTCGCTCGCACTCCATTCGTTTCGCTAGCGTCCTCGCCACTCGACGCACTTGACAACTTGTTGGCAACAACATCATGAATTTAAATTTTTGAACAACAACAACAACAACAATTAACACAACAAAAACAACAACAAGGCAACAAAGCCATAAACATCAACATCAAGAGCGACAGATAGACAGAGACAGCGAGAACAAGAGTGAACATTGCAGCAACATGCTTCACATTATTTACGATGCTCAGTCAGTTTTGATGTTGTTGTAGTTATAAGTTGTTCTTGTTCGTGATGACGATGACGATGACGATGATATTGTTGTTGTTGTTGTTGTTTAGCCAAAACCCATAGATCTTTGTTGCGAGCACGACTCACTCGGCGACTTGACTCGATTTCATTCCATTCCATCAGCAGCGACAACAACGAATCAACTGTGGACGAAGCGGAGATGCAAGAGCACACAACAACAACAACAACAACAACAAACAAATATGTCCCATCATCTGGACCGCAAACTATGCTTGTGGCCAGTTTAACGCTCGCTCGCACGGCCGTTGGCGCGTCCTCGGCTCCTCCTCCTCGTCCTCGTCCTCACGCTCTTCGTCATGCTCCTCCTCCAGAGACCGAGAGACCGAGAAATTTTCACGCGCGCTCAAAAACGATCGCCGCACGCACACAGGACGTCGCATCATCGCTGGCCGTCGTGCCGGACCGGACCGGCCCGGGTCGAGTCGGGTCGGGTTCAGCGGAAGCGGAAACGGAAGGCGCTGCTCGACAGTGGGCGCCCCCCGTGGCTCGGCGTGCGATATCCTGCAGCGTGCGATAGCATCGCCATCTCCTTCATTGTGGTGCTGGTGGTTGCCGTTTGTTGTTGTTGTTGTTGCTGGTGATGTCCTGGCCCCGCCATGCGAAGTGTTTACTCAAAAAGTTGCAAACGACTCCAGAGATTAGAGCAAGAAATGAGTACGGAAGCAGGGAGGCAGATGCGAGAGAGCGAGAGGGCGAAAGGAGGCTAGAGTGAGAGAGTGAGTGAGCTGAATGGATCGCATAATCATCCAGAGGAGTCGTCCGGACAGCGAGCCTCGCTGGGGCCGTGGAGCGTGCGACGGGCATGTGGCGAAGGCGCAAGTGGAGGACACGAGTGGACGACGCCGACCGCAGGCCGCCGGACCGAGGATATTTGCGGAAAGTGCCGCAGGGACAGCGACAGGCAGGGAACGAGCAGAGGGACGAGGGAAAGAAGAAGAATTATGTGGAGCGCATCAAAAAGCGGACGATCGCACGAACGGAATTCCAGGCTGTTGGGGTCGGTTGCGAGGCGGCCGAGGGACCCCAGTCCAAACCGGGTGGGAACCAGAGACACAGTGCGATGGAGGAAGGACTGACTGAGTGCAAGCTAGACTATAAAGGACAGCGGACGAGGACGAAGGCGAAGGCGAAGCCGTGCGTGTGAACAGGTGGCTGGGCGAGGAGGCGGCAGGCGCTTCCATCAAAGGGATGATGAAGTGGATGATATGGGGATGATATTGAAGGCGATCCACCCGAAGCCAAAGCAGACAGAAAAGAATGAGGAAAATCGACACGAAAGAAAGAGAATTAAATTCGAGGACTTCAGAGGCAAAGATCGAAGACGAGGGAGGACAAGGAGTTGGTAGAGGAAATCGGGAAGGTAAGAAGGAGGGTACGGCATAATGAGCGGCATATTCCCTCTCTCTCCCCCACGCACCCCTACCTCCTGTCGCGTGAGCAGCGGAAGGAGTCAGCGGAGGACACCCGGGTCGCCGTTGCCATAAATATTTAGTCGAACTGTCGAACTAATTGTCAATAGTGGAGGAAAAACCGCAGGCGGCCAAATGAATAACTTTGGCAACGCCACCAGCAGCAGCGGCGCAACAACAACCGCTGCAGCTTCCGCCAGTCGCCTCGCACACACTCAGGCATCCTCACAGACAGACACAGACACAGCGACACCCACAGCGACACCAACACGGAGCGGGCCGAAACCGCCGAAACTTGAAGTTATGTCATTAAGAACCCATGGTCATTAGTGACTCCGGCACACGCCCCGCACCACGGACCCCCCCACCGAACCCAACGAGGCCCTCGAGCCCTCACTCGCCATCGGACCACTGGGTGGTCGGGGGAGACGGGAGACGGGAGACGGGACGAGGATCGGGGATTTTAATTCCGCCAAAAATTACAGGAGTTTTTCGAAAAAGTTCCTCCGCCTGACAACCGCGCAGACGAGAAGCACGGCGAGGGAGGGAGGCTGCGAGGGAGTGATGGAGGGAAGGGTGGAAGGGAAGGAGGGAGGTGGAAGACAGAGAGACGCGTGATAAACTGGAAAATATTTTGGTGGAATTTGCAAAAAGTTGGCAGCGGGCGGGCACTTTTAATTTCGGAGAATAAGAGGACCATTGCCATCTCGCTGTCCCTCCAACTCGCCCTCGCCCTCTCTCTCTCACCCTGTCCCCTCTTCATCTGCCTCTCCGTCGCCCACTTGTGCCCGTCTAATTGTCCTGCAAAGTCATCTCGTAATTTATGCATTGAATTCCCCGGTCTTCGCTGCCTATTTGTTTGTTTGTTTTCACCCCTCTCTCTCGCACGCCCTCTCTCACTCTCGTTCATTCACTCATTCATTCTTTCGCGCCCTCTCCCTCGTCCCAGCGCCCCTCGTTAGTCCTTCGGGTGCCCAGTCCCGTTAATTCGAGCGTTCGGCTAATGATTTTCCGAATCAACCGTCGCATTTTCCTCCCCCGCCTCCCGGCTCCGCCGCCCATCGGGAATAATTTATGCGTGGCGCTCTTTATTTGCGAAATTAGACAGCCACAAGGACCGGAAGAGATGGAGTGAGAGAGAACGAGTGAATGAGAAGAGCGAGCGAGAGAGAAAGAGTTTTTGTTTGTCTCGATTCATGTGCAAACTTTAATGAAAATATATAATTTTTAATGAATCGCCGGCGAGCCCGGAAAAGTTTGTGTATTTTAATTTTTAATGAATGCGGCTCTCGCTCATGTTGTCCCCAAACGCAAGCCCTTGGCTTCCCCATCCTCACCGCCCTGCTCGTTTCAGCCTGTGGTTCCCTCATTGGACCCCTTGGTTGCTCCTCCCTCGCTGACTCCGCTTGGGATCACTCTCTTCCTCTGCTGGTTCCTTCTCTCACTCCTGCTCCGCCCTCCTCCTTCGGCAAAACTCTCCCATGTTCACATGTTCCAGGATCGCGGCAAAGACGACCGTTTGCGTTCATCTGGTCCTCTCCGCTGTTTCCATTTCCCGCAATTGCAACCACGTTGCATCCAGAGCGAGCCTCGAGACTCGTCCTGCTGCCTCTGATGGTCAGTCCGAGCACTCCCTGAATCCAAACCAGTCTCTCCCGTTTTTTGTCAGCTACTCCTCCACTCCTGCGGACGATCCTGGCGGCGACGCCGTCACGGCATTTAAAGATTAATGCTCGCTCTTCATGCGCCATCGGGATGCGCTGGCGATTGTAAGCGGAAGCCGGCGAAGTAGTGACCGCCCGCCACCGGAAATGAAGCGCTTCCTTCCGCCGTCGTCACCGTCGCTGCCGCGTGCGACTCCGCACTCCGGGCTGCGGGCTCCAGACTGCAGGCCAGCGGCAGGAGCAGTTGTCCGGCGACCGATTGAATGCCGCGCGTTTCGCCGCCGTCTCCGAGTGGCGGCTCCAGTTCAGCTCCAGCTCTTCAACTCGCCGACTCCTCCGTCTCCCTCCACCTCCCCATCTCTCTCGCCGTCTGTGGCCGAGTCTGCGAGTGACGCTGGACCGCCCCAGGGGAGCCACTTTGCTCACAGCTTGTGTTTCCGCCGCGGTCGCGATGAAAAAATCATCCGAGCGCCGCGAGATCGCCAGGACCAGGGGCGAGGCTGCAGTGGTTGCGGGGAAATGGGGAGAGGTGAAGAGGGAAGGGGGAGAGAGAGAGAGAATAGGAAAGCCACTTCTCGCGCTCTCTCGCTCTGGAACAGTTGCACTTCCGGTGGCTGGGCCAAATTTATGGCTTAGTGGAAAATGGCGACGGATCCCTTTAAAAGCGACGCGTCCTCCGCCCTCGTCTCTTTTTCCCTCCAGCCTTCCCTTCTTCTCTCCTATCCTCCTCACTCGTCACCCTCTCCTCACCCGCGACCCGACTCGACGCGACCTTCCGCTGGTCGCTTCCGGTTGACGAGCGGAACTCCAGCGCTTGGAGAGAGGACCCGAAATTTGAATGTCTCGCTAAGGAGCATGAAATGTCCCGTGGAACATTCAGAAAAAATAGTGGGTGCGAGACAGAGGGGAGGAGATAGTGGCAGAAAGAGGTGGAGGGAAGGCGAGCGAGGGTCGGCGCGTTCGAGAAATCCTCAAATTAACTCGAACTCATTTTCATTTTCTCGGACTTATGCGGAGGCAACCAACGTGAAATCGCTTCACTCCCTCACTTCCTAACAATTCCCAGGGGAATTCAGTTGTTGGGGCTCCCTGGGCGACCGACTGAAGAAGGATTCGAGGGAGGGAAATAAAGAAAAGCCAAGCCAGATGAAATTACGATGTCCGGCCTCGACACGGGACAAGTGAGATACACAGTAACCAAGTCAAAAGGTCACAAGCAGGCAGTCGAGGGCCGAGATCGGGAGGGATTGGTCTGAAAATGATACAAAGATGTGCAAAAGGGAGAACGAAATGACGACGAGTGCAACATGGCAGAAGGAATGGAAACAGGAGAAGGACTTGAGAGAAGACTCTTCACTAACTGAAACTTCTATCAAAAGAAAGTCAATTTTGAAAAGCAAATCCAAGCACAGAGGGTCTTGGAGGAACTAAGGAAAAGATATGGAATTGGAAAATCTTAATCAAATAATGGTATTAAATTTAGTAATTATAATATAATGATTTAGATCATGCAATAAATAAACAAAATAGGCAAATTGTATACAATATGACATATAATAGAAATAAAATAATTTAAGCTAAATAAGGAGATTTTAAAATCCTACTACATAAAGGATTTTAAATATTTTCGAATCTTCCAAAGATTGATTATGATACCAAAGCCTGGAGCTAACACTTCGAAGAAAGAAGGCCCAATAACGAGAAAGTTAACAAAAGCAACGGATTCCCGGAAAGTCTCGGAATTTCAGCAGAAAGGGGCAAACATTGTCACTGAGATTGTGATGAACAGAGAGAGAGAGAGAGAGAGGGAGGGAGAACACGAGTCGCCGCTAAGAGGTTGGAGAGACGCAAACTGAGCGTTGCCCACCTCTGCATCAACACCGATAAGACAGAGATAAACGTCGCGCGCTCTCAGTGTCTCGCCCTCCCTCTCTCTCCAGAGCGGGGTCTCCACCGAGTCTCTCGCTCGCACCCCTCGCTGCGGCGCCGATGACGAAACCGGGGTTGTTTGGTTTTTGTAGACATTTTATCGCCAGCGAGTGGCCCGATAAGATAAGGCGGCCGAGCGGCTCCAGCTCGATGAGCTTCGAGGGGCTCCGTGAGTCAGACGGCCTGCGACTTCCGCGACCCGAGCGCCGCGAACCGACTGCATTCGATTATGAAAAGTCCACCGGGTTCGTTCGATTCTTCAAAATGCAAGTCTCCAGTCTGGAATTTCGGGAGCTCCTCCTGCTGTTCGCTCTGAGCTTGGCCCTCGCCGTCGCCCCCGGCGCGGCCAACTGGGCGGGCGCGTTGTGCCCCAGCTTCTGCCGCTGCGACCTCTTCGAGGGCCTCAGGCACGCCGACTGCAGGTACGTCTGGTCACCCCATCCACTTGCTATAGTCATTCATTCACTCCCTTCTCCTCCAGCTACCAGCGCCTGATCAGCCCGAATGTGGAGCTGGCGCTGACTGTGGAGATCCTGGACCTCGGCGGCAACGACATCACCATCCTCGACAACAGCTGCTTCCAGGTGGGATCCGCGACTAAAATTCTCAATCAGTATGAATCACTCCCTCTGTCTCTCTCACTCACAGGGCTTCGAGTCGCTGCGGAGCCTCGTGCTCTCGCACAACGCCATCCACACGATCTACCTGGACGCCTTCAGCCCGCTGCGCAACGCGACGCACGTCGACCTCGCCCACAACCGGCTCGAGTACGTCGACGAGCGGATCTTCGAGGCCAACCGGCGGCTGCGCCACCTCGACCTGGCCGGAAACAAGTTCATGTCGCTCCAGAACAAGCCGCTGCTCCGGAGCACCTCGTTGCGGAGCCTCAGCCTGCGCTCCGCCCAGCTAACCTACGTCTACGGCGAGCTCTTCCGGGCCCTGCCCAACCTCCGCTCGCTCGACCTCTCCGAGAACCTCATGGTCACGCTGAATGCGGCCGCCCTGGCCGTGTTGCCGCGCCTCGAGCAGCTCCAACTGAGCGCCAACCGCTGGCGCTGCGAGCGCGGCCTCCTCAAGGCCGTCGAGCTGGTGCGCAAGCGCGGCGTCCGCGTCGAGCTGCGCGAGTGCGGCGTCGACATGGAGGGAGGTGGAGGCGAAGACGTGGCTGAGGCCGAGGTGGCGACGACCACGAGCCACAAGTTCGAGCGGATGCAGCTGAGCGAAGTCGAGTTCGTCGGCACCGCGGAGCCCCGCGACGAGTCCCGTCTCGTGCCGCAGATCCGCGCCGATATCCAGGCCATCTGGCGGCACCTCAAGGACGACGACGACGACGATGATGACGATAGTGAAGAGCGGGACCAGGACGAGCACCGACCCGGGCCGCCGCCGGCCTGGCGCGTCCGGTACCCGTCCGAGGTCGAGCGCTGCGACGACTCGTGGAGCCGGCTGTGCCACCAGTACCGGCGCTGCCTGACCAACATGAGCCGCCTCCTGGTGCTGGACAAGGCGCCGAGTGGCGACAGCCGCGGCGGCATCGAGCCGTTGACGCGCCGCACGTACACGTCGCAGGACCTGGAATTCGTCTTCGTGATGGGCGTCTCGCTGGGCGTCACCCTCGTGACGCTCGTCCTCTCCTGCATCATGTGCGTGCGACGCTGCTGCGAGGCCCGCCGGCGACCGACGGCCGAGTACGTCGTGCCCGAGGCCGGCGGGTGTCGGGAGGCGGCGACTGATCGATCGACGACGCCGCCCTCGGCTGGGCAGCAGCGTCGCCGGGCGCCGGCACCCGAGCGCGCGGCGGTCGTGCGTCGCGACTACGCCCGGGGCCGGGCCGGCGACGACAGCTTCCTGGGGCGCCTGTTCGGGCGGCCCGCCCGCCACCACTACTACCGCAGCACGGCGACCCTGGTGCGGCGCCTGAGCCGCAGCAACCTGTTCAGCAACCGGCTCAGCCAGCACTACGCGGCCGAGGGCCGGCGCCAGGAGGGGGGCGAGGAGTCGCCGGGCGGCCCCAGCAGCCCCGAGGACTTCGCCGCCGAGCCGTTCGCGGACCGGGAGACGGCGACGGGCCCCACCCCAAGGCCGGAGACGCCGCCCCCCGCCTACGGGGAGGTGGTGGTGGTGAACATGCGCAAGTGATCGCAACCCCGGCCCCGCCCCCAGGATCTCAACCGGCTGTGTCGTCCTCCTCCTCACTTATAGTTTAACCATAATCCCTATACCGATTTTAATGGAACAATGCATTGTTAATGTAGCATTATTTAATCATTAGTTATTAATTCATTCAGGTCACCCTTTTGCATGCTTTTTTCGTCCGTCACGGGCCGTCGTCACTCGCAACCACTCATGAGCACGGGAATTTATTAATATTGTGATTGCTAGCAGAATGTTAATTTGCATTCGATAATGAAGTGCTTTTAATAAAACTACTAGTTGATAGGAGTTTTTGCCGATTTTCAACGCTTATATCTTGAAAATATTTACTAAATATATATTTTATTTTGTTAATATGGTATTACTTTGTTTCCCTGCACTCTAGTCGGACAGGTCGGCGAACAGTGCGATCGGATTAAATTAGCTTAAGGCAAACCGAGTTCTCTACAACTGATAACCTGCTGGCGTTCGGCAAATTGACGATCGGTTGGTGCTCAAAAGTCGCATGAGAAACTCATTTCAATCGCTTTCCCCAGCCCATTCCTAACTTAATCTCTCGGTTCCATTAACACAAATTTGCGACCCGATCAGACGTTGATCGGACACTTGTACATTAGGTTCAACTTGTCGATGTCGGCCCGGCTGAGGTCGCGCCGCTGGCCGATCTCGGCGCTGGGGTCCAGCAGCGGGACGATCGTCTTCTGGCCGTTCTTCGAGAAGGCCGTCGCGCTGTAGTGCAGGACGCTGCCGTAGTCGTAGGCGACGCCAAAGTCGGTGACCGTCTGGTCGTCGTACTTCTTGAAGTTGTGCTCCTTGCCCTCGACAATGTTCTCCTCGACGATCCGGACGTAGTCGTCGCGGTCCGCGGCCGACTGCTGATGGTGGAAGCCCAGCGTATGCAGGATCTCATGCATGATGCTGCCCAGCCGGAAGCAGCCGCTGTCCAGGGCGTAGACCTGCAGGTTGAGCGTCTGCAGCTTGTTCTGGAAGCCGACCTTCGAGTGGCAGCCGCTGGGCTCGCCGATGAAGTGCACGTAGTTCACTGTGTCGTCGGTCGCCGGGAGGAAGCGGATGCAGGAGACCTCCTCGATCTTGTCCATGGCGCGCCGGATGTGTTGGGCGTGTGCCGCGTCTGAGGGGGAGGAAGAATCGTGACCGAGGCTGCGGAAATCCTCAAAAATTGATTCGTTCGCGTTGCTTACCGAAGACCTCGTCGATCTTGTAGGGGACCGTCCAGTCGGGCCAGCGCCGGGTGGCGCTGATGAGGCCGTTGCGGTCCGCGGCCAGCTCCATGTCGCCCTCGAAGAAGCCGCCAGTCAGCTCGGGATCGGCCTCCAGCTCCCTGGTAACGGGGGCAGCCAGGACGTGGCAGCCGAGGATCACGAAGATCAGCAGCGGCAGCAGGTGGTTCTTCATTGTTCGCACGAAACTGGTGCCGCCTCTCGAGATCCACAGATTTTTATTGACTTGACCGACCCAAACGTTCAATCGAAGGTTTCTTTTATCTTGACTGGCTTGACTGGCCTTATCGAGCCGCGTCGTTCTCGCGATCCCATCTAATCGCGTGGTCAGGAATACAACGAACCCGAGCCCGCTGCAGAGGGGCGGCTCCCGTCCCTAACGGCGGTCGAGCGGGACAGCGGGCCGTAAACAACGACGGTTAAGCCATGCCGTTAATTTGCCAAAGACGTTCTCGAGCAATTACCGACGAGCAAGTCCAGCGCCACGACATGACCATGACGGGGAAACCACGCTGCTGAAAGAAGTAGACAGACAGAGGCAGGGAGATGGAAAGTGCGCCAGAGAGAGAGAGAGAGAAAGAGGGAGGGGAATGCATAAATTAACTACGCATCTCTGATCTCAATTGAGTGAGCAACGAGGCGGCGGACGAGAGAGCGGTTCCATTCCCACGGCGGTCCCAGCCACCTCTCTCGCTGATCCCCATCAGTGGAGTTGATTTCGCGTTCTCGCCCTCGCTTGTTCCGCTTCCCTTTCGTTCACTCTCCCCACCCACTCCTCCGGCGCCCTCCGTCCCTTTTAATTTCGCGCCCCGTGCCTCTCTCCGCCCCCTCCGACGATTCTCTCGCGACGACGACGACGACGACGATGGCGACAACTGGCCACAAAGCTCCTCTATCTTTCTCTCCTTCGTCTCTCTCGTCCCCGTTCCCTCCCCGAAGACCCGTCGACGCTCCGTCTGGGCCGGCCACGCCGCCTTCGCTGACCCTCCCCAGTCTCGGCCCTCGGCCCTCGGCGCTTGCGCTTATCTCTTCTTTATTGCTTTTTTATCGCAGTTTTTATGGGGTTTTATTTCGCGCCAAACAAAGTCGCATTGACCACTGCCGGCGGAGAGGGTGAGGGAGACGGAGACGGAAGAAGAAGGGCGGCGGCGGCGGGGAGCTCAAGGAAGAGGGTGGTAAGTGCTGGGTGCTGAAAGAAGAAGATTTTCCCCTCGTTTCGGGAGGATTACTCTAAGAAAGGAGTGGAAAGTTGCGGCTTCGACAGTGGCGACGATGGCGGCGTCCCGAGTTGGAACTTGTATGGACCCGGCGGAGGACGCGCCGGGGGTCGAGGCGGACTCTTGAGTACTTCGCGGACTGGGTCGAGGGCTTGACGGGGACACAGTAGTGAGTAGAATTCGGGTTCGGAGGCAGCCTGCGTTGTTCGCCGGGAGGTACCTGGAAGGTGACGAATTAATTGCCAGAAATAACTTATTTCGTTATTTCTCCTTTCCTTCGCAGGCATTTTTCTAATATAGACATATGCGACAGGAAGGAAATTCAAATTCCACCACTTCGAATGAAGAGTTTGAGCAGGTTTGATGAGGATCCCCGCTGCTCCTTTCGATCGGCGATTTCTTCCCTTGCCTTTGAAACCCCTCGCCGTCTTTCGAGTTCCCACTCCGTGGTCGAGGCAGCGCCCGAGTCCTCTCTTTGTCTGTCCCTTCCTCTGCAGGACGCCGCTCGAAATCGTCCACTCACATCTTTCCGCTAATGGTGCCGGCGACGCTCGTCCTCGCGCCGTCGAAATGGGAGTCCGTAGTGTGGATTATTTTCCAATCAGCGACAAGTTTCGTGTCCATCTCCGTCTCTACTTCTCTGCCTCTCCTTCTCAACTCTCATTTTCCTCTCTCTCGTCCTCTCCCTCTCTTTCCCTCTCTTCTCCTGCCCCTCTCTCGCCCGCCTTCCACTTTAATCATCACTTGGCTGGTGTTGACTGCTGTTGTTGCTGCTTGTGTGGGTGCTGCAGTAGTAGCTGTTGTTATTGTTGTTGTCATTTTTGCTGTTGTCGTCGTCGTTGTCATCGTTGGTGCTGCCAGGACATCAATGTATATCGCTAGCTCGCAATTATTGCGATTTCCATTTCGTTTTAATTGAATTTTTATTTCCTGCTGATGACTTTAACGTCATTTGGCGACGAGCTCCGGCCCCGTCGGTAGCGCAACAGGATTAAGCGAGGCGCACGAGGGTCCTGTCGTCCGCCGGCGGGGATGGCGAGGACGACGGCGAAGACGATCGATGGGGGCGGCTCCAGGCCGGAGTCGGACTCGGTCTCGGTCTCGTGCTCGGACGCGTAATTGCATTTTTATTTCATTTCATTTCTATGCAATTATCGCAAATTCCTGCGGAGGCACCCGGGGACGCCCAGGACGGCCGGGTGGGATCGTCGCCGGTGGGGGCGGGAGGGGGCGACGATTCCCTTCGCTGGCTTGTTGTTTGCGCAGCAATTAGCATCCTTTGGGCGCCGAGGAAACTGCAACAACTACTTGGGGCGAGGCAAGAACAATAAGAGAAACAGAGGGGCAACAACAAAACAACAACAGCAAAACAACCACGTCAACAACAACATCAACAACTTAACAGCAACAACTGGGAGAAAAGTTGGCCAAGGAAACCGTTTCCGCTGAGGCAACTGCCAGAACAACAAAGTGGGCAAACGAGCGGGCCAGAGGAGTGCGAAAGGCGTCGTTCATTGTTTCGCTATCTCTCTCTCCCTCTGTCTCTGCTGCTCCGTCTCCCTTAAGTCATCGCTGTTGTTGTTTGGCGCTTAATTTTCGCTCTTAACTCCGCAAACTTTTCAACTTGAAGAATTAATTAATGGAAGCCTTTATTAACTTATCCAACTGCATCCGTCTCCCTCTTCCCTTTCGCTCCTCCCCTTCCTCTGCCGCTTCTGCGTGCAGTTTTCCCGCTCACACATTTGGTTGCTTCTTCAAAGGATCTGTTGTGGTCTTTTGGTCGAATGTCCTTCGCTCAGCGGGGCTTCAGCGAGGGAAGCTCTCGAGAAGACCTCGTCTAGAGCATCGCAAAACCTCTGCAACCCCCGGAAGCCCCTCGAGTTTCCACCAACTGAATTCAAATTCAGGCATCAGTGGCTTGGAGTGGCTCGCCGGGACGCCAAAAGCCGAAAATGCGCCACCTGTTTCCGAGGCAATGGCTTTTGAAAGGACTGACTCCCGAACGACTCCCAAACGACTGTCGAATTAACGTGGCCTAACCCCACATGGTCGGCGGAGGTCCTTCCGAATCAAATAAACATCGCCTCCACATGTCGTTCGCAATCGTCCTGGCGACTCTTTGTTGCCCTTACTCTCTGCTCTTACCCGGGTCCCTTCGATGCTCGAGTGGCCGTTAAACCTTCGCCACACTCTCTTAACGGCTGCATAAAAACCCGACAGCAACCACGGGCGACAGCAACAACAAACAGCCGACTCAACGCCGACAACAACAACGGCGACGCGGCCGGCGTCAGCAGCAACACCTTCCGAGACAACAACACCATCAAAGTCAGCTCGACAACAACAACATCAGCGGCGACTCGACAACAACAACGCGAACGCCGACATGATAATCGTCGACAGTGGAGCCGGCAACAACTACAACGTCAACGACGAGTCTCCCCGGCGACACGGCCCCAGGGAGGAGGCCCCGAACAAGGTGGGGGCGGGGGCGGGGGACGAGGGAACGAATCTTAAAACTGCGGCTTTTAACGAGGAACGGAGCGGAAATTGAAACACGGCAATTACTGAATTTTTATTGAATTAAAACGCGACGCCGGGGACGAATCGAGTCCAATTGCGGACAACATAACAGCAACAACAAGAACACTAACAACATCAACACCAACAGAATTAAGCCCGACAACAAGAGGTGTTGCGAGCAGGGGAAGAGGCCGGGTGAGAGGGGTGGTGAGGGGATGGAAGCGAAGGCCCTTTGAGAGGGAGAGAGGGAGGAGAAAGAGATGGAAAAAGGTTGATCGGGGTCTGCTGGAGCCGGGACATGTGGAAAAAGTGCGATTGTCTGGCGGGCTTCGAGAGCCATTTGAGCGAAGATTGAAAAACGACGACCCCGCGACCCCCGAAAGCCCCTCGACCCCTCATCAACCCATCGACAACCATCGAGCCATCGCTGTCAAAGGGAATAAATCGCGTTCTGCGCATTTTAAGCCGTTCGCCCCCATCTGCCATTCTATTTTGTTCGCTGTCGAAATTCATTTGTTTTCACACATTTACGTTCGCGGCTCGTTTTTTGCGCCGGCCTCATCCCTCATCAGCGGCGGGTTTTGCCGGCCTGGGGCTGGGATTAGCGCCGGATGCGGTCGTCTGACGCCCGTTTCGTCCATGGTCGATGTGGCGAGGGGAGGAAATGAGCATTGAGAGAGTGAGAAATTATCGTCCGTCCGTAATTAAATGATTTTTTGTTGCACTCAATTCGCGGACATCGTGATTTGCGAGCGAATTTTTCACTCGACACATTTTTTCGTCTTCCGTCGGGTTCAACTCGCCTTAATTGGGGTCGACTTCGCACTCCTCGTGGCTTCCAACTCACGTCGACCTCGCTGTATCAACTCGCTTGACCCACTCCTTCACTCATGCACTCACTCTTCTACTCAAGCATTCACTCACTCATCCCATTCAATATCTCAGGCTTCACTCACTCTATGGAAATTCGCCAGAACGTATCTCGATGTCCACTTTTATCCACGTGCTGTCCCCTTCTTGTCACTTATCTGTCCTTCTTTACTTCCGCTACCTCTGCCTCCATAAGTTTAATTTGAGTGACGCGACTGAAATCACTCCAATTTCGAATTTCACTCACTCAGTCACTTATTCTAACATGCTCTTCGTCATCTAACATCTTCTCTTGCCCTTCCTCCTTCTTTCCTACTATGGGTTTTTTCTCGAATTTCCCTTCTTCGAACAATTTCAATTTCTCGGCCTTCTTCTCTACTCAACTCTACGCCACTCACTCCGCATCAATCCGATCGCTCCCCCTCTCCCTACCGCCCTCTCACTCACTCACATCCATCCGCTCCAATCGCCATCTCGCTCATTTCACGCGCAATTTCTCTTCAGTTTACCAAAGTTTTTCCACTTCTTCGTTTCCTCCTGATGGCGCTCGCTCTTATTATTATTGTTGTTTACATATTTCTTGTTATTGTTGTTGTTCCAGTTGTTGTTGTTGTTGCTGCGAATACGTGTGCAATGAATCAAAAAATTGCTGAAAGTAACAGCAGCAACAACAACAATAACAACAACAACAAGCAACAAGCAACAAAAAAGCATTTATGAATTTTTAATGTGCGAGCGGAGAAATTGCTGAAAGTTTTCAACTTCAAAACTCACGAAGTAAGCGAGAGAGGGTGGGTGTGTGTGTGTGTGTGCGTTTGGGTATGCGTTTGTGTTTGTGCTGCGTCGGTGTGCGTGTGGGGCGTATGCGAATGGCGAATTCATAAAGTTTTCGCATGAAAGTGCGAATCATTCGGCATCGTTTGCATAATCGAGACGACTCGCCCGCTCCGCTCCGGGATGCCTCGAAGACGAAGCGAGCCCCTGATTGCCAGCAAGCATGGGGCGCGAGAGAGGGAGAGAGACAGGGTGAGTGAGGAAGTGAGACGAAAATATTGGTGGTGAGGAACAGCGAAGGAATTCGTGGGAGGGGGAGAGCGCAACGAGCGAACTCGAGCTGAGCAGATTATTAGCGTAAGTGAGAGCCGAAGAGGAGGAGCCTGGCAACGCAGCCCGAAGGACGAATATGAATATTCAGAATTCGTCCTTGCGTCAAATGAGAGGAAGGAAGAGAAGGAAAAAGGAGACGCAACGGGAAGAAAGGAGAAGAATCTTCGAATTCAACCGAAATCTTAGAATAAGACGGTTTGGTCGAAATCTTCGATTTGATTTCACTCAGGTCGACCGCCCGAATTCCTCTGTCCCCAGTCCCCGAGGTCCTGCCACCGCTGCATGGCGCGAAATCGCCGTCCTTTGGCAAATACGTGCCCTCGGCAGTGAGAAAAATTCTCCAAAGTTCGTTCATAATCCTCGGAACAAAACGAGGGAGTGAGAGGGAGGGAGAGAGAGAGAGGAGGAGTGCGAGAGAGAGGAGAGATTTCATTTTGCTTCTCTCTGATTTGATTTTGATCTTTTTCCGAGAAAGTTCCCAACTAAACGCATAAATCCAAATCGGGAAAAAGGGTTCGAAAACTTTTTCCACCGCTTGGCCGCCCCGTTTCGACTTTCATCGAATCTGCCCGTCTCGCTATGCTGTTCCTCTCACTCTCTTTCTCTCTCTGTCTCTCTCTCCCTATCTCTCTCTCTCTCCTACTCCATTCCATTCGTTGGTTTATTGAATCGCTTCGTTGACAATTGCGACAAAAACAACAAATCGAAAGCTCGAAAGAGGAGGCTGCGGAGGTTGGAAGGGAGAGAGAAAGTGTGAGGGAGGGACAAAGAGCGGGGGAGAAAGAGGGCGAGAAAACGAAAAAGGGAGAGCGAGAGAGAACGAAACGAAATAGAAAAACCCGTCATTTCGCTGAGGAAGGAAAATGAAATGCATGGAATGCGCCTTCCTTCGCCTTGTCCACCTCCACTTCATCCTCCACCTCCCCTCTTTCCCCTTCATACCCTGACCTCCTCCTGGCGCATTCCTGGCGGTCCTTGACACGGCGCGATCGCACCATTGTTTGCTGTCCTTTCGCTCAAATGCTTCGCGCGCGCGAGCCTGCGAATATTTATGAATCGCTCTTAAAACAACTACAACAACAACAATAACATTTACTACTCAACTCGACTACTACCGGATGAACAACAACAACCCGAACAACAATAATAACAGCAAAAGCCCATGACCTCGCTTTCATTCGTCCTTCGACAGCCTCGCGATCAACAGTTGTTGGCACTGATTTATTGTACAAATGCGAGAAAAACTATAGAGCAACAACAACAAGGGGACAACAACGACAACAACAACCACGTGACAACTGCAAAACATGTCCTGGCAGCGACTTCGCTCCACCCGATGCTGGACCCGGACCAGAAGCCGGTCCCGCCGCGGAATCGAACCGGACGAGGGCGACGACGACAGCGACAACAATTGGTCAACCTCGATAGCGATTTCGGGCAGGCAACAACAACGGCCACGGCACAGTGGACGCGACGACGACAGGGACAACGACAGCAGCAGCTAGGGCAACAACAACCGGGCAGCATGTGTGCGAAAAGTGAGTTATTTGCTGCATTTATTCTCGCTCCCGCCCAGAAGAGACTCATTTTTCGCTCCGCTCCGCTGCTGCGAATTTTCACGTAACTTCCTGCCACTTTTTGCCGGCTCCCCGCCATATTTTTTCGGCTCCTCCTCGTCTCGTCTCCTCTGGTTTCGCTCCTCTGGAGACTTCAATTTCCAGCATCTTTTTGCCCTGTTCCTTCAGCTCCGCCCGCCCACGACGCCGCTGCACCACATCGGTCGTGGCCCAGGGGAGCAGATTTATTTAAGCACAACAGCATCCTGCAGGGCGTCGACACGCAGACACACGACGTCCTGCTGCAGGACATGTCGGCGATGTCGGCTGTCGTCCGTCCTGCTGCATCCCGCTGGGCCCGGCGCTTGCGAAGATTGCTCGGAGCTGATGAGAATAAAAATTGGGTTCGTCGATTTGACAGGATAATAGATTTAGGGGCGCGCCCTCGGCCATCACCGTCTTCCTCCTTACTCTCTGCAGGAAGCGGAAGCGGCTGATGTGTTGCTTCGCCAGGTGGCTGGCTCGAAGGCAGTTTGTCGGCAGTTGCTGTCGGCCAGTGACCAGTTGTTGTAGGTCAGGGGAGAGTCGTTGTTGTTGCCCGGCTGCGCACTCCATTTGTCACGAGAGCCGAGCGGGACAATTACAGGAAATCGGGGAAATCTTTCAACGTGTTTGGAATCATCGCCGTCCCAGGAACGACAGAACGACCGCATCGGCGCCTGCCTCGCAGCCGTGGTCCGAGGTCCCTCCTCAATCATCGCCGCTGTCGCAATCCGACGACAAGGACGATGACGACGAGTCACCACAACCCCTTCCCAACCCCTCTCAACACCTTCCGAACCCCTTACCGACCTGACGTTTTCAATTGCGTCCGCGACATCCGAGTGACGGCTGCGTCTCGGTCCACGTCCGAGCCCCGGCAGGGTTTCATTTAAATCAACGTTTGCTCTCGCTTCCCCCCACTCTCTCTCTCTTTCTTCCCTCTCCCTCCTTGTCGCCAGCGGGAGAACGAGAAAGAGACATTCGTCGATTTTTTCCACCTGCGCTGTCGACGCGCCCCGGGAGCAGGCCGAGGTTCAGGGATCAGCGAAGTTCAGACAGTCGACTTCACCTCGCTCGCTCTCAATCTGCCGCGTTCTCTCTCTCTCTCTCTGTCTCTCCCACTTCATATTTCTCTCGCCCTCCCTCTCTCTCTGGGTCTGCTTTGGGGCTTCCCGTTGTCGCCGCCGGTTTGTGGCTTAAACGAGCGCGTCCCGAGCACATATTTGTCCGAAATAAAGACAACTCATAAATCTTCTTGCGTCTGTCTCGTTTCGCCGGCCCTTGTTTGCCGATGCGATGCCGACGACCCCCCTCCCGATCGCACCCTCGCCCCTCGGACTTGGGCCGGTTGCCGGCTGGTTCTGCTGCCTCGACCTGGACTCGTTTCGGGCGCAGCTTTTTCTGATTTTCGTCGCCATCGTCGCTGATGTTGGCGTTGTTGTTGTTGTTGCCGGTTGTTGCTGTTGCTGTTGTCGATGTCGCCATTGCTGTGGCCGCGCCATCGTCGTTCTTGTTGTTGCTCCAAACATCCACGTGTACCAAGAGGAAAAATCAATATTTTCATCAAAATGAAAAACGACTTTCGCCACGTCAAACATCCAGGCTCCCGACCGAGGGTGGAAGGGGAGGAGTGCGAGGGGCCCACGTCAACAGCGCGGCAATCGGAGGTGACCGCAACGCCCCCTCGGCCCCCCTTGACAGGTCCCTCGGTGGCCCGGGGCGGCCACGATCGATGTGTGACATGCAAACACACCGTTAATCCGCGTCTAATCCCCGGCCTCGCTCGGCGGTTGGGAGGCGAAGGTTGCTGGAGTACGGAGGAGCGGAAGGTGGGCGGGGACGCGAAGTAGGTTGGAGGGGATCGGGAAGACTCAGCCGGAGGCTGCTGGGATTGCGGAGGACCTTGGGAGGAGAGAGGAGGAGAGCACGAGACTGGCAGCAAGGAGGAGAGGAAGAAGGTCGCGGATGGAGACTAGGAAAGAAAGAGTCTGAGGTGGATGAAAGAGGCTGAGGTGAAAAAAGAGTCTGGGAAGGAAGGAGGTGATGCCGGAGACGAGTCGAGCTGTGGAGGTCTGAAAGGCGAGGGCGCTTAGAACGGATTACGGCCGACTGAGTGGGCAGCGGGAGCTGGCGCAGGGCGGCCAGCGGCCGTCGGCCGTTTTGGGATCAAGGTCCGACGGACGAGGACCATGGCGACAGAGTGACGGGAGGGAGGTTTCGGTGGCTTCGTCGGCGAAGGCGACGGGAATGAGACGTTTATGGGGCAATCACAGGGCGGTAGAGGAGGAGGAGGAGGTGAGAACGAGGAGTTGGAACGGGCTTTTGTGGGGATTGAAGGTAAATTGCGAGGCGGCTGAAGAGTGGAAACGTGGGGGAGAAGTGGGGAAGAGGAAAGGTACCGACCGGCAGAGATAGAGAGATTGGGACTAGTAGAATGACAAAAACAAAAGAGGAAAAGGGAAGGTGGTGAAAGGAGGGAACGAAAAGAGAAAACGACTGGGAGTGGGCGGCAGAACGACAGAAGCTTGATCTAAACAAGGATGGAACGAAGAACGGAAGGAGCTCGGGAAGGACGGTGTGGAGTGAGAGTGGAAACAGAACGGGATGGTGTATGAGGGACGGCCGGTAGTGTGAGAAATATAATTTCAAAATCAGAGACGAATGCACAGACAAAGAGGAGACGAAGCAAATATGAGACATGGAAAGGCAGCGGAAGAGGAGCGAGGAAGGGGACGAGGGAGGTGGTGAGGTAGGAGGAGATGAAGAAAGAAGGATGTGAAGGATGAGAGGAAGGCGAAATTTGGCTGGGAGATGAACACGATGAACGTGTGAATAGCGTGTGTAGAGCGAAATGAACGGATGGACTGGACGAATTGAGGGCTGATAGAGGGGGAGAGATCAATTCCCTGATACCGACTGAGTCCATCGAGAACTTGAAACAAATCCAGAGAACATCGAGTGGCAGCGTATCGAAGCGAGAGAGGACGAATTGAAGCGAAAGCAAACGAATTGAAGCGAGTTGATGCGAGTTGAAGCGGGAGGAAGCGAAGTGAAGCAAAGCAGCCGAGTTGCAGGCAGGAACATCGAATGGCAACGAATGGAAATCCATGACAAGCCTCGCTGTCCATCTCGCGTTCCCACCTCAAGGCGTCAGTCCCGAGTCGTCGCCCTCCTGGCCCTGGCCTGAGCGCGGCTGCCTCGCATGCCCTCGTTAATGAATTCCGCGACTTCGGCCTCCCGTGATTTTTCCCGGCCACCACCCCCGGTCCAAGGAGCGAGCGGTCGGCGTCCTGTCACTCGGGTAAACAAGGGTTAATGGAGCACGAATGAATCTTCCGCACTCGCTCGCCTCCCTCTCACTCTCTCACTGTCGCTCCCTTCATCGCGTTTCCTCCTCCTCATTCTCCTTGGCCCGCTCTGACGCAGGCGGGCAAACAAATAAATAACTAAATCAGGAACTTGTTATCCTTTTCACTGTCATCCTCGGGGGTGGACACGAATCGTTTAATCCTGGAAACGAATTCCCCGAGAATGGCGCAAATATTTGGCTGATTGAATTCACGCAATCGTCGTCGGCTGCGTCGGCACATGAGCGAAATCGCTCGCATATGCTGAAGGCAACAACAACAGGAACCACAGGAACAACAGCCCAAGCAACAACAACAATAAGGAGAACATCTCGAACCCAACCAACAACAACAACACGCTGGAGCTGCTTCCCGCCGCAGATGCCGTCATCAAATCTTATCGCAAGAAGACACTCGTCGGAGTCCGGAGTCGATCGCAAGGATACCGAGAGGCGGAAGGAGAGGTTGCAGAGGGAGGGGTTGGCTGGTGTTGGGCGAGGGCGAGGGCGATGCAATGGACGAGTTTCGCAAATCGTCCTCAATCGTCCTTGTTGGCTCGGCGGCGTCAGCGCATCGTAAATTCGTCAACGCGGCATCCGAAACAGGCCACGAATACGCTACGTGGGCGAGGGGGAGAGAGAGGGGAAGAGATGAAGATAAAGACAGATGAAGAGAGAGGAATAAGATATAGAATAGAGGGATAGATTTGCCCAGCCATGTGGGGAGGCCATGTAGGAAGAAGGGGGAGTGTGGAAAGGCCCAAACAGGGAGGCAAAATTAAAACGTTTGCCGCGGGCTGGGGGAGGCCCAAAGAAGAGAGGGAAAGAGAGAGAGAGAGAGAGAGATAGAGTGTGAGCGAGTGGGCGACTTGTGAAATTTATGCAGATTTCGGCAATAATTGAAAATAAATTAGGGGCCGTGAGGAGGGGCGGCGAAGTCGAGCCGACGGTGAATCAATCGCGCGCACTGAGGGGGAGTCGGCGAGCGGATCATGTAGGGGCGGGTGTGTGTGTGTGAGTAGGAGTGTGTATGTGTGCGTGAGGACCTCCCGTCGAATGTCCTCGTTGACATTGTGACATTATTGCCGACACGAAAACAAAGCACGGGCCAGTGGAGCGCAGCAACGACAACAACAAAAATCAGGCAAAAAACGAGAACGCCAACTACTGTATGGCAACAATTACAACAACTATCGCAACAAAACTGAACAGAACAGAACATAACAGAAGAGGACAACAACAAATACAACAACAACAATTACAACAAACGTGACACTGACATCAATTGCTAAGGACCACCTCGAGGGGGAGCGGAAGCGATGGAGGGACGGACAGAAAGAAAGGTCAGGAAGCCAGAGACAGCGAGAGAGCGAGGGAGAGCGAGGACGACGGAGGCCTCGATCGCACGTCGCTCGTGTGTCGGGCGCTCGTCCTCGGGAAGACAAAAGACACGGCGCTCAATCAAGGAGCAGGGAAAAACACTCCACTGACAAATCGAAGACAAAACAATTTTCGAGATGCTCGCAGGACGACGCAGCCGGTGACGGGCGACACTCGACGGCAGCGGCTGCGGCAGCGGCAGCAACAACAATACATACTACAACAACAACTACACCTACTACAATGACAACAACAGTAGCAGTAGCAGCAACCAGGAACGACATCGACGACTACGGCGATAAATTCAATTAAACCAATGGAGTGTGCGAGGGAGACAAAGAGCGAGCACCAAGGCTGACGACCGAGTGGGCGCACGTACGCTGGTGTGTGGGTATGCGTTGGGCGATGTGTGTGTGTGAGTGATGTGTGAGTGTGAAGAGGATTGGCTGATTGTCATTCAGCTGTTGGCTGCAATAATAAAGGATATCATTGATTTGTTTGCCGAAACAACAGTAAACTCAGGGCAAGGACATGCACCGGCGAGTCCTACGTGCGAGCACACAGAAAAGAGTGTGACGGGGAGAGAGGGGAGACGATGCGAGCTCATTGCAGCTGTTGTAGCTGAGTGGCTGCCATTGTTCTAGTTGTTGCTGCTGCTCTGGGGAAAAGGTCGCAAGTCTCTGAGCCGGGAGCTTCTCAGAGGGCGGCGGAGAGCGTTGAATTTTTCGGATTTTTTAAAAAGAGCGTGTTCAGGTGAAGGAGGGAGGGGTGCTGAAGGTCGTCTCGAGGATCGACTCATGGAGTCCAAGGAGTTCAATTGCTCCATCTTCTTCTCTTTTTCTCACTATATAACTCACTCTCTATACGGCTGTCTCCATCATTTCTTCACGTGTTCAACTTTTTCCAACCTTCTCGCCACTTTCCTCGCCACCACATTCTCCATCACACTCTACACCAACCTCCCAACTTCTCTGTCCACCGATATCTTCATCGATCTCTCCACCTCTCCTTCAAGAACTCACTCCACCTATCACAACTCAATCAACACCACTCTTCTCTCTCTCTCCACCTTTTCCCACCTCTACGCAAGGCACGAAGGTCGTGTGAATAAAAAATCACAGATTCCGAAAATAACAACAACAAATCCGAACAATGACAATTTAACAACGAAAACAATCACTGCAGGAACAACAATAGCAACAAGCAGCAACAATGATGTATTTATATCACAAAATAAACACAACAACAACCAGAATGCAGTATTTATAGCACAGAATAAACAACAACAAGAGCAGCAACAACAAACAATATCAATTGTCATCCCATTGAGACGTTGCAAAGGAGGCCGAGGACGGGAACGAGGCGAGGCCGAAGGACGATGAGGAGGGGACTCGAACCGTGGCTGAGGGGAGCGAAAGGCGAGTGAGGGTGGTGGAAGATAAGTTGCAAGGGGGGCTGGAAGGAAGTTGCGAGCACAATAATTGAACAGAATTAATGCAATTAAATCAATAAAATGTGATGAATTATTCAACGGACGGAATTAGCATGCGCTTGTGTAAACATCGGCCGGCGCGTTCCAGGACTCCCGAGTCCCGAGGACGGCTGCAACAGGACGGCCCACAACAAATTATCATGCATGGCCAGCAGATGAGAATAACCCAACACAATCACACACACGCAGGCACTCACCCACACACCCACACGAGCACACATTGAAACACGGAGACACCGAGGGAATCCGGCAAGGACGACAAGTGGATGCAGTCGGGTCGAGTCCTCGAGTCGGGCTCATTTGCAGCCCAATTTATTTGGATCTTGGGCCATAAATTTCGATTTCGACGAGGCCACGTGCCGACCAGGACGTCGCCACCTCGGGCTCGTTGAAAAGAAGGATGTCGCAGATGAAGCCATCGGGAGAAGACGCTATGGAGTCTGGAAGAAGAACTTTGAAGAAAGGGGAGATGGGGCCGAGGCCGGTCAAGACATGAAGTGGCGTCATTGCCTTGCCTTAGATGACGTCTCTGAGGTCCAAGAAAAACCAATGTCAGCTTTGCCATCTATCGACAGTCTTCACAACTTCTTCCGAGCTTCGTCAGGTGGTTCTTGTCTTGGGAAGCGAAACTCAGCAGGATTTTTTCGACATCGCCCCGAACCAAGTCAATCCAATGCACGAACCGCGAGCTTCCAGTAACTTGATTTGAGTCGAGGGAAGTTTCGAACAAAACTCAACTCTGCTGCCACAGACTTCTTCACCACGGTGCGTGTCCAACATATGTTGACTTGATTCCAAAACTTTTCCTCGCCATTACCGTTAACACACACTCGCTCCCATTCAACAATACCTCTCCCAGTCTCTTTTCTTACAATAGCAACTCTCTCTCTTTCTGGTCGGCTGCTCTTTCTCCCACTCATTGTTTCAAAATGTATTTACAGAACTCCGTGCTCCGCGACTGCGAATGTCATTGAGAAAAGTCCTCTTATCACGCTCCGCTCACGTTGTCACTCTCTCTATCTCTTTCTCACTTGCTCACTCACCCCCACTCGCCTACTGTGTCAGCCAGAACAGAGACTGAGAGACAGAGCGACAGAGAGGAATCATCCCCCAAGCGCCGACGTCGAGCCGAGCATGCGAACGAGCGACGGGCGCCAGGAGCTTTCGGAAGCTTCGAAGAAAGCGAGTCTCTCTCCATAGTCGCTCTCCAAAGGGAGAGAGAGGGACAGCGTAGGAGGGAGGAGGGGGCGTGTGGTGGTGAGAGAGCCTGCAAGCACGCCCGATGGCCGAAGAGGAACGCTGCGGATGTCGAGGAATGTGAGGCCAGAGTAAGCCAGGGTTGCCAACGACATCCGACCCGACTCTGAGACTACTATTTGACTACTTTCTGACTACTTTCTGTCTATTTGCATGTACTTTTCACCAGCTCGGCGACCACTACCAACTTGGATTCACCACTCCGACCCTTTGCATTGAATCAATGAATATTTCTCAGGGCCTCGAGAGTGGCGACCGCCTAAAATTCCTATGCAGTATCATTTTGGGGCCATCTGGTTCTGCTCCCGGGGCGCACGTGTCGCTCTGTCGCCCTGACGCCGCCTGGCCCGAATCCTCGCTCAGGTCCAGGCCAGGGTTTCCGAAGCTCCGCGAGACCCGAGCGCGCAGCTTTGGCGCAAAAATCGATTTCCAACCGCTGGCTCTCGCCAAAGCTCTCTCTCGCCTCCTTCTCCAACGTCTCACAGACCCTCTCTCTCGCTGTCGCACTCTCCCTCGTTGGCCCGCTCTCCCGTTCGAGGGCGATTGGAAAATCGCACTGGGCTGCCGTAGGACTTCTCGCACGGAGCGCTGTCCAAACCGCGAACGAACTTCGGCCGTGAACGTTGGACGAGACTCGGACTGCGCGACGTGAGGTTCCCCTAAGAAGGACCCAACAACAAACCAGTGTGAAAAATATTTTCTTAGCATCCCCCCCAAGTGTGTGCTGCTGCCGCCGCTGCGACAAACTAGGGTTAGTTGGTTGGTTCTGCGGCCGAAATCGACCCACGACGAGGCCCCGAGGCAGCCTCGAGGGTCCGAAATCGATCGATCGAAAAGTGCTCGAGACCCGTGTGCCAAGGGAGAGAGCGACCCGAGGCTCGCGATTGGGGTCCCTGCATGTGTATCCGAGGTCCGTCTCGGCCACATCCACGGCGCTCTCGGCGTCTCGGTACTTTCGCCTCAGGGCCCGCAATCGCGTGGGGCCCAAACTCCGCGTTCGCGTCCGTGACGTCGGGCTCGCTTTATTGATTTTTGCGTCTTGCCCGATTTTCAGCCTCGATTCGGCTGTGATTTCAGGCTCGGTCTCGGTCTCTGTCTCGATTTTGGTTTCTGTGTCGTTTTCGGGCCGTGCGAAGTTCGATTTGCATAATAATCGCGGCTCCTTCGGTTTTCCATCGCTGCATCGAAAGCTCCGCAAAGCTCCGGAGTGAAAAATCCGCCGAGGAAAAGTGCCAAAAGCCGTTGCGAAAGCAAATCGAAATCGTAGCGTGAAACAAAAGAATCGTCGACCAGGAGTCGGGAGCATAAGGAAAAACACCAGAAACCTCGGAAAAGTGGAGTCGCAGGAAAATCTCTATCCTTTTTCTCGCCTTCTGGAGTCGGCCCTCGTCCTCCTCGTCGTCGTCCACAGTACGCGCGTGCTCTCGCTCTCTCTCTCTCTGTCGCGCGCTCTCCCCACCGTCGACGCTCTCTCACGCTCCCCCCCACTCACAACCACACTATCTGTCACGCTCTCTCTCACGCATCCTCATCGCAACTCTCTCCCATCCAGTCTCTCGCATACATACAAGCCAGGATTCCAACTCGCCGTCGTCCGATTCAACAACAGAAACGAGAACCAGAACCAGAACGAGAACGAGAACAACAAAGGCAGAAACAACAAAGCCACCAACACCAGCTCAAGGATACCGATTCGATCGCCGTCTCGCTCTCTCCGCCGCCGACCCGAACTTCGGCCACGACCGCACCGAGAGAACGACGAGCGCCGAGCGTCGAACGTTGAGCGAAGACCGTGGCTGCGAACTAAATCAGAGCGACTAACGAATATAGTTGCTGTTGTTTTTGTGTCCGCGCCTCTCCGACCGAGCGCCCGACCGCCGAACGTGCTCCGCGCTCCGATCGGGTCGATTGCTGGAGCCCTCGACGACCCCCGGCGACCGCTCGGAGCCCCTCCAGTGCCAGCCGACATCACGACGAACCTCTGCAGAACATCGTCGTAATTGTTCCACAAGCGGTGAGTTTTCTATTATTCCATTCCATTTTCTTTTCTTCTTGTTTTTTTGTCCATCCCGCCCCATGTGTTTCCTCGCCCAGGAGCACCGTCTTTGGCTCCACGAGCTTCCTGGACGAAGTCCAAGTGCCTGGCGTGCCTGGCGCCGAGATGAAGTCATGGCAGTATTTCACAATCGCCGTTGTCGCGATTGTAGGTCACCGAGGCTGCGGGTCCATTGGCGAAGGGCTTTAATCGTTGCGTTGCGGTTTCAGTCTTCGAGCTCTTTCCGCAGGGGCCGCATGGGGTTCGAGCCAATCCAGGCGCCCACGAATCCACGGGTCTGACGGGAAACGACAGGAATTCCCACTAGGTAGACGGAGTAACCAAAATCCATCGTCGATAACAATGGCAACACTGTACAGTGTGGAGGTAGTGGTGGAGGTCTTTTTGGAGAAATGTCCCCAAAATTTCTCAGAAATCCTGATTCACAAATCCTGATCAATTTGGACCGTAAATCTCTTTATGTAGCAACTCATGTATAGATAGTTGTATTTGTTTTGCTGCCATCCTCGGTTATGCGGGTCCCCGCACGGGATTTCATTACGTCGCAAGAGATGTGTTTTCCCTGTTTTTAATTGATCTGAGTCCACGTGATTAAGTTCGAGTGCTCGTAATGGCATCACATGGCAATGTGTCCGACACTTGTGTGAGATAATCCGTGACAGTGTGCGAAAGTTATTAGAAATATATTTGGAGATAATTCCTTCACCAGAGTCAGTGAAGCTTGCTGTAAAACTAGCTCAGCATCATCACACCCTGCTGAGCTCAGCAATTGGATATCAAATTGAGGACATTCGTGAAATGTTTGGACCCTAATAAAGTGACTAAATTCAGAGTAAACTAATTAAAGCGATACATTTAAGTCAATATAAGGTCGTTCCCTACTACTAGCTTCCTAGTAATAGAGAAAGATCATGGCTACATCGAGTTTTGCTAAAGAAAGGATTCCCATCACGCCGTATTTTTGCGCTAACTCCGTTTCACTTGCCAATTGACGAGGACGATGACGGTGACAGCGACAGCGATGATGACGATGATGGAAATCACTCCCAATCAGTCTCGATCACTTGGATGATGGCCTTGCGTCGAGGGGCTTCGGGTCCGATGGATGTTGACAAATTCGATTGACGGTCGGCTGGTTGGGCGAGTTGAAGGCTGGATGGGATGAAACATGTTGATGGTTGCATCACCGCCCGACGGTCGGGAGCACGCACGATTTCCGCCTCAGTCGAGCGTGGAAGGGAAGCGACCACGACGCGCCCCAACGCCATTTACATGGACGACGAGACGACGGCGGGCGCAGCCTCCGGCAAACAAAAGCGAAATCGACACCGAACCGAGCGACGACAACGGACAATGGGAAGAGACAAAGGACGGAGACACAGAGACAAGGGAAGTGAGACATCGAGACGCAGAGACAGGAGACAAGAGTCCTTTCCGTGAGGGTCAGAGAGAGAGGGAACGACTCGAGATGGACCCCTTCATGGCCGCCCCGCCGCCATCGGGCCACTGAGGCCACGGGACCCGTCCAAGTCAGGTTCGGCTAAATCAATAAACGCCGTCGTCCGCCGTGGTCGGGAGCGACAGAGAAGGCACAGCTGCGCCTTCGCCATTTTCTTTCCTTCCACCACTTCAAGTGGCGGGGAATTTCTTCTTCTCTTCCCCTTCTCCTTCTCCGTCTTCTTCTTATTCGTTGGACTTCCTTCGCTCGCGGTTCTAATCCAATTTCTTCGCCTTTCTTGGACTTTCTTCGGGCCTTCCACTCACTCTCGTTCCCTCCTTGCGGTTCATTCATTGCGAAGAACGGATGAAAGATCCCCCGACACCCCCCCGCCCCCTGGCCGAACTCGTGCGCGCGCCGCAGCGAGAGGACGGAAGGAGAGCGCGCTGGAGAGAGCGTGCTGGAGAGAGGGAGAGCGGGTGGGGGTGCGCGCGTGAGAGTGAGAGGGAAATTGGGCCGCGCGAAATCGGTTAAAAGTTTAACCGTTTCCGTCCCCTCCTTAGGCGAAGAAAGTTTGCGAGACATTTGGGACGACACGTTGTTGTTGTTCTTGTTGTTCCTAATGTTGTTCTTATACATTTGTTGTCGTCGTCCCTTCTTCACTCCCCCGACGCCCATCAATAATTCGTGCCCTGCAAGGGTTTCGGTGCCTGCGATTCGATTGAGCGGAAGTTCTTTGTTATCCTTGCGGTCCTGCCACGGCGGGAGGCCGAACAAGGCGGCAGGTCGAAGACGTCCTTCTCCGCCCTCCCTCTGCTAATTCACCTCAGATGGTTCGTCGTTTCGGATTAATGTGTCTTTTAATTATGTTTTCAACTTGGACTCGATTCCGTACTCTGGGCCGGTCTCGCTCGATTTCGCTGTCAGCTGGAGTCGTGTCCACAGAACTGAGTCTCGGTCGTCCTTCAGCCTTCCGTCGAGTGGGCGCCCCGCTAATGATGCCCTGTGAGTGTCATGTTCAGCATAAATTAGCTCGTCATATTCTCGACCCGAGGACACATCTGTATTCTACTTCGTCTCTGTCGTCCTTTTGGTGCGATTGCATCACATGACCTCATGATGTTTCTCTGATCCTTGCCTGGTTTCTTTCCTTGGTTCTTGCTTTGCTCCTTTTCATATTCTCTCCATAAATTTTTTAATTGTACATTCCCTTGTTCCTTGTCCTTTTCTAGTTCCATCACTTGTTCCTTCCTACGGTTCGTCTCTTGTTCCTTCCCTTGTTAAATTTCTTGCATCCTTTCTTTTTCAATTTGAATTCTTGGATTCTCCTTGTCTTCGAATCCTTGTCCTTCTTGCCCTTTCCTTGCGACTAATTTACAAACAAATCTCACTTTCACTTTCCATTTCACTCCGACTCTTTTCCCATCTCAACTCCCCCTCCTCCTCCTCCTCCTCCTCCTGCTCGGTCTGTTTCGTCCTCATCCGGCAAATGGACCACACGACGCTACTTGCACTCGTGGCACGCGTCCGTGACTCGGACCCCCGGAGGACCTCGAGGTCCTGCGTCCTTGACGGTCGAGCAGCGGGCGCCGCGTTTCATTTCTCATTTCACGATTCCTCCTGCACTTGTGCAATTAAATTGTGATGTTTTTAATTCTGGGGCAATTGTTGTTGGAGTTCTTGGTGGTGGCGTTTTTGCTGGTGTTGTGGTGTTGTGTTGTAGTGGTTATGGTTGTTTTTGTTGTTGTTATTGTTGTTTTTGCTTGCTATGGCGCTCTATCTAAGTTTTGTTTTATTCATGTTGTTGCGATTCGCTCACGTCCGCTCGCTCGTTTGTCTCGAATTTTTAAGCGCGTTTTCGCTGCAGGACCTTTGGATCGCACACACACACAAACACCCATACAAATGCACACCAACACAACGAAGAGACCGAAATAGAAAAAAAAAGGAAAATATAAAAGTATCCACCGACTGTTTATGTATCTAGGCGTGTGTGTGTGTTTGTGTTCGTGTTTGTATTTGAGCTTGCGTTCGTGTATCTAACCGAATTTTATTTCCGCTTCGTGTGCGAGGGCGAGGGTGTGTGGGTCCTGTTATTTCTATTGTTGTTGTTGTAGTCTATTCTATACTAGTCGGTGTTGTTGTTGCTTGTCCGTTTCGCGCAATTTTCCCTTTTTATCTTGATGACCTACGCTTGTAGCCGATGGAGTTGTTGTTGTTGTTAATGGTCGCGTTGGGGCGCGTTTGACAACAACAATAATTACTACAGCAACAACAAAGACAACCAAAACATCAACCGCCACAACGAAGCCGATAACATGCGAAAACAACAACAACCACTAAGCAATAGCCACAACAAAGTGAAATAGCAACAAAAATAGGAATTCTCTCCATCTGATTTCATTTGATTTGATTTCCTACGACGACGATGTTGCTATTGACACTCATGCTTTTGTTGTTATCTTCAGAGCTCTCGCCTCGCAACTCTCTATCTCGCTCGCTCTCACACTCCTTACATCGTTTCGTCGTCGTTCGTCATTAACTTTATTCGCGCGAATTCTCCGCTTGTCAATCAAATCCCGCCATCACTCCTCGGAGTTCCCTTGTGTCATGTTGTTGTTATTAATTTTTTATGTTCCACCTCAATCATTCACACCTCCACCTACCTCCCTTCATCGCTCTCTTTAATTCTGTCTCCCTCTTTCCGCCTGTCTCTTTTGCTCTACGTCTTCATCATTATGTTCGGCTCATTATGTTTGCTTTAGATTGTTTGAGATTTACGACAATTTCTGTAGGAATCCTATAATTTTCCTCGAGTTCCAGATCAAGATGAAGGAAAATATTCTTCTAGAAAACATCCATTGCGAAATATTCTTCTAGAAAATATTCACAAGCATTTACTAGTATATTACTTCTTCTTGCTATGTGGTCTGAGGTTCTCTTCTAGATATTACCTAATTCCAGACTTGCCTTCCCATCCTTGCTAGATTCCAGAAAGGCCTACGATACTCGGTACATGCTTCTTTGCAAATCGGTGCCTCCGACATCCTTTAGGTCCCGTCGTTCGCCGCCACATTCCTGGCAGATCAAAAGCCCGGGCCGAATTCCTTCCCACTCGCATTGGAAAATGTTCAAGAAACGTTTTCTCGGCACGCGATCCACCGACCGGGCAGACTGAGGGAGGAGAGAGACAAAAGACCCCTCGGCCATGCGAAAGCCATGAGTGGGCTGCAAGCTGGGGCGGCAGGCGCAGGCGGTTCATCGAAATGGCGTCGTGCTCGGCAGAGAGCTAAAAATATCCGGTAGCCGGGGGCGGGGGCTTCGGTTGAAAGGTAGGGAAAAATAAATAAAACCTATTGGAAAATTCCTCGCTGCTCACAAAGGAGGTTTTAATTGAAAATGAATCGAAACAAATCGAGGAGTCGCTTTAAAAAAAGAGCTTAAAAAAGAGAAAATTCTCTTGTGGGTTCTCTCGCAGTGAATACAATGAATTTATTAATTTATCTGTCTTCGAGTAGGGGAGGAGAGAATTACGTTAGGAAAAGAACGAAGCGAAAAGGACGTGGGGAAGGGGACATGGGGAAAGAGATGGCGAATCGTATGTATGTACTTCCAAGAAGTAACGAACGAAGAGAAGACCATGAGCTTGAGGCAAAAGCAATAGAAAAGGATTTAATGGAAACTGTCAAGCAGAGGAAACGTAAATAGTTATAAATAATGGGAATATTTAATCGAAAACTATTAGCAGAAGAGGCGAAGAGAGTGGTAGAGAAAGGCAAAGGGAGAGGGAGGGAGAGGAAGAGATTGGCAGAGAGTCTATTCCACAGAATGGTGCAAAAGAGACGGGCGATAGAAGAGAGATGAATGGTTTTGGTCGATAACGAAAGAGCGAGTCGAGTGAGAGAAAGCCAGAAACACAATAAGCTTAATCGATAAGAGTTTTTGAACCTTTAGGGAAGGATGTGGGAGGTGGCGGAAGGTCGCACGCGAGTACGAAAGCCGTCATTAATGACGAAGGCCTCGTCCTCCTCCCTCCTCTGTGAAAAGGGTCACGATTTCGTGAGCTCGATTTCCAGTGGATCGTCGCTCACCAACACACATCACGCTCACATTCTCTCTCTCACATAAACCTACGTTCACTCACACACACACACTCAAAGACTCACACCGATGTCGCAACAGCGTGTGGACGAGCTTTAAAGCTTATGGCGAAACTTTGTGCATTCGCAACATTTGTTTCGAACTTGTCCAGGACTTTCGACGATAAGCTGCTTATGTGGTTGTCGGACTCACACACGCACACACACACAAATATAAACACGCTCTCATAACAACTCATTTTCTGGCGACCCAACGTCTGAAACTGCGCAATTCGTTGGCCATAAAAATCAGAACCTCCTTCGCTAGCGCCCCGAGTTCAAAATTGCCACCATTATCTCTTGTTCTCCCCTCTCTCTATCACTCCAACCACATGCTGTCTCTTTGGCCTGGTTTCCCTTCATGCCTTCGGTCGACACAACTTCGATCCAACTTCGGTCAAAAGTTCAAGTTCGTGCCATAACTTATCCGGCGGCGACGACGGAGCCCTCGGAAGTTCAGCGAAGTCGCTCCAAGTCACAGCGAGATGTCACGAGTCGAAAAAAGTCGAATAAATTCCGGTGAAACCTCAGCTACCTCGTCAGGCTTCCTTAAGCCAACTTCTCGTTAGCTCCTACGACGAGAGGCCGCTCTTGAATGTCGTTCCGAAGTCCATTTAAATTGACCCAGCGACGGTTTTGCCTTCCTGCTTTCCTAGAGGCAAACAACGTCCTCAGGTGCTCTGAAGGATGCTTCGAGCGGTGTTTCGAGTACAGGCAGTCGGGCGGAAGGAGGGAAGGTGGACCCGAAGGCAACAGCAAGAAGGACGCAAATTAATCAAGGATGATAAATACTTCCACGAACTGTTCGCACACAACAGTTGAGAGCGCTTCGCATGAACTCTGACCTATTCCATTGTGGACGCCTTCTTCGCAATTCTCCTCTTCCCTCATCCCTCGGGCTGCTCGTCGTTATCTCATCGCCACTAATTTCCGATGTGCTGCAACTGAAGAAGGCTTCCCACGCCACGACAAGGACGACAAAGCCGTAGTAGCTGACGAGGCCGCTGCATTGGCCGGAAAGCATCAGCTGTAGCCGGAGGATTAGCTGTAGGATCCGCCACCAACTCGACCGGCTCCCACTCGACCTCCACCTCCTTTGTTTTCCTTTGTCTTCCTCTTATCCGAATATCCTTCTATTCGTTCAGCTTCGGCGTCACGGCAATTATAATTCCCTCTTCCAGCTCCCACACCGCGCCTCCTAATTGATTTTCGTTAACGTGGCCGTCGCCACCGGGCAATTGATTAGTTTTCCCTTTCGCTTTCCTTGCATTAATTGGCTTTCTGTCTGTCCGTACTACCGTTGGTCAACGTTTACATACTTTCAGGCGAACTGTTTGCAGATGAACTGAGGCGTATCCTACGGACAAAGTTCCTGGGTGTCTCCTTCTATTCGCGGGATGGAGGGCCCTCATTTCGACCGTCCCTTTTCGGCATTGTCGCTGACGTTCCATGACCCTCCATTCATTCATTAAAGTTATTGTCCCTTCCAGGAAAAGTAGCACCTGTTCGAACAACTACTTGGATATCATCTTGATTGGTAGGCTCCTTATTACTTCGTCCTTGTTAAATCGCCCTTGTTACTTCGCCTATTTACCTTGTCACTCACGTTCGCCTATCAATCGCCAATTGCCCTTGTATTCGCCCTGGCGTCTTTAGTCTGAGGAAACTCCAACAAGTTTAATTTTGTACGGTTCCTGCCACAAAAAGATTTATACTCTCTATTGATTGCTCTGGCCATCTTTCAGTACAAGTAATTACTGGTCATTGATGGATTGCCGTCTATAATCAGTATATCATCAATATCTTTCCCAAATTAAATGCGCAGTAGATTACAAATGGTATGCAAATTTTATCCTTGACAAAAACGCACACTTTTTGTTCACAGATTATTTGAACTAAATTGCTGTAACGCTACTAAGGATATTATTCCAAATTTACTTCCTCACAGTAAAAATTCCGCTGACAACCATCACCCGGCGATGGCGATAGAAAATCTTTTTGACTCCTTCTCTTTTCCGGTTTCTTTTGCCAATATCTGACGGAAGGTCGTCCTCCAGCTCTTCTCCCTGCCCCTCGTCGACCGAATGCCGTCGCTAGCGGCGTCAAATTAAGATTACATTTTTTATATGAATCGCCGAGGCACCGCCTGGATCGAGACGCAGTTGAAATTGCACCACGTCCTCGGCCGTTTATTGACTCAATTTGCCAGAAACGAAATCCGAGCCACGTGTGGACGTGGTGCGGGACTCGTCACGCTGATGGAAATGGCACATCGGGCAGCGGAAGGACATAAAACCGGGCAGGGCGAAGTCGCGATGTGGAGACGGAGGAGGCACGAAATTGGAAAAGTCTAGGGATCGAGAGGAAATGAGAAAATGGGAAAACGACGAACTTCTCCTGGACACCGTTTTTCGGCGCACCCGACGGACGAACGTTGGACAGATGGACCTGGGGCGTCTAGGGTGAAAGGTGCCAGGGTGTCAAGTGAGGGGATCGTTTGGGAAGGACCTCCTGTCGCCGGGTCTCGGAGTCGCCGCCTACCGCTACTACGTCGTCGTAGTTGTCGTCGTCAGTTTCTGCGTCGGAAATTATAATCCTTTTATAAATAGAATTCTGTTTGCGAAGCCTTTGTGCGGCTCCCTTGAGGACTCTCCCCGGCCACTCTCGCGTGAATCCCGCCGTTGTCTCCCGAGCCGTGTCGTCGAGAAATTGAAATTCATTGCTGGCCGTCTGCCACATCATATCCTTAATGGCACTTCGTCTTCCTTTCCTTCCTCTGCTCCTTTGCACTAGGGACTTTACACATGCTCTCTCTTTCTCTCGTTCTTTCGGTTTGAGTCTTTCTCTCTTGGTTTCCTTCTCTCGTTGGCTCCTCTTGCTCCCGCTGACGTCATTCACGGAGGCTCCGGCGACCAGAGTTTCGAGTCGTACGGGTGGGCGAAAAAAACAAGATCAGAAATCATAATAACTCGGATCTCTTTCTCTCATACCCTCACATGTCTGTCCCTCTGTTCCTCTCTCTCTCTCTCTCACGCCTGTACCTTTTCCTTTCTTCATCAATTTTTTATTTCAACTTTTATTTCCACTAAAGCTTACCGCTTGTTCCAATTGAAGGTCCTTGAGTGTGAAGTGTTTGTTTTTCTGCTGTTTTTTCTGGTGAGACCTACCATTGTTGTTGTTATTATTGTTGATGTGGTGGTCACTGAATCCCAGTCCATGGATTGGCGGGAAATCGACACACAATTCAATATGGCGATGGTTTCCACTGCGAATAAATGGAGTTGCGGTCGAGCAAAAAGAAGACCAACCTCCAGTTGTTGTTTTCGCTGTCCATTGTAGTCTGCCTTCTGGCTGCCACTCGATTGGCGATCGTCTTTTTTCCCACTTGGTCCGCTGGTATAAATATTTAATGCGAAATATTTCGTTTTATTCGTAGCGAGCTTCACAAAATGCGCATTTAATAAGAATACCCGCTGCACATACTCCAAGCCTCGAAACAACCTTGGAGCCCCCACACCTCCACTGTACGTCCCTGCACCCTAGGCAACTCCGCCCACACCTTGTCGCCGCCCCGACCCCGGCGCACACGAACCTCATTACGCCCGGCTGCTCCTCATCTTCCATCCGCCTCGTGCATCTCCTTGATTTCCCCGCCGTCTCCGTCGCTCCTCGAGTCAAGTCGCTGCGTGTGGGAAGAGAAGAGCTTTCGAAGAGATTCTTGTAAGGGCTTTTCGTTCGCAGACATCCCACGAAATCTTTTCTCTGAAGGCACTTTGAGAGGCAGACAAGAAGACTCGCGGTAATAGAAGACAATTTATAGAGAAACGGTGAAGGCACATGGGGAAGAGGACACGTGGAAAGTAAGCACATAGTGAAAAAGACACGTTGCAAACCAGACATTTGAAGAACAGACATTTTGAAGAAAAGGAAGACCTTGTGAGGAAAAGATTTTAAGGTGTCGGGCTCGTCCTACACGATGGTTTCCCATTACATGTGCCAATTTCATCGATTTTGCAGTTGTATTGTCCTATCGCAATGTGTAGCAATTCTTTGGAAATACAAATGAGAAGGAAATGATTTGGTTTCGTCCCGATTTATGTTTCGTGATTCCAAAGTGATAAACTGTGCTAACGATGCGAAGGTCCAGGGGATCAGTCAAGAGTAGCCTCGCCCTTCTCGTTATCCGTTCCGCCCCTTGCTTATGGTGAAAAATTTTCAAGTGGACAAAGTGGGCCATCGTGATAATGAGTGAAAATGCATTTTCACTTCTTGCTCCACTTTCGCACCCGTGAGTCGGCCCAAACGCGTACACAAATACATACATAAGCTCACACACACAATCTCTCTCTCTCTCATGTAGGGCAATCATACAATGGAAGTGAAAGCGCAAAGTAACAACGGAGCGAGGGGAGAAGTGAAAGTATCAGAGAGAAAAGGAGACCGGAAGTGGCGTTCGCAAATGGAGAAGGAGAAGGCGACGGAGGATGAGGATGAAGAGAGGACAACTAGAGATAGAATTGCAATTAAAACGAGAAGGAAAACAAGAGATAATCAAGGCAATTCAAACGCCACAGGATGCACTGAATTGAAACTAATTTGCTTCCCCTCAAATGGCACAGTAATTGAAATAAAGTCAATTAGCAGGGAAACAAGAGAGACCGGCGACAAGTGGGATAGGGGAGCAGGAGGGATGGAGCGGAAGAGAGGACATCATTAATAATCGATGGATCGATCCATGTTGACGCATCCAGGACACGCTTCCGGTCGCAATGTCTCTCTCTCTCTCTCTCTCCCTCTCTACACTGTATTTCAGTTCGATGTATGGTGGCAGTTGGTTGGTTGGTAGCAAACAAAGGCGTGAGCACTTAAGAAGGAATAATTGAGATGTCGCATGAAAGTCCTACCTCTCACTCTCTCTCTGATCTGTTCCTCCTCTACTTCTCTAACCGTTCTTCCAGTCTCCATGAGGGTCTGCTCGAATCCATTGACCTCTGCAGATGAGGGACTTTGAACAACATTCGCCAGAATTGTTGACACGCCAAGGTGACGTCTGAGTGGTTTTGTCGTTCACAGCAGTCGTTCACAGCCTTCTTGCTGTTACAGTAGGGTATTAATCATTATTACAGCGTTGTCCATGGGTCACCGCATAGCCAAACGACCGGCATGCGATAACGTTTCGAATTCATCGCCTCCCCACCCATGTCAGAGCCAGACCACTCGTCGCACTTCTTGTCTTTCTCATTGCTTCCAACTTACCGCTGTCCCGTCGTCCCTGCTGCGAGTCGCCCTTAACGAATTTGCCAAACAACAACCCTGGGGCAACGCTCTCGGCCAACGGCAGCGAAAACGTATCCGTTCTGTCAATACGCAGTAACCACAACAGCAGTTGAAACAATGTTAGCGTGGTGCACGTGCCGGTGACAGCAACGAAGCCTCCGCCCGTCTCCGTCCTTTTGGGCATTTGAATAAACGTTGAATAAAAGCCGCTTGCCTGAGGCCCAGTTGGCTTCACGCAATGGATATCTTACGAGAGATTACAACGTTTGTCGGCTCCTTTGTCGATCTTCTGGAGGAGGACAATGGGGGAGAAAACGAGGATGGTAGTTCAGGTAACCGAAACGGCCCGAAGCCATTCGCTTCGTGATTGTTATTTAATCATCAGAAAACATGGGCCGTGTCCCCCACACGTGCTGGGCCACTCCAGGCCGTGTTCTACCTCGTGTTTTCGGGTGCCTCATGCGCGTCTTCCACTACCTGACCTAGATCGAAAACTTTACAGAGAAGTTCTGGTAATTAAGTGGCTTAAAGGCTGCAGCAGAAACTAATGAGCTCCTTCGCCAGACGAGGCAGTAGGCAGGCGTTGTCTCCTGAACGAGGCGTCAGCACTTGGCCCACCGTGTACCCACCGTGCGCAACACAGCCTACGAACTTCGAACAGTGGTCGAAGTGCTCGAAGTTAATCTGCAAAGTGTTTTCAAGTCACCTCCTCTCAAGTGGCCCCTTCTGCTGCCCTACATGTTTCGCTCTATCGTTCCGAACAAAAAGCACTCTCCGGACCACTTTCCACCGATGCAACTAGCACTTAGTGGAGCGAACGCACGCATCCCTACCTAGCCTCTGCCCTATAGTACACGTCCACATCCATCTGTGGGCCGTCCTCGTCCGTTGGCTTCCTTGTCCTCCTCCTCCTCCTCCGCCCATGATGAGAGCATCTCATCAATTTGATGTCCTCCCGTCCGGCAGGGTTGCCAGACAGACGACCGGCCTTGTTGCCGCCGGCAGGAGCCCGTGCTTAATTGTCCCTGCGATTTCCGCTTCTCGTCCACGGTCTGGGCCACGGGAAATGATTTTATGGCCTCTTTATGCCGCCCAGTTGTACAAGTGGCAACGCTTTCCGCTCCCAGACCCCCTAACCCCACCACATCGTTGTGTTTAGTTTATGGCGCATCGTTAGTGGCCATCTCTTTCCACTTGACCTAGATACCGTATTGCCATTTGTTTCTGTGTAGCAGTCGAAGAAGGTGCCGGTCCCACTATTGCAGCAATTTATTTATGTTGTAGTCGAAATTATTTCATCGGAACCCTTCTCTTTCTTTGCTTTCAGTAACACAAAATGCCTCCAAACAGTAAGGTCGACGAGCCGCAGGCCGCGGAGCCTGCGCCCGAGCCAGAGGTGGCCAGCCAGAAGGTCGAGGAGTCCACACATCACTCGGTGTTCCGCGAAAATGACCGGGATCTGGCCGAGAGTCAGAAGATCGAAGTGGAGACGACTACTATCTCGCCAAAACTCACCACAGAGGCCGAAGGTAAGTCAACCACAACCTAATCACCGTCACCTCGAATTAACGAGGAGTTTCCCATTACACAGAGGAAGCGGCCACCACCGGGACCCCGGTGATCAAGAAGATCGAGCATGTCGGCGAGGTCTTCACCGAGGCCATATCCGAAAAGACCGGCCTGCCAACATGGGGCGTGGTCGCCATCATAATCCTGGTGTTCCTGATCATCTTCGCCATCCTCTTCTTCTGCGTGCGCAGGTTCCTTAAGAAGCGGAGGACCAAAGACGGTAAGGGTAAGAAAGGGGTCGATATGAAATCCGTACAGTTGTTAGGATCGGCGTACAAAGAAAAAGTAAGTGTCAACCGCGCCACCAAATCGTAGTAGTTATTGGGTTCTGGTATGTCATAGGTTCAGCCTGATATGGAGGAACTCACCGAAAACGCCGAGGAGGGCGACGATGAGGACAAGCAGAGCGAGCAGAAATTAGGCAGACTGAATTTCAAGGTAAATTCCCACCTTCCCCCCTGTGTCTGTTTCTCCTTCGACCGAACCGAACGACGTGTGCCTCCTTTGACCGGCAGTCTAGTCAGCGCGACTCTCAACAAACACATTCAGATAATACCACACAGCACAGTAAATTCTTGGAAATACTTTTGAATATACTTTTTGAATACTTCTTTCGTACATGCTAAATACTTTTGAATAGAATTTTTGATCTTTAATATTATTCATCACAACATAACTACATGATTACCAAACCCTCGCTCTACTGACAAGTGACGTTTACCAAAAAATGGTTTGTTTTCGATAAACAAATTCTATGCTCTGGTTGCTTTCGAAACAAGATAAAAGAAGATAAATAATACATCATTATTATTTCACATTTGGGTTTAAATGTCAGATGTACCATCATGTGACAGCATCGCTACTTTGGTATGCGTCGCCTTCCTCCTCACCTGGTGGCTTCCAGAGGACTTCTTCATGTATGTGACCATATTTTGGTATCTGCACCTGTCAGCGATGTGTGGGTTCGGCGAATGATACTTCCGTGTTTGCCATATTTTACAAGACATTTATATAATGTGGCAACTCTCTACCACAACGTAGCTTAATGGCACAGTTGTGACAGAAATGGAGTATTTTAGAATTTTCGACATTTTCATAAAAGCCTCGACACGAACAAACCACCCACCACCACCATCCTCACGACTGCCTTGACTTTTACTAATCGATTCTTTCTTGTATTTCTCGCTGTCATCCGGATATTCCCCGGTCTCGTTTTGCTTCCCCTCTTTGTTCTTTCTCTCTCTCTCCTTCTGTTTCTCCGTTTCCTCACGCAGCTCGAGTACGACTTCAACTCGAACAGCTTGGCCGTTACCGTCATACAGGCTGAGGAACTTCCAGCGCTCGACATGGGCGGCACCTCGGATCCCTACGTCAAGGTGTACCTCTTGCCCGACAAGAAGAAGAAGTTCGAGACAAAGGTGCACCGCAAGACATTGAGCCCCGTCTTCAACGAGACGTTTTCATTTAAGGTAGGTCTCCTCAAACGTCTGTTTGGTTCACAGTACCAGCACTATTGAACCTCTTTCTTTTGCAGAGTTTGCCGTATGCCGACGCTATGAACAAGACTCTAGTGTTCGCGATCTTTGACTTCGATCGGTTCTCGAAACACGACCAGATCGGCGAGGTGAAGGTGCCCCTCTGCACCATTGACTTGGCGCAAACCATCGAAGAGTGGCGGGACCTGGTCAGCGTCGAGGGCGAAGGTGGACAGGTATGTGACCCGGACAGATCGTGTCGTTACAATGTTTCTTTAATTTCGTTTGAGTCGCAACTTGACAACTTGAGTACAAGCTGAGATTGCGTTTAACTTTCTTGATTTGAGCAGACATTGAGAACTCTCAGCATTTATGTGAAATTAACAAAGAAAAACCACTAAATACTACTATTAAGAAGCAGCAAAGAATGTGTTTCGTTTGCTACACTTTGACATGAAACATGCCATGGTGTTGTGTGTAGATGTGTTGAAGCTTCAGGGACAGAAAACCGCAGACAGTCATACAGACGGTCGGACGAACCGACTTCTGGACAGACACCTCAGCCACCCAGTTCAAAATGCAAGGAGCAATCAATCACACAGGCAAAGCGCCATGTACCAGAGAACGAGAGAGAGATAGAAGACCGATGGAGACATGCCACCTTCGCTTCCACTGCATACAGAACACTTTACTACCTCAACTACTACTACTACTACTACTATTTCGAACACTTTAATTTAGTCCTTTATTTTAGTAGAACTTCCTCCAGATAAATCCTCACCGAGGATCGCTATTTATACATTTACGAATCTTTTACCATACAATATAAAAACAAATATTATTTTTCTTTTCCACCCTCCTTGAAAATCCCTGATTTCAACCTTTTGTAGAAGGTAAATACATCTTTGAACAACAACTTAACCACTTTAACTTAACTTAACTATACTATACTTACACTCTGCATACTAACTTTTTTTATCTCTCACTCATATTTTGTTTACTAACATTTTATCGAATTATCAAGTTCATCAAAAAGGAACAACAACGATTTGATTGTAAACTACGGAGAGTTGTTGCTTTTTCTCTCACATCACAAATATTGTAGTAGAATTTTTGTATTTATTGCAATTCATTTCCAAATTACTCTTTCGACATTAGTTTCGCCACATGCATACATTTAAATTTAAATTCGATAGCCATTGGAGTTCACTTTGATTCATCCTAGTGACCACCGAGTGTTGATTTTGTTTTTCCATGTTTCTATCGTGTGTCAAAATTGCGAATACAAATGGTTTTACTACAATATTTTTTTGTTGAGAATTTATAGAATCGCCGGATCTCCCGGATCGAATTCTCCTCTTGTTCTTTGTTTTTCCATCAGTTTTTACACTCTATTTTCCACACTAACTCAAACTACTCTTTTGTCCCACTACTAACAAATCCTTAGTACTGCCGAGAGAACTCTCTCCAGCATCCTTCGCACCACGTTCCCCCGTTCAGTTTATCGTGGATTTTGTTTCTTTGTGCGGCGAGACTCGAAATTTATCCTATCCGAACTTATTAGAGTTTGCACCGTTTTTTGAACGTCGATTTTCTTTAACGACTTTTGTTAATTCATTCGGCTCCTGCAAGTGCCAATTTACCGTAACTAGAACTTTTCTTTCCTTCCGACCTTTGAGTTACTGCACCTTTTGCCTACTACCACCACCACCACTACTACTACCACTATTGATACTACTGCTACCACCACCTTACGCCAGTACCCAACTCACCACACCGAACTCGCCACACGTACAACATTGTGTATATTAGACAACCTCATGTGCAACTCCCAGTACCAATACCAATACCAACTCCGACACACCCCTACACACACACACACATACACACCAACACGTCTCACATTCCAAAATGTTTCTCTGCTACGCTTAAACGCCTGTGAATGAATTTTCAGACTTTTCAAGTTATTAACCACACACACACATTTGCGATTGGAACAAGATTGAAAGTAATGATTTTTTGAATTGAAAAATTTGGAAGATTGGAAACGCCATTTTGTTCATTCAGTTGAATTCAGCAATTAGCATTAGTTAGTGAAGAGAATTTTGTGGTGAATGCGATCAGGGTTGCCTCAGGCTAGAAATCGTTGAGCACTTAATTAACATTATTCGTTTATTTGGGAATGTTTGAAGATCTGATCTGATTCGCAATACTTTGCGCGAACTGATAGGTAAAATGAAAACATCCAAGATCAGATGTAAATAAAATATAAATCTTAGGTTTAGTGTATATACAACTAAGACGAGTTTTAGACATTTTAGTATCTTAATTCCAAACTTAATATGTAATCAATTTAGTACAGAAGTTGGGAAAATTACCAATACATTAAATAAACTTTATTTGAAAATAATTCAATAAACATTGCAAAATAATATAAAATATAAAAAAAAATATATTAAATATTTTAGGCAGATATTAGAATAGTGAAATTGGTAAACGTACGACTCCTGATCGCATTCAATATAAAATCGAGTATTTTTCAATTTTGTAAACTTTGCATGCTTTGCTTCGAAATAACAAACATTTTTGAAATTTCAACTAAAACAATTCAGGTTACGCTATTTTAGAATAAATTAGGTTTTTTCATATATTACAACATTATTTTCAATTTTTATTATTATCAACAAGTCAATTGAACTCATTAATCTATTACATATTATTATTATTATTATCAATACTACTATTATTCTACGAATAAAATTGTCAATCAAATTTTAATCCTTTTCTACATTTACTTTTTTCTTTAAACGTTTCTAAATCGTTTCGTTCGTATCGCTAACTTCAAATCAACTTAAAACCAAACAATCAATCAATCAATAATTCATTAATTATTGCCAAAACCAAATCAAATCAAACCAAATCAAATCAAACCAAATCAAACGAATCAAAATCAAACCAATGCCAAATCGATTGCCTCGATTGTGACGTTTGAACTACCAACTTGCACGTAAGTACAACAACTACAATTGATCATATGTCCGTTATAATCATTGAAGAATTCCTGTGTTTTATGTTGTTGCAATTGGTCGTTTTTTTTATAATTACCCTTATTATTATTACTACTACTAATACTACTACTATTACTACTACTAATAATAAAAATACCTTATTTCTATATCGATACCAAATTTGAATTGAAATGTAAAATTTTAAACTATTTACTTGCAACTTTTAACAGTGTATTAATCGTGTTAATTGGTTACCGAATACTTTTGATGTTGTGTATTTAAACAGAGACAAAATTCTACAATCGAAACACAAAATGGCCGCCATCCGGAAGTGGCGAAAGAACGCCTTCCGATTGGCGACATTTTGCTGGGGATTTCCTATTAAATGTTGTATTGCTTCTTGCTTTCGGATATTTATTTGGGTTCCGGTGGAATCTCTGGGGCGTTCGGTCGAAGTTGCCGCGTTCCCAAAGGTTCAACCGGGGTTTTTCGTTTCCGTTCAATGAATCAGTGTTTTTATTTGCCTATATACAAATATATTTGATATACTGTAATGTTACCAAGAGCTTCGATATTTGAATTTGAATCACGAACCAAATTCCGAGCAAAAGAACGCCTCAAACTTTATGTTACCATACGAAAACCGCCAGTCAAAGTTAACGCCGAGGTCAAATCAAGATTTTTATTTCGTTTCCGTTCTTTCGTTTCCAACATTTTTATATTTCCTCACGTACATTAAAACATTCAAATCTCGTTCACGAGAATACATACTCGTACATACGTAAGAGCGTAGGTAAGTGGAATTTTATAAACGATACTACTATTCGATATCTACTATTTTTGCTACAATAGTTACTTGAACTAAATAAATTCTTGGCCCAGGTTCGATATGCTCGAATGATTCCGCAATTGACTGCAATTAAAAATTTTAAATACGATTATTAACAACCAAATGCGAACGACTAAATTTTGCCATTGAGGAAAAGCGAGGAAACTGGAAACCTACCAAGGGTTTAGTTAACACTTAACTTTCAAATTTTTTGATAAGATACTTAACCTAACTTAACATAAATTACTTTTTTTACTGCAAACAACATTTTTTCAAATCATCTAATTTTTTCCGTACTCTTGAATGCCAATAATTAGCGCTTGCCATGCCTTGTATATCTATATATATAGAGATCAACTAACTTATATATATATATCTTCATAATCCTTTATTACGAGTTATCATAAGCATTGATTGTACACTCTGTAAATTATATCCGCATTGTTCTAGAGCAAGAGAGAAAATTCGAGTTTTTGATTTTTCCAAACCTACCGAATTCCACAAAAACCAAACGTAAATTTTGACCCCGAGCGCTCGCTTCGTAAGGAGGAGCCCACGATTGTATGAAATTCGGTCAGATTCGCCACCAAATCCTCTTCCCAGACGTAGCATGTGCCGTAGACACGCCTCACCTTCATATGCCACCGCAATCGCTATCGGTATCCGATTTTCTAAACCCACCTAAAACTCTAACTCCACCGAATCCTCCTCCCTAGTAAACAAGACGCCTAAGATAGTTACTTTTGAATTTTGTAAAGTGGTTTTGAGCTGGGTGTCGACGTCCTAGATCCACTCAGAAGGAGGGAGGGAGGCAGGTCAGGGCTGCGCTGTGGTCGACATCGCAGCCGAACCGGCGCCAGTAGTACAACACACACCGTATACAAGTTATTTTCTCTTTACCTTTCGTTTGCTGACCGTTTTCGGTGTCATTATTTTCATTTCGAGTCCCGTTTGAGTTCGCAGCCCCGATCGAAGCTCTACGACGTGCAGTTAATGTGTTCTGTGTACTCTGATTTATACTATGTTTTCCTGTTTTCTACTACTTATATATCGTACTACTCTATATACTCGTTGGTATAACCATGTATTCGATTGTGTTATTATTATTTGTCTATCTAGTTTCTGTGTTTATTTATGTTGTGATTGAGCCAACCCAGTGTGTGATTTTTTTAACTGTGTTTGAATTTCAGTTTCATGCTAAATTGTACTTTTCATTGGAATTTTACTATTTTTTCCTTTATAATCGCTCACATGGTTTTGATCAAAGGACCAACTTCCTAGAAACCACTCGATACGATTTAGTTCCACGTAATTGTATATTTATTCATTATAAGTAACAAAATGGAATTAGGGGCAGTAGGTACAACATCTTCAGCCCGAATCTTCTTAACTAATCTTCTACAATATAAGGCTCTCAATTTCATTCACTACGTTTTCCCAAATTAGTGGAAGCTTCCCACTCTAAGTAATGAGAGCTTTCCATAAGACGCAATTAATCAAACCGATATTATTCAAATAATGAAGTTCCCGTCCCTCTGAGCAGTTGAAGCTTAGTAAGAAGTGGTTTCTCCTTCGGTCCTTTTATGTTCCTTCTTATGTTCAGCCTTTTCCAAATTGATTGAATTGATAATTTTGTATGTGTTTCTGTTTTAGTTTTGGTTTATTAAACGATACCTTCTAAAACGTACCGCATAATTGCAATGGCAAAGACTCGGGGGCCAGGGGCCAGGTACCGAGCGCCACAAGTTGTTGAAACGCTTAAATGTATGCCAAACTAATTTAACGTGTATAAACTAATCGATGTGTAAACCTTGTAGTCTGATTGTATTTATTACAAGTGTTGTAGTCCATAAATGTTATCGAACTGATATACAGCCTACACATAAAAAAATCGCCTCTTACCCTTACTAACCATCACTTTTCTTCTTGTATTTTTTTCGCTTCTCTGTCCATCTATTTGCGTATACAGGAAAAGCTCGGCGACATCTGCTTCTCTCTGCGCTACGTTCCGACGGCCGGAAAGCTCACCGTGGTCATCTTGGAAGCCAAGAACCTGAAGAAGATGGACGTCGGCGGATTGTCTGGTAACGGAATTCGTGTCCAAGGCGGGACGGAAGCGGCGACAATGCGCGAATGCTGCCAAACCGACTGGGGCTCCTCATGTGACCCAGTTGCTCCCGAAGCACCGACGCAACCCGCGATCGCCTCCCTTGGGCGGATCGCACAGATCGGAACTTCGGGGGAGTCGGCCGCGCATCGTCGCGTTTCCGTCCCGCTGCTTGGTGTACATACGTATATGTATGTGCAGACATATATGTGCGTGTGCGTGTAAATGTTGTATGTATTTTGCGTTGAGTTAACAGTTCCCCTCTTATGATTTCCTTTCTTACGATTTCTTTTCTATGAATCATATGAGACTTTTGTGCACCTCTTATGATACCTAAGTTACCAAGCGCAGGGCTGGAAACGCGCGCCTGCCCCGAGGGTGCCGCGTGCCCAAAGCCGCTCCACAAAAGAGCTCGGCTCGGCTTCCCGTTTGCTAGCCTTCATTTGTGTTTTTTATTCAAGATTTTGCTATTTTCCCAATCAATCAATGAATGCTTGTTTCTAAATAACTATTCAACATCAACGTACATCCCTGATATTTCCATCTGGCAACACGTGCAGCGTATGCAGTTCAAGTGCATCGTCCCAAATTCCACTCAAGTTATTTTAGCATTTTTTACTACTTTTAAGCTACTACTACAATTACTCTTTAAACTATTACTTTTTAAGCCTTTTGCTCGAACTATCGACTCGTCGCCATCGCAGTCGACTCCTTCGATTTTCTACCACCTCTCTCCACCCTCTCCTCTCTCCTTCTCATTACCATCTCAACCGATCACGCATTCGTCACCGATTTTAAGCTACTCCCCTTAACTTTTCTACTCCTTTATCTCAATTAACTCACTTTGCATCGTATGCGAACGCTCCAGCTCGTACTACCGAAATCCCCAGAATCCTACCAGCTCTGCCCAGCGACAGTGTTGCCAATGGAAATATCAACAAAGCTCTTCTAAGCTTTTACAAACAAAACTTGTGATATAGTGTGTGATTCTAACGAAATTCAATGTTAATTTCTTTGTCCACCGTTCGTGAAGTTTTCGTTAATTCTGTTTTGATTTCGTTTCCGTTCCGTTTGGTTTGGTTTCTTTGTAAAAAGTTGATTAGAGTTCAAATTACTAAGTGTTGAAATTGAAATTGTGTGGTCGCCCGAGGTAAGGGGCGACGAGCGCTGGATCAGAGTCATTCCGTTCCAGGGTTGCCGCCCCTTCGGCGAGTGGCCACCGTTGTTTACTCTTTTCGTTTCTTTGTATATTGCCGAACATATATAGATAATTGATAAATGTTTATATATATGTGTGTGTTTTATGATTTTGTGTTTCAGACAAAAAAGTGTCTGTCTCTTAGTTATCGTTTATAGTTTCTTAGTTATTAGTTATTTTGTAAAAAAAAAATTAAAATTTTTCCAAAAATTGCAAAAACAAAAATCAAACAATCAATCTGAAGAAGAAATCAAAAAATCGAGTATGTTTTCTTTTTTTTTCTATTTTATAGATCCATATGTGAAAATTGCTATCATGCAAAATGGAAAACGTTTGAAAAAGAAGAAGACAAGTATCAAAAAATGCACCCTCAACCCTTACTACAATGAGTCGTTCTCATTTGAAGTTCCATTTGAACAAATACAAGTATGCGAGAATGTATTATACTATCCTATAAACTACTACTACTACCATTTACCACTACTACTGTACTACTCTACTACTACTACTACTACTATTACTACTACTACTCCTACTACTACTACTACTCCTACTACTACCACTACTATTGCCAACTTCTACTACTAAAGAACTCCCGAACCAACCCCCTTTCAAGCAATTTGTTGAGTTTGTTTTGTAAAAAGTTAACAACTCTTCTCTACCTACTACTACTATTACTATTACTCTAAAAATACTACTAAAATCCTACCAAACTACCACTCTACTACAAAATAAGGCCAAGAAACACTTCAGAACCCAACCTCAACACTCCGGAGATGACGAATTGTCAGCTACCAAATACAAATACCAACTACTCGTTGATACGAAACCAGCCAAGTGTTCGATGTTCGTTGTTCGATGTTGTTGTTGTGTTAACCTTAAATAACCCTGTATAACCAAAGCGTATTGAATGGTTTTCAGTTGTTGTTGCTTTCGCGGAGCCGGCCCTTCTTCAGTTCATCAATAATCAGTATTATTATGTCTTTGAATTCCTTGTACATAACTCAATGTAATCTCGATATACCATACGATATAGTATATGTATACACATTTATATATATAGCTTTTGTTTTTTTGCTGGGCCGTCGACTCCCTGTTGTTGAAAAACTAAGTTAGTTGGAATTTTATTTTGTCGTTTTCTTTTATATAGTTTGTTGCGTGTTCGAAATTGACATGAGAGCCTTTGCTTTATTTTGCGCAGACACATTCCAATCAATACTACTCTGATTGCTGTATATGCACACGTTTGTCTCTATATGTATATGTAGTCTTTGAAGTTTGACCGATTGTCCGAAGGATCACTCGTGGACTTGTCGAAAAGAGGAGGTCGGCATGTGGGGCATATGTAATCCTCCGACTGGCCAATGGAAGCCTCCGTCTGACCTAAACTTTCGTTCGATATCGAGCCCGAGTAGTATATATGAGGCACGTATAGCAAAAGATCCACCTTAGTTTCTGTTATTCTTTTAGTTCTTAATCGATGAAAAGCCACACAACCTCGACCATGAATGTTTAGCTTTGAAACATGAATGTATTGAATGATTTGTAGAAACACTCTACACAGAGAGAGAAACCTCGTTCCCCGCAGCCAAACTCAGCCGTTGCTTAGAGTTACTGTCACACTGAGAGAAATACTTTATGTCACATGAATAGTGAATTCCGTACACTGCAGGAACGCCGAATGGCACTCGTCAATTTAGTTTCGAGGGACTGTCGTTCGACAGGGCCTCGGACGTAGAGTGACGAGTCCGCGGCACTGCTTTCACCACAAACAGAAACAACAACAACCACAACAGCAAAAACGAAAACAAACCCTACCTAGAAACAAATACAGAAAGGATCTTAGGCCATCACAAACTTCTTTTACTTCAAAACTTCTGCTTACATTTCCACTTCCACTCAAAGTAGAGTCAAAACTTCAAAGAAAATACAAAGTTTCGCAACTGTTAAAGTAAAGGAGAGTAAAAGAGAAATCACCACGGCGTCAACTGTGTGCCCAGTCGCCATGGGTTCATTATTTTGACACTGTCTTCTGATTTGATACTTACAACAACAGCTACTGCCACCACTACTACAGCTACCATACCATACCATACAAAATAAAAAAATTATAAATACAAAAATAGAAGAAGAAAATTTTTAAATAGATTTCAAAATTCACCCCCACCAGTATACCAGTATAAGACATACACACATGTGTTTGGTTCGCCGAACGCTGTGTGTATTTTATACCAGTGGCCGGTACTGGTCACGTGGTACGCGATTCAGCCACCACCACCATTAACAGAAAAGATCCTTTTTAACATAACAGCCATAGCAGTAGTAAAAGTAAAGATAACAGTTTATCAACAGTTTTAGTCCAAGCTAACAAGTGCCACCCAGAACCCAAAACTAGAAAGAAAATACAACCAAACAGATACCAACCAACCACCCACTCCTCCAGTGCAATGGGATTGAATATTATACATTTTCGTTTACCAGTATTTAGTGAACATTGTTCTTTCCACGCCGCGGCACGCCCTGCCACGCCTACGCTCACGTCTCGACTTCGTCCCGCCCCCGGCGAACATCGAAACGTGTCAAAAGGAAAGAAACTGTTCATTGAAATAAAAATCAGCCGAGGTTGAATCCAAAAAAATTATCCAGCCGACATCGACGCCTTTCATCTCACCACAGCCACCAGAACATGAAAATATTCACCACACACTCACGCCCACAAACACATACATCACAAACCACCACATAATGCTTACGCAAAACTCACCACGGCCGCCACTTGCCGCGAACATGTTCACCTTCACCTTCAACACGTGCTTCTCTCTTCAGTTTTCACCCTTTGTTTATAGTTTGGCAGCACTGCGCAACCCACCACACGCCCCATCCCACCCACACCATCCACCGCTACACATCCGCATGCCCACCGTACGCCGTACTCACCGCGCTTTGAACTCACCACCACGGCCAACTCACCCCAGCCTCCTCCCGGAAATGCCTCTAGTGTAGCTTCCTTCGTTCAGTTCAGTTCAAAGTAGTTGACGAGTTCAATTGGCCAGAGGGCAGAACGCCACAAATTGGAAGAACCAGAAAGAGGAATATCAAGAAAAAATAAAAAATAATAGAAGAGAAAGACGTTGACTCTGTGTTTGTTTAGAGAAAAAGGATCTTTTGCCAATCGGGAAAACGCACAAAAAAAAAAAAAACAATTAAATTAAACGAAAATTACAAAAGGTATTTTGAGGGTTTCATTTAGTGACCAATTTTTCAGAACTGTTTTCTGTAAGTCTACGTCTACAACCAATTTTTATTTTGTACCAACCTGAAACATGCCAATTGAACTTTCAAGCCTTGCAGCGGAATTATATCCATTCTTATTATTACTATTGTTATTATAAGTATTAAGTACAGATTGTATTTTCGTTTCCTTTACGATCTTTGGTTTGGATCTTGTAAATATTTGCAAATGAGCCCGCCTTGAGTCCCCGAAGACCGACCCCACCCCCGCTCCCACCACTGTCGTACCGTAGTGACTAGTTTAAATTAGCGTACCCGTAATTCACCGACCCTTCAAAACCGATTCCGATTCCATCTCCAACCCCCGACCTCAGCCCGCCACGCAATGAGAAATGTGTAGATTGCCACACTAAAGTCTCTTCTTCTTGAACAAACAGTCCAACTACAACGAACCAATCAATTGCCGGTGGTCGCCCCCTGAATACCCTACTAATATATTTCTTCTCTCTTCCCCCCACTCAACGAAACCGTACCCCGAACCCTCGAATATAAAATGCTGTTGTTTAGAAAATCTGTCTGGTGGTCACCGTAGTGGACTACGATCGCATCGGCACCTCCGAGCCGATCGGCCGGTGCATTCTCGGCTGCATGGCCACCGGCACCGAGCTGCGGCACTGGTCGGACATGCTGGCCTCGCCGCGACGACCCATCGCCCAGTGGCACACCCTGAAGGACCCCGAGGAGACCGACGAGATCCTCAAGAACATGAAGTAAGGCGGCGCAGACTAGGGCGAGGTAGACATTGATTGATGTGTTGCGAGACGCGGCGGTCCAGCAGGCGCCAACCAACCACCTTCACGACCGGAGCGGATCAGGTAAGGTGGTTGGAGGGAGAGTCTTACCTTGAGCTAATGGTGTAATGGTGTGCAATTTAGTCTTTCAACAGATTGATCAATGGATACATGGAGAATGGAAAAAAACAAAACCAAACAGAAAACCGTCAACATTCACAAATCACCCGAAATAATAGGAAAACCCGACAACAGAAAGCTTTCACCACAACCTAATAAACTAGGCGATATCACCATGGGAGTCATTAGTAGGAGTAACCGGAAGTGCCCACTACAGGCCCAGGGCGTGTCTGTGGCGGAGCGAACGGAGTCCGGAGCCCATGCCCACGAAACCCCAACTAGAATAAGAGAATATTATGAGATTCATGAATTGTATTCCTCCAAAATTTACTATCTAATTTATTGTATCGTATGCGAAGGCAGAGCCGCGATGAAGCAGTTTGATTGAAATTGTTTGAGCTAGCGCGTTAAGCGGGACGGGGAGCCCCCCTTTTCCCGGTCTCCCCTCGTCACTTTCACTTTCAACTTCTATTGAGATTCGTTTGATTAGCGCTTTCCAGAAGTAATATATTATCTTTACATAGTGTTATCTGAATAAACGTTGAAATTGCTCCGTACATATATACATATATATATGTATATACAGGTATATATATATATGAAAATGCTCGTTCCTAGCCCAATCTGCGAGAGCATCGTGTACATCGTTTAGCACAGTTTCCTTTCGATGTCCTTTTTTATCGAGTGGCGTTTAAAATGTTTGCCCTTTTTATTCGAATTATTATTGTACTGTATTTTAATTATAGAAACAAATAAACTAATAATAACAAAACTAAAACCAACAAACAAACAGCAAAGGAAAACTAACAAATAAGTGAAGAGAATAAATAGTTTTACGAAGGACAAAGAAACACATATTATTATGATTCTCTCTCTCTATATTGATGCGAAATTCAAAGTTGTTGAATTTAGCGAACCTTCAAAACAAATTAAAGAGAATATAATTAATTCACTTAAGCTACAAGAAATTCATTTAACGAGGTTTACAAATCAAATTTTAAAGGAGGAACCTTCAAATGTTACACACTTATTAATTATAAAGAGTAAACCAACTTAGCAGTAAAAAATTATTACAAATACTTGAAACAAACACATATATATCTATATATATATATATTAATGTATAACTATATATAAATATATATATATATATACATATACAAATATATTAAAAAAATTTAACTAAAAACAATAAAAATATTAGAAAATTTAAAAAATGTTATGTAAATTATTTATGATTAAAACATTAAAATTGTGTAATTAAATAATGAGACATTAAATATTATGTAAAGTTATATAATTCAGTGAAACAAGAAGACAAACAAAAAAGCAAATATTAAACAAAGTTTAACTTTACGCGTGATTTAAAAGAAATATCATCAGTTATACTTGACATAATTACATACAACATAGGTTTTGGTAGACAAATATTTTCGCCATTTACATGTTTTACGGAGATCAGTTCGTTCCATTACGTTTTTCTGCGAATCACATCAACTGGATTTTGATTTCAGAAGTCAAAAATATAGAGTATATTATTATTAATAAAATCGGTGTAAAATGTAAATTAACAAAAATATTTATTATCTTCTAGTAACAATTCGTAGTTTCGACTGGTTTCCGGTATTTTGGGATTTCAACCATTCTTCGTTTAAAATTTCCACGGAAGCCACGGCAATGTTTCCACTCTACCTTGCGTAGACCCGAGAGTCCAGGTCCGGCCAGTCCAGTTCAGTCCAGTCAAATGCCAACCCGAACACATCCCGACCTTCGGTCTGATGTCCACATGGGGCCGGAAACGCAGCCTTTCCCCGACATGGTTTCAATTCAGTTAGAGTTTGAGTCTTCATTTGGACGTTAGAGCGGTTCCAACACCGACTGAAATCGACGGTTCGCGGGCCTGAGGGTTGGGCACGGACGAATCTCTCGACCAAACGACCAACCGACCGACCGATCCACCGACCGATCGACCGACCAAACGACCGAAAAACAGACGAAAATTCGCGCGTACCTTTCTTTGACATTCGCGTTATTCCAAACTACTTTCCAATATATACATTCATACGTGCATATACATACATATATGAGGTGTTTAAAGAAATATTAAGAACAATAATAGTTATTACAATACTTATTCATAAAATATATATTATATATAAATATATATATAAATAAAAAAAAATAAATAAATTTATATTGAATGCAATTGCTAATCTGAACCAAAATGAGGTAAATGAAACATAACTTAATGCTAATAGAATATGATTTATATACCTAATATGGAGCTGGTGAGGAGCACAGCCGTTATATAGAAATCAGCGTTTCCAAGCGAGATTATTTTAAGACAAGCCCGAGGTTAAGCAGGAACCGGTTAAGGACAACAATAACAAGTACTAAAGAGAACAAAAGAAACAAAACCAAAAACGAATACGAATAGGGCAGCGAGGATGGGAGGGAAGAGAATATACATACACTTAGCGACAGTAAAGAATATAAGTATAATATAAATATTTATTAGATGTTTTTTGTCCTGTATAAATAACAAATGATATACAAAAGAAGCTGATGATAACGAAGTAGACGAAGATCACACAAAAGAGTTTATATGTAATATATTTTAAAAAGACCAGATTAGAAGGACAGACCGCTATATCTTTCAGGCCGACTACAACCGACGACGAAGACGACAGGACGACAACAACAACCACAAGAACAATAAATTTCGCTCTCGATCGAACAAAGCTACGGAAAAAAGTGCAGATAGAGAGAGAGACAAAGTTATAGAAGGATAGATGTGTAAAGTAAATGAAGATTTATAACGACTTGGAGGAAGTTGGATTCGACAAAACAACAACAACAAGCAAACAACAAACAACCAAAAAACAACCAAGAACAAACAAACAAACCTAAGACAAATGATTAGCAACAACAACAAACACAATGCATATATTATACATATTGAATAAAACTATATATATATATATATCTATATATATATATAATCTATCTATATATACAAACAAGAGAACCCTGAAAATTAAAATGTTGATTATTAATTTGATGAAAATATGAACAGAGAATTCAATAAAATTTAAAGAGAAACACAGTTCCTTTTTCGTTTTATTTCAATCCGTTTTATTTCCGCTTTCGTTTCATACGTTCGTTCTTTCCACAACAACAGTTACAACCACAACAACAAAACCATTACATATTACTTATAAAGACACACCTCACCATTGACTGTCGCCCAGAGATCTTTTGTTGCCCCTTAGTTCTCCCATCGACACGCGAAAACCAGACGCAGACCATCCACGATCCGATCGTGGCCGCGACAGGGGGCGGCTGCGCCAGTGGGTCGAGACGCGAATCGAATACGGACAGACCGAGAGAGAGAGAGAGAGAGGGAAAAAGAGGCGAGCGTGGTCTCCGCTCGCCGATGGCCACAGACATGTTGCAACCAATGCGATTCACAGTACGAATAACGAAACAATCTAGGCAAATTTTATACTTATAGACATTATGACGTACCCATCTATAAATAATAATCATCAGCACCGCATAGTTGTTGTAATAGATACGAGGAAACTAAAGTAACAAAGTAACCACTAAAATAACCCGCACCAATATTCGAAATAATCGACGCTGAGAGAGATAGAGAGGTTGTGTTAGCCAACCTCAGGATGTTAGGAAGTCAGAGAGAGGTGGAGTGATGAAGTTTGGGAGTAGGCGGGAGGGGTGGCCGCAGCGCACGGTAGAGTAACGAATAAATAGTCGTGTTTGTGTAAAGCACAGCGAGTAGTTGAACCCACAGTTGGAGCGAATGAGTTCGTCCCATGATCAGGTTTTATCAGCTTCCTTATTTTCTCCATAGTTTTCGTCTTTCTTTCGCATTTGGTTTCCCAAACTAAACAGACAAGCACAATGAAAAAGCATAGTATAAAAATAAAAACAAAGAACAATACCAAATACAACAGAATAACGACATTAATTTATAAATGAGAAATATTTGTGGATTAAATATAACGCTTTAATGTGACATGATTTCCGATTTATGTAATGTACTTATATCATCACTCATATATGTATCTGAAGTATTGTGTATTTCTTGTATGCCTACATCATATGCCAGTCATATACATATTTACAATTTGTTGACTTTATTTTTCGAATGTACCCGAAACCAAGAACAAATCGAAAAACCAACTGAATATCTTCTGACAAATGTTTATATTTCTAAAAAAGAAAAACAAAAAACAATTTAGAGAAAGAAACTGTTAACTTTTATTACTATATTATAATTGAATTTAAATGAAATACTGTATTTAAAAGTGAATTTAATAATGAACAAGAGACATCTGTAGTTAAATGAATACCAAATTTATATAAGTTAAAATAAAAATGTTTAAAAGTAAAATCTGACTTTTGTTCTAAATTTTTTAATTAAGTTATTATATTTTTAACTGTTACGGAAGGGAAAAATGATAAAGGAACCACTTGAAAAACATAATTAATCTAGATTCTATCGGAAACGGAAGAAGAACTGAAGAAACGAACAACTGAATTTAATTTTTGAAAGTGATTCTAGCGCCATCTGGACTTCACAATGTTCAGAGTGATGCCAAGTTCCGCCTTGCTACGACATCAGCTGTTACTATATATTTATCGGCCGGGCTGCGAAGACGCGACTCGATTTGTTATTGAGAAAACTCATTTTTAGAGCCGTAAATTCCTCCCGATGTCGGAATTGAGATCGAAAGTCATACAATTGTACAAGCACGTTAGTCCCAACTCTTGCAGGCCGCTCCTGGATAAGTTCTCACGATCCGCCTTCGTCTCTTGCAGTTGCAGTTTCTGGGCAAGGAGTACCCTGGCGCTGGCGGCCCCCAGCGGTTCCGCAAGCAGGTCCACGACGCCTTCATAAGTAACAAAGACATCACCGACCCGAAGAAGATCAAGGCCCTGCTGGCCCACGGACGCTACGTCGCCAAGGAGGTCGAAGCTCTCTACTCCCTGAAGAAGTACCGGGCTATGAAGCAGCGATACTATGACTGAATCTCCCAACCCCAGCAAACTCGAGCTCTCTGGGCGATTGGAACGACGATGAGATGAGAGATGTTTCGATTAATTGGATGGCTTTAAATTGTTCTTTGTGAATATTTTGTTACAACTTGTGATAAATTGAACCGTGCTTTTATTGATTTTCTGTTGTGTAACCAATAAAAATTTCCATTTACGATATAAATGGAGGTACGTTCATAGATCTCTATAATTTGCGTCTTTTTTTGTTTACAAAAATAGCTCTGACTTTTCGTCTTCAAAGAGTAAGGAAATGTTTCTTGTTTCCTATATTATTGATTCCATCGCCAATTTGTCCACTCAGAGAATTAATCTTCGATTAATTTTGACATATAAGAAAATGATGTAAGAATAAACATGATAATAATTTTGTGTCAAGTTGTATTTTTTCTATATATTTTGTAAAAACTTAGTTACAATAAATCCTTAAAGTAGATACGAAACTTGTAAAGATCCAAATAAATAGAACTAACTAATTATTCCGTAAAATTAGACAACTATCACAAATAGTATTCAAATTGGGATTTCCTTTTTTCGATGTAAAAATAAAACCTAATTAACAAAGCGTAATCGAAGCATGTACAGAGAGCGAATTGAGCTAAATTGGGCCTAAGACGGAGTCGGCCATCAGCCGAACTCGAAACCCAGGACATCGTCCAGCCCGTAGTCGAACAGACGAAAGTCGTCCATGTAGATCTCGTAGAGTCGCCGGATGGCACTGATGGGCAGCGGGTCAAAGTAGGACAGCAGGTGGCTCCGCGTGTTCGAGGGCTTGTGCCCAGTGGGGAATGTCAGATTCTTTTCGCCAGTTAAGTAGAGAGCTAGGGCGGAGTCGTCCAGCAGGGTCTCGTATTTGCCTGGAAGTGACAAAGATACCGATTAGATTAAAAGATCATCCAGCGAGCAGACACAAGAACTCACCTATCACGTTGTACTTCATCACGCAGGGGTTGCACAGCTTCGAGATGGGCTCCCAGTGCTCGTTGTACGACTGGTTGCTGGCGCTGATCTCCGGCGTAAGCAGGTACTGGACGAACTCGCTGAAGCTGACGTCGTCGCCGTACTCGAGGGACTGGTTCGAGGCGCCCACCCGGAAGGCCTTCACGATCTGGCGCCCGACGCGCGCCTGGAAGTACCGGGCGCTGGCGCTGTCGCCTTCCAGCTTGTTCCGGTACGCCGACAGCAGGCGCTCGAAGGGGTGGCGGACGAGCACGAAGCGCGTGTACTCGGAGAGCACTGCGGCGCGGTCGTCGGGCGATAGCGAGCTGAGCTTCTGGAACATGCCGACGGAGTGGGCTAGCGAGCCGGGGATCTGCAAGGGGTCGCTCCCGTTCTGCCAGCTGCCGGTGAGAATCATCAGCACGCGCTTCCAGTTCGTACAGGCGACCTGTGCGGATCGAGACGAGAGAGAGACAACGAGAGATTAGCGAGTGTGAGCGAAGTGCCACAATGACGGCGAGGAGATGTAAACAATGTTCTCGTTATGACCCACATTCGCGGAAACAGATGATGGACTGCCATCGCGGACGCCGACCGAGCACGCCAGGGGTCGCTCGACCGAGTCGTCGTGCCGTGCACGAGAGTAAACACGGGCGGCAAAGGCCGAGTGCATTCACTCCGCCCTCGGAAGGAATCCGCGCTCACGCCGAGCCCGATGCGGTCGTCAGGTGAGCCCCGGCTCGGCCCGTCATAAGAGCCGCTGCAACACGAGCAGCAGCGACGCCGTCGAAACGACCGGCCGGCGGACGGACGGACGGACGGACGGATGGATCACGGTGATGATCTTCACATTGACACTCGACATGCAGACAGGCGGCGGGCATTAAATTAATTCAAATAAACAACGCGCCTGACGTGGACGTCGCTGCAAATGGAAGCGATTGCATAAAGGAAGGCACGGATGGGCTGACTAACCGACATATACATATATATGTAGATATATGTATATTGAAATAGTAGCTGTGAGAGAATTGAATTTCAACAAATCCTCATTTGGCACTGCCTTGTGTGACATCGGCACAATTCGACTGGAGGAGCGCGGTGTCTGCTCAGATTCTGGGAACTTGCTCGCTTATCGCTCAGCAGTTTGGGTGCGTGTTGACCCAATCGACTCTTATCGACGGCGGGACATGAGTCGACACCGGCTGTCGGCAACCCTAGGCCCTGAGTATCGGAGTAATGACGATGACGATGACGACCCTTCGGCGTCGATAGTTGTCAAGAGAGATTTTTTGTAGTTTGTAGGCAACGTTGCCTGAATCCCGGGCTCTCTATCTGGGGCCAGGGTCGTTGGGAAAGCTCTGGGTAGAAGCCCCGCTGAAGACGCCGGTCTCGTGAGGAACCTGATCGTTTCACCATGAAGGCCGCCGCGTGCTTGCGGTCAGGCGAGAGCGAGACGACCGTAGAAATCCCATCCCAGCGTGTGAGACGAACAATCAGCAACGACTCCCTCCCCCCTCAATCCATCAACCAGCCCCGCGGCGTGCGAGTCGAGTTGCAAAAGAGACTCCGCTGTAATTAAATGAGTTCGTTGCTGTTGTCGATGTCGACGGCAGTAACAGCAAACCGCAACAGCAACAACAACAACTTGATGAACACTGTCAGTAGGTACAGGTCAGCGGCTAAGTGTGGCACGACCGCTGACGAGATATCAACCTATGGACGAAACGTAACCGACAATTTAACGACGAGTATCTCGAAAGTCAAATGCAAAAACAATAATAAACAAAAACACTTTCGCGCATAATTTACGAACCCCACGGAATGGCTACAGCACCATCGCACCAACAACAATAATAGCAATAGCAACTGCCCGAACAATTAAACAACTACTCCCAAATACATTGAAACAATGTTTACTCGCACGCTGGCCAAAGGTCCCTCGACACTCGCCGCGGTGAGGTGAGGTTGGAGCGAAAAATAGCTGAAACATTTCCACGATCGGTCGATAAACGAAACCGATTCGGGTGAACCTGCGCATCGACGCCGACGCCGACGCCGCCGTCGCTGTCGTCGCCACCATCGACGTCGCGTAAACAATAAACCGTGGATTGCCCATCGCTCATGGGCGCTCTTCTTCGTCAACCTACACTCGGTCCATAAATCAGACCCGGCGAAGCCCCCTGTGAGGCGGCGGAAGCATATCGAACGATCGCAGGCAGCGTACTCGGAGGTCTTCTCGGGTCGACGGCGGCTTCGGAGGCGCCGGAGCAGGGCGGCCGATCGATCGGCCGATGCGATCCGTCCTCCCGGCAACCCCGGCTCCCGCGGAACGCCGTCAAAGAACGGCCGTTTTCGGAAACTCTTTGAGTCATAGTCTTCCGCTTCTGCTTCTCTGCGCTATGTATTGGGCCGAATTCTTCACGCCTGTCTTCATAGTTGCTTTCGGTTCTTGGCCCCGGTTCCCCCGCCATTGTGTTGTTGTAATCTTATCGTCAGGTGTTAATGGAAACACGCCAATTCCACTGATAGCATTGATCGGTGCGAAACGTGCGGCGGAGTTGGGTGGGTGGGTTCGACTTGAAAGGCCTGGAGTAATTCCTAATTAAAGAAACTAGTCGTTGGCATTATCTTTGCTTTTTGAGATTGTCTGTTAATCGCTGCGGATCTCGTGGTTTCCACAATTAAACTATCGCATTGCACCGGCCTATCGCGGTGGGAAAACTCAGTTCCAGTTTCCCCTTCTTATGTAAGGCTTGGGGAAGTTCTGTGGAAGCAGGTGGAAGATATCGACGCGATCATGGGATCGCCTCGACACATTACTCGATATCATGGTTCAAAGGTGAAGACTCCAGTGGGTCATTAATCACTGAAATGTTGCAACCACTTGATAAATACTCGAGATATGTTTCTAGTAATCAGCGTAATCTAATTCCAATTATAAACCAAGGCATTTTGTATTTTCGCTACATGACCTGATCTCGTTTCTAGCAAAATTTTTTAAAATAAACTAAAACATGGGGAGAAAACAAAACTTCTACGCGGGACAACTCAATACACATATAAATATGAGTTTTCGAGATTCCACCACCGCCACCCGAATGTTTCAGAGATTAAATGCAATCGTAATTGAGTAAAACGAGTTGATTGTGAGGCAAACAAATTATAGCTTTCATTTATTGCCAATCTATTCAGTTGAGGGAACTCAATTAATAACCAGTGGAGCCAGTTAACTGCAGTCGAGCTGCCAGATCCGGTGCAGATTGTGGTTGTGGAATCGGCCACGCTGTGTGGAAATCGAGGGTTCAGCGGGATCAGCGCCGAGTCTCCGTCACCACTGGCGGATTTCAGTTGATCGAATGCAAAAGTTGATTGATCTCGAAGGTGACTGTAATTATGCATGAGGGATTTGCAACTCCAGACTAATGGTCAGGGTGAGGTTCGGTTGAAAATAGAACAATGGAAATTGCCTAGGTCGAAAGTTTGATTTGAGGCAATTACTCGGTTACAACAACATATTACGTTGCTCTGTATTTGGGGACGTGGCCTGTACATCGGCAATATATCACAATTGAATCCCGAAATATTCAATTATATCTCGGTAAAGTTTATGAATCAAAGGCTGTCGTTTGTCGTCAATGGTCATGCTTTGGGTTTGTGTTTATTGAGACTTTTTTTTCTCGTACCATAAACACGCCAGACAGATTTTGCTTTGACTGCCGCCTCTTCCGTTTGGTTGATGTCGTTTTTGAAGGCCACATGTATTTGCCGACCTAACAGAGCAAAAAACTAAAACAAAACCGCTCACTACATCACAGATCAGCGCTTCTCATCACGAGAAACAGAGTTCCTTGGAAGGCGAAATCGCGAAAAGTAAAAACCAACAAAGAACACTTCTGAGAAGGAGCCTCGTACAGCAATGAGTTGACGAGACTGTCGTGTAGGGTGTCTTCCCGGCCCATCGGACATCAGGCGAGTAAGCCAAGTCGGTCTGTCTGTCCTTAGTTTCGTCTCAAATTCGTTTGGCCTTCTCATCAAATTCCCTTTTGGCCACAATGACAAAATACGTTTAGGCAAAATGTAATACAACGCAAGGGAGTTCATTGCTCCCGTCCACAGACAACAGGCAATGTTCGGTTGTCTTCATGGAAAGCCAATGTTTTCTCCGAAAAGGAAATGATTTCATGCCAAATGAAATGAAGCACGTGCGAGCATACATTCATGCGATCAGCAGTTCTTCGACAATACGAACCTTTGGCACATAACAGTACAGGAACTTGTGCTCAGGATCGATGATCATGTGGTCCATCTGCTCCTCCGTGAGGTCGTCCAATGTCCCCGTGCTGTATCCCAAGACTTCGCACTGCTTCTGCAAGTACTCCTGCCGCTGTATGTTGATGGTCTGTGTGAGTTCCAAACTCTGTTTCGTTATTTTCACATTATTGTTGTTTCCGTCCTCGAAAGCTCCTCGAATGAGGTCAATTTGTAGGCTGCACAAAAACACCAGTGCAATTAATGAAATGAGCAGCGACTGCCGGTTGAAAATCTTGCTTTCTGTTTGGCAAATCATCTCCGGATCTTCGACGGCAATGGAATGCGCAGAGGCTGCTGGAATGATGCACACTTTCTTCTTTTGGCTAAATGACTGCGACTCTGATGGCGGCTGCAACTGGGACTTTGGCTGTAGAATGAACTGGCTCGCATCGGACTGTTGCAACGGAGCAGCATCGAGATCGAGCAGGGTGTGAGTGCGTCGTGAAGAAGGATGTTGATGACACGCGCCGAGCGATCGACCGTCCACGACTTTCACCTCGCTCACTTGACTCGCGAACGCAGTGTGTGTCGTCCTATGGGCAGGACACGTCGCTACCGCTGTCGCTTCCGGCCAAAGTATTTCGGGCGACTGGTGAACTTTAGGGTTGCTGCGTTCTCGATCCCGCATTCAGTCAGCAATTTGCGTCCGTCCTTGTCGTCGAGCGGTTGATTCGAGTCTGCATTGAACAACGCGTACGCCCGCCAAAGAAAGCGCCAGGAGACGTTCGCGCGATGTTGTTGGCCGCTGAATGCCTCGGAGTTAACTAACTCGCCCGGGTTGCGCATCGTCAGCGAGAGTGACAGCTCCGCCGTCTTGACTGAGCGGAGAGACTTTCTTGTTGCTTTCGACTTGCAAACCTGTTGGCGATCGCCTTCGCTCAGCTCCGAGCGACCCGCTTCGCCGGCGATATCATCGTCGCCGCTGTTGTCGTTGGCGCTGTTGTTGCTCGCCTTCTGCTCGCCGCGTCGCCTCAGACGATCTTCGTAGCGCTGCCGTTGCTCGCGTTGGAGTTGAGTCCGCGCCGTCGCCTCGATGGCTCTCTTCAGGTTCGCTATGGTCGGCTTCGCCTGGGGTAGCTGCGAGAGAAGAGAGAAAAATGGGAATGAGCGTGGGGTGACTGCTTGGTAGGAGCACGCTCCAACATAAATGAATTGCTGGCCGTTGAACATGCGTTACGTGTGAGCCAATGGCTGTTGGCAGAGCATGGGGAGCGCGAATAAGAGGGACGTTGTTATTGTTTCTCCAGCATAAATATGCAAAGCCTTGAACTTGAAAAACAAGAGGCTCTTTAAGGGGTCTCGAATTCTCCATCAGTCGACAATTTTTTTTTTTTTTGTTTCTATTGTAGAGCACAATTTCGGCATCTCCAATTTTCTAACAGAGTTTGTCTTAATTGATAATTAAGCGAGATTTCAAGCCTGGCAGGAGCTGCGAAACCCCTCTTATCTGAAGGGCAACATTTTAAAGTCGTCTGGGCTGCCATTATCATTATAATTTATTTAATTATTCTCTCAAATGCTTCGACCTTGCTTGACACAGTCTGCAAGTGTTCTCAGGAATTCTGATTTCAAATCATAGCTTGTTTTCTACACGAAGCCTCGAGTAGTAACTTCACGATAAGAAAAACTCACGTACTATTCGCAAGAAAAATCATTAAAAGCATGACAATTAAAAGAACGTTTCAATAACGGATTGATAACATTAGACACAGTTTGAAGAACAGCCAACACTTGCTTGAAAATGAAGCGTGTTACGACGACCACGAGCTCCTTTGTCTTCACTTCAGGAACGAATTCTGACTAACTGGATGCTCAAACATCAATTTAGAATTGGAATGCTCATAGGCAACATCCGCAGTGACCCAGTTTCAGGCCTGTCTACCTTCCTGTTTGCTTAACTAATTTGCAGGTGGAAGAACTCGGACACTATTAGTAACGCAGTCCAAAGGCTCTCGCGGAAAACTGGTTGTTGTCGTCACATTTGTCGCAATGACAACAAAAGCTGGAATTGGACCGGCGAATCAAATTGACACACAAAAGAAATGAAATCGAGAACGTTTTTACAGTTCGAACGACAGTTTTGAATTAAATTAGAACTCATGGTACTGTTCGGCGATTGTTGGCGAAGAGATGGGAAGAAAAGGGGATTGTATTTTTTGCCGAAAGATATTTTAAAGAGAAGCTGAAAGTGTCTACTTTGAAGGTGTAAATTTTTGCCATTGTTTATTAATAGGTTCGATTCTTGCCGTCAATCCATCAATCAAAGAAGTTTAAAACTACTTTGTGGGACACGAAGACAACGAAGAAATCAATTCGAGTTTGAAAACAAACCCATTTCTTTTCAATTGAATTGTTAACATTGACTTGACTGACATTTCGAACATGCCATTTTAAGGAATGTTTCTTTCTGATCTTGCCGCGTCGATGGATTTGTTTTTTCCTAGAGGCACTTCAGTTTACCAACCATTAGATACTGAAATTGAGAGAGATGTTTAACAACTGTTTACATAGTTCGTGTTTTGTTAAATAAATATTGCTAATTCTGGGAACCCCAAGGCCCTGCCAAGTGAAAAGTATTTACATAAACACATACCACAATGGTAAGCGTCGATAATCCATCCCGTTCTACGTAGATTGTTGTGGCCTGATCCTTGGTCAAAGCGATCTGAAAATAACAAAACATTTAGAAACACTTATTAAAAAATTAAATAATATAATTATAGCAATAAAAGTTTAATGTGAAAATAAGGTCAAATTAAAGTAGGAATCTAAACCATTACTGAGATGAAGAAGAACACTTCACACTTATGAAACCAGGCTATAGCCGACTTTAATTAACATCTGGTGGATCCGGATCCAACGACCACTTGTTGCACTCTCGTGCGATACTGTTAATTAAACGAACTATTTTAAATGTAAGGCAATAGCCAGACGGCGGCAGTAGTAGCAGTCTTGTAGAAAGTACATGCATCCCTCGTCTTCTCTGAAACGTTGTTTGAACGAATATTATCGGTTTCTTATCTCACCTCTGCTTTTAATTCCTGAGGTGTGCTATCGAACGGGATGTCACTGAGGAACTCATTGTTCTCCAGAATGCTCTTCAGATGATCTTCTGTTACACGACACAGTAACTGGTGTTGACTTGTCACTGCCTGTCGTTTCAAGGCCTTTCGTTGCTTTATTTTTTGTTTTAATTTTTTCGATAACTTATGTTTTGCATGTGGCTTGGGAACGTCATTGGTCTTATCCACACGTTTTTTATCTTCTCGATAGCTGGAAGTATTCTTGGACCGCATCGGAGAACATCGTGGTCGTCGTCTCATCTCTGGACTGCGGTGCCGGCTTTTGGGACTGGACAATAAACGCTTTTTTGATTCGGGGTCGCGTGGCATTATTAATTATTTTGGTTTATCGCTTTTTAAGCGCCTATTTCGTGCCAAAATCAAGTAATGCCTTTTGACGTTTAGCAAAAACTCAGGAATCGCAAAACTTCTTCCTCTTTTCTCTTGCTCTGTTCACAATAACGTAAACAAATTCGATTGGAACCTCTCTGGCAAATTCACAATTGAGTTTTGGCGTTCACATGTATAACAAAGCAATCGCGGAACAGCTGATTGCAACGCAATCATTTATCAATTGATCGAAAACTTGATGGAATGCCAAAGCTCTTAAAATTAAATGCATTTATTTTTCTTAGCAAATTACTAAATGCACCATAGTAATAAAAATGTCACCAAAAACACAAACACGTTTAAGTATCATCATCAAATTATGAAATTGTGTCGATATTTAAATTCTCCACCGCAGAGTGAAACAGAAAATCGATAAAAAAGTGTAATCTACACCAAACGCACCGAAGCAATCGATCTTTTTCTGAATGTTTTTCATTACCCGCTACTTTTATTAACCGCCCATTTTGCATATTCACTCTGCTTCATACTGAGAAAATTGTTCGGAAACTCAGTTGAACGCTGTAATTTCCAATACGATTCCCTGAACGAACCACGAATCTGAACAACCCACGGACAGATAGAGCTGCTGAGACGAACGAAACTGGCGCGTTCCGTAGTTGGTCTGTTCAGCAGACGATGTCGAGCGGGCAAACAACGAGCGAGCGAGCGAAATAAATCCGAGCCGATTTTAATTTCTCGATAATAAAACAGTCATCGAGCTCTATTTATACCAGGAACGCAGCAGAACCAGCAGGCGTCGCGCTCGACGCTGAACGTGCTGAAATCGGCGGCAACAGAACAAACTCATCGATTGCTTCGACTACGATGACGACGTGCAGTCGCGTCGAGTCGATTCGATGCGTTCCTTCCATTTCGTACCGTCCGTCCCTCAGTCGAGCGGCAATCGACGATAGCTTTTTATCGCTCGCCATATTCGCCATTACTACGTACTTCTCGATGAGGAAAGATAGACGGCGAGAAACTTTGCCACAGAAAACAACAATGGCTGGGCCAGCGTCAGAGTGCGAGAGGAAATTCCTTACATTATCGAAATGCTTGAAATCGCGATTCCATACTTTTAGGCACGTCAGCGAAATTTTTTCCCAGGCGCTCAGCAGCGACCGCACGTGGCGCACCACGAGCAACGCTCGGCCTCCATTGGCGCTCTTCGCACAGCGCCTGAGCGGAAGAGAGACGGCGGTACTCGCACCGTCGCCGAGCAACGAGCGACTATTCCCAATAGCGCTGGAGAGAGCGGCTGCCTGCCCTCCATGGGCGCCTGTTCTTTCGGAATCAGAATTCAAAATGTTTTCATATTCTTTTGGTGAAATTCGGATGGATTGGATTGGAAAATGGAATCCGCATCACTAGCCATCCACTACGTTTCGGCACCTCGGGTTTCACGCTCGCTCGCATTCACAGCGAGCGAACGCCGGAATTCGGGCTCCATTGTGAAACGATCGGCGGCGCAAATGGCAATGGTAGATGAAGTAAATATATTCCCGGGGCTCTCTGCGGAATCGGAATCGCGGCAGTCGCTGGTGCTGTCGCTCGTTGGCAGCGGTGTAAATATAACAACAATAATAGCAACTTAATGTCGACATCGTCGAAATCTATCTGTCTGTCTCGCATGCTATCCGCGATTTTTTACTTTCAACTGATATTTTAACTTTAGTTTCACCGGGCGTCCAGGCGCAGGCAGCAGGGCGCCCTACATGCAACCGTGAACACCGCCCTCGGAAAGCGTTCCGTTTCATTGTGAACCGAGAGAGAGCGACAGCTGTCGGGGACCCAGAGAGACCGAAGCTCCGACGTGGGGTGACCAGGCGATACGATAGCTTTGCAAACGTTTGCATTCATTTATTGTGTTTACGTTGAAGCTGACAAGGTCTCCGACTGGCATGTGGGAAGTGCAGCAATTGGGGGAAGCGATATCGCAAGCATTGAACTTGGAAATAACCACGTTCTCAATTGAAGCGAAGCCTCGTTGCGCATGGCATAATGTCATGTTTCATTCAAGTATATTTGGGGGGTTTCTTGCTTCTCTGCTTACTAATAGCGGATCAAAGAACTTTCGGAAAATGTCGAATGGCAGAAAAGTCTTGGGAGGTGTCGTGGTCTTCGGTTCCAGTGCAAAAGTCGATGGAATTTCTCGGGGAGGGGGGCGAAGCACCGTCGTCATGAATAACTGGAAGCGGCTGGATGGGGGTTGGTTTCCGGTTGCCGCAACGTGCCGCCGCCGTTGACGGCCTCAGTTGCGCTGCACATGCCGGTCGTACACGTTCAGAGGGGTCTGCTATCCAAACGACGCTCGGAGATAGTAGAATTCACAAACGATAGTCGATTGACTTGTTTACTGCGAAAGTCATTTGTGGTGTTTCCCAGTTAAAAAAGTGGTCGGCGAAAGCAAGGGAGCAATAAAAAGTAGTGTTGTAAACAAGCGGGCACCCACGTGCGAAACTCGAGTCAATTACTTGCGGTGTAAGTGTGTTCGATTTCCGATTCCTATTTCAATTGTTTTTAGTGCACTGAGAAACGACGGCAAAACCGCCTCAAACGAAAACTTGTTCTTTTGAAAACTTCGAAGTTCGAGCGCAGCGAACTGCCATGTGTCGTCGACGTATGGATGACGAAATAATGGAAATCTATTGGAATTGTTTCACCAGGAGCGCAAAGAGGTTAGGGTGACCAGATCGTCGTGTGGAAAGATATACAAACAAGAAAGTAAAAAACAGTAGTAAATCTAAAATTAGTAAAAATAAATAGTGTTGGTGTTGTAAAGCAAATGTATGTCCATAATTGTTCAAAATTGAGTCGCCTTTGAATGAAGAATATTCCCACACTTGTTGCCAACATACAGAAAAGCTGGTCACCCTAAGTCTAAGCGAGCTCCGTACGTATAAGCATCGTCAATGATTTACTGCCAAACTGGAAGCCGACCAAAACAACTTCCACTGGCAGCACATTGTTTATTTGCTTCGCCGCTCCACCCTTTGCCACTCCTTCCCGGCTGTCTGTGGACCAGCCAAGCAGGCGCACGCCACTACTTCCAGTCCGGCGCGGTGGACAGTGGGCAAATAGGGGGAAGCGGGACTGGGCAGAACCCGAGGAATGGCCCATGGCGAGAGTGGCGTTCACTCGATTTCACATTCATCAGTTCTGAATCGGTGGCCAACGCGCTCGGTTGCCCTGGGACACGACGCGTTTGTCCCTCTCGTCCGCCGCCCGGTGACAAGAGTCACAAGTACGGCACGACACTAACCACGACTCTCTTACAGCAGGCCCCGTAGTTCGCGGAGCAAATAGAACAATTGCAAATTTGCAAGGAAAGAACTAGATAACTAAAACTCTAGACCTAAACAGTGTGATTCATACTTGCGTCGACATGAGCGACCGATTCGGCAACGACGTGTCGACGTCGGTGGTGGAGTTGCCACCGATCGGTAACTCGAAGGCGCGTGCGAATTCGACTGACGACGGCGACAGCGGCGCCGACGATGCGGGTGACAAAATCGTGCTCAAACGCAAATTGACGCTAATGAACGGCGTGGCCATCATCGTCGGCACCATCATAGGATCCGGCATCTTCATCGCGCCCACCGGAGTGTTCTTCTACACGGAGTGAGTACCGATTACCCCAATAACGCAGTAGTCGTTCTTCTCCTTGCGCCCGCCCTCCCTGGACATCTCTCCTTGGACAAGAATCCCAAACGCCCTTCTTGTCCAGCGCCTGTTCCGTCTTTTGTTTCCTTCCAACTGCACTTTCTTCCGCATTTCGTCCGTATGTCGAGGAGTCAACGACCAGCGACGTGCCCGATTCAGGCGCCTTTCTGTTGCAACGACATCCACCCCTCAATTAAAGCCCATTCCAACTCCTCGACTTGACTGGGCTCGACTTGTGGCATGCCGAAACTGATATTTTGCGAGTTGTTTCGCCAATTAACGTTCGCTAATTATCGTACAGATCGGTGGGGACGTCGCTGCTGGTTTGGTCCGCCTGCGGTATCCTGTCCACGATCGGCGCTCTCTGCTACGCCGAGCTGGGCACCAGCATCACCAGGTCTGGAGGCGACTACGCCTATCTGCTGGTCGCCTTCGGACCCCTCGTCGGATTCCTGCGCCTCTGGATCGCGCTTCTGATCATTCGCCCGACGACACAGGTGAGTCTTGACAACGACATAGGTGAGCCGCCAGCTCGAGAACTCCGAAACTAGGCCAGTTCACTCATTACCCCGCCTCGGCTTGCTGTGGTTTCATTCTCTACTTTTTGCGTTGCAATCATTTCGCGAGCTTCGTCGATGTTTATAGTAGTTCGCACAATGCCGCCAATCGAACTTGATTTATTTATTTATGCGTACTTATGTTCTCGCGATCTCAATTCAATTAAGCGATCAATATCGAGTCGACTCGAACCTTGAAAACACATCCTCGAGGCAATGGGAATATTCGTCGCGATGGAACCAAGCATTTGACTATTTGTGTTTGATTTTGTATCCGGTGTCTTCTTTCGCAGACAATCGTGGCCCTAACGTTCGCCCAGTACGCGGCGAAACCCTTTTTCGAGGACTGCTCGCCGCCCGACCTGGCCGTCAAGATCCTGGCCGCCATTTGCCTTAGTAAGTTGGACGATCTCTGATCTGATACAGGTCTGAGAAAGGCTTATTTTTCTCTTCCAGCTCTGCTCACGGCGATCAACTGCCTGTCGGTGAAGTGGTCGATGAAGGTGCAGGACGTCTTCACCGCCGGCAAGCTCTTAGCCCTGGTCATGATCATCCTGGCTGGCGTCTACCAAATGGCCACCGGGCAGCTGGACAACTTCGACAACCTCTGGGAGGGCAACTACGGGGTGGCCAACATTGGGTTCGCCTTCTACTCGGGCCTGTTCGCCTTCGGCGGCTGGAACTACCTCAACTTCGTGACCGAAGAGCTGCAGGACCCCTACAAGTAAGTCAATAATTTCTTCCAACTCCCTCGAGATGAAATCTGAAAGTCTTTAAATGAGTCGCTGAGGGGAATTCGTGCCATTTGTTGCCTCTCTCTGAGGCCCTCGATTTGCGTCATCGAACGCTCTTCTCGGAGTGAGCCGAAGTCGGCGTTTAGCAAACGTCGCATTCATCCCCTTAAGTGGATGAGGAACAAACATGGGAGGCAGAGGTGGCGGTGGCTGGAGTTCACGCATCAAGGACGCCCGGTTGTGGAGAATGCGGGCTCTGTACCCATGAATACACACGTATATATATGTATCTCTATCCTCCTCTCCTACCAACCACCAGTTGCTCACGGAGTCCTGCGGAGGTTCCGCTCTGAAAGGGAAATCTTCTCCTCGGCTGGGATGCAACTTTGTCGTGAGTGGTGCAGGAGGGAGCAGCAGTGGGAGGAGCCGGATGTGGAATGAAATTAATTCCCTAAAGTGTTTGCCGGGAGCGGAAGTGATTGTGGATTTAACTGAAAGCGGAATCAGAGAGCAATTTAATAGAAAGGTTCTTCTCTATACAGTAATTGACTGAACACTATTTCCTACTTTCAAATGATAAGAATATGATATTTAATTTTTAAAAGAGATTATCGAACCAGCAGTCGTTTTCCTTTTACCGTCATTTTCCTTTCATAGTTATTTTTTACTTTGCTACAACTTTGCTTATTCACTTACTTTCTCGCTCTTGCCCTAGAAACTTGCCGCGCGCCATCTGGATTGCTATGCCTCTGGTTACCGGCATCTACGTGCTCGTTAATTTGGCCTATTTCGCTGTCGTCTCGAAGACCGAGATGCTGAGCTCCCTGGCCGTGGCGGTCACGTTCGGCAACCGTGTTTTCGGGCCCCTGGCCTTCATGGTGCCGATCTTCGTGGCCCTCAGCACGTTCGGCGGCGTGAACGGCGTCCTCTTCACATCGGCCCGCCTGTTCGCCACCGGTGCCCAGGAGGGTCACTTGCCCGCCTTCTTCCAGCTGTTCCACGTCAAGCAGCAGACCCCGATTCCATCGTTGATTTTCTCAGTAAGTTCGTCCTTTTCAACTTCTGACTGAGACCCTCCTCTATCATAGCCTCATCTCTTGTTATTTTAGTGCTTCATGTCGCTCCTGATGCTGCTCACGGCCGACGTGTACCTCCTGATCAACTACTTCAGTTCGGTGCTATGGCTCTCGGTGGTCGCCAGCATCGCCGGCATGCTCTGGATGCGCCGGACAAAGTGAGTCTGAGCTCCACCAACATCCATCGAGATTCGTAACCAAACACAATTTTGTTTTGTTTCGTGGTAGGCCCGACATTCCGCGTCCCATCAAGGTGCACCTGGCCCTGCCGATCACCTTCATCATCTGCTGCATCGTCCTGGTGCTGCTGCCCAGCTTCTCGCAGCCCATGAACCTGCTCATCGGCATCGCCATCACCTTGGCCGGCATCCCCTTTTACTACGTGTGCATCGGCTGGCGCCACAAGCCACGGGCCTACGGCCGGTTGTCGCAGGCGACCGTCAACCTCTGCCGGGCCCTGTTCAACACGACCATTATCGAGGGCAGCGAGGAGCCCACGAAGTAGGAGGAAGGCGGTGGTTCCCACACACATGGCATTTGACACCGATCGCTTTTCCTCGAGTGTATTTACTATACATAACTATTCATAGATATAATGTGATGTAATTCCAATGATATTCTGTTCGGTACAAATGTGTGCTTCATTGAACTCCCATTTACCCATTTACTTAATTTGCATTAGTCCATTCCACCGGGCATTTGATGTTTGGCACCTGCCCTGCTCCTTTGCCCAGGTGCACATTTGACGATCGCCGAGACTCGTTTAGGGAATTTTGTATTGATATTAAGTATAGTGCTAAATGCTGACCAAATGCGACCAGCTCGCAGTCTGAGTGCATTTATGTATGTTACATAGCTAAACTACTGTAGGCCACTATTGTGAAATATACGATATTTTAAAATGTTTATCAAGGCTGTTGATCATTGTAGACGTTCAGTAATCGTACATAATAAGAAAGGCGGCTGGAGGTGTTCTCTAAGTAGAAATTATATCGTTCGTACCTAGTTCACCGATTTACGGGGCACCGCAGATCCCGCCTAAGTCGTTGCCCAGTCTGATGACTCCAGCACCCTGCGACGCCACCATGTCAACCTCAACAATTGTCGCCTCAACATTTACATAATAAAGCATATTTCGAAATGCATAAATTATCGGGCAATTATCATTAGTCGGCTTGGCGTCGCTCGAAGCGAGAACTTGGTGCTCACTTAGTTCTACAAACATAGCTCTGAGAGCTTGGCGGCAAGAGGCATCTACAACATCGTCGGCCCCCTACGGATTACAGGGAATTCGCTGAACATCACTCGCTTCTGGGAAAGCAAAGGGAACCAAATAAAACCGACTTGCACGACTTTTCCCCGGGACTTTTCTCTCCCCTGCGGAGTCAGTCGTGATCGCGATTGTAAAGCTCCGACTGGTCGAGAGGTCGGCGTGATAATTTCCCTGCCGTGGTCCAAGAGACGTCTCTTGACGAAGTAAAACAATCGGCGACGGCGAAGGGACTGGTGATGATCGTGATTGATGGAAATAATGATGACAGTAAATGCAATAATTTGATGAGCCGTCGCGCAAACCAGGGCTCATTCTCTCTGAGCGACACTCGCTCTTGGGTCGGCTTGCGCCAAGCGGAGCTCCATGGCCAAGCTTAGTCGAGTGTTGACCGTGGGAGCGGCAGGTTGTTGTGGTGGACTGAACTGAACTCGGACTTGGACTGGTTTTTACTGTGCTTTCTATTTATGTGATTATTATTCGCGTTGTTCGTGACGCCTTTGGCGCTGCCTTTGTTCTAAGTGAAACAAAGCCATTTAATTAATTCGCGTGCGAACCATAGGAGACCAGATGAATCGCAGCGAGTGACGCCAGATCGAGCGGAAGTCGCGGAAAAGTCGTCGCGTCCAAATCGGCAGAGCGGAACCGAGCGTCCGCACCGGGCCGAATCCGGCCAGATCGGGTCCACTGTTGGCTGACATGGATCGATACCTCGACTAGCGGTTCACCGAGCGACCCCTCGAGACAGCCGAGACTCCGTCGTTGTCCAGCGCGAGGTCGATCGGTTGGAAAGCAGCGGCGGGTTGGGAACGTGCTGAGTGCGCATCGATCGTTGTATTTGGAGAGCTTCGCGAAGGCCACGCCGGTTGGGGTTGCAGTTGCCACATTCGCGCGCCTCCGAACACGACGGCGAGTGAAAGCGCGAACCCGCTCGACTCACAGAACTCAGTGCTCAAAATCCGAACTCAAATTCAGAACACTCCAAGCATTCCGAGCGTTCGGTGCGGCGTCCAAATTCGACCGAGCCGAGCGAGTCGGCGTCGCCAGTTCAAGTGGCCCTAATTCGGAGCAAACGAACGAACTCAAGTTTAATTCAATTCCGCGACGGCCCGCAGAGCCGAGGGCGAGTCAACCCTTCGGAGTCAGTCGCCAGTGACGGTTTCAGCGCCCACGCGTCGCCAGCGCCTCGACACACGACACGCGCCTCACCCGCGATTCTCCCTTCGCCGTCCCATCGTGCAACCCACTGCTCGCTCGACTACCCTCGAGCGACCCGTGAAATGCACCGCTGGGCCTGGGCCTGGGTCTTCGCCTTACTCGGGCCGCTGCTCCTGGTCCGCTCGGCCGCGGCCCTCAGCAGAGACGAGGCCGACGTGCTGGACCTCGGCGCCACCTACCCGGACATGGATCCCGACCGGCTGCGTCTGTGGCTGACGATCAGCGCCCGGAAGCGCTTCGTCGAGGTCTCGTGGAAGAACGCGCCAGTGCGCGAGGACGACCTGATCCTCCTGACAGCCCAGGAGCCCACGAGCTTCGAGAAGGTCAAGCTGCCGGCTCGCACGCCCCTGGCCCGGTTCGACGTCGAGGGAAGCGGCGGCGCTGGCCACAGCTACGGCACGGGTCGCCGACCCAATCGAGCGTCCGGCGATCCCTATGAGGAAGTGGCCGAGGATGAGGACGAGGCCAGCGGGATGGCGCCGCCCACGGTGAGTTCGTACACGACGCCGCTGGTCTACTGGACGGCGAACGGCGGCCGCACCGACGTCGTGGCCGCAATCAAGCCCTCGGCCAGCGCCCAGTGGTTCACCACCGGCGTGCCCTTCGACTACGAGCTCTCGCGCAACGTCACCGCCCACACCGGCTGCTACGGCTACTGGGCCAGCTACGTCGACGGGCGCGGCTCGATCCAGGCCACCGCCTGCCTGCGCGCCTACCCGCGCTGGATGAACGAGATGCGCTCGGTGGTGGGCGGCCAGCGGGTGCGCGACCTCTTCATCCCCGGCACCCACGACTCGGGCTCCTACCGGCCCGACTTCGACCCGCTGAGCCGCGAGACCCTGGTCACCAAGTACTCGCTGACGCAGGACGACGACATCCGGGGCCAGCTGATGCACGGCGTCCGGTACCTGGACATCCGCGTCGGCTACTACAGGGCCACGCCCGAGCAGTTCTTCATCAACCACGGCATCACGCGCCACCGGCCCCTGGCCGAGGTCATCGACCAGGTCAACCAGTTCGTGGCCGAGACCAACGAGATCGTCATCTTCGGCCTGAAGGAGTTCCCCGTGGGTGAGTCGAGTCCCACCCCTCTCATCTGACACTGAGAGAAAATCTGATGTCTTCTTGTCCTCACAGGCTTCGGCAAGAAGTTGGAGGTGCACCACCTGCTCGTCCAGTACCTGCGCACCCACTTCGGCGACTCCGTCGTCCACCCCTCGGCCACCTGGCAGGCGTCTCTGCGCGACATCTGGACGCGCCAGCAGAACGTGATCCTGGCCTACGACAAGCCCGAGATGGTGCGCGAGTACCCGGAGCTCCTGTTCGGCTCCGTCGAGCAGCGGTGGGGCAACGTGCGCAAGTGGGACCGCCTGGAGCGCTACCTGCGGAACGTGAACAAGAACGACATCTCGTGGGTTTCCAATGTCCAGCTCCTAAGGGCCTAGTAATCTTTAAATTTTCTCCTCTTCACAGTCGCCTGTCGAGCCGGCCCGTGGCCGACATGGCCGAGCTGACTCCGGACACGTGGGGCGTCATCCTGGACAAGTACGGGGGCCTGCGAAAGATGGCCGACGGCGTCAACTGGCGTCTGTCCGCGCTTTACCGCGACGAGCTGGGCGCTACGGCCAACATCGTGGCGGCCGACTTCATCCGCGGCACGACCTTGATGGAGGCCGCCATCGAGTGGAACAAGCGGAAAGTCATCCACTAGCACGAGGGAAGTGAAAGGCAATCGAAAATCGAAATCGGTTATCGGCTGTTTGAGTATGGAGTCGTTCCGGGGGAGAGTGAGTGGTCAATGGAAGATATTGTGACACACCAAAGCGCTAATAAAACGAATTTATCAGTAATTAATAATTAAATTGGTAAATATCCTTTCGCTATGCACACTGTTGGTGTTTGTTGGTCCAGTCTGGCAACTCTTATGAAAGCTGCTTCTATTGTGAATGTTCTATTCGAATGTCAATGTGCTTCAGTGATGTCAATTCATAGTTCTCATTTGTGAAATTATTTCTGAATATGTTTTGGATTTTCCATTTTTTCTGCAGATTTGATTCATCTTCGTATAATATTTGAATATGCATGATGTTAGGTTTATGTTTATCCTGGAATTTGTGGGTGGTATTTTATTGGCAATGCGAATTTTCTGGTATTCTATAGTGAAGCCTTTATACATTAAGAAATTGCTTGCTTTTAAAACAAAATTTCCAGCTTTATTTATTTATATAATATTGTTTTAATAAACTTTTTGAGTTTAGCTATTTATGGCTAAAACAAATTTGCATATTTGCGTTCTCAAACAAAGCCAACAAATAGAAACCCTCTCGTATAGCCTGGTTTCTTCATGGCGCGCGTATGTGCAACATTTATTTTATAATAATTGTTGATTTGTTGACACTGTTTTGGGTTTCCCAAACATTTGAGTATTTAGAAAAAAAAAAAAAACACAATTAGAAAAAACATTGGACTCTATGAAAGAATTTCCAACGACGACAAAAGTGCAAGCAGTCGTCGATTGGAGCACAGTATTCAGCGATTTATTAGAACGTTGACATAGACCTGTTTCCTTTCTGATTTGGTTTTTTTTGAGTCCAACCCTTCTTCTATAAATTTGAAATGCACAGTCCAGCGCTCTACCATCGACTCAACTACATGCAGCGGCGCGATGCCAAGCACGTCCTGAACGAGTTCGCGGACAGGATCCAGTGGCGGCCGGACGGACGCGACCGCTTGATTGACATCGGCTGTGGACCGGGCAACGTGCTCCTGGACTACGTCCACCCACTGCTGCCGAAGGACTTCGATCAGCTCGTGGGCGCCGACATCTCACCGGAAATGGTCGACTTTGCCCGCGAGACCTACGCACACGTAGATCGGACGAGTTTCCGGATTCTGGACATCGGCGCCGAATCCGTGCCGAAGGATCTACTCGGGAGCTTCGACCACGTGACGTCCTTCTACTGCCTAAACCATGTGCCGGATCTGAAGTGAGTTGGGAAATGGATTTCCGAGTTGAAAACAACTGTTGATTGTTGGATTTTAGAAAAGCGGTGAGCAACATCTACGATCTTCTCCGAGACACCGGTGGCGATTGTCTGCTGGTGTTCGCCATATCGAACACGGGCTACGATGTCTACGGAGGTCTGCACGATCACAGCAAGTGGGGCCAGTACATGCAGGATCACTTCATTTCCTCGCTGAACAGCAGCGACGACCCCGCCGAAGACCTGCGGTCGATGGTCACAAGGGCCGGTTTCGTCTACTACACCATTGACATCAGGCACGACGTGTACGTCCATGAGGGCGACCAGCAGTTCCGTGGTGAGCCAGAACAGCCTGGAGCATGAGTTCGCCTTGAGTTGACTCCTCAGTTTGAGAACCATTTCAGATTTCGCCCGATCGCTGTTGCCCTGCTTCGAGCGCATGCCGGAGGAGCTGCACGAGTCGTTTCTCGACGACTTCCTCGACGAGCTGCTGAAACTGAGGGTGCGAGAATATGTTCCGAAGAAGAAGGACTACAGGTTCACCATACCGTACAAGTTTGGCTTGGTCTACGCGCGAAAAGTAGGCCGGCGTGTTAAATGCGACTAATGCGAGTGAATGGATAGCATGGAGTGAAATTAAAATTTTCTTTGGGAACACTTTCCTGTCCGTGTCCGTTCGTTTTGAGGCTTAGTGAAGTTTTTCATGAAATTCAAATAAAAAGTGAAATTAAATTATGTTTTTTAATTGTGTTCCAAAACTTTCAGCGCTGTCCTCATGCGGATGAATGAAAGTGCACTCTGTGAATGTATAGAGTAAAGTATAAAGGATATAGTATAAAGTATTCAAGTTCAAATAAGTTCCCATTTTTCAATTGAAAGGCTTTATTGAATCTGAGAGGAATATTTGTGTTGTCGTTGATTTTTTTGAAATCTTTTTGATGAACATATTTTTTGACCCCATGATGAAAGTAATGAAAGCTCCTTCCTCGCTTAGACTTGAAAGCAAAATTGCTGCTTCATGCGATTGTCGTCTACCTTTGCTGTTAAAAATTTTAAATCTCACGAAGCAAGTATTGAAAGTACTTGCCTCGCACACTCTTCCTCGTTCACTTTTATGGGTGTCCACTTGCTGTCAGACTATCGTTGGAAAGTAAAATCACTCGCAATTATAGCCTATTATATGCAATTACGACAGGTGCAGCTTCGGCAGCTATTCAGATATTCATTAATAAGTAAATGCGACGTTAAGACGTTGAACTCTCTCGATCACATATTAAAATTAATTTCGACCCCCTTGAACAAACACTTTCACGCTTCATCCCCTATTCTCTTATCATTTACAAAATGCTTAAGAGGCAAATCCAAGCAATTTGGACAATGATAACACCTCGCTATAAGCATGTACATATATAAGTAAGCTCTTGGCTGTCTCTGATAACGAGTTTATTCTGAGTGGCTCTGGCGAAAAGAAGAGTTTGCCGTTTCTATTGCTCAGTTTAGTTTCGCACTTTAGTGAGTACCATGGTGATAGAAGACGAGGTTCAAGGAATGCTGAGTGTGACCGAGTGCGTGCAAATTGTACGCAACTCGCTCAGACTGCCAAATAATCAGGCAGTGAAGCTGAAGAATTACAAAATCGAGCGCGGTTCGACGGAGCTCGTCGGGTTCATGGGCGAGTATTACAAGTTGACCATTTGGATTGACGAAGGTAAGGTAAGTAAGTGTACTATTTTAGATGATCTTTTTGGATGATTTCACTCTGGCACATTTACATTTGGTAGGATGGTATGGGCGAGGCGAAGCAATTGGATTATTTCGTGAAGTCCGTGCCGATTTCCAACGCCTACCACCGGGACGAGTGCGAGCGGAAGGGATTCTTCGGCAAGGAGACGGCCATCTACAAGCACATACTGCCCAACATACAGAAGTACGGTAGGTCGAGTCGAGTGAAGACCAGTGGTCATGCTAGTATTAAATATTCAAATCTAATCGTCAGCTCCATCGAAGCTCTTCCCTGAGTGCTTCTACACCCGCCACGACCTCATAGTGCTCGAAGATCTGTCGACCCCGGCCCAGGGCTTCCGTCACGCAGTCGAACCCTACACCCAGGAGCACCACGAACTCATGCTGCGACACCTGGCCAAGCTGCACGCGGCCAGCGTCGCCTGGGAGCTGGACGAGGGCCTGAATATAGGAGCCAAGTTCCGCGATGTTCTCTTCGAGTTGCAGCTGACCACGAAGAACGAATGGTACGTCACGGGAGCCAAAGTACGTCAACGGTGTTCGTTACATATTTACATGATTCAACAATTCCACTTCCCTCCTGTAGAGCGTTCTGTATTTGGCGAAAATGCACCCGAAGTTCCAGGACTCGCGGGCCCAAAGGTTTGTCAACGAGAGGCTCTACGAAGTCCTGAGCTCTGTAGAAACCCTCACGGAGCCGTCGACCCGATTCCGAAATGTCCTCTGCCACCGCGACTCCTGGGACCGGAACATCTTCTACAAGTACGACGCCGCCGGCAGGCCGATCGACGTCCGCATCGTCGACTTCCAGCTGACCCGCTACAGCTCGCCCTCGATCGACGTCCTCTTCTTCCTCTACGTGGCCACCACCCGCGAGCAGAGGCACCTGCACCTGGCCAAGTACCTCGACTTTTACTTCGACGCCCTCCAGGGCGAGCTCGGCGCGCTGAAGTTAGACCTCGCCTTGTCCCGGCAGCAGTTTCTGGCCGACTGTCACCAGGTGAAGCTGGCGGTTCTGATCATGTGCGCCATCTGCGAGCCCCTGATGCGAATGCCGGAGGGTCTGGCGGACAAGATGCGGCGGGAGGAGCCCGAGCGGTTCGATCACTACATGAACAATGCCCGGGAGGAGCTCTTCGAACGCGTCATGGCCGCGGATGGACACTACAGGGCCTCGATTCTGGCGCCCATAGAGGAGCTCATGGAGTACTTGCTGGAGGCCGAGAAAGTTTAGATTGCCCAGCAAGATTGATTGTTTAGACCAAAGCACGCAAACGTCGGGGGATGTGCGAGAAAGGGACAGCTGTAGTGGTCCTGCTTGGATGTGTTCATGGCGTTGGGAATGTAACCCCGTAATCGAGGGTGTAAAAAATGTGACTAAAATATGAGTTAAATTTGAATCGGTATAAAAATATATTGTAATTAAAATCACTTATAAATAATATATAAAAAAGAATATATATGTTCTTAAGTGTCCACTAGTCAATTTATTCCATGGCACTATAAGTGTTAAGGCCTCCTTCCTCTCCCTCTAAACCGCACGCCACCCTTTGCCTTATGTCAACAGTGACAGGCGAGCTTTCGGAGCTTCCGGAGCCGGCCGAAGCTCCGTGGCGCGCTTCGCCGACCCAACCTCGCGGCCGGCGACCGAGCAGGATTCAGTGACACTTGAGTCGCCAGACGAGTCGCAGCGTTCGAGGTCGGCCGGAAGCGAACACGAGCACAGGGACCAAACGAGACGAGACGAGACGAGACCACGAAAATCGTCAGTGTTTGAATTTCTTGGCCGGGCGCGGAGGATGATCGTCGCGGTTCTTTCGTGGAAAGTTTGCCACTGCTCTCCGGGGACGCGGTTCGACCGACGGACAAGTCGGGGGGTCTGAGAGTTCGCCGGCACACGGCGGGACGTGGCGCAGTTTGAGAAGCCCTGCGACCGGTCGGGACGTCGGGTCGAGTCCACGTCGAGTGTTTTCCGCGCGCTTGGGTCGGGACGGATTTTTAACGGATTTTCGAATAGGCTTCGGCGCAAAACGTCGTCGGAGCAGGTCGAAATCGAAGGACTCGCTTCGGGCGAACTCAATTAAATTGTAATCCTTTTTCGGCGCACATTTATTAATTTGTTGGTGTCGGTGTCATCGTCATCGGCATCGTCAGCAGCGTCGCAGCGACGGCGGGTCCTGGGCAAAAACACGCAATAGATGCGCATTAATTTGAATAGGCAGCAGCAGAATAGACAACATCGGCAACAACGAGAATTATCAACAAAACAAAAAAATAAAACTACAACAGCAACTGAACCAAAATAAGGGCTACAACAAGAACAACCTCAACTGCGACAAGCGGGAAGGCAGCAAAATAAAAACAAGAACACCGCGGGCCCGTGGCCAAGGGACGACCACGACCAGGACGACGACGACGTAGGCGACTAAGCGAAAAGGACAACAAGCAAACAGCAGAAGGCATTAAAGAACAATTAATTTGATTGCTCGCTTTTCCCCACGCCATTGTTGTTGCTGCCGCCCAAATCCGCCCACCACCCACCACCCACCACGCCGATCGCCCTCGTCGCCCGCCTCTCGCCTGCACTCCCGACCGGACAGCGACGAGGAGGAGGAGGAGGAGAGGAAGAAAACGAGTAGGAGGACGATTCGCCGCCTGCAGCCAACAGCCAGCAGCCAACAGCCCAGAGTCCGCAGTCCGCAGCCCTCAGGCAGGCGCCGCGTAAGTTTCGCCGGCATGTTGTTGATTTTAATAATTTTCTGGGCAAATGTTGTCGCAGATGCCGCCGTTGCCCCCCGTCCCTCGCCCTCGCCCTCGCCATGGGACGCTATTTTTAGCGCCTACTCGATACTGGGTCGCGGGGCCGCCTTGGAGCAGGTCAGGCCCAATGGAGTTGTCACTGCTGAAGCGACGGGTTCGTCTGTTCGTCTGTTAGTCTGTTCATGCTCGTCGCTCCCATCAAAGGCCGAATTCCGTTGAAACGGCGGCGCGGTTTCCTCCGGGAACTCGAGGGCTCTCCAGGGGGTTGCGGGTCGGGTCGCGTGCCTTCGGCTGTAGACGCCGAAACACGTCAATCTCCCCACTCCCCAGCTGTGTTTGCTTCGAGCCGTCCAACAAGGCTCCATTGTGTGGAGGGGAAATCGCTCTGGAATGTCTCAGGCTTCGTCGTCGTCCTCGATTCTGGGGATGCCGAGGCATCTGATTGTAGATGGAGACTAGTAGAGTCTAGTCGAGCTTAGTTTCGACAAAAAAAGCACCTGCCTAAGACCGTGGGAGGGCGCAGAGCTTGGAGGAATCGTCTCACTTGGTTTACTATTTTGTTGACTTGGCATCCTGGTGGCAATAGAATCCCATAAAAACTCACTGTAAATCCCAGTTCGCTTGCAAATAGTTTCGCGACGATTTCAAGCGTCTTCGGCTCCCTCGGCATCCTCTGATTCGAGGAGTACTGAGAAGTCCCGGGCTCGTGGAGGATTCCATCATGTTCTATTTTTACCCGAAGCCAGCGAGGCTCCGTCTCTGTCTTTGTCGGTGTCTTTGTCGTTGCCTCCTTCTTTATCGCCGCCTTTGCCTCCGTACATGTCGTCGTCTCCGTCTCAGACTTCATAACTTCACAGCCGAGGGAAGATTTACGGCCTTCGTCTCTCTCGCCCTCTCCGGCTACCACTTTTCTCGCGCGCCTTTTTCGCCGTTCCTTCTGCACGACGAACGATAGTTTTGCACTAAATCCTGAGATTCCGTGTTCAGATTTCGCCGCCGTCGTTGTGGCCTTTGGGTTCTTCACGGCTTCCTCCCGCACCCTCGCGACTGAGACGCACACGTGCGAGATAGGATGCGCCGGGGAGAGAGAGAGAGACAGAGACAAACAGCCTTTTCAATGTCAGCGTCTTTTAGTGTCTCCAGTTTGGGACTGTTTTCTCTCCGAAAAAGCCCTCATTTGAATTTTAATCTCTTCTCGTTCCGCCGCCCGTGTCGGAATCTGCGAGTAATCTTCCTCAGACAGACATTTGATGGACTCCCGGTTGGCCCTCGGGGCTTCGGGTCGGCTGACCTCGAAATTGACAAACGGTCCGGCGGCTCAGGATTTCCTTCTTCCGACAAGGAAGAACGCCCTCCACGTGTGACGAGTAACCGGTTGAATGCGTTCACTCTGTGAGTCTCCCTGGGCGTATGAGGAACAGTCAATTAACTGATTGCTCCTCGCTCGGCTGTCAGGGCTATTACTTAGCACAAGGGTTCCCGGGCCTCCTCACAAAGGACCCGAACGGCTGACGACTTAAGTCCTTGTCAGCATAAATTGGGATCGGAGTCCGCGGGTCGCAAGGGAGGCCGCCGCTGAGCCCTGCGCCGTGCATGTGGTCGACAGTTGACGCGGCTGCTTGTCCTTCGTCCTCGGGGAGTTTAGTGCAAAGTATATTGTCGGAACTTCAATATGTTATGTTAATTTCAGTGAAACCCAACCCAATATTAATTTTCGTTGAATCAAAACTTCAATATGTTGACTTTCGTTGAATCCTAATTTGGTGTGTCAATTTTCATTTAATCGCAAATTTGATATGTTGATTTTCATTTAATATCAGGGCCGAAATTGATCAAAATATTCACACTGTTAAGTGAGTTCATCGACAAATTCCTCGATTAACTTGTTTAACAACTAATTGATTGATAATGCTTTGAGTGCTTCAGATAATCTTAAAGCAAAGCGATTAGGCAGAATATATTAATTGAAATAAATAATTGATTAGGGAATTATAGAAAATTGGTTAACAATAATAAATCAAAACATATTTCTATACTAAATTTCATGAAGACTTCCATTTTAATTTCCACAATCCAATTCGAAGATATGACTTTTTCTTCTAAAGAAGTAGATAGGAGAACTAGGAATACATTTGTTCTTCGCTTCTTCCCAAAAATCCATTCCGCTCATATTTAGGAAAAGAAACGATTAACTACTCATTATCCAAAGAACCACCGCTTTCAGTCTGGAATCATAATTCGACCATCACTAGATTCCCGACCTGCCCCGACCGGAAGGCGGGTGTCGGGGAGTGTCGACCGTGAACGTGGTCGATAAATAAATTTTCCAATTTCCGATGCTCATGGCAACAACATTTATGAGCCCGATGTGCCTCCCCCACATCCCGTCCTGCCGCTCCTCCATCCCCTGTGCCGCCCACACGTTGAAACAACGAATGGCGATGAAATGAAGCGCGCTCTTATCGCAAGGAGGGGCGCCGTGGGGAGGCGGCGGGTGGAACTGGCCCGAATCAAACGTCGTGATTCCGACCACGGCCGACAAACTTCGCCCGAATACAGGGTCAGAGCGCTTGCCGCCTTCACGCTCGGCTCCGATTCGGCTCCAGCTCAACCATCGACCCCTGGCGAGGACCAAAGTGTCCTGTTCAATTAGGCGGCCACTTCCTGTGGGGTCCGGCTGCGGGTGCGGGTGCGGGTTCGGGTTCGGGTCCCCTGCCCGAGCGGCCGCTGGGGAGACGGAGACGAGGACTGGTGATGAAATTTTATCAAAATCAATTGGGGGATTTCGTCGACTGTTTCGACTGTTTGGGCGAAGAAAGCGATGAAGAGCGAGGGGCCGCAAAGTGAGGGCGAAGAGAGGGCTGCGGAAGGCAGCGTAGAGGACGAGAGGGTGGATCGAACAGAGTCGGGTGAGGAGGGCAGGTCGGGAATTCATGCATGAACACGAAAGGCTTCGAGACGCTCGCTCGCTCCCACACTAAGCCGTCTGCCGCACTCACAGACGGACGGACGGACGCACGTCCTGGTAATCCCTTTGGATTACTCGAGAATTTCCCCGCAAATCCTTTCAATCGTGATGGTGATGGTGATGGTGCTGCTCTTCTCGCTTCCCGTTGTTGTTGTTGTTTTTTTTGTTGTTGTCCCGTCTTTGTTTCAGAAAGAATCCCCGTTTAAATCGGCCGCAATAAAAGCTGGCGAAGCCACACACGGCCTTAGGCGCGCATTTGTTTTTATGGCTTCCGGCTCACGCACACCCACACACACATGCACACATTCGACCCAACTCACACACACATGGCCATTTCGTCCTCACACGCGAGCGCAATCAAGTGAAAATGTGTTGAGGATTCCCTCAATGGATCCGAGGCCGCTGCCGTCTCCTGCTGCTCCTCCTTGTGGTTGTTGTTGTTGCTGGCGAATAATGCGTCGTTTTTTCGAGAGCCTGCAGCCGATGTCGGCATTGCTGTGATCGTTTTTGTTGTTGCATTCGGTCGCACTCCCCTGAAGTGCCGCCCAGCGTCCCTCGACCCTCGTCCGTTGACCCTCGTCCGTTATCCCTCGTCCTTTGTCCATTGTCCTTTGCCTTTGTCCTCAGTCGACCCAGACCTAATGAAATTATTTGGCTCTTTTCCGGCCTTCTGGGAATATTTTCTGCCTGTGTACATATTTGTGTTTGTGGGAGAGTGTGTGTGAGGATCTCAAGTGCTGTGAGTGTTTTTGAAATTGCGTTGAAATTTGATTTTCATTCATTTTCCTCGTCCCCAGCTCGGTTGGCGAAAGCTTTTAGGCTCAATCATTTTTATTTCGTCTGCGGCCGTCGTCCAGGGCGCTGGCTGTCCTTTTCGCAGGACCTCCTCGGCGACAATTAAACAAGCGCCAGTCGCCCCTTGTTCGCTTAATCTCTGAATGCGTTTCCAGTTCCCTGACTTTGGCCCCGATGCTGATTCGAGGTTTTTCTCCGATTCCGATTCTGGTTTTGCTTCCGATTCTGATGCTGGATTGGTTCTGATTTTCATTTGAGTTGTGGTTTTGATTTTCGTTTGGGTTTGGGTTTGGGTTTGGAGCTGATTCTGTTTGATTTTTGGTTCTGAATGTGGTTATTTTTCCGATTGGATTCGTGATTTCCCTCGCATTGTTGCCAGGGCTCAGGAATGATTCTTGCGTCAAACCGCAGTCGCCGCCCCAGGCTGGGTCGCCCTCTAATCGCCCAGCAACAACACGCACGCACACACACACGCAGACAACATCGCCGAATATGAATTCCTGTCGACGTCAGTTGCGAAAATCCGCCAGCGTCGGAGGCGAGCGAGACGGAAGTACCCGGCACGTTAAGACGTCGCCACATGGGTGCGAATGATTCTTGTTCCTCGGTTGTCGGTGTGCGTGGGACGTGTGTGTGTGTGTGTGCGTGAGTGTGTTAGTTTGCATGTGACTGTGGGGAATCCACTTAAATATTCATTATTTGTCTGTTTCCAATGCTCGGCATGTCGTCCTCGTCCTCATCCACGCCCCCACTTCGCCCCCGCAGTCGCGCTGACGTCACGAGACGCCGTTTTTGAGCTCTGTTGAATCGCTTTGCCGACGTCCCCAGGGCGCCAACGCGGCTTTGTCAGCGCTTCCTTCCGTCCGCCGCCCCTCAGGTTCCCTTCCCATCCTTTCTCTCCGGATCCCCGGGCGCTTCTCGGGATGCTTTCGCAAGCTGACTCGTTTTCGTTGGGAGCCCTCGTGACGTCGCTTCCGCTCCAGCTCCAGGATCGCCTCCTCCTGTTAACCCGTTGGCTTCGCTCCTTCCTTCCTGTCGCCCTTGCCTCATGCGCTCCATTTCTTCATGCGTTCCTTCATGACTTCCTTCAATTCTTCCGTCCACACTCCAGTCTTTATTCCTTCTGTTCGCTCTCAGTCCGTGCTTTCGTCCTTCTTTAAATCCGTCCCGGTATCCTTTCTTCTCCACTTCTGCCCTTCTTCCCCTTCCTTCCCTCCTCTCTGCCGGCCCCACTTCCCTCCTTCCCCTCACCACTCCCTTGGAGCTCTTGGAACTCGGCTCTTCTCTGAGAGAGCAGGAAATCCTTCCCGGAATCCTACCGAAGTCTTCCCTTCCCGCGGCTCCTTCGGAGACTTCGTGTGCGTGTCCGTCTGCTAATGAGTCCCGCACCGCCAAATCCCCCCCCCCCCCCCGCTCTCTCTCTCGGTTCGCCCCATGCAATTGTTTATTTAATAACGCGTTATCAGCGCGGCTGCAAATGATGGCTGTTCGGGCGAAACGGAACCGTCGTCGACCCCCACCACTGACGCCAACGCCGTCTAATTAGTCGCCCCCGAATGGCGCGCTTTCGGGCTGCTGCGCTCCAAGGACATGCGCCCCTCTCTGGTTCACCCTTCTTGATTCACCCCCTCCCGTTCGGACGGGACGACGGCGAATCGGATCCGAGTGGAAAATTTCACAAATTGCGACGCGGTCTTCGGTCCGTCCCTGGAGTCGACAGTGGACGAGTGGACGACGGCCATCGACGTCTTCGTCCACGGTGAACCGATGGAATTCCGAAGATGCTCGGAGTTGACCGACCGACCTGGGAAGCCATCGACTCGCTGCACGCGCGGCCGGTGCCCACCCGGGGCCCGGTTCTCGCCTCTGCACCAGGACAATGGACGACGCCAGGGAATGACGAGAGGATGACGAGGGCATGATGAGAGAACAACGGATGATGACGAGAAGTCGAAAGAATGAAGAGGGCGTGACGAGAGAACAACGAGCTCATGAGGGAGTGAAGGGGCGGGGCAACTGGAGCTTGTGGCGGGCGCAGAGGCCGCCGGCGATCCCTTGAAATGCGATGACAAACACTGGGCGAGCCCCTCGATCCCCAAGCCCCGAACCTCCGCCCACTCCACACACATGACGCCCGGTGTCCCGTCAGCCGTCGTTCCGTTGACGTTGTTTAGTTTTTAATCACCTCGCATGACGTGCCACGCGCCTGTAAGTCGAGGGTGTCGGGGGCGTGGGCGACGGGCGCCACTGGATAATCCTAAAAAATGAGGCGGGATGAAAAACAAGCTCGGCGCTTGAGGAAAATATCGGATGACACGTTAATTAAGCGTCCTGCGAGGGCGTCCGTTGGCCAGAGCGAGGGGGGGAAGAAGGAAGAACCAGGGGCTCCGAGGACGGGGGAGGAGTCAGAGGAAGGCCTTCGTGATGAAAGGGTTTCCACAGCGAGTCTGACGCCGGCGACTGCGGAGCTTTTGCGACAACGGGAAGTCGTTGGCAAGGCCTGGGGGTTGGGGGTTCCCAGCAGCAGCAGCCGCGTGAATTTCCCAAGGCTGTTGGTGATGAGGCGTCAAGAGCGGCCAACAGGCTCGAGGCCCGTCGTTGACACTGCCAAGACTGGCAAAACAATTTATCAGCAGCAGATCAATCTGTCAGCAACAATGACGAAGACAAGCACAAACGGGAGACGGAGGCCCAGAGGGACCACAAAGACTATGCAACAACAACGATGGCCACAATAACCGGGGCAACAACAACTCTGACAATACCCACTATGACAACAACAACTGCGACATCGACAACAGGCACCAAAACAACTTTGGCGACAACAAAGAGAGACCGGCGGCGACATCAAAATTCATCACTCGAATCAATTCGTCAGGGGAAGGACATGGAACGCATTATCCTTCGACACTCGCATCCTGGCGCCCTCGCTTCGAGCTGCAGCCACTCCGACTTTTGGCCATAAAAAATTGCTGCCGACCCTGGACCGCATTTGGATGAGGGCAGCAACGACTCAGTGGCGGCCGTCACTGGTGAAGGGGGCACAGGCGACGAAGACTAATGTCCTGGCAGGGGGGGGGGGGGTCTTTCGTGACCCACTCCCGGGTCACGTGGGACGAGGGATTGGGTTTCCAAAGGGTCTTCTGGAGTCCTCCGGAGATCGCAGTTGAGTCGCGCCTCCGGGCTTCGGCCACGGTCTGCAGGGGGGCCCAGAGGGGGGTGAGCGGGGGTTCTCGAGCAAGGGCGAACTCTTATCGAGTCCCCCACGAGCCGACCTCGCCGACTTCGCCGCCCCGTGCCAATCGAGGCTCTGATGTTGTTGAACTTTTGTTTTGCATCGAGGCCGCGGGCGAGAAACCAACAAAATTGCAGGAATAACAACAATTACAAAAATAATAACAACAACAATAGCGTCAGAGAACTGCGCTGCAACTCCGATACTCACACAATCACAACCACACACACAGTGACCAGAAGCCGCACACGAACGCAAATGGCACGAGCGGAACTGCATCGAGCCAAGCGTGTGAACCACGGTGATGGTGGTGATGGGGTCTGTGTGTGCGTTCGCCCAGGACATGGCATCGCACTTGGCCACAACAAACACAACAGCAACGTCAACAGCAACATCAACCATAGCAACAACAACTGCAGCAGCACCAATCGCAACAACACCAGCGTGAACCTGAAGCCTCGATCTTCTCGGTGTCTCGTATTTCGTGCTGTAAACAAGTCGTCGCCTCGAGAGGACGTTGGTCCGCCGATGTCCTTGCGCCGTCAGCTCGTCTCGCTCGCTCTTGCCATCGTGTCTTGTCCATCCTGTCCTCGTCCTGTGGCCGAAGTTTTCGGTTTCCAATTGCATTTACTTTAAAGGACTTTGCTTCACCCATTCACGTAGCTCGTTTGGGCGAAGCCTTGAGTCGACGTGGCTTCTCGAGACAGATCGCTCGAGTGTCCTTCTCGGGAAGGCCACTGATGGACGGCTGCTGTCGCCTCCCGCAGAAGCCAAGCCATCGAAACGAGTCGAAGAAGTTTTCAATAAATAGCAATGGAAACCCTCGCGAAGGTCTCTCTAATTAGTGGACGTCGTCCGAACTCTTCGCCTTTGGCGGTCTCTTGAGGGAACCTTCCATTTATTTCCTCCATTGCATTCGTTGAAATTCGCCACAGGAATTCGTCGCCTCTCGCACCCTCGCCAATCGACCTTCCGATGCTTCCGACCTGTCTTTGACGCGGGTGTCGCCAGTCAATTTCAAAAGCAATTCATCACCAGCTCAAATTAATTTACTCGAGACAATATAAATCGCCGGCGATCACACACTCACACACACACCACTCTCTCAGTCACACATGTGTTAATTTATTCGCCGGAGTCGCTCCCGAAACGCAGTCAATGTTGGTTATTGCTAATGCTGGAGGGGCTGCTGCTGGGGCGAGCGAGAATTCAATATTGACTTTTGTGCCTCAATCAATGTCACATGCGAGCGACAAATGCTCAAAACCACCCCACCGCCTCCACCGCCACCACCCTCTCCTTTGTCTCCTCCCACCCTCCGTTCAAGCTCCCTCCAACCCTCCTCCGTGACGCATCCCCTTTCGAACGTGACCGCCCTGTCGCTCGCTCCTGCTCCGTCGCCACTCGGTCCCGCCGAGCTCCACACCATCGACCTCTCCATCAACCCCTCTTCCACCCCCTTCACGGCTTCACCACGACCCCCTCCTCGCCCCCTCCTCCACCTCCTGCTCTGCTTCCTGCTCTCCCTTGCACCCTGACAAAGGCTTATCGGAAAATTGTCAGAAACAGCAACGTTTGGTTACAAAAAATCATTGATTCGTTGAAAATCCACTTTCGCCTCGCACACACTCACATTCACACATAGAGCGACGTGCAAACGAGCTCCGCTGCAGTGGCGACACCGCCGCCGGGGGCGAGGGGCCTGCAGCGATGATAGACGACGAATTCATGGGCGACTTCATTGTGCGAGCCAATGTTCGAGGGCCGAGGGCCGGGACCGAGGCTGAGGGTGGCGACAGCGCAAGTGTGGGGAGGGAGGAGCGGACTTCGGTGTGTTTGTGTGCGGCGCAAGGTGATTAGAGTGGGGTCGGGATCGAGCAGGTGGGGAGGAGTTTTTTTGTCCTGCCGTAATTACCAGCGACTGAGATTGGCTGTGGTGCTGGGGGAAAATGTTTCACATATTCGAGGGCTCGGGCACGGTAAACAACGCCAAATGCCGGTGATAAGCGAGTTATCTGCTTGTGTGGGCGTATGCGTGGGGGGCGTGCATGTGTGTGCGTGCCGACGATGGTTCGCCAAACTCGAACCGGTGTCGAGGCAGTTGCTTCGGGACTCGACCCGATGTTTCAATCACGATTTTATCATGTTTTCGATGGTGGATCGCGATAACGATCTGTCTTTACTTTTCCTCGTTCCAGGCACCAGCAGGCGACATCGGAAAACAGGAGGTCTCCTTCATCTTCAGGACCTTCTCTTCAGGAGCTTCTCTGCAAGACCGCTGCCTCCAGGACCTTTCTCTCCGAAGTAAGTTTTCTCCCCGAAACTTGTTTGTCCTCCACAAAGTTCTCGTGTTTTATTCGCGCTTTCCTGTGAACTCAAAGTCGAAACCAACACTTTGAGTGCCTTCCACAGAATCTTCATAAATTTTCCCTTCCCCATTTGCTCCCCATTCTCTAGGAGACCACTTAAAGGTCCTTCCTTGCGAGGAAGATTCATGAAAATGCTGATTTCTGTTTCAAAACGCAGTCTTTTTGTTGACGCTCTTCACCCCATACTTCCTCAAGGACTTCCCAATCATTTACCTCCACCATATTTTACACTTCATACTTCGCTCTGGTCTCTCGTAACCTAGGGATGACAGTAGCAGCAGGCGGGGGTGCTGAGGGACTCCCAGTGGGGGTGGGGATCAGAATCATTGCCACGAGTTGGTCGTGGACGAGCCATGAATTGGAGCTGATTGCGTGCGGTTCGAACCGGGAGCTCGTCCTCTTGAACTGGGCGAGGCCACGTCGCACGTCGAAGGGTGGAGGAGCGCGAATTTCGCTTTTAGTCGAGTGCTCAACTTGGGTGCGTGGTCCGCGTGATCCTGGCTCGATCCTGCGTCAGCGCACGTACGTGTTCGCAGCTAATGAAGTCTTCCTTGTCCGACGTCCTGGGCCGGTGGGCGACGTGGGCCGGCAGTCGGCGGTCGGAGTGTTTGCAGATCAATTAATTTGGGGCAAACTTCGAGGAGATGATTAATTGGGCCTGGACTTCGGCGAACCCTTTCACGCGGGAGTCAAAGGACGATGGACTCGGTACGCACGCGAGCCTCCATTCGGATTGGGGACATCGCGTGTCGAGCCCATTCAATCGGCGAACACTTTGCTTAATTGCCGCCCACACCCTCCGCCACCACCCTCCGCCCCCATCGGCCATGGTCAATTAGGAAGTTGCGTTCAAATATTTGGCATCATCAATTTCCGGACATCCTTCGAATCCATTTTTTGGGTCACTTTTACCACTTCCTTTGACGAATGTCCTCTTCTCGTGTTATCGTCGCCCGTCACGAGCCCTCCGAATTCCGTTCCAAGGACGCAGGTCGCCCTCGCCTGGGATCGCGGCAAACTTTTAATGGAAATTTATGTCCTCGGCAAGTTCCTGCTGTTAATTTATTGAAAGTACAAACAACTTCATTTTCGTCCCCTCATCATCGTCCACCTCCTTCTCCGCCCTTCTCCGAATTCTAATCGGGCTGGGGTTCTGGGAAAATAGCCTTCGAGCTAATTTAAAACTCGCTCCGGTTCCTGCTAATCTCGCTCCAGCTCTTTCTAATCTCACTCCCACCTAATTTGAGTCCTACTCCTGACCCTTTCAAGGCTCGCTCCCGCCTCTATCGGTTTTCGCTCCCAGCTGCTTCTCCTCTCGCTCCCAGTTCACTCGAATCTCGCTTTGAATTCTCACGAATTTCACCGCTAAATTCACGAAGTTCAAGTTCACGCGGTTAATTGGGTTTTCCAGGAGCCGCGGCTTGGGGCTTCGAAGCAGGTGTCAACGGGTCGCCTTCGGATAAATTCTCTCGCCTTTAATCCGAGGGACCGATTTTATCGCCACCCATCGGCAGCGACGTCACACATGGAGTGCAGGGAGTTGGATCGAAGGCGTCCGTGGGTTTATCCGTTGTTTATCCGCCATTAGGCAAATATCGCCTTAGCAGAGGGACGACAAAGGGACCTTTGTCGGGGGCGTAGGGTGTCAGGGAGAGTGGGGAGCGAGGGGCGGAAAGTGTTTAAGGGCGAATAATTGAAGTGCCAGCGATTGAGTGATTTTCGACACCCATGAAATTGGCTGCGGTCCCGCCGTTCGTCGTTCGTGTCCCACGGGTCCGGCTGGAGGACGCTGATGGAGGACGACGACGTCCTGGCGGCAGCGTCGACAACAACAAAAACACAACTGCTTCGTCCGGGGTCACAAACGGAGAGAAACAAATCATGTGGGAGGACACTTGAAGGGACAAAAGGTGGCGAAACCCAGGGCCCGACTGGGGCGAGGGAGAGGAGAGAGTTTTTCGAAAGGATAGACAATATTTAAAGGAAGGTAAATGGACTGGAAATCGAAAATTACGCAGGCCTAGAGTGCTCTGAGTCTCTCGACGGTCTTCAATGGTTACATTTTGATGATTTCATTTTCTCGCCTTAATTGACTCAATTGATCCGTGAAGCGCTGGATGCCTTCCAGAAGTCGACGTTGCCCTTTGGTTAGATTTCCTGATTTTCTCTCGCTTTTCTCCAGCAAAACTTCCTGTTCCATGCATTCTGAGCTCTGACATTCTTCATAAGCCGAGGACTAATCTCTGCTAAGGGCACGACCTTCGTCTTCTCCCTCGAGCTGCGCCCTCGCCTCTTCGGGGAAGCCGAAACCCGCCCCTGCCTTCCCATCAGGCGTCCCAAAACCGGTTGAGCTGCGGCCGAACCCGGCCTGTCGGTCGGTCGAGTCCCTTCTGGCCAACTGCGGTGACCGCTGAACATCGCCGCGGTCTCCGGGTCGTCACCGCAGCCTGCCGGTGATTGATGGTTGCCCTTAGTCCCCGCTCCACGGCGGGCAGCCGGAAACGCAGGAATCCGGTGTCCCTTCGCAGGCCCTTTGATGGAATCTCAGGCGGAAGCGAGGGCGAGGAGCGGGTGGAGAAGTTGCCAATAAGTCGACATCGTCGTCCTGCCTTCGCCCGGCAATTTGCTGATGAGGTCGCTAGTTCTGGTCGTCCGGAGAGCTCGTCAATGGCAATGAAGTCGCACTGGCGGCGTGAGGAGAGGAGAGAGAGAGCTACAGTTTATGACGCGCAGCTTCGACGGCGCTCCGTAAATCTCGCACTTTATGCGAGGAGTTTTCCAATCGAAATCTTCCTCGAGGTCTTCAAGGCAAGGATTTCGTTCTTCCCTTCGAGGAGCAGGTCGCTAGTCCGGAGCTCTCCCTCTGCCCCTCTCTTTCTCTTTCTCCCTCGCGCCCACATGCCTCGGGCTTTTCCTATGAAGAGCCCATTGGGGAGCTCTTACGAGTTGCGCGCGGAAAAACCCTCCTCGTCGCGATTTATGACGCCATAGAACTTTCATCGCCGCTCGAACCGTTCATGTGTATTATCCCCATCTCGCTCTTTCCCCCCTCTCTCTTCCCTCTTTGCTTCCTTCCCATTCCTCCTCTCTCCAACGACTCTGGTTGCATTGCAGCAGCTTCTGCTGAAATTCATCAACAAGTCTCAGCTTCACCTTCTCCCCGACCAAAGGCTTCCTTCATTATCTTTCTACCGTCTCATTTTTATTCTTTCCTCTAATTTTTCCTTCTCAGTCACCTCTGTAATCTTTCCTCCTCTCTCAATCCGCCTTGCAGTCACCACCTTGCCTTCTCTCTCCTCGTTTTCTCTACTCTGTGTGGAGAAATAATTTATTTCGTTTGAAATTCGTTCATTCGTTTTTCTTCGACCCCAACCCACCTCAGGCTCGAACCTCTCGTTTCCACCTCCCTCACCACCATCACTCGACACCTTCCCACCTCCACCAACAACGACGCCGAGTGATTCCATTGTCTGCGGAGAGTGGAAGAAGAAGAGAGAGAGAGGAGGCGCCTCCCGCGACGAAGCTTTAATTGGCCGATAAAAGCGTTCGATCGTCGTTAAGTTGAGCGAAATGTGCATCGTAAACGTTCGTTGACACGACCGGTCGGGCGCTCACACAAACACACACAAACCCCCAGCACACTCCCGGCGCCTGTCTCCGTCTCTCTATCTCTCTCCCTCCCTCCCGCTGGCTTTATCACTCGCTGACAATAAAACTCAGAGGAATTTGTCGAGCGGAACCGAAGACACTGAGATTTACAGTTATTCCTCCTGGAAGTCCACTCGCCCCAAAAAGGGGGAAACCTTTGCCACTTGTACTAATCTCTCATGGTGAGTGTGGAATGCGAGAAATTGTATAGCTTGTTAAGGGGAGAGATTTAGAAGAGATTAACCTCATTCTAACTAATGGATGTACTCTAATGTTCGTTCTAACATTTTGCAACTTGTGTAAGTGGGGACCATTACAAAATGGAGGGACATTCGCTTTACGATTAAAGCCAAGGTAAATCGGTTTGGAAAATTAGGATGTCGAATTAGGAGAACCTCCAGGCGGCTACAAACATTTAATGCCGACTGCAGTGGGTGTTGTTGGTAGCCCAGTCTTCGTCGGTTGCGACTCTGCAGCTTGAGTTTCTGAATTTCAATCTTCCCTCCTCCGCGCCCGTCAAATGATGTCGAAACGATGTCGCACTCCGGCGAAAATGCAGGCGCCGACGACAGCGAATGCTTTCTTAAACAAGTCTCAGAGTCTTAGAGAAGGGGTGTTGGGGAGTGAGGGATCAACATCAGGGGGCATTGAAAGCAGACATGGTGGGTGGGCCTGGAGTGGAGAGTGCAAATCGGGCTGACAGGAGTGGGTGGTAGTGGAGAGAGCAAGCCGTGGTGGGGGACCAAATCGTGTTGGATAGAGCGAAACGTGGTGAGAGAGAAGCGGTGGCTCGAAGGAGAGTGGTTTGTGACCTCGATGAGAAGACGTATTCTTGACTATTTGTAAACCTTCGTAAGATGGTTTGTGTCTCTGCTGAAGTAAGCAAAAGCTCTGGAAAAGTTTCGCCAGATTCACCATAGGTGAAACGAAATTTCAATACTCTTGTTATTATTACAAATAACAATAAAAATATAATAGTTTAAAAAAGTCGATAGAAACACAGAATTTCAAATTACTACATATTTTCTAATGAAGGAAATTACACACATTGGTTAGTCTCGGAGATTAACATTGCGCATGGTGTTTATTTAATGAATGCAATGATGTAAATGACATTCATTAAGAAGCAAGCAAATCTATTGAATGTTTGAAATATTTCGAAAATTCCCACATTTGATTATTCCATCTCTCGCATTCAAAGCCGATTCAAGATGGCTCCGCTAATCATCTGGGTGCCATCAGAGCCGGGTCTGGACGACGTGTGCTTCCTATATATTTGTATAAATCAACATATTAATCGCCACCTTCCACCTTCCTTCGTTCCGTCCACCTTCGTTCTTCTCTTCCTAACGGAATCGCTCGCATAAATTTCCTCTGCTCGTGGCTCGAGAACGAGTGGAATCCGAAACTTTTTAATTTGACGGCTCGTTTGCAACAACTGTCAAATTGTAGACATGATGGCGGCAACAACAAAGCAACAAATCTACTCAACAGCGTTCATAGTAACAACAACAACAACAACAAAAACGATAGTAACAACGACTACAGCAACAAAAGCAAGCGATTGTAATGCGAAGTATTTGCGTAATTTGCATTTTCGCAAAGAGGAAAATCAGTCGAACGTCGTGATCGAAGTCGAGCCAATGCAAGCAGGAAGGAGTCGACACTCACTGAGAGAAACCGGAGCCGAAAACGGCGAAGTCGTCGAAGTTGACGGGAAAATAAGACGAAAATTGACGAAAGGGATTTGGGTGAGAATTCGGGGAACGTGTCTGAAAATAGACCCCGATTAATTTGAGCCGCCCTGACGCGGAAAACCGCGAATGGCGCGTCAAATAAATCGGTACACGGCGAGAAAATCCCTGCGTCAACGGTCGTATTTGGTGTAAAATCCATTAAAGCCAACATCGCGATCTATTCGCAGAGGACGAGCGGTTTAATTGGAAACGAAAACACATTTACAATGATATTTTTAGCGAGTTCGCCTTTCCAATAGTTCTCGTTTCAATTGAATCCACTTCCAACTTCCCACCTCATACACACACACACACAAACACACGCACGTGCATTTGCGTCAATCAGCACTCGTTTGACTAACGGAGATTTGTTGGTTTCTCTCGGTGTACGCCAGAGTTGTGCATGTGTGTTGTTGTAAGAATTTTAATGAATTAATTTCATGCTCAGCTGTTTCAGCGTTTTGTTATTGGCATCGTTATTGTTATTGTTATTGTTGTTGCTGTTGTTGTGGTCGAAGTTGCGGACATTCAATTAACACCTAGAAAACACCAACAACAGCAACAACAACACGGATATACATCAAGAACAAACACTACAGGAATCAGAATTAAAGTCAACTGCAGCAACAACAACAACAACAACCTCTTCAACAACCTCATGTCGATGCGCGACATTGCATTTCAATTACTACAGAATTGTTGTTGTCGCATTCGTTGTCATCATCATCGCCATTGTTGCTGTTGTTGTTGTCGCCATTCGTACTGACCGACGTCCAGGACGACCCAGCAGGAACTGTGGATGCCGATGCTAAATTTTAATTTAAAAATTTAAATTTTAAAACCATTAAATGCCAATTTGCAATAGTTAAAATTAAAATATTTTTACATTTTCGAAAAATTTTTTTATTATTATATTTCGGAACAGCATTTTTTAATTCCAATATAGTTTATGATAACTTCAATTTCAGACTGCATTTAACTGAATATATATCATTATATATGATTATTTAAAAATATGGCTAAAAATTCTTAAAAATCATTTCATCAAAATATCACTTCTCACATTCATGATGTCAATCATGATTCGCCCGTGTCTCAAGCATCACGGCCGACGTTTCCTGCTGGGGCAGAGACGCGAGACCCGAGACCCGGCCGAGTGGTTCCTGCTTCCGAAAGCGTCGGCCAACGTGTGCGACAACAACAACAAAACATCAGCGACGCCGCCAGATGCAGTTGCAATCAACATGACAACAACAAACGATCACAATGGCAAGTTGTCAACAACAACAACAGCACGTCTAATGGTCGACACATCGTGTGATTTATTTGCCTTACATCTTTGTTGTCATTGTCGATTTGACTAACGCCGTTGTTGTTGTGATTTGTTGGTGTTCTTGTTGTTGTAATTGTTGTAGTTGCTGTTGCTGGTGTTGTTGGTGTTGGCGCTGGTGACACCGAGTTGTCGAGGAAGACGAATCGTGTGACGGCAGCGGAAAATTAGCGAACCACGGGCGGCTCTCGTCGGTCTGAGGGGCGGACGGGCGGGCGGGGTCGGCGGCACAGTGGGGCGAGCGAGTGAGCGGCGGCGGTCGGGCGCAGCCAACAACAGCAACAGCAACAGTTCAGACAGACGACAGCAAACGACAGGCGGCGACAACAACAAATGACAGACAGCGCCAAACGGCTAAAACGACAACGGCGACGACAGCAATTGAGACACCTGACAATTACAGACCTCAGAGGCGGGCGACGATGGGCGGGCCGGGGCGCGAACGAGGGGTTGGACGCCTGGGCGGCTCCTGGCGATCGGTCGGGCGGCGATTCCGACACTTTGCGACCGCTCGGAGACCAATTAAAACCACCCGAATCGGCCCAAGTGCCAAACCTGAAGGCGCCGCAACCGCCACCAACCGCGACCTGAACGAGCCAGGAAGACCGGAGACCACGAAGGACCGGAGACCACGAGGGACCGGAAACCACGAGGCAAGGAGTCGAGTTCGAGCTCCGTGATTCACAACTCGGTGTTCGCTGTCTTGCGACCGAAACGTGATCGCATCTGTCGCTCTGAGTAATTACGAGCCGTGGAGCAATGGGCGATGGATCGCTGGAGCATCCGCGATCTGACGCCACGCCGCGGACTCTTGTCGGGGTCTGCCGAGCCATGAGCTAACGTCTAATTCCGTGCGGCGCGATGCAGTGACTCAGAGAACCAGAACCTCGCTCGAGCAGAGAGGGAGAAAGGCAGAGAGAGAGAGAGAGAGAGGAGGAGCGGGGCTTCTCCAAGCGCAAATGGTTCTCTTCGCACTAATTCTCGTCGCAGCAAATACCCGGAGATCAGTCGGAATAGAGGTGAAACGCAGATGAAATGGGGACGAAAGAGGTAGAAACGGAGATGAAACTGGAATCAAACGGGTGTAAAACGGAGTAGAAACATGGATGAAATGGATATTGCACTGAGATTAAACGGGTGACATTGAGATGATCGGAGAAGAAGCGCAGGTGAAATGGAGATGAAATGGCGATGAATCGGAGATGCAGCCGAGATGAGCCGGGGATGGAACGGAGATTTGAACGGAATAAAATGGGGATGAAACTGAGAAGAAACGGGGATGAAACGGAGATAACTCGGGTAAGAAACGGAGATCGAACTGGGATGACTGGGGGGAGACTCGGCGACGAAATCGAGGTGAAACCCATCGATCCTCCCTCCACCCCTGCCCTCTCCAGAGGATCCTCGCACCCCGTCTCCCTCACGCCACACCGCGCTCCCCTCCCCCGTCCCCGCCACTTCCGTAATCGTCCGTCCAGCCCGCATCCAGTGTCCAATCGCACGCTAAATCATCGGGGGCGTTCATAAATATTTATCGAGCAATCGGCTACGGCCGTTATTAATATTTTATGGCCCTCATTTGGCGACGTCGATGCGCCGCCAGCGCCGCCGCCGGATCGTGTCGGCGAATCCGCATCGCCTCGCATTGGACGCGGATCGGATCGCGTTCGGGTCGAGCCATCGATCGGCGTCTAACGATTTACGATCGGCGATTTGCGATTTGCGATTAACGTTTTACGATTTACGCGGCCATGTCTAACTGTGTTTTTATGTCCGGCGTCTGTCTCTGCATACATTTGTCGGTCGATCTCGCCGCGATCATTAGCATTTCCACTGTCGCATTGGCATTGTGTCCGTCTTCTTGTTGCGGGCTCCGTCGTTCCTGGCTTTTGTTTCCCTTGGCCAGGTTGTTTCCCTAGCCGAAAATCCCCCTCGAGCCTGCCAGCCTGACTGCTCTCTATCGGTCTGATCGGCGACGCCTCACGGCCGCGAACAGGTGGACTCAAATCATCTGCTTCTGTAACGAGGTGGGATCTGCGCCGTCCCCACCCCCGAGCCCGGTCGATTCCCCATCTAGAACTCTCGGCCCAGTGGCTGGCGATGGGAAAACCCGACGTCTTTGATCGTTCTTTGTCCGCTGGGATTTCGCGAATTCTTTTTTTGCGTGTTCTGACAATGGCATTGAATTAAGGGTGTGGGATTGAATCGAAAAGGTATTCTAATCAAAACATTGGGTCAACAAAGTGGGGAAAAGACATGAATTTGAATCTCGGCGTTCAAAATCCCGGGTGGATTTTGTTTTTGGGCGAGAGCTTACGATGAAATTTGCGAAGAATCGTGCGAAATCGGAACGTGAATCGAGGTTCAGAGGAGGATGCGGATTTGCCAGGGTGGGTTTGCCCCATTGTAGAAGGTCGAATAAGGTTAACAAGATTGTGGAAGAAGCTTGCAAGAGGTTGTGGAAGGTAGCAAAAGGCTAGAGAAGCTCATGGAAGATTATCGGAGGCCTTTGGAAGGGCTTCACCCAAACCCCCTGAACGCCAGACGGACCCGGGCCTTCCGAGGAGTCACCGGCGGCCGGGTTTCTTCGAGTCCCCCCCTGTGGCGGCTGCCGGAAGTCGCCGACGACCTTGCTTTTACTCTTGGCTCTCTTTTCCCCTGTCTTTCTTCTGCTTCCCTCGTTTCGTTGGTCTCTTATTGACCTTTTTATTGCAGTTTCCTTCACTTCTCTCGGTGCTCTCGCTGCCAATCTAAAAACAGAGACGGCAGAGAATGTTTTGAAACACGGGTGCAAAACCAAGTGCTTGATGCAGTGGTTGATGTTGATGTTGTTGTTGTTGTTGTTGTGGCGGTTGCTTTTGTTGCAGTGGTCGTGGGTTGTTGTTGCTTGTGCGGTTGCCGCTGTTGCAGCTGCGGTTCAGATGAAATTGCAAAAGTCGCAAAAACCCGCCGTCGAGCGAAATGCACGGGGAACGGCCGCAAAACCCGAGAGCGAATGGGAGAAAAAGTGCAAATGAAAACAGTAAAAATAGAAATGGAACGAAACCGAAAACCACGGGGAAAATCAAATAAATCCACTCGGGTGAAGGGGTTGCCCTGACGCTGTTGTTGTTGTTGGGTTTCACCTGGGCACGAGGTGTCGCCCAGGCAGGGCGTCGAGCGAGGAGGTCGGGTCGGAAATACGGTGGAACCAAACGCAACGGAACTGAAGATTTCGGCAAACGCCATGAATTAAAATGCGAACATCAGCGAGTGCCGGACAGAAATGGCTCTGATTGCCAATTAATGCGCCTCCGTCACCTTCGCCGGAATTCCTACAGGGCCGACGGCGCTCGCATCGCACGAGCCCCACTCGGCAGCAGGGCGAGTGCGAGAGCGCGCGCTCAGAATCGCCGATGCGGAGCTCGCTCGCTACGCCGACTGCGCTCGGGGCTCGGCGGACGATCGAACGGCCGATCGATTGCTCGCTCGCTCAGTCTGCACTCGCGAGTCGACGCGTTCAGAGGTGGAGCGCTGAGGGAACACGACGTCCACGTCCACGTTTCACGAGGAGAGTTCGTTGCTGTTTTTGTTGTAGTTGTTTTCTCGCCGATCACCTGCGCCCCTAACCCACCCCCACAGCCCCACAACCCCGTCCCAGACCCCGACCCCGACACCTCGCGCCCGTCGCATCGAATCGAACGACGCCAGCTGCGGCGGCCGTTCGAGCGGTACAAGAATCAAACCAAACCAAACCCAGCCAAGCCAAGCCAAATCGAACCGAATCGAATCGAATTGAGTCGGAACGCGGCGAGAAGGAGAGCGAAGAAGTCGTAGTAGAAGAAGCAGAGGAAGAGCGGGCGAGCGGAGGACGAGCCGACAAAGCGGTGAAAAGCGTGGCCGAGAGCCAGAGCTCGGAGTTTGCGGATGAAACGACGAGGTTCCTCCGAAGTGCGCAAAGAATACGAGAGAGAAAAATACAAATAATAATAATAATGGCAGTCGTGAAAAGAAATTAAAGCAAGAGAAAAATCCGAAAATACGAAAGTGATAGGGGGAAATCGCGGCAATAGAAAGGGAAGAGAAATAAGTGCGAACAAGAGAGGCAAAAGCATATAAAAAAAATAAATATATAGAAAGAAATAAATATAGAAAAAATAATAATTGAGAAAAATAGAGGCAGAGAAAAATAGTAAAAGTTGTCGAAAAATAAAGCAGAAAGAGAAAAATAATAAGAGAAATAAAAAAATAGTGACTCTCGTTCTCGGGAAACAAGTGCAAAGTGCGGTAAACGCGATTAGCGACGGAGCCAGATCGAAGTGAATCCACGCCGGATTTCGCCCAGTGTAGCGCGGCGAAGGCGACGCCGTCGGCAAAGGCGAAGGCGAGAGCGAGACCGAGATCGAAGGAAGCGAGGTCCGGCGATAACGGCCGAAGTCTGTCTGTTTGGGAGGCAAACAAAGCGCTGACAGGGCCGCGTTGCGAGCCAGCGAACAGCTGACAGACACACGGACGGACAGACTGAGTGGAGTCTGCCATCCAGCCAGCCATTCAGTCAGCTCCAGGTCCAGCCGGAGACGGCGACGGCGAAATTCGCGAGGAGCCGGCCGCAGTTCAATTAAAGCAGAAATTCCTCCGTTTCCTTCGGATTAGACGCAGTCGCAGCCACAGCCGCACACACAAACACACACAGCCGCAGACGCCGTTCGCCTGGAGTTCGTTTCGGAGCCGAGCAGCGACGTCGCAGCCGCCTGACGGAGACGGAATCGGAATCGGAGACGGAGCCGACGGTAAGCGCGATGCGGCGAAACCTTAAAAACGCTCTGCTGATCCTCTCGCGGTCTCGCTACGTCCCTTTTCCCCACGCTTAGCTGCGTTCGTTGGAACCCGAGCTGGGATTTCCATCCTCTCCTGCCTTCCATTCCCCCTCTCTTCAATCTAAACTTCCAATGCATTCCCCTCTCTCTTCTCATTGTTTACCTTCCATTCCCACCACCCCCTCGCCCGGTTCACTTCACCACAATCGACATGATTCTCTCCCGATTCTCGCTCGCTCGCTCGCTCGCTCTCTCTCCCCCGCCGCAGCAGTCTCTGCCAGCGATCCTCTCCGTGACCTCTGAGCGGGTATTTCCAGTTCTTGCCCGGAATCCGAGACAATAAACAAAATGAAAAAAGCATTCGCTGAGATGAAACAAAGCGAGCTCGGGCTGATTCCTGAATTCCGTGCATCTGTGATTTGATTTTCGCTGGTTCGCAGCACTCGGTGCAATTTATTCGCCTAATCTTCGGCACACATGTTTATCGGCTCTCGATCGGCGTCAGTTTGCATTCCCGTCGGCCCGTTGTCGATTCTCCACGGCTGTAAACAGTTTGGGTTCCCAGTGTTCTAAAGCGTTTCGAACTGTTTTCTAGTGTTCTGAACTGGTCCAGACCTTCTGCTGTTACCTCGCGGTTATCGGGGTCGTTTGGCCAGGTTCGCGAATCACCAAGACCAGTCCAGGGAGTTCGTCCAAGAAGCCCGAGTGACTTCGGTCGAAATTCTCGGTCGAGTCTGCCCGACTTCGCTGCAAATTTAGAAGAATTCTCGGGGCCGGCAGCGGCTTCTCAGGGCCCCCGGTGCAGCCTCGCCTGGGCCCGACCCGGCCCAATCGGCGCTGACCATCTTTCGTTCTTTGTTTATGCGCCTTGTCTCCGACCCTCTCGCTCTCTCCTTCTCCCTCCCTCCCTCGTCAGTCGCCTCCATGCCGATGTCGAAAGCGCGGAAATCCAGAGAGAAAAGAATTCATTTGCCTTTCATTCCCGTGTCGAGCTTCTGAATACGATCTTCTACTTCTGCTTTTTCTCCACTCTTCATTTTCTCTTGAATTTTTTGCTTTGTCTTCTTTTCGAGAAATTTGCAAGTAAAAGCGACGTCTCGTCTAAGCGTGGCTTGGTGGCTGGAGCTGTTGCTATAGAGGTTACTGCTATATTAGCGGCGAATAAATTCTCGGCGAGGTGTGAAACGGCCCAAAGATCCGAGGCGAAAATCGGTTGACGACGGTTGGCGACGTCCAATTAACGCCTGCCAAAGGCCCGGAAAAGGTCAAAAAATAAAAAGAATACAAAGAAAGTTGGCCGCACTCCGCAGGCCGAGGCACCAACCGGGAGCCGATTTTGGCTCCCCAGTTGACGGTAGTGGCGAGCTAAAGGGCTCGGGCTCTGAATTAAGCTCCAATTGAGTCCACTTAATGGCGACACCTCGACAGCACGGAGATGACGACTTAATTACAGCGTTGCAAGTGGTCTTTGGGGGTGGGCGGCCGCACAGTGGGCCCAATCGCGCCATCCCCAACCGACCACAACCGTCGGCAGTCATCCACAATCGTCCGAAGTCATCCGGAATCGTCTCCGAAACCGCCCACAATCGTCCCCAACCCACCTCAATCGTCCTCAACCTTGTCCAAACGACCCCAACATTCCAGATTCCCTCCCCATCGCCCTCAAATCGCAGCCGTCGTCGCCGAGGAAACTCGACGCGATTCGCTCCGGCGCCTTCAATCGAATGCGATTTCAATCAGACGTCGACATCGGCGCTCAATCGAGGCGCCAACGGGGCGGGGTCAGGGGTCGTTGTGGGCGTAGGGGACGCGGGCTCCGCGCCGATCGATCCAATGCCCGTTTCGCAGTCTCTCCGACTGTGTGTTTTCGCGATTCCGCGTGGAAATGAATGATAACGCTCGGTTCAATTGCACGGTGCTTTGAATTGGTGCTGTGAATGCTTCCAGTTCGCGTTGAATTGGCTCGCCCAATGGGGCCTACGACGCAGTTTGTCCGCGGCGCGGCTCCCAGCAGGAAATTTGCCTCGCGGTGCCCACGAGCTCCCGGACCAAGATCTGGCCGCAACTGCCAGGTGACTGATTCGGACCAGGCGATTTTCTCGTGTTCTCTGATGGCGCACTTGTTCTGAAGTCGCTTCACATCCCTCGACCACCCCTCACCATGGCTTCGATGAATCGGCGCCATTTGGCAGGGCACCCAGTGATCGCTCTGATCACAGAACTCGTCCCAGTCGCTCGAAATTCCTCGTGGGGCTCTGGAGAGCGGCGGAGGCGCCCAATTAGGAGAACGTGTCGCCGATTGGGGACGGCAAACCGTCGAGTGTTGGCTCTTCAAAGGCGAAAACGTAAATTTCAATTAAGACATTAAAAAGCTTTCAAGCGCGAGCGCGAGCACGAGGGTCGCTCTTAGTGGTGGTCAACAGCAATCACAACAACAACAACAATAACAATTTTATGAAAACACATCACTCTAATTATACGAGTTGCAACGAGAGCAACAACAAGAGGAACCGAAACGACAACACGTGCAAACAAATCAGGAAAAACAAGAGCATCAACAGCGGGGAAATCAAGAGCAACGACAAGATAAACAGAAATAAAGACAATAAAAGCAGACAAACAGCAGCGAGCCCTGCCTCGAGGAGTCCGCGAACTGAGGATCGTGGCTTGATCTGGCTGATCGATAGGGCCGAAGGATGTGAACGGGGACTTTTAAGGCCAGGCGATAATGAATAAGTGATTACTAAGAAGCCATTACCAAGGAGCCATTACTAAGGAGCCATAAATCAGGCGTTGACGAGAGGATCAGGGGACGAACCCGATCGCACTCGTGTCATTTGCCTGCCCTGCCCTGACTCGCATGCTAATTGCGTTCGCGAATTGCGTCTGCTCAGTGAATCAGATGAATCGGTTCGGCTCTGGTTCGACGCTCCGGTCTCGGGGCGCGGGAAACGGGACGTGGGGCTCGTGGCTCGAGTTGTGTCGATCACCGCAGGGGTTCACGCTTTACGATCGCCGCCGCCTGGCCTGTCTCGTGAGCGAGTTTATTGAACGCCATCAACATCGGGCAGTCAACATCGCGGAGGTCCCCAGAGCCCAGAGCCCAGACCCCACTCCATTTGTCTCCAGTCCCAAACCTCCGCCTCGCACGAGCAGCTGCTCGACCCCACCCAGACGACCGGCGAAGCGATCTTTGCTCTGCAACGCAATTCTGGCGATCGCCCACAGTGCTGACTGGAGACTGGCGAAGTCAAAAAGATCTGTGATGATTTTCACGTCGTTCGAGACCGCGCTGCAGACACGTGAATCCGACAACTGCGGATCGCGGCTCCAGGGTCTCCGACCATCTGGTTCCAGCTCGGTCGATCGATCGCCGGGTTCGGCGGCCACTCGTGCAGATCGCGCCGGCTGCCGGCAGCCGCCTGCCGTTCAAAGATCGTGCCCTTCACCTCGGCGACGTGCGAGCGATCGGTCGATCGATCGATCGATCGGGCGAACGACGTCGATTCCCACGACCGATCGATTGACGTCGTCTCCAATTAACCCGGTGATTTCGGACTGATTTGTCGGCCACTGTGGGCCGTTTTCGGCAATGGCGCTGTAACGCAGGGCTTGTTGTTGTTGTTGGTGTGGTTATTGTTGTTGCTACTTCAGTTGTTGTTGTGGCTGCTGCTGCTACTGCTGCTGCCGAGGTGTTAAACGATCATATGCAGAGTTCGGCGATAACTCGGCCGGGTTCATTTACGTCATTACGACATTACGTATTCGCAATGTTGCCATGCGGTCCGGTTCTACGTGTTTCGGCGCATTCTCCGTGTTGTTGTTATTGTTATTGTTGTTTTCGTTGATTTTTGCCTCATTATTGCGCGTTGTTTGGTTTGTCTTCCTTTTTTCGCCCATCCAATTCATGATTCAGCATTAGCCGAGCCGGAGCCGGAGCCGGAGGTGGAGAAAATTCCCAGAAGTGCAAAAAATTCCAGCCAGACATTTTTAGCACCTCGCCCCACCTCACTGACGCAGCCCGCGCCGTCCCGACCCGCCCCCAGGGCCCCGTCACTTCCGCCCCCAGTCGACCACGTCGCGGTCGGTGGGCACCGGGGGACAGGCGAACAAATTGGGAATCGGGGACTTTGTCTATCGATTGTCGAGGCTCTGGGTTTGATCTGAAATCGGTGGCAAAGAAATGATTGAGGCAAAGAAGTCCACCAGGCAAAGACATTCGGGAGAAAAAGAGGTTTTGTTTGTGGCTCTGGAAACGGTCAGAATTTTTTGAAGGGCTTTCAAAACTGTTCGTTTGCACCAAAATCCCGTTTCACTGTTTGATGTTACGACCATTTCTTCAAGGCCCCAGCTCGATGGAAGTGCGAGTTCGAGCTCGGAATCCGCCCACTGTGCCAGTGCATTCGGGCCGCTGTGGCACGTACCACCAGCTGCCGGCGGCCGCCGCTTCTGGCCCGGCTAACTGTTAATTCGCTGATAACTCGAGGCAGCGCCGGCGACGTCAACCGGCCCAACAACCAACCCAGCACCAACAACAACGGCAGTATGAACAACAATGGCGATAAAAAGAGCAGCACTAGCGATAACAACAACAAAAACAACAAGAACTACAACAAGAGCCCATCGGAATTCAGCCCGACCCCGCTTATCACGGCGTCGAAACTCGCCGACTGCGTGCTTCCTGAGTTTTATCTCGGCACCGGGTTCGTTTGGCTGCCCCGGGCCCTGGTCTTGGCGGGATCCACGGTGGAAACAATTGTTCTCTGCAGCGGTCGTCGGGGGCGGCTGGGGATCGGTGTAGGTGGATCCGCCGAGCGGACTCAAACGGGCTTCCAAAAACAAGGGCCGTAAAACCAATTGCCAGCGAAATGTCCGACGACGTGTAAATAAAAACGTGGCGAAAAAGGGAAAAATCTATCGCGGATTTCAATGGGCGAAATGAAACGAAAATAAATGATAATAAAAAATATATATGTATGCATATCGGTTGTAGTATTCATTAGTGGGAAGTAAATATTATTGTTTTTCTGGTACCTTTCCTTTGTTGTTGCTCTGGTGGTGGCCTGCGGTGGTTTTCCATTGAAATATTTGCTTTCAGCGATTAATTTGATTTGTGGCCTTATTTGCAATAATTTTTCCACAAGACTCAATTAGCTTCGACTTGTTTTGCCAAGGGTCATTAGTCAATTTTCGAGTGTTATTTATTTCATTTGAAATATTCCTATTCGGAGATTGATTTGATTTCCATTTTTATATGAGGTGTGGGAGTTCATTTAATGATTTTATTGAAAAGATGAAGGGAATGCAAAGGGCTTGCAAGGTTTAATTAATAGATTTAAATGCAAGGCTTAATCACCTAATTAACGTCAGTATCAAATGAAGGATTCTGTCCGAGAGCCCGAGCTCCTGGTTTTCCAGAGGAATCGCCATCGACCTTCCGTTCCCCAAAAAAACTTCGCCCACATCTGGGTTGGCGAGCGACAAACACACGTCCTTCCCAACAGCCGATAGCTAAAAATCTTCGCTGCGCAGAAGAGCCTTCGATCAATAAAAGTTATTAAAGCCGATCGACTAAGTGTATTTTTACGAAAACCTCACATGCATGTCGGGCAAACAGCAACAAGTGGCAACGGAGACAACGATTGGCGCGGCGGGCGCGGCTGCGAGAACGAGAGGGCAACGTTACAAAAATACCAAATTTATGTATTTTAATAGTTAACAGTTACGTTTATGCGATAAAAATACGAGCGCACGGACCAATAACAAATGTTTATCACGTTCGCTTTACATTCATAAAGAAAGAAAATGATTTTCTCACATTCGGGATGTGCGACTTTTGCCGGCAGCGCGGCCGGAGACAGAGACATACGAGACGAATGTACCGGGGAGGGACGGACGGACGACGACGACCAGTGTTGCCAAGCGGTCGGAGTCGCTTCACAGGGGCGCAGAAAAGACCATCTTGGTCCGGTCGGGCGGCTCCGGCCGATGGCGAAATTTCGGTCGCTGCTCGCCGTGTGGGCGTGGGACGTGTCGGGAATGCCGAAGGGTCGGCGGTTTTGGGGCACCGGGGCCCGAATTGAAATTCCGCGGAATCCGGCGGCGACATCGGCGACTCACGGACGGACGGCAGTCGGTCGGCAAAGAGGCAGAGAGCCAGGGAGAGAGAGAGAGAGCAGAGCCAAAGCGAGGTGCGATCGATCGATCTTCGTCGCGGTTGACGGATCGACGATTTTATGATGGACGGCTGGCGGGTGGACGGCGTGCCCGACTGACGGAGGGACGGACAGACGAACAGACAGCTGGACGGACGGACGGCTGGACTTGGGTTCGCCTCTTTTTATGAACCAACAAGTGATTGTTGTGAATTTTAACACCACATGGTTTTTTCTCCTTCTCCTTCGCCTTCGCCGTCTCCTTCGTTTGGTCATATTTTCAATAGCTTTCGTGCTATTGCTTGTTGTTGGTGAATGGTCTTCTTCTTGTTGTTGTTGTTGTAGTATTTAATGTCTTCTATACTGCACGTACTCATGCCAGCGCCCAAGTTCGACCGCACTCATATTTGGGCCATCGGCTCAGTTGTAAATCCAAGTGCCAAACGGAAAGATGAGCGCGTACCGCGGACAACCCGAGCCGAGCCGCGGCCTTTGAGTGATTCCTCCCGGGGTTCGCCGAGCACGAGCTCGTGAGGTGGTCGCCGTCCTTCGAAGGACGAAGGACTCGAGTTCGCCTCGCTAAGAAAGTCAGATCGGATTCGTGACTGTTCTGCGAAAGTGTCGAAAGTGACGAAAGTGAAGATTGTGTGATATTGAAAAAAACATCAAACGGAGAAATTTAACAAAAATACTTGGAAGAAAAAGTATTGCAAAAGAAAAAACTTTAACCCGATCGATTTGTTGACTTCTTTTCCCAAGGTAGTATTCGAAAATCTCCTTTCTAGAGAAACCTTTTTCCACACCTCTTTGGACAGTTTCTCTGGTTTCCGTTTTTCTCCAACCAATCATGCGTTCTGTGGCAATGAATTCTATATAAAGTTATTTCGGTTCCCCTCAAGTACACCTTCAATTTCGAAAGGTTTTCCTCGGAAACTCTCTAGAGCTGAATTCGGTAAAAATTGCGCATTTTTCTGAAAGCAGATTTGGCGGATTTGCATATGCAAAATACGCAAAAAAAACTGGCTAATGATGATGGTGATGACGTTGGCGTCGAGCCCATCGAACCGAATCGATAGAAAACATTTTCCTCGTCGAATGGTGGACGCCGCCGACCCCTTGAGTTCGCATCGACCACAATCATTAATTAATGAGATGACCAGAAGCCGGAGTCGGCCAGGCCAGAAATATGCAAATGTGCCAGGGAGACACGGGGAGGGAGAGAGGGAGGCAGCGAGAGGCACCCGGTTAATTGCTGCTGATTATTGGCACATGCGGTAGCCGGTAGTCGGAACGAGTCGTCTGCGACTTCGACTTCGACTTCGACTGCGGCGCCGGCTCGAGCGAGGGCTCCAAGTGTCACGATCGAGGGCTCCGAGTGTCACGATCGGGCCTCCGTCGCTGGGGGCTGGCAAAACACGTGCGGGGCTGGCGCTGGCGCTGGAGCCGGGGCTGGGGGCAGAGGGCGGTGAAGCTTACGAGAGTTATCAACCCATAATAAAGAGCGCGGACGTCAGCGGGAACGCAAACAAATCCCAACTGGGGAACATAAATTTCGCCAGCGGTTCTGGGGGCCGCTGAGGGACGGGGGAGCCCGGGGCACGGAATTCGGCTGCGGAGTTGCCATAGCGGTGCGGAGTGGCCGAGTTGAAGGCGTTGATCACGGTTGAGTCGCGATAATCTTGGCGAAGAGTGGGAAAGCGATCGAATTCCGTGGTCTCGGGATTTCTGAGAATTCAGTCCTAAAGAAATTACGCGAAATTATTCATTGAATCTCCAGCAACCAACGAACTGATTGCACGAAGTTCCTCCTACCGAGCATACGTCGCCGGCGCTAACTCTCGCTCTCATGTAGCTGGCAACGAGATTAGATGGTTTTGCCGCGAGTGATGTCATCAGGCGGTTTACTGTAGAATCGCGCCCAGAGCTCCGTGCCAGCAAACAGAAGTCATGAAGATACAGGTTGGAGTTCGCGAAGTTCTGGCCTAAAACGCGACGCCATCTGTGGTCCACGATGGCCAAGAGGAGCGGTGGCAAAAACACGTTTCTCTCGAATTCCTTTCCGCATTTTCCGCGCCATCGGCCCCGTTGCCAACTGGGGCGGCGTTGTCGCTGTTGTCGTTGTCGTCGTCGTTGTTGTCGTCGCCTCCATGGCCGTGGTCGTGGAAAAGCCTTGGGCCGTCAGCGGCCGGCCGAGCGAACAGTTATCTGGACGACCTTGACTTTAATCAGGTTTCCGCTGGTATCGAGACCGAGCGTGGTCGTTGAACCGGCGATGGAGCCGGAGACGGGGTCGGGGCCGGCAGAAGCCTCCGAGGGGCGAGGCTGCGATTTTTTCCCGACCTGGATTTCGCGTACCTAGGGCGATGGGAGGGAGGGCGAGGGAAGCAGGTGGCATCGCAAGCTCTTGTTATTTAATATTTTAATTGCCCTTTCACAATTTTCAAGGTGATTGTTTTCAATATTCTTAAAAACGAACGTGGTGAAAATTTCGTTCTCTGAATTTTCTCCCCGAACTCGGGGTTTTCCTTCACCGACTTCGCATTTTCCCTCCATCGACTACGAGTTTTCCTTCCCCGACTTCACTCGCGCCCGAGGCGGCCACGCCCTGAACCCGCTCTGGCGCCTCCGTTTAAATCGATTTGCGAATCGCTCGGCGTGTTCATTAGAGTTCTAATTACAAGTGCCAGAACAACGGGAACAACTAAGGCTAAAGAAACAACAAAAACAATTTAAACCACTACAACAACAACAACAACAATAATAATAATAATAATAATTATAATAGTAATCATAATAACAACAACAACAACACACCAGAACATCAGTATTAGTGACAGCTACAATAGCAAAGGCAGACACAACAACAATAGCAATTAACCACGACTACAATAGCAATGAGAAGAACAACAACGAGAAGAAGAGCAATAAGACCAACGGCTACAACTACAACAAAAATAAGAACAACAACAGCAACAACTAGAATGAGAACGCAAATAACAACAGTATTAACATTAACAGCGGCGATCATCGATCACAACAACAAGAGTTAATTGAACTCCGCTCTGAACTCAGAAGCGAGCGCTCAGTTGACCGATTGACGGACGACTCGATCGATCGGCTGCAGCTGGCAGGCGGAGTGACTGGCCGACTGAGTGACCGACGGAAGGACGGACTGACCGACTGAGGCTCTGCCTGAGTGACTGACTTTGAGCAAACGACCGAGCGACTGACGGCCGTGCGATTGAACGACGTTTCAACGACCGATTGAACGACCGTCTGAACGCCTGGCAGACCGGCCGACCGACTGAGCGGCGGCCACTTAATCAATGGAAATTAAACCAGAAACAACAATCATCATCATCGCCGCCTCGTCGCCTCGCCGTCATCGCCGTCGTCGTTGGCGCAGTCAAGACAAAGGCGCTCCAAATGCCACCGAGACGTCAACGGGTCGATCGAGTGGGGCTGAACTGAGGGAGCGACGTGGACTGGAGGGGTCGGGAGGGGTCTGGGGAGTCTGGGGGTGGATCTGAAGGGGTTCAGGGGCTGGAGTTGAAGCCGAACGCTTTTGGCGCCTGGCCCAGGCCCAGGCGACGGCGCCAGGCCTCCGCCGAGTGGGCGGCGTCGGGGGCGGCGGCAGACGGAAGGGGAGGGGGGGGGGAGGGCGAGCTCAAATTAGCGCATCGCGTCGAGCGATGTTGCTGTTGTTGTCTCAGTGATTGTGGCTGTTGTTGTTGTTGTTGTTGTTGTTGCTGTTCCTCTGATAGTTTAAATGGATGTTGTTACTGCTGATAGTTATGACAGTTTAATCGATATGATAGCTGTTGTTGTTGTTGTTGTTGTTGCTGCGGCAGCGGCAGCGGCTCGCGTGCGTCGTGCTAATCACACGTTGCCAGTGGCGCTGGCGATGCCAGATCGCGGCCACTCGAATCGAACGAGAAGAACTCAAGACAAGGTGTCGTCAAAGAGAGAGGGAGAGAGAGAGAGCGAAGGAGGGCGAGAGAGAAAGAGTGAGAAAATCACTTTCTCGTGGCTTCGCCTCGGTGAAAGGTCCGACGTCCATCGAAGGTCTGGCAACGCCGGGCTCGTGCGTGCTCGCGAAATGTTGTCAACAAATAATTAAAAACTCGTTTCTGCAGAGACGGCGGCACAATTTCAATTACAACAAAATTACAACAAAACAATGGCACCAACAACTAAATTAGCCGCAGAGCGACGGCGACAGCGACGCCGGCAGCGGCAGCTGTGGTTGGCAACTCTTCCGTAATTCGGCTGCCCTTTGGCGCCACTCGCGGACTCCGCGCGCTCGGCCGCGCCTGGTCTTCAACCTCTCTCCATTCCATCTCCATCTCCGTCCCTCTCGCACGATCGTCGCGGCTCCGTCGGTGCTCGTGCACTCGGGCTCCACCCGCCCCCCTCCGTCCCCTCGGTAGCCCACGAACCCCGCACGAGGCTTCGCCAAATTTCGCAATTAAATCGCAATTTCGTGCAGTTGACCTGTTTTCATTCTTGTTGTTGCTGCTGTAGCTGCAGTTGTTATTGTTAAGGTTGTTGTGGTTGTTCGTGTTGTTGTAAATTTTGTGGTTTTTGTTATTGTTGTTACTGTGCTTGGGCCCCGAAAAGTCGAGGCGAGGCGAGGCGAGTGGAGTCGAGTCGCGACGCGACTCGTCGCCGGAGCCTCATTTGCATGCCGGACGATCGTTTGGCAGCGCCGCCAACGACCGGAAGTCGCCTGCGCTGCTGCCGGAAGCGGGCTCGACCTCTGCGAATTTCGTTCCTACGCACTCGCGTCGCCCCCTCTCTCGCTCTCTCTCGCTCTCTTCCGTGATTCCTGCATTTTCGTATTTCTCATTTAGTTCTTATTTAAAATTTTGGCGTTTTGCTCATTTCAGGTCTTGAATCCTCGATCGTCACACTGGCTTCGCCCAACAACACGGCCCCGCCTGTGCTTTGGCGCGCGCGCAGGAAAGTCGGTAAGTCCCTCAATCGATCCAATCGATCCATCAATCGACCCATCAATCCAGACTCCCAATTCGTCAAAGTCTGCTTTCCCATCAGTTTTCCATCGTTTTTACCCCAATCTCGGCCCCGCTTGCTCCGGTTTTTTGCTCAATTTTTGGAATATTTTGCTGAAATATCCTTCCTCCTTGCTTCAAAATCACGTCCCTCGAAAATCTGGCCACTCTGACGCTGCTACGTGCTCGCGAAATATGTAGTAATTTGAAATTCGCTGACGCCTGACCAGCAAACGAGTTTTTAATCATTTAATTCAAATGTTTTTTCAACCAAACGCCCGGAATCGGGAGAAATTACGGAGGTCTGTGGTTTGTCATCGTGACCTCCAAACTCCGGCGTCCCCGGGGCCACGCGGCGGTCGTCCTTCGCCAGGACGCAGAACTGAGGACGCGGTCCTCGTCCTCGACTCGCCTGGCTTTGGAGCTCTGGGAGGCTCAGAAAGTGCTTCAATTGGGCAGGCGAACGAAAAGACGAGAAATGGCGAAACTCGAGACGGGGATCAGCAGGCGGAAGGAGGAGGGGAGGACCGGCGGGGTGGGAGGCGTCGACGACGACGTCGCCCGTGTGGTTGCAGCAGGGACTGAGAAATTAATAATGCAGCCCTCGGAGCTGCCGCCGCGATTCGTTTGCGCTCGGGTGTCACCGAACCGACAACGAGGACCGCAAGCACTCAACGAGCACAAGCTCGAGTCCTCGCCGACACCCCCGATCCTTCCTTCAGGCGGGGTGAAGGCGATGGCGACGATGGCGAAGAAACTCGAAACACTTTGGCGCATAAATCACACGGAAGATGAGGCGGAAGGAGACACGAAAAAAGGATCCTCAAACCGGGGCCGGGGCCGGGGCCGGGGCCGGTGCCGGGACTCGGGGGAAATTTGCCAACATAAAACCAGCCAACTTGGCGTTCATTTCCTTCGTCCGACGCCTTCTTCCTGGCTCCTGGCGAAAGGATGAACCTTTGGAGCGCTCGCTGCCTTCAATTACACGGCCAAATGTCGGTCCTCCGCGGAGCTGCGGGAGGAACGGGAGGCGGGCGGGTCGGCTCCGTTCCCCGGGGTCCCGTTGCTTATTGAATTAAAGGGCTCCGAAAACTTTCGGCGAATCCTCGCACTCTCGCCTTCGCCCCCGGTCTCGCCCTCCCTTCCTCCGGCTCTCCTTGTTCTGATCCATCTGTCGACCTCGTCGGCGTCGTCGTCGCCGTCGTCGCCAACTGTTGGTCGTCTCCCCTCGCTTGAGCGGGTGCTCTGTGTGCCTCTGGACACTTTGTCAATCATTCACTCTGCTCCCTTGCTGTCCCTCATTCTCTCAGCCTCTCTCTCTCTCATTGCTCGTTCCCTCAACACCCTTCACCCACTCCCTCGCCTTGTCCCGCTCACGCCGCGGAGTCGCTGCAGCCAGCGCCGGGTGAGGCAGCAACATTCGGCAATTACAGCAACAACAACAGTTGCCACTTCCATAATCAGCTAAGCCCGGCTAAGCCAAAAGCAAAGCAAGCGCCAAAGACGATGACAACGAAGGCAATGATGAGGACGATGTTGGGATGTGGCGATGAGCCAAGCAAGCAAGGATTGACAACTTTTCAAAGTCATCGCCCGTGATTCCGCCCAGTCCCAAGCCCGGGTCACAACAGGGCGTTGACGCTGACGCTACGAGCTCGGGCGTGGGCGTGGGCGGTGGTGAACAGGGTCACCACCACGCCGGGTGCCGAATGATAATTGGAATTTATTTGCATTGCCACGAGGTTCGCCTGTCCTGTCGGGTCGGGCGGGTGGAGGTCGGCACCTGAATGTCACGTCCGTCCAGCCGTCCGCCGCTCTTTCGGTTCCTCCTTCCGCCCTTTGAACCTGCCCTTGTTCCTCCCTCTCTCCCTGGTCTCTCCATGTGCTGTTCCTCTTCGGGACGCCCGCCATCACACACACACACTCAGCAGCTGCCTGCGAATCAGTCTTGAGTCGCGTCTTTGTAATTGATGGCTGCGACCCCCGAATGCGTTGACCTGAGGCTCCCTCGAGCCGAGCCTGGCCGACCCCTCGACCCCGGAGCAATTGATGGCCTCCGATTAGGTCGACGGCGGTCCCATGGCGGCGGCTGCTCATTTGCAAAGGAGGTCGGAGGGGGAAGAACGAGATCCCCATTGAGGAAGGAGCCATTCCTTGCTCCAGCAGCTCGGCAAACCAAACTGCCTTCCGATCGGAGATCGAACGGAACTCATCATCATCATCGCCATCATTTGAACCCCGCTGACCCCGACTCCTGACCCTGGCCCGGTCGCAACAGGTGGGTTGGGGTTGCAAAAAACCGACGTGGTTTTTGCGACTCTCTGGAGGCACGAGGGCGAGTCCAAGGGAACGACGAGAGAGAGCTGGGCGCCAGCGGAAGGAAGCAGCAGGAGCCGGGCGCCTCTCTCGAACACGACTTCCGTTTCCGCTCGGCTGGTCGGCGTCGTCGCCTCGCTCTCGCCATTGTCGTTGCTCGCTCGCTCTCGTTGTCATTGTGGGTTTCGCAGTCGCCGTCGCTCTCTCGCTGCCTGCTCGTGGAACCCGCGTTCGCTCTTGAGTGGCTGAGAGTCCGAGAGAGTGAAGAGGGCGAGTGTGTGGAGAGCTTTCACTCGGAGCTTTCGGCCGCACTCGGAGCTTTCGGCCCGTGGAAGAGGCCGGGAGAACCGCAGCAGACACAGCGTGTGTGCGAGCGGGAGAGGGCGATCCAGGGCGGAACTGCAGGCGGCAACAGCTGTTCGGGCGACCGCGTCGGTGGCCCCGGCGAATGATTTATGGCCCGAGTCCAGGGCGGCCCACGCCAGGCGGCTGCAGCGAAATGGGAAAGTCCGGCCATTACTCATGCCATGCAAATGCAATCGGACACCGGGATCGATTTTGGCGATTTTCATTATTTCAGAAGACGATTACAGAGGCATCGAGCCATTATTTTCATTATTTGATGAACTCCGAATTTGACTAAAGGTTAATTGGAGGCTTCAGTCAATGATTTGTGTGAGAAATGTGGCGTCAAACGATTTAAGGAAGATTTAACTTCCTTTCATATTGCTAATTTTTACATATTGCTTATTAAAATAATTTTTTTGTTTAATATTTTTTCAAAGAATTTATTTAAAACACCTATTCAGAGAATATATTCGAATTAGTTACTTAAATTTGAATAACATTTGAACTGTATTTATAATATTTTAAATAAAGAATACAGGTTGTATTTAAAATATTTTAATTGAAATATTGTTATAATTTTTTATTTGAAATATTTGTTAAGAATATTCATATTATGGTTTTTGAGCAATTCACATATTTTCTAATGTTTATTCCAACGTTTTCATAAATGTTTTGGAAAATCTCGTCAGTCGAATCTGGCATCTCCGTCGCTCTGGCTGCAGCTAATCGCGGGCGAAATGACAACGTAGCAACAACAACAAGCCAGAACGCACATCGCTGCAACAAACACAATACACCGCCATTCGCTCAGAACACGCCAGCAATAAGGGAAAACAATGACAACAACTACGACAGTCAGAGTTCATCGAAGTCACTCCAAGAGCGACGGCGAATTCACCGCACAGAGAGCTTCGCTCCTCGCCGCGAGCGGTTCTGGCCAGAGCGACGGCGAGAGAGAGCCAGGAAGGTCGAGCGAGAGCCGCGTGTGTTCGAACATTTTGCGTCGGGGGCGAGCGCTGAACGCGACCGACCGCCAGGAGAGCCTTGGGTCGTTGCGGCGAGGGGCGCGGGCGGCGCTGGTCGGTTGATTTCGCCGGAAGACTTTTTCGCTCCGAGTAATCGGTGTGCGCGTTCAGTATCTCTGAGATATTCGGCGCGTTCGGTTCGTTCGAGCCCGAGTCTGAGTCCGAGTCCGCCGATTGAACGCGAAGTGATTGAGCGATTGATAGAGTGAGCGAGCGAGCGAGTGAGGGACGGACGGACGCCTCGTCGGTGTAGAAAGAAGCCCACAGATTCTTTAGTGCCCGCAAGAGCCCAACCTCAGCCTCGACCCCGGTCCCAACCCTCAGTCGCCACACGGTGCCAGAAAAATCAGATCACGAATCGAATCGAATCGGATCAAAACAAAGTGAGTCAAGTGAAGTGAAAAAGAAAATTCGGCAGCGAATCGCGAGCCGAACTCGCATCTGAATTCGAGACCGGGCGAACGTGAGAACGAGAGGCGACGGCGAAGTCGAGGGGTCGGCCGCATGTCGTTGTTTACATCGCGTAGAGATCGACGTAGAGAACCGCAGTCGCAGCAGCGTCGACGGAAGCCGCGCGATCAGGTGCGAAAGTCAAGTCAAGAATCGAGTATCAAGAATCAAGTGCCAAGGTTCAAATTTCGACTGCCGAGAGCTGAGAGCCAAGAGTCGAGTGTCACGAGTCAAGTGTCAGGAGTCAAGTTTTTACTGTCAAGAGTCGAATTTCGACTGTGAAGTGTGGACTTTTGTATGTCAAGCGTCGACTTTTTCTGTCTAGTGTCGGCTTTTGTCTGTCAAGTGTCGAATTTTGACTATCAAGTGTCTAGAATCCAACGTCAACTGTCAGGTGTCAACCGTCAAGTGTCAAATCTTAACCAACTAGTGCCAAATGTCAGCGATCTAGTGTCAAATGCCAGCGATCTAGTGTCAAATGTCAACTGTCAAGTGTCAAGTGTCAGGAAGCGACCCCGATCGTCTCTGGGGCGACGAATGCTTCTGCAGCTGAATCATTTGGTGGATCGCTGTTGTTGTGGGATCGTCGCGGTGTCTCCTTTGTGTCGTCTAAAAATACCGACGAACGAACGAACGGACGCGACGCGAGCGCGGCTGCGGCGAAAGAAAGCCAGCCGAATTGTGTAACGTACGAAATAACTCAGAAATTCACGAAACTCAGATGGTCAGTATCCGCCAGATACGAGATACGAGGTGCTCCCTGGCCCCCCGTTGTGCGTTCTTCCTCTGCCCCCTGTTGTTGTCGTTGTTCTGGCTGTCGTTGTTTTGGGCCCGTTGCTGTAACACCGAAATGTGTGTAAAGGTGAAGTGGAACAAGGAGGAATGAAGTGCGAGGCAACGAAGTCGGTGGGAACGAAATGAGAGGGAATGAAATGGGAAGAAGAACAACAACAACAAGAAACCACCACGATCCGATTCGATCCGTAGGAAACGCCGAAAATCCCAAGCGTTCGAAGTCGAATTTCTGCGAACGTCTGCATGTCTTGCGTCTGCGCCACGCCCTCCCCTCCCGCCTCTTGTTGTACTCCGAACCCCACCCCCCGCCGCGGACGCCCTGCACCGCTCTGTCCGTCCCTCCGTCCGTCCGTCCGTCCGTCCTTCCTTCTGTCATCGTCGGTGACTTTTGCAACGATCACGTTTTTCTCGCTCCCTTTTGGCGCTGCTTCGCTGGCGAAAAGTTTCCATCGTTTTACTTTTTGTGTGACAGAGAGAGCGAGAGAGAGCGTCGTTTCTGTCCCTCCCTCTCCCCCGGTGGCTGACGTCGCCACGCCTGCGTTCGCGGCGAATTCGACGGCACTTCGCTTTTGTTTGTTTTCCGCTCCTGCCCTCGCCTCCCCCACCGACCGCACGCTCCCAACTTCTCTCTCGCTCCCGCTTCCCCCGCTCGGCTGTCTATTCACCGTCCCATCTCTTTGCGCCCGTCCCTCTCTCGCCGCTCGCCGCTCGCCGCTCGCTCTCTTCCGCTCTCTGGGGCGATCTTTTCCATTGACGTGTGCTCGTTTCGTGCTGCCTCTTGTTCTTGGTTTTCGAGTTACTCCGCCACGGCGGAGTGTGAACTGCGTGGTCGACCTCTCCCCTTCTCTACCCTTCTCCCGCTTCCCTCTCGCTCCCTGCGCCCTCTGCCCCTCAGCAAGTAGAAACGGCAGGTGCTCGCGCTTCCCGCGGGCGCGGTCGCGGGCGCTGTCGTTGTTGTAATTGTCTTTGTTTCTGTTTTTGTTGTTATTATTATTTATTGTTGTTGTTCTTATTATTACCGTTGTTTTCGATGTTGTTGTTATTGTTGCTGTTAGCGGAATTCAGCACCCCAGGCGAGCGTCGAACGCAGCGCAAGGCATCGCGTCGCTCCACGTTCACGTCCCTTCAGCCCGCGAACGCCCTCGCATTTGCCCACCCCTGCTTTTAGCGCGACCGCCCACGTGCGAAGGGAGCCTCCCCTGACCCCCTGTACCCCATTCACCTTCCCTGTCGAACGCTCCGGATTCCCGCGGCTTCGGCGTGGCTCGAGCGACTCCGGGACAGCCCGGAGCCGGTCTGATCGGGTCTGGTGGTCGTCTGTGGTCGCCGCCGCCTCGTCCGGGCTGCTGGGGATTCCTACGATTCCTGTGATTCCTGGGATGCCTCAGGTTGCCTGGGCTTCTTCTGCTTTTCCTGATTCCTCTGATGCCCCTGATTCTTGGGTTTGCTCCGTGCCTTTGTTTCCTCGTATTCCCTTGGTTTCTCTGATTCCTCGGATTCCTCCGGCTCCCCGGCTTCGCGTGATTCCTCGCCCTCGGCCCACCTTGAGTCCGAGTGCGAGTCGGTCGGTCTGCTGAGGCCATGGCAACCCCTGGGGAACCGCGATTAAAATGCCAGACAGCGACGAGGCCAGCGACACGAAGGTGCTTGCGTGCGGTTTCAGGGGGAGCAGCAGCAGGGGCCGATGGGGCGAGTGGTCGTGAGAGTGGGTAAAAAAGGGCTTTTCGAGGGCTGTGAAGAGCAGGGACGAGATTACAAGGGAGTGGAGAGGATGAAGTGGGAGCAGAAGAGGAGGAAGGTAGGAGAAGACGAAGACGGAGGGCAGGAGCGGCGCAGGGAGCTGCGGACGACGGGCGAGGCGGGCATCGAAAGAAGGTTAAGAGTATCTTAGCCGCAGCATGTATGGAGCCCACGGTGAATGGGTGCGTGTCTCTTTGCCAGTGTGAGTTTGTGCGAGGGAGAGGGTGAGAGGGAGGAGAGGGAGAGCGAGAGTGAGGTCTCGGCAGATAATCCCCGAAGGAGGAAACAGGCAACAGGAGCCGAACCACGATAAAGAATTCCTTTGTTGGAGCTGCGCTTTTTCTCTCGTTACTGTTCGCTGTTCCATCAACAGCGCCGTGATTTTGGGAGAGGTGGAGGGACAGAGAGGGGCAGTGAGTTTTTGTTAGGAGGAAGGCTTCGTGTGCGGCGAGAGGGAGGAGGTGGCGGGGGTTACACAAGGGCGAACGGTGAGGAAGACCTCGGATATCAATGCGAGAGGGGCCGATAAAACGGCCGCGACAATAAAGCGATGAAGGCGGGGAGAGAGGCGGGAAGAGGAGCGACGAGAGAGGGGAAGAGGAGGCCAATGGGAGGAGGAGGCACTGGAGGACCGTGGAGAGGGCGGAGGAGGGTCGGGTCTCGGACTGGGGTCGCCCAGGAACCGACTGGAGGTGGCGGGAAGAAAGGAAAAGACTGGGAAAGACGGCAGCGACAGCGAGGCCGAAAGTCACAGGGAGCAGACCGAGATCGAGAGCGGGAGCGAGCGAACGACCGATCGAAGAGAGCCGGGCGGCAGCGACGTTAATGTAAATGCGCGACAGTAAAAACATTCTTAATTAAAAAATCTCCATAAAGATAATAATAATAATAATAACAATAATAATAACAGCAATCGTCTAGTAGGCGAGGAAGAAAGGCCAGAAGTGGTAAATGTTGAAATTTGTACTACTTTAGAGCAGTGGCAGCGAAACCGACAACGACAACAACAACAACAGCAGCAGCAGCAACAGCAACAACAAACTACAATAACAACATCATCAGCATTCAATGAAGAGAGAAAAAAAGAAAAAACCCAAAAAATTTATATGAAAAAAACAAAAACATAAATCACAACAACAACAACAACAACAGAGACGAGAGGAGGAGGCAGCACTCATGAATCCACAGTTCCACAGTTCACACAGTGGAGCAATAATCATCGACTTTATCTCTCGCCGCGTTTCTGGCTCGCGTCCGCCGTCCCCGCGGCCTCTTCCTCTTCCTCTTCTTCCCCTGGTTCCACCTCTTGCTCGTCCCCTTCCCGCATCGCTTCCTCTTCTTCCCCTCTTCTTCCTCCTCGTTTTCGCTCCCCTGCCAGCTCTCTCGCTCTCTCCCTCATTGGAGTCTCGCCGAGAAGAGAAAACAAAAGCAGAAGCAGAGACCGAAGGAACGGTGCAGGAAAACGGCGCGAAGCAGGGGAGGAGCGAGCGCGGCGAATGCGAGCAGCGGAGACGGCGAAAAGCGCGGCGAGTTGAGTTTGTTGTGGTCTCCGGCACAGCGAGACAGAGAGAGAGGGAGTGGGAGAGGGAGAGCGAGAGAGCGGGGGTCGAGTGGTCGTGAGAGCCGCCAAGATCTCTCGCTGCCGGCCGCTCTGCCTCCGGGGTCGGCGCGAGCCCGCCTTTATCACGAGCTCGCGCCTTATCGCGTCTCGCAATTCGCCGTCAAACTCGAGCCGACTTCGCCGCCGAAACTCGTCGCGAGAGAGCGGAAAAGCAAGGAAGCGAGCGAGAGAGCGAGATTTAGCGTTTGTTTTTTATTCTGCGATCGACGCGATTCGCCGTGCGAAATTCTTTAATCAATGATTCCCCCTCTCACCCGCCCTTTCTCCGCCACCTCCACCACCTCCGCCTCTCCTCGCTCGCCTCGTCAATTACTGTAATAATTTAATTTATTTACTACTGCGGCGAATTCGACGACCTACAACATGGTTCCGCTCAAGGCAGCGCCACAGACGGACGGACGGACGGACGGATGGGTGCGAAGACAGACATGGGGAGAGAGAGTGAGAGAGAGAGAGAGAGAGAGGCAGACTTTCGACTGATCTTTCGACATTCTCGACGCCGTTGTTCTCGTTCCCCCGCCCTTGGTGCTGTCGACTGTTGTCCGATCTAGTTGCTGCTGCTCGCGAATTCTATGAATTGAAACAATTAGTGGGCGAAATCAATTTATTCCCAATTAGCGTGCGCCGCCTTCCACGCCCTCGACACCTGACCGCGGTCGGCGATTTCGGTGACTTCGCCGCCGACCTCCAGCCTGCGACCATCGCGGTTCGCCACCCGTCGATCCCGACCTTCTCCCGTCATCCGGCTGCCGACACCGGTCCATGGCCGAGCGCCGGCCTCTCGACCTTGGCAGCGGCGCCGGTGGACGCGATTCGCGAACTGTTGTTGGATTCCCAGCAATCGCGCAGTTGCTGTATTTCTCGGTCCCCTGTCCGTCGCAGTGATGGATGGATGACAGGGAAGGTGAATGATGGGATTTGGAGCTTGCGCCGAAAAATCTCGCTGACAACCTGTGGCTCGTGATTTTTCTCCGTCCAGAGGCGACGACAACCCGCAACCGCTCTCGCTCGGCCTCGATCTTTTCGCGGTCTCCCCGGCGCCGTTCTCTGCGAATTCGCTCGAGACTCGTTGAAAACTTTCTGGAAATTCGCTCGAAATCCGCTCGAATTCCGCCCTGGTTGGCCGGAAAGCGCGGCTGCAGCAGCTGCAGACGTTGATCGGGGCCCCCGCCCGGTACGTCCTCGACCCAACCTCCGCCCACAGCAGCGACCACGCCCCTCGACGGCTTTGGTTTTCACCCACTTCTGTTGGCCGATCTCCTGCCTTTGCTTTGTGTTTCTGGTTGCCTTTTTTGCGATTTCATTTTTTTCGAGTTTCCATTATTTTTATATTTTTCTATTTATGTGTTTTAATTGTTTTTGGTGAGATTTTTTTTGGTTTTTCCCGTTTTGTTTTGTTTCATTTTGGCAGTTTTGCTTCATTTTGATTTTCCTTTCATTGTTTTCCCGTCCGTCATTTCTTTCGGCTTTGGTTTTCGCCGCGGCGTATTTCCGTTTCATTTCGCACTCGCAGCTGTTGTTGTTGTTGTCGTCTTGGTCGTTCTTGCTGTTGTTTTTGTTATTCCCGTTCCTGTTGTTGTCTTTACTGTTGTTGTTGTTGCTGCTGCTGCCGCCCATTCGCCGCTCGCCTTCGCTCGGCTCGACGTTCGCCGTTGCAGCCGATCGAATTTTACGGCGAATACAGCGCGAAAGAACCAACAACAACACCAACAACAACAGCAACGCCGCCACCACCAGCACCACAAGCAGCAGCGGCAGCGGCAGCAACAACAGTGAGGGGAACAACAACAACAAGTACAACAATTGCAAACGATAATAAAGTATAATTAAATACGGTCGTCGTCATTGTGTTGTTGTTGTTGTTATTGCCTTTGCTTTTCGCTGTGTTGACTAAATTTTGTTTTTGTTTTTGTTGCTGTTTTTTCTCTCATTTTTTATTTTGCTTCTTCCTCTCCACGCCAGTTCGTCGCTCCCTCCGTCTCGTTCCCTCCGCTCCATCGGTCTATCGATCTCGTTCCCTTGCAACCGTTATGTTTGCTTTGTGTGGCTCTCAGTCGAACTATGTGCGTGCGTGTGTTTGTTTCGTGTATCGCTCTCTTGTTGTTGTTGCTGCTGTTGTTGCTGTTGGTCTCTTCTTTCTTCCTTTGCATTGGCCGCTGCAGCCCCGATAACAACAAACCAAATGTAAACATTTCTTTATTTCTTGTTATTGTTCCTCGTTCTCCTCCGTCCCTCCATCTCTCTCGTTCTTCGTTCTTCCTTCTCCCCCCTCCCTTCTCCTCCCTTCCTCCCTCACCAAACTTGACTTCCCCTTTCTCTCTCCCTCTCCCTCTCCGCCTGACCCCTCAATCGCACTCGATCTTTCGCCCATTCTTTCTCCGAGTTCGTCCAGTGCTTCGTCGCCGTTGTTGTTGTTGTTGTTTTTGTCCATCTGGGTCGATATTCCTCGTGCTGCTGTTGTTGTTATTGTTTTTGTTTTTTCTGCTGCTGTTGTTGTTGCTGGCGAGTCGGCTCCGGCTGTTGCAAGGTTCATTAACTCAAGTCCGAGCCCCACGGCTCGAATGCGTTTCCCATTTCCTTTTCCTCGTATGCAAACGAGAGCGGTCTGGGCGCGAGCGAGAGAGTGAGAGAGAGGGAGGGAGGGATGGGAGGGAGTGAAAGGGGCGCAGGATGGAGAGGTAGCGGCCGGGGGTTGCGAGGCTGTCGTCGCTGGAGGCCGCCGCCGATCGAGGCCTTCACGCGTCGCCACCAGCGAGCAGGAAGGCGCGATGTTGGTGCTATTGTTGTTGCTGTTGCCACTGATGTTGTTGACATTGTTGTTGGCATTGTTGTCGACAACATTGTTGCATCGAGCACGGCGAGCGCGACCGGGTCCGAACGAAGGGCGCCGACTTCTCGCAAAGAGGGACATCGAGAGCCACAGCAAGAGTCTCGGGACCGGCGGGGGCTGCAGGGGAAAGGCGTGCACGAGGGGAGGGACACAGAGAGAGAGAGAGAGAGAGAGAGAGAGAGAGAGAGAGAGAAAAAACGATGAAATCCACCATGCTTTGATGTCGAGCGGTTTCGCCAAAGATTCTCAATTTAATATTCGCATTTTCCCGGGTCGAACTTGGCGATTCCTCTTGAGGCAGCTCGAGAGGCGAATACAACAATTATTCGCGAGACATAATAATATCTGCAACAACAACAACGTGAGCAATAAGATGAACAACAACAACAACAGCCGCCTCAATTGGCAACACGTGCAGGACAAGCAGAACCCGGCATTTGGCAGCGCCGCGCGCATGGGTAGCGATTCAGAGGCCAAGCGGCGGTGGGCGCGTGAGTGGGAGAGGGAGAGTGGGAGAAGATGGACGGAGGAATCGTCATCGCCATCGCCATCGCTATCAGAAATCCAATGCCGGAATTTAAACTGAGAATTCTTGATTGGCGATTTTTTTCGATCTCCCAAAGGGCCGCGGGTCGACTCAGTCAACGGCGAGAAGCCCGAAAGTCGGCGAACTCGCGGGACCTCGGGCTTGGGAGGGTCGGGGTTGCCCACGAGGGGCTGCGGGCGTCGGAACCGTCGGGGAGGGCCGTTGGCCGAATCAATTAACGCCTGCCGAGTGTCGCCAACCGATCAATTTTCGCTGCTTCGCTCCACGTGCCTCGCGCTCCCGATTGTCTTCCGGCCACGAGGCCGCCTCGTCTTCTTCTGCTTCGTCTTCAGCCTCTCCCTCGGTCGCCGCAGACGGAAATTTTCAATTGTCATCTTCGTTGGTTCGATTCGACTCGATTTGATTTGATTTGATGTGATCTGTTGTTTATTTGCCTTTTGTCGCACTTGGGCAAACAGAGGAATTTTTGTCGGCCGGCGACCGTGGTCCGATTTGGGGTCTCTTTTTTTGACACACATTCGCTGTTTGCTCGCCAGACGGCGCTAATTGCACGGGCGGAAGGAAAAATCCAACCCCATCCCACCCCATCCGCCCACGTCTCCGCCCTTCCCCCGTCCAATGGCTAATGGAGAATTGCTTCGTCAATTCCGGTGTCGAATTTTCCTCCCAGTCACCCTCGGTCGCCTCGCTCCGAGGGGTTTTGGCTCGATTTGGGCTCTGGTTCCTAAGTCTTCTTTTCGAACTCTTCTCCACCGGTAGCCAAATTCAATTCCCCAGGTTCGCTTTGATGCCACTTGGCAGGGGACCAGAAACAGCGGCCAACGAGAGCCCAAACCTGTCTCTCGCTCACCACGACCATCTGGCCACGGTGGATTCCACGAAAGGTGGGCCGACCCCCGCTCCTGAGGCAGCGGACCCAGGCCTGGCGGTGTCCGAAGCCAGCTGCAGCTTCGAGTGAAGCCCTCGTCCCTTTCCCCACCTCCTGCTTGTCGTCGTCCTCTCCAGCGCCCTCGCTCTCCCCACCCTGACCCCCTTTTTCTTCTCCTTCCCTTCGCCCCTACCATCAGAGCTCGCTAAGTGGCTTCACTCTAGGGATTCGGGCTTCAGGCGACTCTAATCCTTCCTTGGCCACTGAGTGCTGCCGGTTCCGAATCTCCCCGGCAGTAATTGTTGCTCATACGCCCCGCAGCAGGCGGGAGAGCGAGAGGACGCAGCACTTGCAGTACGATGTGGCTCAGACTGCGGCTCGCGGTCTCCCGGAAGACCGTCGCCGTCGACGCCTTCTCGATCGAGCCCCGGTCTTCGATGGTCCCAACAAGCGATGCCGGCGACTGCGAATGCGGGTGAAAAATGAAAATAAAGCAGTCTTTCTCTGTCTCTGCGTCATCTGGCGACGTGTGAAGCATATTTTTAGAAATATTTTCACTCGGCACCCCGGGCGCTTCCGCGTCCCCGCTTCGCACTCGCTGCTTGCGTATTTTGTTATTTCTTGCGATTTATTAACATTTGATTTGCTCCTCGCCGGACGCTTCGTCGCTTCTCGAGAGATTTTCCGGAGCTCCTCCTGCATTAAAGTGCAACAATGTAGTAATCTCCCCCTGTCCCACGCCTCGGTGGCGAGCTCGAGGTCTCCGTTCGGCGACGACGACGACGACGACGAGGCAAATGGATTGTTTGTTGTCATAGCGCCTGGTAGATAAAGCCGTAATTGATGGGTTACGAAAAAATTCCGCAAATGCTCACCCGACTTCGGGCAGGGCTGCCGGCTACCTGCTGGCTGGGGTCCACAGTGGGCCCCGAGCAGGAGGGCGAGTTGTTCTTGCACAAGCAACGATCGACGAAACCGTTCCCAGAGAAGCTCTCGGGGGTCTCCAGGGCTGGGGCGACGAGGCAAGGCCGGACGAAGTGTCCGGCAGTCGATCAACAGCCGATCGGCCGCCCGTCATGGGGTGGGAGGAAGGCCCGAATCGACTGTTGATCGATCGCCGGCGACACTCCCGTGCACATTTCCATCTCGGCGCACCAAGTCGCCTATTCTCGGACGGCCCGAAAATAGCCGTGACTTCCTCGGCCGGCTGGAGCTCGCGGGCCGGCAGTTCGCGGCAAACGATCGGCGGTTTCGGTGATTGCGGTGATTCCTCCTCAGCTTACTCACGAGTCCAGCAGTCTCGAAGTCGCGGATTTCCGCGAAAAGTGCGCCGCATTGATCGATGGCATCGATGAGTGGCCGGGTGAGAAAATTCGACTATTTCGGCGGGAGTTACTCATGTCGTCAGGGGAGCCAGACAGACGGCCAGACTAGTCGAGAAGCTATGACGAGATATGGCGACGAAATTCGCCGCACGCGTCGACGTTCGGCCGTTGGCGGTCGCGCATGACTCATGCGCGAGTGTGGAGTGGATTTCGCAAGAAAACTGATCGCCCAAAGGTCTCCCGAAGGTGACGAGGCGTAGGACAGACAGGCGGGCAGTGAACGGACAGCCCGAGGCGGTGGAAGGACGACAGTTGGCTTCCATCACGGCTGACGGCCCTCGACGGCGCCGCGGCAGCTGACGTTCGTTGACCGTCGTCGGAAATTTTTTTTCGCTCCCTGCAGGGAATTCAAAAATGTATTGAAATGGTCTGAAAAAGTGAGAAATGCAAAAAAGAACAGAAAATCGTGAAACCTGATACAGAAAATGAAAACTAAAATTCTTCAAAAATTTATCAAAAATGTAAAATTCTTTCGACGAAGCCTTCAGAATTAAAAGTTTGTTAACAAAACTGCTCCCGAAAATAAAAAACAGTTTTCAAAAGGAAAAAATGTTGCATGAATGGAAATTTCCTCCTAAAAAAATAATTCAAAAATTGAAATTCTTCAATAAATAAACTTAAAGAAAAGTTCGTCCAAAACCGAAAGAATGAAATGCAGAAGTGAAGGAAATGCTGAAGGAAATGAAATAATTTTCAAAAATTAAAAATTAAATTCCTCAAAAGAGGAAAATGAGAAATAATCGAAATGGACAAATGCTTCAAAAATAAAATAAAACGATGCGATTTTCCTGGGAATTCGATTTCGCCGGCTTCGCGAATCACTTGGGCTCTTTGGAGGCGGGTTGAGCGGGGTGGGCGGCGCGAGGCGGGGTCGCAATTTCACGGCTCAGCGGCTTGAGTGGTTGTTGTAGTTGTTGTTCTCGGTGATGTTGCTCGTGTTGTGTTGTTGTTGCTGCTGCTGCTGCCTAAAGCCACCCAAGTGGAGCGAGCAGGCGCTGCACCCAAGCGCCCGAGGCTTCGGACGAGACGAGCCCGAAACAATAAACCTCAATGGCAGGCATTTGATTTGATATCTCGGCATCACAAGGAAGATAATAAAAATTAAAACGCCAATGGAAGCAATGATAACGAAAATAATAACAATGAAAATAATGACAATAATGAAAACGGCAATAAAATATCAATGGGATGAGGTTTAAAGAATAAAAATCGCTTAATCGGCAGCTGCTGCAGCGGGGGCAGCAACCAAACAACAACAACAATAACAATAACAAAAACAACAAAAACCATATCTCCGATAACAAGAAGAAGAATAAGAACCACAACAACAACAACAACAACAATGCCGCGTGGCAATAAAAACCTTGAGTCAATTAAAAGCCATCCCAGGGCGTGTCGAGAGCCAGCCCCGCCTCCCCGCCTCCCCAGCCCTTCTGCCCCCAGGACGATGGGTCGGTCGGTTAAGGGAAAATAGAAGCGATAACAACAACAATAACCATAACAGCAACAACAACAATCGGCAGGACACCAACGTTTTCCACTACATTTGCATTTGAAGTTCTTGAATGGATATCGACTGGGGTTGTTGTTGTTGTTGTTGTTGTCGTGCCTTCATGTCGAATGAATGAAAGAATGAATGGGACGATAATAATCACCACATGTTGTTGTTGGGCAAGCAGAAGAAGAAGAAGAAGAAGAAGAAGAAGGCGAGCAGTTCATTGACTGCTCGGCGCATCGTGGAAAGAAAACTCTGAGAACGTCACAGGCGCAAATACAAGAACCAAAACACCCACAAGCACATGGTCAAAGCATGAGGAGATAAAGGCAGCGAGAGCGAGGGAGAGCGATAGATACAGTGAGGCGAAAGTGAGAGTGATGAAGGCGGCGAGAGCGCCAACTAATTGCCGTCTAAATTTAATTAAATTCTGTTGCTCGCCTCGATTGCTGGCTTAGCCGATGTTCTCATTGTTGTTGTTGTTTGTTGTTTGTTGTTTGTTGTTGATTGTTGACTGTTTCACTGTTGTCGTTACCATTGGATTGTGGTTGTCTCTACTTGATTGTTTCAAGAGCGAGAACTAAGCCAGGTTGTTGTTGTTGCTGCAGCGATTTCCAGTTCACGCACTCAGGCCAGCAGCGTCGTGAAGGCGAGTCTCAAAGGGACGGATTTTTTTCCAATTTATCCGTCCCGCTGACTCCTGACTTCTCACTTATGTTCCCGAAAGATCCGAAGACCTCGACCTGGGATCCCGAAGTCCTTGTCGAGGATTTCAGAGCAGATCTTTTTTTCTGCATCTCCATCGCGTCAACAGCTCTTGCAGCCGACTTCAAACCACTCACTCTCTCTCCCCCCTCTCAGCCCCTCTCCGCCTCTGTCCCTCCTTTGTCCGCCTCCTGCGGGGGGAAATCGTCAATTATTTTATTGCGCCGCGAACGTGCTCCGCGAAGCACGTCGAAGTCGATTTCACTCGAGTTTTCCATTTGATTTTTTCACAAAAGCCATTATTTTCCATTTTCGTTTCCCAATTTATTTCATATTCCAATTAAAACACTTGCCACATGCGAATGAGTGCGTTTCTCGTTTGCTTTTTATTTTTATTATTCTTGATTTGGCTTTGCTTTGTTTTTGAGCGGTCGCTGGCGGTTGAATCGACGGTGAAGCGACGGCGAAGCGACGTCTGGTTGGGCGGTTGAATCGATGTGGAATCGATGCTTGATTCGCTGGTGACTCGAGGGTTCTGAGGGGGTAGAAATCGGCCAGTCCAGGGCCCTCCGAGCACTTGACGGCTCTGCGGACTCGCTCGAGAGAATTATGGGGAATTTCACTTGTTCGTCACCGTCACCTTTCGCTTCCGGTTGACTTCGGGCACTGGCGTTTGAGCGGCTTCCGCGTGACGACAGCGCCAGGAACAGGCCACACAACAGCACCAACAACAACAGCAATAACGACCTAATGGCAAAGGGTGTGTCACTTGGCGACAGCAACAAAAGCAACAACAACAACAGTAACACCACGTCGCGTCACCCGGGGGCCGGAATAAAAAACAAGTTATTTCGGGTTCCGGCCAAAAATATTTATTCCTTTCTCTTCGCGCCAATGTTCGGCTGGAGGGGCAATAACAACAACAACAACAATTTTTACTACAAAAACAAAGACAAGAGAAGAACAACAACAACAATAACAATAACAAACACAAGAACAAAATTATAACAACAACCCCTCCACTTGGGCCCAACTGACGCAAATTCCTCTCGCCAAACAGTAATTTGCGATATGCACTAAAGCAACAAAAGCATCAATAACAACAACAACAACAACAGTGCCGACAATGACGAAAGTACAACAACAATGGCAACAACTTCCCCCTCGATCGAGAATTTCGGGGCTCTGTGAGAGTCTTTTGTTTTATTTAGTTCTTTTACTTCCTTGTTCGTCCTCCCGATGCAGATGCACCGTGTTTTGCCCCATCCGCTTCCACGCCCGGGCCGCCCCGTGGCAACGCCCTCGGGATCTCCTGGGCGCTGTTGTTGCTGTTCTCGCTTGGCGCTCGCTTTGTCTTCGTCTCCGTCTGTGCTGGGAAACTTCTGAGGAAATTCAATTGTTTACATTTTCGCGCCTTCTGCCGACGACGACGCCGTGCGGAGCGGGCGGCCGGGGTCGAGATCGCGACGGGGATCGGGTTGGGGCTGGGGCGAGGACGAGAGTGGGGCGGCCGGCGGGTCGGTCGGGTTCAGGGCCGGGAGTCCGGAGTCGAGCGCCTCGAGCCGGGCGTCGACGTGAACAGACACACATGGAGTCGAGTGGAAAGTTTTCCCCCGGGTCGGAAGCGAAACGAAGACGAATCGAATCCGAGCGCCGATGTCGATGAAAGCGCCGAGAGTTTCCCGGAAAACTAACGAGAATTGAGAAATTACACAGATTGAAGAGATAGTGTGGAATATAATTTGAATACACAGCTGGAATAGGTCGAGTACATGGCTCGAATTTACATAGCCTTGACTAGTTCGATCGAATAGATTGCTGGAATAGATAGCTGAATAGATTGCTGGAATAGATAGCTGACATACTTAGTTGGAATGTATAGTTTGCATATGTAATTTGAATTCTCCTCCCCTCATGATGTGCAAATCAGCTCGGGCGCGATTCCTGCTAAATCAATCACTTCACTTGGCAATTGATTTGAAGTAACCGAGTGCAGTTGTCGCTCTCTCTCTCTCTGTGGCTGCCTCTGGCACTCTCTCTGGCTCTCTTTGTCCTGTGCCAGGATCGCGTGTCACTTTGGCAGCGCCCGAGTCGGCGAAAGGAAGACGTCGGAAATGGAAATGGAGAAAGTGAAATTTAAAACCGGCTGGAAAATAAAACTGTCAGCCAATATTTCGCAGGACGCCTGCTGGACGACGTCGTGACGGCCTGTCGTCCCGGCGTCCCGGCGTCGCTGGGCGCCAGCGGCTCCGAGAATCGGCAGGAATCGCGCGAACGGACTCCGGCATCAGTGGGAATTTTCCGCGAAGCGAATGGAGCGGGGATGACGAACAAAAGAGAGACAGAGAGAGAGACGGGACAATGGCTTCGTCGACAGAAAAATCGATTCCCGTTGCCTCGGCTTCGGAGGGATTAAAACCGAAGTCGGTCCACAAAGTTCGCTTGTCGGCGAAATGCAAAAGCCAAATAAAACCAAACTTTAAACCAGTCGATTGATGCATTGCATTCATTCGCAACTCATGAAAATTCATTTCGTGGAACGACCATATCGAATGGAATAAATGCATTGCAAATTAGTGCTCGAAATCGAGTTGACGACTCAATCTACGGAAACTCGCCGCGGCTCCAAAGTGGATCCACCGAGCTTCAACTGCAGCACCGCAGATCAAATCAGATGAAAATGTCATTAAACAAAAACATCAATTCAAACATAAACACAAACAGGAGTTGGAGAACCGAAAAAGTCGAACGTTGAATAATGCAGAAATCGAGCAAATTTACGATTTTCATAATTAATAGTTGAATTTCAATAACTCCTTACTGTGGGTGTTTCTTTTGTCAACTCGAAGTTTAGCAATGATTTGAATGCTAATAAACTCTGAAATGGAGAAGTTCAGCAATATTTTGAATTTAATCTGAAGAGTTCTGAATATATTTTCATAGTCTCCGAAACCCCCAGAGAGCGTTGAAGAGATTCCTCTTGGTGTCCTTAAGGTGGAATTTGCCACAGCAACAACAAGTGCCGTCAGACCTCCAGCAGACGCCTTCACTCCAGCCGAGTTCGAGAGGGAAACAGAGGATGGGAGACAAAGAGAGAGAGAGAGAGAGCCAGAGAGCGAGAGAGAGGTCGGTCGGTCGCCACCTGTTGAACCTCGTCTGGCGACGTCGTCGTCGACTTATTTACACTGGGCTATGTTGTTGTTCCCGTAGTTGTCGTCGTAGTTGCCGTGCTTCTGTTTACTCGGCTCCCGACCACCGCGACTTCCGGTCGTCGAGGGTGGGACGGAGCGAAATCTCGCCGTCCCGCTCTCGTCCACTTTCAACGCCCCTGCCTGTCGGGGGAGTCCGCAAGAAATTCCCGCATTTGGAATTCGAATCCTCGCTCGTCGCCTCCCACGTCTGCCCACCGCAGAAGCCCCTGACGGACGTCCTTCGCTCGGCTCCCTTTGACACCCGATCCGGGCGCTCCCGGGGACCCCGGGGGGAATTAAAATCGAGTTCCCCTCAACCCCTCCCGGGGCCTTTGAGGACTTCCTCTGGCCTCCTGCCGGCGACACGGATTTTCCCCTCGTCGCAATTCCCCAGAGAACTCCGAGACTGTCTCGCCAGATGCCAACACGTCGGAGGGTGTGTGTGTGGCGAGTCTGGCGTGTGTGTGTGTCTGTGAGGGTGTGTGGGATTCCTTCGGTTCTCGACGGAGTGAATCTCGAGACGAGCGAGCGCTTCTTTGAAATTCGAAACACTTCAACACGGCGACCACGTCGCCTCCTCTTCCTCTTTCTGGGAACTCGCAGGGCTTCGCAACAGGGTTTTTCACAACAACAACAAAGACAACGTGGTCGAGGTGGAAACCATGTCGTCGGTCGCCTCAGCTGCGGCTTTTCCAAAAAACTACTGTTCACGCAAGAACGGAGGCCCAGCTGCCATGAGAGAAGTTCACCGAGTCAGTGAATGTTAAAAGCTCACTAAAAATTCCGACTTCCACAAGTCGCTCTCCCTCGATCCCTCCTCCCTGGCCCTCCTCTTCGCACTCTCTCTGTCCTTCCCACCTTATCTGACGACACGTGACTCCAGACGCAGGAAAGAAGCTGAACGAATCTCGTCATTTGATATCATTCTGCGATTCATGGCCGAATTCTCTCCGAACTGGTCGCAGCCACTGGTTCCTCTTGTTCTTGTCTTCGTCTCTTCTGTCGTTGCGTCTGGTCTTTTTGTTGTCGTTGTTGTTGTTGTTGTTGTTCTGCTTCTCCACCCCTCGGCCCTCGTCGAGTTCGCAGCGTGGCGGAACCTGATCGAGTTCCAGCGGCAGAGCCAATAAATTCGAGCGCTAGTCGAAACTCCATTTGAATCCGCCGATGCGGGGGGTGGGCGGCAGGCGGGGGCGGCACAGAGGGGGCTGGAGGAAGCGCGATAACGGCGACGATGGAGAGGGGGCGAAGGGGCGGCCAAGAGCCGACGACTTTTGCCGGTCTCTCCGACCACTGTTTGTCAGCCGTTCTGGCCCTCTGGCCATCGGCCGTCTGTCTTTGTCTTTTTGCCTCCTTGCCTTCTCTGTCTCTCTGTGGCTTTGTCTACTTATCTGAATCTCTCTTTGTCTATCTGGCTGTCTCTCTGACTCTCCGGCCGGCCGTCCGTCCGTCTGTCCGCTAATCTGGCCCGTCTTGCGCCTCGGCTTGTCAGCGTTTTATTGCTGCTGATATGTGAGATATGGCGCGATGTTGTTGCCGTTGTTGTCGGAGAAGTTCCTCTTGTTGTTGTTGTTGTCGCCGTCGTCGTCGTCGGCGTCGTTGTTGCTGTCGCTCGCCTTGTGTGCCTCGAGTCGCGGAGAAAAAACCCAAATCGACTCGTGATCCAGGCGACCAGAAACACGTTCCGCGGGAGCATTTTGCCCCACTGTGGCGAAGTCAGTCAGTGTCACTGCCAAGGTTGGCCGACTAGCGACTCTCGCTCTCTCTCTCTCTCTTTCTGTTTCTCCCTCCTTCGTTCGCTCCCTTTCCGATTGTTGCGGTTTTCACTCGATGGCGCCAATTCAAAGGCAACAACAATGAATACATTAATGACAAGAACATCATAGGGAGACATTATACAACAACAACAACAATAACGGCGGCAATTACAATAAAAACAACAACAACTTCAATTACAATTAAAGCCGCCACGTGCTGAAAATTGTTGACTTTTTACCGACTTTTTTGCCGACTTTTTTCCACAGTCAACTTATTTCTTTGAACTTTTGTGAACGGGGTTTCAATGGGAGAGCGGGGGTGGGGGAATGAAAAAACACCGAAAGCGCAAATAAAAATTAAGCATAAAACGAAATCATTTGCATTTTACAGGCGTCGCCTGGAGACGTTTTGGAGGGAGGGTGAGAGGGAAGGGAGGGAGGGAGGGGGAGTTGGCTCTGAAGTCATCGCAGAACACGGCTCCAAGGAGGGCGTGGGCAAGAAGGTGGGGGGAGCCAAATTTAACAAAACAACAAATGAACTATAAATAATTTCGATCGAAATTCCCCCTCCTCCCCCTGCACGCCGCACCCCCCCTCCCCCTGGCTGTCTGTCTATATCAAGCATTGATTTTATTTATAATTTATATCTGCTTTCCTTCGTGGTCAGTATCAGTCGCAGCCAAAGCAAATGCACTTCTGATCAATTTGCCGCTGTTTCACTCGGACTTATGGTGGTGTTCGTGTATGTGCCTGTGTGTGTGTGTGTGTGTGTGTGTGTGTGTGTGTGGCTGTCGCTCCATGCACAGTTGTCGGCCTCACTCGCAGTCACAAACATTCGGTCCAGGGAAATAAATAAATAAACACGAAGCTTCTGTTCTGATTCCGGGAAACTTTGCGAGTTTCATTTTCATTTCGAGGAAATGAACTAATTTCCTTCCTGGGTCTCGCCCTCTCTCGCACTCCTGCTCCCTCTCGATGGCTGTCGCTCTCTTTCTATCTCCCGAACAAGTTCGCACTCGAGTTGCATTGCGAGAATAAACAAAGAAATAAATGCACAAATTAGATTCCAAACAATGACTAATATCCATACACATATACAGGAATGTACATGTAGACATGGCATGACTTGTTGTTGGCCGAATCAGCAGCGGGACCCGGGTCCACGACATCTGCCACTTTGTCTCCTAGGCATGCCAAATGAACCCGGATTGTGCTGTTGGGGCTCCGCCATTCCCGAGTATTCCAGAGCCCGAGGCCCGCCTTTGGACGCCTCTGTAATAATTCATGGCCGCGTCTCTGATCAGTTCTCCCTCCGCAGACCGCCGGCCGCCCCTCCGTCATAATTTTCCGAACAAGTCAAGTGTCCTGGTGCCCTTGAAGCCGGCCTGGCTCGAGCTGCCTCCCCTCGTCGGCCATTTGAAATTCATTCGCCCGAAATAAAGACTCGAACTGGAATAAAGGCCCCGAACGAGCTCCAGCTCCAGCTGCGACTGGAGAGGGACTCGGGAACTGATTTGTGGTCTTCCATTTTGGTTGCTCGCCGCCACGGGGGGCCGCGACTTCCGCGTTCTTGCACTCGCTTTGGCGGGACTTTTGCGAATCCTCCTTGAAGTCGAAAAGCCACCTCCTGCCATCGGAGCGGGAATTTATGCAAAACGTGGTCCTCGGCGGGGCGAGGCCGATGCCGAGGACGAGGGCCCGACCCTCCGCGACACGTGCGCGAAATTCCAAACAATGGGGGACCGCAGGAAGTCGCGAAGAACGGGAAGGCAGAGGGAGAAATCGGAGCAGGGAGAAGGGGAGAGCGGGTCGTCATTTGCCGGCTTCTCGCAATGTTTACGAGTCCCTGACATCCTCGCCGCAGTCGGGATTAACTTCCGACTTCCGGCGCTCGGATGTGATCCTGCGAAATTGTATTCATTTTACGATTGCTGTAAAAATGCGCGAATCATGGCACGCCCAGGACAGTCACATTTGCTTGTGTGCGTGTGTGTGTGTGCGGCGAGTGTCTGCGTGTGAGTTCCTTTAATGCGAAAAGTTTGCGGAACTCTGGCTGTCACTGGGGAGTGGCCAGCGACGGCGGCGGCGGCTGGAGGAGGCCGTGACTTCATCCAGACCGTCGTTCATTCAGAGTGGCGTGGTCTCATTAAAGCTAATACTGGCGGTCGTCCATCGGCCCCGTCCTCCTCCTCCCTCCCTCCTGCGCCCACTCGTCTCCCAACACCCAGCTACACTCGCCAAGCTCGAATGCAGCAGTCGTCAAATTGCAAATTCGCTCGATTGTCCTCGCTGCAGTTGTGTCGTCTTCTTGTTCATTTCAGTAGGCTGACCCTCGACTTCGCTTCCCTCTTCCCTCTTCTCACTTCCCACTTCCGCTTCCGCATTCGCGTCACGTGCGGCGTCCTTAATTCCCAACATGTTCATCAAACATGATTTCCAAAGATTCCCCGCTTCATTCCCGCACCTCCCGGCCAAAGAAAGATTCACTTACGACGCGATTTATGAATGCGGATCGCCAAGGAGGGACGCGGGCACCGCTGGTCCAGGCGGCCCAGGCTAAAACGAGAATGAGAAAATATCGGGCAGGAAATTAAATTCATCTGTCGCACGAATCACGTCCATCTCTCGTGGTCGTGGCCGCAGCCGCAGCCGCATCGATGCCTGATGTCATCTTGTGACGGTGCGGGGGCGACCCTGTTGTTGTTGTTATCCTCGTGGTTGTTGCGTCCTTGAGCTATTTGTGTGCTGCTGGCGACGACACTCGATGGCTCTCGGTGGGCGGATGACACTTGACGTGGGGGGAGGTGAAGCGTCTCTGAGGGAGGAGGGTCCCAGATGGAGGAGGGTCCCTGATGGAGGTCCCTGGACTCCTCCCTGGCCTCCTCCCAGGCCCCCTCTCAGGGACCTTTGTGCAGCAGACATCCTGGATGTCCAGCGCGCGAACCTAAATCTAAGTGTCCAATTAATTCCAGTGAACTGAAACACGAACACAAACCCCGCGAGCGAGTTCCTGTTCCGGTAGAGCTTTTCGGAGCTAAGTCAAAGTGAAGTAAAACAACTCAATATCGATTGCTGTGTCGAGAGTCGTAACTTGTCGAGAGTGTCCAAGAGAAACAGTGTAATATTATGAAAAGGCAAACTTTCACATTCAAAAATAAAAACAAACAAAAGTGCCAAAAAGCCAAACTGAGAGTGAAAATAAAGTTGCAGCCGCACAGATTCAGATTCGCAGCAAATTCCAGGTCATCGTCGGAGTCAACAACAGCACCAGAGTCGAGAACACCGTCAACAGGAGCAGCAGCAACAACAGTCAGAACCGGAAGCAGCGGCAGCGACGTCGACCGGCGGAGGGAGCGGGAGAGCGCGCGGCGGACGGGGTCAGTCGTTGCTCCAAGATTAAATTCCTTAAGACGGAGGGTCTAACATTCGCGTTGCTGGCGGGCCCCATGGGCCAGGCTGCAAGCATGTGCCGGTTCCGTGGATGTCGCTACAAAAAGAACAAGGCCAGCAAGGCGGCCAGCCACAGCCCCCCGCCGCCGCCGCCCCCGGCTCAGGCCACGGCCCCGGCTCCGGCCTCAGGTGAGACACAGGGTCGCCAAATGTTGGGCTCCATTTAATTTCCATTAGTTGCGGGAACTCCAGCGGGTGGTTCGGGTCGGATTCCCTCAGGTAGTGGAGGAATTCCGCAATAGTCAAAGGAGGAAGTTCTGCATTTTGGTTTTTAACACAGACCAATTGGGAACTCTTTAATTGAAGCCAGAGGGTTTCAGATCCCCATTTCGCAGTCAAATATTGAATGTGTTCTGTATTTGAATACGGGAGTCCGTGCTCCGGTTTACGGCCGAAATTAATGACATGGCATCAAGCCAGCCGACTACAAATACCAGAGATAAATTCGATTAATTCGTGTTTGTGCCTGTCCCTCGGGGTCACTCGCAGCCGCTTCGGGTTTGCGATGCCGGCGATTATCCTCAGGTCGGTAATGGAATGAATTAACTGGTAATTGATATATTCCCATCGCCTCCCCCGGCTCCCTCCGTTCGGGGTCCTGTATGTCATCCTGTATATCAGGAGCTATCGCCGTCCTGCCGCCCGTGAATTGCGGGCCCGGTCTGCACATAATTTGCCACTCCATTAAGCAATTCCCAAGGCTCGGGAGCGAGTGTTTGCGCTCGGTTTCCATGCGTCATCCGCGCGGAGCCAAAGGACAAAGGGCCGAAAGTGCTCCGAACTCCCTTGCTCCCTCTTCCACTCTCCCTGGCTCTCTCTCTCCCTCTCTCCTTCACTCTTCCTGTCTCGCTCGCCCGTTCTTTTGGCACGCGGAGGCGACTGGAATAAAGTTATTGATGTTGCAATTGTGGTTGTTGTTCATGTTGTAGTAGCAGTTGTTGTGGTTGTAGTTGTTGTCCGAGTTGTGGATGTTGTTGAGCGAGTTGTTGTAGTTGTTGTTGTTTTTTGACATTTCTGTTGTTGCTAAATTTGCATCCGATTCTCTATCTCGAAATGTCAAACGTTTGTATTTTTCTGTATGGCTACAAGAGGACGGACGTCGAGGGCTTCTTCCGGCGAACCCACAGTCACAGTCAAGGCTAAAGCATTACAACAACAACAACTATATCCAATACTCCAAGACAACAACAACAATGAGGTCAATTCAATGGAGTTTTGGGAGGATTTTTTTAAACCGCAGCACAGAGAGCAGAGATCGAGAGCCGGATGCGCGTTGCTGAATTCAGTTTGGGGATTTGCAAATTTCCACAACAACAACAAGAACAGTAACAACCACAACAACAGGCACAACAACAACCACAACAACAGCAGGAACAAGAGCAGCAACAACCAGAGCCAAAACATCCTTTGCAATCGCAGTGACGATGACAGCGAAATATGCAAAGTAAACCAGAGAGAGAGAGAGAGAGCCGCGATTATTTGTATGTGTTGGCACGACTGTGTGTGTGTATTGGTGTGGGTGTGTGCGTCATGAGGTCCTCTTGCATTGTCCTCTAGCCATGCCGAGTGGCACTGACGGAAACGGAAGCGAAAACGGAGGCAGAAGTGGAAGCGGAGATGGCAGCGAGCGTCGACGTTTTCAACCCGTCGTAAATTCGCAAATGCAAAAAACAACAACAGCAAACAACACAACAACAAAACCACAATAAAAGCCAATGCGAGAAGCGGCAACTCTGTCGCTAATGACTGACGTTGTCGTAGTCGTCGTTGTCGTCTCAGCGACATGTTAAGCGCCGACAACGGCAACAACGTGATAAGCGCCAACAACACATCGTGCTGCGATGCCAGTTTTTCATTCACTTTTAATGGCCCGCGGCGGTCGATGCGCCACAGGTTGAGGGCGAGGTCGCCACTGGAGGTAGGACGCGATGGTTCAGGGGAATTCAGCCATATTCCAGCAGGCAGGCCATCACAGGCTGTGATGCAAAACAAGAAAATCGCGAAGGGAAAACGAGAAAGGACGATTACAACGAAGACCCCATTCCCAAGCCATGACGAACCCTGCGAGAGCCGTGTGTTCGGTGGAACCCACTTCAAATGAACCACGGCCCACGAGGGAAGCCGTGGTCGCCATCGCCAGAAGCCGTTCATGGAGATGAACGCGACAGTGACACAGAAGTGGACGCGACCCGGAAATAGATTTCTGCAGAAATGAATTTAACGGAAAAACCATTTTTGCATTTTTATGACAATACAATTTAACGGAAGTTCAGTCTTACCGAACTACATTTTACGGCTCTGCCTTTTTTGCTAAAATTCAGTTCTACAGGAATACCTTTTCATGCATTTTGCAATGATACATTTGCACAAAAATACACTTTCCACAAAACATTTTTCTCACAGTTCGCGGTTCCCATAAATTGAAAACTTCAACTCGATATTTGTCCACAACATTTCGGTCTTGTGTCAGAGGAGCATCAGCCGTCCAGCAAGTCCAAAACAGAACCTTTCATTCAGGACGCCATCGAGTGTTCGGGAAATCGTGTTGTTGACATCGACGACTGCGTTCCCCAAGTCCTTGTGGGTGTGATTTATTGGCTTCTCTCGAACCGGAGCTCTTGCTGACAGTTGATGGACTCCATCACACTGTGGCCGGCGATGCAAACAACAGGAGCCGCCAGTCCTCGAGTTATCAAAAACAGGAAGTCAAAATTCAAAGCTCACCAAGGCAGCCAACCAGAGCTTCACCCATGGAAGCCAACCTCCATCCTCCAACCTCCAACCTCCCTCTCCTTAAGCCTTCCACTTCAATCCTCCCACTTTGGACCTTCCACTAACACTAACCTCCTCCCTCCTCTCTCGAGCTCTTTCGGCCATTATTAACTTCCACGCGGCGCCATTAAAACGTGGCTCAGAAGAGCCCGGCCGGCTGCCTCTGTGCGAAGACCGAGATGAGTGCATTCTGGGGCATTTCTGAGTGTGAGAGTGTATGTGGCAATGAGTGCTAGTGGCAGAGCGTGATAAGTGGCTCTGGCAAGCCGGGTGAATGCGAGTGTGAGTGCATGTGTGTGTGTGTGAATGTCTGCCAATATAAATTAATGCCTGCATAATTAGGGCACGTCGTCGGGCGCCCTCGAGTCTGCTGCTCCGGGCGACGTCTCGAGTCCGTGGCTGCCACGATCGATTTCGCCATCTCGAAACCGAGATCGATGCTCGGCCTCTTCCGGCGGAAGTGGCCCGGAAGCCGCGGCCATTGAAACGACGTCCCCTGAAACCCCGGTCATTGAAATCCGATCACTGAAACCTGGCCCATCGAAGCCGCATCCATGGAGACCTGATCCATTGAAATCCCGTCCATCCCTCACCCAGAACTCGATCGTTCCAAATTCTACCATTTCAATTGTTTCCATGTCAATCCCAGCCCTTTCAAACCCCTCGCCCACTGACGCCCTCCTTCCTTCTCGATATTTGTGAACTTATTTTGATCGTTGTTTCCTTGTCTCCGCCCTCGTTGCAGGCCTCCATTTGCGCAGCATAGAGGAGCCCTCGTCCCAGGCGTTGCCGCACTCGCACACGCTCACGCACGCCCAGAGCAGGATGCCGGCCGAGCAGGGGGGCACAGGGTACGGGTCCGACTCCAGCCTGTTGGGCTCCCGCGCCGGTGTCCCCCTGCAGCTGCAAGGTGCGCCCCACCCCCTCTCGCCCCAGAAGGGCTACGATGCCGAGCACGCGCGCATGGAGTCCTGGATGGACGAGAACCCGGAGTTCGTGCAGGACTACTTCATCAGGTGAGTCGGCGACTCGTCGAACGATTCTCTTTTTGATCTTTTGTTTTGTTTTGTTTCATAAACATGATCAACATCTCACGGAAGTTTTGTAGACCAATTTTAAGGTCTGACTCATTCCATGACCATCTGTTTTTAGCCTTAATTAGGCATTTGATTAGTGATTATTAAAACTACAAAATATCTCAGAAAATATCTCTGACATCTTCTTGTATGTGTTTTTCAATTGCTCGAAGTCGCCTCTTGTCCTTGCAGGGTGAACAAATTTCGACCATTTTTCATTAGTTTTATTTAAATTTGATTCAGCATTTTCCACGATATTATTTCAGTGAATAATATCACACCATGCACACTTATTTCAATGTGCGAAAATCATTTCAGTGCAAACCATCGAAAGTTCAATCCGATATTATCTTCATGTTCGCAGCAGTGTTAAGTCCCTCTTGAAAGTTTCCAGGAGTCATTTCCATATGAATTCGCGACACCGAGACGAAGTCCTCATGCCGTCCGACGACGTCCTCACAGCCCTTCGCCGACCCGAGGCGGGAGTGGCGACATTTTCCAAGCGATAAGTGAAAAAGTTCGCCGCAGCTCGACAACGTCTCGAGGTCCTCAACTTTCGAGAATGGTGTCGGCCGCTCGATGGCCCTCCACCGCTCTTTTATCCTTTCTGGCTCTATCTCTGATGGCTCGACCTCCTCATGTGTGCTTCCGCACATCCTGCATCTCATTACGGAGCCAAACGAGTCCCCCCGGTGGTGTTGGGAGCTGGCATCGAGCGACGATCGTCACCATAAATCTCTCGAAATGTCCCGGCTCTTCCCGGCGGGAGGGAATTTTTATGTCCGCGCCACACGTCGCGCTGCCATTTCGCGGATCCCGCACTCGGCTCCCAGGATGACATTTACAGACACTTGCCCCGTCTCGCTTTCGCCACTGGCACTCTTTCCCACTCTCTGTCTCCCTCGTCGTCCTCCTCGGTCCCTGCTGCTGTGGGACTCGCTCATGTCCGTGGTCATAAAAGTAAAAGCCAATGAATATTACTTTGTTATCCTCGTGCGGCGTCCTCATGACAGGACATCTAATAACTTCTCGTTCTCGTCGAAGTCGCCGATGTCCTTCGCCGGCCGGCCGTGTCCTTTGGCCCCGTCCGCGGTCGCTTCGCACCCCTTCCTTGCCCCGCATGCAAATCAAATGAATTTCCATTATCCCTTTCCGCTCAGCATCCGACTTGCGTCCGTCGTGGGCCAAATGGGCGACTTTATTATGTGTTGGTGAACACATACGTTCTCACACATACAGCCGCACGCACACACAGGACAATGGCTGGCATTGTAGCCAGCTTGCGGGACTTCTTCGAGGCCCTCGCGCGCCCTCCCGCGGGGATAATTGCAGCGAATTATTCTTCCCAAGCAGCTGAGGTGGGGTTCTCGGTTACAACAACAACAACAACTACAATGGGAAAGTAATAGCAGCGCAACACAACAACAACAACAGAAGGGACGAAAACAAATACCCTTTGTCGGGATATTTTTGTGCTTTTGATGGCGCGGTATTTATCTCTCTCGCCCGGTTGCCCCGGCGTTTGTTGTTGTCGGGCTGGCTCTCGCAGACGCTATTGTTCTCGTTGTTCTTGTTGTTGCCGTCTCCTAGTGATATTGACTTACGGCTGTTCCCTGTGCTCGTCCTTCGCCCCTTCTCGCCCTCATTCTCGTCAGCCCCCGACCTGCTTCGGCCGGCTCCGAGACCTGGGCCAGAGCTCACTTAGTTTCGCATAAATTTCGCCCCTCCCGCTGCCCGGGAAATTGTTATCTCGGCCATTTATTCCAGCTTCGCTCCACTGCCCTGTCCGAGTGGGGTGTGGATTTTGTTGTTGCTATTGTTGTTGTGCTGTGTGTGCTTGTGCGTGGTCGAAGTCAATGTGTGGCTCCGCGAAGGCCAGGCGAGCGAGGCGTGGGGCGTGGGAAGTCATTTTCGAAGATTTGCATAAGGAGCCCTTCTCATACTTTCTGAAAGAAACTCGAAATGCAAATGTTTATTTGTCGAAGTCTAATCGATTTATGGCTCCAGCTTCCCCTCACGGGAAGCTGCTAATGTCGGCAATAAATATTGACAAAGGCTTCGAAGACGTTTGCCACCGTCGGACCCGACACCGTCATCTCCGGCCTTTTATTTCGACATTTCCTTCTTGCAACTCGTGCACCAACCCCTGAAAATATCGATTAGTTTCGAAAATTCGTCATTCGCAAATTCTCCGTCTGAACAATTATTCATATTTCGCTCGGCTCTCTGACGAGCGAGCAAATATCTGGGAAATATGTAAATTCCCACTCAGACAAACATCTGCCTCGTCGCCTGCTCCACACAAATAGAATGCTTCTCGGAAGCCAGCGAGGGTGAGGGCGAGAGAGAGAGACTAATTTAATTCCTCCAATGAAACATCTTGGAGCATGCTCGACCTAGGTTCGAAATAATCTCCACTCTCGGACGAGGACCGGCCAACCCGATGCTCGGTGTCCATTCATTTCCTCGCCACATTTCCGAACAGAGTCGTCGGAATGGAATCTGATGGGAATTTCGAAATTCTCTCTCTTTCTATTGGGTGAAAGCGAGAGCCGGCCCTGTTTAAGCCCTGCTCTACTTCAAAAGCCAGGCGTGTAGAATTCGAAAAGTTCTCGGAATGCCGTAAATCATTTAAAAGACTAGGGAATAAAGGAAATGTCATCTCGCATCGTGAACGAGGCCCCGGCCGCAGCCCGACTGAGGCTGAACGCAGGACACGTGGTCCCATTAACCACTTGTCCGGCGTTCTATGAGAGGGAGGACGAAGGAAGAGGGACGTGCAAACGTGGAGTAGGCGAAGGCGATGGACCATGAACCATGGACCATGGACGGAGCAGGATCGCGTTGGCTCCCAAGCCAATTAAATTCAGCCCTTCATTAGGCGCTGCCCACCGGTGTAGTTGGTGTTGTTGAATAACTGACAAAGACGCCCTCACTTACCTACCCACACTCCCTCTCACTCTCTGCCGCACACACGTTCTAAAGCTTTCCCCTCTCTGTCTTGCAGGAAGGCCACGCGACAGGTGGTGGACGCCTGGCTCGTGTCGCACGCCACGTCCGCCGGCAACGACGTCGGCGTCGGGTCCCCCACGCACGCCAACGGCCAGAGCTGCTCGTCACGTGGCGGCTCCGGGGCGACCACCCCGGTCAGGTAAGCGAAGGCACCGCAGCCTCAACCCTCAATCCCTCAACCCCTCCACTCCTCAACCCATCAAATCCTCAACCCTTCAACTGCTCACCTCCAACTCTTCATTCCCTCAACCGCCGCCTCAGCTCTGGAGGACCATGAACAGGGGCAGCTGCTGCCGGTGCAAACGCGATCTGGTCGGTGGTCGGGCGACGATGGCGACTGTCGGCTGCCGCTTGGGCAATCGGTCCGTCGGTCGGTCGCTGGCTCGACTGTCTGTTTGTCTTGCCATTAATCAGCTTATTAATCAATTGCTGTCGGCCACACGGCGACAACCGAGGCGTCGGCCCAACAACGTTGTCGCCGGATTTGCAACAATGTCGCTGTTATTGTTATTGTTTCTGTTTCCCGCGTTGTTGTTGATGTTGTTGTTGTTGGGATTGTCTCGGTGATGATGAAATGCCGTTGACTGAAGCCGCCGCCGTGAACTGAGCTGAGGGAACCATTAGCAGATGACGTTGTTGCTGTTTTGTTGTTGTTTTTACTATCGCTGCTATCGTTGTTGTTGTTGTTGCTACTGCTGCTCTCAGTGCCGAAATAATAAACAACTCGACCGACCTACGCCACGAAATGTGTTGCCAACCACTCGTCGCCCGGTCGGCGCTCGGTCGTCGAAGTTATTTCTATTTGCGTAGATGTTGCCGTTGCCGTTGTTGTTGGTGCTGCTATTGTACTAACTCTTAATAATAGCAACGGTACCCAGGAGCAAACAACAAACCGATAACAACAACAACAACAACAACAACAACAACAAGAACCGGGAGTAACTATGACAACAAAACAACACAGTAACAACGACAACAATCGTATCGGATTTGGTTCCCATTGTGCCAGCAGTCGTCGTCGTCATCGTCGCGTCGTCGGCCGCCTTGCCAATTGTGACACATTTCGATCGCGTTGCCAAAAGACGTAACAACACATAGCAACGAGAACAACAACAACAACTACATGAACCATCGTAAGCCGTCGTTAGTTGTCGTGGTTGTTGTCGCGTTCAGCCTTTCGAAGTTCTAAAATCGCTCTCGGATTCGCTCGCCTGGGCGTGGGCCCGGGTCGCTGCGCACAGTGGGGCCAACCGACGGCGGCAGTTGTGAAGGCAGAATCGAGGAAATCGGCAGGAAACCGCCGATCGGATCAAGGCGAATCGGCACCGCGGGCGCCCGCGGCTCTGGAAACGACGTCGAAGAGGAGCCGCCAACCCCCCATCTGTCCATGTTTCCCTCTCTCCTTCCTTCCTTCCTTCCATCCTTCCACCCGTGCTCCCTTCGCATCCCTTCCCTCCCTCCTCGTGTCCTTAAAACACCCGCCCACACGAACTAATATCAATTTTCCCTTATTTATATTTCCATTTATCGCCACCACTTGACGCTGCTCCGCTGATATGGATGTGGCTGACGTTGTCGCCATTGTTGTTGCTGTTGCTGTTGCTGTTGCTGGGGCCATTGGTTTGGCCAATGTTGCTGGCCCGCTTTGTTGTTGGGATGTCTACAGAAAAATTTCAGCGCACGAATTCGAGCGCGGGGGTCTGCTGAAGCCCATCGTGAACACCATCGACGGCACGCCGACCTTCCTGAGCATAGGGAACCAGAATGATTGCTCCGCAAACAACGGGTCGGCCGGCGTGGGCAACGTCGGGCCCGGCGGCTCCGGTCAATACCACCATAATCACCACCATCACCACGGCACCCTGCACCACCACCACTACCAACACCACCTCGCCAACCACCACCAGTCGGGCCCCGGCGCAGGCGGGGGCGGCGCGGGCGGTGGAGCAGGGGGCGTGGGCGCCGGCGGAGGCGGAGGCGGAGGAGGTGCCAACGCAGGCGGCGGTGGACCCGTGGCTAGTGGAGGGGGCTGCGGCGGCGGTCAGGGCGGCGTCTACGGCAGCCACAACTTCCACCGGCCGCAGCGCCTCTCGCGCATCGAGCTGAAGCAGCTGGACGAGAAGGAGCTGATTTTTGAACTGGTAAGGTATTGTCGATGGGAGGGAGGGCGTCCGGTCCTGTGGTCAAGGGTTGGGCGCTGCCTCCGACTCGAGCTCGGTGGAAACTCGATTCGCAATTAATTAAATGTCACTCATACGCAGTGGTGGCGACCGGTCTTTGTGCGCCGCAGGGCGAGGCAGGAGTGGGAGGGGCGGCGACGGCTGCTGACCAGGCACCGCAGTGGGGAGTCCGGCCACTTTCAGCAGTCGGCCGCCTGTGGGAGCGAGTGGTAATCAATAAATCCCGTACGGTCGGCGATCTGGGCACGTGAACATGTTCATTAACTCGCCAGCCGGGAGGGCGTCCCGGAGTGCGTTTCGTCCTGGATTCTGTGTGTGTGTGTGTGTGTGTGGCCGCACTCCCTCCGCCCTCCCCTCCACCCACTCCGGCTCCCACGTGATGATCGGGGCTCGGACGCCGTCGCCATTAGCCGGTTATCCGAGTCAGTGTCGGTTTTTAATTGAAATATTCTTCCGGTGATGATAGTCCTGAAATTTATTTTTCTCATTATTTCCCTTCTCTCTCTCTATTTCTCTGTTCCCCTGGCCTGCTGGTGACCGTCGACTGCAACACATGGCCTGATGCAACGCGTGCCGGCTGTCCTTCGTGTCCCCGACGCGACGCTCGGCCACACATCTAGGTAAAGGATATCTGCAACGAGCTGGAAGTGCGCACGCTGTGCCACAAGATCCTGCAGAATGTGTCCATCCTGCTGAACGCGGACCGCGGCTCGCTGTTCCTGGTGCAAGGCCGCTGCAACGGCAGCGACGGACCCAAGAAGTAAGTCCTCGTTTGTCCTTGTTGATGGGAGACAGGGTGATGGCAGGGTGCGCTGCCGACGAGTCGCGGGTCGCGGGTCACGGGTCACGGGGTCGAGGTCGGCGGCGAAGGGTTGTCGGTTGTCGGCGGGCTGCAGAAGTTTCAGAGCACTTTGAGTCCGATGATTTACCGGCGACGTCCGAAGGGCGGGGGTCGTCGTTGTAACTCAATTATATCGCGTGCCAGCCGGCGGACGATTGTCTTTCTCACCCCTCTCGGCGACGGACGACGCATGGTTCAGCTGAAGAGGGTTTGACAATGAGTGAGAGTTTAAAATTCAGGAGTTTGTTTGAATTTTGCCATTGAAGAAAATCAAATTTAAATTTAGATTCGAAACAATAACATTTAGCTTCAACATTTTATTGAGTTCCTGCTTCGAACCACTGTGCGGCGCCAGGATGCGTCTGCCGTCCCGCCGTGCTGGTGACCTGCAGTCGCCAGATGACGGGACCTCACAAGCATTCAAAATCTAAACTGTCTCTGCATCTCCGACGCTCGCAATTCGACGTTCGATTTTCGGCATTCTAAACTCAGTTCGTCGGTCCGTTTTTATGACAGACGCCAGTTGCATCAGCATCCCCTGGGCTCCGGGCAGTCTGCGACCTCTGCAGGAGAGCAGAGGAAGGAGAGCCGTGCGGCGTCCTTGGCAATCGCTGGCCCCGGCACTCGGAATGGGAAATATTTGCAAATCAGTTGGAGTTCAGTTCAAGGGCGTTGCGATCCCGCCGGCAGCCGGCAGACAGAAGACAAACAGACAAAAACACTCGTGGCAAAAATCTTCCGGTCGGAATCACGCAGTGCGACGAGTCGGTGCACAGTGGAGTTTCCAGAATTTCAATCAAACCGACAAGTCCTCGAAGCGGCGCGGATACATAACACAAATAGACTTGTCGGGACGATTCGAGGAAGCGCGCCGGAGGACGTCGCCGTGGAGACGAGGAACCGACCTTCAGTCAGAGACTTAAAAGGACTTCGAGGGTACCGCGCGATCAGGGTTCCGGGAAGCAATTCCATTAATTAAGATCGATCGGGCGAAGGGAGACGAGCAAACGCCCCTTTGAAGCCGCCTCATATTTCCAAGGGCTCGCACAGCACTTCAGTAATTGACGGCAGCATCGGCGCCTCTCGTTGTCAGCCTCTTGTTTCTAGGATTTTTGTTTGCTTTCGTGTTTGTGCTTGTCGCTGCTGTCGTCGTCACTGCTTTGATAAATTTCGTTTTCTTTTTGTCCCCTTGCAGATGCCTGGTGTCGAAGCTCTTCGACGTCTGTCCGCGCAGCACGGTCGAGGAGATGGAGCAGCAGGAGGAGGTGCGCGTGGCCTGGGGCACCGGCATCGCCGGCCACGTAGCCGAGAGCGGGGAGCCAGTGAACATTCCCGATGCCTACCAGGTCAGTAGAGTCCCTCGAAGGATCATGATTTAGCTTTACCTGGGCTTCTCGGGAGGTGCGGAGGACCCAAAGCCAGGGGTCGCAGCGCACCATCCGGAGCACAGTCGGAATTTAGTCGCATTTTTCGAATGGAAAGCAAATAAATTTCGAATTCAAAAATTCATATTTGCTCTAAACGAGTGCTCGAGCTCCGAGTTTGTTTGTTTTTTATTTTGTTTTATGTTTTGTTTTTTTGCTGTCCCACCGTGGTTGTTGTCGTCGACGATGTTGTCGTTTTTGTGCTAGTTTTGTGTGCTGGTTTTTGGTGGTGTGGTATTGTTGTTGTTCTGGTTGTTGTTGGTGTTCTGGTTGGTGAATAAAGGAAGCTCCAGCTCCAGCCCGCCATTTAGACAATAAATTAGCGGCGAAAACTCGTGTGTTTGCGAAACAATTTCGCGCAAAGATAAATAACAGCAAATGCGTTTCTTGTCTGTCGCCTGTCCGTTCGCCCGACCGTCCGTCCGTCCGTCCCGCCATCTGTCCGTCCATATGTTCGTCTGTCCACCTGTCCGCCGGCCCACCGGGTCGGGAATCTCTTGTCGTTGTTGTCGCTGTCTCTCGGCGACGCAAAAGCGCAAGTTAAAACTTTTATCATGCGAGCCGAACAGAGTCGCGTCGAGTCGAGTCGATCCGAGCCGAGCCGGGTTGGGGCGAGTCGAGTCAGGCGAGCCGGAGATAAAAGTGACAAAGCGAGGTCGTAAAATAAATCGTCTTTTATTTCGTGGCTGCCTATTGCCAATTGTTATTGTTATTGTTGCTGTTGCTGTGTCTGTTATTCTACTCAACTGTTGTTGTAGGTGCCACTCTCTCCATTATCAATGTTTACTCCGCAAACACACCGCTCGACGCAGCCAGAGGGAGAGGGAGAGGGAGAACGACTGTGCGCCAGTGAGAGAGCGAGGCGATGGGGTTGGAGGCGGAGCGAGGGAGCGGGAAACAGCCCGAGGCTCGCTTATCAGCAGTGACCGGCCGCTTATCGCTGCACTGGAAGTGGCGCGAAGATAGTTTCCCCATATCGTGGCTCGCCCCTCGGCCCCCGCCCTCGGTTGCCGAGGGGCGAGGGCGAGGGCACTCACCCTGCCTGGCCCGCCTCGCCTCAGCTGGACTCGGTCGGACGCCCCCGGAGCCCACTTGCGTCGCTCTTAATTCGCAGTGATTTCATGAATAATTCACGAGAAAATTCCTACGCCCCCACCGACCCCGCGGCTGTGGGGCAGAGGGCGGCGAAAATTGGGCAAATTTGTAATTTGATTCATTTATCATTTGGCGTGTCCTGCTGACTCCTTGTGCCTGTCGGGCGCCGTCCCGCATGTTTGTTTCTGGCCTCTGGTTGGTGTGCTTGTTTACGAGTGTGTGTGCGCTTGACTGACTGAGTCCTTGTGCTGGTTTGAGTGTCCTTCCTAGCCGACCGTTTACTTCCCCTTCCCCCTGGCTTCGGAAATGTATCCACTCGCCTCGTTCTCCTCATGAATTTTGTATTTTTCATCAAATCGATCCAATTGTGCTTTTGCCGAAATTAATCTTTACATTTTTAAACTGCAGAGTGAAATCTATTTTTCATTCCTTCCACTTGGTTTGCTTTTTCTACTTCACACTTCACTGTTTCCTTCTTCCCTTCCGAACGCAGGTTTGTTCGCTTCACGATTTCTTTCCTGCGTTTTCATTCCTTCCCCTTCCCTCCCTCTCACTTCCTCCTCCTGTTCATTTCTGTGGTATCTTCCATCTTTTCCTTGCGCTTTACTCTATCCAGTTATTACCTTATTTTCTTCGGCAAGAAGCCTTTTCCACCCCCCTCCCTCCCTCAAGGTCCACGCCTAAGACGTTCCTTCCTTCCCTCTCTCATAGGAAGCGCTTCAAGTTTCCTGCTCCGTCTCTCTCCAGTCTCTTCTCATCCCCTAGCTTCAAGTTTTCGCCTGCTCCTCCCTCCCGCTCGCTTCAATTGGCGCTATCTCCGAAAAATCGGAAGATTAATTATTTCCACGAGTTCCGCGGATGTCCGGAAATAGTACCGAGTGCTGTCGGGCTTCCAGCAACATAAACAACGCCAATTCCGACTCGACAGCACCAACAATTAACAACAACAGCAACAGGAACAGCAACAACAACCAGAACTACAAGAAAAATAACAATTCTGTCGAGAAACCGTCATAAATCTTGTAAAGACAGCGCCAAGCAAAAAGCATTGATGTCCGAGGGTGTAGATTTTACGGCCACGCCCCTGGCCTCGTCCTCGCCGGACCTCAGCTGTCTGTCTGTCTGTCTGGCCGAATGACTGACGACTCCTGCTGCGCTTGTTTGCTCCTGCAGAATTTAGAGCATTCGAGGCGAGCGGAAAAAATCCGAACCACTCCGGAGTGATTTATGTTCCTTGATAAACTCGCCTCAACGAACTCGAATTCTTCGCCTTGATGTGGGTGGTGGGGGCGGTTCGAAGTTGTCCGACCCTCCTGTCTTAGGATTCGGCGTGGGCTCAGTCGAAAATCCCAATTGAGGCGACTCATCCAATGATGGGGACTGAGCAACCTGCTATTGTTCCATTGGATTGGCGTTTCTTTGCTCTAGCGAATACTCGGCCCAGCTTGTCCTGCTCGCTTGCCTGCTTCTCCTCGCTCCTGAATCGCCGTCTCCGCCCTCCCTAGAGGATCCTTCATGCGCCTTTAAAAGTGCTCCACACCACATGCACGTGGACCACAGGGAGCGGACTGAGTTGGAGCCGCAGCCAGCGCAGTTGCCGAGGATTTGCACATTAAATGGCAGGTCCTGCTGGCACGGGGTTCGAGCTGTTGTTGCGTTTAAGCTGGCTTGAGGGGTGGGTGCTTGGGTTAAAAGGGCGGCTGAGGACGAGCTGAGGATGTCGTGGGCTTGGCGCCAACCGCCAACCAGGGCCCGGCAAACAGTTCCAAACAATGTCGTTCACAAAGCTCCGAAAACATTGAAGCGAATTTAATTAGAATTTCCAATGGAAACTGGCAAACGCATAGGACAAAAAGAGCAACTTTGTCGAAGGGCGGTGTATCGTCCTCATCCGGCCCGCATCCTCGCCCCCCTCGCCCTCGTCCCCCTCCTCTCAGTCCTCCTGCTCAACCTCATCCTCGCCCTGTCGCCACGTTTGATATCTTCTTTCGGGATCATTAATTTCGCATTCCGCACTCTTTCGCTCGCCGGACCTGGGATTCAATTAAAAGTTACGCGAATCCAATGGAATAAATTTCAGTTCATCATCCATAATTCGCTCCTTCTCCTCCCTCACCCACTTCATCAACTCTTGTTCATTCGAATGCTCTTAATTTCTGATGATTGTAATTATCTCTCTCTCTCTCTCTGTCTCCGTCTTTTTCACAGGACAACCGCTTCAACCATGAGATCGACTCGCAGACCGGGTACCGCACCAAGGCCCTGCTCTGCATGCCCATCAAGGACTCGTCCGGCGACGTCATCGGCGTGGCCCAGGTCATCAACAAGCTGAACGGCGAGTGCTTCTCGGAGGTCGACGAAAAGGTGAGTGGGAGCCGCGGTTGCCTCTCTCTATCTCTATCACTCCAACTCTCCATCTCTCAATGTGTACTCCTCCCCTTCCTGACGGTAATGAATTTATGAAATGCCCTCAGCTGCCGCGGCCGGGCGTCTTCGCTCAATGAAGGCCGCTTCGATACCGATTCCGATTCCGATTTCTCCATTAAGTTCGCACCGTGTCCTTCGATAAATCATCTCCAGGAATTTCCTCACATCCCTGTCCTTCTCCAGCCCTTCCAATCTCTTTGTTATTTATTGTGAACGAGAACTTTGAACCGAAAGTTTTCCCTTCAATTCTGATCCTTTTAGCTTTCGCCCCCAGAACTCTTCAGCCTTGCGACTCACGATGCGACCCCCGCTCCCGCGAATTCAGAAGTTGTTCCTTCTGACCGTCCTTCTCTCTCTCCCACCCACGGTGTCCCTCCCTCGCGTCCGTTGTCCGTTTTGTTTCGTTATTCGATTCTCGTTGTGTCTCGGCTCTCTGTACAAATTTCAAATATCATGTCCTTTCGTTGTTTGCCTCCGTTCCGCCCGAGGCCGTCTTAGGGAACGCAAACAATCACACACAGTCGCACACACACACACACACACACACCATACATTCACTCCCGAGAGTGGGCGCTGAGTGTGTGTCGAGTCTGTGTCGAGCCTGCCATCGATATGCAATTAAATGTATCGGCTCTGGCCGCGCACAGCAGCCGACACTTGGGCGAGAGGGCGTCGCGGGGACATGCGGCAGGAGGGATACGGCCTTGACGTCGTCTCCGTGCTCGTCCTGCGTGCTCGTCCTGCGTGCTCGTCCTGCGTGCTCGTCCTGCGTGCTCGTCCTGCGTGCTCGTCCTCCGTTCTCGTCCTCCGTGCTCGGCCCCGTGGACTGCTGGGATTTAATCTGGAGTCGCCTGCCGCTGCCATTCCTCATGAATGCCTGAGAGGGTGGCAGGAGGGACCCGAGGGCGACCATTCATATCAATTTATTGCCTACTCTTAGGCGCCCTTCAACATCGCCGATGTCGTCAAACTTTGTTAACATGATTTCCTATTCGAACGGAGGAAACTTTTGCCTGTTTCGTTCGAGTAGTCATTGAAGCAAAGTTATGGCTCTTCCCATTCACACAATCCGATTGTTCCGCAAACCCTCGCAACCCACGACTTCCTCCAGCCGGCGGCTTTAATGAAGCTTCGACTCTAATTCCGACACTAATTCCGACTAATTATCGTCTGCTCTGTCGTCGCCAGGTGTTTGCTTCCTATCTGCAGTTCTGCGGCATCGGGCTCCGTAACGCGCAGCTGTACGAGAAGTCCCAGCTGGAGATCAAGCGCAACCAGGTGCTGCTCGACCTGGCCCGCATGATCTTCGAGGAGCAGAGCACCATCGAGCACATGGTCTTCCGCATCCTCACCCACATGCAGAGCCTTATCCAATGCCAAAGAGTCCAGATCCTGCTCGTGCACGAGGCCTCCAAGGGCAGCTTCTCGCGCGTTTTCGACTTCGAGGCGAACGACCTCAGTCAGGAGGACTCGATATCGCGCACCAGCCCCTTCGAGTCGCGCTTCCCCATCAACGTCGGCATCACCGGCCACGTGGCCACCACGGGCGAGGTGAGTCCGATCAACGACGATGGATTTGCGATGTAGGGAACTTCCAAACTGACCGTAATTTCCACCCGACAGACCGTCAACATACCAAATGCCTACGAGGACGACCGCTTCGACCCCAGCGTTGACGAGAACTCCAGCTTCAAGCACAAGTCGATCCTCTGCATGGCCATCAAGAACTCGCTGGGCCAAATCATTGGCGTCATTCAGTTGATCAACAAGTTTGATGACTTGGTGAGTATCCAAATTCTTTCGAGATAATCTCTCTCTCTTTCCCTACTAACTTGAGCCTTCTTGCCTTCTTTTAGAACTTTACCAAAAACGACGAGAACTTCGTCGAGGCGTTCGCGATATTCTGCGGCATGGGCATCCACAACACACACATGTACGAGAAGGCGATCGTGGCCATGGCCAAGCAGAGCGTCACCCTGGAGGTGCTGAGCTACCACGCGTCGGCGACCATCGACGAGGCCCATCGTCTGAGGGTGAGTTCCCAACCCAACACTTTGCAAGGGCCACAGAGAACCACAAATGCCCATGGGCTCCTTGGCATTTTCGAGAGGGGTCTGAGAACTCGATTGAACACAATTAAGAGATGGTGTAGGACAGAAATGAATAGTTATTCACTCAATTCCTTGCTTCCTGAATGGCACTTTATATGTCTAATGAAAGTGGTTCCGAGAGAACCCAAATAAAGAGCTTACTCTGGCTCCCGTCCTGCGATTCCGGGGACTCTCACCGAGTAACTGTAGGCCAGCACATTCTCAGAAGACGGGCTTCTGTTGTTCTGATGCCATGGCCAAATACAAAGAGGGTCCACAAAGGGCACTTAATTGCTTTTCGGGGACGGACCTCGGGACAACAACTGAATTCATTTCCGAGCCACCCGGCCATGAAATCAAAAAGTGGCTCGCCATAAGCGCGGTCCCTCTTTGTCGGCCGCAGACCCCCTTCTGGCCACTTGCTTGAGGTTGGTCAGCGGCGGCACCAGCCAGAATGACAAGAACGCCTTGGCGGGGACATGGACGACCTGGGGGCGAGGGTCGAGACGGTGTCGGAACGGAGACGGGAATTAGTCGGCTCTTCAGGACAATTAATTAATTTTGTGCTAAGCCTTTGGTGAACAGCTGGGCAGCAACAACAACGCAACAGAAGAGAACGGAGTTGAGAATAAGGTGAAAGGCTAAAGAGGCCACGACGTCCTTCGGGCTCTGTTCATTTTTATGACTTGCAATAAATTTTCATTTCGTTCGCTTTTGTTTTTTGCCCGCCGGTTGAGGGACGTCGTTGACAAGCAACTGAAGCGAGGGAGGGAGTTGTGGGGATGTGGGCTCCTGGGTGGATTGAGGGGAGTGGAGTTTGGGGGAAAAGTGGCAAACAGTCACCCACGTAACGGAGCTAATTTCGGAGACAAACCTCTTCCCTTGGGGCATCAGTGGTCAGTGGGGTGCCGGGGAACCTCCCGAGATCCTGCCCGATATAGGGGAATCCTGCGAGCTTCTAGGGAGAATCCTTCCACCTCGAAAATCGGGTTGTCGATGCAGTTCCTCGGTCTTGTAGTCTTCGCGAGCATCTGCCTTCATCACAATTTGCATCTCATTAAATTATTCGTTCTCTCTCTGTCTCCTCCCCGCCGAATCCCCTGCAGCGTCTGCGCGTCCCGTCTGCTGCTCACTTCCGCCTCCATGACTTCAAATTCGATGACATCCACTTCGAGGACGACGACACGCTGAAGGTAATTATAAAAACTGCAAGAATTAATTGCCTCCTGCAAAGTCCTCACTCTCGCTCTCCTCCTCTCTCTATCTTCTCCTCTCGGTGCTCAGGCCTGTCTGCGGATGTTCCTGGACCTGGACTTCGTGGAGCGCTTCCACATCGACTACGAGGTCCTGTGTCGCTGGCTGCTGAGCGTGAAGAAGAACTACCGGAACGTCACCTACCACAACTGGCGGCACGCCTTCAACGTGGCCCAGATGATGTTCGCCATTCTCACGGTTCGTAGAGCTCCTCACACATTCCCCATGTACCCGCCCCACAAAAGACACCACCCTCCAGTACCTTGTCTTCATGATTTTGAGTTTGTTTCCCGCGAATAATGAAGTCATAATTAAACGAAAGATTTCCCACACCGGACAGGCGACCCAGTGGTGGAAGGTGTTCGGCGAGATCGAGTGCCTGGCGTTGATCATCGGCTGCCTGTGTCACGACCTGGACCACCGGGGGACCAACAACTCCTTCCAGATCAAGTGAGTGACCCGGCATTTTTGGCTCCCTCCCGTGCCCCCACTAACCACGGCTTCTCCTCTGTCCGGCAGGGCCTCGTCGCCGCTAGCCCAGCTCTACTCCACCTCGACCATGGAGCACCACCACTTCGACCAGTGTCTGATGATCCTGAACAGCCCCGGCAATCAGATCCTCGCGAACCTCACCTCTGAGGACTACTGCCGCGTGATCCGCGTCCTCGAGGACGCCATCCTCTCCACCGACCTGGCCGTCTACTTCAGGTAGCCGCGACCCCTCAGGGAGTCCCGTCACCTCCCGGTGCTTACCGTTCTGTCCTTTCTTTTGTCCGCAGGAAACGCGGCCCCTTCCTGCAGACGGTGCAGGAGCAGCCGGGCAGCTTCTGGGTGGAGGACGAGCCGCGCGCCCTGCTGCGCGCCATGAGCATGACCGTCTGCGACCTGTCGGCCATCACGAAGCCCTGGGAGATCGAGAAGCGCGTTGCGGACCTGGTCAGCTCCGAGTTCTTCGAGCAGGGCGACATGGAGAAGCAGGAGCTGAACATCACGCCGATTGTGAGTGGCAAGCGAGCAGCCGGTGTGGGTCTGTGTACGACGACTAATCGCTTTGTCCTTCTTGGTCTTTGCAGGACATCATGAACCGCGAGAAGGAGGACGAGCTGCCCATGATGCAGGTGGGCTTCATCGAGTCCATCTGCCTGCCCATCTACGAGGTGCGACCCCCCGGGAATCCTCTTCCTTCCCACTCTCTCCCTCCCTCACTCAGTCACTGACTTCTCCTTCCTTCTGCAGGCCTTCGCCAACCTCTCGGACAAGCTGGAGCCGCTGGTCGAGGGCGTGCGCGACAACCGCCAGCACTGGATCGAGATGGCGGCTGACGTGCAGAAGAAGCAGGCGAACGGGGCGGTGCTCGCCGCCTCCAACAACAACAACAGTGACAGAGACGGCGACAACAACGGCAGCCACTGCAACAGCCCCGCCGACGACTGCGCGGCGTCGCCCGCCAACGGCAGCCACGTCGAAGCCGCCCTCGAGGCGCAGACCGCGGTCGACGAGGACGAGCGGCTGGCGCTCGACGAGCCGGAGGGGCCCGGGGATGAGGATGAGGTGGGCGAAACCACGGATGTGGAGGATGAGGGCGACGATGATGAGGACGAGGATGACACCGATGACGACAACGACGTGTGCGTCGTGGGCCACGTACGGCACTCGCCCAGCTGCCCGTCGTCGGAGGCCTCGAGTCGGGCTCCGACGCCGCCGCCCACCGGCGAGGACGACGACAGCACGCCGACGTCGCCGGCGAAGCTGGGGCTGGTGAACAACCTGGGCCAGAAGGCGCTGCGGACGCGCGGCTGCCGCAGCTGCGACCAGCCGCGCCACCACAACCACGTCCGCAAGGCCTCCAGCCTGAAGGGGGCCAACGAGATGCGCTGCCAGCGGCTGGCGTCGGCGGCCGCGATGGCGACGGCGCCGAACGGCTGCGGCTGCCACGGCAAGAGCAAGAGCACGCCAGCCATGGCGGGCTGCGGCAGCCAACAGCAGCAGCCGGTGTCGGACCACCTGCACCACGGCCACGGCCATCACCACCACCACCACCATGGCCACCACGGCCACCACGCGCACCACCACCACCACAACCCGCCGGCGGCGGTGGGCGGCGAGAGCGACAAGATACCAAAAATCGTTGGCAAGCTGGGCAACCTGGACAGCATGCAGCTGTACCCGACGACGGCGGACCCGATACCGCTGCTCCACCACCCGCCCAACGGACTTGGCTTCACGCCCAACGGACACTTCAACTACCTGCCGGGCCAGGCGGCCCTGGGGCGGCGCCACTCGGAGACCAACGGCCAGGCGGGCGCCGTGACGCCGGCCGCGGCGACGACGACGACGACGACGACGGTGTCCCCGACGGCGGTATGCGAGAAGTGAAGCCACTCGGTCTAGAGTTCGAGAGATTCGGGTTGGGTCCCAGGTCCAGGATTTTTTATCACCTCGGTTCAGCCTGCCCTCGCCGGCGACCGACGCACTTTGCTCCAACCCCAGCCGACTCCGCCGACCGCCAGCGCATGCTCTGTGATATCTCAGTCCACTGGTTGCGGCCAGTACTCGGTGGCCTCCAGGTTTCAAGTAGCCGGACGCACCTCCCGCACTCCCCCACACACGCAGCCGAGCCCGAGGCCTCCAGAACCCACCGACGATCGGAAGAGCCCTCGCCGTGTGCAAGACGTTCCACGCCCTCACAGACCAGTATTGGAAGAAGCCAGCATAGCAGAGAGTCCGATGGCCGATGGCCAATAGCCGAAGGCGGCTCGAGGTCCCGAACTCGATCGTGGTCCTGTAAAGACTTGTTCAATATTCATCCGACACCAGCACCAGCACCAGCACCCACCCACCTCAACCCCATCCGCATGATCTTCAGTAACAGCATCAGCAACAGCATCCGCATCGGCACCGGGAACGCGTGCCTCACTCTTGTAAATACCATGGCCGCAGAGTGGAGAGCGGGAGGGCGAATCCTTCGGGATCCTGAGAGCGCAGTTGGATTCGACGCTGGGCCGCTCTCCGGGAAGTATTTTTAACTTTAACCGTAACTTTAACTACGTAGATGATTCCTATAGTTTGTTCGTGTCAGTGTCTTCTGTCTTGCAAACGTTTTTCAAATCTAGCAAATCTAAACTAAAGTAAACTAGACTAAAGTAAAGCAAAGCAAAGTAAACTAGTAGCAAAATAGCCTAGAGTAGAACTTAATGGTAATCCCAAGTTAATTCGACCAAAAAATAAAGCTTGTGTAAGTAGGTGTTAAGACAAGGAGAAGCCCCGATTGCCGAATCGAGATCGTTGCGATTGGAAATTCCGGTGGTTTCTCCAAGGGCAAGGGTTGCGCCCTGCTGGCGCCCTGTAGAGGAAAGTACGAACTTCGAATTTAATATTTATTTTTAAAGCCACTTTAAAGTTAGGTGTAGAGCAGTAGGAAACAGAGGAGTTGCCTCTTGGAGAAGGCAACGATAATGTTGCAGTTGTTGCAATGGCTGGAAGCCTCTGGCATACACACACATATATATATATAAACATTAGTTAGAGTAAGTGACAGGCTCTGTATATAATACGGAGTCGACGATTGTTAATTAATAACTACCTTCAATGTCAAACATAACCCCGAATTGTACTGGAATTGCGTGTAAATATTTTACTTGATTTTACTGAGTTTTGTTATTTATTTTGACCAACGCAAACAATTCTTCAATCCACATATTCTCTTTGCTATATATAAAATATAAATATATATATATTACTATTACTATTATGTGTATTAATAATTTTAGAGTTTTGTAGATTTCTGTGTACATATTGAATACAGCCAATATTATGATTGATAGATGGTGAACGAAACTGGAACATGTTTCAGAGAAAAACCCTTGAGGAGAAAAAAGTGAACATTTCAATAAATAAAAGTAATAATTTAACATTTAAAACACACTGTAAAAAACGAGTTCTTTCTTTTGATGCGGAAAATTTTCCTATATTTAGACCAAGTATTAAAATACAAAAAAAAAGAAAACCTAGAATATTCATAAATATATCCAGAAGAGGTTTCAGAATCTGTCTTGATTTTTCCCAGAATAAAAACCTAATGAAAATAAAACCACCTACAAAATGAACACGCAAGCATTTAGTTAATCTATACGTTTATTAGTTTAAATAATTAAAATTATGACGAATACAAAGTAGATTTCGTGTTTAGGCATTCGCGTCGTTTAAGTTATTAGACATGTACGTGTGTGTGTGTGTTGGTGTATATAAATAAGATATTGTCTCGCCAGCATTACGCAGTTGCCGCTGCATCTGCGCGAAATATCAGGACGAACTAAATTCATACGATTAAATAGTAGTAACATTAAGTAAACGCTATTGAATTGAAACCTAAGCAAGGGCGGGACGGCGGGCGGCGCCGGAACTCCGACGGCAGGACTTTCCGGCCAGTTAGCACGGACAGCGCCGCAGGGAGACAGATAGGAGCGGGTCATCCGGGCGGGCATCGGTGGAGGGTGGGGTGAGGTGGTCGGGGTGGCTGGAGTTAGTTTAAATACGTAAGTCTTTGTTTAAAGTAGGTCACGTTGGCGCGTCGCTCGCTCTCGATTACAAATACAAGTACAATTATTTACAACAACATTGCTTCGACAATACAATACAAATACGAATACGAATACAATACGAGTAGCATAAACATAAACAGTAAATAGTAGAATAGGGCAAATTAAAATAATATTATTTACAAATAATAAAACAATAAACTAGTAGAGGGCCGCGGCGGTTCGGAGCCTGAGGCAGGCGTAGGTAGAGGGGAGGCTTAAAGTACGTTCAGAATAACATCCTATGGCTGACGATTTGGAACTCGGCTGCGGCTTCGGCTTCGGCTGCTCTGCTGCCGTCCGCTTAGAGCGTCGCGATGTAGGGCGTCAGGTCGGGGAACTTGAACAGGTTCTGGGGACGCGAGCGCTGGACGCGGACCGGCGACGGGCTGACGCGCGTCTGGCTGGCTCGCGGCTGGCTGGCACGGGTCTGGGTGGCCCGCGGCTGGGTGACGCGCGTCTGGCGCGATCGCGTCTGGTGCGAGCGCGCCTGGGCCTTGAAGTTGCCCTGGCCGTTCAGGTAGATGCCGCACTGGCTGTTGCAGACCTCGTCCCGCAGGATGGCCTCCTTGGGCCACTGGCGGATCAGCTGGCCGCAGTCGGTGATGCGCAGCGAGGCGCACTGGGCCTGGAAGAGAGACGGAGGTGTGGGGTCGTTAGGACAGGGCGGGCGGTGGACGAGTGGACGCCGAACTCACCCCTTCGGTGGAGCAGACGCAGCTGGTGCAGGGCGACGGGAAGGCGGACTCGCCGACGCGCACGTGCCGGTTGCCGATCTGGCAGCCCTGGACGTTCTCGCGCCAGGCGCTCAGGTCGATCTGCGGCATTGACTGGCAGGGCACGCGCGGGTTCCTGGAATGGCAGAGAAGGAGAAGCCGTGAGTCGTTGGAGTCGACGGATCGGGTCCGCTCCGGAACTCACAGGAAGTTGCTCGGCAGGTCGAAGGCGGCGCGCTGCATGTCGCCGGGGATCTCGAGGTTCTCGCAGGTGATCTTGGCCAGCGTGGTCTTGCGGATCTCGGCGAGCTGGGCCTCGGTGAACTTCACCACGGGGTTGTTGTTCTCGTACCTAAGGGGGAGACAAGAGACAGGTCAATCAGTTCAAGCCCCACCACACTGTAGGGGCCGTCCCCACTCACCAGAAGCGATCGCATTTGCGCAGCTGCCGGAACTGGATGCCGATGATGCAGGCCAGGGTGGGGCCGACGAGGCCGCCCTGGAGCGGCCGCTCCGTCATGGCGCCGGGGAAGATGTCGATGTCGTCGACAGTCGCGTAGATCTTCTTGAAGCGGTTGATCACCTCCGTGGGGATCTCGCGGCTCAGGTCGTTCCAGGTGGTCGCCCGCTTGAGGTTGCAGAGGGCCCGGTAGTTGTTGTACGACGGGATGCCGTGGTCGCGAGCTGCGGGAGAGACGGACACAGTGAGACGGGAGTTCGAGGGGCGAGGGTGAAGCGGGGCGCACCTCTCTGGATGTTGAGCGCGATCAGGTCCACGCCGGAGAAGGGGATCTTGCGGTCCTCGAACAGGTGGTTGGTCACCTCGCCGGTGATGAACTGGTCCAGGGTCTCCATGGGCGTCGAGATGAGGCCGCGCATGATCTCGTCAATGATGCCGGGCTGCAAGTGGAGAGAACAGGGAGGGAGGTCGGTCAGAGGGAGGTTGGGTGGCGGGGTGGTGCGGTGGCTGAAACTCACCTGGAGCAGGGCGTCCATCTTGAAGAAGCCGTCGCGCAGCAGCAGCGGGGGGTCGACGGGCTGGTGCTGGGGACTGAGGCGCGGGATGTGCGGCCGCAGCAGCGAGTGCCCGATGCGGAAGGCGGCCGAGGCGAACTCGTTGAACACGATCGGGCTGCACGAGGGGTTGTAGTCCTTGTAGTAGCCCTGGGGCAGCAGCTTCAGCCCGTACAGGTTGACCGCGTTCCAGCTGAGGATGCGCGGCAGGAACTCGTTGAAGGTGACGTGCTGCACCTGGGCGCCGATGATGCGGCGCGCCTGGTGGTACAGCTGGTCGCCGTTCCAGTGCGGGTTCACGCCGCGCAGGCCCTCGACGATGCGGTTGTGCTCGCGCAGGAAGATCGTGTGGATGGCGGTCAGGCCGGGCTGCTCCGAGGCGCGCTCGTCGCCGCCGATGAAGCACAGCCCGTTGCGCGACTTGCACTCGGGGTGCGAGTTGCTCTGGGGCAGCAGCTCCTTGCCGCGGATGGGGTGGATCGTCGAGTTGAGGCGGCCGGAGAAGCCGCGCAGCTTGGCCGCGATGCAGGGGTTCTCGCCGTACACCATCGAGGCGTCGAGGAAGTGCGTGTTCTGGTTGACCTGGTCGCGCGGGCCCAGCGTCAGCTGGCCGGGCAGCGAGCGCATCGAGGGGAAGCAGAAGCGCTCGCCGCTGGTCACGTTCACCTCAGGATAGTAGTAGTCGCCGGGCGGCACCGGGAACGGGTTGCACTCGGGGTGCACCGTCTGCGGCGAGTCGCAGCGCCGGCAGCTGGGGATCGACTCATGGAAGCCCTTGTGGATCGGCGTCAGCGTGATGTCGTGGTCGAGGAACTGCGCGTACTGCATCGTCATCAGCGAGTAGCGCGTGTGCAGGTTCGAGATATCCGGATGGATCACGGTGGACACGATGCGGGGGTTGGGCAGCGGCGCGCCGTTGACCGAGACCAGGCGCGGCTTCGAGATGCCGTCGTCGTACTGGGCGGGCAGCAGGCGCGAGAAGGTCGTCAGCGACTTGCCCCAGTTGGGGTTGCGCAGGTTGTTGCAGTAGCCGGTGAAGGTGCGGAAGGGCGTCGTCGTGTCGCAGGCCGTGGGCGGGTCGTCGCACTCGGCGTGGCTCTGGCGCGCCGACCCGGTGCCGGCCAGCAGCGTCGTGATGTCGAGCGTCTGCAGGGTCTCGGACAGCTCGTTGCGGTTGAAGACGTTCAGGCCAGAGTCGAAGACCTGGCGCTTGCGGCGCGTGATCGAGTTCAGCGTGTTCAGGATCTCGTTCGAGGTCAGCTCGAGCATCAGCGAGGAGTTGGCCAGCAGCAGCGCGTTGCGGTTCGCCTTGCTGAAGGAGGCGGCGACTCCGTCCGGCGACTTGGCGCTGATGCCGCCCTCTGAAATCAGAAGATCACAGAGCGTCAGACCTTGATGAGGTTTCGCTGAAGTTCCTCTCTACTCACGTGCCAGCCAGGACTCGTACTCGAAGCGCTTGCGCTCCTCCATCTCGATCTTGGCGCGCTCCACGGCGGCCTCGATCAGCTCCGGGTTCAGCTCCTCGATGGCCTCCTTCACCTCGGGCTCGACCTCGACGTGCTCGATGGTCTCCGCCTCGTCGGGGTTCGCCTGCCAGGGCCGCAGGTCGAACTTCGGGATCTGGCTGCAGCTCAACACGGAGTTCCTGCGAGAGGTTCGTTACCACTGCTTGCCGGGGAGGTTGAGGAAGGTGCAGACTTACAGGAAGTTGTCCTTGGCGATGAAGGCCTTGGGCTGGGCCTCGGCCACCTGGTTGGAGGTGCAGAGCAGCCCAGAGAGCGTCGTGTGGCGGATGCTCTTCAGCTGGTCGAGGCTGAAGGACGAGGGCGGGATCTCGTTCTCGTACCAGAAGCGGTCGGTCTTCTTCAGCTGCTCGAACTGCAGACTCAGCAGGCAGGTGATGGTCGGCCCGAAGAGGGCGCCGACGGCGGGGTCCTCCAGCAGGGCTCCCACGAGCAGGTCCACGTCATCGGCGGATCTGAAAGCGATCGTTTCGGTTGCAAGTTTGTCCGATTGGTGTTTCGGTGCCTCGATACTCACTGGTAGATGTCGCGCAGGCTGGTGATGTGCTCCTCGGGGATGTTGCTGAGGCGCGCCAGGGCGTCGAAGGTGACATTGGCCACCTCCGGCTCGAAGAAGCGCCGCTCGCACAGGTCGAGGGCGTGCCGGTAGGAGGGCACGCCGTGGTCGCGCCCGCGGTGGATGGCCAGGGCGAGCTCGGTCCAGCCGTTCTCGTTGGTCACGGCCGGCACCAGGGACTTCTGCAGGGCGGCCACCGACAGCAGCTGCGAGGCCGACATCGATCGGGAGATCTGCGGAGGAGGAGGAGGGGACGTTTGAGGGCCTCGTCGGGGGCACGAAGGGGGACCGACTCACCATCTCCGGGGGGTACATGGTAAGGAAGGCGGGCATGGCGCTGGTGGCGAACTCGTTGTAGATGCCGCCGCGGATCGTGCTCGAGTAGTTGGTCGAGTGCTTCTCGGGCGTGAGTCTGGGGAAGAGGGCAGGGAAGAGCGTGAAGCGGTCGTCGAAAATGGTTCGCGTTCGCCCCGGACTCACCTGAGGCCCTCCTGGGCGGTCGTCTCCTGGCCGAGCACCAGGGGCAGGAACTCGTTGTAGGTGATGTGCTGGATCTGGGCGGCCACGATGCGGCGCGCCTCGAGGAAGACGTCCTCCTCTGACCAGGTGGGGTTGAGGTGCGCCAGCTGCTCGCCGATGTTGTTGTGCTCCTGCAGCAGGGCGCGGTGCAGGGCGCCGGTGGCGCCGGGGATCTGGCAGTTCTTGCAGGACTCGACCTTGACGCCGCCGCTGATGAAGGTGCGCAGTTCCTGGAAGTCCTGCTGCGTCGTCCCGTACAGGCCGCTGCCGTCGATGTGCGCCGAGGCCACGTTCATCTGCTGGCGCTTATCTGTGGGCGGGGAAGGATAATTAGTTCTGTTGGCAATCGACCTAGTTGGGGTCGCGCTCACGTTTGCTGCAGGTCTCTGCGTCCAGGCCGGGGGCCGAGCGCCGGTACTCCTTGCAGCCCTCGCCCGGCCGCACGTAGCACTGCGCCAGCTCGGCGGGGTCCTTGACGGCGGCGCTCTGCTGGCAGCACGCGTGATCCGAGGTCGCCGGCAGCTGGGCGACCTCGTACAGATCGGCCGCCAGCAGCTGGCCCCAGGCCGGCAGCATCGCCGTGATGTGCGCGTGCCGCTGCTCGGGCTCGAGGTGCCGCTGCAGCTGCTCGACGACCGACTCGGCGGCGGGCAGGGCGTGGGTGCCGCGGCTGGAGCGAGGCTGGCTCAGCGCGTCCGCGTAGTCGGGCTCCAGCAGTCGCAGGAAGACGTCGCCGCGCGCGCCCCACCGCCGGTGCGAGACGTTGTTGCACTCGCCCGAGGGCTGCCGGTACTTGCTCGGCGGACAGACGTCCAAGTCATCGCTGGAGGCGTCGGAGTCTGCGGCGGCGCTGTCGTTGCAGGTGGTCAGCGAGCGGGCGCGCTCCACCTGGAGGGCGCTCAGCGAGCTCTGCTCCAGGTCGTAGGGGATGCGCAGGCCGAGGCTCGGCGGCGTGGCGAGGCACCTGGGGGCGAGACAGAGAGAGAGCGAGAGAGAGAGGATCATTAGTAGTGATGGTGAGGGCGGGGCGGGGTCGAGCGCGGTGACAGGTTAACGAGGAAATTAATTGAAGACGCGATCCGCCGTCGTCGTCGACGAGAATTCGCGAGATTCCGCGGCCCGCGTGCCGATCATCGTTTTATGTTAATGACGCCGAGTCGGGCGGGGGTGGGGCTGTGTCGGGCTTGTGGGAGCTCGCGGTGGGTCGGGACCGGGGCCGGGGCGTCGTGAAACGCCTCGAGGGGCTGCTGGTGTCGGTGGAGTTCGGCTAATTGCGAATTGATTGTGTTTAACTCTCGCTTCCATCGCTGCCTGCACCGGCTGGCTGTGGCCGTTGTGGCTCCTCGTGTGGCTGCTTTTGTTGTTGTCGTCGCCGCCGTCGGCGTGGCTGCGATTGCGGCAATTTAATTGAACCGGATGCACGGCTGCGCAGTTGGCCGCGACAGCGCGGCGGCGGCGGCCCAATTAGAGCGCGCAACAAAAGAAGAGGAAAACGATTTCGAGTACACGATTAGCCAAACGAGCCGAGCTCGGCCGCGACAGCAGGGCCGCCGCGGGGCCGGGGGTCGCCGCCCAGCCTCTGCGCAGAACCGACGGCGATCCGGCGATTATTTATTTCATCATCATCGCCGCTGCCTAGAATTATTTCGGCGGTCGCGCCTGCATTTAAATTCCGCCGTCGTCGTCGTCGATTGATTGTGGTCGTCGGTGTCGCTGTCGCGGTCGTGGTTGCTGTCGGTGTCGGTGTCACTCTGTTGTTGTCACTGTGTTCGTTGTTGTTGCTGCTGCTGTGGTCTCCGCTGCTGTCCGCGCAGTCGCCAATGACATAGAAATCCCGATGAGTGGCCGGCGATTGGCTCGCGAGTTTCGCAATCGCATCCGCATGCGGCCCGGCGCGTCTCGCTGAAGATGGGCCCAGAACCGCCTTGAAACGGTTTGACGGAGTGAAGACGAGCCGGCGGGGGGCGGAGCTGGGCCGAGTCGAAATAAATTTGCGTCCGCAAGAAAACCCATTTTCCATGAACTCGGCGCCGGGGCCGTCCTTTGAGGTCGCCGTCGGCGAGGGGCAGCGAAATTCCGGCCATTCGAGCGCTCGTTCGTTCTTGCCGCGAACAAAAGACTTCAGCCACGAACTCGATTGGCTGACAGGCGGACGGACGGAGGAACCAACGGTCGTGTGGTGAGAGGCAGACGCGAGCGAGCCGACGATCGACGATCGACGATCGAGAGTGAAAAGCAACGGCCTTCCGCCTGCCCGGTTGGTGGGCCGCGCACTCAATTATTTTACGATTAATCGCCTTTCCAAGCGCGATTGCCATTGCGACACCAACAACAACAACAGCAACAACAAGAACAACATAGCAGCACCAACACCACGGCAACAATGGGGAAAACGCCTGTTAACGACTTGTTAACGCGAAGCAATTGCCGAAAATGAAGTGCGCGCAGCCGGAAGTGCGCCGACGAGCTCGACGCCATCTCGATGGCTCTCGGTTAACCTTGGGCCCAGCTCCGGCGACGACGATCCGACGTGGCTGCTGCTCTTGTTGTTATCGTTGTGCTGTTGTTGTCGTGTTGTTGCTGCTGTCGCTGATCCCTTTCGCTCGGCACGTAATTAAAATTGTTTCGCCAGCGTCGGCGTCAACTTCAAATTCTTCGCCGTCTTGAGCATCGTCACAGACATCGTCGGTGCCGCTGACGTCGCCGGCGCTTGCTGTCTCCTTCTCGCCAACACAGTCTTTGTCATGAATGTCGTGTCTGTTGCCCGAGTCGAGTCGAGGCGGATCGGATCGAATCGAATCGAGCCGCATTCGGTGGATTTCCGCCTCGGCGGCGGCCGAAAATTCGCCGCCGCCACGACTGAACTCGACTCGACTCGAGTGGTTTCTTCCATGGTTGGTGTCACGAAAATTCCGCGATTTCATTGCTGGCGACGACACGTGCGGGCTCCAGTGCGTCACTCGAACACTCGTCTTATTAGGAACTCCGGCAAATTTCCGGCGCTCTCGGTTTCGTTTGCGCCGTGCCGAGTTTGGCTCGCGATGCGATTGCATAATTGGCGGCTATGAGCGCAGAATTAATTGGCTCGCAGGGGGTTCTGCACGAACCGGGAACATGGCCTGAATATTCATGAGCCCGCAAGCAGTATGGGGAACATTAGACGCCCCAATATCCGAACGCATCTTCCCGACGACGCGGGCCCGCAACCGACTCGGAGGGCACCTGGCCTGGTTTCTTTCCGTCGCCGACTCCGACCAGCCGACTGCAGGTTTCACTTTCGTCTGCATTTTAATTAGCTTCGAAAGCAGTCCGCGGACGCCGCTGTGCGAGTTACGACATCTCGCGCTATCATAATTTAGGCCATATTTTCGTCGCTTGCGCAACGCCCCAGTCAGTTAGACGAGGGACGTGTTGGCGCTGTGAAATTTATATCGTGACATAAATCAGTGGCGAGCCAGCCTTTGTTTGGCCGCGAGACGCCGAAGAACGCGATCTGTGTTCACTTCATTTCCTACAAATCAACCGGTCAGGCAAATCTTGAACGTCGAAAGAATCGAAAGACCAAACAATTTATTGCTTCCTGGTTCACTGCGAAGATGCCATCGGTCGAGCTTGTCGCAGGCCGGCGCGCCGCAAACGAAAGACTGCGGCCACAAACCCGATTGGCCGCAGACGTCGCTGCCGTCGCCTCTGCCCCAGGTTTATTATCTTAACTGTGCGCGACGAAACCCGATTCCCTTTCGATACGCAATCAGTTCGAGTGATTTGTTCGACTTTTCACCGTGACTTGCGAATCGCCGCCAATCGACACATACACATGTGTCGACATGTGTGCACGCCGGCGCACACACACGAGGAGCCGCAGCCGTCGACATCGCTACAAATGGGGGAGAAATTGTGCAGAGCAGTCGGCTGCACCGCGGGCTTAATTAACGGACAATGGCGTTAACAAACACGCGGAAGACGCGGCTCCGACGGCCGCCGACCGACGGCCAAACGGTGAGCCGTGAACGGCGAACGGCGAAGGAGGCCGAGGGCCGGGAGCAAATGATATCACATCATGCTCTAAAAAGCAAATCAATAACGGCGATCAATCACGCGCTCGCCTCGCAGAAATCCAGCCGCGGGGGGTGGAACAATCGGAATCGCTGGCGGAAAGTAAAAGTGCGCGAACGAGTGCGGCGGCCGTCGCCGGGCACAGAACGTCTGGAGCGCCCGGCGAACGATTTTGGCTGCGTCGAAGCCCAGTCGGCCGCCTCCGAATTAGTCACGACTCCCGCGGCCGATGGGTGCCGATCCGATGCCTTCAAGCGGCCGCGAGCACGTTCCTTGGCGCAACTGGAATCGCGCCCGCGGAGGGGCTGCCGTCAATGGCAACGGCGCCCAATTGCTCGGCATCGGCCGCGGATTGCGAGAAGCGACGGGCGGGTCGGGCGACACCTGGCGACGCACCGACGCCCGGCCGGTGACACAAATAACACACGGCCCGGACGGACGAACGCCCAGTCAGGGCACGGGGCGACCGAATAGACGGACAGGCAGCCAGGCAGACAGTGAGTCGGTCAGAGCCCGATTAGGCTTTCGCTCTGGGTGCGCGTCGCTGGAGTGCGTCGGCGCTGCTTGAGCGGGCCGCAGCAACGGCCGACAGAGGCAAAAACAACGACGACGGTGTTTGTTTTTCGTTTGCTTTGGAAAATGCAACATGCGACGGTGGCGACTGGGTTGACGGTGCTGCCGTCGTACTTGTTGTCGTTGTCTTGGCAATTGTCATTAACGTTGTATCGTCGTCTTTGTTGTCGTTGTCGTTGCACCTCCAGTTCTGACTCCACTGCTCGGAATGTTTCGATGCGTCTCGAGCGCCTGCGCCTCGTTCGCGCTACCTCTCGGGGAAAATCAATATTTGCGAACTTGCTGACGATCTGCGAGCTACGCTCTTGTTGTTGCTGCGGCTGCCTCTGCTGCTTACACATTCTGCGCGACGTGTGGCGCAACGAGGCTGGTGCCGCTGAAGGTCGTTGGCAATAGCATGCCTATTGTCGGCCGAGACAGCGGCACCGGCAGCCGGTTCACGACAGCCAGCCAGGCACAATAAAGCGATGCGTTCCGTTGTGCAAACGATGCGAGTGCGATGACAAATGTAATGGATGCGACGGCATTTGAACCCTGTCCGTCCGTCCACCCGTTCCTCCGTCCGTCTGCCGTTCGGAGCGCCCATCTGTGGGTTCAAGCTTGTTGTTGCACAACCTCCTCTCCATGCCAGCATCGCATTAGGCAAGCGACAACAACTTAGATATTTTAATTTAAAGCCGTAGCCTCTCCATCGTGAGTTTAATTGAAAAACCTTCCTCGCCGGAGCAACCCGAGGGTCGCGCCAGGCACTCGGCGGACGCACCCCGGATTTTCGACCATTTGCCGCACGTTTCGAGCCCTGTCGATGGGTCAAACCCACCGGGCGCTTCCCGCAGGCACAGGCACGACAGCAGCTTCCGACTAAATGGCGGTGGCTCGTTGCCGGCATTAATTGCAATGTCGTGTCTGCGTTCAGCTCGGATTAAACAATGCCCAGACCCCGGCGATGAAGGTGAGCCGGGAGGGAAGGCTCAGAATTAGAGTCACGTGAACGGGCAACTGCATAATCGAGCGGGCGAGGGGCGGGCGGCTGGGGTTTCCGTCGCTCGGTCGACGCGTCGGGAACGTCGATTGCACAATCGATGGGTTTTACGTGGTCGTTGTCGGTGTCGAGACGTCGTCGTTGGGTGTCGCCGGGTGTCGTTGGGTGGTTTATGCAGATTTTCAATGCTGGATGTTGTCGCTGACGGGTGCGACGTGGCCAAGGAAAGTGTCATACGTTTTAAATAGCAACTATGATCACTTGCTTGATCGACCCTGGGCTGCTTTGCATCCTCGACCAACAAGTACTCGATTGGAGTATGGAATCTTATGCACGCGCATAAACAACTTCTCTTCGCTTACCTGCAACGAAAGAAGAATAAAATGATAATTAGTAACGAGCTCATTGCATGTCGGTTTAGATTGTTTTGGAATGCATTGGCTTGGGTGAGGAAAGGGGCGAGAATAGAGATGATTCATGTGTTTATAAAAACAACAGCAAAATGTTTGGGGAAATATTTTCCGGTTCGAGCATTTCCACGAACCGCGACTCTCGACTGATTCATCCATCCATCCATTCATTCATTCACAAATCGATGCACCTCGGTTCATTGATCTAGCTCCTTCGATCTTGGAATTACCAAAGTTCGATTGGCTGTGATTCAGGCATTGTTATTTAAAACATATTGATATGACGCGTTCTCTGAACCAGAATTACTAAGCAATCATCCGGGATTTGCATTTATTAATTGGTTTCAATCTGTCGTCTGTCTCCTGGCGCGGTCCTGATTCGAAACACAATAGCTTGAGACAAAGTTTCGTTCTGTTGAAATTCCAATTCATTTGACTCGTGCTTTTTTCCAATAACTCAATCGATTATTGGAGCGATAAAAGCCATTGTTTGGTGTCGCCCAGACACCCAGATACATTCGGCTCATTGGGATTTCGCTCCGACGCGAATGCATTGCCTCACGCAATAAACTGAAATGCGATGAGGTTTCGGAACAAACAACTTAAGAAACGAACGCGCTTGACTGAAGTTCTGATCGAAGCATAAGGCAAAGATTTTCCGTCCACACATTGCGGAAGCTGAACAGATTTTGCAAAAACAACAGCAACAACACAAGAGCTCTCGACAACATAAATGCCCAGCCAATGCGACTGCAACAACTACAACAAGTGGCAGCAACAAGGTGGGTGGGTTTCGGGCGAAGAATAAATTTCACGCTTAATAAAGAACCGCATGGGGAAAACACGTCGATCGAGGCGGTCGTGGCGGTCTCTTCTTCTTCTTCTGCTCCCTCGTTTTCGACTTTGGAGCGAGCGGACGGCACGATCCGCACGATCCAGGCAGGAGTGGGCAGTAACAACGTTGGCAAAGTCGGAAAATTACCGACAGCGTCGAAAGGAGTCGCGAAGAAAACGAAGTGCAATTTCTTCGAAAATTAATAAAAAACACTTTGTTCCGAGAGACGAGGAAGGGTGTCTGGGAGTGCGGTCGGTGTTGGCGGTGTTGCAACCCAGCAGCGGGCGCTCGTGCCGCGCTCTGGGAGGAGCCGCTGGTGCCTGAGGGGCGGCGTGTCTGGGAGGTGAGTCTGGGACTCCGACTCCGACTACAACTACGACGACTGACTACTACTAAGACTACTAAGACGACTGTGACTCCGTCGGCGACTCCGAGCGACGACCATTATCATATGCAACGGGCATTTGTTGCTGTTGCCGGGTATGCAGTGGCCAACGAGCACGACGAGAGCAGAAACAACGCAGAAAACGAGAAAATGCGAGGAAAGCACCAAAGACGAACAAAGGAAATCGAACAAAACCGGAGGAAAACAAACAAAAACTAAGAAAAGACAAAGCACGGCAAGGCAAACCAAAGCAAAAGGCAGAAAAACATGTGCGGCGAAAAGCGAGGAAAACAGTCAATATCGCACCATGCAAGCCATTCGAGCCATGCAAACCATGCAGTTCAAGTTGCTGCTGTCGCGGCTGCTCCCCGTTCTGTTGTTGTTGTTGTAGTTGTTGAGCGTGTTGCCGATGCCGAGCCCGAGCCGAGCATAACGGGTTTTCCTCGGTAACGGCCCCAGCACTCGTCGCAGTCGACGCCGTCGCCCCAACCAGAGGACAGAGGACGTCTGGGCGCCCCAGAGTGAGTCAGCGAGAGAGAACGAGAGAGGCGGCCACTCGGGGACGTCGAGCGATCGAGGCCCACTGCGCCGAAACGGGGACACGCGGCGTCCCAGGGCTGGGCCCCGAAGTGGCGAAATCGCGCCCTTAAGAGGCGTCCGCTTTGGAGGTCACGGCGTGCGGTCGCCTCGGGGACGGCGCGAAGGCTTAATTTATTTATTTATGCGGCCGATATCGGCAGCAGAAGCTCAGCTTGGCCCGACCTGGCCAGCAGCCTGACAACAGCCGTCATTACGAAGATGTTCGCCGCAACTTCGGTTGCACAACGGCTCTGTTAATGCAGGAATTTGAATGTTACGTCGGAGCCCATTTCATTTCCATTTCCCAGTCAACTTCACCGATTGACTCGTCTCGCTTTTCATTACATTCAGGCGGTCGCCCACATCGGCGGAGTGGGAATCAATCGGGTGAACGCGAATGGTCGTCAAATTGGCTGAAAAGGCTGCGGCTTGGCGTGACAGTTGGCGTAATCCGTCAATCGAGTGGTTGGCTCTGGATCTGCGGATCAGATAAAACTCGTTCGGCGGCCGACTCCAGCGTTGTCACTCAGTGCAGGTCGGAAAATCGGGTTCAAAGCGGTGGTCGGTGGTCTTTCGTGGTTTCAGTAAGAGTGGCCGGTGATCGGGCCGAGGTCCGAAGCCATGAGAATACTAATTGGATCTATGATTAATGGCCGTTTGTAATGCCACGAATTCTGCCGCCAAACTGGTCCAATGGAATCGAAAGTGTTTTCGTTATTGTTTGTCATGAATAACTATTTTAGTGTTGTCGTAAGCTTAGAATAAATTTTCGTTTTTTTATTCGCTTTCAATCAATGTCGGCAATTTTGATTTGTAATCCGACAACAGGTTTTCCTAAAAGTCTTTCGACAGATCCAAGATAAAAACGTCCTCATAATCGACACAATACAAACGATCGATTCCACAATCGCTGTTGAGAAATTCTCATTCGTTTCTCAATTAACTAAAGTCGACCAAATGCTAATACAATTCATCGCGATTCAGGCCCGACCCTCGCCTAAACCCCTCCACCAATTAGACCAATTAACATTCGCTCCGTCTCGGACGAAAACTAATAAGAAAACTCTGCGATGCTCGCTCTTGAATTCCATCGGCATTTGAATTTCGCAATCCGTGCGATCGCACAAATGCACTCCAATCAAAGCCATTTGATTGCTTTCCGCCGACTCGACTCAATGTAACGAATTGTTGAACAATGAAATCGGCGGAAAAAAAGCGCTGAATGAAAAAGAGACTACGGAGCCATTCGAGAAGAGCCCGTGGGGACGGAGAGAAGTGGAAGACGAGGAGGATGAACTTGCATTTTCCTGCACGACGATCGCCGGCTCTGCTCCTCTTGTTCGCGCTATTGAATTACGATCGCTTTCCCATCGACCCCTCGCCGCCTGCCGCTGCACGCGAGGATCGATCGACAGCCGGACGCATCGCGGAAATCGCCGACATCAGACAGACGACTGCCCTCGGTCCTCTGCCCAGACTGAGGCATCCGGCGACCGCGTGTCGGTCGCTCGGGCGCTCCATCCGGCCGTCACTTGTGCTTCCTCCCGTCGGCCCGGTCCTCCCCTGGGGTCGGGCGTGCTCTGGCTTTAGTCGGGCGTGAAGATCGTCTCGACGAGGAGCGTCGGCTGGGCGGCAAGTGCAAAGCGTGCCGACGCAAAGAAAGAAAACTCACTTACACACTCGGGCTAACTTTCGATTTCGTTGCATCAGCCGCAGACGCCGACGACGTCAGTGACGACGCCGACGTGACGACAGCAACGCCGACGACGTCAGTGACGACTGACGCCGCACTGAAGTCGAACCACGTCGAGCTTCGTGCCTACAGGGTGTTCGAGGCGACGGCCACATGTGAGGAAGCCGACACATTTCTTCGACTTCTGGCCCTCGGTAATTTATGTGCACTCTGCAGACACATTTCCACCGATTTGCATGGACAACAACAACGGCAAATGCGACCACCATGGCAATGGCAATAATAATAATGCAAACACGGCGAATGCGGCACGTGATCGAAATAACGTAGTCGCTGCCTTGATTTACGCCACTGGATGGCGATGGCGCCCTTGCGGCGATCGATCGGCTAATTAGGCGCCAGCGCGGAGGGCGTGGCCCAGACGGTGGCCTTGCCAGAGGCAGAGGCGGGCACGAAACTCATTAATGGACGCCGCTTCATCAATGGTCGATGGGCGGTGGGCGGTGGACGACGGCGAAAACGAGACCATTTGGACAAATATGAAAATGATTGAACGCGAGGACCTTTTAAGCCGAACGCCCGACCAGCCGGTAGGAATTGGCGGGCTGTGGCGCAACGCGACGCTTTGGTATTCCCAGTGGTGCGGCCGCGTAATCGGCCGGTTTCGATGGTTTCCAATCATTTACATTCGCATTGCTGAACGTTTAGGAAAACTCTGATTAATTTAAAGCAACATCGGGCTTGCTTTGCGCCAGACAATGTTGGGCGTTTCACAGAAGAGGGAGAAGCAGTGGGCGAAGACGAAGAGAGTGCAACGAGACGAAAGACTTAGGCGCCAAACTCGTTCAACACCCATTCCAACGTCTCGCGCTCGCCCATTTCGCGGCGACCGCGGCGAAGGGCGAGACTGGCGGGCGACAGCAGGGGCGGGGCGGATCCTGTTCGGCTGCGACTGCGACTGTGGCTGCTGCCGACGTCGTCATCTCCTTCGCCTGGGAGCAAACGGGTTGCCGACATGTTGTTGTTGCAGGTTTTTCTGTGCATTGTTTTTGCTTTGGTCGTTGTATGCGAATTGCAAACGAGTTATTTGGGTTAAAAGCGCGCGATGCAAAAGCCCGACAGCAAAGCCAACAATGACAACAACAAGAAAGGCACAAAACATAACGGTACCGAAATCGAGCAGCAGCAGCATCCGAGCCAGCAACAATGCCAACACAGACACACACAGGTAGAGATAAATTTCTGAATTTCTTGGACGCATGAAAGTGAAACTCACGGCAGCCGTCGCTGGGCACGACGTAACGTCGCCGTCGCAACGTAATGCGTAGCGTAATGGGCGATGTTGTTGTTGTTGTTGCTGCTGCTGCTGGTCTCCTCTTCTTCTCCTCGGCGGCGGCAGCGGCGGGGATCCAGCGGCTTAAGTGGTCCGCGGCCAGTTCCGGCATGCGATGTTCGCCTCAACATACGGTCGACATACGGTCGGTGAAAAGGCAGGGGGAAAGAGAGGTAACGAACAACAACAACAAGAAATTCAACATGAAGAACAACAACAATAATAAAACAACAACCGCTGCCGACGCTTCACATACTTGCCTTCGACGGTGACTCACAGACTCGGGCCCTGCATCGATGGAGGGCCGAGTGTGGGATAAAGAGAGAGAGAGAGGAGGGAGAGGGAGAAAGGAGGGAGAGGGAGAGAGTGAGACAGATAGAGAGAGAGTCTTTGGTGGTGTGTGTGTGCAGCATCATTTCACTTTCACGCAGCGCCAACGACAACCGCAACAACCAACAGAATCCCAACCCAACCACGACGACGACGACGACGAGGACAACCGCAAAGCCAAAAACAAAGACAAAGACAAAGCCCACGAGGCCCGGGATCCGCTGACGACTGCATCGTTGAAGTTTAATTTTCGAAATTTGTTTTTGAAGTTCACGCGCTCGAGGTGCGATCTTCGAATGCCGCTATTGTTGCTGCTATCGTGCGTGTTGTTGTCGTTGTGCTTCATTCGATTTCAAACTATCTTCGTCCGTTTAGCGATGTGCTGTCTCTCTCTCGACAGTGACAGGTGACAGGCGCCGTTGTTGTTACTGTTGCTGTCGGCTGATAGGCCGGCTTTTCCCCATCCCGGACGCCTCGATCACCTGCATCTTCCCACCACCGAATCAAGCACAGTTTAGAAAGTCTCAATAGGCGACAACTTTCGAAATGAACGAAAAAAACGAAAAATTACAAAAACCATAACTCAGGTGTCGAGTTATTTCGGGAATTCGACTGTCTCAGTTTTGAATACTGTGTTGCCATCCGATTGCATGCGCTTGAACTGGCATTGGGCCAAGTGTTTCCGCCTTTCAGAGGCCGCCACGACGCGCCGATCGCCACGATTAGAGCAACTGGTCCAATTACACAAAGCACTTCACGCCATTCCACAGCAGGCCCAGCTGGAAATGGCTTGGAATTCGTCCGAATAGAAAGGGTTCGCGTCGAAGAAGGCCTTGCTGTCAGTCGCCAGAAACATGAACTCCTTCTCCCCCACGAGAGATTCAAGAGGCGAACTCGTTGGCGTGCCAGCCGCTCGTCTATTGAATAATCGCTGCCGTCACTGCGAGCATGGCTGCGACTCTTGAAACGCCGCGAGTGGCTCGAAGTAGGAAGCGACCAGAAGCATCCAATCAAGCCGAGCCGCCGCACGCTGCACTCGAACAACTGCGCAGTTGCCGGCAACGTCGTCAACAACATCCACATCAGCACCATCAACGTCATTATCACAATCGCCATCCACATCTCCATCGTCATCGCCATCACCATCACCATCACCACCTTCTGAATGGCAGCAGAACCACTCGGTCAACTCTGGAGGAAGTGCGAGTCGGTCCACGCAGCCGGGCAGCGAGGGAAATGAGCAGCGCCCGCCGCGGACGACGGGGCTGGTGGTGAAGATGAGAAGTAGGAACCACAACGACAATCGTCTGGGACCAGTGACGACGCCTTTAGGCGGATGTGGCACCGAAATTCAATTAGCAAAAATTAAAATTCATTTCGAGAAGCCACAAAATTCCACCCAGACCCGAAACGAGTTTCGCACCATCTGTAGACAGCACCAACAACAGCAACGTCCGCAGAAGGAGCTGAAGAGCAGCTTCAGCGTTAGCACTTCAACTAAAGCAAATATTCTGCATCGAATTTGTTTTCGGTCTATCGCCCAGGTCGCCGATGATCGTCCGCGGAACGGCTCGGCACGGCGCAAACTCGATTTTGAATATTTTCGAAATTCGATGCCGCGAATTGTTTTAAATCAAAAATTAATGACTGCCAAAAAACAAAACAGAAACAAAAGCACATCGAGCATCGACAACAACAAATTCGACTGGGCTCAGTTCAACTCGGCGCGTGAGTTCAAGGCGAAATGTCGACGTTATCGGATATATATCATGCTGTCTCACACCTTCAAGGAAGTGGAATCGGGTGAAATGCGAAGAAGACGACAACAAGCACCGGGTCTCTCGCCCCTCACGAGCTGATCTTGATGTCACATCGAAAACCTCCGAACACCAAGGCGTTTTGTGGACTCGTGCAAGAGTCCGAGGTTCAAAGTTCGAGAGACCCGAGACAAATCCCCAAGCGTGGCTTCGAGCAGCTTCTCCAGGAACTAGCTCCAGGTGCCCCGGCCGTTCGGAGCCATTAATTATTCGCATTTAAAGCAGCTTACGTTCTGGGGCTTCGGGCAACGGCAACGGCGATTAATCTTCATTTGGCTCACACATAGACAGACCACGACGCCGCCGCCTCCTCCTCCTCCTCCTCCTCGGCGCTATCGATTTCGGCGGCGGCGGCAACAAATCGCTGCTGTCGTTCATTACTTCGCATCGGTTTCGCCTCCGCAACCTCTGATAAAGCGAGCTCGAACGAAGCGCATTGCCCGAGACGACACGAGGCAGGGATTGCATGCGCTCAGCCTCTCCGACCGTCCCCTCCTCTCTCCGAAGACCCGTTGAACTTGAGCGCGGGCGACTTCGCGGCGAGAGCGAAAGCGAATAAATCACTCGAGTCATTTCGATTTCGATTCGACCGAGCTCTGCAACGGCACCGCTTATTTCCTCGAGACCTTTCAGGAAACCGCCGGCGACGTTGTTGTTGTGGTTGTTGTTCCCCTTCGCCTCGCGTATTCGTTGAAAACGGATTTCATGGGCGGTGAGGAGAGGAAGGCGGCGCGTATTCTTCAGCAACAATAGCGAAAACCGCAATGAAAGTGATCGCCAAGCGGACCGAAACCCAACAACAGCCGGGGCCGACCGATGGAAACAGCAACGAAACCCATAGCAACAACAACGGCACGAGTTGCAACCAAATGCAGAGTATTCAACTCTGCAATTAACACGTTTGGCCGTGCCGTTGTCGGCGGTCGGTCATTGGCGATACCATTTGTTCGGCTTCGAACGATCACATGGACTTCCCCTGGTCCTCTCGTCGCTTTGGCATCTCGCCGAGCCTCGCGGTCGGTTCTCTCCGGCGGCTTTTCCTCTGCCCCCAGCGCCGCGGCGCACGTTCTCTCTTCGCTCTCGCTCGCCCCTGACTGGGACGTCGCTGACGACGACAGCTTCGATTCATCTTCGGGGTGGCATCACCGAGTGCGGAGCGAATCGCGCCGAGAAGGCATTGGAGCAGCGCCAAGTGGCCGAAGTGGCCCATGGTCTTCCAGTTGCGCTCGGCGAGGAGAGGAGAGGAGGGGCGGCAGCGGGTCGAGCAGCGACCGCGTGCATTTCAAGTTCGTCGCCTGGGTCTTTTGTTCTCGCAACGCTGCATTTTTCGAATTGCTGCGCTCGGCTCTCGTGGCTCGTGGTTCTCGGCTCTTGGCACTTGGCTCTTGTCCTCCGGGCATTTGCATGCGACCTGTTGCAGCCGCCGTCACGGCTGTCAGGGCTGCTGTTATGGTTATTGTTATTGTTATTGTTAGTGGTCTTGTTGCTGGCAACAACCTGTTGACAGCTTGTGCTGGCGCTGTTGACATTGTGCTGAGACCGTTGCTGAGAACTTGGTGCGAACTGCGTTCCAATCGGCTCCGGTTTCCTTGAGTCCGTCGTCGCCGCGTGCGTGTTTAATTTCAGACACGTTCGCCGACCGCCGGGGTGCCGAAACCGCCGACTCCGATTCCGACTGCGACTGCGCTTCGGATTCGTTGCCGAGAACGGCGAGCGACTGACACAAATCGCTTACGACGCCGGACGGTGTCGCCGAGCCCGAGAATCATTCTTCGGGCGCTCGTCGACTGCGCCGCAGTTCAATCGAATGCGAATGGCGTCAAAGTCGAACCGCATGCGCACCAGAGCCCAGCAGCAACAACAGCCAGCAGTGGAGGCAATCGAAAGGTGATAAATAACATCATCAGCGGCGCACGAGCGACGGCCGGGTGGAGGCGTCAATGCCATTGCGTAGGTGGCAGTCGAAATTCGAGTTCAGTCGAATGTTCTCAGCATCGCATCGACATCGAACGTGCACAGCTCGCGTCTTCAGTGGTTCGCTGCCGGTGGAGGTCGTTGGGAGTCGTTGAATCGCTGGTCGTTGAGTCTCCGGGAAGGAGGTGGCGAATCAGTCGGTTTGTCCCGGCAAAGCGAAATAAACAGAGATAAATCTCCAATATCAAGTTCGTGGCCCAAGTCTTTTGTTTTCCACCGGCGCTTGCGAGGCGACCGGCGGCGGCCACGCCCCCATCGCGCCCTCGGCCTCAGCCGCCGACGTTATCTAAGCCTCCGCGGTTACACAACGGAGCCGAGGAAACGAAGCCTAAGCCGAAACCAAACCCGACGAAATGAAACCTCGCATATTTTGAATATTTATAAACAAGTTAAGCGCGAAATAGGCGCGGCAGAGGGTGAGGGAGTGCTCTGCGAACGGGCGGAAAAGTCGGTTGGGAAACGAACTTTCTTCATTAGCGGACGGCCACGAATTCGTTAACTCAGCATTAATAGCCAATAACGCCAGCCAACAACGGCCAACATGCAGCGTGTTCCTGCCGCTCTGCTCTTCTGCCTTCTGTCTCATGCCGGGTCGAGCTGCAGATGCCGGACGGAGGGCTGGAAATGTATGTAAAGCCGCGCGGAGTCGCCGGCCGGAGTCGCCGGCCGGAGTCGCTTGGCCGAGAGCTGAGAGAGCTGCGCATCTGCCGCTCTCGTGACTCGGGTCACTTTCGTTTTCAACCTCGGGCGATCGAAATTGAGATCCAATCGAGTTGTGCTGGCGAACTCGAGGGGCATATTGGTTTCCAACAACAGCAACAACAACCGAAACCACAACACAACAACAACAACTACTCCAACATCTTCTTCTGCTTCTTCCCATCTCAACGCGACCGCATCTCGAGGCTTTCTTCGCTCTCCTTCTGCTTCTGCTTCTCCTTCTCTCTGCGCTGCTCGCCACATGGGATGAAAGTGAAATTCAATTGCTGTTGTTTTTGTTGTTGTTGTTACTGATGGCGTCGTGTGTTGAGTTGCTGTAAGTGTGAGTGTGTGCGTGCGCGCCTAAGTAGGTTGCCATTAATTGCTGTTGACTTTAGTGGCGAGTGACCGCGATTTCGGGATTTTCAACGTTCGAAATTTCCATTTCCAACCGAACGAGCGCCCGTCCGACCCAGGGCAGGCCCCGTGCCCCGGGGGCGGGCGGGGCTTTGCGAGTCAATAAAGGGTCGCAGTCGCCGCGATCGAAAGGAAAGTTGTTTGTGTCAACATTTGCTCCGACATCGCCTCTGTCGGTTGTGTAACTTGAGCGGCATCTGCGCCCAACCCCGGACTCGGCCCCAGCCATCGGCTCATCCTCAGCTGTTGTCGATGGCGTCGGTAGCGACGATGCTGCCGCCTCGTTTGCATTGATTTGCATTGCCGCCGTCGCCGGTGCCGTCACCGAATCGTCGAAATTCCGGCAGCTCCGCGCCTGACTGATTTTATTGTTAATTTATTTACACACACACACACACCCATGTTCTCCATGCTTGTTTTGCTCTCGATCGCAGGCAGTTCGTTTCGAATCTACATTTGCATAGAATTCGCGTTTCCAGTTCCCGCCCGGACCGTCTCAAGGTCCGGCTCGCTTGGCGGAAGCCCGTGAGCGCCGCGATTCCTGCCGCGGCCGCAGCAGGAGTGACGAGACGTGTTTGGGAAAGCAGTTAACATTTCAGCACAGAATACCAAACGGACACGACCGCGGGGACAGATGGAGAGACACAAAGTCAATTGCATAAACAGACGCATACACAGGCCGGAGGGTCAGAGAATTTATGCTCATTCGGATTCAGAAGAATTCAATACAAATCACTTGCGAAATAAATAAGAAAAACCACACTCCTTGCCATCCTCCCACGCTCAGGAAGAGGATCCGCCCCGGATCGACCCCCGTCATCCCTCGACCCACGTCGCACTCCAGTCGTGAGTCGTGTGGCTGCGAGACGCGACTCGTTCGGTTGGTTGGGAAATGGGGAAATGCAAAGCACTGTCGGGACTTCGTCGGCAGTTCACAGCAGGTCGATCAGAATGGGAAAGGGCGTCGGAGGAGGGTGGGGAGGGCGAATGTAGGACCTGACAAAAGTGCTTACCACAAGATAAATCCAATGAACAGGCTGCGCCGCATCATGGACGGCTTCCGGCACACTTCAGTGCTCAGTGCGCGGGGTGAGTGGGAGGAAAATAAAAAATACCGCACGGCGATGCAACGAACAGGAAGCAGGACACGGCACTGTCGGAGAACTTTTCGGTATTTCGATGTTTATTTTTGCAAATATTTATTCGAAATCAAGAGGCGATTGAAATATTTTTAATTTTATTTGTTTTTTACGCGAAATCAAGTTTCAATTATTTTGGATTAATTTATTGGATTGCTTCGCAAAGGTCGAAGCGAACCGAGTCAAGTCGAAGCGAAGCGAATCGAAGCGAATTGAATTCTCTTCTCTGAATGTCGTTTTCTCGGCGATGGAACGAGTGGAGCCGAGCCGAGTCGCGTCGAGCCTTTCACCACTCAGTGCACCGTTGACATTTGTTTTTGTTGCTGGCTGCGCGGCTGCTGGCGAGGCGCATCGCGGGCGACACGGGCAGGACGACGAAGGACGAGGCACGGGACCGCAGCTCGCCACGCGGACGTGGACACGGACACGAGGAGGACACGATGATGACCGGCGATCGGGAGGGCGGCGCTCGGCGGAGGCGGTGGCGGTGGCGGTGGCGGAGGAGATGCGCGCGTGCGTACGAGGCGAGAGGCCGAGAGTTTCTGCGGGCTGGCCGTGCGCGGGCCGAATAAAAACCCAGCCAGCCGGGGGGTCGAGTCGAACCGAGCAGAGTGAACGAGCGCGACTTGGCGACGGAGCGAGGGAGCGACGGACGACTGGCGTGCACGAACCTTGGCTGCCAACTGAACGGCGTGCGAAACCAGTAGGAACCCAAGAGTGTCTGAAAGCTGCGAGTGAACGCGCGCGACTTTAACAGCGAGCCGCCGGTTCATCGCGCGGTGAACCCCCGCCGCCGGCTGGGCCCACGAGTCGCAGACGGTGCCGGAGTCGGAGTCGGAGCCGGAGCTTTGGGAGCTTTGCGGGCAGCGCTGCCGCCGACGACAGCGACACTGACGCCGCTGTCGACGGCGACTCCTCGACTCGAGAGACGCCGTGGAGAGCGCTCGAGTCGCCTTTCGTCATCGCCTTCGCCATCGTCACCACATCCCGAGTCATTCAAATTCAAGTCGCCCGCCCACCGACGCAGCAGCCGACGCGCGCTCTCGCACCGATGCGCGATGCGCGCTGCAGCTCTCAGATGCTCGGCAGAGAAAGTGGCCGACGGTCTGCTGTTTGCTTGTTTGCCGTTGCTTCTGCTCCACTGTGGTTGCTGGCTCTGCTCTTGTGTCGGCAGCATCCGAGAGAAGAAAGAAGAAGCGCCTGCTTTGTTTTTGTTGTTGCTGTGGCTGTGGCTGTGGCTGCCGCGACGCAGGCATGACATTTACAAGATCCACTATCCGCGAGATACAGCGCCGCGTCGGTTTGTTATCATTTGTTGCTTTTGTTGTTATTGTCATTGCCTGCTGCTGCCAGTGTCTCGAATTAATAGCTTCAAATTGAGCTTTACAAATGGAAATGGGAGCCGTGGATGAAGACGAAGTCGACGCTGAAGCCGATGCTGAAACTTTTGCCTGTCATCTTCGCGGCCATTGTGCTGTTGTTGTAGTCTTTGTTATTGTTACGGTCGTTGTTGCTATGGTTGGTTGTTTTTGTCGTTGTTGCAATGCCAAAGAGCCGAAGTCCAGCGATGAGATCGGGTGGTTGCGATCGCTGTTTTAATTGTCTCGATAACCGCCTCCTCTTTGTTGGCCACAGGCCGTCTCGACATCTCGCTCTGCTCGTGCCGACCACTGGCCACCAACCCCGCCCCTTCTCCATCTCGTCCACCTCCCCGTCACCTTGCGTATTACCGTTAGCCGATTGATTTGCTTCCCCCTGTTCGGAGTTCGCGCTCGGCGGCGAAGACGATTTGAAAAATCGCATTTTAATTGCAAGCGAATATTTTGGAAACGGATTCCGAGCTTCGCATTCCCAGACTCGATTTTGTTGTGGTCCACGTCCACGTCCACGTCCATGTTGTGTGCTTGTTGTTGGGGGCGATGATGTAAGGCTCGCTAATCGGCGGTCGTCCACGGATCCAGTGTCACCGGGTACCAGGGCGTTCGTGACGCGACGCGACGCGACTGGGTTTCGCGATTCCACGGATGCGTTGCGTCAGACGCCGGCAGCGGATCCTCGTCGTGCCGGCCGCCGCTCGGAACCGCTCGAGCTGCGCTCGCGCTTTCGGGGCTCTACTGGTTTCTCGACCTTCAAACTCGCGCGAGGCGAATCGGCGGGGGTCGCGCGGGGGGCGCGCGCAATTTCAAAGTCGTTACAAGAACCCGTTGATATTTCGTCGCGACCGCTTTTGGAATTCCAATTCTACTTCTTAATATTTTACACTCATTTCGTTCTTATTGGAACTTTATATTCGATGACTTTACTTTTTGCTTTGAAGATTCCATGTTTTGCAATAAAAATTAGTCACGGATCCTCTTCGCGGAAAGTCCCCGTTGCTGGGGCGCGTTCGACAGTGGCCTCCATCCGTGGGCCGCCGGGTTTCTCCCGACCGACAGTCGTGGCGGCCTTATATTGGAGCAAACTAAACACATGCAAATGTATGCAGCAGAGGGAGGAAAGGCGTGGAGAATTCAGAGAAGATTTCACGGAAAATTACAAAAATAAATTCTTAAATTTGGGAATCCACAGGGCAAACTCTACGTTAAACCCCTAACAAACAATCGAAAGTGGCAGCGTTTGAGGTGATTGTGCGAAGATGGGCTTCCCTCTACAAGACAAACATTCGGATAGATCTTTTCTATCGAATGGTTCTTTTCACTCACGTCAGCAGCCTCGCCGCTGGCCGTCCTGGCCAACCCTGCCGGACGTTCGTGGAAATTCGCTCCTCGCCGTCTGAACTCTTGGCATGTGGAGCCCGACCTCATGGGTCGCTAATTAAAGGTCGCTAGACAAATGTTCGATGGTTCATTACTCCAGCTCGCCTCAGCAACTCTGGCCAAGAGCTCAGACCATTAGGGAAAATTGTTTTGGAAAACATCAGACATAACTAATTGTTGCAGCGGACTACAAACAAATTAAATCTAGTGAAAGGTAAGGTAAAATATTGAAACTTTTTGAATTGCTTTGCAGGATTAAGGCTAATAAAAGTATTCAAATATTTGTGAATTTGAAACAACCAAAGATTTGAAATCGACTCCTCCACCAGTCTCCATCGCCTCGTTCCTCCGCCTGGCTCTCCATCCAGCCCTAATGACGAAAACAATTTACCGTAAATTATTGGCTAATTTATTTATCTCTTCCGCGAATTTCTGGAATTTCGCAACTTTGGGGAACTTTTCGCTGAAGTCTGAGCTTTTGCAGTTCTGGCTGCAACTTCGGTTGGTATCGAGTCCCAGGAAATTCCCCGCTGTAGACGTTTCCAACTCATAGTGATGGATGGCCTGCTGGTAATGGAGCCACGTGCCCGCCGGCCCGATAAGAAGTCGCTCTAATTGCACCGACTCCAACGCCCGACTCCACCGACCGACCCCACCGTTCCGGGAGCTGCGGCAGGGCTTTGGTGAGAGCAAATATTGGGTATTTGCATGCCAATGAATCGACCGAAAGAGCTTCATCACTGGATCCGGTCGGCGGTCGTTCGCTCGGTCGGTTGGTGGTTCACGTGGTGCGGCGGGGTCTCTTCAGAGGCCGAAGAGCGCTCGCTCGCTCGACCGCTCGCTCGCAGCGATGGTTAATTTAGTCGAGTTCACAGACTTAGAAATAAACTTGTTTAACATTTGGCGCTCGCACGCTGTGGTACGAGCCGCATCCCGGATGGAGATGGAGATGTAGATGGAGATCGAGTGCGCGTCGTCGCCGGCACAGCGGCCGAAAAAACCAGACGGCGCGGCCGCGACGAAGTTCCGGGGCGCTACGGCCGGAGAGAGGCCGATCGGACCGGAGGCGGATGTCGCGACCTCTGTTTTGTTTTCGACTCACACTCGCTCTCGCTGGGGCGAAAATCGGAGAAAGTCTTCGGCGAACGGCGACTGAAGACGAAGACGAGCAGGCGATCCGCGATCGATGGTCGTTGGTCGGTGGTCGGCGAGAATCTCTGGCGTAACCGCGGCTTGCACAAGCGCCTCCGCCATTGACACATTTCGCCGGCCTTTCCAGAGTTATACAATTTTCCTCTTCGGTCATCCGTCTTCGTCTGCGTTTCGGCCTGGTTCGCGCTCCTCGACTGCTTTCATTGTTGTTTTTATTAGATTTTCGGTTTCATGTGCTTTGGCATCTGGCGGCAGGCAGAGGCGCTCCAGTTTCGCCGTGATTATCCAACGGCATTTGCATGCGAACTCGTCCAAAGCGCAGCTCGTTTCCACCCCTCGCCGACACGGAAGCCCTCGGAAACTGGCTGCGGGTCGGTTTCCAGTCTTTGCGACGGGTCTCTGGTAGCCAAAAAACCCAAACGGAATAACAACGGCTAAATAAATCAATGCTAACCGAATTGATAAGGCTTACACAAATAAATTTTAAAATATGTGAGTCTTTTGAAAGCCATTATTTTCTAATTGGAATAAGGCAGAAGAAACGAAAGACTCAAGACACGAACCTAATTGCCCAAATTCAATGTCATTCCACACCGAATTCACCCTTTGTCATCCCTCCCTCGCCCGAGAGACCCACCGAACGAACCCCGCCGTCGCCGTCGTCGCCGTTGCCGTTCGCCAGGTTCGACTCGAATTTCGCCGCCCAACCGGATGCGAGCGAGCCAAGCTCAGACGAGGTGTAGAAACCTTCTTAACGCCCATTGTTGTTGCCTTTGTCATTGTTATTGTTATTGTTATTGTTATTGTTATTAATATTGTTTGGTCCATTGTTGTAGTTGTTGCCAGTTGGCGGCGGTAATTGACATCAAGTTGACTGACAGCTCGGTCGCAGCGCGCGTGCGCCGCGTAGGCGGGAGCCGTCGACATCGCCGGCGTCGTCGCCCGGTCGTGATCCGAGATTTTCAACACATTGCCCTGAGCTCTTTTCGCGATGGGCCTGGTGGCTGGTGGGATGAGATGGGATGACAGCGCCGGTGAAACGAGATGCTGAACGTCGCAGAGCCAACCAAGCCACAGGGCGCAGAGCACAGGGCGAAGAAATGCAGAGCCACTCCTTCCACCGAGCCACGTGTGTTCGCTGCCATCAGCGTGTTGATGGCTTAATCCGGGCAGGCTCTAACGATTTCGGCTGCCGAGCCGCGTACGGCCCCGCATTCATGGTGAAACCAGGGCCGCAGTCACAGTGGAACTAAACGCGCGGTTGCCCCCAGAAGCATGCAACGGTTCCTGCTGAGCCGACAACAACCAAAAGTATGCAACGCTTTGCAGCATCTGTAGTTCTGCGACTTCCGCAACATGTTGCGGTTTGAATTTGAGTAAAGCGACTTCTGCAACATTTTCTCGGCAACATGACCCCAGGCACAAGCTCAGTTCCCTCGCCGTGCAGCCAACGAAACGCAGCCAGTTAGAGAAGATTAAATTAACCCTTTATTTCACACTCACTTTCTACTATCACAATACTCTTAACGGAGCCGACTCACGACTGCTTCTTCGCCACGAGGGTCGCCTCCTGGGCGCGCGTCCACGAGCGCCGCAGTCGCCGCACCAGGCGCAGCGGCACCCAGACGAGCACGAAAAGCGCGGCCAGGACGCAGCCCAGCACGTCCAGCAGCAGGTACTGGTACAGCGGCATGAAGGCGCCGTGCGACTTGAGGTGCGCGGCGCCCCGGTGCCGCAGCACGTACTCGATCCAGAAGGTGGCCTCGTCCAGGGGGTGGCGCGGGTTGTCGCGGAAGCGCTGCGAGAGCTCGAGGGCGCGCCGCTTGTAGCGCGGGTCGGCGACGAGGGCGCGCACGCTGGTCACCAGCTCCTCGGCGGTCAGCTGCGAGAAGACCAGGGAGCGCGCGTAGCCGGCGCGCACCGACTTGAGCGTGTTGCGGTGCTGGTCGCCGTAGAGCGGGACGCAGAGCATCGGGACGCCCCAGTGGATGCCCTCCTGGGTGCCGAAGATGCCGCCGTGCGTGATGAACAGCCGCACGTTGGGGTGGGCGAGGACGTCGTTCTGGGGCAGCCACTGGCGGATCATGACGTTGGGCGGCAGCCGCCCGAGCGACACGTTCTCGTACTTCCAGAGCACGCGCTGGCGCAGCTGGCCGAAGGCCTGCAGGATGAGCGCGGTCTTCTCGGGCGGCATGTCCGTGGACTTCATGTACGAGCCGAGGCTGAAGTAGACGACGCCGTGCGTGGCGTTGTCCATGAAGGCCTGCAGGTCGGCGGGCAGCGGGCGCGCGGGCCGGATGTGGGCGCCGCCCACATCCACCAAGCCCGGCATGCTGGGGCGCGGCAGGTCGGTGCTGCGGTGGCTGTTGATCAGCATCAGCGAGATGTTCTTCTCCAGGTCGCGCACGTGCGGCAGGGGGCCTGCGGGGAGGACGAGGAGAGCGGTTCAGGGCGGTTCAGGACTGTTCAGGGCGGTTGGCAACGGTCGGCCTCGTAGACTCACCGTCGAGGTGTGGGCCGAAGTGGCGCTCGGCCATGTCCTGCATCTGAGGCAGGTAGTGCCAGTAGCGCATGGTCGAGTCGTAGAGCGACAGGTAGGTGTTGTAGGCGCGCTCGGCGAACGTCATGCGGTCGGTGTGGGCCAGCAGGAGGTGCGGGATCAAGGCCCAGGGCGTCAGGAGGCCCATCGCGTGGTCCATGTTGTCGGCGTAGCCCATGGTGCCGATGGTCACGACGGGGCAGCCGAACTTGTGGCCGAACATCAGGAAGCTCTCGTGGAAGAACTGCTCCAGGATCACCAGGTCGAAGCGGCGGTCGCGGCTCGCGATCAGCTGCTGCACCTTCGGGTCGCGCAGCGCGTGCTCCGAGGTCAGGAGGCCGAGCGTCCAAAACATCTGCAGGTTCTGGAAGTTGCTCGCGTACCGCATCTGGAAGACCACCTCCTTGGGGTCTGCAAAGGGAGACAAAGGCGAGAGATCAGGGGTCAGAGAGGCCCAGCGATGGTTGTGGGGGCCTCACAGTAGCGCGGGATGTCGAACTTGGGCTCGATGATGATCTCGGTGAGGTTGGGGTGCGGCTGCTTCGTCGGGTGGTTCGAGACGGCGGTCACGTGGTGGCCGCGCCGCAGCAGGTCGCGCAGGAAGTGCTCCAGCCACATCCAGTGGCTGGGCGCCGGAAAGGGGCCCATGAAGAGGATGCTGGCGGCGTCGACGGGCGCGGGCTGCAGCGGCCCCCAGGCCAAGGCCAGCAGCAGCAGCAGCGGAGCCGACAGCGACGACAGCTTCAGATGCATCTGCAACGAGGGATCCGAGATCGGTTGTCAGTGCTCGGTCGGTCACTTTTGCACACTCGCAGTTCGCTTAGGAGTCGGCCAGGCGAGCAGGTTGGCGGGTGTGGCGAAGGCGTCTCAACGCCGAGGGACCTGACGCAATGCACGCGACTCGAGTCGGCGGCATTTCGTCATCCGCGCTGGCAGACGGCCAGCGGTCGCAGCCCATTGAGATGGAAATTAATGCGGCCGCGTCGAGCTCACGCTGACTGGCTGGACTTGGCCAAGCCAAGTCAGTGCAAAAGTTGCGCAAATTAATACGGAACGTGCACCGCCTCCGAGATCGCGACTGGGGATGAGGGGGTCGTGGAAGGTCGAGGAAGAGACCCAGGGTACGAAGGTTAGCAAACTGGGTGAACCGGCAGACTCCCTCAGGGGTCTGATTCAGGGGGGTTGACGAAAAGCTGAGCTAAGGGAATCTAGAGATTCTATGAAGAGGCTAGAGAGAAAACGTTTATTTCATAAACCAAATCTTATCTTGTTATTAGCATTAATGTAAGGAACTCGAGTAAATGCCATGTATTCTTTACTGTTATACATTATTATAATTTATATTTTTATTGTTATATGGGAATCCACAGACTATATAAAGAGACTGGATACTTGTTTTAATAGAAAGAAACTTGAGTAAATGCTTTTTATTTTTATCGTTATATATTTCTATACTTTTCTATTGTCAATAGAATTTCTTGTTCAACCAACCCGGGTGTCTTCGTTTTATTTACGTTTTTACGGGTTTCTACGAGAGGAAATCGAATATCTGCCCTACAACGTACTGCCTACTGCAATAACCGCAATACTTGGCCGCTGAAGCAGGTCCCTCAGAGTTCCAGCCGTGATGTCGGGTAGCATCGGTGGAATCCCGGGGTATGTGGGCGAAATCCCAGCTGCAATCAATCGTCGACCACCGTCCACAATGTCGACGCCCCCCATAAATCGAGGCAGGAGTCAAACAAAAGCCCACAACTCAGTTGTACGTGTTTGAAATTCGCAAAAACCGTCAGAAGACCTCGGTATTTGCTTCGAAGAGCCAGTGTTTGTTTCGGAAAGCCATTACAAAGAACATCGAGGCAGCGACCTGTCCAAATACCCGCGTAATATTATGGGCCATAAACGAGTTTACGAACCAGACAGACGAGATAATGCGAAAGTATTGCCTGATGTATTGCATTCTGTGTGCGATATTTAATTAGATATTTAGTGTCGCGTGATGGTTGCACAAGTTGCGAGACGCATTTCAACCAGTGACAATTTTTCAAAATTTTATACACATAAATGCATTTCAGATCTTTCAGAGAAATTTCTTGCTTCATTGCTTTTTTTCCCTATACTTTTCGAATTTCTAACCAGTCACCCTTCACCCTGTACAAAAATACAACCAAGACATTACTTGATCAAATCAACCCCCGATCGACCCTTGAACGATTACAGCGATAGCGGAATCGAATGACAATTTCCTGGCTATCAGTGTCAACGACGAGTGGATCAGATCAGTGGCAGACTGTTATCAGTATTGTCTCAAGATCAACCGTGATATCGCCGATCGCGAATAGGGCAAGAGAAACACACATAATAGTATTAACAGCTAATGGAATGAGTTCGTGGAGAACGCAATGAGAAACGAGTTGACGGGGCCGCAGCCGAACTTCTCACGGCACCGTGTATGTAATGAGGACTGAAGAAATTCACAAATGCTCAAAACTGCACGAACAATCGGGAATGAGAGCAATTAGAAATGCACAAATTTGCACATTCCGCGATCGGGCGAACCTTTGGTGTGGAACTGCGCGGAGTCCGGAATCCAGGCGGCGGCCGATCGAGTTTCGGCTTTCAATGGGGCGAGGGCGAGGGCGGACGCGGATTCGGCGGTGCAGGTCGAGGATCGAGAATTGGCGCGTCCGACGAGCTGCTCGCTGCAGTTGTCACTGGCGGCGCTGGTGCAGCGCGCCCGACTCGAAGGCGCGATCGTGGACGAGCCGCTCTCCTCGCTCGACAGACACTCGGAAGCTTCGCCGCGACGAACGGCGATCGGCGATCGGCGACCGGAGGCGATGCTCGGCAACCCTGGCAATGAAAGTCGCATTCAAAGCGAGTGCAACGACAATTGCCTCGCCAACAAATCGCACACACACAGCCAATGCACGCTCATCCAAGTGCGGGGCAACGGCAGTTGCTACTGCAACAACATGAGCACCAACAATAACAAGTACAACAGCAACAGCAACAACGACGGTGACAGCGACAACGAAACGACCACTACAGCGATCTTGAGCGAGCACAAGGCGAAAGCTTCGGGGAGCTTTTTCGACGCACTCCCAGTGGGACTCGTTGAGTGGAGGCAGAGGAGGAGGCGGGACAGGACCGGTCGGAGGCCGCCCTCTCTCGGTCAAGGTCAACGCAGGTGAACATCGCCGCCGCGGCCAGACATAAGAATCGGCTCAGACCAGAGGTCCAGGGTGCAAAACAAATCAACCTCGATTGCGCTGATACGAGCGCCACAGCGAATGCGAATACCCTACAGGCGGTAGTCGGCAGGCGGCTCCAGGTCTCCGCATCTCCCTCTGGAGATGGAAGATTGTGAAATTTTCACGTATCTCTTCGCTTGGAGAGGAGGACCAAAGTGAGTTCAGTTCATTCTTGCCAAGACGTTGAACTTCGAAATAAGGCATTAAAATAAATACATATAACACCAAAAAAAAAAAAAATGTGAAAAAACCACCAAAATAACAAACAAACAACTCGCAAATCTGGTGTATAATTGATTTCGCAACCTATTCGCGTTCCTTCCACTGTCTCTCTTCGGCCCTCGCCCCCACCCTGGCGATGATTGACAGATGATCTCGTATAGGTGATGCCTGAAGCCTCTGGGGGCATCGGCCTCGACTCCATCGTGGCTTGGGACATCGCTCTTCGACAGCTGTGCTCCCTCAGGACAAGAGTCCCCTGACCTCGTAGTCCACGAAAGTCAGGCGATCGGTCGATCGGTCGATCGGCCGACGACCGAGTTTGATCGCCGCCAGCGATCGCGCAACTGGTTTTGATCCACGGAAATGGAATTCGAAATGAATTAGTCGAATGATTTCGTTTCACGCTTATGCATTTCTGACGATCGCTTGGAAGCTCTCGCACTTCCTCACCTCGCCCTACTGTCCCCCAATTTGTCACGCCTGCGATCCGGCGGCCGATCGCAGCCGAAATCCGACGCGTGCTTTTAAAAGCCAATAAATCGGTTCCCCTCTCAGCTCCTCCGCCTCCGGCTGCGGCTCCTCTGCGTGCTTCGGACCATCGGACCTCGGATGCGGGTGGCATCGCCGTCAGCCGCGGCCGGCGATTAGTCTACTAAAAGGTGCCCGTGGCCTGTTTAGGCTGCTCTTTCGGATCGAAATCGGAAACTTATGGAAATCCGATAGGCTCCAAGTCAGGGAGAGGAAGGGAGACCTGGAGAGGAAGAAAGGGACGGAGGTAGGGTGGGGAAAGTGCGTTCATGGGTGCGGAAAGCGAGAGTCTTCCGAGGAGTATCGATCACTACCGGATCCGCGAGCACTGGCCCATGGTTGGTTCCTGGAAGGGTCGGCCTTTGGGAAAGTTCCGATTTCCCCGAATGCGGATCCGCCGCCGTGGAAACCCAGAGGCCCGGCACGACTTTGAGGTTTGGCTTGGTCTGGCCTGGCGAAAGCTGTGCACGACACGTCCGCGGTCCGGCGGCGCATCCCGGTGCACCGACGATCAAATTACGCCAAAGAACACACATAGGAATACAGCAATAAATTGTCAATGAAATAAATAAGCAGTGAAATAAATAAGCAATGAAATGAACAACAAAACAAACAACGATCTCTTATTTAAATTATGCGAATTCGAGAGAAATTAATCGCAGGCGCAGATAAGCGTGGCCGGATGAGTCTCGGCCGAGCATCGGTCGCTTTCGGGACGAGGTGCGAGGGGCTCCGAATTCATTTGGTTCTACCTCGGACTTTCATTCGCCTGACGAAACACACTAATTACAAGGGGAGAACATGTAAAAACGAAGCAAACAAACACCGTTTAGGAGACAATCGCAATCGGTCGCGAGTCGCGGTACCGGAATTTGGTGGCGATCTTCGTTGAGTTCGTCATCACGCGAGGTCGGGCCGTGCACGGCGAGCGACAGGGCGAGGGCGAGTTGTTGGGTCTGACGAGTTGGCGTCGGCCCAGTCTTCCAAGGGGCGGGACGATTCCGTCCGTCCGTCGCTGGACGCGGGATCGATCAATGGGCGAGGGTTGGGCGCGCTTCGATGCCGCGATCGCCTGATGCGCATGATTGACGCGCGTTACACAGTCCAGCTACAATAACAACACGACAACAACTAGAAATTAAACTAAGACAACAAAAATGAAAGCAACTAAAAGAATAACAACAAAAACAACAACAACAACAACAACAACAACAACGAGTATACACAACAATTAGAGCTACGAAAAAGTGAGCGAATGTGAAAAAACGAAATGAAGACATTGACATGATCCGTAAAAAGAGCAGCAGCAGACAGCAGCAAACACAAGGGAACAATAGCAACAACAACAAGAACAAGAATAACAACAATAACGATAATAACAACAACAACAGGAAAAACAACAACTATAACAACCCACTACCAACACGCCAGCAATGCCGTCAATATTCATTTAATATTCTGTCATTGTTGTACTTGCAGTTGAACGACTGGTTGTTGCTGGGCTTATTGTTGTTGTAGTTGTTCTTGTTGCTGTCGTTCTTATTGTTGTTCGTGTTGTTGTTGTTGCTCCTGCTGCTCTTCCTGCTGCCGTTGCTCCTGCCGTTCGCAGTAATTTGTCAAAATTTCAACGGAAGACTGAAGGCGTCGCTGGCGGCAGCGACGGCGACTGCGGCCGACCAGACGATGTTGGCGGGGATGACGTGCTTAATTGTTGTTCTTATTGTTGGTGTTTGTGTTGCTTTTGTTGTTCGCCTCTTCATTGTTGCTCTTATTGCTCTGGCTATTGCTGTTGTTATTGTTCAGGCTGAGGCAGAGGCTGAGGCTGGAGGTGGTGCAGCGTGTGTCGAAATCGGAGGAGCTGCGAAAAGTTCAACGCGCTGCAGTGAACTTTCAGACATGGTCTGTTGTTGTTGTTTTCCTATTGTTCTTCTTTTTTTCTTCTTCTTGGTGTTGTTGTTGTTCTTCTTCTTGTTCTTGTTGTTGTTGCAATAAAGACCCTTCCAATCTGTCAAAACTTGATTGAATCGTCTGCCGAGGGAGGGCGAAATTCATTCGCCCAAATCGAAGGGCGAAGGCCAAAGCCAAATCATGAAAATCTCCTCTTGCTTCCCAATTGGTTATTTGAAAGCATTTCCGTTTTCCCAGCTGCCGCTCACCCCTGCCCTAATTGGACTCAATTATTTTCGGAGCTCAACAATTAAACGATCCGATAATCCGATCTCATTATAGCAAATTAAGTCACACATACCTACGACGAGGGTTCTCCTTAGTTGAGTGGATTTTTCATTTGAAATAAACAAAGAAGAACAAAGAAACATGAAATGCAAAACAAAAAATAAGTAAAATAAATAAAAGTAAATAAACAATAAATTATGAATGAATAGAACAATTCAAAATTCAGTGGGTGAAATAGAAATTTTAAATAACAAACAATATTAAACAATTACCATCGATGTAAATACACAAATAAACTCGAAATGAAGTGAAAAATTAAAAAATAAATACATTTCGGTATAACAAAATTTTTTCTCTGTCTTTGCGATTACTAGGGATTTGGGACATTTTACCAAAAATTGTGCCTTGATTAAGTCTTCACTCGCATCCATTTGCAGTTGAGATGGTATTCAATGAATGGGCGCAATTACTTGAAAATATTACTCATTGATTTCCCACTAATCTCATTGATTTATCTAAACCTAGCGGCTCCGACCTCCGCTCTCCGCTCGGTCCACCCCTGAAGCGCTCTCGTAATCCAATTGATGGGTTTCCAGCTCTTTAACTCACAATTAATTTCCAATTAGGCTCCCCGCAAATGCGCTCGCCGACGGCTTCTCTGAGACGGACCTCGCACCACACGAGCCTCTCCCACTCTCTCGCCCTCACTTTCGCTCACTCCCTCTCGCTGTAACCCTCTCTCGCACTCCCTTCAGCTTCGACTCCGTGGTCAGCTCCGCTCCCCACACGCAATCCAATTGAATTTATGAGCGTTTTCCATGAATGAAGCACCATTCAATGGGCCTGCGTCGCGTCGCCGCAGCCCACGCCGCAGCCGCAGCCGCGTCGCTCCCCGGCCGCTCCATTGGAGCGTGCGATCGCCCAAGTTCTGCCTCTCCGTTCGTCCGTCCGTCCCTCCATCTGTCCCGCTTTGTTGTTCGCGACGACGTCGTCTTCGCTGGATCTGCTCGCAAATGGCCTTTGGAAATTCGTTTACGCCACACCAGGCCAGGCCACGACAGCGGCGGCGGAATGTCTTTTGTCCATTGTCATCGTCGATCGTCGATCGTTTCCACTGAATCGGGGCCCGTCTCCGTGGGGCCCCCACGAGCCCAAGTTGCCCGAGATCGGCGACTCGGCACGGCCACCTCTTCCTTCCTTCAAGGAAGCAATGACGTAATCGACTCCGACCGACTTTGCGGTAGCGACAATTGAGCAGTTCGTTTTTTATGAATCCTTCACACGTTTGACATTTATTTGCCCGCTCATCCCGGGGGCGAATCGACCCCAGACCAAGACCCAGACCCCTGACGAGGACCCAGGCCGCGCCGCCCACGTCCCAATAAATCTCGCTGTCAAATGCAAATGACTCCGGCCGAGGTGTCTAATGACGTCCGGGCGAGGACCTGACAACAGCCGACGCCCGACATCCGACAGGACAACAACAGGAGCTACCCCGCCGACCTCACGCCGGTACGTCCGAGGGGTCGCGCAAACGGCCCCGGTGCACGCATGATTAAGACGAATGCAGAGAATTTAATGCCTCGGCGATGAGAGGCGGTGATGAGTGGCAGGTCGGGGAGTGCCCAGGTCCGTCCGTCCTGACGAGGGCCCGGCCTCGACCACGACCCCGACCCCGACCTGGCGCGCCGTCCATCCGTTGCAGGGCCCTTCGCCGAGGCCCGGAACCACCCTTAAGTGCGCCCAGCTCTGGGTGAGGGACGAGTTGAGACGATGTCGACTCGAGGAGCTGCTCCGCCGATCCCTCGGTTGAAGTGAAATTCAATATTGTATGGAAAATCCTTTCACGCATGAAGAGCCTCCGGGGTCAGCGAAGTTCACGCGCGAACCAAGACGCCGAGGCGGACGCGGACCCGGCCCACGACGTCGTAGGCACGATCGGCGAGATCTCGGCGCGCGGTCGCAGGGAAAAGTTAATTGAATTGAATGCTGAAAGGGCCACGAGCACCGTGGAGCAAATGAGGGGGACGAACTGCCGGCATCTGCAGCGTCCCGCCAACCCACGCCCTCACCCCGTGCACTCCTTCCATCCATCGCCATCCTCACGCAGACTCCCTCCTTCCCTCCCGAGTCGCGGTCGCGGTCTTGGAGTCGAACACGCTGGCGATGAGCCGTGCCTCCGCCGGCGAGCAACATGTGCTGGAGTCGCGCCGCTGCAGCTGGGCCTGAGCGCCTGGTGATCGATTCCCAGGCGGACGCGACGCGGATCGGTCGAGGTGCCTGCGATCGGGCACAGATGCAAATGCCGAGCGAGAACGTCCTCTCCGCTGCCGCCGACGAGGAGGCCCGCAGAGAGCGAGAGAGCCAGAGAACCCATGAAGCATCTGCGTGTCTCTCCGAACGACGAGTCTCTCGACGCAGACGGGATGCGATGCGATGAGATGCGAGCGATGGATGCGAGGAAAACTCACCGCTCGCCGCTCAGCTCGGCGGCCGTGCGGCGGGCTCACCCCGAAAATGAGTGCGAGTGGCAGCGACAGCGACGTTGGCAGCGCCGTCGGCGTTGGCGGCGGTGTCGCTGTCGGAAAATGTATCGCGGCGGCCGCGGCGCGAGTGAGTCGCGGGTGCGCCGGGCCCAGCGCCCGAGTCAGTCTGCGAGCAAACGTCGTGCGGAGCATTTGGTGCGGGCGGATCGAACGACGACCGACCGACCGACAGACCGAGCAATCGAGCAAACCGAGCGACGACAGTCGGAGCAACCGAATCCAGCCGAGTGCGTGTCCGGGCCCCCGAACCGCTCCAGCCGCCCATGTGGTTGTTGTGATGGGTGTTCCTCGTCTTCGGCGTTGTTGTTGTTCTTGTTATTCGCATCTTTGGTGTTGTTGTGGAGGGCAATAAAAGCGCCTCCGATTGTTTTTCTCGATATTTATTTTTGAAACTGTGTTTGGTGAGTGTTGCGCAGCCTTAGTTGTTGTTGTTATTGGTGTTGTTGTTGTTGTGCTTTTGTTGCCGCCGTTTTCCAATTGGAAATTCCCGGAAAGCGAGGAAAACGTGAAAAATGCGCGGCTCGAACGCGATTCGCATCCATGCGAGACGGCGCGAGGCTGAGGGCGGCCGATCGCCGTCGTCAACGTTGTGTTGGTGCCGTCGTCATCTTCATCTTCATCCTCATCGCCATCGTTGTCCCCGACATCGTGGTTGTTGTCGAGTCCGCGGGTTCGCGTCCTCCGCCTCCGCCTTTGGACCTCGCGAAATTCGCATCCGCCAGACCCGTGTCATCAACGCCGTCCAGCGTCGTCGTCTCGGTTCCCATGAAACCCCGTCGTCGTTGCCGCCGCCTCCCCGCCTGCAGGTCCAGACATCGACGGTCCAGCGCCGGCCGTTACAGTCGCCGCTGTTGCAACGAGTCCAGGACTCCTGCGCTCTCTCTCTTTCGCTCTCTCTCCTTCGCCGTCTCTCTCAGTGGGCGGAGAGTGTGCAGAACGATAAAAGAAAAATCGGGCAGAAAAAACTAGATTTGTGTGGTTTTGTGATTTATGCGGAGTACGAAACGATCGCGGAATACGAAAAGATCGCCTAATGAAATGATCTCGCTCCAATGAAACGATCGCCTAATGAAACGTTCGCCTAATGAAGCGATCGCCTAATGAAGATTTGTGTCCGACGCCTCCGAATGGATTTCAAGTGATGCAAACAATTAAAGCGAGCGATCAGCCGGCCGGGACCTGCTTCGCCGAATGTCTCGATCGCTGCTGGGATCTATCGAAAATCGACAACTGGCCGGATTTTTGAAATTTTCGATCTCGAATTTGAATAAAAGAAAGGAATCCTCGTAAAGCATCGCCGTAACGTGGACTAATAATGGAGTCAATGCTTTCCGGACCACAAATAGGCCTTTGTTGACGCTTCATTAAGTCGTTCGAATGGCCCTCGTGGGGCGGAGAGAGCCATGAAGTATGCCTAACAACTCGAAATCCATCATAAAACAACATAATTCGGTGATAAAACGAGCTCCGACCGGTCCCTCCGGCCCTTCGGTCTCTGAGACGCCGATGGGGGGATGGTGAGGGGAAGAAGGTGACAGTGAAGGGGAGGGGGACGGCGACGGTGTCTGTGTCTGTGTCGACGACGGATGTCGATGGTGGCAGAAATAGACGACGGCGACGCCTCGTCATAGGGAAATGCATTAAAAACATTGTCACTTGGGGAGGGGAAGGAAGACGGCCTCGTGCGAAGGGAATCGAGGAGGCGACGACGACGCCAATGACGACGACCACGTCAGCAACGACGACAGAACGACGGAAGAACTTTCGCCTCGACATAAGACCACGTTTGTCGGGCCCAGAGACAGAGAGCTGGGAAGGAGGGATCGACGGGATCGGCGGAGGCTCCTATCGAGAATTTGATACCGATTCAAGGCGACCGACCGGGGCTTGGAGAGCCTCAGGATGGAGAGCCTCAGGATGGAGGGCCGGACGGACGGACGGAAGGGCGGCCGGAGAGTGGGGCGAAGAGACGGAGACGAAGACGAAGGCAGACGGACGGAGGTTCGAGTTGCTCCGGGGCCCCGAGTGAAGTGCGTCAGGAAATCAAAGGAAAATCAAATTAGATCCGCTTGTTTCGAACAAAGACAACAACACTAACAACAACAACAACACTAACAGCAACAACAACAAACGTCGACGACAACAACTCCCTCCGCACTCGCGCAAATTGGAGGCGACACGCCGTACGTCAGCCGACTCCGTTCGAGGGCGGCGGGAGACACCGGAGTGCGTTGCTGTTGATCTTCATGGCATTTTTGTTGTTGTTGTTGTAGCTCTTGTTGTTGTTGTTATTGTTGTTGTTGGGGGTTATTTTTAGACGCCCATGCGTAAATAATTCATTTTCCACTCGCGCACTCTCGTCGACGCTGAGCCGCGGCTGAGCGACGCATCCTCCGCGATCCTCAGCCTCCCCAGGGCCTCGTCCGCCGGGTCGAGGGGAGAATCTCGGATATTACTTGATCCCGCTGATCGCCGAGCCTCGACTCGACTGTGCCTTCCCCTCCCCCCCCCTTCCTCCCTTCCGTTCGTCTCGTCTCACTCTCTCCTTTTCGCTATTTGCTTTTTTCTAACACGATCTCTCTTTGATGATCGTGCGGATCCCCGCTCGCCCTCGGGTCAGGGGAAATTTAATGTGGCGAGAAGTTCGCGCGAAGGATTGTTTATGCCTCGATCGGGGCGGCGGGGCGGCGGGGCGACGGCGAAGGGGCGGAGCGTCTTCAAAAGTTCTCGCCCCGGATGGATAATTTGCGCCGTCGCCATCTGTCCGTCGTCGCCTGTTGGTTTCGCTCGGGAAGTCGGAAAAATAGCCTTCAGTTGACTGAGGAATCGGAGTTTAAGCAAAAAACTCCATTCTAATCAATCCTTTCATCGTTCTTTATAAATTTCCTGCGTTCAAGAGCAACAAATTCTAACAAATGAGAGCCTAATCCAAAGTATTTGATAAAAAGTATATCGATGTATGCATCAAGACCACGACTTGGGTTCCCCTTGTGTTTTGGACCCATGTTTTAGAGATCTGACAAAGTCGAATACCGCGATCTGGCGAGGGCTCGCGAGTAGCTTCGAGTCCCAGGGGGGAACCGGCGGGATGCGAAACATGTGTGAAATAAGGCGAAATCAAAACGCGAAAGTCGCGAGCAAATAATGAAGAGACCTCGGAGGAGACGCGAAGGAAACTCCAAAGATATGGAGGGAGAGGGAGTGAGAAGGAGGAACGTGGAGAAAGAGTTATAAGGGAGTGAGAGCGAGAGAGAGAGAGGGTGAGAGTGCGAAAGGGAGGCCGCGGTGGCAGCAGCTGTTGCTGCATCCCAACGACAACGACAACGAAAATAATTTCCTGCGAAGGGATGCGCAACGGAGACGGCGGCAACAGCAACAACTGTCGTAGTCACAAGAATAAGACCAACAACAAAAACAACAAGTAGAACGAGAAGAAGAAGAAGAAGAAGAAGAAGAAGAACACAAACAAACCACTTCGCCTAGAACAACATCCTCAGACGAAGTGCGGCTGCCGCAGCCGCAGCCGAGCCCGATCCGAGTCCGCTTCTGATTCTGATTCTAATTCCCGAAATTCTATAAATACCTAGGTGGAACCGACCGGCGAACCGCGGGCACGCCGGAGCATCCGAGTCAACGCAGTCGTCCGATTTTGAGGAAGCCGAGTGAGCGATCGCCGATTCCCGGGTACCGCAGACCAGGGAGACAGAGGAACCCGAGCCAAGGGTGACGCCGAACCCCACGACGCCGCCGGGTCCGCGCCCGCGTGCGAAGAGCGTGGGTGCACGAGTGACTGAGTGAGTGAGTGAACGAGTGACACATTTCGGCGTCGACGACTCGGCGCTGTCGTCGGCCTCGTCTCTGTCGTCTCGTCTCCGTGGACGTCGTGCTCGTCGTCATTGAGGAAAATCAATTTACACCCGAAATTATCACAAGTCGCCGCCGCTGCGCGTCCCCTGCGACCCGGCCAGCGACCTGCCCCCAGGGCGTCGTTTCCCGGAAGCCGGCGCATGCACTCGGCGCGATGTCGTCCCTGCGTTGGATCCTGCTGGCGGTCGCCGCCCTGGCCCAAGTCTGGCCGACGACTTCCGCAATGAAAGGTGAGTGGGGAAACCGATTCGGGGACGTAGGAAGATGTTTGGGCTGACCTCGTGCTCCGAGCTCATGCCCTGACCTCATGCACTGACTGCAAGCCCTGATCTCAGTTGCCTCTGCTCGATTCGTCTGCACACTCGATATCGATTTCCTAAGAGATTATCATTGCCTGATCCCTTTGAATAGTGTAATCGCCTGCCGTGATGGCCCATTGTCTCCATCTGGCGCTGAGTCACCCGTGGCCCCATCGCTGCCACGATCGTGGCGACTGCACCAAGCAATCCGCGGCTCTTGAGGCCGGCCGGCCGGCCGATCGGGGAGCGCTTGAACCTGCCAGCGGACAAAGGCGGCCTCTGTGAGCGAAACCTGACCACAATTAAAACTGCAGCCACGACGCAGCTTCTTATCCGACAAATGATCGCCGCACGATCGGCAGCCAAATACGACGCACACGACCGACCGGCGGCAGCGACGAGGGCAGGAGACGGTGGAGGGCGGGTTGAGATGATGGAGCTGATGTCCTCAATTTGTGTTTCCACGATGATCGTGGTCCATGATCGGCGGCGGAGACGGCGACGACGGCGGCTCGTGTCCCACGGTTCAGGCGCAGTCTTCGAAAATAGATCGCGATGTTCTCGTTTTCAGTATCGCTCCCTTGCACGCCGGCAGCTCGCCGAAGTGTGCGAAACGGCAACTGTTGTGAGCCGACCGTCGACCCCTGCCCGCCACCCTGCCTCCATGCCCCCTGGCCCCTAGCCACACGACACTCGGCACGCATTTTTCACGCTTGACTTTTGACTGGAGGCGCCCGTGGCGGGGTGTCGTGATTCGCCGGGACCCGGACCCCGAGCCGGAGCCGTAGCCGGTTGTGCAGATGGATTTCGAGAGCCCCCCCTCTGCCCGCGGCCGTGACGTCACTTCCCTCGCTCGCTCGCTCGCTGACTCGCTGGCTCGCTTCTCGGATGATTCATCCCGCGGTCTATGCGGCGTCCTCTTGGCAGTGCCTCCGATTCTAAATGCGAGTGTCGTTGTTTGTTGTTTTCCAACTTGTCTTTGTTTTGTCGCCTGCCGCGTGTTGCGATCTGCGATAATTTACGATGTTTCGCCTCGGCCCGCTCCGCGCACCGCCTGCCGCCGTGCGCTAATTCGGGCAGCGCCACTGTACGGTGGGCTGGCGTCGCCATGGTGTCGTGTGCCTTCTAAATGTTCCCACTGTACAGTCGAAAGAGCCATGGGAAGAGTTTTTGCCGAAGGGATCAGCGTGCGGTTTCCACCCACAACCACATCCACATCCCCTGCTCCGGGGGCGTCGATGGACACGTCGGGGCTCCTCCAGATGTTCCGGCACTCCGTGTTGTCAACGCGTCCATCTATGGCCGGGCATCGATCGATCGATTAGTGGCGGCAGCGGCGGCGGTGGCGGCTGATCCGATCGCGGCCGACTGACCCACATTTCACCCGCCACCAACAACAACAACACACTCCACACAGGCCACTCAGTCAGTCAGTCCATCGGCGGAATCCCGGAGCTTATGACATCCGAAAACTCGCGGCCGAAGACAAACACGGCCGGGTCGACATCTCGGGATCCCGTCATAAAATCACTCTGGCTTCGTCTGGCTTCCACTCGCCTCGTCTCATCTGGGGCAGGGCGGAGATTTCGGCGGGAAACTGTAGCGATTTCGCTGTGTAACATCAACAACAGTCTAAAGAAAACGAAAACATTCAATTTGCATACGCGGCACCAGAGAACAACAACGAGAAACGCTGAATAAACACCGCGTTTCCAAAACGCACCAATGTGTTGGGCGGCACTGTAGCACGCTGATAGAGATAAGGAGAGTGAGAGTGAGTGGGTGAGAGGGAGATGGAGACGGAGAGGGGTGCAACAGATGGTGCGCCCTCGTTCGCGACTCTCGCTGTGTGTGTCCGTGCCTCGCTGTCCGACTCCAGCTGAAGCGTCTCACGATCCTCGTGGCCGAAATTTACGACCGAGCTTCGAAAATCTTTCCAAAACATTCCCAATACTTGCCGCCGTAGTAAATCTCGGGGGACTTAAGTGTTGGGCGAGTTATTCGAGGGATTCACCCGAGCATTCTGACATTGAATTCGGCTTCCTTGTAGTCCGAGTAGCTGACGTCGATGGCTGGGAAATGGATTCCTCCTAGAACGACTCCATCCATCCCCCTTTTTATGTGGATCCAGAGATCCTCTAAGGGCTCCCAGAGGACCTCGCTGTCTCCCACGCCTTCCAAAGAGCCACCTCGCAGTCAACACATCTTGGGTCCGTCCTCCAGTCCCTTTAACTCGAGTCTTAGATTTATGGGAGAAGCTTTGTGGGCGAAAACACCTTCATCAAACATCCAATTACTGGCGGAGATCTTTCGTCTGTTGAAATCGAAAGCTCGCGCGTTCGGGCGATCAAACGGCGGTATTTTTATACCATCGAGGGCGGACTCCACGGACTCATCCATTTTTGGAAAGATTTCACCGCGCTCCGCTCGTCGACCAGGACCAGCCGTCGCCCCGTCAGATCCGAAGACGACGGCGACGTCTTCTTGTTGCTCTAATTTATGAATATGTCGGCGATCCGACAGATGTCTAAATTAAATTTATTCCGAGTGACAGAGAGAGAGAGAGAGGGAGAGGGAGAGGGAGGGAGAAACTTTTTTGTTTTTGATTTCCCCGCCTCGAGCCGGCCGCCTCTTGCCGGCTCGTGTGTGTTGTGACTGATCACGACGATCGGGCCATCGACTGTCCAATTAAATCTGTCTAATGTCTCTGGCAGGTAATTAAGCGATGGGCTGGAGGCATCAAACAAGTGGAGCGAATTATGGGGGGGGCGAAGCGTCGGCTGATGAATCAGTTCGTGGTACAGTCGAACCTGGGGTCGACGCACTCGGGGCTCCTGCGGCGAGATCCGTCCAGGCATAAATTGGCATAAATCATCATGACTAAGGTCAAGTGAGATCTGATCTTTCCCTCTCTCTTTCTCTCTCTCTCTCTCTCTCTCTCTCTATCACTGTAGTTTCCCTCTACGGCGATGGCTACATCACGATGCCGCTGCAGGAGGCCAAGATGTCGACGAACATCCGGGTGAAGTTCCGGACGCAGCAGGAGAACGCGTTCATCTTCCTGGCCGCCGGCCGCACCGACTACTGCCTGATGCGGCTCGAGGGCGGCGCCGTCAGCTTCATCTACAAGATCGACCGGGACGTCGTCCAGGTGAGTCGCATGCATCGGGTCCTCGAGTCCTCTCTGACGCCTTGCCTTCCCACCCCGTTGCAGCTGCGCTCGCCGAAGAAGCAGCGCCTGAACGACCTCGAGTGGCACGACGTGGCCGTGCAGCGGTTCGAGAGCAACATCACGCTCCAGGTGGACGGCACGCTCATGCGGAAGACCCTGCCGGCGGCGATGACCGCCCTGAACGTCCACTTCGGCACCTTCCTGGGCGGCGTGGGCGACTTCCCGGCGGACTACTTGACTGATGTGATCGGCTTCCGGGGCTGCATCTCGGACGTGAGTAGTCGTGGTCGCAAGACGGTCGTCCCTCTGATCCCCTGAATCTTCCCCTCGTTCCCTCGTGTCCTGGGCAGGTCTTCTACAACAACATCAACATCATCAAGCGGGCCAAGGAGCGCACGGGCCACGCGACCAGCATCGGCGTCTCGTGGAGCTGCAGCAACGAGTTCGAGGCGACGGCCCAGAGCAGCATCAGCTTCCTGAACGAGGACTCGTTCGCCCTGATGTCCAAGGAGTCGCACGCGGCGGGCGAATCGTGAGTCCTGAAATCGGACCTCAAGAAAAATCCATAACCAAATTGTTGTTTAGGCTCGTTTTCCAGTTCCGGACGATGGAGGAGTCGGGCGTGCTCTTCTTCAACGGCGGCTACGACTTCGTCCTGCTGGAGGTGGAGGACGAGCACCTGCAGCTGACCTTCAACAAGGCCGGCAGCCTCGTCCAGCTCTCGCCGAACCAGTCGATCGCCGACGGCAAGTGGCACCGGGTGACGCTGCGCTACAACGCCGCGATGGCCGAGCTCGTCCTCGACGACGCCGTCTACCGCGAGACGCACGCCAACGGCACCAAGCCGACGATCAACCTCGAGAAGAGCGTCTTCTTCGGCGGCGTCCAGGAGGAGATGCGCCGGCGGCTGCTCAACAAGGGCCTGCGCATCAACGACGTCAGCTTCAAGGGCTGCATGCGCAACATCCAGGTGAACAGCCTCGAGCTGGGCTTCCCCCAGATGAAGGTCTCGCACCGGCTGGCCGTCGACTGCGTCTGGCGCTATCCGTGCGTCGAGGACAAGCCCTGCCTGAAGAGCGGCATCTGCCACCAGTACGGCGTGGACGAGTTCATCTGCTACTGCGACCAGTCCTACTGCATCAAGGCCGACTACCAGGGCCCCTTCAAGGTAGGCCCACCTCGCCCCATTCGCGGCCCGTTCTCATGAAACCCCCTCCCCCAGATCTTCACCGAGACGAGCCCCGAGGTCGAGCTCCTGTACGTATCGCCCATGCAGCTGCTGGAGGGCGGCACCGTCTTCCTCTCGCCCCACTTCGTCGACGTGCTGGTGGACGTGCGCAAGTACGCTGGCCTCTCGGACGCCTCGATCGCCTTCCACGTGGTGCAGCAGCCCCGCTTCGGCCAGCTCCTGCAGTTCTCGCCCGAGCGGAACCTCTTCGTGCCCAGCCGCTCGTTCAACCTGGTCGACCTGGCCACCGACAAGGTCAAGTACGTGCACAACGGCCTGGAGAACTTCAACGACCACGCCACCCTCGACATGCAGGTCTACGGCGACGTCCACAAGGTGCCGGCGAACGTGCTCGGCAAGCACCGGTTCCTGCTGCACGCCAACGTGACGCCCGTGAACGACCCGCCCCAGCTGCAGATCCCTCCGCACAAGATTCTGCGCGCCATCGAGGGCATCGAGAAGGTCCTCGACGTCGACCTCTTCACCATCCAGGACCCCGACAGCCCGCCCCAGGCGCTCATCTACACGATCCTGCCCACCACCAACACGCAGGAGGCCTTCGGCCGCTTCGTCGTCGGCGGCGTCCCCACGACGACCTTCTCGCAAGCGGACGTCGACGCCGGCCGCGTGACCTACTTGTACAACGCGACCACGACCGAGGCCTTCAGCTACCAGGCGCTGCTGCACGTCTCGGACGGCATCGAGACGAGCGACACGGTCTACCTGCCGGTGTCGGTGCACCCGCTGGAGCTGCGGCTGGTGAACAACACCGGCCTGATCATGATCCACAAGTCCTCGCTGCCGCTGACGCCCGCCAACCTCTCGATCGGCACCAACTCGGCCGGCGAGAACATCGACGTGCGGTACGAGGTGGTGAAGCCGCCCCAGTACGGCGCGATCCAGCGGCTGCGCCAGGTCGACGCCTCCTGGGTGAACGTGGACTGGTTCAGCGACAGCCAGCTCCTGCTGGGCCACATCCGCTACATCCACAACCAGGACTTCCCCTGGCAGGACGAGTTCAAGGTGAGTTCGCCGCAGAAACCCCAGCAATCGATCGAAACCGCATCGATCTCATTCTTCTATGCTTTCGTCCAGTTCATCGCCTCGTTCGGCCTGGTCACCACGCAGACCTTCGACTTCCGGATCACGTTCACGCGGCTGCGCATCGCCTCGCGCAAGCCGGCCGCCATCGCCGTGAACGGGTCGCGCGAGTTCGTCCTCACCAACGAGGTGCTGGCCTACGAGACCGTCCCCCTGGGCACCTTCTCGCGCAACATCATCTACAAGATCACGCGGCCCACGCGCTACGGCTCCATCTTCGTCGAGGGCTCCCGCAAGTTCGCCAAGGTCAGCATCAAAAAATTCTCCCCGATCGCCACCCTTGTCATGACCTCTTGGTTTCGCAGGAAATGGACTCGTTCACCCAGCAGGACATCGACAAGAACCGCATCCGGTACCGGACGCACCGCAGCGCCTACTCGGGCTTCACCGACTACCTGGAGTTCGTGGTCTCGGTGGCCGAGTGCGACGACGTGGCGGGCCGGCTGAAGATCATGTTCACGCCCCTCGACGAGCTGACCAACCGGCTGGCGTACCAGAAGCGCGAGCTGCTCCAGGTGCAGGAGGGCGAGCGGGCGCTGCTCGGCAAGAACCACTTCGAGATCCGCTTCAACATCTACGAGAGCCTGCAGTTCCAGGTGACGCGGCCGCCGCAGCACGGCTCGCTCTGCCGCTACGACGAGGCCGCGGCCAAGGTGCTGCCCATCGCCGAGTTCACGCTGGAGCAGCTGTTCCTGAACGACGTCTACTACTGCCACGACGACACCGAGTCCACCGAGGACGCCTTCGACCTGCTGATCCTCTCGGGCGAGGAGACCGACCTGCAGTTCGTCTCGGACGTGGACGTGCGCATCAAGCTGACCAACGACAACGCGCCCTACCGCACCGCGGAGCGGGTCTTCCACGTGGTGCGCGGCGCCGTCCGCACCCTCAGCCCCGACGTGCTCGAGTACGTGGACGCGGACGTGAACACGAACCGCTCCGACATCCACTACATCCACGTGTCCTGCACGAACGGCGCCTTCCTGAAGGCGGGCGCCTACGTGGACGGCTTCAGCCAGGACGACATCACGAACCGGCGCATCCAGTTCCAGCACACGGGCCCCGACGCCGGCACCGCCTCGTTCATCGTCACGGACCGGCAGCACGAGGTGACCGGCATCCTCGAGGTGGTCGCCTCCGACCCGTTCGTCTCGATGCTGCCCACGAACGCCTCGATCGTGCAGGAGGGCAAGTTCGTCATTCTGCGCAACCGCGACTTCGTGCTCGAGACGAACCTCGACATGAAGCTCGACGAGATCCACTACGAGGTCGTCCAGCCGCCCTCCTACGGCCTCCTCATGTACCTGGGTCGCCAGCGCGGCGCGAACGATTCCGCGGTCGTGCAGCAGAAGGCGTCGAACCTGACGTCGCTGACGAACTTCACCCACCTGGACATCGAGCGCGACCGCCTGGTCTACTGGAACACCGAGATCGCCTCGATGGACAAAGTGCGGTAGGTTGGCGAAGCTCCCTCTCCCTCGTCCCGATCCCCGCTGACCACGCCCACCTCTCTCCTGCAGGTACCACGTGCACATCAAGAACATCTCGGCCGAGGGCGAGCTCATGCTGCGCATCTACCCGTCGGCTTACTGGGAGCCACTGCAGGTCAAAAAGAACCAGACGCTCTACGTGGAGGAGTCCACGAGCGTCCTCATCTCGCGCGACGTCCTCGAGGTGAGTTGCAGCCGAGGCCAGGGGCCTCAGGGACACGGCCACTGAAGCATTTTCTCATTCGCAGGTGGTCCACCCGAACATCTCGCCGGGCGACATCACGTTCCTGGTGACGTCGTCGCCGCTGCACGGCTACCTCGAGATGCAGTCGATGTCCTTCGACGACGAGTACAACTGCAAGGTGTTCGACCAGTCGGCCATCAACACCGAGAAGATGTTCTACATCCAGGCCGGCGTCAACCAGTCGCTCGACCACTTCGTCTTCGACGTGACCAACGGCATCACGTGGCTGCGCAACCTCGTCCTGCGCATCGTCATCATCCCCGAGAAGCTCTACATGCGCACCAACGTCGTGTCCGTCGTGGAAGGTGAGTCGAGTGGCCTCCTTGGACTTTCGATCGATCCACCACTGTCTTTCCCTCGACCCAGGCAAAACCGTGCAGCTGAGCCCGGCCGACATCCAGCCCTTCTCGGAGTACTACCGCGGCAAGATCCTCGAGTACATCGTGACGATCGCGCCCACGTCGGGCTTCGTCATGGCGGGCAGCTCGAAGGTGAAGCGCTTCACGCAGAAGCAGCTGGACCAGGGCAGCATCCAGTACGTGCACAACGACAACGAGAATGCCACCGACTCGCTGACCCTGGTCGCGATGGCGCGCAACAAGGAGAGCGTCCCGTTCGAGCTCGAGATCGCCATCCAGCCGGTGAACGACGAGCAGCCCGTCGTGGTGACCAACACGGGCCTGCAGGTCTGGAACGGCGGCCGCTACGCCATCAAGCGCTCCGACCTCAGTGAGTTCCATCGCTCTCTCTCCCCCTCTCCTTTGCCCGAAGTCGCTCGACCTCACGACTCCCTCTCCGACCATTGCAGTGGCCCAGGACTTCGACACGCCGCCCGAGAACGTGACGTTCGTGATCAACCACGTGTACGGCGGGTACCTGGCGACGCGGGCCGAGCCGCTGCACAAGATCGACCAGTTCACGCAGGCCCAGATCGACCTGGAGCAGATCTACTTCATCCACGAGGCGAACGCGCGCCGCAACGAGCTGTCGTTCGTGGTGACCGACGGCCTCTTCAACACCACCGAGCAGGTCCTGAACATCGCCGTGCGCCCGGTGGAGATCTTCGAGGACCGCAACGAGCACCTGCACGTCTTCCCGCTGACCAAGAAGCAGATCCTGCGCGACCACCTCCACTTCCGCTGCTCCGACGAGGAGCGCGAGATCCGCTACAACGTGACGGTGCCGCCCAGCCTCGGCCGCCTGGTCAACGAGTCGATGGACGGCGGCGGCCCGGCTCGTGAGGTCAGCGAGTTCACGCAGACGGATTTGGACAACGGGCGCATCTTCTACGAGCACACGGCCGTGATCATGGAGTTCCGCATCAACGACTCCTTCTACTTCGACGTGGTGGCCGAGCGGAGCGACCGGCTGCTGGACCAGAAGTTCACCATCGAGATCTCGGTCTCGTCCGGCGGGCTGCTGCGCTTCCTGCCCGTCTCGAAACTGCAGGTGGACGAGGGCGGCTCCGCGCCCATCCGGCTCGATTTCACCAAGATCCTCGAGTACCTGAAGACGCGGGCGGGCATCAACAACCCCGAGCTGTTCATCGAAACGGCGCAGAAGCCCAGCTACGGGCGCATCGGGCTGGGGCACGAGTTCAAGACCACGCAGCGCTTCCACCCCAGCGACTTCTTCACCAAGAAGGTCTACTACGTGCACGACCACTCGGACACGCTCGAGGACACGATCCTGATGTCCGTCTACCTGGCCCAGGGGTAGGTCCCGCCCCGTGACCCCACCCAACCCAGCCTGACTAACCTCGATTTTACCCTTTCTCTTTCTCTCTCTCTCTCGATTGGCTCAGGAACATCTTCCTGTGCAACCTGACGATCCCGGTCTCGATCAGCCCCATCAACGACCAGCCCTTCACGCTGGTCACGCACCTGCCCCAGATGACGGTGGTCGAGGGCGAGAACCGCACGATCACGCGCAACGTCCTGCTCACCGAGGACAAGGACACGCCGCCCGAGGAGATCGTCTACGACGTGATGAGCGGCCCCACCCTGGGCGTGATCAAGAAGGTGGGCGCCGACGGGCGCGCCGAGGACCTGCTGGCCTACGCGAACCAGTTCACGCAGGCCGACATCAACAACGACCGCATCGTGTACGTGCACTTCGGCAGCCCCCAGTCGACGACCTTCTGCTTCACGGTCTCCGACGGCCAGTTCAACCCGGCCTACGAGATCTTCTCGATCAAGGTGGCGCCCATCTCGCTGCTGCCGGCCGAGCCGCAGGCGCTGGTGCCGGTGCGCGTGCAGCAGGGCGCGAGCACGGCGGTGATGCGGCTGGAGCACATCGGGCTGAGGACGAACGTCCAGCTGGGCCGGCTGGCCTATAACGTGACCAACTCGCCGCTGTACGGCATCATCGTGCTGAAGCACCAGCCGACGCTGCGCTTCTCGCAGGCCCAGCTGGAGACCGGCCAGATCAACTACATGCAGACGGACTCGAACCGCTCGAACGACACCTTCCAGGTCAACGCCTACGTGCCCGGCACCCCCTACGGCGCCACGGTGGACGTGCTGGTCGTGGTGGAGCCCGTGATCCGCATCGGCGACTTCTCGATGACCGATGGCCAGGGCGCCAAGGTGCGCCTCCAGGCCGTGCTTGTCCACGACAACGCGCTCTCGCTGAAGCTGAACAAGTTCAACCCGAAGTTCGTGGTCACGCGTCCGCCCGCCACCGGCCAGATCCGCAAGATCATCCGCAGCACGGGCCTGGCGCCCGAGTCGCAGAGCGAGCGCTCAACCAGCTCCTTCTCCTACAAGGAGCTGCGCAGCGGTGTCGTCTACTTCGTGCCGCACGAGGCCGTCGAGGACACCGCCGAGGACGTCGACACCTTCGACTACCAGCTGCTGATCAAGACGGTGCAGCCGGCCCAGGGCAGCGTCCGCATCGAGTACCGGGCCCCGGTCAACGACGACGACGGCGGCGGCAGCGACGGCGTCTCCGTGGCCGCCGGCGGGCTGGGCCTGAACTACGTGGCCCTGGTGTGCGCGCTGATCGTGCTGCTGATCTGCATCCTGGTCGTGATGCTGGCGCTGAAGTTCCGCTTCCTGCGGCGCCACAAGGCCGACATCTCCAAGGACCAGCCGCCGGCGCTGCCCTGCCCGCCCGACCTGACGTCGGTGAGTCCGCAGCACCACCACCATCATCACCACCACCACTACGCCAGCTCGGAGGCGGACTCGGCGCCGGCCACGGGCGCCTCCACCCCGCTGCCCGGCTTCAGCAACATCCCCCACTGCAAGATCATCCCGGTCGAGTCCTACCGGCACGACTTCCCCGACTACGACCACGACCAGGACGAGGACGAGAACGAGACCGACGACCTCTGCGACCCCCAGCAGATGATGCTGCCGGCGCGCTACAATCCGTACCACCTGGACAACGACACCTGGAGCTCGTCCTGCGACATGGCCAACGACTTCGGCGGCTACTCGACCGTGCCCCAGAGCAGCGCCCCCTCGGCCACGCCGCCCTCGGCGCCCGCCAGCAACCCGCTGCTGCGGCGGAACCAGTACTGGGTGTAGGCCGCATCCGTGGACCTCGTCGGTCCCTGCCGGTAGTCTCTAAGTTTGTATTTATTGCCTGTTGGCCTGGTGACCCCGGCCCTCGGTCGTAGGTTATCGTTGTGCGCATTTTTGTATCGATTTCGCGAAATTCGCGATTGGACTTATTAGATCGTAAGGCTGTCTATTCGTCTGTCCGTCTGTCTGACAAGTAGTCTGGCTGTCTGCGTGACGAGGCTGTCCTCGTCCTCGTCCTCGTAGCTGTTAGGAGTGGATTCTCTGTAGTGCCGTAGTCGTACTTAGTGCGGGTTGCCTGCGAATTCTCGGAACGGACCCACCCTCGGCGTCCGCAGTGGGTCCCGTGTTAATTTAAGTATTTATAAATGACAATAAACTATGTTCTAAATGCCAAATAATCGACGTTTGCTTCACTGGCGATCATTCGGAAAAAACTCGCTCGAGGGCTCTGGTAAGAAGCACATTTTTTTGAACTTGGGTTTACAATTTCTCTTAGCTAACTTCTAAATATACAATATAATTCATACTTTTCCATATCCGATTCCACTTCGTACTTTTTCCTTTCCTTTCATTAAAAATGGGGTCATAGCAAATGGAATGTTTGAAAGATTATATTTACAATTTAAAAAAATTGGGAATATTTTCCGTATCGAAACTTATGTGTTACTTGTGGACGTCAAAAGAAGTTCACGTTCTTTATAAATTTAAATTTAGCATATTGGATCCTTAAACAAGAACTTGATCCTCACTTGCCATGAGACGATTTAGATGTAGACGATTCCAAATCCCCACTTCATTTTCTCGAGTTGTGACCCGCAGAAACCGATTTTCGTAACGTTTTCGTAACGTTCCAATGACTTGTTGTCGTTGTGACTTTTGTTTCACTTAATTGATTGCTCTTGAATATCATCGGTTTGTGAACTTATCGAACTACAACTAGCATATGGATAAATTAAGATACATATATAAATAAGTACATGGATAAATGTGTATGTTTGTGTAGATGAATATCACTCGAGTGTGTGGACGTGATGTTTGACAATCGGATTCTGTTTTTAATGCACTTGCATTCGCCTACGAACTATATCAACTTCTAATCGATTTGTGATGCCTTTGAAACCTACGTCAGGGCCAGGTAGAGATTTATATAGATATGTGCCGCCTGTGTACAGGGGTCCGGGCGCTGCGATCAGAAGGCCTGCGACCCGGCGGGCTTCTCCGAGGCGGGCGTGAGGGCCAGGCCCTGGTTGTCGTACGAGTACTCGTGGTTCACCGTCGACGGCGTGCTGTTCTCGGCCGGGTACCGGGTGGTCACGGTCTGCACGGAGCCCTCGGCGCCTGGAAGGAATTACACGAATTAACTTCTGTTGCACAGCGCGACTCCGTGACTTGACTCTGGAGTTTTATGGCACTGCCCTGCCCTGCCCTACCTGAGACGCTGTGGACCTGCGACGAGGCCCGCTCGAGCTCGTTGATGGTCATCACGTTCTGGATGGTGGTCGCGCCGCAGCCCAGGTCCTTCCCGTTCGCCGTCGCCGCCGAGGCCGCCGCCACCTTCCTCGGCTGCAACTTCTTGACGACGGCCGCCACGCACCGGTTGTGGCGCATCCATCGCAGACACTTGTAGGCGTAGCGAATGGCGATGAGCGCGAGCAGCAGGGCCAGGAGGACGAGGATCACGTGCTGCTGCGACTGGATGGCGTGGATCTCGGCCTTCAGCGGGTCGAACTTGTTGTACTCTGGAAGGACAACGAACGGTTTAACAACGGTCACAATGAAGACAATCTTTTGCTTCTGCAGACACAGAAGAAGAAACCCATAAACGACCACTGGGTCAACTTTAATCATCATCCACCCTAAGGAAGCACTTGTTTGTATTTATATAAAGATTCTCTGTCTCAGAGAGCTGTCGGTCTCTTGACAAATGCCTCATTATTCCGCAAATCAAATGAAATTACATCACTTATTTGCATCATACGATACTGTGTATAAACGCGTTATTAGCACGGCAAATATGCTCAGTTAGTGGCCGGATCGACACACCCCGAGAGCCCTAGAGGGGCGATCTGATCACCCCGATACCTGTTGTTTACCGAGAACCTTGCACTCAGTCCCACATGTTCTGTCATGCTGTATCAAATCAATTCCCCCGCTAATTTCTCGACGACCACTGGCAGCCCCGGCGTCAGGCCCGACAGTCCTCCGAGAAGCAACGAACTCCCTTCACCCCGGCAAATAGACCATGACGATTGCGAGGCCGGTCTCGGGTTTCGCCAGGTGCCTTCATCGGCCCCCAGACGTCTCCGCGCCCCACAACGCAACGATCGGCGCGTCACCACCGTCGATCGTCGAGGCTGCGAAGTCTGTTTTCAAGCCGCATTTTTTCCGGAATGTCGCAATTATTCAGATGGAGATGAGACGAACCCGGGACCCTGGTGGGTGGCGATCGGACGGATCGGGGCAGGGAAGGGTCGATCGATCGGTCCCTCACTCACCTGAGCAGTGGCTCGCGCACATGTCCTCGTGGTAGTTGTGGGTGTCGCGGTCGCAGATCGTGGAGCACTTGGCGCAGCCCTCGACGAAGGCCGAGCAGAACTCCTCGACGGCGTGGCAGATCTGGCCGTGGCAGTCGTTGGCCGTGGACGCGGCGGCGACGGCGGCCGGCGCGGCGAAGTTCGGCAGCAGGACCGAGGGGCTGAGGGTCAGGGCCAGGGAACGCATGGTGGGCGGTGGTCGGCGGTCGGCGGTTGTTCGTTGGATGTTGGTTGGCGTTCGCGTCTCCTGAAGCGTTCCTCGGCCACTTGTTCCAGTATTTGCTTGGCTTTTGTTCAGCCTTTGTTTGACTTCTTGTTTGTTTACTGGGTGCCTGTTGGCGAGAGTCGCGCAGAGACGAAACACGCACGATGAATCACTGACTGCAGCTCTTCGCTTGTTCTTCTCCACCGATCTTCGTCTTCTTGTCTTTTGGCTTCTCGTCTCTTGGCTCACTGGGTCTCGCTCGGCGCGCGCCGTCTGCGACTTTTGGCCGGGCCGGAGCTCCGTCGGACGGGGCTCGAACGGGTTCGGGTTCGGGTTCGGGCGAACACGACGACAACAGCAGCAACACTCACAGTCGAACGCCAACAACAACAACGATGAGTGGCGTTACGTAGCTCGGTGAAAACGAGTTTCCGAAGTGGGTTCGAACAGCGTAGAAACGTCTCGGATCCGCGAGCCCCGATGACGTTGGGAGTTTTGGTTCAGCCTGGGCGCAACTATTTGCACTTGCATCTATCTCGGAAGCGATCGATCCATCCCGATCGAGTGCGGGTCGGCGAAAGTCGCTGGGGGTTTCTCCACCTGTGGGGCGGGACGGTGGACGGTCGGTGTTGGGGGGTCTGACGAGATCGTTGGCAGCGACGGGAGATCAACGCGTCCGTTCGGTCCACACTCGCGGCGAAACTACCAACATTGGCAGCGCCCAACTTGGCTCGAACCGCCACCGCCGTCGTGCGCTCTCTCTCTGTCACTCTCGCTCTGTTCCAGCGGTCGGGCGTCGCCACTCAAGCCCACGATCTCTCCATCGTTGGCAGAGTCGACCGGGTCCGGCCGAGTCGAATCGAATCGAGTCGCGCCGAGCCGCGATCTTCGTCGCCGTCTACCTGTCGCTCTACCTGCCCGACTTCACCAGCCAGCCGGACTTCACTCGCCGCCCGCTGGGTGCAACGTGGTTGGTCTCGCTCCCTCCCGCACTTTGCCGCCACCCTCCGTCGACGGTCTGGAGCTCGAAGGCGGCCCGTCTGGCACGTGAAGGCTCGAGATCGGACTCGGCTTCGGCTCCGGGGCACTCGCGAGTGATCGAGAACCGGTTTGGAGTTCTGTTTCGAGTCGCCGTCGTCGGCGAGTCGACAGTTTGCGGGCCACTGGTCGACGGTGGGTGTCTCCGCTAAGGCGAGTGCTGCCAAACACGACAGAGCTTGGCGATGGCGGCCATAGGTGAGTTCGGTCGAGTTGCGGTGAGTTCAGTAGACTTGAGTTGAATCGATTTGACTTGTGTTGAATTGAGAAGTCCGGCGTTCGCCCTCTCTGTCTTGCGTACGTCGGGAGACCGGCAGCGCCTGTCAAACTGCCGCGGTTCCACCACCGCTACTCGACCCACCTCCACCACACGCTCTCGCCTTCCAGCTTCCAGCGGCGCCTTCCACGAGTCGAGTCGAGCGAGTTGTTTGTGCCCGGCCGCCGCCTGGCCGTTCGCCGAGCGGCTGTTGAATGAGTCGAGTGCGCGACGCGACGCTACGCGGTTGTTGTTGGCTCTCCGTCGAAACCGTCGAATCAGTAACCGAAACGAAGTGTCTTCTTGTATCTGACAGAACCGCTGCATCTGCGACGAGCCGCGACCGCCGACGACGACCCGCGTTTCGTGCCTTCCGGAATTCGAGCCTTCGACGCGGCCCACGCGAGTCCGATTCCAGTAGCCGAGCTCCTACGCCCGGTGGCCGAAGTGCATCGCGAGGGGGCCGGAGCGGGGCGAGCCGCGGTCACGTATCGAAGTGCGCATCAAGTCCGGCAGACGGCGACAGCAACAAATCCGAATTCAACACGACAAAAACAACAAGAACAAGAGCTAGAAGAACAGCCGCGACAGAGACAATAACAATAGAGAGCGCTAGAGCGGCGGCCGATGCGCTCGAGTGAGATACATTTTTCTACGCTACCTGGAAGTCCGAGTATCCGCTGGATGTGAGAGTCGAGCCGCATTCCTCGAGGTCGAGATACGTGCGTGGCCGCGGCCGGGCTGGATTTCAACAAGTTTCCGTCGTCCGTCGGAGCCGCTGGAAGCCGCCCGACCCCAGCCCGACTCCGGGAACAATAACAACGAGAACAAGACGAACGCCGGAACGGTAACAGCCGTAAACCGTAGCGGTTGCAGTTGCAGTTGCCGCAGTTCCCGGCGGATGCGACGCCGTTTTGGGGGCGACTCGACCGACTGCGGAGGAAGCGGGCAGCAGGAAGGACGATGAACAACTTCACGAAGACCGAGACGCTGCCCAAGAGCGGGCACGTGAACGAAGGTAGGTGGGCCCGAGTGTCCAGACACTGGCCAGGCGGCATCTGGCCGCAGCACCTGGTCGGCCGATCGTCCTTCGCGGTCCTGTCGTCGTCGTCGCCGCCCCGGCGCAACCCGATCGGACCGCGAGCTGCACGAAATTCCAACCCGCACAAACACACAAACACGCACACAGGCTCGTTCCCTCTGAGCGCACTCGCCCGCTCGATAGAGGCCGCCTCGAGTGGAACGAAACCTGAGTCGCAGCGTGATTTATCGCGAGAGCCGAGGGAAGTCAGGCTGGGCCGGGGGGGCGGCGAGAGGGTGGTCGGTGCAGGGGCGGCGAGGGGCCGACCGCGGCGACCATGCTCTGGAAACGGCGACCGTCGGCAATCGGCGACAACCACGGCGCTGTAATTATGAAATACAAGGCGAGGGCGCGGGGACAAGGGAGAGGAGTCATGTGGGGCGGGGGGTTTCCATGGGGCTGGCAGCGAGAACCGTTAACTTGCTCCGTCAGCACCCGTCGTCGCAGAGCGCGCAGAACCGACCGAGCTCGAGCTCTGGCGACCGGACTCAGGCGACGCTGACGGCCATGCGTCACGCGGTCACGTCGCGCAGAACCCCAGGGGACCCGGCGGGCGGGGGAGAGGGCCGGGGACGGTCCCGGATTTGGCAACTGACCCAGAGAAGCGGGGCCGGGAACGGCGAACGGCGCGGGAGCCCAGAGGGAACCAAGGCGAGCAAAAGGACTGCGATCGAGGGAAGACGAAGGCAAAGTCGATGTCGAAACCGTTGTCGCTGTCGTCGTCGATGTGCGATGTGCCGACGTAGCTTCGGCTTCCTGGGAGGAGCCCGGGGAAGAGGAAGTGGCGAGGCAGCTGCACAAAGGGGAGCCGTTATCTCAGAGTCGCTCCTCCAAGTGGCGTCTGCTAATTGGACTCGGAACCGCCAGCCAAACCAATCCAGTCCAGTCCAATTCGAGTCGATCCCATACAACGGAGACTGGGCGACCGAGGGGCCGGGGAAGACGCGAAACTTTCACAACGACGACGGCTGCAGGGGGGCCGGAATGAATGACTGACTGAGTGACTGATGGCGCGATGGTCGGCGAGAGAGCTCAAGGCACAAACACACACACACTCGCACGCACACAGACAAATCGAATTAACATGAAAGTCTCCGAACAATATAATTTCGATCCGCGAGTCTCGGCCGGCAGCGCCGACTTTCTTTTAATGGGGCCCCTAGCAGCAGCAGCAGCAGCCAAACCACAACAGAAGCAGCCGTAACAACAACCACAACAATACTAACACCATCCACAACAACAACAACAACAAAGGCACCTCCCCTGCTGCACCGGCAGCCACACGATCGCGGCTGAAACAGATGTCGGCTCGCCCGAGCGCGATAAAGTGCTGCGAGATTTGCATTTGAGGATCGGGCAAGTGCTCCAAGAGCACCGCGAGTCGGGGTATCTCGCATCCAGCGGATCCAGCGGCGGTCCAGGCGAAGGTCTATTTCGAGACAAACTCCTCTCCATGCACTGGGCGAGGAGCAGTCGTCGTCCGTCCTGCGTGTTCGCCTCGTGTTGCGCCGGCGACGCTTGATCGGCTGCAAGGCATCCAAGCGAGTCGCACCGCCACGAACCCACACACGGACACACAGTACAGGCACACGCACACTCACAGCCACACACGCACACAGCGTTGCCGACAGATACAGAGCGAGAAACGCTTTTTATCCGGGCGGCAGCTGCGACGGAGCAGCAGCCGTCGCCAGCCCCGGTAATGACAGCGTGCGGCCGACGTTTGACTGACTGGCTGTCTGTCTGCCTGTCTGTCTGTCTGTCGGAGGGCTAGAGAGCGCCACGGAGACAGACAGACTACGAAAGGGACACACAGCCAGACGGAGGCCGAGAAGGGACAGAGAAACTGAGCCGAAGACAAAGAAACTGACTGAGAAACGACGGAGACCAGACAAAGAAGCGGCGGGAGACGGACGCAGGGGGGGCCTGAAGGGGACGAGTGCGGAGTGCAGAAGGAGGGACGGACAGCCGGACGGACAGTCGGACGAACAGTCGAATGAGTCATCGCTCTGGGCTCTTCCTGCAGCCACCTCCGGGGAGCCGATCTTTGCCCTCTTTCCGACTCCGGCCCAGTGTTGAAGTCGTTCCGATCCGATCCACGGGCCCACTCAGGGACCCCTGCAGGCCGCCCTCCTTCGCTCCCGCCCCGAGTTCGTCAAGATCTTGCGGCCCCCTCCGTTGGAAGGCCGCGAATGCCCGCGCATCCCGGCCTCGGTGATTCATCGCGATGGCTCCACGGCGCGATCGCTCCATTCAGAATCAGATCAGAACCTGGTCTTCTTCTGAGATCTCCTGAAAGTCAACTCTCTCTCTCTCTATCCCTCTCTCTCTTTTGAGAATCCTCCTCAAGATCCGCCTGGGAACTCGTGGAGCTCTCTCGAACAATGGGCAACCCATCGATGAATTGAAATCAACCGCAGGTCGCCGGTCGGACTCGAGTCGAGTTTCCGATGGGGAACAAGAGGAAGAAGTCGCCAAATTCCGCGATAATGAATTCCGTCGACTAAAATAGACTTCTCTCGCTCGTTTGCTCCGAGCCGGGGGCGAGCAGTGGTGGGCCGTTGGGAGGCCGCGGGGCTCCGGGTGGACGCCGGCGGTCGATTAGCCAAACCATATACACGGAGATCGAGCGATCCAGTTCCACTTGGCTCGCAAGTGTTATCCGGCGGCAAAGCCAGCCTAAGCTCGCGAATCAAGAGCATGACGGAAACCACAAGAGCCGCGGCTCAGCTCGCGCCGAAGCCCAAACGAGCCAGCGAAACCCAAACCCAAACCCAAACCGATAGTGATTCCGATTCCGATGTCGAGACCGCGGCCGAGAGCCAAAGCGCAAGCCAAGAGTGGAAACGAGTCGTTGGAATGTACGAAAGTCGGAGCCAAAGCAAACAGAAATTGATTAACTAAGCAATGGGAGGAGCGAACACCGAGGCGGGGAGGGCGGAAGGGCGAGGTGAGCTGGCGGAATTGGAGGAGAGGCCGAAGAACGCCGATAACGCGAAGGAAAATAAACAAAATTGCAGGGAACGCGAACGAAAACAAAGTGGGGAATGAGAACGAGAACGAGAAAATGACAGCCAAGCAGGTATTTGAGTGAGTCGTCTTGGCCTGCACAGTGGTCTAAAACGGACGAAAGTGGACGCAGTGGTCAATCGCGCGTTGGGACAGCTGGAGCCGTGGGGAAGACGTGGAGGAGTTGAAGAGACGGGGAAGTTGGGCAGGAAGAGCCGGGGACGGGCGGAAGTCGCAGGCCTGGGCCTCGGCTTCGGAGGCTCGCAGGTTCTCACGAAAATCGCCAATGGTCGGAGGGCCGAGGGAGACTGGTCGAGGGTCGAGGGAGGGAGGTCAATGAAACCGAGTGGAAAGTGAAAAGGAAATTGCGCGAATTCCACGCTTGCAGCAGCAGCACAAATAACGACGATGGCAACAACAGCTGCAACAGTGACAACAAAGACAACAACAAAGTAACACAAACAGTGACAACAACAATAACAGTGACAACAGCAAAGACCACAACAACAACAAAAATGCAAGACCGCTGTTTCTGAACAGCCACTGCAACAATAATTACATGGCCAAACACGGCGTCCACCACGCGAAAAAAGAACGCATGACCAATCGCCATGGAACCGCTGGACGGGGGCCGGCAGGGCGGGGTGGGGGTGGAGAGGGGTGCGGAGGGCGGAGGGCGTGGCGGGGCCCAGCAACATAGCTATGTTGTTGCTATTGCTGCCGCTGCTCCTGAACGACGAGCGAGACCCGGAAGCGGAGGCGTCGCGAGCGAAGCGAGACGAGACGAGCGGGGCAAGGCAAATCAATGGCCATGGAGATGCACGAAGAAAAGAGAGGAAAGGCAAACGGCAGGAAAAGAAACGAAAAGAAGAGAAAGGAGAAGAACGGAAAAACGCGAAAAGAAAAACGCGGTTCAATGAAAACCCACGGGGTGATCGATCGATGGCTCCGAAACCCCGATCGGGCCCCGAACGCAGCGGTTTCGCACTCATGCGGCTTCCCTCGGTCTCCAGCTCTCTCTATCTCTTACTCCATCTCTTTCTTTGTCTCTATCGCCATCGCTTCCTCGCCCCTCAGTCGTGTCGGGCGCCGCCTCCGAAGCGTGAATGACGAGCTTTTAATGAATCGCCAACATTTTTCCTGACTTTTCACACAACTTTCCAATTTGGCTCGCAAGCGACGGCGGTCGGTTGGACAGGGCCAGGGGCAGCGGGGTCGGAATGTGGTCGAAGTCGTCGTCGTCGTCGTCGTCATCGCCGTCGCAGAGGCCAACGAAAGTGGAAGAACCTGCCCAAGGCTGAGGCTCCGCGGCCGGCCGACCGGTTCCTGGCAGATGCCGCGGACTCGACTCGGCTCGGGCGGCTCGTCAAAGGCCGGCTCCAACGCGGGTCTGGAGGGCCGATGGCCGCAGGTGCGAACGGGACGAACGCACGAACAGCAGCTGCCGTCGTCCTCCGACCGTCGACCCTGTGAGGCAGGCAGGGATCTTGAGGGATGCAGGTGCTTGGGGTCCTCTGAGCTGCCTGGGGTCGGTCGCCTGTCATCGACGTGGACCCCGATCGCAGCCTCTGCCACGGCCCGTGGAAAGTCGTGGAGGGCCGAGCTCTGGGATTAAAAGCGAAAGCCACAATTGCTTTAATTGCTCCAATTAGCGCTCGACTACGGCGGCGGCGGCGGCGGCGGCTCCGTTGCTCGGGTGGCGTCGAGTGCTCGAAAGCGGGCGCGCGATCCCTGGGTCGCCGGGGAGCGACGGATAAGGCGTCGTTCACTTAACCTCGCTCTCGCTCGCACTCTCGCTACCAGAGATGGCGATGAACGACACGCAGCCCCGGCTGCCGGTCGGTGCACGCGACCGTCGTTCGAGTCACTCGACGCACATTCGATCGAGGGGGGTGGAGCCGGCCAGCTGGGCGAGTGCTGACTCATGCCCCAGGGCTCCGGAGGTCTGGAGGCGGCCGTTGTGCGAGCCCGAGGCAGGTCATGGCGAGGATCTTCTGGAGAGGTTCTTTGAGATCTCTTCAAAGGAAGACTTCTTTAACTGAAGATCTCAGCAGCTCCGGATCTCTCAACGCTAGATCGAGAGAGAGAGACGATTCTTTTCCGGCAAGTCACGTCGAGCGCTCGGGCGTCCGATGCACACGGGAAGCTTTAATTGGCTCCCGGGCCTTGGCCCTTGGCCGGAACCTGCCAGATCCAAATGCCGTTCCTCTTCCCACGTCCCCCAGCCCTCGTCCGTCATCCCCACCCTCCCCCGTCGCCCGTTTCCCCAGCATTCCCTTGAATCGGCTTTGTAATTCGATATTCCTCTCTCCCTCCTCCTTCTGCTAGGGTTTCACAGCAACCACGTCGCAGTCGCGGTGTTGTTCTTGTTAATATTGTTATTTCTTCGAGTGATTGGAATATCTTATTTGCTCTGGGGGAGGCAGAGAGACAGAGAGAGAGAGAGAGAGAGGGAAATTCATGAGTGCTTGTGATTGATTTGCCTGGTGGTTCCAAAGTCATGTTGATTCAGCCGCGAGATCGCGTCGGTTGTGCCCTCGGCACTCACCACGACCACTTCGAATTCACCACGTCTCAGTCGAACTCCCCACGGCCTCCGGCAGCTGCTCCGACTGTCAACTAAGTCTACAGGGTGCCTCCTGAAGCGAGTTCAGTCGCGGTTCTCTGAAATTCCACAAACTCCAACCCAAACTCGACTCTGTCCAGCTCGTTCCGGCCCCAGTTCTCGGCACGTGATCGGAATCGACCATCGGAATTTGATGGCAATACCTAGAAAAAGCCCCGCTGGCCCTCCCGGGACAACCGTGGGGCGCTCGAGATCCACGGTCGTCTCGGTTTAAACACAGTCTTCCCTCTCTCACTCTCTTTTTCGCCTTTCAGTGTGCAAGGAGTGGCTGGTGCGAGAGGACGGCGCCCTGGCCTACAAGCTGCAGTCGCAGGAGAGTGAGTTCGACCTCTTCTCAAGACGATCAACATCGACATCTCCATCTCTCTCTCTCTCTCTCTCTCTCTCTTTGCTTGCAGTCAACGACTTCTACAAGGGGAACCGCTTCCGGAACGCGGTGGTGCGCGAGGACTTCCCGACGGCCCTGCACGAGCAGATCCGCGAGCGCGAGCAGGCCGACAGGCAGGCCGAGCTCTACCGGCGCCGCCTGGTCGAGCAGTGAGTGGCAGTGGGGGAGTGAGAGGGCAACATTTTCTCATCTTCCGTCTCTCTCTCTCTCTGGCAGGGAGGAGCACGACAAGCGGGTGGCCCGGGAGATCGCCGAGAAGCTGGAGCGCGACCTGCAGGAGCAGCAGCAGCGGGAGCTCCACGAGAACGAGCTGATCGCCCAGCAGATGCAGGTGAGAGGGACAGCCGGAGAGCGAGCGAGACCAAGCGACTGACTCCTCTCTCTCTGCAGGAAATCTACGTGAATCTGCCGCCGCCGCCGCCGCCCGCCGTCCGCGACAAGTCGAAGCCGCCGCCGCCTCGCCCCGCCAAGACCGGCGCCCACCACTCGGGCGACGCCAACGCCTCGACCTCGACCTCCGCCTCCAGCTCGTCGTCGAGTGGGCGGCACTTCCAACAACTACAACAACAACAGCAACAGCTGAATGGTCCCGTCGGCGGGCTCGTGCTGGTGAGTGACGAGGCGGGCCCGAGTTCGCCGCAGCAACAGCAACAGCAACAGCCACTGAACCAGTTCGTGGACCGGCCCGCCCAGCACAAGGGGGGCCGACCGCCACCCGCCCTCAACATCGACAACTTCCCCTCGCATCCTCATCACCACCAACACCAGCATCAGGCACAGAACCATCAGCAACTCAGTCATCAGCATCTCAGTCATCTACAACAGAACCATCAGCAACCGAATCATTCACCTCATCATCAGCCACAGCCGCACCACCATCGCCACCAGCTGGCCACGGGCCCCGCGCCCTTCTCACCTCTCCCCACCTCCTACGGCCCCGCATCCTCCGCCTCATCCCCGACAAGCGCGACATCGACGACCCCGACGACGGCGAGGAACCCGGGCATCGACGAGTTCGTCGAGTACTCGGACGTGGCCGACAGCATCCGGCGCTACGACATCTCGCCCGACCGACTTGACCGACCCGACGCCCCCTCCTCCTGCACCAGCACCAATACGACCACGCCCACATCCGCAGTCGCCCCCACCACCCCACTCTCACCGACACACGCCCACGCCCACGCCCATTCGATGGTGGGAGGCCTCTCGAAGGCCCTGTCGCCGTCGAGCGAGAACCTGCTCAGAGCCGATCATAAATTTCAGAAGCTGTCGCCCGAGAAGTACGACCAGCTGGTGGGCAACGACCTGGGCGGACCCGGCGCCTCGGGGGCCGCCCTGGTCGAGCGGCACATGCAGCAGCACGCGGACGACATCGAGCTCTACGTGGACCCCTGCGACTACGCGGGCCTCGAGGAGATCGGGCTGCCGCTCGACGAGATCAAGGAGATGAGCAAGAAGATCAAGCAGGAGCAGAAGGACGAGGTGGGTCGAGCATCTCTCGCCGAAACTTCAGTGTCCAACTAACGTCGTTCCTTCCTTCCAGATGCTGGCGCGCCGCCTGCAGGAGATGGAGGCCAACGACGGGCTGACGCAGGAGGAGCGCGACCGGCTGCTGGCCATCGAGGCCCAGGACAAGGAGCTCGCCAAGATGCTCCAGGAGCGGGTGAGTCGCGTGGGCCGATCAGAGCCGCAGCAGGCATGACGTCATTTCGTTATTTGCAGGAGAAGGTGAAGGCGAAGCGGGCCAAGGAGAAGGCGCGCCTGCGCAAGAGCCAGCACAAGGAGGCGGCCTCCGCCACCTCGACCTCGACCTCGAGCGGACTCCACTGCGGGCCGCTGCTGCCGCTGCCGATGCCGCTGCAGGACTGCATGTCGTCCTCGTCGAAGCACTCGACGGCCTCGTCCGCCCACTCGGCCGCGTTCGCGACGCCACACGCCGACGACGACCTGCTCGACCTCGAGGCCTACTCGAACCCCATCGACGTGATCAACCAGCAGCGCCTGCAGGAGGCACGGGCCATCGGTGTCGGTGTCGGCGGCGTCGGCGGCAGCCTGTCGCGTGATCCGCACGCCCTGGGCAGACACGACAGCGAGGGCGAGCCCGGCCGCGACGACGACATTTACACGCTGCCCGTGGACAGCTGTCGGCCGAGCGGGGCGCGGCCCGCGTCGCTCGGTCTGGGCCACGAGGGCGGCGCGCACGGGTCGGGGCACAACTCGATGACCAGGTCCGAGAACTACTCGCTGGAGTCGCACGAGTCGCTCGGCGGCCACGACGTCTCGCCGCGCATGGCCTACGCGAAGCAGGGCTCTTTCGGTATATATGTATAAATCTCTTCGCTCAGGCCTCCCGACGGTCCACTGACCCTCTCTCTCTCTCTCTCTCTCTCTCTCCCTCCCTGTGTCCAGATCAGAGTTCGAGTCCCACGCCCCCGTACATGCCCATCCAGGGCACGCGGCGGTCGAACTCCAGCGAGGAGCGCAAAAAGAAGTCGAAGGACAAGTGCACGCACCAGTGAGGGTGGGGGCGGCTGACACGAGGACTCAGGGCCTCAAGGACAATAGGGGCCAAGGAGCGCCTCCTGCTTTCACTAGTTTTTGACGCCACCATGTCGCACTTGAGTGGTTTCCGAGGAGCGAAGCAAATGATCAAAATATATCGAATAACTTTAGTTGGCTAAGCGTATTTAAATAGTCTAAGTGAATGGTTCTCTGTTAATGGTCCAAAGGTTTTATTCCTAAAAATCATTCGTGAATGATCCAATTAGTTTCTCTCAATAAAGCAATAGTATGTAACGATTGATTGACGGACGTGTTTCTGTTTCAGCAGTTTTCCCAAAAATCTCTTGTACGTTTCTCCGTTTTTAGTAGTTCGTAAGAATTTATGTATTTTTTCCAATTCAGAGAATGTGAATTAATAATTTTATGCCTCAGATAAGCCTTATTTGTTGTATTGACTTCAGTAAGTAATAAAAAGCAATTCATAAAATACGTTTTAAATATGTTTTTATTGCTAGGTTATCTTTGAAATGTGAATTATACACGATGATGAAATTTGAGCGAATCATAAATATTGGAATATTGGGAATATTTAATTCGGTAAAAATCTCAATTTACATACCATACATAATTTCATTTGCTTTATTTCTGTACTATACAAATAAAATAATAAAAATAATAATATTAAATATAATATTTAATTAAATAATATATAATAATTTAATTGTTATAGCAGGAATTTTCAGATCGAATTTGAATTCCCGAGTTTTTTCGACAGATAATTCAACATTATATTTTTATGGGAATTATTTTATCTAATAATTATATAAAATTAAATGCCTTAAAACAATTAAACAATTCAATATTTTAATATTTGATTGAAAAACTATTTTGAAAATTGAAATTTCAAATCAGTTGGGTGTGAATAGAATTAATAGAGGAATCAAATTTTATAGAGTAACAAAAGAATTATTATAGAAATATTAGTTCAAATCTAATCTACTTAAATCTAGAGGACAATTTGACAATTTCATTATTTCAATTTAATTTAATTCGATGTTTCATTTAAAATGTTCTTAGAAATTCTATAAAATGACTCCGATTGCTTCGTTGACAGGTTAATTATGGTCAGATTTCACAACGATAAAAATTTATAAATATTGGTTTTGTTGATAAAGGAAAAAGATAAATTAAGAGAAGAAATGTAGTTCAATGAGCAGTGATTGTCGAAAATTGTATCTTCAGTCTTTCCATCTGAATCCAGTCGAAACTGAGATTCGGAGCCCAGTGGTCGTTTCTGCTCTGAAAGGGCTGTATTGATTGGTGCTTTGGCTGGTGGTTGATGGTTGCTGGTTGATTATTTGAGGTGTTCGTGGACGCCGAACTGAACTGAACGCCGAGCCAGGCTCGGACAACAATGAAAGTTTGCGGCCAATACCGGAGATCAAAACTTGTGAAACTGATGTGTAAAGTCACAAGTTAGGGTCTCAGGGAATCAGCCAAACAAACATAAACAAAATAACAACTACAACAACAATATAACAACAATAACAATTACAATAGCAACAACGAGGAGAAGAACAACAACTACAATAAGACCACTGAGAGAAACAGAGAGCAAATCACCAGCACATGGAACACAGAGCACTGAGAAAATTTTCACTTTTTCACTCGATTCGATTGACTTTTTGTTTCACTTTCGTGACTTTCACGGGGTTCGGTGTCGGGGTCGGGGCTCCGGGTGGGGGTTAGTCGCTGCTCGGAGTCAAGCAAAGAAAGCTAGTATATTGTATAGTAAGTTCAGAGGCTTGGCTACTACTATACAACCTACTACCTCAATTTGCCAGAGAGTTCGAATCGGGTTGGTCGTCCTGGTCCGGGCGCGTCTGACGCATCCGGTCGGGTGGGGTCGAGTGCCCGACAATCCGGCGGATCCGGCGAGGGTCTGGCACTCGTGACGTCCGTTGGCCGCCGGCCGGCAACACGTTGTTTGCATTGACAGACTCCCATAATGCCGTTCTTGTAACGATAGTCCAGCACAAGTTCGGATTTACGGGTTTCTGTTAATGGTCCATAAGTTCTAAGGCACCATTATCTTTCGTACATCGTGGAAGGCGACGTCAACGAGCAGGAGGAGAAGGAGATGATGAGACGAGTTGAGTTGAGTTGAGTTGAGTTGAGTTGAGACCTCGGAACGGACTGAGGAGGGAGGCGTCGTCAATCGTCACCTGAAAGAGAGAGCACGTGAATGACTGATTGATGGGCAACGAGTCTTGAAGGCAAACCAGGCTCCGACGTCCCAGATGATTACCCAAAGGATCTGCAACCTGCCAGTCAGAAATCGAGCAATGGAACCAAGACATGAATCTGGAAAGGAAGAGAAAAATTAGTTTAACTAAAATTTGCTGATACGAAGCCAGGTATATTTTCAATCAGGGGTCAGATAACTACGAGGAGAAGACAGAGGGACCAACCGAGGACTGTCTGCGACGCCATCAACTCCGATGGAATCGAGGATTCCCTTCTCAATGGTGAGTCTTGATATTAATGAAATGATTACCACAGATCGACTGCCGTCGTCGGCCCGCCGTCCTCGTTTGGTCCGTCTTTAAAGACGAACCCGCCGGTCCCCCGTGGTGTCGCGTATTGATTTCGGATTTCCGACTCGTCACCGGCGAGATTCCGGAGTCGGCGGCGGCTGCCGCGGTCTGACAGACCGACAGACAGACAGAGCACCTCGAGCATCCTTCGCGGATGTCTCGCGTACGCAGGTGGGTGGGCGGTCGGAGGACGGGGGACCGGGGACCGGGTCGAGGGCCGCCGTAATTCACTGTCACTTGATTTTATTGCCGGCTTCCGTAATCGCCATTTATGTGTCTAGCACTTCCGCCGGCGAGCCGTGTCGAGCCGTGTCGAGCCGTGGCGAGGCGAAGGACCTGCCGCGAGTGGACCGAGATGGCCGAGACCGCGGCCGAGACAAAGACTCGTCATCTCACCTTTCGCCGACACTTCCGCCACTCACTCTCCGGGATTTGCACAAATTTATTATTCATTTATTTACTTAATTGTTTATTTACTAATTTGTTTTTTATTAATTTGTTTATTTACTTGTTTATATGTCGGTCCTTCGGCGGATCAACAATAAAAGCAACGCTCGACCGACGGCAGCCGCGGCCGCAGCAACAATAAATACGCCGGCCGTCTCGCAACATGTCTGGCAGCCCTCGGGACCCCGCGCCCCCCACGTCCTCGTCCACCGCCCCGCCGCCTCGCCGCCTCGCTCTCGGGCTCGCGCTCGTCCTCGCCGCGCGGTGTCAACGCGACGAATGCGTCTTGGGCAGCGCGGCCGTGGCTGTCTTTGCAGCCGAATCGCATCATCCGCGGGGGTCGGCGCTGGGATCAGAGACGCCCCGTGCCCCAGGCCCCTCAGACACCGTCCCCACCCGCCAACGTCTGGCTGCCTGGCTGGCTGGCTGGCTGGCGATGCCTGCCTGCCGGACGAGTTCGTTGGCTGTACCTATTTTCCAGCCAGGACCTGCCTCAACTTTCGCATACCCGTCTCCTGCTCCCGCCCCCCAACGCCATCATCTCCCTCTCTCTCCACGTTCGCCCTCGCTCGGTCTCTGTCGCTCTCGCGCCGAGCTTTGTGCTTCGTCATCATGTTGGCTGGCTTTGTTTTGCATTCGCTGCCCGCGCCTCCCTCTGGGCCAAGGCGAGTTGGCCATGAAAGGAAAGGAACTGCAAGACCACGTCTCTCTCTCTCTCTCTCACACACACACACACACACTCACTCTTGTCTGAATCTCTCTCTGTTTGCGGCTCTCCCGCGCTCTCCGCTCTCTCACGCACACACCTTCGCTCGCTCGCCCGCTCTCTCTCTCTCTCTCTTCGGTTCACCCATGGGGAGCTTTTACACATTTGTTTTGTCTGCGTTGTTCTTGTGAAGTGAAGTGAAGTTGTTGTTGTTGTTGTTGTTCGTGCTGCTGTTGTCGGTGCCGTTATAATTTTTGGCAGAACCGGAAATGGTTCCTTTGTGTAAAAGCTTCCGCAAACGGAAGTGAGTTTCGTTTTTGGTCGCTCTGTCTTTCTTTCTTTCTTTGTCTCGCCCCACCGAATGTGGGCCTTTGCCCTCTCTCACACTCCGGCTCACTCTCCCCCGTCCTCCCTCTCCGCCGCTCTCCTTCTCTGGCCGCGCGCCCCTCTGTTGATTCCTCGTCTCGCTCCGACGAGTGACTCTGGCGCTCTCTCGATTCGCGCCGAGCTCGGGATGATTCATGGGCGGGATGCGGCGCGGGCATCTCGGGGACATGCGAGATCGCAAATTGAGTAAATTTAAATTTGATTAATGCATTTCGCAATACGAATCGCGGCCGCTCCAGAGATGAATGACATGGTTTCGGCAGGAAATGGGGGGCAGGAGAGGGTGGGGAGAGGAGGACGCAATTTTGAGGAGCCTGCCGAATAAAACTCCGAATCTCCGGACCTCCAGGGGCGTTTGACGGGGTTCCTTTGCTGCAATAGGTCTTTTCGAGTGGATCAAATCGAATTTGCAATGACTCCTTGACTTCCTACGGTGTTTTTCCTGCAACTCTTCCCCGCTAAACCCCAAATTAGCTCCGAAGCCTCGTCCTGCGGGTGGTTTCTCGAGGCCCCCTGGTCGGTGGCCCGCCTCTGGCTGCGCTAATGGCCCGCGAACATGCCGCGGAGCTCGCGATGGCTCCGCAATCGATTTTCGCCGCCTGGCCACGGCTTTAATTGCACCCGAAACTGGGGGGTTTTCGCTTTGCGATGGACTCAGATGGACGTTTGGTTCGGCGAAAAGCCAGGAGGCAGACGAGTCGGAGGCAGTGGGCCGAGGAGCAGGGACGACGGGGAGCGATGGAAGACGCAGGAAGAGGGGCGAGGGTCGTTCGGTGAGAGTCAGGGAACGAAGGACCCGAGCCAGGCGCCCAGGGACGGACGACTTTGCAGCGACCACGACAAAGACACGGCACCAAAGCCAGCCCGAGCCCGAGCCCGAAACCGACCCCAACCCAGACCCCGATCTCGATCCTGATCCCGGTCCCGGTCCCACGGCCGGCTGCGAGACGACGCCGTGCAACTCCGCCAAACTCCTCGGAGCGCCAGCGCCAGAGCAGCAGCGACTCGCGGAGAGACGGAGAGCGAAACTGCCGAAAGAACGAAAGAGAGTGGGAGAGAGAGAGCGATTGGCATTGTCGTGGAATGTGGGCTGGCAGCGGGACCCGCAGAGCCGCAGACCATCGGGCCATCAACCTGCCTCCTGGTGGCTGGCTGGCCGGACGACAGCCTTCCGAGCGGCCTTCCGCCCAACCCTACCGGGCCGCGCCGGAGCCAGACGCCGAGGACGACGCGGAGGCCGAAGCAGGGCCGGAGCCGAGTCGAGCCGAGCCGAGCCGAGTCTCGGGCGCCGAGCGACGACCGACGAGCGCCGAAACCAAGTCACGAACAAGAGTTGATTAACCTTTGCTCGTTGCCTTCCACGGCGATTCGTCATCGAGCGCTTCTCGCCGCCTCCGCTCCTTCGTCGGGCTCCGCTTCTCCTGCTCGTCGCCCGGTCCTCTTCTGGTCCTCTCCCGGTCTGCCGGTCTTCCCTGGTCTGTCCTGGCCCGGTCGACTCGGGTCTGGCGCTGCCGCCGCCTCTGCTCCGGTTTAAATGGAGTTCTTCCTCCTCTTCCTACCTCTCCTCCTCCTCCTCCTCGTCCCCGCCGAGGCCTGCTGGCTCCGAAACTTCGCAACTCCAGTTTCGTCTTCTGCAGTTGGTGCGACGTCGTCGTCGACGTCGCCGTCGCCGTCCGTCCTGTTGCTGTAGTTATTGGCGTTGTTGCTGGTCGTGTTGTTGTGGCATTTGCTGGAGTTGTTGCTCCGATTGTTGCTGTTGTTGTTGTTGTTGTTGGTAACAGCCATCCTTCCACGCTCTGGACATTTGTTTGTCGTCATCGTTATGTTGTCTGGACTCCATCGTTCCTCGCTCTCGCCAACCGGTTCATTTCGCCAGCTCTCTCTCTCTGTATATCCCACTCTCTTTGCCTGTCGCTCTCTCTCTCTCTCTCTCCCCATATCTCTCTCTCTTTCTCTCTCTGCCTCTGTCTGTCGCTTTGGCTCACCATGGAAACGGAGCGCGACGGCCGGCGGCTGGGGCTGGGGCTGGGGCTGCTCGGGGTTCGAGGCTGGAGGATTGGGTCCAATGCTAAGGTGATGGTAATTGAAATCGAGGCTCGGCGCTGGAGCGACTAAGCGAGGCCATAATTGAGGAGGCTGCCGGGGCCTGGTCGCCGACTGGCGGTTGTCGGCTCGTGTTGTGCTAGGTAGGGGTCATGGTTGCCGACGTCGTCTGGGCAGCGTAGAAGAGGCGAAGATGGAGCAGAAGGCGATAGAGGAGAGAAGGGGGGAGAAGAGCTGAAGGAGCTGAATCAGAAGGAGGTCTAGAGGAAGAGGCGGAACTCGGTTGCGATTGCTCACCGCAAGGTCTGCCTCCAAACGAAGCCAATGACGGAGCCCCTTCCTTGGGATTCTTTCATGGACAGGCCTTCGTTGGGCACGAAAGGTGGACCAAAAGAACCCAAAGGAGGACCCAAAGGAGGATCCAAAAAGAAGACGTTGTTTCGACGATCGAGAGTCGGGATCCTCACGAGCTCCCGACTTCCTTCCGGGGCTACCGAGGGTCCGTTGGGAGTCCTTTTGGATCGTGCAGAGGAGGTCGGAAGGACGATGGAGGTGTCTTTGTCTCCATCTCCCTCTTTTCTGGTCTCGTCGCCTGCGAAAAGAGCAGCGGTTGATGGAACAACGAAGGCTGCGAAAGACGATGAAAGGAGCCGAGGCAGACAAAAGAAAGGGCAGCAAAAGACGACGAAACGAGGACGGGGCCCAGAGGAAGGCGATGGCGACAAAGAGGACGGCGACGACGACGACGGCAGGGATCCCCGGGCAGCCGCCTGAGGGCTGGAGGCGAGCCCCGGGACAAGAGGGGGAGATGAAGACACACGAAAGACGCCAAAGAGCGAAAACGGGTGGGATCAGGGGGAGATCGAGGAACGCGGCAGATCGAGAGGAGATCGAGGAAGACCGAGGAGAGATGGAGGAGGGAGGAAATTTCGACGGACCAGGGCAGCTCGAGGGACGGGGTGGGTCGAGGTACGAAAGGACCTTCGAGGGAATCAGGAAGAGGGCGCAGGAGGAAGGGAGGCTTCCAAAGGAAGAAGAAGAAGAAGAAGTTGTTTTCCATGCGATGCGATTCGATTTGATTCGTTTCGTTTCGTTTGGTTTGGTTTTATTCGATTCCTCGTCCTCGTCCTCGGTCGCGTTCACGTTCACGTCTCGCAACGATGCACCACGAAGTGTATCTAACGAATACTAAAAATAAGTATCTTGTAGATACGCACGTGTATCTGAAGGAATTACGGGCACACGAACCAACCAACGGACGGACGGACAGACGGACAGACGGACGTACGGAAGGACGGGCGAGCGACGAGCCACGGACGGCGATGGAAGAGAAACGGCGCAAGATGCAGTTGCAGAGGTCAATGACATCATCGTGCACCAAACGACGGCGACGGCGACGGCGACGGACCGAGAGCGATGGCCACAGCCAGGCGGCCGAGAGAGAGAGAGAGAGAGCGCGCGCTCTCGAGCATTTGCAGCATCGCAGCCACGTCGCTCTCGCTCTCCGTCACTCACACAACGCGGAGCACAGAGCGATGTCGGTGTGTGTGTGCGCTGGAATGCGAGCGCTCCACATTTGCATCGGCATCCGAGCCGAGGAACGCCGCGGAATCGGCCAGCCGCAGGAGAAACGGCGAAAGCTCTTCGTGCTCGTCGCCGCAGTCGTCGACTTCGCTTCCACACACGTTCTCCGCTGTTGCGCTCGTGTTGGTGCTGCGGTGATGCATCGGCTGTGCTCGTGCGAGCGCTCGTTGTGGGGCGAGTGTGTGTTATTGTTGTTGTTGTTGGTGGTCGGAGTTCGTTCCACTGCCGCCGCGTCCCACTTCCCACTCATTCAATTATCGTGGAAGGCCGTGCGCCGCGGAAGCTTCTCGACGCGCCCTCGCCTCCGCTCCCACAGGAAATGCAAATGTAGGCGGCCCCTCTCCCTCTCCGACCCTCTCTGGCCTCGGTCGGTCGTCGCTCGTCCGGTCGAGTGCATCGGCGGCGACTGAATAGACACTAGAAACACATTCTCTCCGGGCCGTGCGTTAATAAAAATTCAAATAACTCACATTCGCATTCCGTACTCCGTATTCCGGGAGCCTCTCGGCCGAGCTCAATTAATTTAATTAAGCTCTGCCTCTCGAGCTCTCGGTCAGCGCCTCGGACGGGTCGATCTTTGACCCAGCCGTCAGACTCCCCTCCTTCCCAAGCCTTTTTCGTCACCGACGACGACGACCGAGAGAGGCTTCCCAGATTTCGTCTCCGGATTCCCAGAATTTCACCGGAATTCCCTCGAAACCCGCCGCCTTCTAAAATGTCCCTCTGGAGGGAGATCCTGCAACTCTGTCACAAACATCCCTCCAGAGTCCTCGGTCCCTGCTCTCAGCGCCTTTAATTTCCCATACTTAATTTCTTTACTTCGGAAAGGCTAAAATTCCCTTCCACTTGAATTTCCTTCGCCGAATTCGAAACTCTTCTCGCCGCACTGTGTTATCGACCCAGGTCGCGTGCGGCAGCCCTGCTGCGCCTGGGCCGAGTCCGGCACGTCGGGTGCGGGGAGAGAGCGAGACGAGAGAGTTTCATAAAAATTCAATTCCGAGCCGCGAGATAAACAATTTTTGGCCAAACAACAACGATGACGACATGTTGTAGAAGTCGTGACAACAAGAACAAAAACAACACGAACAACAACAACAGGACCAACGTAAATAACAAGAACAACAGCTGAACCAGCAACTGCAGGAGCGGAAGAAGAAGAAGAAACACGAAGAGCGATACCCGAAAGAGGCAACGAATGAAACCTTTTTCGGACGTCGCCTCTGTCGTTTTTGTTGCTGTTGTTGTTCTTGTTGTTGCCGCTATTTTCGCCATTCTTGTTGTTGTTGTTGTTGTTTCTCCTGCTCCAGGTCGTCGTCGTGGTCGCGTTGCCCTCGCTGCGCGTGGAAGCGAGACGGCACCAATGCACGGGTTGAAACGAAGTTAGGCTAGGTTATGGTCGTCGTCGTCGCCGCGGGCCCGAGCCAGAGTTCAAAAGCCTACATCGCTGCCTTGCGGAGAGGGGCAGGGGCAGGGGCAGGGCTGGACGCCGGACCACGTCGGGGGGAACGGGACGGGAACGAGTGACGAGGCGAGCGAGTGGAGTCGCCGTCGATCCGAGCCCTGGCGACTCTGCCGGCGAGGGAGCGAGAGGGACGAGCGAGCAGGGTGGAACGGAACGGAACGGACAGGCGGCGACAGACACGCAGCCGTCGGACGGGCGGACGGACGGCTGGACAGGCAGGCGGCTGGGTGGATGGGCGGACGGACAGATGGACGAACGACAGACGGCCGGAGCGACGGACGGACGGACGGACGGGGAATCGGCAAATGGAGTCCATGAAATGCAGCGTCATTGTCTGAAGGCTGCATATGGCGAGTTTGTGTTGCCTGTGTGTGTTTGTGGCGTCGACGTCCGTCTGTCTGTCTGTGTGATGGTTGAACACCAGTGCGACAACAACAACAACAACACGGCGACACCCTTGAGCCACTCGGAGCGGTCGATGCTTCTTTGCAAAAACAATTGAAACGATAAAACAATAAAAACACACTCGATGGAGGTGCGTAGAGCGAAGCCACCAGCAGCAAAAACAAAAAGAGCAGCAGGAATAGCAACAACAACAACAACAAGCAGAGGAGCAAAAATAGCCACATGCTCTTGATAGAGCATGTCGGGATTAAAAATACGACTCCAAACCGGAATGCATCGGAGCTCCTTCGGCAACTCCATCCCAGCCTCATCTTCTCGTCCTCTCCTCCACTCCTTCCCCAGCTCCTTCCCCGGCCCCGGCCCCAGCCTCCGCTCCAAGCTCTCGTCGCGTCCCCCTCGCAATTCTCAGACCCATCCTCATCCTCCGCTCCGTCCTCCGCTCCATCTCCAATGCTCCGCACCTCCTCCACTCTTGAGAAGCTTCTCGAAGTCCACGCTAGAAACAAAGACCGATCGCCTGTCGCTGGCTGTTCTTGGCTCAGCTCCTGCCCGCTCCAAAGATGCCGAGGCCGTGTCGTGGCTTCGCCGCCCATCGGTGGCTCCAGCTCTGGGCTCGGGAGCGCGTCCAAGCGCCTCCCTCTTTCCTTCCTCTGCTTCTTCGCCTCCATTTTCTGACTCTCCTTTCTCTTTCTTCTTCTCCTCCTCCATCTTCGGTCTCTGCTCCTCCCTGTTGCTGACTTCAGCCTTCCATTCGAATTCCTCCCATTTAATTACACGATCTCCATCTTCTAGAAACCATTCGAAGCCATTCGAAGCCCCAAGGAGCGAGCGAGATGGCGCTATCGTCTATCGTTGGGCTTGGTCGTGATCCCAGGCCATGCATTTGTGCTTGAAATGGAGGAGGATTTTCAGATTGGATGACTTTTGAAGGAACACCTTTGATTCGTCTCCGCCTTAAATCCCAAGCGCCTCGCCATGAACCCTTGTCTTTTCCAGTTTTCCCCACCTCGCGCCCTTGAGGTTTCCCTCGTAGGCAGGGTCGAGGAAACCGTCAGACCCCACTCGGGCCGGGCTTCCCTCGGGCGTCGCACGTGACCCACGAGGTTTTTATTTTCGGGGTTTTCTCCATCCCCAGACGCGTGTCTCGTGCGGTCGACGGTGGAGTTCGGAAATTTGGGAGCTGCCGCCGCCAGGACGCCAGGCATGCGGCTATTTTTACCGGCTTCTCGTCACTCCAGATCGCGGCCGCGGTTCGAGCCGACTTGGCGGCGGCGTCGGGAACGTGGAAACGTGTTCGCGGGCGCCGAGTGCGATGGCGTCATGGGCAACAGCAAAGGCGGAGAGGGAAATCGCACGAAGCACGCGAGGCCGACGAGGGAGACGAGGGCGAGGAGGGCGAGGACGTCGTGGTCGAGAAAGACGAGGAAGGCGTCGATGGCAGGAGTTGGAGCGAGTGGAACCTGTTCGGAGCAATGCTGTCGGTCGGGCAATTAACATCGCGGCCACGCCCCCGTCGCCGTCGCCGTCGCCCCTTCCTCCTGCCCCCGCCCATGGCATCGGCTCCTTCCCCGTTCCCTGGCTCGCGCTCGTCTCCTCCTTCGCTCGGCGTCAAGTGCGCTCGGCGTCAAGACGGAGCCTGCAAGTGCTCCAGGACTCCGTGCAATGCTTGTTGTTGCACTCAATGGGGTTCGCATGTTGCTGTTGCTGTTGTAGTTGGCAACGTGACCCCCTCTGCCCGCGATCGAGATCATCCGCCGCCTCCTGGGGATTCGGGTTTTCGACCTGGGCAGGAGTCGAGTTGGCGGCGGGAGGCACAATAACAACAACAACAACAACCGCAACTGGTACAGTGCGCTTGATAACAGCAACAACAACCATTTACAACAACAATGAAAACAACTTTGAAAACAACAACAACACTGGCAGCAAAAAATCGCCAACTCGGTTTCATCACGTTTTAGTTTTTCTGGTGTTTGCCTCGTTCTCTCTCTCTCGCTCTCTCTCATTGCAATTGTCGTTTTTGTTTTTGTTGTGTTACACCCGACTTCGCGGTTGTTGTTATTGTTGTTGTTGTTGTTGTTGTTGTATTGCATTATTTTGATGGCCGCCGTCGAAACTGCATTCGATTGGCTTCATCTGCTGACTTTTTTCCGACGTTGCTGCTGCTACTCGTTGTCCTTGTTGTTGCTGTTGTTGTTGTTGTTGTTCACTCTGTTGTTGTTGTTGTTGTTGTTGTTATTCGAGTGTTGTTGCTGCGAGGGCTTCACTCGTTCTCTTCCTCTTCCTCTGCAATTTCTGTTCCCGTTTCTTTTGCTTTTCGTTTCTCCTCCTTTTACTTCATTCCTGCACCTCCAGCTGGTTGTTGTTACTTGTGGTTGTTGTTGCCACACGTTGTTGTTGTTGTTGTTGTTGTTGCTTGCTTGCTGTTATTGCTGTTATGATACCGTTATTACCGCGTGCAATTGAGGCGGCCATCAATTTCGGTCCGATCCGCCGCCGAGCGAGGACGAGGGGCCGGCGGGACGGGGCCGGGGCCGACGGGGACGGGATGCGGTTCGGGGCACTTTCTCGAATTCCTCGCGCGTCAAACGACGATTTATGCCCGGCATGTGGATTCATTTTTGTCGATTTTTTTCCCGATTTTTTTGGTCTTGTCTCCCTTCGCCTCGCCGTCGAAGACTCTGCACTCGCGAATAATCGTTATTTATGGCCTTCTGGGGTCTGGCGGCGCCCGACGCCCGACTGTGGGACCCTCGACCTGAGCCTCGATCTGGCACACGGGCTCCGGCTGAGGCCCTGGAACGTCGCCACCACATGGCGAAAGGGAGGATTCAACGCCTCAGATCCTTCTCTGAACTCTCTTCTCAACCTTCTCAAACTTTCCTCAAACCCTGTCTACATTATTTCAAGCACTTCTCAAACTCTTCTCAAGTCATTCTCAAGTCCACCCATCTCAACCTCATCTCCAACTCTAATCAAATCCAAACTCAACTCAAAACACATCTCTAAACCCTTCAAATCCTCATCAACCCCTTCTCAAATTCTCCTCTAGTCAGCCTATTCAAACTGAGCTCAAGCCCTTCTAAAACTCCAGTCAAACTCTTTTGAAAACCCTAATGCCGAATTTTTCTCAATTTATACCAAAACTCTTTTCTAACCAGTCTCAAATCCTTTTCAAACTCTTCCCAAACACTTACCAACTCCTCCCCAACCAACTGTTCCCCATTCTCAATCCTTTCTCACAGTCTATTCAAACCTTAATTTCCCAGATCTTTCTGAAGCTATTCTCAAACTCTCCCAGACCCGCCTCAAACCCTTCTCAATCTCCTCTCAAACCCATCTCAAACCCTCTCATTCCCATCTCAAGCCCTTCCCAATTTCACCTAAAGCCCTTCTCAAACCTCCTGCGCAGTCCCTCGGGGCCCGATTCGGAACATCCAGGTCTTCGGCGGTTCTCCAACGCGATTTGTCGATCACCGTCCCCCGCTGTGCCCGCCCCTGCCCTCGCTCGGCCGGCTCGAAGATCGACTTCTGGCGATTGCTGGCTTACCAGGTCGAGCTTCCGCCGAGGCGACGGCGACTGAGGAATTCCGCCCGCAATTGCAGCAGTTGCTTCGACCCCGTCCCCTGCCCTCCCTTCGCCCTCCTCGCTGGGCATAACGGTACACGCGTACAGTTCGAGCTCCAGGGACGCGGGCGCGGAGTCCGCGGGAAGAAATGAGGTTAAAAATACCGCCGACAGACGGACCGACGGACGGACGGACGGACCCCATCCGTCTTGGTGCCGAGGGACCGACGTTTCCTTTTTGCCGGCAGGCCGAGCCAGGGACAGGGGAAGAGGGGGAGGGAGAGGCAATCAGAAGGAGAGGCTCCGAAAGTGATGCGAGGCCCTGCACAACCGGAGCATGACGAGTCGGCGACGGGGGCGCGGAAGGAGGACGAAGGAATGAGGAAGTGCACCGCCTGGAGCGAGGCGCGAGTCCTGCCGCTGCCTCCTGCTCCCCCCTTCCCTTCCTTCCCTTCACTTGGCTTCTTCACCGGCCGCCTCCTTCTGGTGCACTCGTCGATCGCTCGCTCGAACCCCTTTATTTGCTGTTCCACGTCGTCCCCTGTTCCTCAGTTGCACTCGCTCCTCTCACACTCGCCACTCTGTGCACTCGCCCCCGTTCCCCGGCTGCACTCGCTGTCTTGCACTCGCTCGCTTTGTTCGTGCTGATTTCTCCTTTGTTTCGCCCTCCATTGACTTCTTCAGTCCGCGGCCCTCGTCCGTCCGACCGCGGACTCGACGTCGGCCCCGCGGCAGCTGCTGGCTTTTGCTCACTTCGACGGCCCGCTAGCGTTCTTCTTTCTCTTGTTGTTGCTGTTGTTGTTGTTGTTGTTGATATTGATATTTTTGTTGTTGGTGTTGATATTTTCGTTGTTGATATTGGCGATTGTTCTTGTTGTTATTGGTATTGTTGTTCTGGTTATTGATGTTTGTTGTTGCTGTTGGCTTGGTATTGATATCGCCGTCGCTCCTGTTGTTCTCCCATTCGCCGGCAGGCCTTTGTTCCGATTTTGTTGTTGCCCCATTGTTGTTGCTCTTTTATTGTTGTCCTGCACTTCTTTCTGTGTTGCCCTCTTCTGTTGTTGTTGTTGTTGTTGTTGCCGTCGTGGTGTTTGTTGCATTTAATTAACGATATTGGCCGTCGACGCTTTATTTTGACAGAAGTTCACCGGTCGCTGACACTTCCCACCCCTGCTCCCATTCGCCCTCCCACCACCTCCCCACCCCGTGAGAAGAAGAGGCAGAGAAGAGAACGGGACCCGTTCGATCGCGTCAAGTGAAGCCGAAACTCACCTCGGCTGCGGGTCCTCGGGGCGAAATCGACGAAATCGCGAAGTCTGCGGCCACCGGGAGCTGCAAGAGAGAGAGAGAGAGACATCTGTAGGTGAGAAATAAATAATATAAGTAAACTAATAAACAAATGGAGGACTTAATGGGAGGAAGCAGAAACTTCTTGGAATTCGCACCGAAATCGAGCGAACACAAATTTAGGAGTATGATTGAAGTCACGGAGCTGATTTGATTCCCAGCATCTTGACGATGGATTTTTCGTAGGTACAATTTATTGATTGGAATTACAAAATATTCATGTATTAACTTTCTTCTCATGTTTCGATCTCCTGCCTTGGGTTCGGAAGTTTCTTCGAAAGTCTTCGATATTTCAACCTCAGGCCGCAATAAGGGGAACTTTACGAAGAGCTGCGAACGGATTTGAGGAAAATAGTAGTAGAAGCAATAGTAGTAGTGGTTGTTGTAGTTGTTGGTGCAGTCGGTTTCGTGCCAGCAGTTGCTGCAGTGGTAGTGGTGAAAGGTCCGTCTGTGTTCTGTCGTTCGCTGATGACTCCCGGGCGAGATGAAGTCATCCGTCGGGCATTTGACCAGAGCTGCCAGACATGAGCAACAACCACAACAACACAGCGGCGACAGCAACAACAACAAGAATTGAGTAATAACAACAATTGCCGCAGAAAATAGTATTCAGAACAGTTTCAACAACAACAACAACTGAGAGCACAATGATAACAAGGATAAAAATAAAGTAAGAAACAAAGCAACAACGACAAAGACAACGAGAGAAAAAATATAAAAAATCTGCACGGAACGTCAACAACAACAACAAAAACAACACAACAGCAGTTGAAGACGCTGCCGGAGCTGGAGCGAATGCAAACGAGAGCCGAGAAAAATTGCAACCCTTGACACAGTCTCGGGGGCTGGCAAAAAAAAAAAAAAAAACAATCACAACAACAACAACCACGCAACGAGAATCAACAACAACGAATAGAAAAACAACGAATAGAAAAAACAACGGCGACAGTTAATAGATGTCAACAACAACGACAGAGGAACAACAGGAACAGCGAGTATAAAACAACAACAACAACAACAAATGATGGTGACGACGATGCATCCACAAAGTGCATCTAATGATTGTCATCCGTTAATTTAAATTATGTCATTTTCATCGCTCGGCTGCCCCGACGTCCCCGCGGCCCCCGCCGACCCCGCGACAGCCCCGACTTTCGCCGAGCCCGACTGCCCGTGGGTGGGAGCGGGACAAGCAGAGTGAGCGCGAGTGGAACCGACGCGAGTGGGTGGCGGGCCGGCGCGGGAGAGGGAGCGAGAGGGCGCGAGGAGTGGGATCCTAGGAAACAACAACAAGAGCAACACGAGAACAACAACAAACTGGGCTCCCGCTCAATGGAACAGTTGAATAAAAAATAAATTAATTAACAACAATTGGGAAGCAATCGTTTGTGTCTTTTTCTCTACATATATTCCTCTCATTCTCTCCCCAACTCTCCCTCCCTCCGTCTCTCTCTCTGTCTCTCTCTCTCTCTCTTTGTGCCCCTGTCGCTCTATGCCTCGATATCCATCTCTTTCTCGCTCTAGTTGTTCCTCGCCCCCTCGTCCCTCTTTGCTAGCGCTCCCTCTCGTTCACTCGTCCCTCGGTCCAGGTTTCCAGGTTTCGTTTCTGGTTCGTTCGCTTCGATTCGTTTAATAGGGAATGGCAATTTGTTGTTGTTGTCGATGATGTTGTTGTTGCTGTTGCAAATGTTGCTTTCAATTTTGCTGTGTGCAGCTCCTCGCCCGGCGCATTTGACTCTGCACTTGCGCCGCAGCCGCGGCCTCGTGCCGTCTCTGTCGCGCCCTAGGGACGCGGACCCGCCGCATTGGGGTAGGTGCAGAGGCTCCAGTCGCAGCCGCCGCCGCCGTCGCCGTCGCCTTCGTGTCCTGTTGTCCTTGTCCTCGTCCTTGCCGCTGTGTTGTTGCCATCGTAGTTGTTGCTGTTGTCTTCGCTTTGCTGCACCTTCCGCGGCCGCTCCCGACGGCCCCGTGTAGGTGACCTCTGCGCGAGTGTGTGTGAGCGGGGGAACGAGAACGAGACCGACTCCACTCGAGTCCGTTCTACTCGGTCGCGTTCGTTTGAGTTCGGTCGCGTCCGCGTTTGAGTGACTCGTGTACGTGAGCGAGTGGCCTGAGTGAGTGTGTGTGTGTTGGTGTAGGTTCGTGGTGGCGCTTGTGTGAGTTGGCGCTTCTGTGTGCGTGTGGCCGGAGTGCGCCTGTGTGCGAGCGATGTGTATCCGCGTTCTACTGCATTTCCTTTCCTTTCCTTTCGCTTCGTTTCGTTTCCCGACCTCTTCCCTCCCCACTCCCAGCCCAGCCCAGCCCAGCCCAGCCCACGGCGAAAAAAGTAGGTTTCGCCGCACAACCTCCGATGCTTCTGCTTCTTCTTCTCTTCCCCTCCCACCTCCCGCCTCATCTTCCTTCAGTTCCACGACCCCACCCCCCTCTCAGCCTCCAGTTTCTGGCTCGGCTCCGTTTTGCGTTGCAAATTAAATTCCTCCCTCCTCCCTCCTCCCTCCTCCCTCCTGCCTAATGATTTCCCTGATTTTACCCTTGTTCTTCATCGCGTTTTCTCACTCTTTCCTCGCTTGTTCTCAGTTTTTCCTTTTTCCTTTTTTCATTCTCATTTTTCGCCCGCTCCGTTCTTAATTTTTCTCTTGAGTAGTGATTTTCCCTCTCTTTTTGCTTTTTTCATTCGTTTTCCTATTTTTACTCACGGTTTCTTTTCGCTTCCACATTTTTCTTGTGTTTTCTTTTCTCATTCCCTAATTTTCTCTCATTGTTTCCCCAATTTTCCCCTGTTCTTCACCATATCTTGTCTTCGTTTTCTTCCTTCTGATTCTACTAGTAGTTCTTATTTTAATATTTTCTCTTTTTTCATAATTTTCTCCCTGCAAATTTTGACTCCGTTTTTTCCTTATTTTTCCAATAATGTGTCCCTATTTTTGTCTTATTTTCTCCCCATTTTCGCCTTGTTTTCTTCTTGTTTTGTCCATTTTTTCCCCGTGGAAAACCATTTTTCCTTCAAAACAAATATTTCGTGGGAATTAAAATGGAGCAAAAATGGAAAAACTAGCACAGCGGGTGGGGGAGGTTGGATTTCTCGAAACGAATCTGGAGCCATGGATCTGGAGATCTGGGGATCTCGAGCTGCCGTGACCGAGGTCGGGCTCGGCCCAGTGCGGGAGACTCGCCTTCGAGGGTGCCAGGGGCCACAATTGCGGAGATATTCCCGCGATCGGGGATGGAACTCGAGGCTTCCCACGATGAATCCGTGGAAACAGGAGAGGAGACTGACAGAAGACAGGAGACTCGCAGGTTCCTCAGGCAAAGGCAGCAACAAGGAAAGTCTGACAAAGGATCAGGGGCAAAAATAGATATATAAGAAAAAAGTCAAATATCTAAATTTATTTCAAGTTAACTGTTTGAAAATAGATGGAAGGCGCCTGAGTTTCTCACTTGCATTCGACTTCGGACATCATCCGGCGGAGCGGGCGGAGGGAAGGCGTGGAAAACCATCGAAATAGAGAAATCCAGCCATGAGTCATTTTCCGTTGCTCTTTCGCCGCCGATGTGGACTACGCGAATATCCCTCGGATGCGGTAAGTATCGGAATAGGTCGCTGCGGATGGCTTTTCGTGTGTTTGTTTTTGCTTTTCTGCTGCCATTCCATTGCGTTTTCACTAATTAACAATTGTATCGAAAGTTTTCCCCGCCCGACCGCGGAGCCGCGCATTAAAATTGGATTTTTCCAGCAAATCCGCTGGCGGCAACAGCAACAGCAACAGCAACAACAACAACAATAATAACAGTATGGTAGAGAAATACTATGACAACGACAAGAGCCAGGGCCGGAGCAGCAACTACGAAGACGAGTACAAAAGCATCGCTTAGATGCACAGTGCGAGTGGCGGACAACAACATCAACAGCGAGGGAACTATGGCAACAACAACAACAACAACAACAACAACAACGACAACGGGGAGAAATGGCGTCTGCCAAATATAGAGACGCCGCCAGATCCGAGACGATGCTTAAAATTTCATATTCGTCCGTTCGTCCATTCGTCCGTTCCCTGCGCCCCGGGCCGCGCTGCCAACTACACAAATCCACACACACACAGCCACCACGTACATAGATGCACAGATAGATGGACGGATGGACGGACGCGTGTGTGTGTGCCTTGTATCTCTCGGATGCACTGGCAGGCCCAGATACGCGGACGCGGACGCGGAGGAGCCGCATCTAATAGTTTGCGGCTTGTAGTTGGCATCCATGGGATGCGCTCTCTGTGTGAGTGTGCGTGTGTGTGTGAGATGCTATCTACTCGGTTGTATGGGGGCGAGTCTGTGTGTGTGTCTGTGTGTGTGTGTGTGTGTGTGTGTGTCTATGACTGTACCCTAGGCAACGTCATCGACGTCGACGTTGACGTCGACGTCTTCGTTGCTGGCGTTGCTGATGTTGTTGCAACTTGTTGTAGTTGTTGTTGTTGTTGTCTGAACCATGATGCATTCGACTAGTTTCTCCGCCTCCCCCTCCACATCCCCCTCCCCCTCTCTCGCTCTCCCTCTTCCGCATCTCCCCACTCGACTGTATCTGGTCGATACTTTTCGCAGGAGAAGAAGGTTTTTTCCGTTCCTGGCCATTCCCCAGAATCCTCTGTTGCTCATACGACGCGAGGCTTCTCTTCCTCTTCTTCCTCTTCTTCTTCTTCGTTTTGTGCCTCTTCGTTTCCTACGAAAACTGATTTCGAAGAAAATCCAAAATCGGAATTCAATTGCGGTTGTTGTTCGTGATCGCTGTTGTTGTTGTTGTTGTTGGTGGACATTTCCATACAAAGAGCGACCTCGCGCAATGGCGCCGACCAGAACCAGTGCTGCCACCCGATTCGACTCGCTTCGGTCCCAGTCGATCCGTCGGCATCTCGACGCCCGGTGACTTCGCGGCGGGCGAGGGGCGGAGGGAGGCAGAAGCGGCAGGGGGTTCTCGTTTTCTACGCGCTCGAGCGCGTGTCCACGTCGTCCGTCGTCCGTCGCTCGGACCCCGGCCCTCCATCCGCCGTCGCTCGTGCGCCTCCCGTCCACGGCCGCTCGAGCGTCCTGTCTCGGCTCAGAACCAGATCTGCCCACGTCCTTCTCCCCCTCAGTCTCCGCTCCGTCACCCCTCGTCCCCTCCCCCTGCGCCATCCCGTCTCCGTCGTCGCCTTCGTCTTTGACATTGATTTTGAAACGTTGCCTCATGTGCATCGGACATCGGACATCGAGCATCGAGCATCGGACGTCGGACGTCGAGTGCACGAAACCCGAGACCCGAGGCAGAGGCGCCCGACTCGAGTGCGTTGACCCCGTCCTCTTCCGCGCCCCTTCCCGCCGTCCTCTGGTCGAGCGCGTAGCACCGGCTAACCAGGTATTTTCCATAAAAGGCCCGCTTGTCCTCGGTTGTTTTCCGTCCCCGCCCGCGGCCAGGCGAACCACTGAAGCCGTGCACGGTGTGAGAACCAAATGAAATCTTCCAATATTCATCTCAGCAATATCCTTTTGAGATCGATTTCGGATTCATTTGGGATCCATTTTGGGATCCCTTTCGGGGTCCAGTTGCGATTCATTTGAGAACCATTTGAGATTACATTCAACATCGATTTGAGTTTTATTTGAGAACCTTTGAGTTCAGCTTAAGAAATACGTGGGTTTAATTTCGGATCCCTTTGAGAAGCATTTGGGATTCGTTTGAATCGCTTGAATATTTGAAATCGACTTGAGAACCAATTGAGAACTTTTGAGATCAATATTCGGGAGCTGCGAGAAATCGAGAATTTGCCTCGAGCAGACGGAGTTCGGGACTAGGATGCTGTGAAACTATTTCAAATGGAAAATAGACGGAACTTTCTGACGAATTCGACGCAACTCTTTGACAGGTTTGACGAAACTTTTTGAACAAATCGAGTGAACTCTTTGAAAAATTGAAAAAATACCAAAAATTGCAAAATCGCAGGACATTCAAACGAAAATGCAGAGCTTGACGCCGCCGGGAGAATCGGGCCGACGATGGGGATTCGGTGTGGGCTGGTTGGAAGGGGGGGTGAGGGGTGAGGGGGCTGTTCCGAACCCACTTACCGACATGCGAAGGAGGCGCCGCTCGCAGCCTGCCTGAGTCACTCGCCGACACCGGCCGACGGTTCCGGGGTCCTGCTCAAGGCGGCGGGCGCGGAGTCGGTTTCTCCGCCCTCTCGCTCGCACACACGCACCGAAGCGCAGCAGTGGTGGGGCGTTGTTGTTGTCACGGCTGCTGTTGTTGGGCCTGGCGATGGCGGCGTCCTGTTTGCACTTGAACTGCTGTCCTTAGGCGCCGTCCTTGTTGCGTGTCCGACCGACCTCCGACCGATGGCCCGAGCGAGCGAGCGAGCGACGCACCAGCGACCGACCCACGACCGAGCGAACGAATGAACGAGGGCCGAGCGAACGCGCACCGCTCGTCGGTTCGGCTCGGTTCGCGTCGGCCCGAGCGGCTCCTCGGCCGACTCGTTGCTCCTCGCAATGTTTTCGAAACACCGTGTTTTCAATTGTTGTTGTTTTTGTCGTTGTCGTTGTCGTTGTCGTTGTTGTTGTTGTTGTTGTTCTTGTTGTTGTGCATTTCCTGCCCTTCTTCCTCTTCGATTTGTTATTGTTCTGGAAGGTCTCGTTGTCATTATTACTCTTGTTGCAATTGTTCTTTTTGCATTTCGTTGTTGTTGTGTTCGGGGCGCATGTGCGAAACCATTTCGAAAAAACTGCACTTCACACGAATGGTAATTTGTCCGAGTGATATTTCAATTTCATTGATTTTCCCCGCAACGCGGCGCGACGCGACGCCTGAATTCGATCGGAGCCCTTTTTCAAATCTGTCTCTCTCTTTGGAAATTCGCCAGCTGGAGGAAGCCTGGGTCTGCGAGTGAAGATCCTCGGACCTTCCGTGAGAAACCTGGACGAGCTCGGTCGACGTTTTCCGGATTCAGAGACTAATTTTTCATAAAAATTGTAGATTATCGTAAGAATTGTAAACTGCAATATCGAAGCATCAAAGTGGAGAGAAATATAAGAACTTGAATTGATTCTTGAAACACCACACTCAGAGAGTTCAAAGAAAGCCCCGGCCTTTTTGGACGAAGAAAGGCTTCTGCGAAAGACTCGGGAAGCGCTTGGAAGACTGAAATTCGAAGAAAATACCAAAGAAATCGGAATTCTCAAAGAAACCCCGATTACCAGAAACGATTACTAGAAACGATTGCTGAGAATCGGTTGAGAAATTACGCGGATAGTCGAAGCGAGAGCACGAGGTGCCGCCGAAGCTGCGGCGAAGTCGTTGGCTCTTCCACGGCCTCCGCAGGCCGGCGGCGGACCTTGAGCGGGCCCGAGAAAGGTCAGGTGTCCGCCAGGTCCAGGTCCGACGGCTCCGACGGACCCGTGGCGAAAATCGATGCGTTGTGAATCACGGGGCCAGCGTCCGATCTGGGGGCGATTTCGAACGAACTCCTCTGAATTTCCCCCAGGCCTCCTCCAGAATTCCCATCGACAATTCGTCGTCCCGGGGAAGAAGCGCGGAGTTTTTAGAAAACGATTGGATTCCGCACGCTCGAACCGATTCGCGAGAAAATCTTCCGACGGAGAAAATTTTCACTGCACTTCGGCGAGTCGGCCACGCACACACGGCTCCGACGACACTCGTTCGCTCATTCGCCCGTTCGCTCGCCCGTTCACTCGCTCGCTCGTTCAGTCACTCGACGCACGCACACTCGCTCGGCGAGAAAGCGATGCCCGCACACGGACACGAATACATGCGCAGAGCCGACGGCGCGACGGCCGCAACAACAACAACGTTGACGACGACGACGTCGAGGACTTCGATGTGTTGGTGAGTTGCACTTGTTTGGCAGCTGCATCTGCCAGTGTGAGTGAGTCGGCGACGTCGTGCCTGTGTTGGTGTCGCTGTAGTTCTCTGTGTTTTGCTTGTGTGTGTGTGCGGCGTCGCCGTGTGCGCTGCGACTGGTTCGTTCGTTCGTTTCCTTTGTCCTAGGTCATCGAAATTTCCGAAATGGTTTCCACATTTTTCCACTTCCTCAAACGATGTTTCCTCGATTTTTCGCCAATTTTCCGCAGTTCTTCGAGGACTTTTCGCAGTTTGCTGAATGTTTCGTACAATTGTTCGTAGTATTTTCGCAATTTCTCGAAAGTTCTTCTCGATTTTCGTAGGATTTTCGCGACTTTCAAAAGTTCCTCGCAATTTCTCGAGCTGCTTCGAAGTTTTTCGCCATGGCCGAAGACTTCCGATGCACCGATTTCGATTTCGATTTCTCGCGAGCGCCCCGGAGTCGCCGCACTGCGGGGTCTGGGGAGAGGTTTGGCGGAGTTTCCCATGTTTTCGGGGAGGCGCGCGGTTGTTGGGCTCAGGATCGGCGTCCCTCGGGTCCTGCTCGGCCGGTCGGGCCGCCTCCGCTCGCTCCGGTCCCTGCGACTCGCCTCGTCCACTCCGCTCCGCTCCGGTCCGCCTCGGTCCGATCCGCTGCACTGCGATCCGCTCTGCTCCGCTCCAAACGTTCCAAAGTCGCGCTCCGTACTGAAAAAAAGGGTAGAGAAATTTTTCGCATTCGCCAGCGACGGCGACATCGCCAACGACAGCGGCCGCGGCCGCGGCAGCGACAACACCAACAACAACAAACAACGTCGACGAGCCGCTCGTCGTTCGGTCGATTCGCATGCAGAGACAACAACAAAAACAACAACAACAACAACAACAACGACAACAACATACTTCGGCGCAGCACCCGGAGCTTCGGCCCGCACCTCGGGCTCCCTCCCGAGTGCATCCGAGAGCCGACTCGCGAGTCGAGGCGAGGTTCGCTCCTTCTCTTTTTCTCTTTCGCTTTCTTCGCTCGGCCCGGCCTCGTCGTGCGCGCGGAACGTCATCGCCGCGGCAGCGAGAGTGAGACAGGGGGAGGGAGGGGGCGACGCGACTCGACTCGTCTTGGCCGAAGTCGTCGCTGCCCCTGCCGCTGCCCCTGCCCTCTCTCGCTCTGTCGACGACGCCTGACGCTCGCCGGCCGCAGCAGGCGAAGTCGTGAATGGACGAGAAGCAGAAGAGAGGAGGAGCAGCGGCAAACGCGGTGCCGACGGACGGCGGTGCCGGGGCTTCGATTTTCGGGGACCCGCGGCGATCCAGAAAACGGCGAAAAGGTCTCAAAGGAGAAGCTCGAAGGAGCTTCCGGAGAAGGTGGCCCCAAGACCGTGGCCCGATCGCGATCGTCGGCCACCCCCAAAGGCCTTCGCCCCACGCCTGCCGTCGACCCGGGTTCGCCTGGAGTTCGATTTGCGTCCGAGCTTCCGGTAACCGCACGGCCGGCGATCGCGGCGCGCACGCCACGAGGTCTCTTATCGGCGCGTCTATGGCGAAACAGGCGTCGGCGAGGAGCCACGTAATCGACCCGAGCCCGCCTCACCCCGGGGCCCGGCCTCCTCCAGGGCGAGCTCGAGCAATTGCATCATTGCCAGTGCAAAAAGGGCGCGATCGACTAATCCGAGGGCCTCCAACCAGGTCCAGAGAGGGGAACCGCCTGCGGACAGGAGGGAGGGAAGGCAGGAGAACCTGGAGAATGCTGGGAGGAGGAGGAGCCTCGTTCAGAAGTGCTCGATGACCGTCCGACGACCCTGGCGAACCTCTGACAGGCCGATGGAATCAAGCGGTTGGACTGAAGTTCAAAGCAGCAGAAGCCAATCGATTGGTGGAGACGCAGTCATTCAAGAGAAGACTTCGCTCGGTCCAGGCTCGAGTCGATGGCTCGAATCCACATTCGATTCAATGGCCTCCAGAGCCATGTCGATGGCTCGTCTCCGACGTCCCAGTCGAGCGCCCACCGCTCCAGGCTCGTCGCTCCGTCGCCCGTCGCGCCCCGTCCCACGAGCAGTCGATGCTGGAACGGGCTGGGCCTCGTCTCGCCTCGACTCTGGAAGCGCATCCCGCAAATGCGGTTCCAGTTGTCTCCAAGCGCGCGCGATTCAGCGTTCGATCGATCGTTTCATTTACCTGGCTCTAGCTGTTGCTATGATCGCCGTCTCCGCCGACTCCTCCTGGCCGTCGCCGTCGCCGTCTCCGACTCCTCCTGGCCGTCGCCGTCGCCGTCTCCGACTCCGTCTGCGTCGCCTCCGTCCGTCCGTCCGCCCGCCACCATGATCGTGATCGCCTTCTCTGTCCCTCCTTGTCGATCGCTCTCTGCTCGCTCCTCGTCGCTCTCCCTCGCTCGATCGGCTGCTCTCGCTCTGCTGGATCTCGATCTCTCTCTCTCTCTCCCTCTGTCTCTCTTTCTCGCCTCCCCTGCTGCCCTTCGGCTCGCATTAGGCCCGTCTCGCTCGCACTCGCCGCCGCGCGACGCCATCGATCGCCGCGAAGATTTATTGCCGTCGGGGCGAGCAATAAAAGCGCTCGGAACGACGTCGGCTCGCGGAAAGGGCGGCGGTGGGCGGAGCGGGAGGGCAGGGGAGGAGAGGAGAGGAGAGGAAGGGCGTGGTGAGGGGTCGGAAGGAAGGGGAACGGGCGCAACACTGTTTTGTCAACGATGTAAGTCGTCTCTTTCCTCTCCCCCGCGGTGTCGTTGCTGTGTGGCTCCTCATGTTGTTGTTGCGCCTCTTCTGCTGCTGTTGTGGCTGTTGTTGTCATTGTTCCTTAGCTCTTGTTGTTGTTGTTTCTGGAGCTGCCTCTGCCGTCGCCGGTGTGTTGTCGTCGGAATCATCGCTTTCGCCTGAACAACCGCCACTGCACTTCCTCGCCCCGCGCCCCGCGCCCCTCGACCCCTCTCCGTCGCTCGACTCCGCGATCCCTCCGTCCCTCGGCCCCGCTCGCGCCCTCGGTGCCCCTTGCGAGCGCTCGTAATCGCGACGTCTGTCGATTTTATTGCAGTTCGCAGCTCGCAGTTCGCGCTGCAGCCCACGTCCCGCTCGCACACTGTTCTCCGCCTCCCTCGCACTCGAGCCCTCCTCTCTCGCCCTCAGTCGCTGCTGCTCCTACTCGCGCTGGCCGAACGGCAGCTCCTCCAGTGAGGAGAGCGAGAGAGGGAGGACCAGGGAGGAGAAAATAGTGAGGAAAATCGAGGGGAGAGAAGGGGATGTGGAGGAGAACAGAGAGTGGGAGAGAGGGCGCGAGGAGCCGGGGTCGAGGGCTGGGGAGGCGGCGATCGCACCCTGGCGTCGGGGCTTCTGGACCGGCCGCCCGGATCGGGCCGCGGACGAGTAGACACGACTTGCGGGGCGGGGAATCTCGGGCCTCGGGTCCCGGTCCCGGGTCCCGCGCGGAGCTCGCGCGAGTCTCCGGGTTCAGCGCGGCGCGTTCTCGAGGCGCGTCGTGCGCGACGTCCGCGAAGGCGACGAATGCGAGCGCTCGATTTGCGTCTTTGGATTTTGCCATCATCGGCGACGGCGACGGCGACGCCGACGCCGACGCCAACGCCGACGTCGCTGCAGACGACGCTGATCCGTTTTGGCCTCCGTTGTGCTTGTTCTTGATATTGTTACCGTTCTCCTCGTTGTTGTTGTTGTTGTTACTGTTCTGGCCGTTGTTGTTGTTGTTGTTGCTCCTGTTCTTGTTGTTGTTGCTGCTGCCTTCGCCCGTTCGCCGCCGTAGCCGTCAACGCTCGGCGTCAGGAAGAGGAAGAGACGTGGGCTGCCGTCGCTCTCAAGCAAGCGCATTGACTTCTCTCCTTCCGCTGCCTCCTCCAGCCAACACCCCCCACCCCCCTCCGCTTGTGCCCCGCTCCGCTCCTAACCTTCGCCATTGCCGTCGCCCTCGTTGTTGTTGTTGTCGCTGTTGCTGTTTTTTTGTTTCATTGTCGTCCACCACAACGGTGCTGCTGCTGCTGCTGTTGTTGTTGTTATTGTTGTTGTTGTGTGTTGTTGAACTGCGTCGCTGCACTTTCCGCATTGTTGCCGTGCTTGTTGTTGTTGCTTTCTGTTTTCTTCGCACTCTTCTCTCTGCCACTCACTCACACACACACACACACACACGGGCGAACTCATTTGCACAGCAATGCAGCAAAATTTTAAATATTCGCAGATACAGACACGAAGCCCCAGCATGTCTGTGTGTGTGTGTGCGTCTCTCCGCCGATGTGCATGTGTGTGTTTGTGCGGTCTGCAGCTCGCACCAGATCGGCAGCGACGAGAGCTGTCGAGGAACGGCGGGGGAGAGCGGCAGTGGGAGCGAGAGCGAGAGCGAGAGAGAGAGAGAGAGAGAAAGAGAGAGCGCAGTGTGCGCCGCTCCGGTGGGCCTCGGGTCTGCACGACCATGCACTGGAGCTGCGAGTGGTGCATGTGTGCGTGCGGATCGCTCGCGCTTCGGCTGTGCAAAAGCTCCGTCGGCATGGCGGAGAAGTCGTCGTTGGCCGAGGCCGCGCCGAGGAACGACCGCCGTGGAACACTGCAGGAGGGCCAGCGTGGAACCGGGCCACACAGTCCCTTCCTCTTATCTTCCTCTTTGTTCGCGGCCCCGTCCGTCCGTCCAGACAATTGCTTTCATTTTTACGATTTTTCGGCAGATTAAAATCTTCGGCAACAGCGAATGGATTTTCAATTACACGGCTTCCGACCGTCGCGGGTCCCAGCCGAAATGGGTTATTATTCTCATTGTTCGAAGGGATCCGGAGGCCTTCCCTGGACCCACAACAGGATCAGTTCATTTATATTTTTATATTCAGTTATCGATCAACATCTCCAGAGTTCAAGGAAGTGGAATTCATTGTCAGACTTCAAACTTCCCTGGATTTCGAATGCTCTTTGTGTGAATCACAGAATTCTTATTTTTACAACGTTCAACTTTATTTTTCAATTTTATTTAAATACATAAATAATCAGAGCTCAGGAAATCCAACTGTTTGACGTTGATGATTTGCAGTCGGTAAGACAGAGCAGGTTCCGGCTTGTGCACAGGTTGCCAAGCAGTGGATTTATGCGAGACACCAACCTCATGTGGGCTGCTGTGCCGACTGCGGAAATATCGTAGAACGAATTAGTTGCTTCGGTATATCCTGAACCAGAATCACAATTAACTATAATCGCAGTAACTCGTCTAAAATAATAAAAATATCTAAATATCGAAGTCATACGATCAACATAAAAAGTAACAGAGCGACTACTGCCCTATCGACGCACGGCAGCCCTGTCGTCCGAGGTCGCTCCGCCCGCCCAAGGACGCATGCGCCGGCGAATGTCACACGCGGGGAAACGTCAAACGGTCGTCAGTCGGACAAACAAACGGAGCGAACAAAATAAAAAGAGACGACGAACGCGAACGCACACGACGAGTCGACGAGCGCGACGATTCAGAAACGAGACGAACTTCAAAGCGAGCGGTCGTTTCGCGTTCCGGACGCAGAGAGCGAGAGAGAACGGGCCAAGTGAAACAACCACAACAATAATAATAATTATAATAACAGCAACAACAATAAAGCGAAACCAACGCAAACAGAGAATCAGAACCAGTGCGGACGGGCGAAAAAGTAGTGGAAGAAGAAGCAGAAGAGTAAGCACCAATAATAAAAATAAAATCGAAGAAGTGAGTGCGAATCGAAGTGAAATTCGGGATCGCGGAAAATAAAGCGATTTCCGCCCTTCGTCCCGGTCGTTGCGATCGTTTCGGCTTCGGTGAAAAGTGAAATCGGGAAAATGTGATGTGATGTAAAGTGACGGGCGACGAGAGAGCGCGAGAAAGAGACGGGTCGAGGACGGGAGCATGTGAAAATTGGAAAATTCAATAAGGGAGCCCTCGCGCTGCATTCGGGCGCAGCGCGAGGGCGGCCGACACCCAGCGGGGGCGCCGGCGACGCACCGGCGGGCGGGCGGACGGACGGACGGCAGGCGGGTGGGCGCTCGAAGTGATTCGCGGACAGCCGACGGACAGGTGGACAGATGGACGTGGGCCGACGCCGATGCAGGCCGACAGATCGACGGGCGGCGACAGGCCGAGGCACAGGCGCCGAAATCGCGGCCGCGGCAGGCGAGTGCAATCGAATCGAACCCGACGCGACGCGAGTCGGACCGTCGTGGAGGCGAAGAGGAAGCACGGACTCCTCCCACTCCCCACTCGCTCGCCCTCGCATGCGTCTAATCGTTTGTTTCTTCCAGCATTGCTCTTGCGCTTCGTGAGTGACGTGACGTGCCGTGCCGTAAAGTGACGTGAGGTGACGTGAGGTGTGCTGCGAACCGTGACGGCGCCGGAGCCTCCGAGCCCTAGAGGAAGAGGAAGAGGAAGAGCAGCACCGCCCAGCGAGGCGCGAGGGCAGCGCGAGCCAAAATGCCCGAGAAGCAGTGACTCGGACGACGCCCAGCCCCGAGAGAACCAGCGATCGAGAGTCGCCCGATCGGCGAGAGCCCGCGGAGGTGAGTTTCGGACCCAGGATTCCCCGAGGACCCCTCGGTTGTGGAGCCTCCTCTGACCCTACACTCGGTTGCAGGCCCGACCCCGATTTGCCCGCCCTGCTGCCAGGAGTTCGGGCGTCCGACACCCGCCGTTTGTGCCTCCGGCCCTCCACCCCTCCGCCCTTCGCGCCCTGCCGTTCGCAGACACCGCCGGGCCGCCGATCAGCCGGTGGCTAACGAGCAAACAGTCAAATAAATAAATAAACCGCCGCCGAGAACGTGTTAAAACACAGCCTGTCTCCCTCCCCCTCCCACTCTCCACGTTGACAACTGTTTGCGAGCCCGAGCCCGAGTCCGCGTCCGGAGCAACAACTCGCCGCTGTCAATTGCCACCATGATTCATTCATCCACAGGCCCGCCTCGCCCCTCCGCTCGGCTCGGCTCGGCTCGGCTCGGCTCCTTTGTCGCTGCTGGAAACATTTGTTTACTTTCGAAAGCAATCTTATCGCCAGCGACACTTCGGAGATCGCCGGCAATTACCAGCAATTACACGGCGGCGGAGGGCCCAGTGCGGGATTCTCGTCGTCATCGGGCTCGCTCCAAGCCGGGCATCAATTGCTCTTTCTCCTTCTCTTTGTCTGGGGCTTTGTCTCCCCTCTGCCTTGGTCTTTGTCTTCCCCTGGTCGTCTGCCTGCTCGCGTAACCCACTTTCGGTCGTCGTCGTCGTCGTCGGCCGCAATCAATCGGGATCAGGGCCCAGCGCGAATCGCCCTCCGGTCCATTACGGACCATGACGCGACTCCCGCTCGGCTCGACCTCGGCCCCTCGTCATCGGCCGCCGCCACCTTGCGCTCCCAGGCGTCTTATCAGCGGCGACTCCGCCGACTCTTCCCACTGACCGTGACATTCGCCTTTATCTGAACGCCGACTACGGGAAACACGCTGGCCCCAGCCTCGCCTCGCCTCGCCTCGCCTCCTCTCGCCCCTTATCGAGAGGCCGCGCATTCCGACATGTTTCGGACTCTGGCCGCCCGGCGTCCGAAGCCGCCCGGCCCCTGCTGCGAAGCTCTGTTTGTTTTGCTGATTTCAATTTGTGAATGCGACTTTTGCGTCCGTCCTTCCGCCCAGCAGCCGCCCACCCCGCCCCGCGCCACAAGTGGCCGGCGATTATTAGTTCTGTCGTGCCTCGCGCCACGACGTCAACATAGTGGGGCTGTTGTTGTTGTTGGGGTGTTGTTGCTGTTGTTGCTGTTGTTCCAGGCGCCGACATCGACGCATCGAGTCGGCGTAGGCCAATCGCCACGCCCATCGTTGGCTGCCAACCACATCCGCCCCCCGGCGGGCGAGTCCTTCGGGGCGGGGCGGGGCGGACGCCTCCGCCATTTTCATGGCTAATTAGCTCCAAGCCGCGTCGACACCGGGAGAAAGGGCGGCGACCGCGAGGCGGTGGGTCGACGCAGGAATTCGGGGTCTCGCTGGGCCCCGCCCGACGGCGTTGGCGTCGGCGTCGGCGTCGGCGTCGCTGCACTCGACGACCGCGGCGGGTTCTCGTGCCAAGCTCATCTAAGACACTGGGCATTGGCCGAGATGACGCAATCTCCTCACTCGCTCACTCGCCCCAGAGCTGGTGGAAGCTCGTGCGTGGCGCTGCTTCTGGGCGCGACGCCTGCACCAGCTGGCGCGGTAATTAAAACTGTAATGTAATTCGGAATGTAATGTGGCGACGGACCACCGAAGCCTGGCCGCGCACATGCGATCGGCGACCACCGACCGACCGACCGACTGGCTGGCGGTGACGATGATGATCTCATTTATGCTGATCTGGAGTCCGTCGTCGAGGCGAGTCGACTCCCAGATAAGACGTCCGATTTGGAATTTTAATGGAATCTCTATTGTCTTATAAATCACGCAACAACCGCTACAACAAAGCAAAAATCCACGTACGATTAGCCACCGCTCTTGTTGTTGAAATCAGCTTTTCAGCAAGCCGACCACGGGTGAAGTCATCGAGGAAAGAGCGAAAGTGAAGCCTTCGCCCGAGCGGTCTCGCGACCGGTTTCGCCCGGTGTACCCTCGGTCCATTATGCTAATTCGCACTGCACTAAGCGGCCGGGGGACTGAGGAGGCAGCTCGTCTTGGCCGCTCTTGGCCGCAAAATCCATCGATTATCTCGGGCCAAGTGTCACTCGGAGCTGCTTAAACGCACATCAGCACTTTGTCGGCCGTGGCCAAGGCGGTGGGCGGGAGGCTGAGGCCATGCATTGGGACGGGGGCTGGCGTCGTCAAATGGGGTCCGTGGAGGGCTCTACAGGAGGAGCAGGAGGCCATCGTAGGTCGGGTGAGGGGAAGAAGCAGAGAGAGGACTCGAAGTTCCCCCAATCGAAGCCTCGACTCCCCAGGGCCGGGATGCCGTGGAGGGCGTCGGGACTCGCAAACAGATGGGTGTCCGAGGCAGGGCAGGAGTTGCCGACCACGAGCGTGGCAACAGGGGATGGGGTGCAGCCGGCGAGGTATGAAATGAGGTCAGGATAGATGTTAAAATCACGTACCACGGCGTGGGAGAGCGAGAGACAGTCCGCGGGGAAACGATAGTGCGAGGAAGGCAGGAGACAATCGCAGACGGGCCGGGGCTCGAGTGACTCAACCGCGTTCTGGTTGTCGTTGGCTGTTGCTCCTCGGGCCGCACATGGCTTGCAACCACCGCCGTCGTCTGCGCCGCCCGCTTTCGTCGTGCTCATAACAAAATCAATAGCGAGAAATGGAGGAAGGCCCAGTGTTTAAGCAACCCTTGAGGAGGGCTGGAGCGTGCGAGGGTGCGGGGAGCGAGGGAGACAGCACACGTTGTCTCGCCGCTCGCATTTATTTATGAGCCAATTTATCTATCTGCGTTGTTGTTGTCCTTCTGGTCATGTTGTTTTTATTGTGGCCAAGTTTTTGTTCTTCATGTTGTTGCTATTGTTCCTGTTTTTGTTATTTTTCTTCAGTCTTTTCTCCGTCTGCTCTCTTGTTGTTGTTCTTGTTCGGCCGCATTGGGCCAAGTTCGGCGGATTTTTAGTTCTGGCCGTGTTTTGCTTTCATCCGGAAGAATTTCACTTGAGTTTTCATCGAGTGTTTGTTTAAAACATTCAACTCTATAATTGTTCGAATTCCATTCCAAATCATTTCACACACGAGTCTCGCTCGTTGTTTGTGGAAAATTGGCCGAGTCGGTGGAAAACGGTTCGATTAATGGATGATCGCAATCGATCTACGAAAGCAAAGCCAAAGGAGAGATTTTGCGCTTTGATCCCAGGCTGTGGATGCAGAAGATCTGCAGTGAATCCCCACGACGATGGATCTCTCAAATTCAATCAACAACTCAATTTTTCTGCTCGCCGTCAAGCCGTTAAAATATTCCAAAAATCTGTTCGAAAACCTTCCTTCAAGTGAATAACAATCCACATGCTGATCGCCAAAATGTTTCTCCGATGATCTCCAGTATTATTCTGTGGTTCTCACTCTTCCCAAACGTATTGCGGGAACCGTTTTCAGTTCCTTCACACGCCGACCCACTTGCCAACGCCAGTCGTCCAACTGTTTCCCATAAATTCTGCACTTTATCCATTTGCCTGCACTCTCGCACCACCTCTGCCGATTTCGGTGTCCCGGCTCGAAACTGCAGCCGAAACCCAAACCGAGGCCGAAATCCAGGCCCGGAGAAACTTTGGCCAAATGCAAATGTGGCAACAGCTGTCGGTGTTGTTGCCTCGGGCTTGGTGTTCCGGGCCTGGGTCTGGGTCTGGGTCTGTTCTGGGCCTGGTCCTGGCGGCCGCCACCTCTGAAACGCTTGTGTCCTGCCCACGGCCGCAGCCCGTGCAGCACGGACGGACGACTGGTGAAAACATTTTCGAATAATTGAATGTTTTCAGTCTTTTATTTCCCGCCTCGCCGCCGTCGCCTTGCGTTAAATATTTATATCGTCTGGTGCAACCGGGTCGGGGTTGGCGTCGAAGTCGGAGGTCGCGCCCGCTGCCGCCCGATGTCCTGTATGCCAAACGGAAGGCCGCGCAAATGAATGGGGCCAACAACTGGGCGCAACAGCAGCGCGAACAAACCAAGCCAAACCCAACCAACCTCTTCCTGCACTCGCTGCCACAGTCTCTGAAATTGATTTTACGATCTGCTCCGGCTGACTTCGTTGTTTCTCGGGCGCTGAAAACGGGCACAAACACGACGCCGTGGTCCAGGCGGTTCCCCGACGATTAGGCAGCAGCTTCCCCGACCTTCGCTCCCTCTGCTTCTGTCTTATGTTCCAAATGCTCCGGAAAATTGGGCAAGAATGACTCGGCCGCTTTCGCTGACCCTTCCTCGCAGCCGCCCGGGTCTCGTGCGCCCTGCTCGTCGCCCGCCGTCCGTCGCTCGGCGACAGCTGCAGGCGCAGGTAGGGCGAAAGAAAAACAAGTTTGTCCCTGACCCTCAAGTCGGAGTCAGTCGCTTCCAGGTGAAGTTCTTAAAAGGTTCTTAATATTAGATCCCGTTTCATTGGGTCCCCGGCGAAGGAGGGTACAGTTTCCCAGACAGTTTCCGTAGCGTTTCTGAGGCTGCTGAGAAACATTGGGGACGTCTTTTCATATGAGACCTGAGAGACTTCAACGTTCTTCAATCAAATCGAGTTCTTCAATCAAATCGATTTCTTGAATCCAATCGAGATCTTGGGTCAAATCGATCGAATTTTCAGTCAACTTGAGTTCCTCAACCGAATCAAATTATTTATTTATCCAACCACATGCGAAACCGCATCTGGCCGAGCAGTTGAAAAATAGAATTCCTCAATGAAGTCGGATTTTGAACCCCCGCACGCCGTATATTTTTGAGCTCTTCGAATTCGCACAAAGCGATAAGAGAAAATCCCAGCGTTTCCCACTCGATTGAATTTGACACGATTCCGCGCTGCGGGGTTTATAGAGAAGAATATATCGAAAAATAAATAATTTCTAGCTCGCGCTGGTCGTTGGCGCGGCGGCCGTCGGTGACGCATCGCAGCGTCGTCAACCGCGACCATGTGCTGCTTTTCTCGCTCCTCTCGGCCTCACCCCCTCTATTGCCATCCCGCTCGCGCGATACGAATCGAAACGAAATCGAATGAGAACGTGTTAAAATAATATTTTCATTCGCTCTTAAGTCTCTATCATTCGTTTAGCATTCGCCGTCTAGCAATTGCTGGCCGTGACTGCAGTCGGCCTGGCGCAACCCCCGTCTCGCCCCCCACGGGTCCTGTCGACTCCACGGCCGGGGACTGCTCGGTAGTCGGTGCATTATCTCCAGACGTTCGCACGGTCTCCGGTCACTTCCGGAATCGGCCCTAGTCGGGTGACTTCAGCGATCAAAAATGCCATGAGAAATAGTTCTGGGAATCGTTCTATTAACTTTATTCTTCAAGAGCCAGCAATATTAGAAATTCGAAAACTCGTTCTCCGTGAAATACAACTGAAATATCTCAAATACTTTGATGTAGCACTCAATTCAAAGAACGATGTTCTTGTCTTTTAATACAGTTTTGAAAAAGACCCCGTCGATAACGTCGACGTCCCCTAATTATCGCTGCGCTGGCCCGTCGCAGTGGCTCGCGATGACCTCGGAGTCATCGGGGAAGCTCACTTCATGCACTGACGACTTCCAGCAGGAGCCTCGTCCGATGGACTGGACTCCCCTATCGCAGGCGACCCGGCCACTCGGCCGACCGAGCGACAAATGCCGTCTATGGATTCCGATCTATTGAACTCTGACCCGAAGGCAGCTGTCGACCCGAACCGAACAGCTCCAGCGCACGGGGTGCGAGGGACCGAGGGAGCGAGGGTTAAAGCGTGGTAATTGGGACATAAAACCCAGGGCGAGGAGCGTTCGAGGGAGCAACAGCCAGACGGGGTCTGCCGCGCGACGACGACGACATGTGGACATGTGGAGGGTCAACGAACCGACCATCGACGGGACGTTCCCTGCCGTGATGAACTGTTAATTGCGGAGCGTTACCTACGGACGCAGCGTTGTCGGACATGCGTTGTCGCCGTTGCCGTCGCCGTCGCAGTTCAGGAGCCCATGAGAGACGCCTACCAGGTCGCCCTTCTTCCAGTCGGTCGGACGTCGTCCACGCGCCTCAATCGATTTTATAACTTCTCTGGGCCTTGGCTTTGGCGTTCTCCGATAGATTTGGGTTGTGTGGTCAATTTTTCTATTTTTGGATTTTACACTGAATCACTTTTATTTACCGTCCCCGTCCCGGCGAGAGTGGCGTCATTTGATTCGCACAAAACCAGCGGCGACAACGCCTGCCAGTGCTCTAGAACTTAAGCTGTAGACACATCAACAGCTGCTAGTGCCAGAGCTAGTGCTCAGAACTAAAACTATAAACACAGCCACAACAGTGGAAACGAGCGGGACGAGGCAGCCGAGCAGCAGAGCCACAGCAACAACGCCGAAATTTATGGGCCTTCTCGTGGCTTAAAATAGTCCGCCACACCCACCGACGACCGGCCGCCTCCGAGCGAGGCGACAGACGCCGCCGCCCAGTCCCCAGTCCCCGGTGCTCGCGGTGGCTCTCGATGGCTCTCGATTCGGAACTTCGGCTCGAACTTTGGCTTTATCTGCCTCCGAGTAGGCGTCGGCGGAGTCGTTTCTCGGCTCTCGAGCAAGTTTCTGGCTCGTTGGCGAATCATTAAAACTTGACTTCTGGCGCAGTTCAAAGTAAACGAGGACGCTCTCCGCAAAGGGCCTGCGGGTCGAGTTACTTCCGTCTTTTCCTCCTGACTCCCACTCATTACTGTGCTAGAGAAACTTCTGGCAAATCCACGAACGATTTGTCTTTCTCCGATTTACAAAATTGTCGACAAATTTGTTCCACCCAAATCCAAGCCGTCCGCCCCCGACATACTTTCAACAAGGTTTCCGAAACTGAACTCATTCCAATGATCGCCACCAGTTCGTGCTGCATTCGGTCGTTTTCGTCGTGAGCAAATTTCAATGAGATTTTCTGAAATTAATTTCTCTCATGCCGAGTACATCAATGCCCTCACCGCAGAATCAACAACGGCCGCAAAATAATAATAATAACACACTCCGGCATTGTAAATAATAGTTCGGGAGAGAGGAAACAAAACGCATAAACATGAAATCACAACTGATGCGATCCATTAAATCGCAGAAATGTGCTCTTTATCCAGATTCTGGCGCCCGGCTGCCGCACGCTCAGCGGAGCATCTGGGTCAGGAGCAGGAGGGTGTTTGGGGAGGCAGGCAGGAGCACGAGCGGGGGACGCTCCGGGGTTGCGATGCATCGGACGGTGAATTCTCGCCGTATTCCATGCGTTTGTTCGAACGAATCGAGGTGAATTCATGGGAACCGATTTGCAAACAAAGGAATTGCGCATAGAAGATCTTTGCGTGGCCTCGCCCTGCGACTGGCGAAATTCATCACTATTTGCGGCCTTGGCTCTGATCGTGTACCGCACTGGAATCAGAAAGTGTGGACTTTGCTATCTGTCGGTCGATACCGACCCACGCCAACCCCAATATCTCGCTAATTAATGCCCTTATCAATGAAGCTTCCTCTTCGGCGCGGGAAATCCTCCTTTATCGCTGGAGTAGCCATCAAAAGATTAGCCTAACACTGGGTGTTGGGTGTCCAAACTCCTCGTCCACCCGTCCGTCGTCGTCGCCTTCCGGCCTTGGCCTCTGCTATCGGTGAGCTGTGAATGAGTTATGAGTGGGCGTGGCCTTTAATTGCGGTTCAAATGGGACTCGTTTGACGCGGTCATCAATTTAATTGAAAATGAAATAAATGAGCTGTTAATGACACGAATTTGATGCCAAGAGCAGGGAGCAGATGGGCGGAAAGAAGTCAACGCGCAGAGTCGGAGACGCGAAAAGGTGTGAGTTCGAGAGCGAGAGTTTTCGTCTGCAGAAAGGCCAATTAATCACAATCACAATCTGCGATAATCAGTGGGCGATAATCAATCATGGCACCGAGGTGAAGCAGCCGGAGGCCTCTGATAGTCGCAGCTTGACATTTGCTTAAGCAGCCGTGACAATTCACTCGAATTTCGTGCAATTAATCCGGGCGATTTCAAATTGAGTTCTCTGCTGTCGCACTCCATCTCTCTACCGACTTCTTGCACCTGCCTATCGTACGTGAATGACATCGGACGACTTCCCATTCAACTAATGTTTTATTTCGCATCAAGCCATCCTTCCTCCTGCTGCTCGTGTTCCCTTCTCTCCTGGATCCCCCAACCATCTCTCCGGGTTTCGCCTCCCAATTCCTCATTTGCCACTCAGTCCCCTCCCTTCCTCCCTTAGCCAGAGTCCTTTGCCGCAGTCGTTGCTCCTTCAGGGCAGCTGCACTTGACGTCCTCATTCCCCCCTCTTTCTGTCTCTCCCACTCCCTGCCACTCATGCCTGTTGCGCCCCTCTGCGAGCAATCTCTGCCCTGCCCGAGACATGTCAAATTTCTGAACGAAACAATTACTTGTTTAATTGTTGCAAAGCCCGAATGCGTGCATGAACATGCATGTGTGGGTGGATGGGTGCGATTATGTGGGTTGACCTGTGTGAGTGCGTTGGCTCTGAGTACATCAAGCACTTCATTCAACAATTATTGTGTGTGTTGAATTCATTCGCATGGCTTTGCAGAAATGAGGACGACCCTCCTCGCACTGCCTTGCGAGCGACATTTGAGTGCGAGCCACACGCCTCCGACCTTCCCCCAGCCCCACCCATTTCTGCAAGTGGAATTTTCCCTGGAATGCAGTGCATCAGCCCGCGGGGAAATCATTCTAAGAGACTGAGCCCAGAGACGTTCCATCGTGCTGGCTGCTATCTACAATTATGCGCCTCTCTGCCAGCAATTCGTACATAAATGTTTGCAATTTTTGTAGACAACTAGAATCGGTTGTTGTTCGTGTTGTTGGTTGTTGCCCTCGCCAAGTGGACTTATTTGCATGCACAAGTTCACGCACGAGCCCTCGGGGCCCGGCCCGGCATGATGTGCAACGAGGGCCGAACTAATTCGCCAATTTCCTCCACCGCCCCTCAGGCCACCGCCGAAGTCAAGCGCTCCCTACGACCGAAGCGAGTTGAAGCAATCACACTATCTTCGCCTCGAGGGATGACCATCAGGCACCGAGGGAACTCCGGGGCCCAGGCTGAGGCTGAGGCTGAAGGTTGAGACCAGGCCACTTTCCCTTAGTGCGGTTCGCTGAGTTCTGCCTCCTTCCTCCGCAGCCCTTGAGCCAGTCGCTGAGCACCTTCGTCTCCACCTCGTGGCCCGCGTTTTGCTACCCAGTTGTGCTCATCGCCGTCGCGTAGTCTTCGTGCAGTTCTGTATTTACAAGACAAAGGCTCAACACGTGTTAACAACTCTGAACTTATCGTGTTCTCGAGCCAAACTTTGTTTCTAACAAATTCGCAGCTCCCACCGAAGCCACCGCCGCCGCCCTTCGCCGAACCGTGGCATTTCATTTCCTGCATGGATGTGTGCGTGGGAACTTCTTTGTGCCACTGTGCTGTGAGTGTGTGCTGGTGTGTGTGGAGCCTGTTTGAGTTGATGCTCTCGGTCCGCCCGGTTCCGTGGACCATTTCGCGGAAAAGCCGCAACCCGTGCACGCCGAACCGACCGCCCTGAGCTGGTGGTTTCGTGGTCGCGGGCTCTGGTCGTTCGCGGGTTAAGCCAAGCACCGGTGCTTTGTCGGTCGGCGCTCGCTAGTTTTTCGCTTTGTGGCGTTGCTGAAATGTCTGTTCTATGAAGAATTACGTCATTGTTTTAAAATCCGCCAAGTGTTGTCATGTCCGTCGGACTCGCGAGTGGCGAAGTAGGTCTGGGCTGGCTTCGTAGTTTAATTATTTGTGCTTTTTGTATTCTTCTCGGTTCTCGCTTTTGTTTTCGCTCGGCTCGTCGATCGTCGCTGTGCCTCGAATTCGTCATTAGTCAGTGGTGCTCGGTGCCTAATTAGCCGTGCATTTTCGCACATTCCAGCCGACCCGTGATCGCCGATCGAGCCCAAGTTCATGTGCTTCGTGTATGGAGCTCCAGGAAGTCGCGTCTGGTTCTGGTTCTGGTTCTGGTTCTAACAAGCGTTGCACTCGCTTCCATCGGCGGACGGACAGGAAGTCGAGATTAGGTCGTCAACTCTCTGACTTGATTCCTATAAGGAGACGAAAGTTCGACTGTTCGGGAGTCGACGGCTCGGCCAGGTGTTGCCGAGACCGTCAGCATTTGAAATTATTCGGAAACTTCCCAATTTAAACGCCGTGCTGAGAAGCTCCGATATCTTTTTGACTATAGTTTTAGGAGTTCAGGTTGAAATTTTCGATTGACATCGTATTAAGCAAACCCAAAAAAAAAAAAAAAAAGTAAACACAACGAAAAAGTATAAAAATAAAGCCGTCAAAACATCTGAAAAATTTAAGGAATTTTTGTATTTTAAACAGCTATTTACAGATTTCACGGTTCATCATGAATTGTTGTTTTCACTCCCTACTTGGGTTGCTTAATGGAATGCGTACGACATTCAGATAGAGAATTTAATAAACAATGCATGTTTACATAAACGCGTTGAAGTGAGTTGAAATTAATAAAAAAACCAACTCAGTAGAGGAACAAAATCTTCTTTTTTGGTCGATTTCTGCATTTCCTCCGACGATTATTTTCCAATTCATCACGACTTATGCTTTTTATTTTTCCTCTTGCTTTCTGTCTGCAAATTAGAATTTCTCTCTCACTCTCGCTTCTTGCCATATCTCTATATCCCGCTCCCCCTAACCAGGGAGTTTGTCTTGCAATTAAAGCTGTTCTCCGCGACCCTTTGGCAACTCTGGCGATACACATTAATATCGCAAATAAATGGTGCCAAATCAACAACAACAACGACAACAGTTGATTAGCACGTGCCCCCGACGTGCCTCCAGACACCCGGTTGGCATCACTTGTTCGCCATGGAGCAGCTCTTTTTATTTGTAGCCAACCTCGAACCCTGTCGCCGCAAAGGGCAGCTGGCGAAATCAGGTATTAAACGACTTTATCGCTACACTGCGAGAAAATCCATCGCGGATCGGCCTCAGCCAGACTGCGCACGTTTCGCATACAAATGGAAAAATTTACCCCGCGTGCCCCGCCCTCGCGACGGGCATCGCTTGAGTCGGCTCGGCTCAATGGAGCCGATTGTGGGGAAATACGCACCACATGTTGCTGCCGGTTGTATTTCTTATTGTTATTGTTATGGGCATGTGGGTGTTGTTGTGTGTGCGATGGTATTGTGACGGCAGTTGTTGTTGTCGTCATCATCGCTCTTTATTCACATGTAAACCGGTCCCGGCCGGTCAGATCGAGGGCCGAGCAAACACTCGCCGGGTCCGATCTGCGTCTTCTCCGGAGGCACTTGACAGACTGGGGGTGGGTGGGCTGTGATGATGGGTGGTTGGCCGAGCAGGAATCATGAAATTATGTTCTCTTCTATTTTGCGGTTGAGTTTTCAAATTTTTAATATCGCCCGTCGCTTCAAGTGCTTCTGCATGATTTCCTTAATTCGCTTTTAATATTTGATTTCCTCACTTCCCAACTTCCCCGCCCTGCTGCGCATTAGCGTTAATTTTCCTGCCAGCGGGAGGCGGTTCTGTGGTTTTCCCTCGTCTATTTGCCCAACTCACTCCATTTCCCAATTTCATTTTTTTTTCAGTTTATTTTTCTCTCCTTTTCTGTTCCGTTCATTTGGTCATTTTCATAATTTTCCAAGTTTCTTTTGCGTTGCCAACATTAATCACTTACCATGTCCGAGGAGCAACAGCTTCTGTAACGAAAGGAAATTCTGAAGAAATTCCGGAAAACCCTTCGTGTTCAAATAGTGGAAAATAGTTGTGGAAATAGTAGTGAACAGAGATTATCTTTTCCAAATATCCTTCTCAGTCCAGAATCTGTCCTAGTTCTGTCCCTAGTTCATGGCATTCCATCTCTATTCCATCCTCTCCAACTGTACCGTGAATCTGTCCCTCGTTGATTGCTCTTCCCAAGCGACCCCTGCGACCCAGGGCTCTTCGCCGAGGGTGCGCTTCAGTGGAAACCTCACTTCAGGTGGCACTTCGGTGGTCATCCACACGGCTGAACCTCCAACCGCCCCAACTCCGGCCCTCCTCCCTTCGCCACGGAGGACCAACTGGTGTCACTTTCACACACGCCTCATTACTCATTCGACGAATCATGCTCTAGTGTCATCATTATCCACAAACATTACTCAGACCCCAACCCCCCCCCAGCCTCTGGCCCTTACGGCGACGCCCGGCCCTCCTCACCAACTCCCTTCACCACCGCCCACCCTTCTGCTCTCTTCTCGTGCTCTTCGCCGCCTGCGAGATGTCGTGCTCGCAGCTTTCATTACATTTTCATTCATTACCGCCTGCGGTGTCGCCTCCCCGTCTTTGTGCAGTGTGGCCAACTACTCGCTCGACGCGTCCCTCGCGTCCGCTGTCGCTCGAATTATGCAATGTTAAGTAGCTCTTATGATGAATAGTAGACGACGACTTCGGGGCGTGACCAGGACGAGGGCGTGTGTGGCTGTGACACGAGCGCTCGGCCTCAGAAATTGCTTTATTTCCCGGCCTTAGCCCGAGACGGCCTTAGATGAGAGAGACAGAGCGAGAGAGAGAGTAAGAGAAGGAAGAGACGAAGGGAAAAAGTGGCAACGCGTTGCTCTTTTACAAATTAAAACTGAATGGAAAGTGGTGGAATGGGGTTGTCCAGGACGTGGGTTGGCTGTAATTTAATAAACGCCATAAAGAGCGTCGACATGCATGCAATTGACGTCGTGCTCAACGTCTTCCCCCCTTCCCCTTCCCCTCCCCATCACCTTCCCCTCCTTCGCACTGCTCTGATAACATTTCGCTCATGCGATTACTCTACGACTTCTATTTCCTCCCCTCTCTTCCATTGGTTTCGTTTTCGGTTTTAGTGGCTGTACGTGGCCATCCCTACCAGAGTGCGTTCAGCGAGCATGGAGATGCCAGATGTGCTCGAAAGTGAAACCCATTTCCTCCAATACGTTGTTTCAATTTGTGGTTTTATTGCCCATTTTCGCGAAACTGACTCCGTTCGGCCGGCATCTGGTCGGATCTGGTTCTAAAACGGGTAGACGATTGGTTTGAGGGGAATACTTTCAGTTTCATTGGAAAACCATATTTTGTAATAAGAGGAAATAAAACCTAATGGACTGAAAGTCCATTCATGTTCTCAGTGACGCCATCATAGATGGGAGAAGTGAAGTAAAACGTTCAATTAATTATGGATTATTATGTGTTGCAATAAGTTAAATCGGTACCATCCTGATTGATTGAGGATCCTTTAGAAACACAATAACTTTCCGAATTGAGTAGTTTTTAATTGTTTCCTTCAATAAAGCGCTCGTTTAATGAGCGTGAAAATCGAGTGTCCCAAGTGCTCTTGATGTCCATTTTTCTTTCAAATTGCAATTAGTTTCCTTCCCAGCCCCTCCCTATTGCGCCATACTTTATGCCGGCTCTTCATCTGCTGTGGCAACTACTCTTTTGCCACGTTCGCTCCACTGAACTATTTCGCCCACGCTCTCCGCCAGCCCCTCAGCTCTCCAGCGACTTCTCGAGGTCTGCGTCCGAATTTCGCGTTCGGCTGCAACAAGGAAAAACGCAGGGCGAAATTTCTCCACGGCTTTCTCTGCACTCCGCGCCATCCGCTGCTCTTCTGATCTACTACTTTTCCTTTTCTCTACTTCTTTTCCCCCACTGCTTTTCCACGACTCGAGCCACGACGACTTTCTTCGCTCGGGTTAAATGTTGCCCCTGTGTTTCTCTGCGAGCTTGGGTGGCTCCCCGACCGACCTCCGGCCCGCCGACCCCTCGCCAGATACACTGCGAGAAAAACGGAAACTCTCGACTCGTCTCCGTGTCGACGGCCGCCCTGGCGCAACGGAGGTCAGTGCTGCCAATTAACGGCGCTCCTCTCGGTTTGCTGCTTCACTTTCTCCGCAGTGCTGCGTGTTTTCTCTCAGTGCCGTGCAGTTTAATTGTTTCAATTCCGACAGACTGTTGCATCGTTTTTCCATTACTTCGTGTCCGGAGCGACCCCGTTTGTTCGTAGTTTGTGATTGTTTGTGTTCCTTTTAAGCGGTCCGAGTCCTGCAATTTATTGTCCTGCCCTGCCCACCCGAACCCGTCCTCGTGGACTTGAACGTGACTAAACAGGGCTTTTATGTCGCCTGTCGGAACCGAATGAATGGACGCAGCAAGTGTGACCAAATCACGGCCGGTCGCATTTCAGGAAATGTCAATTTGCGACGCCACGAGACTCCCGCGTCCTCGCGCAGGAGAACTTTCCGCTTATCGCCTCCAAGACCGCCTTCCCTGGTCGGAGGTCCAGTCGGCCTGTGCGACGACCAGGAACTAAATGCGTCCGCAGCGTTTCCCATCCCGATCCATTCCGATTCGTTCCGTTCCATGTCATCCGCCACATGTTTCTTCTTCCGGGCAGACGGCTCCGATAACACTCGACCTGCAGGAACTCGCCTCCATCGTGTGCTTCCGCCAAGCAGTGGCGCGCCACGAAGAGGGCGTCGATGGTTGGCCCATCCCCACCGGCCGTCGGCGTTCCTGGGCCCACTCCCGACTGTATCGTGCATTGTTTACTGAGCTGTAATTAAAAGTGTGTCAATGTTGGTATCCGCAAATTAGTTTCATTAATTAACGGATATGACGACGTCGACGACAGCCTGTCGACGGTGACAAAAACTGACTTCACGGCCCTCCTTTGTCGGCTCTTGTTGTCGTCGATCCCTACCTTGACTCGTTCCATCTCCTTTGTCGTGGGCGCCACTGTTTTTTGCTCTGATACAGTGGTTGTTGTTGCTGCCCGGACCGACCAACAACCGAGGAAAACCGCTGAAATCTGTGAAAACAATTACATACTGCTAGGTGCTGACAACGGGTGAAATTCACTTTTATTTTTTTCCCCATGATATTCCAGCATGCCTTTTTCACAGTGAATCCAATTTCACTGCGAGAGGATTGCGCGGACCCTTTATTTCCATGCCATTTACCACTGTCTCTTCCTTGTTCCTACTCTTCCTCCTCCCGTTCGTTCCATTCATTTGACTTGCACAAATCTCGAATGCAGTTCGCCGCACCCAGTCCGATCCCAGCGAAACCACTCCCGAATGGCATCACTCGCCCACCGCACATGACAAACTGTTTCGTGGCGAACTCTTTTCATTTTACTAGGTTTTAGCACTTTTCCCTCCATTACCACGACGAATTCTTTTCCATTACTTCCGAGCAATTGGCAGCGGTCGAAGAGCAAAGCGGCGAAAGCATCGGCCAGTGAGAGGAAAGGAGGGAAGGGCTGAAACTCCAGCGGAATCCGAACTCAAGGCTAATCGATGCATTGTCAGCATTCGTCGTCGCGACTGTGAAGGATCCGTTTACAGTGCTCACCGTCATTTACAGAGTTCTCCAGTCGACACCTATATATATGGGATATCTACTACCAACTCTACAATAGGATCTGGCTTTTATTCTGGAAATGACTAGTTTATTATATCCTAAGTTGTCTCTTATATTCATCGTTGTCTATTATATCCTGAGTTGTTTATTATATTTCAAATTCTAAAGAACTCCTAATTCAAATGACTATTTATTTTCCCTACCACCGATGGGACTTCGAGCCAATTACTACAAGAGCTCTCGTCCTTATCAGCGTCGGAAAAGTGAGGGTCGACATGGAATGTGGGTGGGGCGTTAAGGGTGCGGAGCAGCTGAAACTCGTTGATTAAAATGTCACCTCCTCCATTTCCAGTCCTTTGCTCTCATTATATTCACTCACTTACACCAGTTATTTCCCTCAATTTCATAAAATGCCACTTTTTTAGAAAATCATCATTATTACTGTGTGTTTTTTCTTCTTCATTATTTGACCTAATTGCAGAGCTTCTTCCCGTTCGCGAAGCACAAGTTCTCATTTTTAATTCTATTTAACATTTGTTTCCGTGGTCTTTTCAGGGTTTAAGCGTGGTTGGTTGTTGTGGCCTTTGCCGCCTGCCCACCCTGGAACCTACAACAATAACTCAAACAACAACAACAACCACAACTGCACCTATCACAAATAAGACGTCGAATACTCTTCCATAAAAATGGCATTCAGCTACGCTTGCCTTACTTTACAACGTGCGGTGGTACCAGTTGTCCTGGCGCTCGGTAAGTCCCACCGACACAGACATTTCCCACCATCTCATTATTCCCGGAAAGTTCAACTCCTGCCCTTTGGGAAGATCCTAGTAACAATTTCGCAGTAGTCAGTGGGGTTCTATTGATGAGATAAATCAGCTATGATATTGAATTTTCAGCATATATAGTGCTAGTACCGATTGCAAATAAGAAAAAGTAGTCACTAATTCCACAGATATCTAATTGCTCTAACAATGCTCAGATAGTGCCTGGTACCATTGAAATCACAGCAAGTACCTATGGGTGGTATAAAAATCATTCACACATCGCTGTCCGAGTGGAAAACTAAATCCTTCCAGTTCTCATCTGGACCATTAGCAGGATTTGTGATAGGCCAATGTCCGTTTACACAGCAGTCGTCACCTCGCGTTGGCACGACAAAAGGTGGAACTCTGTGGCATGCTTCTCGGCCATTAACGTGAGCACCTCTCACCTTCGGCAACCTGCTGCCGCTGACAGTATGTGAAATGAGCAATTAAGCTAAATCACGTGCTCATTTGCAGAATTAGCTAATTGCCCAAACTGTCCGGCACAAGGACACAGGACCTCCTGCTATTAAGGTCCTCTACTTGACTCGGGTGGGAGCTTGAACTTTCCGAATGCTAACACCAAATGTGGGCACTCTATATAGCAGCATGTTAATATCTCTCTATCTTTCCGGTCCCCCTTCCCTCTCTTTCTCTCGTTTCCCTTGGCAGCCGCACTGTTTCGTCCTGTCGGTATATCGTTCGTGTACCTGTTTATGTTCTTTATATCGCCCTTCATCCCGGTCGCCACGAGCCGCAACTTCAAGGGGTCCGTGACGGCGTACCTGATCATCCTGATAGCGCTGAGCACGATCCTGCTGCTGTGCCACGGGGTGCTCCAGGTGCTCATTATCACCCTGCACATGGATGACCTGTTCGGGAAGTGCGCGTTCACGGAGCAGCTGCTGCGCCACGTGGGCTTCATCGCCTTCCGGTACCTCAAGTGAGTGCATCGGCATCCACCGTCGACTCCAACGAAATCCAATCAATCTCTCCGTCTCTCTCTCCCCTGTCGCTGCAGGCCATTGGCCATCATCGAGTGGCTGGCGCCGGAGGTCGTGGTGTTCGTCACCTCCCTGGTGGTGTACCTGGTGACGAAGAAGCTGACAACGGTCAGCCCGCCGGCGGTTCAGCTGGAGAACGGCGACGGCCTGACGTCGCTGGAGGCCCTCGAGAACGGAGCGGAAGGGGCGGTCGAGGAGACGGTGGCGGCCACGCCTGTCGCCAGCGCGACGCCCGTCAAACGCCAGACCCAGGAGCACCCGAACTTCGATGGACTGATTAAGATCTGTAAGCTCCGTGCTTGGAATGGTTTCTCGATTTATGGCCAACACTCACTCTTCTGTTTCTCTTCCCCTCCCGTTCAGCGCCGCTCTTCTGCCTGGCCACGCTCTTCTTCGCCGGGGTGCTGCGACCCTCCGTGCCCGGCGGCTTCTACTTCCTCATTTTCCTGCTCTCGGGCTCGTACTGGGCAACCTTCCAAACGCTGCAGCGGTGAGTGCGCCAACCAGTCGCGACCAGCGACCCTGCCGTTCTCCCCTCCCACTGAAAGGAAACTAATTAAATGTTGCTTCTACTCGCCAGGGGCTTCGCTGTGATGCTGCGCCTAGTCATGGTCGTCCTGGTGGTGCACATCATATGCATCGTGTCGTACCAGACGCCGTGGATGCAAGAGAACGTAGATAGCAGCAAATTGGTGTCAAGGTAAACTCAGCATCCTTCATTCATCTCCTTGTTACTCATCCCAACCGCTCACTCTCTCTCTCTCACTGTGTCCTCTCCCCCAGATTGATTAGCCTGGAGCCGCTGGTCTCTTCCAGTTGTGCCAATGACATCCGGATCATCGTCTTCGACACCAACTTCAGCCTGGACTCCTTCCTGAGCCCCATCGTGATTCTCTTCTCGTACTACGCCCTGGCCCTCACCACCAAGAATCTCATAAAGCCCAGGGTAAGTGACCGTCATCAGAGGTCGGCTGTCGGTGCTCCTGTCTCTCCTCCTGTCCCCCATGGTCCATTCGATGACTAATGATTAACCAGAAAACAATTTTATTGCAGCTTCTTCGAAATAAGAATTGCTCACTAATCGATAACTTACTAATTTCGTTTGTAAGATTAACCTGTTCTCTCCACTCTCTTCTCTCTCTCTCTCTTAATGCTGCTTGCGTCGCGCATACATCCCTCTCGCTCGCTCGGCCTCACTCCCACTCAATTGCAACAACTGCACTCATTGAACCAACCATGATATCGAATCGAACCCAAACAATGCGAACCAATCAATGCACGCTGCCTCCTTGTAACCAATTATAACAACAAAAACAATAATATCAAATACAAATACAACAACAACACAACACAGATCATCACCAAGCCTACCACCGCTTTCGGCCAGCAGCTCGAAAACGGTAGCAATAAGTTCAACCGGCAGTTGTCGATGATGACGCAAACGTCACGTGGCAGCAAGAAGGAGAGTTGGACCAAGTCGCAGCGCCTGAACGTAAGCAGGGGTCTCCATGACGCCGGTCGGACCTTTGCCTGAGTTTTCGTTTTATTTCGATTCATTCCTTTGGGTTCACTCGAATCGGAGCAGAGACCGTTGATGACCGATATGATAGGAGTGGGAAAGAACTTCTTGGAGTTCTGAGTTCAAAGCCATTGCTCATTTCCTTAAGATTCTACTGAAACTGGAAATGTATTGCAATGGTGGTTTTCGTGCTTCCATATTCTTTTGCTTTTAAATATTTATAAGTTTATTGCTCCTGCAAAACTACTTAAACACAAAGGCAGATTTGAATATTAAGACTTCTTGATAGTAGCGCCAAGCCTAATGATATTTTCTGTTTCCACTTTAAGGCCATCAGAGCCGCTCCCGACCACGGTGTAATGCTACTTCAACACCCGTTAAACCTTGGTTGTCGAAGAACTTTGAACTTAAAAGGTCCTTGACTATATTACTTCAGTTTATCGAGAGTGAGGCCCAGTTCATCGCTTTTATCCGGCCTACTTCTCGCCTTGTATATGGGAAACCCTTTTGAGACAAGCTCTACTCATAACCAAGTAGACCCGACCTTATCCGATATCTTCCAATAATTCTATTATTCTAATGACTAACTTGTGCATGAATTGTGACTAATCAAACATTTTTCTTTCCTCCGTGAATTGGCTACCACCATTTATTTGTTATATTACTAAAACTATTTTATGAATTTGGTTTTGTGTCCATTATGTGTGAAATTATCCCGATTTGCCCTTTGCCTATTGTTTTGTTTGCATCCTTTGATCTTTTTTTGAACTTTCTCCTGATATAGGTTTCGAAACGCCGTGAACCACGCTCAATCGCTACCGAACCGACTGAGACGACGCCTGTACGTAACCCAAGTTCCTCAGCAATTCACCAAACCCCGCAACTAGACCCCCAAAACGCATCTGTTGCTACGTTACTAACCGCTAGCCCTCCCCTTTCCATACTAACATTAACTCACTTCCGCCTCATGCAGTCTCTCCCCCTCTACTAAACTACTTGCAAAAAACTATCAGTCCCACCGTGCGTGTTCCCTCCACGTACATGTACATGTCTTCCTGTGTTTGTGTGTTTCTGTTTCTGTGTTTAAGTTTGGGTACGCGTGTGTGTGTGTCTGACTGTTGTTCGTGTGGTCCTTGTCACCGGTTGTGGGCCATTAGCATACTTACAGGCTCCGCAGGAAGTGGCGGAAGCTACGCTAACCATTTGTATACATACTAGCGGTAGAACTCACTGTATTAGCTAGATCCTAACAATTGCAAAGGCGCAATTCACGTTTGCATTAGACAGTAACGTTGACAGTTCACCGTGTAGAGTTTCATTCTCACTTTATTCCACCAGGTGTAAGACATGCATTATTAATTAATACGACGAAACACTTAGTGTCGCTTTCAGTTTAATTTCCGTTTCATTTCGCTTTAGTTCGTATGATTTCGTTTCACCTCATTCAGCATCTCTTTATCGAGCAGCGTTTGAACATTGTCTTTCGTTCCGTACACTAGTATTCGGTTCATTTCCGTTCCTTTTCGTTTCATTTCACATTTCGTTGTCCGTCTCGAGACTCACGTTCGACTCCCCTCGCATGTTGGGCTCCATTCAAATCTGACTTCTCTCTGCCCCGCAGCTGGTCCGCCACAACACCCGCAAGGCGCGCACCACCAGCACCACGGAGTCCATTGGAGCCAGTGGCGCCGACATTCCGCTCGACGCCCTGCAGGAGCCGCGCCTCTCGGAAGACCCGACCGCCTCCATCTTCGACCAGATCTCATACGGCATCGTCAGCGTCGGCGGCTTCATCTACCAGAACAGCTACATCTTCACCAACATACTTATGATGGTACGACGTCGATGGTGTACCTTCTGCGTGAATCTACTAAAACTAATGGGAATCTTGTGCGCTTGCAGGCCTGGTCCATCGTCTACCACAGTTGGCTGACGTTTGTGCTGCTGCTCTGGGCCAACGTGCTCTGGATGATCCCCAACCAGCGCAAGGCCATGATGCGCTCGAGTCCGTTTATCGTGATATACGCGGAGCTGCTCCTGGTGGCCCAGTACATCTACGGCATGGACCTGACGAACGACGAGTTGCCCTCTAGAGTCGAGGTAGGACCCAAAACTCTTCCCTACTCCCCTCGAAATGTGAACATCTTCATGAAAATCCCCCAGACTACCGGCATCAACCTCGCCCAGATCGGCCTGGAGCGGCCGCAGGAGAACGGCATGCAGCCCTGCGTGCCGCTGATCGTGAAGACTTCGTTCCTGCTCATGTTCTGGGTGACGCTGCGGCAGTTCTTCAAGGAGAAGACGGAGAAGCGCCGCAACAGTACGATCGCCGACATGATCGCGCCCCTGCAGCTGACCATGGGCGCGGCGGCGTCCGAGTACGGCCGATCGGACAATAAGAAAACGTCAAAGTTCCTCAAGAAGGCCGGCGACATAATCAAGAATCTCCTGGTGCGCCTGTGGATTTGGCTGCTCGTGCTGGTGATATTCCTGTGCGCGATCACGGGCAAGCAAATGACCGGCTTCCGCATTTGCTACATGGCGCTCTTCCTCTTCTTCCTGCTCGTCTTCCAGTCCTCGTCGAAGGCGTGGGTGAAGGTGATGTACGGCTTCTGGCTGTTCCTCATCTTCTACGCGATGTCCATTCTGATTCTGATCTACACGTACCAGTTCGACAAGTTCGACCAGTACTGGAGCGACTATCTGAACGTGTCGAAGACGCTGTAAGTGCCAGACATTTTTCTTCCATCATCCATTCCCCTTTCCATGATCCTCGTTCTCGACGCAGGCAAACCGACATCGGTCTGGAGCAGTACAAGACCAAGGACCTCTTCCTGCACCTGGTCTCGCCGACGATCATCGTCATCCTGACGGTGATTCAGGTGCACTACTTCCACAAGCGCTTCATTGCCTCCCTGCAGCAGCCGACGATGGCCGCCCTGGTCGCCACCCCCCGGCGCGGCAACTCCCCGCGGAACGTCTCCCAGTCGGGAGGGGGTTCGGAGGCCCAGGCGGAGGGCACCGACTTCGAGAAGTCGATAAAGGACCTGTGCCGCATCTTCCTCAAGAAGTCCAAGCAGAAAGCGAAGCGCATCTTTAAGAACTGTAAGGGCGTCTTCTGGCGCCTCATGGAGCTGCACCTGATCAAGTTGGTCTACATCACAGCGTTCGTCTGCAGTGTCAAGGAGGTGCGTTTCCTTCTCTCCTCTCGTCGCCTTTCCTGAAATATTCATCTCGCTGGTTGCTTCTTACAGGTCTGCCTTCTGCACGTGATCTTCGTGGGCATCTGCATCCTGGGCGTCATCTCGCGCACCTCGGTCCAGACGTTCGTCAGCCGCATCATATCCTTCATCGTGACGATCATCATCCTGACCAAGATGATCTACCAGGTGGCCTACCTGGACCACAGTCGCTACAACGTGGTCTGCGTAAGTACTCGGTTTTGTCGTCGTTGTTGTACACGATTCCATCTCTGATCCCGTCCCCCACAGACGAATGGAAGCGAGTCGGCTCCGGAGAACAACGCCGTGTGGTTCGGCCTGCAGAAGGCCTCCGAGGAGACGGATGGTCTGATGGGTCTGCTCAAGAAGTACATCGTCTACATGGTGATGGTCACTCTGCACGCGGTCGTCACGTTGCGCCAGTACCAGATGCGCACCATGCAGGGCACCCAGAACAATCCACTGCCCAAGGTGCTCTTCCCCGGAGTGGGTCGCGCCGACGCCGAAAAGAACCTCGAGGGCATGACCAAGTACCTCTTCAACTACGGCTTCTTCAAGTTCGGCTTCGAGATCTCGCTCATCACCCTTGTGGCCACGATCACCTATCGCCAGGACATCGTCGCCATCGCATACGCCTTCTGGCTGTTCGTGCTCTTGTGCTGCGATCGATCGAGGTGCTCCAAGATCTGGGCCATCTTCCAGATCTTCATCGCCGCCTCGATATTCCTACAGTACATCATCTTGGTCGGTCTTCCACCGTCGCTGTGCCTGCAGTACCCCTGGGAGGACTCGGACTACTCGGATTCGATTCAACTGTGGGCGATGCTGCCGGGCAAGATGCACTACAGCCACGTCTCCAAGTTGATCTTCGACTTTATCCTCCTGCTGATGGTGAATCGACAAAAGCGCGTCTTCTACATCGAGTCTCGCAGCGATTTCGAAAACTACCCGGGCGGCAACAACAAGTCCGTGGTCCAGGACATCGCCAATCTGGGCCAGGTCGCCTTCGACAACCCCACGCGCGACTTCCTCTCGCACATCCGCAACTACCTGGACATCTTCCAGAACGCCGTTCTTTGCGGCTTCTACTGGATGACGCTGGCCGTGGTATTCCTGTCCGGCACCAACATCGGCGACCTGATGGCATTGGGCTACCTCCTCGGGGCATTCGTCTTCCTGTGGCAGGGCTCCGACTTCTACCTGCGCCCCATTAACGTCATCCTGCGCCGCTGGAACTGGCTGATAGTCTACAACGTAGCCTGCATCCTGATCAAGACCTGCCTCCAGATGGCCGGCTGTCTGTTCATGCAGCATCTGACCGAGAACTGCTGCTGGTTGGTTCACCTTCTGGGGATTTCCTGCGCCAGCCGCATTGGCAAAGACGTTCCGGACGACGAAGTCGGCATCCCGGTGGAGGGTTGTCCGGCGACGACGAACGAAGTAACCCTGGTGTGGGACGCCGTGTGCTTCGCCTTCCTGCTCTTCCAGATGCGCATCTTCAAGTCGCACTACTTCTGCCACATCATCAACGACACGAAGGCCAACACCATCCTGGCCTCGAGGTGAGCCTTGCTCTTTATCCGACCTGCTCTATCATGACATCCTTCGAATTGCAGAGGAGCCGAGATCATCGAGGACCTGCGCCAGAAGCAGATCGAGCACCGACAGGAGCACGAGAAGGAGGTGCTGCACAAGATCAAGCGTAAGATGGAGAAGATCCGCGCCACGCAGCAGAAGATGCTGCGGCCCATCGACAAGCCTACCCACTTCGACGGTAAGTCCCTCGCGTCCAAGTCCCCAAGCTGGTCTTTCATAGCATCCGAAGTCCTTGTCGTAGACCTCGGTCCATTTAAGGGAAAACCTCTTGCGTTTTGTTCGCTTACTTTTGTCTCGAAATGTTTTTGCGCGTTTGTGATTTTGTTTTGTGATTTTTCGCGATTCGCCTTTTCGAACCCGAATTTTGAGGGAAAGGGTTTGAAAACGTAAATTTCGTAAAATGTTTGTTAAAACTTCGTCCACCTCGCCATGCAAAGAATTGGCAGATGAGGAGGAGGAGGTCATGGATGAGCGCGTGGCCCCGTTGGCCCAACAGAGCAGCTTCTCGTCGTGCCAGGGATCGGGCTACCACACACCGGACGACGACGACGGTGAAGAAGGCAACGCCGACGAGGAGGAGGACGTCAACTGTGATAGTAGCAGCGATACCGAGAACTCTTCCAGCAGTTCCACGAGCTCCAGTGCGCCGGACCAACTCATGGACGAGACTGGGCAGCCGGTTTGCGTGGTCGAGTGCGACGACTACGGGTCGGACGCGCAGACCGACTTCGCGGACGTGCCCTCGCTGAGTGAGCCCGAGCCCAATGGTCGTTCCCACGACACCGGGGACGTCGAATCGGGCCTGTTGCGGCCACAAGTCGACAACCAACTGGCGCAAGTAAGCCTCGTCCTCCCACAATAAAATTCCGTTCCAAGGCCGCCTTAACGAACCAACTTCTTCCCTCCGAAGCCGAACACGCCGAGTTCGGAACTAACCTCGACCATTCCACTCGATGGCTTCCTCGACGTCAACCGCCTGTCGCTGGGCTCGGCGGCCAACTCGGATCTGGTGCCGCCACCGCCGTCACTTCGTGCGGACTCCGAGGAGTCCTACGAGGTCTTCTCGCCGCCCCCATACGCAAGTCCCCCGCACGCCCGGTCCCGAACCCCATCTCAAGTTGTAGTCTTTTCCAGGAGTCCTGCATTCCCTCCGGCCCCAACCTGCTCCCGCCCACGACGGCCCCCACTAATTGCAGCCTCAGCGTCAACGTCAGCGGCGGCAGCTCGGTGATCTCCTCGTCACTCACGCCCAACGGCGCCACCCGCCACCGGCGCCAGTCGTCGGTGAACGCCGCGGTCTCCTGGAACGAGACGGTCTCCGTGAAATGCACGCCCAAGAACCTCGCCGAGCACGCCGACGTGGGTCCCTCTTGCCGTAGTCCTCTCAGGCCCGCCCCAACCAATGCCCGCCCTTCCCTTCCTCGCACACAGGTCTCCGAGGACGTGCCGGTGACGCTGCGACAGAAGTCCCTGCACCGCCGCCACCTGAGCATGGGCAACGCCTCGTACTCGATGGACGAGACCAGCACCATGCAGAGCGCACGCCGTCGATACAGCAACTTCTCGTGGGTGCGCGACGAGGCCTATCTGCGGGCGGCGGGGCGCCCCAACAGCTGGGGGCCCGTGGGCAACGCCTACTACTTGGAGTCGCTTATGTTCGAGGTGTCGCCGACCACGCTGCACGCCCAATGTAAATGGAGTCCTCTGCGGAGGAGTCTCTTCAGTCTTTCGTCTCTTGCATTAAAACCTACCATGTACAGACGCTTAGGAGATCGGAATGTTTTCAAATATATACTTATTAACAGTTTTCGAGTTATAGCTGGCGCACATGTACATAAAATAACACATGGATACGATAACGAAACTTTAACTTGTAGTTTTATTTGTCGGGCTTTGTACATACATACATATACTACGTATATCCGACGGGGAACGGAAAAGAGAGCCTTCCGTCCCAGCGGCCGGCCTAGTAATCGATGGGTTTCCATACGAAACCCTCCAAAGTCTAAACGTGATTCCGCCCCTAAAAACGGTTCATAAGACACCGTTTCTCAATCTTTTTCCATTACTTTTACCTTTTACTCTACTTTATCTCTCGAAAATTATACTCTGTAGTTCTACGAAATGGTCCTTTAAACAGACCTCGGTTATCGAACATTACTCTAACCCTTCTAAGTCCTGTTTGGTTTCTTACTTGCATTGCGATTGTTGAGTTCTAAGCAGCTTATTCGAATATTCTATTGTTTTTCTTTTGTTTTTATCCACACTTTATATTTTTTATAGAACATGGTTATCCAATACCTGGCTCAAGAGTCCATAAACGGAAAGAGATAAAATTGCATCCACAGGGTAAACTTTTTACATTTCCTCTTTTTATATATTTAGTGCTTACTCGATATGAGAAATTTTTTAAGCGATTTCTTCCTTTTTTATAATTTCGTCTATTGAGTCGTAAAAGAATTTCTTGTTTATATTTCAAGTATACATATAAATAACCAACTATTTACTCTTGTTACATAAATTATAGTCTTAAGTTGAACTATTATTCTTTACATATTTAAATTGCATCGTTTAAATTATTCCATTCATTTGTTTCAGTTTCCCTTCTGTAGCTTCTCACTTCATCATTTATACATATATCAGTTATTTGTTCTTCTGTGCACACAGTTTCTATATATATATATATCCATATATGATTCAAGTTAATCAGGTTAATCTGCCTTTGCCCTTACAATCTCTTGTTTGTCTTGTACCGGAGCATCTTGTGTGTACTGCGTTCTCCAATTCATACTCTCAATACATATTTACTCTATATTACTCCTACAATATCTATATTCCGTATTTTGACTTCCATGGATCGATTTGCACATACATTTAAGTAATTTATATTCGAATTTTCGTATCTTATCAATGTATTCTTTTAGGCTATAAGGAAGAAAATGTAAATAATTAAGGTCTCCTCATACGCTTGTATAATTACCATTTTGTATATTACTAGATACTGATACATCGTTAAATTGGTTTGAAAAAATATTAATTGCTCACTTTGGTACGGGTATGATGCGCGTTTGGATCTTTCTACTATCAGTCTATTCGGATTAACTAAATATTAGTATGCAGATGGCCATTATTACTAAATATAATCAATTTTAATTGTATGTTGGCGATGATTTCCAAATTAATCAATAACAAAACGTAATGCCCAATGTGTAAATTTAATATTTTCGCTTTGTTGAACTCATAATTTTAGCATTTTCGCTTTCTTCAGATTGGTACTAGTTGTGACATATTAACAAATTTTAACTAAATATTTTGTATGATGGAAATTACTCAATTGAACGAAATTAATTTTTATTTAAACAAAATTTGTTGTATGTTGGATAATTCCTCTATATAACCCTTTAACTACACACCTATGCGAATCATAATTTTTAGTTTTTAAATTTTTTCTACAAACCTAAGATTAATTATTAATTATAAAATTCTAAATTTTCATATTGAAATTAGACGGATGACTTATTTTCATGCCATACTTAATGTCTCGGTGTTTTACTTATATATATGTGCAAACTCCTATTAACTCTTCTTCATACTACTTACCTAAAGCTAGTTTTTTTTTACCAACTCTCATACGTTGTTGTTTGTAAAATACATATCTATAAATGTTGTTAAATTAGTGGATATGTAACCTCGATTGTAACCACCAGTGGCTCCAGAGCTCCTTCCGAAAAAGACTAACCGTGCTCCACTTTTTCCAAACAGCCGTGCGAGCTGGCGACTACTACATGTTCGAGGACATGGACGAGAAGTTCGAACTGGATCTGATCGAGGACGAGGTCGATTTCCTGGAGGACAAAATCACGGAGAGCGAGAAGAAAATGAATCGCCGCAAGACCCTGATCGACGTAAGTGCCTTCTACTTGTTTGTTTATAGCATCTTTGTGGACGATATGCATCCATTTGAGCCCGCAAGTAGTGGCCTGTAGTGTTTGGTTTTGAGCTACCTTTAACTAATTTTGTCAATCGAACTCCATTTCTATACATTTGACTCTCGAAAACCATATCATTTATCATGCGAATTCGTCTGGATAACGTGGATAAGGTGTGGAAAGACATACAGAGCGCCGACTACCGTCGCCAGCTGTATGTGCGTCAACGTTCGTATGCCTCGGCGCCCGGATCTCGTATTGGCATTAAAATCGACGAAGAAATGGATGTCGAGGGCGTGGCCGGTGTGCGCACCTCCACACTGTCCGAACCCATTGACATCGCGCGTCGCTCGACGAGCGAGTACTTTGTGAGTTTCCCAAGAATAAAACGCCAGCCACCAAAAGTATCGTCAAATCGTTCGTTCCAAAAGCACTGCGAAAACTACAACTACAACAATTTCGAAATCTCAGAATCGAAACCGTATTCTGTCACTCGCCGCTCTGGGGACAGTAACAACGTTCGTCCGAGCCCACGTTACGTCTCACAGATGCAACCTATCTGTCTCTCTCTATCTCTCTCTGTCTATATATCTATGTATATCTTTCGCCACCATCCATTCGACGCATCACAGCAATTGAGCAAATTAATTGAACTCATCCTCACTCAACTATTTGCATACTTTACTTGGCACCTACTGCAGAACGTTAAACGCATGGTCTGTTCATCCACTTCAAGCAACGGATGGAGATTATCCGGCATTGTCTTCTTCCTCACCAGCCTCTAGCAAATATTTATTCTTTTAAGTTCTGCATTTGCTGTAGTTACTGAATATAACTTTTCTTTTGTTTTATCCGTGAACATTTAGATAACAAACAGATTTCTTAAAAGGTTCTCTTGATTTACCCAATTGGTATTGTTAATAATGGAACAATTTGCATAACGAATGATTATTAATGGTTCTCAATAAATAATTTTTTTTTTCGATTCTTTAAAAATAATTTCGTTAGGGAGATAAACGCGGATCACTTGAAATATTAAATATTTAATAATAATCCTCACAGCATGAAAACCAAACCAAAATTCAACATCTCACTTGCAACAACTAGCACCACCAATATTGCAATCTTTTCACAAACAATTCTGTTGAACAAGTTGTTTGATATTAATTCGAGCCTCTCTTGAAACTGCGGATGAATTCCGCTTAAGTCCTTATCCCTTTCATGTTTCTCAACACGCTTCGTTTAATTCGAACATAATAATGTACGAATACCAATGATTTTCACATTCTGCTAGATGGACACCAAATCCGATAAGCAGCCGAAGGATGTTCGTCCTTCGACCAGCAAAGGTTTGTCCAAGGAGGAGCCTGCGGATAGCCGTCGCAAGGGCGACACCGACAGCACCGACGCCACGGATAAACTCTCCGACAAGGACAAGGACTCGGACAAGGACAAGGATTCCGACAAGGACAAGGATGACTCGGATCAAGGTAAGTGTCGAAAACGAATGTAGAGCTGCAGTCTGATTTAATTGGTGGATTCTCTTGCAGACATTGATGCGAACCCCATTGTTCGGCTCCTGGAAGCCTTCCTGGTATCGCTGACGATCCGTTTGAATCGGTTCTCTCGAAACTACCGATACGTGAACAAAATACTGACCGAGGAAAAGAAATCGTTGAAGGTCGGAATTCCCAACTATTTATCTTCCACAAGTATTGTATTAATTTCAATATATTTTACATAGGAATCGCGCGGATTCTTCCGCCTGGGACGCACTGGAGCCGCCGCCCTGTTTGCACTGATGAAGAATAAATTGAGGTATTTATGAGCGACTGGGTCCTTAGCAAATGGCGAAAGTACCACGAGAGCTCCTTCGAAGAGCTCTGGGGTATAGTGAAGGATTATTATACTTGTTTTGCTGCGATTTCACCTTCTTAGAATGCATATTAGAGATTTATTTACTATATCTTTTACATTTAACTAGCTAGAAGTTGAGAAATTCCCTTACTATTTATTTAAAAGCTCACTTTTAGTAGAATCGTAGAAATTTCAAGAGCGTTGCTTATTTCTAGTATGACACAAATGTCTGTCCTGTCTTCAGAAAAGACCAATTATCTCTGAATTTATCAGTTTCGGTTTTTAATATTTTGTTATTCAATATTTTCATACTTGGTTCACTTATATATTTTATAAGCGACTTTCATTCAGAATCATTCCAAAGCATTCTCTTTCCTTCTTTGTCAGTTCTGAGTTAAGCATACTTTGCTCTAAAATTATGAGTTTGTTATATTATTTATCCTTGTTATATATTGCATTGTTAAATTTGATTTCGTTTTTATGTTGTTTTCCTTTATTTTGTTTTCTATTGATTTGATATAGTGATGAGAATGAAGATGCATCTTCTTCCACTTCTACTTCAACCACGAGCTCAAATAATGCACTAAATAATGTTCAAAACGATACAAACATTAAACCACACAAAACCAACAACAACAAAACCTCCACCACCAATTCCACCAATGCTCCATCACAATCTCAGTCTCAATCACAACCACCTCAACCACAAGATCCACAACACGTAGTCGATATCATCGAAATGCCTTTAGATACAATTGATGCTAAAGTTCCTAGGTAAATTATTATTACATCAACTGTATATTGCAAAAATTATTTAATTTTTATTTGTTTTTTCCTACCCTCGCCAAATTCATTTTTCAATTTCAAAAATTTAACTCGACCATCGAATGTTTTCCAAATTAAACGCAAACCTATTGATGGAATCCTTCTACTAACCACTTCCGAATATCATTTGTTCATCTCTCTCTCGCCCTCTAGCAAGGAACCCAGCAGCGACATCGCCTTGGCCAAAGGGTAAGTGTTGGCTCATGTATATTTTTCTCCATCCTTTGCCAGTAATCTGTCGAAAGTGAAGCCAGTTGGAGAACTCCTTTAGAAATATTCTTTCATTAAGACCAGATCTTAATTCATAATTTATATATTATTTTGTTTATTTATTTTGGACTCTATCTCTGGCTTTATTTTCGACAGAACTTCTACTCTATTCGATATTCTGGGGATCTGAAAATTATTGTGAGACCCGCCTACTCCTAATAAAACAATCAATTATCCAATTTATTTACTGTTCCCATGCCTTGGCAATTACTACTAAATACTCTTTTATTTTCTTAAGCGAAATTTTTGAATCTAACTAACTAATTGAATGTTTTTCGTTTCGAAATATGTATTTGATTTCTCTGCAAATTGCTCGCCACTTCATCTCCGCCTCCCTCCTGCCACTGTTCCTTGGCCATCGGCCGATTGCCTTGCGAAACATTGCTCCATCCATTGCATTGCATTACAGGCGAAAGTCCGAAGGCGTGCCTGAGATTAGAGTCATGGCGCCCTCGCTAGATCGTAGCCTCGGCGACTCGGCCTCGGGGTCATTGAGCAAACAATGGTCCTACGAGAAGGTGGACAGGTAGCGAACTCATTTCAAATATTGTATGCCATTTAAATAGATGTATTTAAAAACCAATCGTTTAACAAATTCTCAACACACTCAATGTAAATTGGAAGAATTGGCCACAATCTTATGTACATGTCACCTTTTTCGAGTAATCTCTTCACCGGCATCCTTAGTTTATACTCTCTCTCTGTCTTTGTATCGTTGCGACTGCTGAATTCATATCGTTATTTGTACAGAGTTCTATGAAAGCGTATGTTTGTTGCTTGCTGTTGAACTTGATTGAAGCATCTTGAAGCATCTTCTTACATTCGATCTTTGATTTTATCGCCATAAATATATTCACGAATATCTCTCCTCACCGTGCACCAAATCTATCGACTTCAATACACACTTTTTCTTCTACACTACACTTCACCTTCAATCACCTAATCTAAACTTAATCTGTAACTCGAAAAATTCGACCATACATTAATGTACTTTTATGTAATATTATCAGGTGCACTCAACCATTTAATTGAATTCCAATCCGGATCATAACAGAAATCTTTGAAATCGTTCCTTCTAAAACAATAATTTCTATACAAATCTTATGAACCTCCTCCATATTCCTCTAAAATGTTCACTTTTCTGTAGAAACACCTCTTTCAACACCCATAAAAACGCATCGACGCTCAAAAATATGAAATTTAAAATAATTATTAAAATGTATTACCTAAATAAACACGAATCTTATAGTACGACCACGTAGTTACTGTCGACTACATGTAAAAATATTATCCCATTAGGGAATCCTAAATGTATGGACCGTTCGCTAAAGCACTTCCTATCGCGAAATATTGACATATTCCACGTTCTTTCAGCACGAACGACTTCGACTTCGAAGAGGACTTCGCCTCCCGCGACCACAATATCCTGGTTGAGGTGCTGATCTCGACCTGGTACGCCATACTATCGAATACTGACCTCATCTGCTACATTGTAGTGTTCATCAACCAGGTGAGACCCTGATTCCTCTCACAACAATCTTCATTATTACATTTCGGCACTTTGCATCCGCAGGTTGTCAACGCGAGCATCATCTCGCTGCCGCTGCCCATCATGGTCTTCCTCTGGGGAACCCTCTCCCTGCCGCGTCCCACCAAGACCTTCTGGGTCACGCTGATTGCCTACACCCAGGCGATCGTGCTGATCAAGTGCATTTTCCAGTTCAAACTGATCTGGGCGAACTACATCAACCTGCCCAACCAGCCCCTGTCGGCGGCCAAGATCTTCGGCGTCGAGATGGACGCCCACTACGCCAGCTACGACCTGTTGCTGATGTTGGTTCTGTTCTTCCATAGGTATCAGGATTCCTTCACCACGACAACACCGTCATTTCATTATCATCCTACTTTTCAGATTTATACTGAAGAGCCAAGGTCTCTGGAAGTCGGAGTACAAGGACGAAATAGTGCAGGAGGCCCTGATCATGAACTACGAGCAGCAGAGCGAGGCCCAGAGTGTGTAAGTGTCAGATCAGATCTCGTCATATTATATACGTCATGCACGATTCTATTTAATGTCCGTTATTCCCTCAAGCGAAACAGGTAGGACTTGAATCAAGCGCAAGCTAGAAGCAAGTTTCAAACCATTCACTAACCATCCATTACATTATTTTCAAGAACCCAAAGAAACCACTGGGAGGGTGAGGAAAAGAGTGCGCATAAGCGATGTCATTCAAAGGGCTAGCATGCTTGTGCAAAGGTATTCGTATGCAGTATGCAGTCCTTTACATGGTTCTCAGATCTCTGATACTCCCACCTTCATAAACTCGAATTCACCTGTCTGACAAAATCACTCTTTAACCAATGCAGTAAAGTTGTTAGAGCAAATTGTTAAGTTTCTGTGTCACCAACTAATTTCAGAAATGAGGAGCCGATCGACAGTGAGAGTGCCATCGATCAATCCAAGTCCACGCCACGAGAGGAGGCCGCTAGTCGCCAGAGCCCAGTCTCGATGGAGACTGGCGAATACATCCGGGGCATGTCGCGTCTGAAGCAAGTTCTCAATAGATCGAATTCAAGTTGAAATAAATTAATTATTTTATATTTTCAGGAGCACGAAATACCTGTCGTCCTTGCGCAAGTTCTTCTTCAACCTGGTGAAGAAAACACGACTGCCTTCCGATGTCTATGCGCTGATGTTCCTCTGCGACTTCATCAATTTCTTTGTCCTGTTGTTCGGATTCACCGCATTCGGAGTAAGCTACCTACTGATCAACCAACTAGTTGATATCCGTTCTAAATCTTAATCTTTCTCCATTAATAGTCCCAACAAACCGAAGGTGATGGTGGCGTCCAGACCTACTTGGCCGAGAACAAGGTGCCCATTCCGTTCCTCATCATGTTACTGGTGCAGTTCATACTGATCGTCATCGACCGTGCCCTGTACCTGCGCAAGGCACTGATCAATAAGATCATCTTCCACTTCTTCTCGGTCATCGGCATCCACATCTGGATGTTCTTCGTGGTGCCCGCGGTGACTGAGCGCAGTTTCTACTCGTTGGCGCCGCCCATTATCTTCTACATCATTAAATGCTTCTACATGCTGCTCTCCTCGTACCAGATCAAGTGCGGTTATCCGAAGCGCATCCTGGGCAATTTCCTCACCAAGGGATTCTCCTTGGCCAACATGATTTCCTTCAAGGTGTAAGTGTTTTTTGCTCAATGGAATATTCGAACGCCTTCTTTATCGCCCACTCGTTTCTAGCTACATGCAAATTCCATTCCTGTACGAGTTGCGTACCATCCTGGACTGGGTGTGCACCGACACCACAATGACTCTCTTCGATTGGCTCAAAATGGAGGACATCTTCTCGGATATCTACTTCATCAAGTGCAGTCGGCAAATGGAGACGGACTTCCCGGCCATTCGTGCCCAGAAGAAAGCTCTCTACTCGAAACTGATGATGGGCGGATCCATAATTCTGCTCATTGTGGTCTCCATCTGGGGCCCGTTGTGTCTCTTCGCCCTCGGCAACGCCGTCGGACAGTCCAATGTGCCCTACGAGGTGTCGACCTCCATACGCATTGGTCCCTACGACCCCATCTACGACACGAACAACCGCGAGAGCATCTACACATTCAACGAGGAGATGTTTGCTAGTATGCAGAGTGCATACATGAAGGACAAGAGCGCCATCACCTTCCTGTCCGGCTACGATGCCAGCGACATCGCGGCCATCGGACTGGCTGGCAATTCGCCTTCTCTTTGGAGCATATCGCCCCCGGACAAGGAGCGCCTCCTGAACGATCTGAAGAATGGTATGTAAATGTCGGTTACAGTCTAGATTTAAAATAATTTTTCTGCTTCATCCAGGTATCAGTTTAACGGCGCGTTTCACGTACTCGCTGACGCGCATTCCACCGGCCAAGGGTCTGATCGGCACTGTGAGCGCCGAGGTGACCTACGTGCTGAACAGTACCTTCCCGGGCAGGGAGCCGATGATCCGGCTGCTCGAGGGCACGAGCACGGACGAAGTCGTGGAGCTGCCTGGGCTGTTGCCCAAGTTTATCAAGGTATGCAGGTATTGTTCATATTATGATGACTACTATTTACACGAAGTGCCTTCCTTAGGTTCTCAACTCTGGCGAAGTCACAATTGTACATGCGCTAATGCCGAAGAATGAAGGTAAGGGAAATTGTAGAAAAAATGCTAATGTTAATATTGTATAACTGGGTCTGCTTTCAGTTTATCGTCCACTGAACATCAAGATGCACGCCATGAATTCCTCGAACGACTTCTGGTGGGAGATTCGCGAGTACTGCAAGGACACATTCTACACGAATACACTGAGCAAATTGCCACTCTCCAAGTGCAACTCGGGGATCGTGATGTACACGTTCAACGACAAGAAGTTCCCTTCCACATTCAGCTTCCTGACGGCGGGCGGGTGAGTTATTTGGACCCATTCTGACATGAATATTCTTATAATTGTGTTTTCTGATTCCGTTAGCATCATTGGTCTCTACACCACGTTCGTGTTATTGGCCTCGCGGTTCCTGAAGTCGTTCATTGCCGGGCAGAACCGCAAAATCATGTTCGAAGATCTTCCATACGTTGACAGAGTTCTCCAACTGTGCCTTGACATTTATCTGGTACGTTGTGTGAAACACTATTTATTATCAGATCATTCATAATTGACATGTGATCGTTTTGCAGGTGAGAGAGGCGCTGGAGTTCGCGCTCGAGGAAGACCTCTTTGCCAAGCTGATCTTCTTGTACCGCTCGCCCGAGACAATGATCAAATGGACGCGGCCCAAGGAGGAGGCGAACGACGATGAGACCGACACGGAGAGTGTGCGCAGTCGCAACAGTGGTCGTCGGCCGGAGCACCAATAACAGATCATGCTCTCCCTACCCTTCTCTCTGACAAACTAATCCTCTAGTTCTAACTATGATTTCGTTGTAGTTATTTATTGAATTCATTATTTAATTAATTGTTTCACAGTTAATGTTTGATAGGAATTTTGTACCAATACAAAGAACTGCCGATGATAATTGTTGTACACTGAAAACAACAAAAAACAAAATGAAAAAATCAACTAAAATAACAATAACTAAAACAGAAAACATTGTAGGGATGTAAGCTGAAAATAATATATTGTAAAATATGAAATAAAACGAACACTCATATTCAGGGATTTTTAGCATTTTATACATATGTTTATGATTTTATTAATTTCAATTTCTAAATATTTGTATTAATATTTAATGAGTCACACACATGAACACACACTACATGAACAAAATAAATGCAATAAGTTACATTTTAGTGAAAAAAAAACAAATAAATTGATTTATAATTATTCTTACTATGATTGTATAATGAAATGTACACTCAGAGAAACACGTAACGAAAGTCCTAAAGTTTGCAATTTTGTTTTCAGCTAATTTGTATTTCTCTAGTAGCTGATTTTGTTGTTCCCATTGTAATCGATTAATAGTTTTCAGTTCACCGTACCTTGTGTCATACAAACACACACACACACATGTACCTTACATAAACACAACACACACACACACACACACACACACACACACATACACAAGCACATATAAGTAATTATTGATTTTATTTACGAATGTTGCGAAATAAACCAATGTTTTCTAATATTTAGCCATTGTTATGGTCCTCACAGCAGAGCGAAATTAGCCATGTTAGGAACTTGAAACATCATCTAAGAAATGCTTAATATATACGGTCATCATGTATTTATGTACGTGCATATGTATAAGATAAATTTATATATTTTTGATAATTACCGCTTACATCAAAACCCATTTTATAAATTAGCGACGTTTTTTAATTAATCCATTTCCACAATTTGAACACAAGTCACTTAAATTGACTTCCCTAGGAATCTCTTAATATTTTTCAAAATTGAAATTCTCGCTGTTTTATTTAATTAAACCAAATAATAATAACGAGCATATATGAACATTTATCTGAGCATTAGGTATTGTTAAGCTTTTTTATTGAGAATTGTCCAATTCCAGGAGAATACTAAATATAATGAACATTTGCCTTGATTGTTATAAAAAAAAAACATATAATACCCTTGAACATAATTGATTCTTTTGTAATTAATTATATATATACCTATTTAATAAATGTTTATAAAATGAAATGTCATTATTTTTTTCACCGAATCATGTCCATATCAGAGCGTTGATTAGAAACAAATATATTTGAAATCGCAGACAAACTGTTTTATTTTGCCACAGTACTTCGTACTTTCTCTTCTCAACCTTGATTCCACGGTAGAGTTTTGGGTCCAGAAACTCGCCAGGCCCGGATTCGATTGTGATTTCAAACACAGAATAACATCAAATTACACGAGTTGCATTTACAAAATTGCCTTATAATAGACTAAACATATGTATGTATATATCTCTATATATAGTGCTAGACAACAACAACGGGCGTATATACACGGTCCACACTAACTAGAATCAGCTGAGTCGACTGAGCGGGTCCGAGAGGCGGCACCAGCAGCCTCCGCCGGCCCATCCCCTGCTCACCGAGCGGGTTGTGAGACGGCAGCACACACAGAATGCTTCAAACGTTCCCACGGTTCTCAGTTCAAGGATCTCTTTCTCTCTGCTCTGGCCGCCGGGCGCGACTACGTGATCCTGGTCGAGCAGTTGCGGTAGAAGGCGAAGCCCGGGGCCGCCTCGCCGCCGCTCTCCCGGCTGTTGTGGCGGCTGAACTTGACCGTCGGGTAGACCTCCTCCCACTCGGACTCGGAACGACTGAGGACGCCGTGCGTTCGCGGCGCCGGTGGCGGCGGCGTCGAGCGTGCCCCGCGGACGACCGGATCCTCCACGGGCATCGGGTTGTTCAGCATCTGGGCCACGCTCTTCGGCAGCAGCACCGGCTTCATGCGGTTGTAGCCGTTGCCCGACGGCTTGTAGCGCTCCAGCTTCATCGACAGCCGCTCCATCTCGTTGCTCATCCACACCTGCATCGTCTTCGGCCGCATCTTCTTCGCGTCCTCCTCCGTCTTCGTCGTCGCTCCGTCGAATTTCCACCGAACTGGGCCGCCCGCCGTGTCGTCTGCCGCTTTTATACGCCGTCCGTCCCACTCACTCAAGTCCAGTGGGCGACTTCCCTGCGTCTGCGCTGAGCTCCCGGCGTCCTCGTCGGCTCGTCGGTTACGCTGCAACTGTCGGGGCGGCCATCGATTGGCGGCGGTTTGCGTGCTGACGAGTCCTCGGACAACAGAGAAGCCGACCAGACCTAATCGGCTCAACTAATTGCATCGCTTTTCCCAGTCACGGCCACCGCCCGACCCCTGGTGCATCGCCCGGGGTCGGCGCGGCGATTAAGGCCACTTGGCCGTCTTCGCTTAGGGCACCGCCCGCCGATTACGTCGCCGCTGGTGGAGGGAGGCGGTCGGCGAGGGAGAGCCGAAGGACAAGAACTTGCCCTGGATTCGGTAATTGCCGGGGATTTCACTGCATGCATTTATTGACTCTTTGCCTCCACACAGAAAACGTGTGAATAAAATAATGTATTTATTTACAACCACGTATACGTCCTATACTGAGACCCTCCTAATCTCAAAAGACAACCAAATGTTGCATTCGAATTTGATTCGATTGTCAGGGCAGAAAATTCCAGCAGTGGTTTACATAACTGCTGACAATAGCAAAGACGCGAACCGACGTGAGAGTACTGTAAACTAAGTGGAAATGTTATGAACAGAGTCAAGTCTTAACATCTTGTTAACATTGCCATCCACATTCCATGAAATGTACTTAACATTATAATTTAGAAGCATTCGTACTTTCACAAATATAACATTTATTTTAGTTTTATTTTGGTGAAATTTTCGTTAAATTTTTTTTAATTATATTTTGTAATTAATTATTTTGATATTTTGCTTATATCACTCCCAATACAATTTTTCCACTTTATTTATTATGCAACTAATTTATTTCCAAATGTTGATCGTTGATTTATAAGAAATGACCGGAAATTTCCTCCCAAAAAGTTCCTTTTTATCATTATACGATAAGGTTTGCATTTACTTATGAATTATAATAATTTTAAATCCCTTCGCTATAGGCGAGTGGATGCCAGGGAAAACCACAAATCGGGGAAATAAAAGTAATCGCTTATCGTTGGACTTATCACGGAACAGGAAAATTTTTTAAAAATCTAATCGAGGCGACGCCCCTCCGTCCCTCAGGGCCAGGCACAGGGTCGGGCTCGAGCGACCGCAATGTGTCAATTCGAGGCTTGCTCGAGGTGCCTCCCACTACCCCTGGCTCCAGCCACCCCCCACCATGTGGTTCGCGAAAAGTTTGCAAACACAAAGTTTTGAAATGTTTCCGGGGGTTCCAAAAATGGTGCCAGCGCAAGGCGTGGGGCGGGAACCACTGGCTTGAAACAAGGGAGCCGGAAGTGGGACGTGGAACGAGGATTCTCCACCGGCCAAACGAGCAGTCGCAGACAAATTTCCGAACAAAGTTCACAGACAAAAGTGGGTGGCGGTGGTGGGTTGTGCCGAGTGGGGGCCGATCGCGCTGGACAACAAATTAATTCCGTCTCAAATTGGGTTTCAATTAAAGTTAGCGAGTGCGGATTGATTAATATGAAATAATATGAGACTCAGGTCCGAGGAAGCCTCAGTTCCAGGTAGAATTAGGATGGAGCTTTCTGCAACAGCAGTCAGAGCGCCTTGAAACATAAATATTTTTATGAGCAATAAGATGACTAGTAGTAGACTAATGGGATTGACCTGACATTATGCGATGACAAAGAACGATCCCAATCTAATCGAGTGATTAACCGATTGCTCAGAGAAGAAATGTAAACAGAAGTTAGAGAAGTTGGATCGCCGTTGAGTCAAAGCCAGGTTATTCAAGATTATGCTTATCAGCTCTCGGCTTAAACTGCAATTGGAAGACCGATCGCCGGCCCATTGATTGGCAGGTGGAGTCGCCTGCCTTCCTCCCTCTTACTCTCCCTCTCCTCTCTCGATCAGCATCCATCGGTTGATTAGCTGTTCGCTCCGACTCTCGCTCCAATCCCTCTCTCTCTGATCACGAGAAAGTGAGCGCGTGAGAGAGAAATCGTCGGTCGATCGCTCTGAAGTTGAGGTGGTCGCGGTCAGTCGATCCCGTGCGGCTCAGTCGATCTCATGCGCGCACACGGAGCAGTCGTCGTGGTCGTGTTCGTGACGGCCCTCGTCGCCAGCTCCTCCAACGGTAGGCGCAGACCTTGCTCGCGACAGTTTTGAATTCATTGTTTTATTGGTTCCGGTTGTTACAGTTTTTGTGTCTTTTTAGTGCGTCCCGCCGACGCCGCCCCGCGGGAGCTTTTGGACGAGTGCGGCCACAGTCTGAGGCGTCCGGCGAGCTTCTTCAAGCGACATGTCGACTTTCCGTTTCTGAAGAAGTTCTTCAAGCACTGGATCCCGTTCACCAGCAGCGCCCGGGTCAAGATGCACTTCTACCTATACAAGCGAGACTTTCCGGAGTGCGGTCGCGAGATCCGCGCCGACGACGACGAGTCGTTGGAGCTGTCGCACTTCGACCCGGCGCACCCAACGAGGTGAGACCAACTCCGAATGAGAGTAGTCAGACTAGCAAAAGAGTCGGAGAGAGGAAGAGAGTTGAGTACGAAATTGGTGCTCTCTTTATTGCAGCGATTCTTCCGAGATTTTCTCTTGCAGTCTCCTCATTCGGGTTTCCAAATATTCCGAAACTGCCAACGACTGCCCTCATCGATGATCCACGGCTTCCGCATTGAGTTCCGTCCCCTTCTCCCCTCCTCCTTTTCCATCACCGCTTCGTTATCTCTGCTATCAGTTTGTTTGGATTCCGAATGTTTGTTTTGACCAACATCGGTTCGCGGAATTTTCGCACAATTCCAGGTACCCGCGGTCTGCTCCGATTAGGCGTTCGTCGTCATCGCCATCGTCGCTCGAGTCAAACAAGCCGTGCCTTTCAATTCAATCAAACCATTCTCCCTCTCGCTCCGGTTTTGTCTCTTAATCTTCGGCCTCTATGACTTCTCACCACCGGTCTCTTCCGCAGAGTCGTCATCCACGGCTGGATGAGTCAGAGCAAGGGCTCCTTCAACCGGGCCGTGAAGAACGCGTACCTCAGCTTGGCGCGAGCAGCTGCGCCAAGCAACGAGACGGCGGACAACGAGACGACGGCCCGTGACTTCAACGTGGTGGTCGTGGACTGGAGCGTCATCTCGTCGAACGTGAACTACTTCGGCGTCGTGGAGCTGATCGAGGACCTGGGCTTCCTGCTGGCCGAGTTCTTGCGCCATCTGCACATGCGCGCCGGCCTCCACTACGACGACGTCTACCTGGTGGGCCACTCGCTGGGCGCCCAGATCGCTGGCAGCGCCGGCAAGCAGCTGACGCCCTTCCGCGTCAACACGATCTTCGCCCTGGACCCGGCCGGACCGAAGTTCCGCGACCTCTCCGACGAGTTCCGCATCGACCCCTCCGATGCCGAGTACGTCGAGTCGATACAGACGAGCAGCACCCTGGGCTTCGAGGAGCCCGTCGGCCACGCCACCTTCTACCCTAACTACGGCCGGGACCAGAAGAAGTGCCTGATCTTCGGCTGCTCGCACTCGCGCGCCTACAACTACTTCGCCGAGTCGATCACCAGCGCCAGGGGCTTCTGGGGCACGCTGTGCCAGCGCAAGAGCGAGCACGTCTGGCTGCTGTCCGACTCGGGCGCCGAGTTCCGCATGGGCGGCGAGCCGTCCACGCCCAAGCACGGCACCTTCTACGTGCGCACCAACGATTCGCCTCCCTACGCCCTGGGCCGCCGGGCGGACCGCGACGGGGAGGCGACGGCGGCGATGGCCGGGCCAACAGGGCTCAACACCGACCTGCAGCCAGCGGACCGCCGGTGACCAGCGCGAACTTTGTCGACAACCGCTGCCGTTGTTCTCATAGCTTATGTTCATAGATATATCATTCCCAAATCATTACAGTGTCCAAAGGACGCCTCGAGTCATCAGAATGCCCTATCTCTCCAGTTCGTCCGTGTCCCGTTTCGATACCGATGATTTCGTAGCCGTTGCAGCTGCCGCCCACTGGCGCAGGACATAAATCAGGATTCGCCGATTTGACCACCTTCCGTCCCATGCACTCCGTGCTGTTGTCACGACTCATGATATTATTGTCATTCATGCAGGATCTGTCCATCGCTCCTCTCTCTCTCTCCCTCTCTCTGTGTCACCTCTGTCTGTTCGGAAGAGTTTCCTTTGTTTCTGTCCGACAGCTGATAGTACTCATGGTCACTGATGGCGACAAACATTTCCAACCCACGTGCTGCTCAGCATCTGTGAATGGACTGCGATCCATCGAGCGCGACGTCCTGCCGCGATTCGTTGACTTTTCTATTTTCTGCCCAATTTATGAGCACGCTGGTCGCTCGTGTGATTCTCCCGAAAGTGGGTTATTGGCATAAGTGCCCTGTATGATGCATTGCTTTGGCATAAGTGCTCTGTATGTCCTCTCGTCCACCCTGAATTTGAAACACTAATGGATGTTTTGCGGACTGGAATTTCGTGCTTTAAAGGTATTCGACGAGTTTCTATCATTTGTGTAATCATTTGCATGATATTTGAAATCGAAATATATTGAAATTCTAATCATATGTATTCCTATATCAATATGTGTATTAAATAAAAAGCATCTCAATGCATCCAGTGACTAGGAATAATTTACAAATATATTTTAAACTATGCAAACAATTCTATTATGAAATATAAATTCAAATCTATATCACAGACAAATTCTCTCCCTTTTATTAATTTTCCAGCAAGGAAATTCTCATTTGTAGGAAATTGTTCTAGGAAACTTACTCTTTGGACAGATTTCGTATAATGAAAATTTGTTCCTCTTGAATTGAGGTGGAACCAATCTCAGTCGGCCCTTGATCCGGTGTCCCACCTTATGCTGGGTCCTGAGGTTTTACCGATGGCCTGATGATGGGGTCCCTTCGCTGTGACGAGAATCCTTTGAACCGGGTCCACGCCATTGTCGTCGGTGGAGCTCGTGTTTGGCCAACGTCAGTCTGTTGCTTCTAGAACCAACGTTGAAAAAAAAAAAAATAAAACTCTGCTCTGGTTCCATTTGCATGGTGGTCGCTTTGAGCTGCGACCTGGGGCTCCGCTATCGATCACTTGGAGGGATCGCTGCCGAGTGACAGGTGGGATTCATAGGGGCCTCGTCCTCCGCCACCGTCCGATGGCCACTTTGGAGGCATATCCGCAGGCCCAAAGTAAGCGTTAAGTGGCCGAGTGTTGGCCCAGGTCGGACCGCCACGAGTCCGTAATCAGATTCCTCTCCAGCCTTTGGCAGGGGCAAAAGGCGCCTGCTGTTCCCCCTCCCCAGGCTCTTTGTCCGTGTTGTCGCACACACTCGTGTCATCGTCCTTGGAGAGCGGATCGTCCTGGCCGCTTGCAATTTCGCCTCACCTCGCGTCCTTTGGCCTCGTCATCCGGGTCTGATGCGTCCACAGCCTAGCTAGCGTGCAGAGTTGCCACCCACCCATGGCTCCAACGATGGTTGCTCGAGGCCGGCGTGGTTTTCATACCAAATTTTGGTTCCCAGTGGTGACTCAAATCTTTGAGTGTGCACATAAATGAAAGTTCAGATTCTTCTCTTTACCAGCATAAACAAAACGGCCGACACCAAGGCTCACATTTGGCCATATGTCTATGGCTCTAGCCACAAGTTCGCATCCGGTTGCCCACAGTGGGTCCCGTGGACGATGGAAGAGGCTTTTCTTGTTTCAACAAGCTAAGTAGGAATACATGACCAGCTGAAGTCTAAGCAGCCTTGATGCCAGATAGGAAAAGACGACACTGAAACGAAATCCGAAACGTAAACAACCGGCAAAGTCGACTCAGGCGCTTCGTGCACGAGAAAGGGAGGGGTGTGTGGGAGAAGAGAGATGTGGGAGAGATGGTTTAATAAAATGTCGTCTACCTTCAACGCACTATTGTGACCAAAGTCACAAATGGTTCTAATGGTCAAAAAGGAATCCTCGGCAGTACAAGGATGCCAAGCAGTCAGCAAAGAAATCGAAAGCATGACAAATTTCGCGGCAAAAAATTTTCAGAATTCCAAAACTCTCATAAATGGACCAAAAAACCACAGTGGTGGGAATTCACTGAAATTCTTCGTTCCATTTCCTTAGCCAATGGTCCTTCCGTTGATGTAGTGCTTTCACTGAATTGTTTCCAAAGCAATCCCAATAAGTTCTCTTCCGGCCGACAACGACCACGACATTTATTTTCTGCCTCGCTTGGCCGTGAAACGTCCTTCAGTGGACCCAGCCAGCGGAAACCACTTCCGCATGCAATCAATTCAAGTGAGTTCCATATTCCGGGGCGACCGTACAGTCGCCCGCAACAAGGCCGCAACTTGTTGTGCAATACAAAAACAGTGGAGTGTGGGTGGAGTTGTGCAAAGTGCAAATTCGCAGTAATAACGATGAGTGGTTGACCGACCACCTGCACATGGAATAAGTCAGAGAATGGGTTGGAAACATCAATCAAAAGTACTCCTTGAATCCTGTCTGATGAACCTCGGTACCTTAAAGTGTCCTGCTTGAAATATTTGCGATAGTTTGCAGCGGCCAACGACAGCGTTTCTCAAAATTCATTTTTCGTATATTGCCAAGACACGTTCGACAAACGACTGGACCAAAAAGATAAAAATGGCACTGCAAATCGCTCGAAACGAGTCGCACCCAAATGGAGAAGATTTCCCGGCATCTGCACATGCATCACGAATGGCAAGGTTCCATTTTGCCGTGTACAAATTTCCATCGCATTAAATATTCATGCGGCAGACTCGAAGAGTTTTCCATGAAATCAATTGCGGCTGAAGAACTGAGGCAGCCCATTTTTCCAAGTGGGACATCGAATAATCATTACACACACTCCGGAACAGAAGGAGTTAAAGAATAAATTGAATGTGTTTGCGTGTGATGCCCAAAAGACCACGTTATCGAAATACCGATGGTAGTGTGCACACCTCGGCGCCTGATGCCACCGATGATGTGGTAATTAGCTCGTGGTATTCTCTTTATCGCACGGAGCCACGGCAACGTCGCCTGGCACAATTAATTGACATGTGTGCTTTGCGATTTACACGAATAATTCAGAGGCAAATATTGGCTTCGATACTCGATTCTTCGTCACCCCATCGACACCGCTTCGGGGTTGTCTAATACGCCTGCTTGGGAGCTCGATAGATTGTTGGCCCTGATCATCATCGCCGTCATCATCAATTACCCCCTAGTGTGGCGTCGGAATTTAGTGGTCCTCGACATTCAGCGCGAGACTCACCCGCCATTAGAGGCACGATTACAAAATTACACATTGCTGAATTACGAATTCCTGTCGAACTTGAATAATTGTTTAGAAATAAGTGCTTGATTCATAGTTTGGCAACTATTTGCGATTCCTCACCACTTGCCAGAGAGCTAGGCGACAATTGCTGCCGTGGCTTCGTGATGAGATCGTGGTCTGGAATTCATTTGGAGTCACAGTCACACTATTGGCTCGTCATGACCTCACCTTTCGACAACCACGACTGAATAAAGTCATCATTTACCCAATCCAAACAATGGAGACACCTCTTTAGTAGACAAAAGGTCCAGTACTCCCAAGTCCTTCAGACGAGAGCTGCTGGAGTCTAGTCGATAACTTAATCCGAGCGAATTGTCATCTAAGTGCATAAGTCTGTGTTGTTTTTGTCGATTTAAAGATTTATTCAATGAATTAAGGAATTTAACTCTAACAAAAGCTCCAACTGCAAAATAATTGCTCAGTTTTTCGTACAGTAATTTGATTAAATTCCCAATTTTCATTCGTTGTTGTTGTTGCTCGCTCTTGCTGTTATTATTGTGGTCTTCGACGTTTCGACATTTTCCAGAGCACGTCCTGCATTCAGTTTTTATTGTGGTCCTCTTGCATGCTCCCGAGTCCTTAACCTTGTGCAGCCCTCGTGGTCTTTTCGGGAACTGAACACAATCGATAGTCGAACGGAAGGAAGGAAACGAACTGTTCAAGTTCTGCAAATCCAAATAAATCCACTCGATTGCGTAGGAACTCTGCAAATTGAATATTTGATATGAAAATTACTCGAAATATTTGGGAAAATTCCACTCGGGGTTAACGTGGGATTAATTGCACTCAGTAAACAATTTAATTTGCATTTTAGCCATGTTGGCCATGTATGAGAGCCATGTATGAGTTGGGCGAAATATGTATTTTATTGGACCTGCTCGTATTCGCAACTTCTCTCGTTTTATTCATATGCAAAAATTTCGAAATTAATACCGAAATCAACTCTTATTTATTATCCATTATTTTTAACGTACAATAAAAGCGCATCCAACTGCGATATTCTGCAACAGAGAAGAAAATGCGAAATAACTTAATGGTATGTTAAAAAGCCTCAGTTGAATATTTTTATGTATACTTCTCTGTATCCCATATTATGAGTATGTGAAAATCATAGTTTCAAAATCAGGAAGTGTTAAATGTGTTATAAGTCACAACTTTATGAAAATATACTTCAACATACAATGCAATAACTGGCAAATCACATACGTTTTTAATAAAACTTTTAATGAATTAAGAATATCATTCTGAGATTATTTAATTGTTATTGTGGTGATTGTATTGTTATTGAGGTAATTGTATTGTTATCGAAGTTATTATAAGAAAAATTACCAAGATATTACAGGTGCTTTAAGAACCAAATGGTATAAAACTTACACAAATATGGATATTTCTTCAAACTTCGTTTTGTAAATTTGACATAAAATTTTGTGTCAGAAAAGTAGTTCATATAGTTGTTTCTAATTGTTTCCAAAATCCAATGCTAAACTTTATAGTAACATCTAATAATGAATTACATTTTCTTTCAATGTTAAGTCAAATGTTGCGTAATATTTTTCGTACTATTATAGAAAAATATTGAAAAATTTAGTTACAAAATAAACTCCAGTAGGTGAAGTAAAAATTAAGTTCTAAAAAGACCTACACCAGCTACGTGTAATTTTATTACTGCTACCGGAGCCATTTTCCGGTTAAAATATTCGAGCAGAAAATCTATAAATACCAAGGACTGTTTTTACTGTGACATACGTCCCGGATGCATTTCCGCAGAAATCCTTCGTCAGAAATAGCAATGCGAAAGGCGTAGGGGAGAATAACGAGGTTACCGACAGCTTAATCTCGTTTTCCATGGACACATGGACACATGGGCACTCCTTCCGGGCCGCCGGAGATGGAATGCAATTTTCGTGTCGGAACTATTGACGAAATTCACTTTGGGACGGACGTTGGACACGCTATAAATACACGACCGAGGGCGGATGGGAGGCGGATGTGTTGCTGCTTGTTAATAAATGCCAAGTTGAACCCACGTGCGCTTCAGTACTTCTGTACAGTAGGTGTCTCCTCACATTTGTTCTCTTGGCATTTTCCAGCTGCTAAAACAGTGGCGGGCATGGGTCTTTCCATGCTTTGGCTTTCTCTAAACATTCGCTGAAATATGTATGTCAACGAATTAGAAATTGCAAATGGAAATTTCTGAAGAAGCTCCCACTTTTGTCTTGTTTATATTTAATCTCGCGTCCCCTGCTTTAGCTGGGGGCGCCTCCTCCCTCTGGCGGAAGCTGAAGTAATTGGAGGCACTTTGCCCGCAACGTAATATTCACGAAAAACCACGATTCATATCTCTCCACGACTTGCTCCAAGCGCCACGATCCCGCTTTACGCCATCCCCTGCTCCCCCGCTCGGCCACGAGAGGAGCCACTCAAGGACATTTAATTAACTCGATGTAAAATCATAACCAGGCACGTTCGCGGCACCCCGCCAAGCGCCCAGGTCTTCCTGGACCCGGCAGGGCTCGTCCTCACCTGCGGTAAACGGGTTCCAAATGCATCCATTTATCGTTTTAGCACACGACTTGCGGAGAAGAAACGAGGACAAAACATATGAAACGCCATGATGCGGGTGTTTGGAATTAAAACCGTTTTCCTCCCTTCCCTTCAAGGCAAATGGATCCTGGTTTAAAGATCTACAGTGGACCGACATATTGCAGCTGGTACCAGCAAATATTCGTGCTGTTGTGTGGATGGAGGAAGGTGGAAACAGAGAAAGAACAATTATGAAACTACAAGTGGGGGTCAAGAATCAAGTTCTCTCACTCCTTCCTGGCTAATACCAGGCTTCACTGTAGCATTGGCGATGCTAAAAGGAATGGCTAGATCGGTAGTTTATATTCAATTAAATGATGACTTTGATTCGCTGAATAAAACAGAAGGAGTTTAAAGATCGAATGAAATTATAGCGATGTTTCTTTCTGCTTGCTCGTCGTCTATTTTGGAGCTCCTTTCCATGTACTCCAAGTTGCACCACCATCATCACCAACGGAGTCGTTTGAAGTTATTAATTTTCCATTTTCCCACGCAGTCAATCGCACCCGAGGTGTTTATTCACGAAATGAAATTTTGCGGCGGAATCTCCGATGTGCTAGAGCCATCTACCATGGCTACCATGGCTAGCTGGTAGATGGCGTCCTTAACTTCTCCAATTCGTTCGTCTCCGCTGGGAGTTGGTATTTGTTCTGAGGATATTGAATTTGTGCAACGGCGACTATCGTCATGAAGAGGGAATCGGCACAAAGGGAGACGGCAAGAGATGGACTAGAAAGGCCGTATATCCGAGCCGGAGGGCCAAAGGTGGGGGGAGCGGATCATATTATGGTGTCCTGTCAGAGGCAGTGAAATTTCAATAGAAAACCATTATTCCCAAGGAGAGCAAGTCACAGAGGGAGAGAAAGAGAGAAAAAGCAAAAAAGAGACGGAATGCTTGGGTCAGACAGTTTACTTCATGTGCATAAATTTATGGAAATGAGCTTTTATGACGGCCACTTCACTCATACGACGTCCATCCATCCATCCGTTAGCGTCCAGCTGCCTCCTGGAGCCTTCGGCGATGAGAGTCCATTGAGACGTGGCTTCCTCATGGCTCAGCATCCGTTGTACAAGGGCGGTGGGGACGAGAACTTCCCAACGAATGGACATTAAACTTTTCCCAATTGCTGACCGAAACTTGCTGCTCTCAAATGCAACGCAACATTTAATCTTTTATAGAACTATTCGCCGTCAATTACCGGCACGTCCTGGCCCTCGTTATCCTTTGTAAACCGCGGTCATTTAAACATCGATAGCGCGGCTCGGCGCGAATTGATTTCGACTATGTGACCATGGCTTCACCACGCCCCTGCCCTGCCCTGCCCTGCCCCGCCCCTCCCTTATCTGCTGAAGGACACGAATTTACGCTACACCCAGTACTTCGGCGGCAGCAACAAAGCGTCCTGGGCGACGACGCATAAATTATGAAATCGCTCCGAGCCAAAGCTAAACGTATTTCGAATGGATTCCGGTCTGCGGACGGGGTGGGGGGCAGCAAGTGGGGGCATGGTGGAAAACTGCTTCCGTTAAAAATGGTGGGAGCGGCACGGGATAAATCGCCATCATTAAATTTATGGCGCGACGATTGGGGCCGCGTGCGGAGTGAGAAGTGAGAACGCCAGGGTATCGATCGACCGCGGAGGGCTGAGACACTCCACCCTTTCGTTCTTTCGTCGTCGTCCTCTCTCGTCGTCCCCACCCCTTCCCGTCGAGCGAGGAATTAACACTCTTTGACTAGGGAAGAATAACGCTGCGAGCACAATCGACACAAACGGTTCCGCTTCCCAGGATCCGCCGGCAGCCGCAACCGCATATTCTTCGGTGGCAGAGGAGCGCCAAGGCTTCCCTTTCTGAAGGAGAGTGGGGAAAATCCTCGAATAACGTTAGTGCGGGGCATCCCGACAATCTCTGAAGCTCCACAGGTTCCCGAGCATATGGAAATCTCACGCCTGAATGGTCCTAAAGTATTCCAATGAATTTAAATGCAGGTGCTCCGACGTCTAAAGAGCATGCGGAAACACTTGAAGCGCCTGTGGTTTGCGAAAAAAAAACAACATCCTTAGCTACGTGTAGAATCCTGTTGAATCCAGTACCTAAATAGGAAGCTTAAACTGGATACCTAAAATTTTACCCAAAATTACTTTCTTTATATCCACGTCAGTCCGGTTTCTATATAATATTAAATGAATATAATTTTCAAACCTTGGCCCTGCAAAGCATTTACTTTGAGCCTTCGAATCCTGGTTCTATCACAAACACGATTGCTCTCGATATCGATACCAGCTGCAGGTTCGAATCGATTCAGCGGAAGCCATGTGAATGTGTGCTCGTTTGAAATCCCACCCAAGTGCGGTCGATGCAAGGGGAAAAACGCTCTAAATGCCTGGACAATATTTTCGTGTATTTTTCTAATATGAAAAATCTATAAAAAATCTTACATGGCATGGTGCCAATTCACGAGAGTTGCAAATAAGAAGGCAAATATTTGCCAAATGGCCACTGGTGGCAATGCATGGCGCGCCCAGCAGCATCCGCTAGTCCGCCATGTTGAGCCGCGTGCGAATTGCGCGAACTTGTTCAGAGCAAGCACACAGTCACACATTCACAGTGTACAATGTAGTTGATTCAAAAATGAATACAAAGTGTCGCAATGTTTCCCAGCGGGCCACTGGTGTCGCTCGCAAGGCGTTTTGGCGCTCGGGACTAGGCTATGAATTTTAATTGAAATTTCGTTATTCCATTTTGGAGCTTTCGGCGGCAAACAAAAGGGTTCCCCATGGCTGAAAATCGCGTGAACGCGCGTGTGTATGGACAACTGGATTAATAAATTGCTCGTGGTGTCAACAACGAGCACTTTTTCATCCTACGCCGGGTCGTATGCAGGAAAAGAAATATTTCTGAGGACTGAAGGCTAATATGACTATAAATATCACTTAAAAATATCACTCTTATAAGTGATTTACAAGAATTAAAAGTAAAAACACCACAACCTCAACCGTTAGTTTGGTGAAAAAAACTACGAAGAATGTGGTCAAAGGAAGAGAGGACACAAAGGAATGAAAGACACAAATAGTGAATCCAAGAAATGTTCAGACCTTGCAGAGACCTTCTCCAAGAGGTTTTTAATTCGAAAGAGCAATCGTGAACCGTATAACATCACATTTGATATTTTTAAGAAACCCGACTTCGTCGACTGATCCGGCGAAAGAGCAGCCTTCCGAGCTGACTTGCTTTTGTTCTTTGAGGCGTCAAATGTTGCCAGATACAGGGGTAGGAAATTATAGTACGGAGTCTTTAACAAATTTTGATTTCCTAAATTTGCAGTTTTTGTCATCATCGTGCATGGAGTCATCTATCATCAGCGGCATTTCACTCCGCCCTCTCTTTCCATGTTCGTAAAAAATCCGTAAAAATATTTTTTGTTATTGCTCATCCGAAGACCGACGGAAGACGTGAGTCGACGGGGCTGCCATTTGCACGATGTCAACTCTGCTCGCTGAATCCGTTTCCAGGGGCATGAGTTCAAATTAGTGGGAGTGTGATAATGGTAATGACGGCAGCTGCTTGAGAGATGACACCGTAAATCACTCCATCTCCGGCGAAGGGCCTCAAGGAAATAGGCCTCCCAATCTATGCCTTAAATGGAAGGCAACCTCGTGACTTATTTTTCTACCACTAGATTTAGTGTCTTTGAAGTCAAAGTTCTTTCAATTTAGACGAGTTGTTGATAGTTCAACAGCTTAGCACCCTGTAAGCGTAGAAAAACGTTTACAAACGTTGAATTCCGATTTTCATAATTCACGCTGAACAATATGCTTCGGGGGTTAGCTGCTCGTTGACACCACGGTTCTAGTTCGGAGAACCCCCACCTCCCTCCACCCGCGAACTGCTCGCTCTCATAAATTATGTTACTTCAATGCGCGACCAAAAGGGAGAAGTTGAAGAATTATTCCTGATAGTGCGACACTTTGGCGCGACAAGTCGCGTTCCGCGTTCTTAGCCACGGGGGAAGATCTCAAATAAATCTTCCCGAAACTTTGCCGTTTGCAGAAATGAATTTTTCCCCAAAAAAAGACCCCCCGTTTTCCTTAACCGGGCAGAGAACTCCCAGGATTCATATTGGAAATAACTCTTTTTCGTAGTTACCTCCACATACGAGTTTTGTTCGAACCTTGTCGATTTTATTCCCATAATTTCCAAGCTACTGGAGTGAAGAGCAGATCTCTCATATGGCAACAGCTAATTAATAAGTGCGGGAATTTTCTTTAAATCGGAGTAAAAACACCACTGATGGATGTGGCAGCCGGATATCCGGTCTAGCAGAGGGCATACACTGTGCAGAACAACAGAGCATATGCACACATGGCTGTAAATCCTTCGTGCTGTAAAAATATGTTCAATGCGATTAAATTAATTAAATCGAAGGAAATTGTGATGTAGGTCGATGTAGCTCGGTTGTAGTTTAAATTCCGTAAAAGAATTATGTGAATCGATATTTTAATTAATCTTGGGTTGATGTTAACTATTTGTGTTTTACAGTGTTTTTCTCCCGTGGTCCCAATGTGTCATCAATTAGTGGAAATACGGTAGTTAGCAATAATATTTACTACCATCGCGTTCACAGGAACGACTTCGCTGCCTTGGACAGATCCGCAATCATGGCGAGCACTGAGAATGCGGCGGAAATAAATTCACGGTTCATGTTTCCGCTGCTTGAATGCACTCGGCGCCGCAGCCGCAGCGGCAGCGGAGCCATCAGGACGAATGGCCAAACTTTTCACCAGAATTGTATGTTAGCTAATCCAAGAGGAAATTAAAATAGAAAAAGCCCGAGTGACCAAAAAGGGGCACTTGAAAAGATGAATAATTGAGGAAGGACTAACTTTCCACAAGTTGAATTAGCAGTGAGTCTAAACTCTCGGACACGGCAAATCACTTTAAGAATTTATGCTGTCGTATAAGTATATAGTTTCCAATAATTTCAGTTAATTCAGCAAAATTAATGAATTATTTCAACTGCGAATATAATGCATTCGGACGTGGGAGGGATTGCGTACATTAAGTCCTTGGACATTTAAGGTTTTTAATCGCACGCAAACCAAATTGATGGGAAGATGGAGGTAAAAGTGGGGGGACGGAGAAACCAAAGTTTTGACCAATCCAAATAAATTAGTTGCTCCAAGCGGCTCACAGTCAACAACAAACATCACTGCATTTCAGCTCTTCTCTCTGGAGATCCCTTGGAAGCCCAACTTTTCAGAAAATTAATTAGCTTTTAGCGGAATCTTCCCCCATGCGTAAATGTAAAAAAGATGGGACCATTTTCGTTTTTGTGTAATTAGAATTAAAAATTAGCCATAATTGCTGAAAACTTTTTCAAACGAAAACTTTGCGAAGTTCAGAAGTTTTTCGATGTGGGCAAAATTTTGATTTGTTCTAATACTGGACAAAAAGCATTAAAAAATCACGAGATGAATGAAATTTATTTTGTAAAAGACATTTAAGGCATTTAACAACTTTATTTGCAGAGAAGAAACAAATTAGTATAACAAAAATTTCCAAAATTTGCTATTGGAAGATACATGAGAGTGATGATTACAAGAGTGATGATTCACAACCTCCAGTGAAAGGTGCCCAAATTAACACTCTTCTTCTAGGACTCAGTTCTCAATTTCGCATATTCAAATTCGACGTTCGCCCCCCGCAAGAGCAACACCTACTGAGACTCTTCACCCTCGACCCGTAGCTCTTGAATTAACATAATTTCTAAGAAGCTACGGCTGTCTGAATATGCGGCATAGGCAGCATTCCTGATTACTTCGCTTTACAGCGTCGTAACGAATAACTTATGTGAATACATTCATGATCCTCAGCAATGAGATGTGCAGCCGATTTAATGGAATTCTGCCAGAATTACCATGAGAGATTTCAGAGATGCTCAACCTGCTGATATGAGTCATCCGAATTTAATTATGTTGTTTTACTCATGAAAACTTATATTCTTATAATCGCAAGAAGTCTATTGCTTAGACATGGAGTAGATCGAACTAAAATGACAAAAACAACAAAAACATCCTTATTCATTACCTTTTTTTTACAGTCAATTGAAAACATGTGTGAAGTTTATGTCGGATCCACGTAAATGCCAAATTCTCTTTTAAGGAAAGATACAAACTTCTACGTCTATTATTTCTCTTCCTTGCCAAATCCGTCTCTTCGTGAAGTCTCGCCTGGCGTGAAGTCCTTTTGAAGTCGTCTGATGGCAGACTAAAAGCACTTAAATGAAAGGAAGAACTTCCCAATCATTACCAATATACCAATCTATTCATATGAGGGCAACATTTCACTAGATAATTTAAATTGAAAAACTTTTCAATTTTATTGCTGTCGCAGACTGATTGCAATATATAAAGTTATAGTTGTTGTTGTGTTTCTTCGAGCTTTCCATTCCCTTAATATATCTTACCATCCAAACAATTCTTCACATCTCAGTCCAGCAACCCTTTCAACTCCATGGGGCAATGGATTTCGAATTGAATTTCATCTTATCTATTCAATTGCCATTCCCACTGACTTCCCTCTCTATAGCTGAGAGTCCAACCGACTGTAGTTGCATTGGACGTTATGGCTCTTTTAGGAATTGTTTTGAGTCGAAGTTGCATGCATCAGTCATTTATTTCGGATAGCAAACGAACTTTCGGGTCGGCAATGTTTTGTCGAGGAATTCAGTGACTATACTGTAGTCGTCGTAGGAAATTCGACAATTGATTGATGACAAAATTATTCACTTACTCCGAATGAATCGGAACAACTGGCCATCGTAAAAGTCACCGAAGTCTCCACGAAAACAACGCTTCTTTCTTTACAGGAGCTGGAAACAAATTGCTACCATTTAGAAAATTTAACGATTTTTCTGTTATAGGTTTTTCTCATTAAAATGCTCTAATTATCAAAAATGTATGTCGCTTCTTCGTGTTCCAGGATCTTTCCTTGTTTGATGTTAATCAAGAAAGACCAAACGGTAATTAAAGTCCACCTGAATCGGTACAGCTTCATTTTGTCTGCAATGCCCTTATTAGCAGAGGATTCTGTTCGAGTCGAGAACATGCTCCAATAAGATAAAGGCTGACCGCAAATGTCATCTAGTCCTTGTTTTGTGCTGCTTTGAATACACTTTGCATTGAGCATACAGATACCTATTTTTGGCTTCATACAATCCCACCCCATACCGGTTCGACATGCAATAGAAGGCAGAGAGCACCATGGCGTTCGCCTTGTTGGCCTTGACGACATGTCCAGATTCGAGTCCTTGATCGTCAATTCGTATGAATTGTTTGGTTTTACGTCCAATTGTGGTTAACTAATTACACATCGAACATGAAGTGCCATGAAGGGCATTTCAGAGGAAAGTGGGTGGTGTGGGCGAAGGAAGAATGACCGAATATAGAGTTGCAGGTTTCATGCAATGACGTAACCCTGACATTATCGTAGCTGTCTTTAAAGCTAGTATCTAGACATCTAGGTAAATTGAAGAGTTTAATTTTTGTACAAAACAAATTTGAAAACTCAACATCCTGCGAGACTGAATCGACACACCTTACCTTGAGACCTAGTATTGCTGTATACGTAGCACTAGATTAAAGATTGGATTCCTTTTACGCCACCGCTTCTACTGCACTTATTTCGGCAATGAAAAAGAATATTTTAAAAGCAACTCCTTTCGTCGTTCAGATGTTTTATTTTCGTGCTAAAATAAAAATGCCATATTTAATGGATCAAGCAAAGGAGAAGACTCAATGATGATGCAGTAAAACCACAAGGAATGAATTCATACAAAATAATCGCTTTCACGTCGCCCCCATTGCCGACGTTTTTTTTTTGCACTTGAACTCAATTGCATTGCTTTTATTTCTACTGGAATAGGACGAAAGGATGCCATCAGTCATGGCGAACAGAATGATACGGGAGAAGGATAAGGAAGAACTAGAAAAACTTAAAATGATAAATTAAAATGATATATATATTGACCCAACACTCCTATGGAAATTCTGTAAAGAATTTAAAAGCAAATATTTATTTTCTAAATAGTACAGTACAACATCCCTTAGGACAAACTAGGACAAAATATTTAAAACGTTTGCATTAAATTCCATAGATTTTGTACTTGCCTACTTCAACTTTGGAGGGACATCAACCCATCACATATTTTTAGATCGATCGAAACCCAAAAAAATGAAATCAAAATTAATAGTCTTCAACCTTCTCCTCTTCACGTCAGTCTTCTCGTTCGTGCTTGGCGCCTACTACCAACACAACGATGTCCTGCGGAACCTGAAGACGCTCGTACAGTGCAATCCCTACGCCTTCCACATACGGCGGAAGCTGTACCGGCTGGTGAGTTCAGCTGTAAGCCAGAGATTCCAAAATTTTTTGAGGGTCATATTCATTTCGCAGCTAAATGTGTTCGATGTCAAGGACTACAGCCTCGATTACTCATCAGAGCTGCCGATGCGCATGGCGGAGATCATGAAGTACGGCTTCCCGGGCATGGACGACATCCGGCTGTACTCGGACTTCGTGCTCTCCTACGATCGGCGCAACCGCGTCGCCCACTGGGTCTACGAGCACCTGCGCGCCCCCTGCGTGGGCAACGAGTTCGGCGTTCAGCGGAACCTGGCCAACTTCACGCCGGACCTGCGGGTGCCCTCCAGCTTCCGGTCCGACCCCGCCGACTACTCGTGCTCGGGCTACGACCGCGGCCACCTGGCGGCGGCGGCCAACCACAGGTGCCACCAGACCCACTGCAACGAGACCTTCTACCTGACGAATATCGCGCCGCAGGTGGGCAAGGGCTTCAACCGCGACGCCTGGAACCGCCTAGAGATCTACGTGCGCGAGCTGACCGAACGCTACGGCTCGGTGTACGTCTGCACGGGGCCGCTGTATCTGCCGAAGCGCCAGCCGAATGGCCGTTGGTACGTCGAGTACGAGGTGATCGGACCGAACACCGTGGCCGTGCCCACGCACTTCTTCAAGGTGATCACCGTCGAGTCCCAGCTGCCCTTGGGCAAGCCCTACATGGAGGCCTACGTCATGCCGAATGCCCAGATCGACGACCGCGTGGACATCCGCACGTTTCTCTACGAGATCGGGCGCATCGAGCGCGCGGCCGGGCTGCAGTTCTTCGATGGGCTCCGGCGGAGCTTCTTCTTCGGCACCAACTACAGCACGACTCCGGAAATCTTCGAAAATTTCACCTGAAGACCTGGACAGTTCTTCAAGTTTGTCATCCCTTTTCTGAATCAAAAAGTCCAAAACCACGATTTCAAATACTATCGTATTGATTGGGACTGGGTTCGGTTGGTAATTTGTCTAGTGTGAAGAGAATTACAAGTGCTTTTACTTGCACTACATTAAGCTAGAGCATCCGGTTCGCTAATGATTTCCATTTCATTGCACTGAAGCACCTGGCTCGTCCTGGCGCTCATGTGGAAATTCCTAGATGTGTACACCTTATTTTAAATTCATTATTGTTCATGTCAAATTTTGTACACGTAATTTAATACACCTAAAATTTATCTGCATTTGGCGTCATCTTCATAAAATGGTGTTCACCGCAAAGATGTCTTCGTGCCAAGGAGCCTCGGCACCATGTGGTGTATTCTTACGATCCAACGAGGGATTATTCCGTATCGGTTGCAACTTAAGGCGTTCAGGGGCAGCGGTGCAGGATCCCAGTAATGCTCGTAAAATTCCTCGACTTAATGTTCATATGGTAGTATGGAGGGTGGATGATCCACGTCCTTTGCCCCTTATTTGTATTGTTGTTGCATTAAAATTGGGGAGTCTCTCGCCGGTGAGAGGAGCAGGTGAATGTCGTCCTGCGACACGGCAATTTTAGAGCAACATAAAATGTGGTGGAATATTTCCATATTTATGACCCCGAGAACAGATTGTGGAACATGGCAAGGTGGAATTTTAATAGTCACAATTTTTAATAAATTTAGGCAAGTTGTTTATTTTGTGTAATCCAATATTAAGTTTAGTTCTAATAATACCTTGTGTCCTGAATATTGAAGTAAATTTCTATAAAGTTATCGCATGGAACAATTCATGTTTTCAAAATACTCTTTGAACTTATTTACACCTGAACTATGTCAATAGTCTTATTTAAGAAAGGAAGCGTACGTTTTTATATATGTTATAATGTGAATATGTTGTCAATATTCAATCAATATTTGGTCATAGACAATAAGCGGCTCTGTCTCCTAAATTGACATGCATGTCATTAATTATTGGAAATTATTGGTATAAGAAAATAGTTATTATCAACTGTTACGTACATATTGTGTAAATTCTTCAGTTGAAAAACTCAAATCAATGTTCATTCTATATAAAAATAAAATATCTATGCATATAGATCGAAGAAATAATTATCACATGATGGATGTTTACTACACTTGGCAGACATGTTGAAATGATTCTCATTATATTTGCTCAATGAATCGGAAAAATACGTAATTTTGCAGTTTGTTGTCGACTTCACAGTTCGTTAGGATTTTTTGCCTCTCTCATTTTTATAGTTGGCTGCGGAATGAACGAGGAATCGATTGTGCGATGAGTTGAAAAAAATCTCCAATATATACGAATAAGATGTACGAAATTTAGTGGAGATAATTAGAAATTCAGGTTCGCTGTCCTTTTGGGATACCTCAACCAATGCTGGATACTCGAGGTAGATTATGTCTAAGTCCACATTTTGACAACTTCCTGTTAGATGTTCGCCTCTGAGAAGAGGAATCCCATTTGCTCATCTTTATTTATTTATAATACACCGAGGGCTTCGCCCCGGAGTTCCCAACTTCGTAATGCAATTAAAATGGCTTTCCTTTAATCACTTCCTAACTCACAGTTAATTTGTCTACAGGTTCAATTAATATCTGAGTGGATGGCCATATTAATCAGGCGTTGAATACCCTTCGACAGTCGCGAGGGTGGGAAGCAATGTCGCTTCCTCTGAGAGCTACGGGGCAATTTCTATTCAGTGGCTGACGACCCTCTCTAAATAAGTTTGTGTGTTGTCCTCATGACCATCGAGACATGAGAACGATAATTTTCCTGAAGTCTTGAAGGCATTCTCAAACTGGTTATTTATATAACGAAACCTCATCCTTCTTACCAATAATTTCGTAAGACGTCCGGATAACGTGGAGCGATAATTGAAAGTAATCGCCGGCAAATAGAAATCACTCAACTCAATTTGAACTTCATCCTGGATGGGTTATGGATTTTATTTGCCTCCCATGGGCGCCGCCAACTTCGCAGGTCTTCTCGAGCCCTTAATCGAATTTTACCTGTCGATGTTGTCAGTTTACCGGCCACAGTGACATTGGGCCCCGTCCGCCGGCACGGAGCAAAATCCAATCTCACAAAGTGACTTCGGGGATTTGGCGCTGTTTCCATGCCCCACCACCCCAGGCCGATGGCACAACCAACTTCTCCCGCCAACCGGTCCATCGCCACGGAACAGCGCAACACGCTTCGGGTTCTGCTCGATTGATGCACTGTGAAGTTGAGTTTCGCTTAGTCATCGATCATCCCGGGGAGGATTCCGAGCCACTGCATCTGCAATGACCACCCCGGCCCCCAGAGTGTCGGGCAGTGAAGGGTGTGAAGATCTGACGTATTTGTCTCAATTGAATAGGCGCCCCAGGTGCACAAATGTGCACAAATCAAAGTCAGCGGAAAAGAATTCGTTACTGTTGACGTGACATGTTTCAATTAATTCGATTGGGGAATTCTATCGCTATCTCTATGAAGGTGTTTTGAGAATAAACTGTGCACAAATATGCAGATGGCTTGCTGAAGTTCCAAAATACATGCCCTTCTCGACCTAAGGACGAACAAAACCTACCTTGCAATTTGTCCTGGATTAATTGACTTAATTATAATAAGTTCTGAAAGCTATTGCTGCAAATTCCATCCCTGGCCACTCGTGCACAGTGTGGAATCAGATAAGCCAGAAACGGCTCTGGTCATAAAAGTTAAATACTTTGGTGACGAACTTTTAACTGGCTTTATAAATCCCCGCCCCTATTAGCATTGCCCAAGGACTCATGTCGGTGTTTTAATTGGAAACCAAATTGCGAACAAAACATGGAGTACATGGTCTGGCTCTAAGTCGAGAGCAAGTGGACTGGTATTTGATCCTCCGGTGTTTGGCTGTTATGGCTCTCAAAGGTGCGGAGACAACTTATTGTTGGAACGCATGGAATTCTCTAAAGTTTACGAGACTTTAGATTAGATTATATTATTTTTCGATATTTTTCGAAGCTTATTGTATAGTAAAATCGCTGAGTTTATGTTGTTTGCATCCATTTTCGTTGACTAAAGTATTTTCGAAGATCGCCCATAACTTTGCAGACTTTTGCAGCGTTTCTGGCTTCTCTCCTATTTCTCTGCTTTGTTAGTTATTTCCAGTTGTCTCTGTTCCTTGCTACGTATATACTTAAAGGAGCTGCAAGAAGCAGTCCTTGTTTGCTTTAATCTGCGCCACCAAAGCACCCGTCAACCGGTTTTTATCCAGGCTCTTTCCAAATAATTCTTTTTCTTTCCTGGCTCCAGCAGGCCAGCACGAGAGATACGGATTTGAAAACACAAACAAACAGGAACAAAAGCGACGGACGAAAAGAAAAACGTGACCAAGTCGTTTACGAATATTTGCGCTTTTTCTTCCTTATCCTAGTCCTAATTTATTCCCGCCAACTTTCACATGCGAATTCGGCTGACTGTTGCCTTGGCCACTTTGTTCGCTCGTTGAACTGGCCGCATTGGCAACAATGGTGGAATTGTGGTCCGACCGCCCGTTTTAATTTAATTAAATGATGGCACTGTTTTCCCCAGAACTGAGGCGACTGAGCAGCGGGTGGAAAAAGTTATTCGTAAAGGGAAATAATTGGAAAATCGTTGCTTCCAACATGACTTCGCGGTTAGTACAAAGCGCATAGAATTGTTCGCTTCGGTTAAAATACCCGAAAAACCCACGATTGGCCTAAGTATATTAATAATTTAAGTATTTTTCATATGTTGAAAGTCGCCAGGGTTAGTCTGAGGAGGGCAAAAACGTGGAGCGGAAAATGGACGAGTCGGAAAATCGGTTCTGTTAAATACGCCGCTTTGCAGCGCAAAATAAATCGCTGCCATTAATTTTATTGCTCCACATATGTATGTGTATTCTATGTCCATGTTCGACCGTCGTTTGGTAGTCTGGGTTGTGGGCTGAAACCACGACGATGGGGTGGCGGTTTATATATTTATCGATTGACCATGAATAGGAATGAAGGCCTTATCATTCCGCCATCGTGGCCAGTGAAATTGCAATCGCAAAGCTTTAGGGTTTGAAGAGTTCAAAATGTGCTCGCCGGCATCCTTAGTGGACAATAAAAGCCCTTTGATGGATGGATGTGTATGGAGTGATGGGCAGAAGATGGTAGATAGAAGCCATAGATGGAAATTGAATACTGTGCTACAATGGAAACGAATGGTAATTTATCCCTACTGATGACGAACAAAAAAAGTCAGTACATAGAAAGGATAAAGGATGGGCTTAAGAGATAGATTACTGGTTATTGCCAATATGCTACTTGTTTGGTGCTAGGTTCGAAAGGATTATTTTAGCAGAATATTCAATTCCCGCCGAATAATTTCTGGAACTGCATCCAAAATCGATAAAATCGATAGAAGGGCCTAAACTTCCATCACATCACGTACCATCGCACAAGGCAATGTCCGTCACTTATCCAGTGTCTGTCATCGAGAGTCTCGCGAAAATCCCTTTAATATCTTCGCGCCTTATAATCATCAGAAGCCTCCAGGTCATTTATTCCACCGTGATGAAACCTGGCTCGAACGGCGTCCACCGAAATGATGGAGGATGTCCTGCGGTCACAATTTTCAACGCTGCTTCCGTGAATCCTCCACTGAACCGCAATCGAATGAAATATGACATTAAATAAGGGCAATTGATTGTGAAGTCTGTTGAGTCGGACCACGGGCCGTATGAGTCACCTTCATCTTTTTATCGAGTAGGCAACTCAAGTAGGAATTTTTGTCACGAGTTGAAATCGTCCTTCGAAACCCTTCTCATTTGGACATCGGGAATATTTAATAAATCAGCCGCATGAATTAACGAATGTATCATGGAGGATACGATTTATTTCAGGCTCGAACATGTAGCGACTCCCCGACATCGTGTCGACCGTAGAGTGGAGAGAGGAATTCTGATAAATCGCATGAGGTCTTCGCCCGAAGCAGGAATTTGCAATCGAGCTTTACGATGGGTCAATGTGCGGACCGTGAAGCCTCTCTTGCATTCAGTCGGTATCGTCTCTTCAGCACCTTTACAGAATATTATTATTCAATTATTAAAGAATTTATAGAATACGGCAAAAGAATTTGAAGAACACCTGTGGTTTAAAAAATATTTGTAGAAGCACATTTGCAGTGCTCATTTCATTTTTCTTAGTTGGGGATGAGAAGACCAAACAGAGCGGCGTTTGGTTAGTATTGCATTTATTTAATTTAATTGATCTCTCTCCCCTTGGAACCACATGTTCAACACCGGCGCCGCCGAGTTTCCAAAACATAAACAAAGTCAGAGAGAGAGAGAGAGGTCGAGTCTTGCGCGCGCACCCATCAGTCGTCTTGAACCAGAGAGAGAGAGCGTAGTAACGGGACGAGAGATGCCATGCCAAAAGAGAAGGTAGAGAGGATTTCTTCCATATCGTGGAGAGGTATCTTTGCCGTTCCGGAGTCGAGGGAAATTTCGGGATACACCTTGGCGTGGTGACTTCTTAGCCATCTTGGCATTCCTTGTTTCTTGGGCTTGCCATTTTAGTAGCGTGCGATCATCGGCGGTAGCAAGACATGTTTTTGTAATGGGATGGCAGTGGAATTTTTGAAACCAACTCCTCGGGATAGAAGCTACAACATTAAATGAATTCAAATGATAAGGACATGAATGAAGAAAGCAACTAGAAGAAAGAAACCCATATAATCAATATCTCATAGTTTCTCGCCTTCTTCTTTGCCTTTTCTCGCCATTAACTGACCGGGCTCACATTACAAGTGGAAGCTCCCATCGTCCATCTCTGTACCACAATGAAAATCAAGTCCAGGAACAGAAACAAACCCATAACGCATCGAATGGGCGAATGAAGCACGTTGCTCTACCGAGGCAGACAATAAATCATAAACATAACGAGCAACGAAACCTCGTCATGCCAGTCGAAGGTGAGGGAGAAGATGGGGCGAAGGGTGGCGGGTGAATGGGATGGCGAGGGGGACGGTGATGGGTTTGGTTTCCTTCACGAGCGGGAAGCCACAAGCAATCAAGTACTTTGTACTCACTTACGAGTTTAATATGCAAATTCCATCGAGAATTTGCCAAAAACCAAGAACACCAACTATTGCAATAACACTAAATACATCTACACTGAAAACATCTACCCTGAACACATAGAAGATCGACTATTAGCTGTAGCAGTAATGATATATAACACTTTAACGATGGGAGAAATTCCCGTAAAACACTGTGGCCAAATCGTAGTCGAGAAGGGTCGACTTTAGGAACAGTGCTGAACTGTTCCTAAAGCCGACGCCCTGTAACATTCTCCTTCCTTTCCCTCTTTCCCAACTCGGTTTCGCTACAAAGCCCCAGCTCCAAAGTTTAATCGAGCTTCACACCTGATCTGTGCCAAAGTTCGTTCACCATAACGATAAATCGAGAGTTTCTCAGACTGAAATTCCAACACATTTTCAGCCTTCGCCGTGGGTCTCCAAATCAGGTCCCTATCGCAAAACTCCTCATGGCAACATTGATTACACAAACCAAACTCAACTGCCCGAACGAGCCCCCAAAACAACCCACGCCCAACCACCAACACGCAAATACATGTAAAAACACACTGATTCCACCGCCTTACGCTTCACTGTCCCTGTTGTTGCAATTAGTGGCATTGGAGCAGATGGCGGAGTGTGGAGAAGAGGGAAGAATGAGAGAGAGAGAGTCAGCGTGATTGTAACGATGACATTCCTATGGTTATCAGAAGCGTCTTTGGTTAAGGAGGCTGGTGCAACACCGAAAGTATGGAAAAACCACTGCCATTCGTGGAATTATTGCTTTCTCCACTTTCTGCCACTAGAATTTGCAATTACAATTTCGATGATCAAACAAAACTCAGGCACACAACCACAGACCAAGCTCCGAATCGAAAGGGGAGGATAATTTCTCTCTGTGTACGAGTGGTCTTCACTGCAAAAATGAACTTGGGGAAGACTTTGAATAAATTTGCACCTTTTCTCGACGAGAAAGTCTTCTACCAAGACTACCCGAGCTGCGGGGAGATTTACGAGCTCGATATGACGTTCAAATAATCGCTATTTGGGCTTCTGTAGGATTACAAGTATAATTAACATAACTTTGACATTGGAAATACTGCCTCCCGATTTGAGCCGTGACCTGCACAAGGTAATATTTAAATTTTATTAATATACCAATCGATATCGGGTCGAATTGTGATAGGAGGATCCTATTCCAACCCAATCAGTACTTTCTGAACCTGACAGTAAACATCACCGCAACATTTACAACTCCAACAAAACCCAACAGCCGGGGTGATGGAGCTCATTACCGAAGGATTAATTAAGGGCAGATGTGCCGAAACCCTTTCAGCGAATCTGCCTGACCTTCGGTGAGCTCGTCTACGAGGGGATTCGCGGTAGACAGCCATGGTGTTATGGTTTCTGTGGTGGACGGACATGGGCAGCGGACCGACTCCGCATCATTCTACGGTTTGTCATCTACAACAGCTGCAGTCCGTTAACTCGACCTTTGGCAGGGATCCGGAGGGTGGACCAGACGGTGCTGATAATGGACCGATTTATCGTCAGACTCCCCCACTGATTTCCCTACTCCTTACTATTCCTTCTGCGGAACGATAGATGCTCACGAATCGAGGTCATAGGACTACGCAACGCTCCACTCTAGAAGTGGGAACCTTCAACTCTCCTAACGACCCTCGCTCCGTGGCCAATGGTAATTAGAAGCAGCTTTGCTTTCGAATTGAGAAATTACTTCGCATCAAGAAGCGATTCTGTGGCAACCCCAACGGGATGACCCGCACGGTGGGGAACCCGTGGATTTGATTTCCGCCCACTGCACACACGGATTGGTGGAGAGACAGACAAACAGACAGTCAGACAGACAGACAGTGAGCGAGGCTTCACCTACGTCTTGGCATCGTTCGGCTTGGAGCTGGCACATCTGCAGCTACGGAGCAATGGGGATCAGCAGAGCTCAGACCAGGATGAGCAGGTGGGAGCGGCGAAGCATCCTCTCCATCCCAGTTTATTTACTCTACGAAACGGATGCTCGCATTCCGGTGGTTTATTTCCTCCTCCGCCACCGCGTCCTTCCCCAAGGAGGGCAACGATTCGAGTCCTTGTTGTCTCTCGAATGGAGGTCGGTCCACGGAGCATGAACATAAACATAAACATGAAAAATGCGCGACTGTTGCCATCGTTTGAGCTCCACAGTAGATTCGCAGTCTGTATGTCTAGCTGTTTAATATCTGTCTGGCGTATTTCGATAGCTGTTAGCACGTCTGCAATTTCCCATTATTCCAGTTTATCCGAGCGTGCATGGGAAACAATTACAACGACGGTAATTCATGAATTAAATAAAACGTCAACACGCCTCCCCTCGTCCCCTCGCCGACCGAGGTAAAACGAATTGTGCGATTTTCAACTCGGTTCTAGGCTAATAAAAAATGAATCTGTCTATTGAATAAATTATGTTCGGATCTATCCAAGTGACAAAGTCGGAAAGAGGGAAAGGTTGCACACGCCCACCATAAATTGGCTATGAGATTGATTTAAGCATATTTTTAGAGAGCTCTTTCAGACTCGCCGTTCCAGCTTCCGATACGTTTAGGATTTCACGTGATAAGCTTCCTACCTATCGTCCTACTGTCCTTAATTTTCGATATCAGAGCATCCTTACTGGAAAATATATATAGAAAATGTTGAATACCTCAATGTTCTCACGGTCATAGCAGAAAAGCGGTTCATTTCTTTGAGTTCGGAGAGTTTGAGTTTCGAGCTTGCCCTGGACCTGTCGAAGATGTGGTTTGGATGGCGTTGGACGCAGCCCCTTGTCAAAAGACGTCGAACCCCAGGCAGACGATAAGCTATTTTCGTCTCGTTGGTCTCTATTTGTGCGCGAACACATTGGCAACACTGGTAGCGAGTAGCAATAACAATAGCGACATCTGTCGTCGATGCCTTCACTAAGAAAACAAGAAGGAACTCCGAAGCATCCCATTCGAAGATAAACCCATACACAGAGCATCGACCACGACGAAAAGATCTCGATTCGAACTGAAATCGTGTGAAAGGAAAAACCAGAAATAATAAATATATACGAACGAGAGATGCATTTTCCGAGTTGCAAGGATTGTTGCATTCAAAGGAGAATACAAAAGAGGGAGTAGGACGAAAGGAGAACCAAACGTGGTAATGAACAATGGACATTTCCAGATGGCCTTCCTCATATTTCTTTATTTTGTGAATCGATAGCACTTTGAATAGAAAATCGATATCTACTTTGAAATACGATTTATGGCAAAAAACTCGGAAAATGCAAAGTATTGCTCGAGATGACAAAACCTTTCTCCGAATTGAAATGTGAAAATGCACACAAAAATTTCTGTTTATATGAAAACTTTTGGTATTTTATATAAAGCTGTAGATCGATTATTTCAATGTGTGAAATTGTGGAATTTGAATTCCATCCAATCGCTAGGAGTATTCCAAGCCGACAATTGTTGTGAAGGACGGAGGAACAGCACCCGGAGTCGTCGATGTCAACTGCGACCGAATGCCGACGAGATGACTGTGGACGGAACAGGAAAAACCACAAGAATAAAAACGACCAAAACCAACAAATAAAATAAGAACGAAGCCTGGTGCAGCGCCAGGACAGGATATTCAACAAAAATCAGGGTGCACTGTAAATCCTCGCCGCAGTCGAATGAGGTCCGCCTGGTGATGAACGGACGCAGTCTCTGACGCACAAACACTCGTGTAGAACCACAGTACCATAACCGAAAACACACAAGGACCCGCAGCCAGCAGACCCGGCTCACAACATGTTTTGTTTAATGAAACACGAAATTAACTTGTTTCCTGCCCAATTGATATTGTAGTAACTTGTGTACTGTGGTAGTTGGACCTGATATGGGTACCGCAGACTCTAACATTCTTATTTTCACAATGTCAACTGTTATATTCTTTCACAAAAGAACGGATCAATTTATTGCATTAATTGCCGCGAAGTTCGCAGACGCAGACCTGATGGGTGAAATTGGGTTGAGTAGGACAGAGAGATTAAATGCTTTCAAATACTGAAAATATGATTTATTTTTGACTGATACACGAGTGAAAAGGAATCATTTTTATAATTTCATTGATGAGGAGAATCAAAGGGCGAAGTCATTAAATCAACTTATTCAAACTCTTACTCAAAAGTAAAACTGATATCGACTAAAACGACTGTAATAATTATAATTCAATATTTGAATAAAAATTAAATTCTCACCGTTTCAAACCGTCGCATTTGTGACACCATGAATCTCTCTCGTGTCCCTGGGATCTCCATCATCCTTCAGTCGAACCGCTTCAGCTTACTTTTCACAGCAGGTTCTGCTGTCGCCGTGGCTGCCGCCCACTGGGTGATGGCATAAATCAGAAATCGCTACATTGAACGGACACCCAGACCGACTCAGACACCCCCGCGACTGATGCCACGAGTCGTGAAATTGCTTCCATTCATGCGGCGTCAGTCCGTCCGTCTCCCCGTCTCTTACACCGCTCGTCCTTCTGACAATCTGTTTGTATATCGGACTGCCTGTCTTTTTACCAGCTGGTTTGATTGTTAGTCACGCGACGTGCATTTCACGTGCTTCGCTGCAGCTGTGAATTGGCTTCGATCTGGCATCCCCCAGCGATACCTTGGCACTTAAATCTGCAAGGATTTTTTCTATTCCTGGTTCGATTTATTTTTGGTTGGATTTCTGTTTTTGATGTTTTTTTTTTTTTGGTTTATCCCGCCATCGGTCATTGACATCAGAATTCAGTGTGGAATGAAGAAAGGAAAACAAAGTAATTGTTCGTCCTTTCAATCATCGCTTGCACCTTATTTATTCAGATGGCTTTTCATCAACTTTCTAAAAACCGCAAAACAATGTAAGTACATTTGTGCCCTTCGTCAAATCCATTAAATTAATGATATGGTTTCGAATACAAGTCGACGATAAACTACAGTCGTCGGCCAAACCAAATTGATTCAGAGCTTCGGAGATTATAATCGAAGTTGTCGGAAAATCAGTAAATAGAAATAATAATGACAATGGAACAATAACGCATGAAATAACCAACAACAATGACAAATACCACAAAGCAAACAAAGTTTGTGGATCCATTGCAATTATGTTATTGTATTTATGGGATCCCAACAATGACGGAATACCAAATTGTTGATGGAACACCATGCTGCTGGTCTAATTTGCTTTGTGGTGGAATCCTTTAGCAAATAGATATTTCGGTTTGAACTTGCATAATGAGAACTGTGTATGACTGCGGGTGAACTCGTTGTTGGTATTTTATTACATAGTCATACACTAGTGGAGATATATGTATATCGTTTATGCAAATAACGGAATTCGCCAAGAAAAGAATAATTTTTCCTGCATTGAATCCTTATGATCACTGTTGATTAAATAAATTTCGTAGAATTCCGAGACGTTCGCATGTTGCATGGTGAATCGCTGCCGAGATTCGCCACCACCTGCGCCCTCTGTGAATTCTTAATCGAATCCTGTCGATCCTGTCGGCTTACCTGACGTCTATCCGCCTGAGCAGGAGCGGCCGCCGAGGACCACACGAAATCCAATCGCTTAAAGTAGCCGAGGGAATTTCTGGACACCCTGCTACGGGGCTGCAGGAATCGCACCACACCTTCCCTTCCATGACGTGGCACGCGTCGGCGTCCACGTCCATTCGATTAAATGCAGTCCATGTCCGCCTCACAGCGTCATCCATCATCCGGGCGGGGGGCGCTGGATGTGCGGGAATCCGGCTCAAACACATTTTCAATGACTCCGGACACCTTGGCCGGCAGTAGCAGTAGCAGCAGCAGCAGAAGCAGCGGGACACGGTTGAGGCACGTCTTAATTGGGGACTGACTGTTGCTGGCACACGTCGGCCGAGGTTTCAGCTGGAAGTCGCCAGCATTCCTGGTCCTAGGAGTGACTTGGAAGATTCACTCAGCGAACTTGATCAAATCCAAAACTCACATGATTAATGGCAATGCTTAGAGGGCGTCGAGGGTTGCGTTAATCGAAGTGCCTTTGACGTGGTTTCAGAGTGCAATGAAACGAGGATACAGAATGAGTGTCGGTAGCCGTATTGCAGTTTCCTTCATCTCTTTCTTGAAAGCTTCAATTTCCCCAGGGGAAATTTAGTCAAAATGGAATTACTCCTTCTAGATTTCATACTAGACGGTTCATATCGAAGCTACCACGAAATATCTATAGGGAAGTAAGGAAGTACCTAAAGTGTCTGACGAAAATCCTTCAGCGAAAGAAGCAAGTGATGGATCCCTCACCATATCACGGTCTCTAGAGGCAAGGAGTGAAGTGAAACCTTGGCTAGAGGCGAGGTGTCGATTTCGTTAGAATCGTGGTATTCGACACTTAGTGCACTGAATCGAAAGCATGCAGAAAATTTCCCCGATACTGGATGTATTTTTCAATTCATAAATCCAGGACACCGAGAACAGCGAACGAGAGGGAAGAGTATCGGGATGGCCAGCAGTCACTCGAGTGTCCACTCACATATCACATTGAATAGAGCTACTCTCGGATTGTCTGCACCGGTTGAAGTCACTGAAGGGGAGGAAAAATAACAAAATTACTAGAAGTGCCTCGTTTGCGGATGCCAATGTCGTTAGCTTCGACGCCCGAGGATTGAAGTCGGGTAGAGTCTCCTGGAGCTGGAGGAAGCTCGACTTTGCATCTGCAATAATTAGCGTAATGTCATTTGATAGCCAGCACTGATATGCAGCAGGCAAATCCATGTTGTCTTCGAATCGGAAACAAAACGTTTAACCAAGAGGACTACGGACTCCACGGCTGATCGCTCTGGGACATGTCGTTAATGGATTTCCCAGATAGGGTCGGCGACTATTGGAGGGCAATGCTATTTGTTGGTATTTCGTCAACTGAAGTCATCAGCAACCCTTTGCCTATCAAGGATTACTGACAGAACCGTATCCTTCACTCCAGCCGACACTAGTTCGTCATGAGTCAGGACGATGGACACATATCCGGAAAGAATTTACGAGGAACTACAGGAAAGTTTATGTTTTTCATCGTCTGGTCGGGTTGTTGAACCCTCGGCTTCGGCAGCCCGTCAAATTGACCGGAAAATTGACCCGACGGTTCCAGGGAACATCGCTTCCTTTCATCATAGGAAGGAAATTAAAAGCATCCTCTTCTACATGATGGAAGAAGAGCAAAGGAGCAGAAGGAGATTCGTCGCAGTAGAGAAATGAGTCCATCATGGGAATGAGAACCGCCGGAAATATTTGAGAAATGGAAGAGAGTCTGCAACGAGTGAGCAAATGGAATTGTATTATCAAATCAGAAAAGATTCTACATTAGAAAATCGCATTTTTTTTTTTTTTTTTTTGTTTTTTGAGTCTTCTGAATTAAAGGCAATCTCTTCTTAAGTTTAAAAATTATGTTTGGCTAACTCTGCATTTGCAAAACATTGGTTATCAACAGCGGGAATTGCAACTTGGGTCGGTGGATCGTTTTCAATAGGCGAGTGCCGTATTTTAATTAAGTGCCGACCCATGACAAGTGTCACTATTAGTGTCGCTTCTGTTCTGTTCCATTCTGTTGTGTGTTTAAACTAATTTATTTTGAAACTACTCCCACCGGCACCAGTGTTGCCAGCGATGGTGGTGTGTTTTGCCGACAAGTGGCGGACGACTCGTTTATTCGATGTTTATTATCGAGCTTCACATCAAATTGTCAGTTTGGCCTCGAACATGCATTCCACCTGTGCACCAGGGACGAAACAATGATACCGTGCACAAATGGCACCGCAATTATGCAGATAAAATAAATAACTTATGGACATTCCCGCAGTGGATGTATTTATTAGAGTTCGTTCTAGAATTGCTCATCGGGGGCATCTTCCTCCCCATCCGTGGACATGTCGAATAATAGATCAACTTCACCAAACTTGTATTCCAAATTCAACACTTCGTTCAATAATCCACCTTGGGAGAACGGTGGAATGGAGAATTCAAATATAGATGGAAAAAATAAACTCGCCTTCGGAAACTCCACCCTATGGTAAATGCACGATGGACGATATCGATATATTTAAGCTGCTTAAACTGCTTCCGTGGAGCCTCCGAAGGCGAAATCTTGGAGTTCGTTCCTCCTGTGGCCACGGGGGATCGCCGTTGTCTGCTGCGGAAGTACTCGCTTTGGGGGTGCCGACCTCGACCCCCTCACCGGAAGTCAGACAGTGACGTTGCAGCATTTGGTATTCATGGACAAATTATTAATTGATGATGAAATTTCGCTCTCCTGGAAATTTATGTGAAATCCTTCTCCCCCGCTACTTTTTTGTGCGTTTTCCACTGGGTCCTGTTGCTACCCCTGCGTCCGGTGTCACAGCCATTTGGTAGCATTCTTGGATCCAACTCCAATACATTGTTGGACTCAAATGCTGGCGTATTTTACCAAACAACCCAACGCTGGGGATATAGTCGGCAACGGAAAATGACCAGTCCTCAGCTTACATACAGAATCCCTTTGTGTCCAGAACATTGGATGTTGATTGACCACTTGCTTCTTATTTGGATGGAATCGCCTTGAAATGTCTGGCTACAGTCATGGGGGCCTCCAACAGGGGTTGCCTTGTGTGGACCCCACCAGAGTGCCAGAGTCTCCATGGTGGTGCATCGAGAGATCACATGTTGGCACAGGTCGGACTTCACGATGAATTCGAAATCAGATTCCTCGACATCCTCTGTCCTTTATCGTAGTCCTTTGAGCTATGCTTTTGGCCGTCCTCTGCTACTTTGGCAACCTTGCTTATGCGGGTGGAGAGTTGCCACCCGACTTCTCCCACTGCGAATACAAGGATGGCATACGAGGTGGTTTCTGAAAATCCATCAACGCCCATATGAAATTCGTATTGAGATTCCCAATTGTAAACATAAACAAACCGGCAAAAGTTGGACAAGCGCACTGAATTCACTCTACACCCACCATGGGGGCCACCCCCGCAACTTCCCACGGTTCTATATTAATAATTCAAAAGTTCACCTCCAATACATGAAGATATATCGAGGTTTTTATTAAAGGTTTTTTTTAATTCATCATTATGGCTACAAATTCAACACGATGAGACGGCCAAAAGGGTGGAGGCTTAGGTGGAGTTGGAAAACATAAACAAACCGGCAAAAGCTTAGACATGCGCTTGCATCGTTAGAGTAATTGCAGGAGTATGGGCTATAAAAGTTCAAGTTGTCTCGCCATCTCTCCACGACGAAGAGACGAACCCAATGGAGAACATCTTGCGCATGTATCGAAGACGAATTTGGTCGCTGAGAGGAAGACATAAAACGGAATTCATGAAAAAACTTTTCGGCAGGAGTAGGTTGGAGACAGATAAGTACCTCTAATAAGAGAAATAAAAGAAGCTGATATATAATAGGGCAATCAATCAGACTTCACCTTTTCTCAAGTGGTGTTATATATATCTATATATATGTATCTACATATATATATCTGTAGGAACTTAACCTTCAGTCTAATATTGTAGACGTTAAGTCCTATCAAATTATATTATTATGTCTGGTTTATTAATTTAATGATTAAATAAACCGTATTTCAATATTTTAAGTTCATATATTTCATTTATTTAGTTTAAGTTCATTCAAATATTATTATAAGTATTTTATTAAAGTTTAACAATAAGTATTTTCACACACGACATTAAAGACTACGACAACTGACTCTGACGGCGAACTCTCAATGACTGTACAGCTTCTTTTCTTTTTGTTTCTGATCTAAGTGCGTTCCGCGTCATATTCGTTAATTGTTACTTCCGTTATTCGTCTTTTGTCTTTATCTCCCAAATTGCGTCTTGTTAATATGTCCGTCCGCTTCTGGTATTTCTGCGTGTCTGTCCGTCTTGTTCCTTTCCCAATCCCACATTCGGCCATCCTGAGCTTTCATTCGACCCGAATGAATGATTCCATCTCTTCATAAATTCTGCTACTGTATTGGTGTACCGTGGTCCATCGAATTCCCCAACTCGCTCAACAGAATATCTGCCGTGGTCTAATGCTTTCAACACTCGGTACGGGCCAAGATATTTCGGTTTCAACTTCAAACCTTGTCCAAACTGCGTACGCTTAATGGCTACGAGTTCATTGATTTTGTAGGCCGTTTCTTCCACTCTCTTTTTGTTGAAGTTCTTCCTGTTCTCTTTCTGAATCTCAGCAATGTTCTCACACGCTTCTTCGCGAACCAAATCTCTTTCTGCATTGAGCTCCTCTATCGCTGACTCTTCCATCAACTTTCTGATATCTTCGTTAGCGTTAATGCGCATATCGAGTCCAGTTAATATTCGGAATGGAGACACCTTTGTACTTCGTGGAGGCGAATTATTAATTGTTTGCTGAATGCGATCCACATGTTTGTACCAGTTCTGCGGCTTCTCTATACAGAGCTTAGACAACATCGGAATGACTATCTTGTGGATCCGCTCCACTTGACCATTACCTCGAGGCACACCTGTCGCGATCAATAAATGTTGTATGTCTTCTCTTCGACAGTACTCGGCAAACGCATTCGAAGTAAAAGCCGTTCCTCTGTCCGATATGATTCTTCTAGGGTTACCAAAAATCACCGCCTGTTTCTCCAATCTTTCGATCACCTCATTCGTCCCTGTACTTTTCGTTGGATAAAGCCAGACGAATTTCGAGAACGCGTCAACAACTACCAACAGATGATTGTATCGTTTATGCGTCTGTTCCAGAGGTCCTACGTGGTCTATGTGGTATGTTCCTAGCGGCTGATCTGATTTCCAGATAGGGTTCAGAAATCCTTCCTTCTTACCCGTCTTAGCTTCGGTGACGATACACTCTACACAGCCCTTCACGACCCTTTCAACCTTGGAAGTCAAACTGGGTATGTAGAAAGTCTTCTCAATCACGTCTTGAGTCTTCTTCACTCCAAAATGTCCTTGTCGGTGTGACATTTTAATTATCTCCTGCTCCATCGTTGTTGGAATTACAACAAGTTCCTTAATGGGATCCTTGTGCAAAACGTCGAATTTTATGAAATAATCGTCATAACCTTCTTTCTCTAACACCTTCCTCACTGCCTTAATCCACTCGTCCTGAAACTGCGCTTCTTTAATTCGATGACGAAGGGAATCCTCGATCATGAGACACGAAATTCTACTAAGCGCATCCACATGCTTCATTTTGGATCCTGAACGATGCTCTATTTCGTAATCGAAACCTTGAAGAAACATCGCCCATCTCGACACTCGCAGTGGCACATCAACCTTTTTCATCGTCATGGCGAAGGCGTTGCAATCCGTCACAATTTTGAATCTCGAACCCATGACGTACATCCTCCACTTTTTCAACGACTCTATAATCGCAAGTACTTCCAGCTCATACGAATGGTACTTCTGCTCAACTGGTGACGTCTTTCTGCTCATGAACTGAATCGGGTGAAACTGTTGGTCGTCAATGTTTTTCTGTAAAAGTACACCACCATAGCCGTACATACACGCGTCTGTATGAATCTCGGTTGTTGCCTTTGGATCATACAACATCAAGACCGGTGCAGTAACTAATGCTGTCTTCAACTGTTGAATCGCTATTCGTTCTAAATCGTGAATCTTGAAATGAGCTTCCTTCTTTAGTAGATCAGTGAGTGGCTTTGCTATCAAAGCGAAATTTGATATGAAACGTCGGAAATATGAAGTCAGGCCCAAGAATCGTTGAAGCGATTTCTTGTCCTTCGGCTCCGGAAATTCACTAACCGCTTTCATCTTCTCTGCTGATGGCTTCACAGTTGAGTTCTCGACGATATAGCCCAAAAAGTTTACTCTCCTCATCAAAATTTGGCATTTACTCCACTTAATACGCAGCCCGTATTCCTCGGCAACTTTCAGCGCTGTCTTCAATTTGTCTAACCCTTCTAGTTCGTCTTTCGATGGGATTATTATATCATCCATGTAAACTACTATCAATCCATTTTGGATCAACTCACGGAAGATTGCAAGAATGTATCTACAAAAGACTGCCGGCGAATTCGATATTCCAAACGGGACATATCGAAATTCATATTGCCCATTATGTGTTACGAAAGACGTATACTTCTGCGATGATGCTTCTATGGGTACGTGGAAAAAACCATTACGCAAATCCAACGTCGTGAAAACCTTTGCTTCTTGAAGCCTCTGCAATACATCGTCAATGAGCACCATCGGAAAATTATCTCGAATAATCTTTTCGTTCAGCTTTCGATAATCGCAGCATAATCTCTTCGAACCATCTTTCTTAGTGACAAGCACAATCGGCGATGCATATTCTGAGTAGCTTGGCTTCACTATCCCTTCTTTCAACCACTCTTTCACCTGTTCTTGAACTGCACATTGATTCATGTACGATTGTCTTCTCGGTCTCTGATACACTGGAACTTCGTCTTTCAAAATTATTTTCATTACAACTGGTGAATCTCTCTTCTTCTGCGGCTTGTAATTATTGATTAATGTCAATGCTGATTTTTCTGTTTTCCCGTCAAGGTGAGATAAGTGCGTTGGAGCGCCACTTAAATCATCGACTGATGTTGATAAACATATTTCTTCGAATTCACGCTTTAGTTCATCAATGCTCGAAATGCGTCGTTCTTTATTCTCTTCAATCTTCCCTTCATCTCGTTGTTCGTTCTTCTTTGACACACTATCTACCATTTTACTTTTAAACATAACTTCATCTGAACTGATGATCACATCTACTTGTCGAAGAATGTCGTTGCCTATAATTGCGGAATATAACATGTCCTTCTCTCGCATGACATGGAATTGGATCTCCAAATTAATATCATCGATTATTACTTGAACAACAAAGCTTCCGACTGTCGACACTCTCTTCTGTCCGAGCCCCTGTAAAATTTTCTTTTCTCCAGTCAATTCAATATCGCCTAATCTCATTAAAACATCGTATCTGATGATGCAGATATCGCTGCCGGTATCGATTAGTGCTGACACATTGACTCCCCTCACGTCTACATCTTTGAATAATCGGTTGCTCTTCAATAATATCGGTGTCTCATTGGTTCCTAGCGTTGCCACGTTAAGCTGTTTGCTCTCGCTTTTCAGGTCTCTCTTCACTTCGGCTCTACATTCAAACGCTCTGTGTCCTGGCTGCTGACACTTAAAACAACGATAGCCTGATAACGAGCAATCTTTCGCAATATGATTCTTGTGACCACATTTGAAACACTTCCTTTCAGGGTTCTGTCGGACATCGCTAGTTTTCTGCGGCTGCTGCTGAAGTCCTCTCGAGTTTGATGACTGCTGAGTGGAACTACGGATCTTCTCATAAATTTTAATTTGCTGTTTTAAATCCTCGATCGAGCGCGCCTGGTACAACACGGTTTTATTGGACCTTGAATCTGGTATCCCTTCGATGAAATATTCCATCAGGCTTTCATCGTCTAGACTGATCGGCATTCCAATCTCCATCAGATTATATAAATATTCTCTGAAGCTCTCCTGTGGCCTCTTGCGTCGATTTCTCAAAATTTTGTGGATTTCTACAGATGAAAGTTGTGCTCCAAATTCATTAACTAGTGCGGATTTTAGCGATCGCCAATCTTTAATGCCTACTTGGCTTCTTACAAAAATTTTCGCTGCACCCTTAAGCAGCTGTTTGGAATAAATGAACATTTGTAAGTCGTTCCAGTGAACAGTGAATGAGTTGTCTTCAAACTCGCGCACCCACTGATTCACGTCTGGGTAACCGCTTCCAGAAAAGGATGATAGAGAATCCTCTACGTCTCTCAATGTGAATGTTGACTGCTGATTTCGACCACCGCGAAGAGAAGATTCTGGATTCGAACTAGCGTCTGAGAACACATCCTCCGTGTCCGCTCTCGAAAGGCCGAAGTGTTCCAATAGTCTGGTCTGTAGTTCGGTCTTCCGTCCATTCGTCGATAAACCCAACCCTTCCAATTGCAGCTTCAACCCTTCCACAGTCAAAGCCAGTATGCCGCTTACATCCATTATTAGAATATAGTATTTAAGTATAAAATTTAGTGATAATATAAATAAGTACTAATATATCTAATGTAAATAAAACTACGATAAATATTATACACAAACTTGCGAACTTCCTTCTACTGCTTCTTGCTTCGTGTTCGTTTTGGTTGTGTTTCTTCTCGTCGATTCTACTCTTCCTCTCGTTGATCTTGCTTCACTCGTCTCGTTCTCGTCGCTTCTCTTGCCAAATTCGATTCTTCTCGCTTCTTCGTTTGCCGCTTCACCGTCACAGCTTCTTCTTCTTCAACTCTGCTTCTTTCAAAATTTGTCTTCCACTCGCCGTTCTGCTTCTACTACGTTCCGCTTCTCCTGCGTTTCGCTTCTCCTTCGTCCCGCTTCTCCTACTGTTCCGCTTCTCTACACTTGTTGCACTTTTCTACTATGCTTTGTTCTCCTTTCTTCTCTTCTCTCTGCTCGGCTTCGCTTCTCTTTAGCTTAGCGTTGCTTTTTCTCCTTGTTAACAAATATGATCGGCGTGACGTCGTAGATTTTCGGCTCTGCTGCAAATCTTCTGTTTGCTTCTACTGATGACAAACTTGAACTCGTCAATCTCCTTGGAAACAATTCTGCTCGGCGTGACGTCGTTACTTTGCGATTCTGCTGCGAATGGATGATTCGCTTCTACTGATGACGAAATTTGAACGCTGCGCGATTTTTATGTTCACTCCTTCACTTATTGTCTTATTGTTTCACTTTAATTGGGTCATCCCGGTTGAGCCCCCAAAATTTGTAGGAACTTAACCTTCAGTCTAATATTGTAGACGTTAAGTCCTATCAAATTATATTATTATGTCTGGTTTATTAATTTAATGATTAAATAAACCGTATTTCAATATTTTAAGTTCATATATTTCATTTATTTAGTTTAAGTTCATTCAAATATTATTATAAGTATTTTATTAAAGTTTAACAATAAGTATTTTCACACACGACATTAAAGACTACGACAACTGACTCTGACGGCGAACTCTCAATGACTGTACAGCTTCTTTTCTTTTTGTTTCTGATCTAAGTGCGTTCCGCGTCATATTCGTTAATTGTTACTTCCGTTATTCGTCTTTTGTCTTTATCTCCCAAATTGCGTCTTGTTAATATGTCCGTCCGCTTCTGGTATTTCTGCGTGTCTGTCCGTCTTGTTCCTTTCCCAATCCCACATATCTATATATATATATATATATATAAATATCTGTATATATAAAAGATGTCGATCGAAATGTCACCCCTTTACCCCTTCTTGGTATATGTAGAGAAAAATACTGACAGTTTTTTTCTTTTCTCAGTTGCGGTTGTTTTGTCCAATTATTCTGAATCAAGAGGAAGAGTTTACAGTCGCTCACGTCACAGTGATTTTTTTCTGCCACGATTGACCGCGAAGAGCGGTCACTCGGGCGGAACAACTTCCGAATGCAATCAAGTGAAGTGAGCGAACCACGCACAGTCGCCAGTCGCAACAAGGCCGCAACTTGTTGTACAAGCAGAGCAAACCGCAGCCTCCCCCTCCAACAACAGCACGAACTCCTCTACATGTGGAAGGTGCAAAATTCTGGAAATAACTTCAACTGATTGCCCTCCACCTCTACTACCCACACTCGCAGAACCCACGACCGGACGTTGAAATTGACCACGGATGCGTTCGAACACTGATGGACTCCACTCGAGGAACTCAGGTCCCACCGCAGCGCCCTCTCCAACAAGTTGGAAGGTTTACTTCGTCTCTACATATTCTTCAATATTCTCTTCAAATGTCTCACTTTATGCGTTATGAAAGTTCGTAACCTGTTCGAAAGTTTCTGAAAACCCCTGGAAAGAAATGAAGGGAACTACCTCTGAAATCGCACACTGAATAAACTGATGGAAATCGGGAACGATAGAGATACTTTTTCACAGTGTAGACATTTCAGTAGAATTAACTATTCATACGGCTGAATGAAAAGTTCGCCTCCACTTTCGGAAAAAAATCTCTACATGTTTTCAGGAACAGAAGCATGATGGGATTATTCATATTGAATTCGGTTCACAAATGCTGTCGAGTTGGTTTTTAGAATGCATTCATTCACCCAAGAACTCTGGCTTTAACTGAGTTCTATTTGTAGTTTGAATCTTTGTTTTATAGTAATACAGTATAAATAACATTTTTTTGATCGCTGAAATTTCGTAGTCATACATCGAAAGTGTCGAAATTACCCAACTAAAGTTCGTGTGAAAATCAAACTCTATATCGTGTTTTACATCACTCGCTTTCATGTGAGTCAAACAAAATGAATTTATAGGACACACATACTATTTTCTATACAATTGTACAGAAACACTTGCATACACACCCAAAGTTCAGCACTCACGGTTAACAAAGAGCTAATTGCATCACAAAACAATATAATTTGCAATTGAGCGAAGATAAATGCGTTTGTGTGAAGTGAAGTGTACGCGTGAAGTTATGCGAAATATTGTATTTATTTTCACTTACATTGTTTTCACAACTTTTCAACATTTATTCAAGGGCGAACATTTGGAGAACAATATTATTTCGTACGATCATTCAAAAACATGAAAGAGATTTTCTGTCAATGGATACTTGTGAATTGTTGACTGAGGGCAACAGTTGCTTTGATCAATGTTCCTAGGTTTCAAAAACTGAAATAATTTCATAACATCAGTGATGCTATAATTTTGAGTGCAATAATCCAGAAGAATCTATAAAAATCAAATATAATTTGAATGGAAACGTATACCACAAATCAAATCGATTGGTCTGGGATGCAATTTATCCATATGGAGATAACGGACGGAATAAATTCTATATCCGAATTCTAGATCTCTAGATGTTGACGCCGAAGGAGGGATGGGAGGAACTACATTAATATGAATGACTCTGGCTTGACTCTTCTCAATCCTCGAACCACATTCGCTCAATTCTCACATGTCTTTTCGCCTAAAAGGGTTGCGATTAACTCGAGGCAAATCTTCGTCAAAGGGCTTTTTACATGCATACATTTATGCAGCGACCTGATCTGTTGCATACTTCATGGCGCCGTATGCGGCAGGGCGCGTTTCGCTGATATCGTTCACTTAAAACTGGCAAAGGAATGCCAAAGGACTGGAGGCGCCGCTTGTGTCGCAGCTGCAGCAACAGCGAAACCTCCACGCTGTTGACATGTTAATATTTAATCTGCTCCCACTTCACCCTACAACGCACCGCTATTACCGACAGCCCGGAGTCGTTCTCCCTCTTTCCGGGCGGAAACTGAAGTCATTTGGGACGCTTTGCCCACAACGTTATATTTATGGAAAGCCACCATTCTATACCTCGAGAGCAGCGACCAGCGAACAGCTCCGAGCTTAGCCGAACCCTCGTCGCACCTCGGGGCGGACCATGGGACACGCGGTCGACGAGGACATTTAATTATCTGGATGATTTTATGCAGGGGCACGTTCGCGACCTGGCGACATCAGCCCAAGGATGCACCGGCCGTGACCGAGCGCCCGGTTCGTCGTCCTCACCTGCGGCGAATGGCTACAAAATGCATCCATTAATCGCTTTAGCTCGCGATTGCCCTCTCAGCGAAATTGAGCGCGCCATCAACGTTGGGCGAGGACGAAGGTAAGAGCGGGGGGCAATGGAAGTTCGTCCTTCGCGTGAGGCGAAACCAACAACGTTAATGCCATGACGGTGTTCCGGGATTAAGATCCCCCGTCCCCCGTTCGGGGAAAGTGAACACTTTGCAAGGGATCTTCCAGGAAAGGGAAAGGAATTGGTGGACTCGTTTTTCTCTCTTGCTCTGCCAACGGAATGGCATTAAAAATACACTACATATGGCGGTATTTCTGAAGCCGTCCTTTGTACAATGCAAATATTTGCAGTGGTCTCGCTTACTCCTTGCCATTTGTTTTCCGAGCTTCCCGCTGGACAGTATTTTCCTGCTGAATAAGGATGAGAGGTCCTGAGAGGAGGATAAGGATAAGTTTTACACGCATGGAATAATTGGATCAACAACTCACACGGTTAGTCCTTTTGAGAATCGCTTATTTAATTTCCGTTTGACTTCTGTGGCGACCACGTAGACTGGTCTTCCGGGCGGCTTTTAATTGGCTTAAATAAATTACTTTATTTTCGCGTTCATCGTCCCCCAGCGAAGGGCAAGGACGGTTTTCTGTTGATGCTGTTGTTTGTTGGGTTCTGCCGTTTGTTCTTTCATTTCTACTTATTGGCTTTGGTCCATCCGAAGTTGTCTCTAATGAAGGTTCAAAGGGGTTTTTACCACTTAATCATCATAATTTCTTCACCCCTTTCGGGCATTTGTAATTTGATTTTCTGTTTTATCGCACCCAAGGTGTTTGTTTGAATTTTTCGGAATTGCTACATGAATATTCCACTGAATTTTCTTAAACAAGTAATAATTTAGAACACCTTAAAAATATCTTTAATGCAAAATATTTCCACTAATTTAATAACCCTTTCATTCATCTGGTTAAATGTGATCTCTGCTGGTTACCCTTGGCCATTCTTGACCACGGCCAGGATAATAAGCGCATCACGTGCCGCAGCCCTTGGTCACGAATAACGTCTGTCTCGTCCGACTGACGCCGACAATTAGATTTCTTTCATCGCCATCTTCCCGCCGTCCACGCTCCATGACTCATTAGGGCTGACCTCAACGTCGCCGCCATTGTTAACCATCCCATGAAGCCAGGAACTCGTTAATTTGCTTTTAATTTAATTTTAAGTATTTAAGCGCCGCCATCTCCGAGCGCTAGTTCGTGACTCAGACATAGCTGAAGAGAAGGGTGTGAAAATTGTGAGAAAATTGTAAATCCACAATCCTATAATTTTTATCACATTCACAGGTTTACACTATTTTATGGTATTTTGTGCAGGAAGAAGACTTTTGCAACCACTTTAAGAGATTCGACAAACATCGCTTCCAGTCGAACAAAGTCATTTGAATGGCGGCCGGCAGCAGAACCAGGAGCAGGATCAGGATGAGCCTCGGTCATACTTCCTGCTGGTGGGAAAACCAAACCATAAAACGGGAATAACAAATATAGTAACAATGTCGCAAAAATGGCCAAACTAAACGCAGCGAAATAAAGGCGGCTTCCGCTGCTCTATAAATTCGGTTGGTTCGCGTGCTGCGCGGAAATTTATGAGTCGCCGGGGCTTCTGCATGTTCTCCACCGCAACATTGATGGTGCCGTCCGGGCGGAAATGCAATTGGCGAGATCTTTCACTGTGTGGAGTGTGGAGTGGACAGGGGGTGGAGAGGTTTATCGGGTCCTACATTTCGCTCACAAATGACCCTGTGTCTGCGTCCCAGCGGCAGCCCCTTTATGATTTAATGGCTGCAGGGACCGAATTTAATAAATCAAACATCAGTAATGTTTTCTGACATATATACATCTACATAAATATGGTGTTCGACGGAAGATGGATCAACTTTAAAACACCTGTTGTCATCCTTTCCCTTGAAGGGTTTAATTTTTATAATTTTGAGAGCTTTAATCAGCTACGATTCTGTATAAGTCACTGTCTGAACATTGCAGATCTGTGGCTTCCAAGAACACATGTTCTCTTTTTTCTCTCCTTATCTTTCCCACATTTGTGCACTTTGCGGTGGCAAGAGTCGAGACAAATTGTAATCCGACTTGTGAAGGCGCTGTTCATTTATTTTATTTAATTACATTTTAAGCGGAAACGGGCCACCGATTAGTCTTTTTGCGGTTTCTCGTTAACAGGAAACGTACAGGAGGAGAGAGAGAAAAAACAAAAGGTCAGAAAGAACAAGTGTGGAAAGAAAGCGGACGAGAAAGAGCGTGTAGTTAAAGCAGAAACAAATATATTTCTTTAAGTGAAAGAACTACCTTTGGATAAAGTATAGTTGGATACATTAGTAAACAAAATATATCAATTATATATTCTCAGAAACATAAATTAGTTCGATATGGTTGAAATTAATGATGACGCCGTTTTTCTCAATTCTCGTTAATTAGGATGATTGGCCCATTAAGTTCACGGAAGAGTGAACTAATTAAACAATCACCTTTACTTCGTCGTCCCACCCTCTTCCACATTCCCTTGCAAATTCCGTCTATTCATGCTTATTTACTTGAATTCTCCAACTCTCTCCCCCGGTCATCAGGAATTCATTTGCAGTTTGGAAACTATTCATCCAAATATATCCATTTTCGCCTGCCTATGGTAATCCTGCCAATTCATGGCTAACATTATTCAGGTTTCGTAGAATTGCATTTTTCGAATGAACTTCCTATCTGAACCGAAGTCACTAATCACATCAAACGAAGTTTTCTTTAAATTTGTGTACATTTTTCAATTTACACTCATAAATACGTTAAGTGACCAACGTGCCAAATATGATGAATATTTATCGCATGGAATTGTGAGATTTTCGCCATAATAGGATGTGGTACCAGCTGCACATCCGCCATGTGAACCATTATTTTTATATTTAGTTTATTCGCCATTCGTTTTGTCATTTCAAGCTCATACTGTTGTGCCATTTAGGTTTTTGCTTTTTGTCAATCTGTGTCGGATTCCACACTGTAGATCCATTAAATTCGGAAACCATCGATGGCGAAAGCCGGTATGAATGAGAAAATAAATATAAATGCAAGAGTTTATCTCCATGGTCCAATGTGGTAAATCTGAAATTAAACAAAGAGAGTTCAATAAAAACATTCAAGCAGGAGAACAGAGTCCAGTCCTGCTTTGATAAATTGGTTCACTAGTCTTCCTTTTGTACGTTTTAATTAGTCTCCAACGCTGCAATTCCAATCCCCAAATTACTTATTTTTATTTCCCTCCTGCGATTCGAGTGAATCAGCGATTTTAAATTAGTTTTTCGTTTGATGGCTAATTCTCAAGAGGGTAATCAATACCTATCTGAGGGTTAATTAATTTGGCAAGAAATCCATTTTGGCGTTCAGTGCAAGTCCCAGTGTGTCTATGAAATCAGAAGTCATTTGTCTTATTAGGGAATTCATTCAATTCAGGATATTCAACCTCGTTCTGATGAACTCAGGAGGATCCTAGGATGATGGCCAGATATGGGATTGGCGTTTTAATTGAGGGATACTTGGCATGGTACTGATGATAAATGAAATCAGAATTTTTATTTTTATATATTTTTTTAACATCATTCTGAATTAATGCAGCGATTATTTCAAAAGCAGAAAGCTTCCTTGTGGTCCCTCAATTTTGAGCACAAATAAATATTGTGTGTCAAATAAAGATTAAAGACAGTAAAGAAAATATTAATAATACAATTTTCAAGCCACATATGCACATAAATAAATTTCAGGATGCAACGAGTAGACATTTAGTGAAAGACAAATAAACAATGCTTCAAGTCCGAACACACAAATATTTGTGACAAAGATGTAGAAATTTGTAGTTTCGAAATAGAAAATCTTTGGTTATTTATGACTTCCGCATTTCAACTAATTTAGGAATGATGTTCCATCCATTTTTATTATACGGATTCAATAATTAATGGGATTTCTAAAATATCAATGAATGTCAGTATATGCTTCTATGGTTGAAATTACTATATGTCTCAATTAATTTGAAAGATATCATTTGTGCAGCATTCTTAACATTACTAATTATGAATAATTTCCTTTCCTGCTTAGAAATCACACACAAGCTACTCAAAGAATCATTTTAAACTCCAGTACAAAACACTTTTAATTAGCAGTGTAATGGTTGAATTATATTTGTGTAATTTTTCTCCTTAACTATTTTTAGCGTTTTTTCTTTTATTTTCCGATGTTCTGCTTACATTTGCGTCATCATTAAAATATTGAACTCAAAATATCTGCCATGATATATATGTTCTCTTAAGGCTAAAGGACACCCCGTGGAATTTATTTATCCCAGTTTCCCGTATTTACAACGTCCGTTTCAGGCCATAAATTCATAAATTGAATGTACGAAATTCCGATTACAATGCATGGCCAAGGGTGGGTAACAAAATCGCCTCGCCTCGTGCAAGGACTCCAGGGGTCATCTGGGAAACACTGTGACATTTTGAATTCATTCTGGAATATGCTGCAGTGTTAATTTCTCGGGTGTGTGTTATGTGTTTCTTGTTAACAAGTTCGTGCTATTAGCCACGCGGCGCAAAGTGGCGCACAAGCGGAAGTTTGTGTTTACCATTTCTTTTTTTTATTTTTGATTTTTTTAATCTTTTTATGTTGTAAATTTTCGTAAATATTTGAGTTCTTTTTGGCAACATTTGCGAATTGGCACCCGGCCAAGGGACGAACAGACCAGGTTATTATTCGAATTAGAAAAATACACCAGAACATTTTCCGAGCAATGGCAACTTGTTTTGTGTTTTGTTGGCTTTATTGCTTTTGTCAAAACAAGGTCACTCGTTTAAGCTGCACTAGCTATTGAGATTTTGTTATTTTGATAAAAGTTCGTTCAAGCAGAAGCAGAATTTTTGGTTATTTTAGTATCAAAGATAATACTGAGACAGAACAAGACCAGCAACAAGGAGTAATTTAAAATGTTATTAAAATTTTTCTTTGAGTTGAAGATCAAATTATGTCAATCAATTGTCCATTGAGAGAGGAAGCTAAGTAGTTCTGAATTTCTGGTCGCTGCACTAATTTCACAGGAAATAGAGAAAATAATCAGAAACATTCATTGCCGTGATCCTCAGTACCACATGTGCAAATTAATTTAATTCAACTTCAACGGAAGAAATGCAATTAGAAGGGCTTTGAAATGAAACGGATATCCAGTCCAGCTCGGAAGTATTTTTAATTGTGAATGTTTTGTGACCGGATCTCGGAAATACACACTCGGTCAAACTTTATGGCCATGGTTGGCTTTGACGGGTGCGATCGTTGGATGTAGATGTAGTCAAACGTGTAGCTCAGGATCCTTCATACGAAATTTCCTGTTCGCTCGCGTCCTTTCAATGACAGGCACAGAGGCGCTTTTAGCCGGATTCCCATTCGGGCGGAAAACTTTTCACGCTCAAAGCCATGGAGTTAGCAGGGCAGCGCAATTACACACACACTCATATCGCGCCATTGCCGCCAACTCGCCTGCAACTCGCCTGCAACCTGCGGAAGCGGGGGCACTTTTCATAAACTTGCATGATTTATTTAATTTCTTGCCGACAAACTTCACGGTTGATTAAACAAACCTCCCGTACCTCAACGCTGATGACCTCCGCATGAAAGAATTTAGAGGGTCGTTAATTACACCCAACTAAGTCAACTCGCAGAGTTTTCGCTTTATTTCAATGTCTTATTCCCGAATGACCGAAAGTTTCTCTACTCCTTCGAAGGAATATATCATTCTCTCTCTTCACATTTCATAAATCAACCTTCTCAGGGTGATCAACCCAAAGATGTCGACCTTAGTGAATGCATCTAATGTATATGCAAAGACTAAATTCTTCGAAATTGTTGACGAGTTTCTTGCCGAACAATTTGTATAGGATATGCTTAAATAAAGGGATTAAATCTACTTCAAACACACTCCTTTTTCTTTTCTTCAAGTATCCTTAAAATCAGAATGTTCAATGTTCAGCAACCCGAAAACCTAATAACTCAAATCGAAAAACATTCCCATTTTGTTGGATTTTGGAACGTTTGTCAAATTAAGAAAGGTCCTTCCTTTCCATGTGTATTTTACTGACATTCCTTCGTAAAGTCAGCATTCCTCCTTTTAGCATTTTTGAAATCTTAATGATAAGAATTATTTCTTATTATAGGGTCAGGTAGAATAATAATAATACATTGCTTTGTTCCTGCTTCATTCCCAATCACCTTATTTTAGTCATGTCTTTTGTTGGCATGTGTTGAGGACAATTAGAGCAGGAATAATATTATTGCACAATTTAATGTATAATCAAAATTCGTTGAAATAATCACCTTTAGTATTATGGCCTTCATGTTCACACGTGTGTGTGCACCAACAACAAATTAATCTCTGCCGATTATTGAAGATAATTTAATTATGAGTCTCTGTACCATAGCACATCTTAATTTAGTATCGACTTTCCATTTATTCAGTATTTAGTTTTAAATTTTGTCCACAAAACATGCAGAATTAAGAGTGTTTGTTTATATACAGACAGACAGTTAATTCTTTTGACGTTAGTGGATATTAATATAAGGAATTCGGAAATTTGAGTCATTCAACACCTACCAAACTTAAACGAAACTAATTGGTAGTGCGTACCGATTTCTGACCTTAACAATAGAAATCCATCGGGAATACTTTACTCACTCTTCCACATTCGTTTCTACTGTCTTCATGAAAATGTTTTCGCGAAGTGTAGATTTGGATCGTTTACGTTCGTTGGAGATGGAGAGCCCAACAGCTGGAGGACCCACCGAAAAAGAACGCGAACGAACGAAGAATCATTTCTTTGGCTGCGGTCCAAGTTTCTCCCGTCGTCTCTCCGTTCTTGATCTTGGAGGAATTTAGTACAAAGTGGGCATCTCGAGAAGAATAAATTTAGGTGGAGGGAACTCTCCGCTGCCCTGTTTAGAATCGACCCCGCAACCATTAGCCGAGCAAATTATTCGCTGATTTCGGAACATGTATTGGACAGAGATATGAATCACACTGTTTTACGCCTAATTTTCTACATCCCTTTTCAAAGAAAATACTTCTAATTTTCAGGGATAAGATATCCATTGTCGAAAAAATCATTATTGAACTTCTCTTATTACTTTAATAGCTATATATTTTTGTTATACACAGCCTCATTATAGGCAGTAATAAATTTAATAATTTCATCAGAAATGTTTTTTCCCAATTGGTCTTCAGTCGAATTCGTGTTGTTTTATTTCTGGACTAAAGAAATTTATTCTCAATTTTTCACCTGTAAATATTCGTTCCAAATAATTCCGCAATGTGGACATACGAAACTATTAATTATTACTTCAGGGGATTATTAATTATAAAACGCCAAATGTAAATGCAATTGCTTAACCGTTATTAAATACATATTTTCACGGTAGATTCATAAATGAATAATAAATCCCCAATGAATAAAAGCCTTTCGATTACCACGACGTATGCAGTGGTGTAATGTGTATGTATGTATGTAGATATGTTATGTATGCACACGAGAATCTGGCCACCTTCCTCTTATCCCTGTGTCACCAGGCTGAGTATTCTTCACACACCCAAGGCTTGTCCGTGATTGATTCATGGCTGTCAGTGGCGAGCGATTGGATTTACCAACGAAGGTCTCTGTGTCAAGGGGACAGATGTGTGTCAGGCGATGAATTAGCGACTGACTGCGAGTGATGGATGATTTGGACGCCCAACAATGGGGTTTATTCAAATGACTTCTGCAAATAGAGCCAGACAGCGAAATAAATGCATGCACTTGCCTACAGAACCTAATTCCAGCAGAAAATCTAAAAAGCAATTAAAAACAAAGTTTTTCAATTCTTGAAAATTCATGGAATTTCCTTCATATACATTTGGTGGTAAATTTCTTTATATGACATCATAATGTTAATGAGGAGTTATTTTTAACTATTATGCCCTATGAGCAATCAAATCTACAAACAATTTGTTTGTGTTCGTGAAAACCATACAAAGGACAGGTAAGGTATTGAAGTTATTAATCGAACCTGTTCGTATCCAAAGTTTGTTTAGCCTTCGTTAGTCCTTAGACATCAGAGTTTTATTTATCTAATTATTGGTCGATTTATTTGCTTTGCTCGGAGGAAGCATCACTCGATGAATGGTTCTTGATTTGTTGTTTCTTCGTCGAATTATCGATGTATGTACAGTTCTCGTATTCGGCCATTAATTCCATTATTAATAGTCTGCACGTTCCTGTCCACACGCATACATACATACGTGTGTACTTCGCAACATTGACATTTTTGTTAAAGTATGCATTATGTATGTGTGGAAATAATTAATTTAATGATTGAGTGGCAGTCTGTTTTCCCGCTTGGCATTCAAAGAAAAAATAGCTCGATTTATGTATTTTTATTTATTATAAGGACAAATTTATTGAGGTTTTTATGTTATTGCATTCCACTTGTGAAAATTGTTGTAGCATAAGAATTTCTGACATTGTTAGGATGTGCTATAAATAAAGACTAGTTAAGCAGGTAGAAAGAGTCAAGGTGGAATCGAAAAAGGTTTTGCTCTCAATTTTTGCGTCCCTTTGAATATATTAATTTCTCTTTCAACGTAACTGGATCTGCCTCTGAGACAATAAATATTTTTGTAGTATGCTACTATTTTTTTAATATTAAAACATACCTTAACTTAATTATAGTTAACCTTACTTATTACGGTTAAAAACTAACATCACACAAAATATATTTCACTTTTGCTTCGTCCAATTTCGTGAGAACAAGTTTAATGAAAGTCGTTCATACTAACTTTAGTATAAAATAACACGGGACATGAAGTTCAACGGATACGGATTTAACTAGAGCGAATGGAGCCTCGTGACAGTTTCCATGGCACGTACGAAAATCAAAATTTACACATGCCAGAATGGCTCCAAAAATGTGCGAAAGATCTCGAGATCTCCTCGGTGTGGCGTCGAAGTCGACAGGTGTTGTGCGTGTGTGCGAGTGTGAGGAGCTCACGCCCCGAGCGCGTGACAGGAAAACCCAAAAGTCCTGGACACCGTGATAATAGATTGACAGCAGAATTGGGGACAGCAGTGGGTGGATCCACGATTCTGAAATCAGGTCACTGAGATGAATTTTTCAGGGATTCATTTAGTTTTAGTTTACCAGAAATGTGCTCAGAACAGTATCTTCTTGTTTTTCAAGATTTATCCTGATATTCGTTTCATTTCGTAGAAGACTTTGAATATATCAGTTTGTCTTTAATTCGAATGCATGTGGACGTCCAGATTATTTGATCTCAATAAGAAAATTCTTATAATAAAGTGATTTTCAGATTAAAATTGCCACTTCACAACAGCAAAGTTACCTAATTTGGAAACACACCTCAAATGTATTTAAATATTTATCATGTTCAAAATTTCAACGCATTGCGCCATTCATTGATGTTCAAAACGATGTTGTGGGCGAAACTTTAACTTTTTGCCTCTGGCTGTTCAGCTGTTCTGGCTGTTCATGCCACGTTCCATCCGAAAAACTTTCCGCCACGTTTATGGCGTTGGGTGCTCCACAGAGAGCTGGTGCTCAGTGAACATATGTATAGACAATGGACTAAACATAAACTTCTTTAATTTTCGGTGAAAAGTTTGCAGACACCTGCGTTTGAGCTCGGTGAAGTCGCTAGGGAGGAAATTAGTTCGTTTTTAATTTTGTTATAAATTGAATTTGCATTTGGATGAAATTATTCAATTTATATGAGCGTCCAAAACCTGTGGGAACTCTGACAAGTTTGTATATTTTTAACCAACATAACGAATTCTGGTATAGAGCATTAAATAAACAACTCAACGTTATTCATTATTAAGTCATCCTAATTTGAGTTAATGGAGATTTCTAGGTGTTTGATACAGGAAAAAAGGTGCCAAGGCTCATTGAGAAGCCAGTGCCCTTTAATTCGGATGTGTGGAAGATTAAGGATCTTTGAATTGAAACGATTAATCTCTATAAAAAATATAATACCATATTTGATTTATAATACGCGATGACAAATTCCGCATTAATCTTGTAAGTTAACGTATTAAATATTATAACTACCTGCTCTAATCATTGCAAATTCCACTCCAATACTCAGTGAAATCAGGATACCCTACAAGACGTTTAATGACGAATTTAAATTCATATGCATCTACAACGACTACAACGATCTACTACTTATACACGAGATTGAGAGAGCATGCTCTGATCGCAGTCACATGTGCGTCCGTTAGTGGGTATGAGTAGGAGGGCAGTAAGTCCGCATTTCTGCCACCCGTTCGTATGAATAATTTATTTGCAATAATCCCGAAATTTAAATAATGACATGCAGGGATGGACTCCTTCCGGTTTAGACGAGTTTGTATTACAAAATATATGTGTATCCTTATCTTCTACTGGACATATATTTATGTTTTATATTCTAGTTAATATTTGTTGTTCTTTGTATTGATATAAATCAATAGTTATTTTATATGCTCCTATACTTTAATTTATTCTGTTAATGGTAACATTTCACAGCATTACGTCGTTTCAATAAAAATGATATTGTCGTTGTTTACACATCGATGCAAAGGTGCAGAGGTTTTCTGTCTTCCTCTCATCGAAAGGAAATTAGGGTGGTAAACGCCATGTTCTAAGAAAATTATAGCCATGCAATTATCAGCCGTAACGTGTGGGCGTCGTTAGCTAATAAATACGGAACGCAATGTGAACATTCATCACTCGACTGTCAGGCGGTAATCCAACGTTCTACAGCCCATCTATCGTTCTGAACTGCCAAATGAGCAATTGATAGCCACGGATAGACATGTGAATGAATCAATCATGGAGAATCCCCAATGAGTACAGAAAACAAACAATTTTAATGAATACGTTTTTTGTTATAAATATTCTCAACATATGTAAAAAATTTAAATGACATATACAAACTCACATATTTCCCCTTTATTTGCGAGGACTTTTGATGTGTAAATTTCTACATTCAAATTTCTGATGCCATGTTCCGATCGTCTTTAAGTAGAGGTAGGAGGAGCCTAACCGCAAAATCCAAATGCAAGTGTGGTGCCAAGTACGACTTCTGGCGCAAGGCCAGCGAAGTTTGGCTCGCAACTCGATTCAAAACTGCTTACCAAAGTCTGGCAACTCGTTTATCGTCCGATTAATACGAAGTTTGTGAGGCGGCGATAAGTGCTACCAATGTGATATGATTCGGAAACTCATTAGTAATACTACATAGGGCACATTTCTGGCGCTTTCCTGATAAAACTGTGGAGGAGGATAAGGAAGATCTACTCGAATTCTTGGTCGATTTTTTTGTGATTGAGTTTACAATGACACATATTATGAAAAATAAGAAAGGTATAAGTGTTACGGATTCCATGGCCTAATCTTTGTGCACTCTCACGTTCTGGGACCAGTGTCCCTTTTGTCCACACCTGAGCAGTTGTATGGCCCAGAAAGGCAACTCTCGGAAAGTAATAAAATTGGTATCGTAATGACTTTTACTTTGCAAAGAATTCGGAATTTCGGTGTATGAGGAATTAGTCATAAAAATCATGGTCGTAGTGGTTACGTTCTATTTACATGGTTAGTATGGGAGGGCACCTGAGATTGGAATTGTTCTTTTTGAATACAAATCAATTTATTACCCCTACTCCTCCAATAGAAAGAAAGAAAAAATGGGGAAGTGTTGCACATTATAACTACCTGCAAACAATACATTCAGACGCTAGACCAATTACCACGTTTATTGAAAATAAGCTGTTAATGTTACGCAGTCCTGTAACAGGATTGCTCCGTAGAACAAATATGCGCAGGTATAAAAGCTTCTCACTTTACGACATCTTCCGCCATTGATGTTCACAGTGGACGACGCTTTACCGACACGTACCGTACTTTTCCAGTAACCACTTTTCCTTTCCTCCACCGTTGCTCGTAAAACTCCGCACCAATTGATCGCTTCGAACGTAATCGCCAAGCTTTATCGATTCTTCCTTCCACCTCTATCTTTTCCTCAGTCTTATTTCACGATTGGGAAAATATTAACTTTATGACGGCGGGGAGTGGCTCCATCGAGAATACGGCGAACGCAAAGAAACAAGTTTGAGTCTTTATATTCGACCTTTGAAACTTCACACTTTTCCCTAGATAACATGGTAAACTTAATATTTGCAGCAGTTATCATTTCATTGAATGCATTTAGTGATGTGATGTTCATCATTTAGAAACTAATTGAACCTCCTATTAAATTATTTTTTTCTTAGTCTGCATTCACTCGTAACAAAATGTATTATAAGCAGTTTTGATAAAAAAAAAGTTAATTTAAATATGCTCACATAAGGCAGTTCATATCACTGACCTCATACTATGTTTTTCAACCTAAAGGAATTTAAGGATTCAATGTATTTACTTCCTATTGCACAGATTATGCCACCTGAAAGCGACGTGAAGTGCATCAAGTGAGAAGTTTCCATTTCCCACGATGTCCACACAATCTGACTACCTTTAGATGCTCATGGTTTGTTTCGCATTCAACTTTTGGCAACGTGCAAATATTGTTAAAAACTCTCCACGTGCTGGTAGGCCCCTAAAAATAACTATGGGCCTCCTTTATGTAGAGCCTTGGGAAAACAGTGACACGTGTGTGTTCCAATCTCGGGCATCACGTCCAACAGTAATTTTTGAATTCGTGTTCCAAACTGCGCCAAACGATGGTGGCTGGACGACTAGCGCATCTTTAAAATGAGATTCTTATTTATTAATAATTGTTTCTCCACAATCGTGCCAATGAACTCACTTCTGAGAGACTGCTAGACATCGGCTGCCAATTATATTCCAAAGTCATAAGATCAGAGGAATCGGAGATGAAACTACAAATTCCATCTAACTTATACAATGATTTATTGAAGAACCATGACAAGAAATAGTACTTCCTTCCGATATTATGAAGTTCGTATGTAGATTGGGCAGACGAACTTAAACTTTCGACAATGATGAAAAATAAACCAGTAGTCTTCGTGATGACAGGTTCTATGCTGTGCCAAAAGTAACTTTTCACTTTTCATTTCCTAACGACTGAGGCAGAGAGTTACGAAACTGTGAAATATTAACGGAAAAATTTCGGGGGCAGTTGGAAAAGTCAAGTTCCTGTTATCCACTCCTCCCAACCTATTTTGGCCTAAGCAGCCCATGGAATCAAAAATGAAAGCGGAAATTATGCTCGTTGTCAAACTCAACGAAACCAACGCAGTACTCCAGAGTGTTCCAGAGCCCAAATTACATAATTCTGCTCCTCCCATCCTCCATAGACTAGTTGGTCGAGACATTTCTTGTTTTGCTCTCTCGTTTCGACCCAAATGTACGCCTCAAAGACGAGGGCGGCTTCGCAAGGGACGCTCCTCGGACTCTCGGGGCAGGACGAGTACCATTATGACTTTCGTGTTGGCCTCGCCTGAACCACGAGGGAAGCAAACTTTTTAGCAAAGGCCGCCGAAACGAGCGAATTAAAAACATTCTTGCATAATTTACCAGGACGTTCACTCGCGTACGTAAAGGCACTACGTAACGGAAGGCTGTGTCATTATGATACCAAAGAAGGAAGTAACTCCGAATTAATGACCTATAAGTTTCCTCTCGTCGAGAGTCAAAAGATTGCAAAAGACTGGTCAACGTTGAATAGTCTTGCGCTGCAAGGTTCTCTAACATAAAGTCTCCATTACCACTTTTTCATTTTAGAGGGTTCTCCACTTAGAGACCTGTTCGCCAATCAGTTCTCGGTACCAACACGAGTTGAGCACGAAGAGTTTTTGGAATGGCCCTCATACTAGCTTTCCTTCCTTTCTTCCTCCTCACGACCAGTTTTTTTGTTGGGATTACGCAGCACATAAAACTAATACGTCTGCCAATGTGTCCTTCCGATTGTGTAATCGCCAGTGACCACACTATTCCTCGACTTCTCTTCTATCTACTATTGTCATGGCAACCGCGCGAGAAACAGACACCCAAATAGAGTACCGAGTCGCAATTAAATTGCGAACGGACCATAAATGAAATCTCTCTACCCGAATGAAAAATTGGACCATTCTCCGCGTTCCTTACACCGCATTTCATCCTGAAGCACTCCGATTCCACCGCCGCCCACCAATTTAGTGTCAAGCGGTACACTCGTCGTCGTTTGCCGTCATTGCGATGAGGATTTTGTGTGGTTGCGTCGTTGGATTCCACTTTATGCTCTTTTGTGCGAGTCGCAGTCACCCTAGCCCATTTCATAATCGCAGGTGGCAGCCCTAGAGGACATCAACTGCAGACCAAGTGCTGACAACACCTCGCAGTCGTGGGATTAAAAAACAAAAACATACGAAAACGGATTTCCCTCCAGTGTCTTGCTGATGACATTAGCGACTTTCGTCGCTTTCTCTCACAGTTATTGCTTCCAGCGTCATTGTCACGATTTTAGTGCGACTTTTGGCATTTCATTTAAACAGGATTTATCTCTCTTCATATGCTGCTTCTCTATGACTTCCACTTGCCACCAAATCGGTGGCGAAGGAAAGCTAACATAATAATAGAAGCCCATTACTTTTCTAGGTTACCAAGTGGGAAAGAGTGACTTCCACCAACTAATGTTACAAAAGCGCCGCCTGGCAACTAGAGAAGATCTTTACTCTAGAACAATAATATTTGGGACACCTCTACAAGAATCAAAATATAAATGCATGCCTCTTCCATCTCTTTCTTGATCCACCTACATCTTACACCTTTTTAAAGCAGTTTCATAAACTAAAAACATGTTTGAAATCGAAGTAAATTCCTAAGCGAAGTAAATCGCGGACAGGTGAAAGCACAAAGGAGAAGACATCCTAAAATGAGGACATGGAAGACCGACATGTGACCACTGATGTGTAAGCATTCAAAGGACCGCGATAATGACGAGTGCCCGCTACTCAATTGCACAGTGCTTGTGGTTGTCCAGAACTTGTGTACGTGTGGTAGTGGACCTTCTCATGGAAATACTCCACGGTCCAACTCGATAGACTGCTGATTGCTAAGCAAATGCGATACCCACCTAACTCAAGCATGTCTGCCAGCAGCAGGAACTGCCACCACTAGGAAGACCTGTGGTCGGCGCGCTTCTGCTGCTGGCCATGGGAATCGAACTCGACGATGCGATGACATCACCGTAATATGCAAGGAAATGCAGTAGTGAGACTCCTAGGTCTATCATATTGCGGACAACTTTAGCTATATCGAAGTGTTTTGGACTATTAGCTAGTTCCAAATCCAATATCCTCTAGTTCAATTCTCTCAAAGTACATGAACATTATATGATAAGAATTTTTATCTACGACACCGATAGCGATTCAAAGTCAGAAGTAAAGTATGCTAGCACATAATATGACACAGTTATGACTTGAATTTATGTCCTTACATAGATCGATATTTTGCCTCAACAATTAATTCCTAGTTGCTTTCGTTTCGAAAACCGCCAGACCGAGCGGCAATTAGGTTGTGGTTATTATACTAACTTTCTTGCTCACGTACCAAACAATTTATGTCCATATTTACCTAATTTAATCTACCTGGCACTATATCTCCACCATTTGGAATAGTATTCTCGATGTGGAATCGCCGGTACCATAGAGCAAAATATAAACAAACCGGGGGTGGCGAGTGACGCCAAACTCACTCACCATGGTCGAGAGAGCGCCGCTCACAAGACTAAGAGAGCGAACGACACACACGTTGGCAAATCGAGGAAATTTCGGATCCACCTCGTCGTGGTGATTTCGCTGCCCACTCGACGCCCCATGGAGTGGAACCGAGGAGGAGTGGGTGCGGAGACTCAAAATATCCCAGCACAGGGGTTGAAGAGTCGCCGGCGCTCCAGTATAGTGCGAGCTTCGTTCGAATCCGGTTGTGTTGGAGAGGTGCAAAACCAACGATGATTTCGTCGTGGTTGAGCTGTTGACGACTTCATAAGCATTAGAGTGAACAATATTTGGTTGTCTTTTTGAAGACGACATGTGATATCGGCGCGGTTCATGTTGTTGTCACTATGGCAGTCGGCCTATACATGTCCCGCAAAGGATTTCAAAGTGTTAGCATGTTAGCTCTTCTGGAAAAGGACCACAACGACTTCTACCCAGAAGTCACACGCACTCAGTCTGGCAAGTAAATAATGCAAGCGCATGTATAAGAAAATGATGTCCTATTTATATGATTACCTACCCTAGCCTAAATTTAACGTTGGAGGTTTTATTGCCCTTTCGTATTTCGAACATAAAAGAGACAACGTTATAAATGTGTCCACATCTCTGTAACAGGTTTCTTAAGATACTCTGGCATAGACCTGAGTTAAAGTCATCAAATATTAAACCTACATAAACGAATACATTTTTAAAAGATCATCCCGAGAACGGAAAACACAGGTGTTTTTCCATCGAAAATGAGTGTAGGATGGCAAAAGTCTCTCATCGCTTTAGAACATCTCCTGACGAAATGTATCTCTCTCTGAGTTCTGTGTGCATTAATCATAGCTGGCATCCCTTTATCTCCCAATATGTGTGCTCTGCGCGACTGATTTTAAAACATGAATCCACTCCCTTCCATCCCTTCAGTGCTTGTTCTCCCATGAGCGAATGAATCTAAACAGTATGTGTGAGAATCGTTAGCTACCATAAAGTTAATTCATAATATTATTTAAACACAACCTAAACCGCGCAGCAAACCGACCAGAAGGAAAAGATAATAAGGGGTTTAACGGCTGCTCTCTTTACCCTCGCCTTCTCCATCTCTTTCACAAAGTCGTTCGCATGGAAATCCGACAGATGCACGTCCCAAATTCAAATTCTCTCCAGATGGTGTCATTTTTTTACAGGTTTTTCAGGACGCACACCTCAAGCCACCGGAAACATCAAGGTATTTTTTTCGTCAAATTCTCATCTTGCTCACAGTTATCTCACCTCCGAGAATATGTATATTCGCCGATTCACGTCGCCGCTGACTTCAAGCGACCTCTCGCCACACGTTTCCGAGTTCTCTTGTAGGTAGGTCTGTCTATTATTTTCCCTCGGCTTGGCATTCTTTAGACAAGCCAGTGAGGTAGGTCGTCTCACCCTCCTACATATTTAGACGTGCAAGTCGTGATTTCATCCTTCTCGTGATGTGATCCTTTCTCTCCTCGATTATTGACATCTACCCATCATGCATACATTGAGTGAAAAAGGTATAAAATGGTGACATGTACTTAATCACATTCTGTATTTGACTTTGTCGGTTCACTCTCATTTATTGACATCTCAGCGACACTTGAGAGCGTCAGGCACCGACTTCGACTGCCCTCACTTCCCTGCACCAATAAACTCCTTAAGATATCCTTTTAGTAGCCAGCTTCCCCAATACAGCTTGATATATACGTTTTTTAGGTGAAACATTTTCACCTCTTGTTCTCTTGATGGTAGGCTAACCTCTGAATTTCTCTCACCCCCCCCATGTCTGGGAAGTTTTCATAAAGGAGCCACAAACGTGAGCTGTAAGGATCCTCTTTATTTAGCTGTACTGTTTTGGTCTTTGTTGTTTGGTTCATATTTAAACGCTATAAAAACCAAGTGAATTTTTGATTATTAAGATTTTTCTGACGTGATGAGTACTTATGACATAAGTACATAATTAAATGACATATATTTGCAATCGCCTTTGTCTGCAGAATATGTGGAGCAATGCTCTTCTTTTGTGATTGCCAATAAAAATACTATTTCAATTACGTATCTACCATTAATGTTGGTTCTCTTCTCAGTAAACTGAAGGAAACCCCGCACATAATAGTAAAACATAAACCGAATGAGTCTCGTGAGGACACTCGTAGTGTGGTAGAGGTGGTACGAGGTAGTGATGAGGAAGGGAAGAAATGGTTCGTTCCCGATGAGGAAGCCGCAGGCCATCACGTACTTAATACTCACTTACGAGTTTAATATGCAGGCAACATCCAGCCAAACAACAACAACAAAAGCACCAATAACAATAAACGCGTCTATAGAGAAAGCAATGAATGAACGCACACATGCACAACGCAGACGATCACGAACAGGGTACCGAATTTCGAATTCAAATTTAAAACTGTGATGTGAAGAGTTGGGATGGGTGGATAAATAGAGGTTCTTCAAATAAGGAAATGGTTTAATATTTTAAGAAGCTTATCAAACCCAACATACAACAAAACAACGAGGACTAAAATCAACAACAACTTAAATATAAATATCGTAGGAACTGAGCTCTCCAGGAAAGCTTGAAATTGCGGAAAGTGAACTTGGGACAGAAATAGAATCAATATATATTCATAGTGTGGAAAAATAAATGAGTAGCCCTTATAAGATGAATGGGGAAATATATAGAATATCGAGGATACGTTTAGTTAATGAGCGAATTTTCAAATTCAAAAAATCAACCACGTTTCCTCCTCTTTAATGAAAATTCCGAATGTAAAACAAGATCTTGGTAGGATCCCCATCTTCGCCTCAGATTAAAGTAGGAAGCTAACGACGTGAGCATGTGGGAGCGACAAAGAAACTTTAATTCTTGTTTATTTACCCAGAACAACGGATGCTTAGCATCGTACTTTCTTCTTTCTCTACTTTCTTCTTTGTTCTTATAATTGTGTGGAGAACTACGAATCGAGAGTCGCAGGAGTTGTCTGGAAGAGACAAGGAACATGGGAGAGAAAACGTGAGTTCAGTCTACGGAGCTTGAATATAAACATGAAAAATGTCGCAACAGTTGGCGTTGATGGATCGCCTATGTTGGTGCGATGTCTCAACGTCACTTTGTCTATCGGTCTCCCTGTGTGCTCTGTAATTTTCCTTCCCACGCTGTGAGAACACTTTTCACTGAACACTTTTCTGTTACTTTAATTTATAAATTAAACAAAAATTCACCACGCTTCGTTCCTCGACAATTACTTAAATTATTATATGCAAGTATTAAAATTTGTAATAGGGATATCTTCGACATCTTCTAGCCTTTAATCCCATATAGTTTTTCACATATTTATTTCTTCAGAAATATTTTTATCGATTACAGAAAAATATTACAAATAATTGTACATAGAATTAAGCCAAATATTACATGTGAATACATTTCGGTTAAATTTAGGTTGCACTTATTTCCAATGTTGGTTTTTGGAGTTTACTGTACAGAACTATGCAATAACAACAATTCTATGCAATATGTACTTTATTTATGTAAATAATTCTATGACAACAAATTACGGTAGCCTAAATCAATAGGGATTGTAGGATTAGATCACTTTTACACAGGAGAATTGTGCTTTCTGATTGTTGAAGCACTTCTTGGCATTACAGCAAAGATAAGACCATAAATATTTAATATTCCGGTTCGTTGCATTTACAAATATTTCAGAGATTGCATCAGGAAACAAAGGAGAAAGAGAAAACATAAAAGATTACTTAAAGTCTTTTAATATTGCATGGTGCCTTCACAGAGATCTATTCCTGTGAAGGGATCAATACACTTTCAGGAGATATCCTAAAAACATGAACTAATTAAAATAATCATCGAAAATCGGCAAAAATAAACCAGAAGATTTTATTTGTGACTGAAGCCAACTTGCCCTTCAGCTTCCTTACTATATGTTGACCAGATGAAACAGAAGACGAACCAAAATTATCCCCTTTTGACCATTTCGGAGAACTCCTACTCTTTCAAATTCTGACCCGCTCCCATCGATCCCACTATTGGAGATGGCAACAACAATAATAATGATTATAGCAACATAATAATTATAAACGACATTCGGGCACGCAGTGAATGCTGTGGCTGCTGTTTGCACTGTCTTCAATTTCAACGGGGCCTCGAGCACCGTCGGCGACGTCAAGAGCGAACAATAACAAGGACATCAACAGCAACTGCCTGCTTGCCAGTACCGCCAAGCGCCCCTTCGAGTTGCTCCTGAACGCAGCGCGAGTTGCTTTTTCGCCATCATCGTGTTTGTGTGCCTGAGAAATATTTCGAATGTTCGCCGCGGAATTTCATTTACCTCGTCTTGCCTCAGCTCCGTCTGACGACTGAAGACGCCTTGTTGCGAAGTTATTGGCCTGCATCGTCGGCATCGGAGCGGGAAGAACAACAACGACGGATGCAGCAACAATGGTCGGAGATGAGAAAAAATAAAAAATCTCGCAGACGAAAATGAAAATTTGCATGAATGGAAACTTTGCGCTGGAAAAAGCGCGCCACTGATGTCTGGTAGATGAAGGTGCCGGCAGTCAACAGACTTTGTTTCTTATATAAAGCTTGAAAGTTATTACGCAGGAACAGCCCTTTCTCATTCACATGGTTCATAGCCTAATCAAAATCTCTCTTTTTGGTGAACATTTGAAGTGACCGCCAAAGTTCTCACTCCATTTTTTACTCTCCTTCATTACAGATTAGATGTTCATAATTGAACTCAATTTGAAAAAAATGTTTTATCGATGATGAGTCTTATCAACCTAGAATGGTGGACTGGGTATGACGTTGGATAACGTGAGTATCGATTTAGTCATTAAATGCCGTACGAAATCTTGAAATCAAGTGACTTCCTCTAAAACTTTGTACGTCTTTGTGCAACAATATTTCTACTGAGATCATTTATTTTTCCAGGAAGTGAAACCACAGGTGCTAGAGCTGGAACAATGCGGAAAGGATGAATTAAACGCGGCTGAAGAAGAAAAGGAATTTTGATGAATTTTTTCCTCTCAGTTGTCGTGAATAAAGTAGTTTTTACAAATATTTACCAGTGACTATTTATTTAGTTGACTCACAGATACATTTTTATAGGAGCAAAATGTTCCTACAAATAAATTCCAGTAAATTAACACCTTCACTGCAATGATTTTTTTTACGGACGGGAGTATTCTGATCAACGAGGTCCAGTGTGAGATGTCCTTTTTCGACCTTCTTTTTCATGTGTAATTAAAAAGGCAAAAGAAAATTAATTGATTCCGTGTTACTTGATCGAAGTGCCCCGTGATTAAACGACATTACGCGGTGAATAAGTGGCATGAATTCAATAATTGTAGTCCAGGATCGAATGCAGAAGGAATTATTTATTATGACTGGTATTTAATTATGTTGACTCAATTGCATTACTGGGTTCGTAATTGGCTTTTGGTGATTGTTATTCCGTTGTTGATATCTGATCAGGCATCACAAAATATATTAAATATAAAATTTGAGAAAGAACTCCATGAGAATTGTATGTAAGATAGCGCAGAAGGAAAATAATAACTATCCATTGTAACTCAATATATTATTTAAATATAATTGCATTACATATCTTAAAGGAAAGGAAAGTCTGCGAATAAATATAATATTTTACTATTGAAAGAACTCATGTCGATCACAGAAATATAAATCAATTTTGTGGAATCCCAGACATGGAGGTAAGAGTTTCCGCTACACAAAAGGGGCCTGTTGTCTGAGTTTCGTTTTCCACTTTCGCCTGTCTGCCAGGAAGAATCTTTGGCGAGCCACCTGCGTCTTCGTCGTCCTTAATCGAATTTCGCCTGTCGATCCTGTCAGCTTATCTGACGTCACACCGACAGGTAGGTCCCTCGTCAGGAGGAGGGCGAAATCCAATCGCTTAAAGTGGCCGTGGGAGTTCGTGGCCGTTCGGCTCCCGACTCTGACACCACGGTGTACGAAGCATGACGTGGCAGAACATCGCGTCCATACGATTCACCGCAGTCCAAGTTCCGAACAGCAGCAGCGTCATTCATCATTCAGGCGGGGGGCGCCGGATGTGTGCGAGTCCTTCTCAAACATACTTGGAATCATTTCGACCGTCTTGGCCAAAAGCAGTAAACGGGGCTGTGGCATGTCTTAATTGAGGCCTCATGTTGATTAATTGATGCTTTAAGGCCGAATACGCTGGCAATCAAAGTGTATTCTGCATGATTTGAAAGTACACCGATTTAGTTACCGAAACACCTATAGCTTTCTGTGGCCTTTTCTGTAGTTCGTCTCCAATTCATTCCAAGGACTCGAGTATCCATATACTTCCTTGTAGATCCATCATCTTCCATGGTTCCACTCGAGGAAACAAATGAAGTCAGATGCCATGCCATTATGAGATGAGAAATCTACTTGTCTGCGATGTAGAAGGAAGCACGAAATAGATTTCTAATCGGAAAGAGGAGAAAAGGTTGCCATGAAATCGGGACGATGGTAGAAAACGAAAGAGCAAGCATACGAGAAAAGCGAGGAAAAGGTTTCTCCCGGTAGTGAAAGAAAATTTGCAATTCATAACTCGAGTGCTCGGAGAGAAGATCCTCCGATCCGATGCGAACTACTGTAGAAATCCCGCGAGGACAGGAACCACTCATCCGTCACATTGGGCATCGCTCTATTTGCAACGATCCCGAATTGGATGCGACCGGAAAAGTGCAGGCGTTGGAGGGGAAGAGCATAACCGAATTACTGGCAGTAAAACAAAATTTGTTCGCTTTCCGATGCAAACGTCGTTAGTTCCAACGCCCGCAGGTCTGGGCAATTTTGCATCGCCAACAATTGGCGCAATGCAATTTGCAATTTGCGAGCCAGCGACAACATCCAGCATCCAAGTTCATGTCGATTCCCAAACGAATATGAACGCTTGGGTTGCGACATGTGCCGGACGAATTGACGCCACCCTTTGCCTTCCATCTGGCTGGTGGGAATTGGGTGGAAAGTTGGGTGGCGATGTTTTGTGTCGTAAGTCATAGCAACCATGATGATAAGGATTGTCGACGAACCCTTTTCCACAACGACTAGTCGGAAAGAATTTACCTCGAACTAAATGAAAGTTTAAGTTGCTCATCAACTGGTTGGGTTGATGAACCCTCGTCTTCGCAACCCCTCAAATTGACCGGAAAATGTACCCGACGAACCCGGAAAACATCATATCCTTCATCGTAGGAAGGAAACTAAACCCTTTTATTTCTACATGGCTGCCCAGTGAAGGGAAAAGCTTTCAGAAGCTTTTCCAGAAAATGAATGAAGAATAACCGGAAAAATTTCCTCTCGAGTATAAAGGATAGATATTGCAACTACTTCGAGAATGACGACATTACATGCAAGATTTTTGTAAAAGTAAATATTAGTTATCAAATCAAGGAATATATTAAAATATAATAGTCAAAAGATCAGTGAGACTCTTATGTGAAGGAGTACATTTAAAAGAGACTTTTTTTCAGAAAAAGAAATATGTTGCAGTGTGTAGCATAAGGGATATTTACAATTTTTCCTGAAATGTCGTCATGAACCGACGAGTTACTAGCAGGGAATAATTTAATTTCAATTCTGTCACTGCTGAACCTTTGAAGCATTATTTGCTATTATTACGTTCGTACCCATGGCGAGTGAATAATGAAGTTTCAAAAATAACTTAATTGGGATGTGCCATAGAAGGAAGTGCTAAAATTCGTTCATGAACTGATGGCACACGTTCGCATATTCGAATTCCAATATCCATAAAAAATATAGCCTTAACTATTCAAAATAACTACAGGGTTACATAAAAAAGAAAGATTACATCAAACAAAAAAAGTCTTCGGAAGATATCTAGTTTTATTAACTTCCTTTTTGCAATCTTCGCTTTTATTCATTAGAGGGACTGAGAGAAAGAGAGAGAGAGAGTTTATGCAGCTCTGTTTTTGAATGCTTTTAACCAAATTAATTACACTTGGTTTTGTAGTTCTTATATGAAACTCCTACCTTCATGAAAGCAAAATATTTACACTTTACTAATAAGAGCCGGAGACTCGTCGCTAATATAAGGAGGATAATTGGGAGAGAAGAGCAAGTGGATAGAACGTCGAGAGCCAGGACTGAGATTTTATTAAAAATACCTCCCTTACCCTTATGCCCCCAGTATATTCAGCGACCATTGCAGTGTAAATATTTGCACCGTTTACTTTTTGTTCTATCCACTTCAGACCAATCGTCTCTCCTTCTTTGTCCTATTTTTGCGCTTACCAAAATGAGAGAGAGGCAGAGAGAGAGAATATGAGGGGCGCGATGAAAACCCGATGCGCTGACGAGGATCCTGCAGAAACCCTTCCTCTACATTTTTGCTCCACACTTTGTGCCGACAGTGGTGGTCAATGTGCTAACACTTTGGCAACCCTGTGGAGGAGCGGTAGACCACATGTTAAATTTTATTTAAAGAGATGGAACCACGAATCAACATCAGTGAGGCAAAACTCACACATGCAGGGAGTTGGGTTGGATCAAAGACGCCACTTGACGAGGGATGGAAAAGATAAATTGCTTCTGTGGAAGCGAGTTTCATGGCTGGCCGATTCAGCAGAAGCATAATTTGAAGCAAGCATTGATGGGCAGCGGGCCTCCCAGACCAGAATTCGCCAGAGGATCAGTCAATCACGGTCGCGGTTGACGGAACTGGGGTTTCATGGATATTTACAGATTTACATGCAGAGTAGATTGAGGTCGATAGCGAGAATTTGTGGTATTTTCATATGACTGGAATCGGAATCCTTTAGAAGTCGTTAATTCCTTTAAAATTCATCTGTTCTACGTCTTTTGTCTTAACTTCGATAATTGTCGCCATCAATTTATACTGTATAATTATCCTCGCAATCCTTCTACCAACCTTTTAAGCCTGCTGTGGGTAATTGAGGAAAATAGAATCGATTGACTTGTGTAGCCCGAAAGATAAATATTCGCCATTCTTATCTGCGGCTCTATACAATTTTACAATACAATGGAACGAAAGCGGAAAACCACAATAAGAATCACGACTATAGCAACTTCTATTGGAACAAATACCATGCTCCTAGCGCAAATTTATGGAAATCGTTTCAAAACAAAAACTAAACGAGTTTCCAATGCTTCCGGTCTGGACTTTGTGGACTTGGGGGGACCATCGATATGGGGGATGCTGGTGGTAAATCGCTTCCGCGCACAAAGGCATGGAATAAATCTCCGCCGTTTATTTTATTGCCGTCATAGGCGGTGGCCGGAGAGGCTTCTGCTGGCCGTCCTTGGAGGATGGTTTCCATGGGGCCGATCAATCAACGGCGGCCGTCGACTTTATGTTCATTCCTTGCAGTCGTAGTGCCGATATTCCCCAGCCTATCTAGGGATGAGGGATTGAATGAACGCCGAGTCGATTAGAGTATTGGCTGAAGCTCAGCTCTGTCGACATCCATTGATAAACTCAGCCGTCTGCATTCAACAATAGTTTCCGGTATCCCCAGCTCAACATTTTCCGACCAGCGTAGCATGAGAAGTGGAAAAGCGAAGAAGTGTCTAGGGAGAAGCATGCCGAGGGGTAGCTGGGAACATATTCCGGATCGCCGACCCATGCCAGACAAAGCAGATGTACCCACAATAGAAACTCCGGTCTAATTAACGCCCACTAGACGCACTGTTCCCAAGGAAACTACTTCGCATTGGAGAATGATGAATAAGGTCATAATTGGACTAATCACCATTTATAATACATGGCTAATCCAAATTCGGTAACAGACAAGCTCAAGAAATGCCATGTTGTTGATATACATGTTATCAAATACAATTATTTTATATCTCGCACATATTTTGGAGTTACTGTGAACGCTTTAAAAGTAAATTCTAATTTCACTTTAGCTTTTAGGTATTATCAATTCACAACGACAAAATAATTAAAAATTTATAAAAAGAAAAATATTTAGCATAATGATATCATACATGCATAATTATATACATTTGTACGAATGAACTCTTATGAAAAGCTCCAACTATAAAGTGGAACACAATTAAAATACGCGAGGGATTAAAACAAGATGAAAGTGTCACGGTAATTGTTGTAGATATAATATTTATAATGTATTTTATGGCAATTGAAGCATACAATTACAGGTATGTTTATTTTAAAAATATTAATAAATATTGGATTTATAACATAGTTCTGAATCGATATCGAGTAATCATTTTTGGAGGTTTGAGAGAGTGCTTAAATAACATGGCTAATTGAATTTTTAATGAAAGCATTTCATTTTAAATATATAAACCATTTAAAATTCAAACCTGTACAAAGTGAGTCGTGTATTAAAATTCGTTAAAATAAATATTTCTTCATTCTGCTGGAATACAGTTTATTCATAATAGATGATTGTTGCATTCTTAATTGGGCCTCAGACCGCAGTGTAAATAAAAAAGCGTACTGAAAAATCACATCGATTTTATTAAGTGACTGCAGTCTCAAAATAACACCGTTGGCTTGTTCATATTTAATATGATTTCAGTCGATGTCATCAACTTAAGCTCCGGGCCAGTGGTGGAGAGCGTTGTGACCTTCCCAATGGCAGGCGCTTAAGTGTTTTGTCACCTCCTGGCTTAAAGCTGCTCCTCACGATTCATATCCCTACAAGTGCCATGGAATCTTTCCGAACCTCGGCTGTCGCGACGAGTCACCCGAGGACATTTCATTTACGACAGGGTTTTATGCAACGACACGTTCCCGTTTCTTCACTTCCCTGACACTGAAACGGTATTTTCATTCTGCACTAATCGTTTTAGTCAGGGACTACCGTCCGACCAAAATGGAGCACTCCGTGGAAGTGCTTCACTTTAAATAGAACGAGTTGTTTTAGAATTAATATGGTCTTCTCTGCTTGATGGCTTCTCCTCACTCAGCTCTCTTTAACACAGCAAGATGTCGGGTGCCGAACGAAAACTTTAATTGAATTAAATAATTACTTTGTTTTCTCTTCAAATGTCGGAAATGGAGAACGAGAGCGGAGAAAAGTGTGAACCATTTCAAAGAGCGAATTAAATTCGATTGTGGTTAGTTTATACCGTTGTTTGTCCCGATTCGCAGCTTGTTAGTTAGGAATTTATTCAACCTCATTCCTTCCGTCTTCCTGCATTTATTTCCTTTTTCACGCAGCGCTTTGAAAATGAGAGATATAATGCTATTCACTATTCTGCCTGGTATCCACAAATTCTGCTCATCTTTTGCAAATTTTAATTAGTTTTTGAATATTTAAAATGGAATGTGTACGTCTTCACAGATAGTTTTCACAGTCAATCGGAAGATTTCAAATTTCTAAAGTTGTCCGACCGCAGCATCATTTTATCCAAGGAACAAACATCTCAATATCAAATTATAAGTTATCAGCATCATACTAGCATCAGAAATATAATTGTGCAGTAAGTAAAGACTAGGAGTTTTTTTGTATGGCCGAAGCTTACACCAAATATCGCTTATAGCAACCTGCATCTAAGAACACACTCAATACTTATTTTAATTTGCAGAATTGGAATGTTCTTTTTTAATTTAATCTAAATCTTATGAGTAGTTAAGACATCCTAATATTCATTATGAAAATATTCTCTCCACTGAATCCTGTCATTAAATCAAAACTACTGCAGTTAATTTATATGATCAGCACACAAACAAAATCTGCAGTGATCTGCGAAAAAAAGAAAAGGAAAAAAGAGAAAATTAATTACATCACTCAAAATAGAATTTCACAGAAGTGGAAACTAATTTAGTAATCACCTCAGCTCTCTTTCGTCCTTATCCGTTTCCATTTTCTGTCTGTTCATTGGTTGCCAATTTCCTTCCATTTCCCAACAATTTCCGGACGTCGGGAATTAATTCTCCCTAGGACAAGTTTCCAGCATCAGCCACTCAACTTCACACTGGACCTATTCTCGCTTTTCTCTCTTTACATCAAGAGTTGAAGAGAAAATTTTAATTTCCTTTCCATTTACAAATATCTTCAACTGCTGGACGAAGCGGCACACGATTAGTAATTATCTTGATGATGCCGACTTGATCTTTGAGATGTGCCTGTGTAGATAATTGGGATTAGTGTAGGGTTCAAATTGCTTTTCGTAAGGATACATGTGGTCTTAGCGCGAATTCGGAGCAGTTCGAAAGTGACTGGGATTAAGTAGCTAGTTAATTGCATTCCGACGGTAAATGTCAATTAATAATTTGAACGACATGACGAACAAGTCCGATGACCTCGGTGGTTTCCATATTTGTCATCCCGATGACATAATTAATTAAAGAAGGATTTGTTTGCCGTGCCCATTTTAACCAAATGTGCCCAGGAAAGCATCTGAAATTATTAACTTCGTGTTGCGATCTGTTTTACATGAAACTACAAAAAACGAAGCTTCCTTTACTTAAATTTCAGGTTAAATTTTACTCTATAATTGCTACTGAGTTTCCATTGCGACAAATTGAATTAAAAGAGTCCTAGATTTGAATTTGATTTTTCTGTATAAAATTGTTACGCATTGATATTAAAGAAAGCTCTCTTCTTCCATTCGCCTCTGAATTCTCAAGGATCTAATTCGTCAGTGGTCAAGTGTATACACTCTTCAGTTCGGAGAATTAGCGCACATTGCAATTAGCTCAAATTGCTTTAATTCGAATTCGAAGACCACGTTTTTCTCCATTTTATTCCCCTCTCGGGATTCGTGTAAATCAGCGATTTTAAATTATCTTCTTTTTCGTTAGAAGATCCTCCATAGGGTAATCAATGACATGCTGACTTTGCACGATGCAACTGGGAGGGAAAAACTTCATTAATACATGTACGAAATGAAATGGTGAATCTAGTGAAAATCCCCAAAGGGCGAGTTACAAGGAATTAATTGAAACGTTGACAGAATATTATAACTCATGTACTTAAAACTCATCGACACCATCTCACATGTGTCAAGAATTTTGATTAGAACTACAACTAAAAAGTATACATAGTTTACGACTTTCATGCCATTTTGGGTGCATGTGCTTGAAGCGTGATCTACGATAAAGGATAAAATCACCAATGATGGAAGTTGCGGGTCTTAAGAAAATTAAATTCCGATCTCAAGAGCATTCTGCGCCTGGCGCGTAGACCATGCACGGACACGAGCGGAAGCGAAAGTAATAAATTGCGCGAGTTAAACGAGAATGTTGCAGCTTTACTTTCAAATGTAATCCGGGGAATTACTAGAAATTATGAGGACGCGAACGGGGAGCGATAAAATCAATTGGCGAAAGTTAAATTGGATTTGTAATTCACAACATTTAAGCTCGGGAAATTACTCCGAGAAGAGAGAATGGAAGAATCGTGTTGCAAAAAAATCGAGATACTGGATAACTGAGTATTTGAATGTACTTTATAGGGATAATTAGGCTGTCTCTTAGAACATGAATAGCAAATATAACATTATTGTCAGTGTTTTTCTTTACTTATTTCCTATTCACGAATCCATGATACATTTAGTAGATCATGATGAACCAGACGAACACGAACGTTTCATGTCATACTACGCTGTGTAAAAATTCAAAGTTGAAATAGGAATCTTTCTCGCTGCAACGTTCCTAGCAGTTGAGAAATAGCGACATTCATTGCACCCCGTAATTTTTCCAGCTCTGATGTCCGTCGGTCTGTCTGCCTCCTCATGGTTGGAGTTGCTGCCGTTGGACAATATATTCTGCGGACTCGGATAAATTCATCATCTTGTCAACACTCGAGTGGCGGAGAGGTTTGGATCGCCAAGCTTCCGGACAGAGTGGTTTTTCGTGCCACTGGAAGAGGAGTAGTTTGCAGTTGAGAAGGTTTGCTACCATCCTGAAGGTGTTTAGAACAGAAACCCCAGTTCGCACTCTCGCCCGTCCAGTGGTCGATCTGTCTCCATTGCCTACTCCGGCTGCAGGTATAGTATATGCATCTCTTTGCTCAGGTGATTGATGGACGGAAGTGGAATTAGTGCACCAGGTGCGCTTCCGTGATAACGTAGTAGGCGCCGTATCTTCCCTCGGCTCTAGAAATACTTTTGGGGGGAAGCGGTGAAATAATTGCTCTGGGAAATAAATCTCTCAGGGATTTGAATGAAGGGAAGTGGAGTGGAAAATTGAATGTCAAAGTAAGATTTTCCGGATGTACAAGGAGAGGCTCGAGGAAGGAGTGGTTGTGGAAGGAGTTCTTCTAGCCAAAGGTAAAGTATGGATTCTGAGAATGACATATTTATTAGATGCATTACTATTGAATGTAGTTACCAATGTATTTCTCCAAACAGAAGATTTAAGTTTTTGAAAGGATATTGGAGGATTTAAGGTAAAAAACCAAGAAATCCTTTCAGACCGGATAAAACCATCGAGGCAAAAGCAAGAATGGGACATCAAAGGGTTGTGAGCTGATAACTAGGGAGAACAAAGAAATGTTCTCAAGGTAAAAATACTCCTGGCTCGAGTTTTTGTGCATAAACACATGTTGCTTTGGGAAAAAACACGTGATGCGAAGAAAATCTGAAGGGGGGGATGGTAGTAATCCAATTATCAAGTCACAAAGACAACGAGGCAGGCCAACAAAAGGGGGATCACACAACGAAAAATGCGACTACAGTTTCAGATCTGCACACTTGAAGACACTGTAGACTATTATGAAGACACACAGTAGGCTTGCAGGAGGAGAACAATGAGCAAGGCATGGAGGTTAAATGATTTGATGGTATATAGGCTATGTATTACAGAGGCCATGGAATTTGTAATCTGTCTTTGATACTCTTATAGAAAACGAGCACGAAGTCCTTTCAATTAAGACTAGGGGAATAAAACAACCTCTACCACTTGGTATAGAGTTTAAAAAAAAAGATTAAGAATAAGTAAAGTAGTAAGAAAAAGTATATCGATGTTCAAAGGGTCCAAAAAACAACTGAAAGAAATGGTAAAAATATAAAATATCAAATTATATTGATTCTTATACTAATTTCTTTAAAATAATGTGTTTATTTATGTGGGATGTAGGATTATTAATCAATAATATTCATTATACCCATCGAACTATTTCGTGTCGTAGAAATTGAATTTACACAATCTGTTTTTGCCACGCAAGATACATTGTCTAAATAATCTCTTTTTTTTATTATATGAAATGAAAGTTATATAAAATGAAATTCAAATTTCTAAACATATTCCCAAACGAAAGGAGCAAATAATGGCAAAGTGAGATATGCATCAATTTCGCATTTTTACTTGTTTTCTTTATCTCTTTCATAAATGTGTTATCTCTTAACACATTTATCAGAAATAAACCTGTCATTCCCCCGCTTCCGATTATTTCATTTGTCTTTTTTCAGGAGCACCTCTGGGTATTAATTTTATGTACCGCTTTGAAAACCATTGGAAAGATTTTATATTTTTATTTTTTCAAGTATATTTAAATTTTACGAATATTTGACCACGTTAAAGTTTTCAACTTTCTTTCGACAATTCGTTCGAATATTTTATAATTTATGTGTGAACAAAGAATAACCATTAAGAGTTAACTATGAACATCATACTACATTCAGGCGTAAAAACATAAGGCCAAGATTGGATACATGAAATCCAATGAGTCTAGGAGAGGAATCCTTCCTGCACCCAGCAGATGTGAAAAGTTGAAGGAGATTTATTCGAAATCTTTCTCCGTGCAGCAAACGACGGAACGGCGACTTCATCCGCTAAAGTTTCACAGTTTCAGAAACATTTTCGACCCTTTACTTTCTCCTTGAAGAAATATAAGTTAGGGTGGGAGAACTGTCTGAATATGTATCAGATGTCGACGAAGAGATAAACTTTATGTGCTGAACTCGTTCACACCACCGCGATGAACCCTGACACCAAGGACAATAGTTTGAAAATATTTCATGTTCTTAAATTCTATTATGCTAGACTCTTTTCTCAAGAGTGAAGGTGAAAGAACGAGAATTGGTTTTAACATGGTCTTCAGTAAAATCATGTTCTTTGAGTACAACAACATTATAACAACGTAATTTCGATTAGAGTAGAGCAACGTAGATTAAAGTAACCAATATCAAGTTAAACTTATAGTATTAGAAACTAAGGTAATAAGTTATAAGAATCAATATGAATTCCCTGTACAGATTTCGATGATTACCTTTGATAACAGATAACCTTTTTGTAGAATTCTAATATAACTTTCGCAATTTTAGATGTGCAGGAAAAAGTACGCAAAAATCAATTCGATTTCCCCAAAGGCTGCAGAATACTTTCAATGTTAATCTTTTTTCTTCGTTCTCATTGTATTCGATGTATTTGCAACTCCTGGCAGGCACATGTGCCTTGGAATGCAATTTAAATTTATTTCGCATCGATGACAGAACTTGTATTCCTTCGTCGATCTGACGACAATAGAAAGTCGGATACTACGAATCTTGGCCCAAATCCAAATTACATCTTACGGCGTTTTTGTCCCTACACCCTGTGCCAAGGCTATCTTCATGCTATCTTCCGTCTGTCTATCTGAATAAATCAGTTTGTTATTTGTTTTTCACACATAAAATCTTAATAAAAGGTGGATAAAAATTCAAATTGACGAAATATCGAGAGGTACGGATAGTGATTTTTCAAAAACTCACACCATTCAACGTCATCCACTGCTTCGGTGATCGAGAGGCGATCAAGTTAAACACCTTGTGGACACATACATATATCTATTAATTTTTATGATTTATATGCACCTCTCGTCTTTTCGTGGCATGAAGTGCTGGGAGCCATTATCATATTTCAAAAGTAAAAAATTCAAAACGATTTGCATCCTCCGAAAGATACAAAACTGTTCTAGTAAAAATGCGACTTTTCCGCTCTCGCTCCCGTCCGCCGAGCCTCGCACCCGTGGTCCTCGACACCAGGACGACACCAGACACACACACACACAGTTTCATCGTTGCGCCCGCCCTGCATATATTTGCATATGCTCGGAGGCCGCAACGGCAGCTTCCGCCAGAGCGGCACCAAAACTGCGGAAACGGAAGCGGAGCCCTGTGGAGAAGAAGAAGAGTTATGACTTTGGCGTAGCTCCAAATATTCAAATCATTTGCGGCTGCCTCGTGATCCCTCGCATCCCTGGACCGCGCTTCCGCGTGGAGACCCAGAGAGAGCGAAGAGCAGGCCGTGATTCCTGCCGGATGACTTGTTTAGTAACGGCGTGCGAACTTATCTTCCTCCTGCCGCCTCTGCAGGAAGTTCTCATTCGCACTCGAAATGATTTGGAAAATAATTTACGTCGTGTTGGAATTGACAAACCGATTATAAACGTTGGTGCATAGCTCGCTACTTACGCATGATCAGTGATCGCAGTAAATATTTTTGACTAATGAAAGCCTATACACATATGTATATTAAAGTGAAACTTATGCTCCTTAAGAAATCTTAAACTTTATATTAATGTATGTAGAAGGCTATCTACCATTTTCCCAGGCTTCGTCAATTAAAGCCCGTGCCTCATAGCTCCACAGGCCCCAAGTGTCCGCAGCCGCCGCAAATCTTCCCCAGTTGAATGTCCTGCGTGTGGGTTTCCGTTTCCCGTGCATCGCCATAACTCAGGAGCCATAACTCGTGCCCCAGCTCCAAAGGGCGCCCAGACACTCAACAAATGCTGTAAACATCGGGGGATTTGCCGAACACACGCTCGAACACCTCGCTGTACAGCGCGGTGCGGCACCCACGACGAAGCCCCGAAAGTAGGGAGCCGCCGACAAATGAGCACCGTCGGTGGAGGGAGCCCCAATTCTAGGAGCCGGAGGCGATAAATTCACATTTTGCATCCGTGAAAGCAATTTATGCGAAATAAAATGTCTTTTTTATGGAACTCAGTTTGCTTGTTACACCATTTTGCATCTAGAACTATTTATTACATTTATATACTCAATTGTACGCACGCAATTCCAATGCAGAAATTCTACCCAAATGCTATGTTAGAAATTTGCAATTTTGTAATTGAAAAATGCCTTCAAAAGAATCATTTCAATATCTTCCGTTAAGCCGACGTTATCATTTAAAATTCCATTGATTGCTGGTCAACAAATACGAGTTCTGATTCTATGAAAAGCCATACTTGCGAGTAAAGTGAAAAGGTCTATGCACACGACCTGAATATTTATCCAGCATCTGCAGGTTTTGTTGCTATGTTAATTAAAATATTACACACTAAATTCAAAATTGCCAGCTGAATGAAATTAACAAACGTTCTATAGAATTCCCAACAAGAATTATCGTCTCATTAGTCCTCCTCAATCTTAAATAAATATTTTTGGATAGAATTAGTATTCAAAACACCCTAACGAACCATAAGGGAAAACATTCGTTGCCTTTCGGTCGTCTTGCCCAGAAAGCCACGAAGTCCTATTGAATATGCAGAATCAAATCAGGCAAATTCTACAATGTTCTGTTAGAAATGATACATTCAAAAGTCTCTAAATACCTTATATCGAGAGAATTTGAATTGAACTGAAAATGCTCGGAGGACATACATTTTGTAAAATATTCTATCAGATCAGGATCTTCTCTTACTTCTACTGAGCGAATAAAAGATTCTCCATATTAGAACCTGTCTCTACTTTCTTCAAACCCCACACTAACTAGGATTTATGACCCCAAATTGATCCTATAACTCGTATAATAATCTATAATCCATGTGAAGGTCTTTAGCATATCTTTAAGAAAACCACTCCTAAATTATACATTCATTAATTACAGAATCGGGGAGTAGTATAAATGGCAATGCGAACTCATACTTAGCAATCCTTCCAAGTGTAGGTTTAAGAGCGAGGGAGGCTTGGTTTAATGGACTGTGAAGTTTTTCGACAAGAAGTTGAATAAATCATACAGGAGTATGAAAAGTTCCTCTCCTATATGCTAGGCTACTATATGGAGGAGGAGGAGGATAGGATAGGGTTGGCTGTACTGGGCGATGTGTGAGTATGCAATTGAGCTTTGGAGTGGATGCACGAGGGTGAAAAGTTTTCCAAATGAATAACCAACCCACTGAAAGCGTCTTTTATGCTCGACATGAAAGCAGCACGAACTGCATCAGCATCAAAAAGAAACTATTCATGAAGAATTCGACTACCGTTTCATGTTTAACCCGACAAATTAATGATTTCCCGTTTATACTCCTTCACCCATACTAACGACGCTAATGAATTATGGCTTCCATCATACAAGCAAATAAGAAATGCAAAGAATTTAAAAGGAAATTAATTAACAATTGAGATTAATGAAAGGTCACGTCTTCAGAATCTGTTGTGCTGCTTGCTTTTAATTCTCAGAAACTCATCTGCCTCGTACTGACCAACATTCCGTCGGTTTTCCTAATAATTTCAGAAATTCCTCTCCAAAATTTCTTGTAATTTCATTAAAATATTTTTGGCAGAGACCACCACAGAATGTCCTGCTGTTTACAGTAATCTTATTTTATTATTATTTTATTTATTATTTTTATTTATCAAACTTATCTCTTGCGGTCTTCGCGCTTCAGGCTCCGGAATTAAATGGAATTTTGCAATGAGAGAGCTGCGATGAGCAATAATGATGATGAGCAATAATGAGACTTATAAATACAAATTACAAGTCCTCGAAGCGTTTTGGGTTGTGTGTAAACTCATCCTTCAAAGCGCTTGAAAACAACAACCTCTATGGCGTGGAAGAACTTTGCATAGTTCATAAATTAATTAAATTTAGTAAAGACGTGAGGCGAGCTTTTTTTGAAAATGAGCTAAAGACTAGACTTCAGCGAGGAGAAGTTGTTTTCTTTTTTCTTGGTTGTAAGCATTCTGGACACACCGCTCTACCATCGGTTCTTCCTCTTCATCCGTAGCATTTTGACATCCTTATACCGTTTTTTGACTTCCCGGTTCGTTTTTACTTCAAAGGTTTAGAACTTTTTCAAAACAACCAACAAAAGATAAAAAATTAGTTGGTTTTCTCTTTCTAAAGCTTACTTTGCACATAGTTTAGATATATCCGATGTGTCCAGTCAATTGAGGAATCGAGGTGTAGAAGAGAAAAACCATCAGCAACTCATTCTCCGACGACACGACTTCAAAGTTATCGCCTCCGTTGAGAGCATCTGCGTCATCGTCAACCCGTTGTCGACCATCGTAATAACTCACAACTCCCTACTCCCAGGGCGCTTTTAGCCATGCTTCCGTTTCTTCGCGAAGAAGTTAACTCAAGTATCTTCGGTCTATAGAAGATTGTCGTTGGTATTGATGGAAGTTCACTCTTTGACTTGCTTACTTCACACACTACTCGAGCTTGTTGTTAGTGCTTATTTATGTATTAATTCTCAAAGTGTCTATTGTGGAAAAGTGGAAAGAATCGGGGAAGGGTGGGAAGTCCAGTGTGTTGGAGTCAGACAGCCGACAGACTCCAACGCTCCGCCATAATCAGGACTTGAACATTACTTGAGGTGTGAAATTGGTTGCTAGCAAGGATGATAGTTAAGTGTCATCCGTTTCATTGACGACCCGTTTATGTTCTAGGCAGTGTTTATAAGCGTTAACTAAACCTGTAAACTAATTAATGAAGTGCATATTTTAGTTTAAATGAAAAATTCTTTTATTTATTTTTATATCACATCTTTTCTAATTGTATTTGTATTTGGTGAAAAAATATTTACAAAATTTTCACTACTGCTTCTAAGAAATGAATTTCGGTCGCATATTAAGACGTCATCCTTTGCATTTATTTGGGTCGTTTCATTTTTGTTACCAACCTTTCGCTATTACATTTCTCTCACTTCTTGGGGCGCTACGATCTTTTAATCAAGAAACGCGTTGAAGCACGTCGCCATTTCACCATCCACCTTCCGTTCGACGACGTGCCCTAGGGAAAAGGTGGATGAGGTAGAAATATGGTGATAGCGTTGTAGCTGAAAAGAGAAAACAACATTACAAGTATCTCGACGAAGTATCAAGCCAAGGAGTAAAATTAAGGCCATATACTGAACGAAAATTAAGGCCATAAAATTAAGGCCATATACTGAACGATGTTCTAGTTCACACTATTTTAAAAACATCAACTCACTCGTGTTTGTTTTGCCACGTTTACCACGAAAGGGCAGAAAATGTTATGTTGAGAACCATCATATACCGATTGGAATGTCTGAATTGCCTGACCTTCGAACTGTAAAATATCTTGGGCCGCAATGGAAATGTCAACAAAACGACCATAACTTTCATCGTAGTCTGTTGCTCTGGCTCGCCGAGACCCCAGGGAAATGAGTCGTGAGTGAGGCGAACCTTGGAATAAGGACAAACATCCTGCTAGCCTTCTGAAAGACTGTTGCACGTAACGATTACGGCGAGTGCATTTCGGCTCGTGGATCGCCATCTCACGCAGCGGAACTTTATTTACGAGCGGTCCATAAATCCTTATTTCGTTCCGGACGAAATACATAGGGCATCGGATGGCGCCTTTATTTCATTGCGCGTGGTTCTCGTTCTCGCTTTTTGCTCAGTTGCTGCTTCAGTTTCTTGCTTTATTACGTGCAACAGAAATAGAAGGAACAACAACGAGTCGGCATCTACAAATATGTATTACACTGCACTTCGTGGCACCATTTAACCGAAAACGATCCTGGAGTGCAGTTCCGGCGCGAGTCAACCGGAAGCTGGCGAAGTCTGTGAGAGGCGTAGACATTTGAGACCATTAAAGATATTAAAACAGGGCCGTGTTCAGAGCGATATTTATTCCATTCATTTAGCCATTAATTTGATGTACTGGTCGGAAGGAACTAACAACCTACTAAATCCTACACGCTTTACATATAAGAACAAATTACTGTTAACAACAACCAATTAAAAAAATTGGCTGATTTTCCCCTATACTTTGAAGCTCACTTTTTTGTTGTTTACGTACACAAGGGATCCACACAGTCCGTTAATGAAAACGTACTGTATTTACCACTGTTCAGGGATCAAATTTCAATTTGCAAACGCTGCCCAAAGCGCGACAGGCCGCATGTCATAGTCAGACAGCGAAATTGCCAATTGTCACTTTAGAGGCATTCAATTTGGCCGAACATCGGCGGCGACGACGCGCTCGATGACAGCGCAGGGTTTCCGCACATTTGCGTGCCTTCGTTCGCAATGCTACGTGGATGTGGCTACAGGTGGGAAACCATGTCAAATAAAACGCAATGCTCTGTTGTGCAAAGTAGCATCCCTTTTCCCCCCGACTATCGTTGCGCCTGCTCTTAATTTCAGCATTGTAGCATTGTGCCTTTCATGGGCAATATTAGTTTTATTATTGCTTCCCGGAAACAACAAACACGTGATACACAGACACAGGCAGCCTTACTTGTGCGCCCAAATGTATGCAACACAAAAATATTACAAAATTGCAACTGATGGTGGGACAAACATGGACGGCCGGGTGTAGATAGGACGAAAGACGCGAAAAGCGTGAAAGAGGAAAGAGCCGAGATGTGCAAACAGTATTTCCCTTCCTTCGTTGAATTCGTTGAATTTTCTATGTTATTGACTTAACTACAAATTGAGCAAATTTTCCACTTGAATGAGACGGCACTCGCTCTGTTTCCCTGCCTGAATTCCTCAAGGGTAAGGATCCACAGTCGCTTGTGGGAAGCTAGGAGTCGACATCCAAGGCTGGGAGTTGGAATTGGAATTCGGTCCAAATGAACAAGTGAAGTGAGCGATGCAATTTCTGTAGGGAGCAGAGGTCCCAGCAATGGTGCAGTCGAGAGCGGAAACAACCATAGACCTGGGAGGAAATGTAGCTTGTTAGCCACTAAATGCACCACCGGAATTCAATTGACATGTTGTCCAGGCTCAAGTTATTTCACAAGGTTTTTACCATAGGATATGTTACAATTTTTTTGTTATATACCATTTCGAAAGAGCTACTGTGAAAATTTGTCTAAAATGAAAAGCTATATTAATTAGATTTAATTTAATTTTATTCCTCCATCACTATCAACATTTGACGGAGAAAATCGCATTCGGATCTAGTCACCGGCGCATTTCCTTCATAACATTTTCCATATAAATTATTCACAGATAAAGACATGCTCTGTGCATTTTCATTTTGCAGTGAGCATCGCGAAAACAAAAGCATTTCACAAGACCTGGTGTCGAGTAATGCGGCCAAAAGATGCAGGCTCTGATTCGAGAGCAAATTATTACTTGGATTGCAGCCAAATATCTCAGGGACGCAGCCAAGGTTCGCTTCACAGAGTAGCAGAGTTCGAGATGGATAAATTAATCGGTATAAAATGATAGAAAGTTAAATAAGGAGCTTACGAATTTCTCCTGTCTTAATATCTACCTCTACTTTTCGTTAACGTGAAGTTCCTATAGGCAACGCTTTTTTGAATACTTTATTAAAGCAAAAGTCACACCCTATAATTTACAAAATAAACACTTTTAGAAAACATTCTTATTTTTATTTTAATCCGGAAAGTTTTTTATGGTGAGAAAACTAAACTTTTTCCTTTAATTCATGAAAACCACAATTCATTTCACGCTGCTCATTACTTGTCCTCGCCAAACTAAAGGAGTATGAGGAGGAAACCCGTGTGAACCACTTCATTAACGGCCTGATTTTTTGCGACTCTCCTGACTCGACGCAAATTCTGACCCCACTTGTGGCATCTGCTGCGGTTAAATTAATCAGAACAAAATCAATTCATTGATTTCATTTCGCAATTGAGGGTTACGAGAGCAGCCTGACTGTGGCTTACAAAGGTCGATATGGAACAAGGATGAGACTTTACAAGCAACGAAGGTAGGAATGTTATGAAGACCCCAGTGTGATAAATCTCTGTTAGGGAAGTTCGGAAGCATGTCCGAAAATAGTAAATTCATTTTGCGTCACCACTTGTCACTTTGTGTTGCTGGGGTGTCTGAAGATCAAATCCCCACCTCCATTTCGGTTCCCTCGGGTCGCCCTCTCACCATAATGCTGCACTTCAGCTGCTGCTCCCAGAGGTCCTTCATCGCCCGGCGTAGTAATTTATTTCAGCCAAATTGTTTATTTGCATTTCTTCTTTCCGGCCCGTTCTCGCCAAGGGTATCTCTGCAGAGAGTCTAGTCTAAAGGCGTTACTGGCTTTGGTTTGGTTAAAATGTGAATAATGGATGGGTGTTTTTGTTTGCATTCGGGTTTTATTTATTTTAATGTTTTTCATTGTATAAGCAAGGAACCTACCAGGACAATTGTATGCAAGGATCTGTCCTAGAGTAAAAGAATGCACTTCTTTGATCCTCCGAATGCAAATGTGGACGAATGCAAATGACATTTGAATCTTCGCAGCTGGAGAAAAGGGCTTTGCACAAACGTCGAAGTCAACTTTCCAATGACACATTTAAGAGCATTTCCACTTTTTCAACCATTCCCAAAGTAATAAACTGAAATATCACAAAAAACAGTGGTTGTACATCTAGTCTAGTCCATATGTTCTTATTACTGTTGGCCACCGTGGGGTAAAAACCCGGATACCGGAATTTCTAGTGCATTTTGCAAAGATGCTGGAAAAAGTTGGTCATACTATGACTCAGGACTCAGTGAGAGTGTCTTGACTTCATAAAAAGGCATGCATGTTATGCACGAAACTATTTCATCATCCATATGCAAAGGTTGAGAGCACTGAAACATATTTCTAATTTGTGACGTACAGAAATGCACTGAACTGAGATGATTTTCACTCACTTCACATCCTTTGACTTTTCACATTGACTTCGGGTGCTCCTTTCTTTCTGAGGAATTTCCTGTGTCTCTGCGTTTCATTCAATGTCAAAAGCTATGTAGCTTTCGATTCATAAATTAGGAAGTTTTCTCCTCGTTTGAGACAATCACACGAAATTATCCGACCGGAAAACTCTGTCGAATGAAAACAAACAACGAAGGGAAATGTCATGCATTGGACGAATATCTGCAAAACTTCCTTCATCGGGACCACGTTCCACACACCTTTAATTTCAAATGATACCCGAACTGAACAGTCGTGGTATTCCATGGTAGTTACGGAAGTTTTTCCTTATGAAGGCAGACTAATACTTCGCCAATATCTACAATTGGTAAATGGTCACCGTCAATTGAATTCAGTCAGGGAACCACTTTCCTTCAACACTTGGCTCTACAGGAATGTCGCATCAATGAAATCCCGCCGACAGCAAAATCCACTCAAATTCTGTGGAAAGAAAACTGTCCGTGAGCTGAGTGGTAAGAAAGGGCTGAAGTAAGTACTTCGTGAAGTAGGAAAATGAGAAACCAAGAAAAAACATTCAAAATCTGAAATTCAAGTGGTCTCGTATAGAAAAGGGTAAGCGAGACTACTGCTACAATTTCCTGTGTAGTAGACGCAATACCAAAGTAGAATCCATTACCGTGAATTGATGTCGTTTTACTGGGAGGCTTTTGCATGCGATCCCAGCCGCGACTCGTTCACAATTAGCCTTAATCTACACGCACAGCACGATGGGAAATCAACAGTCTCGCCAAGTCTATAACCAAGTGCGAATGTTCAAATGTTCCTGCGGCGCGAGCGCGAGCAAGCTTTGGGGTGTTAGCAGTAGTACAGTAGTGGAATTTGGCAACCACCGGCACGACTCGAATTGGGCTAGCGCGGCTCCGGATGACGCGGATGTCTCAATTAAGCTTCCCATTCGGTAGCCAATTGAGGCTGAAACAACCATGTTGTGGCTTCGGAGCAATGGCGCGGTATTAACGGATAGTTGGGCGTTAAACACAGCAGTAGACTCAATTAGAACCAACCCAACGCTAGTTCACGGTGTGCTTTTGGTTGACAGTTCGACATTTAAAATTGGGGAGGTCCCCAGGTGCTTTCGTTCTCAGATATGAAGTATTGCCGCGCCTATGAGTAATCAGAATCTACTTCGAATATGCAGTGATTTATGTGGAGAAACGATTGGTTCGCTGTAGAATTAAAATCCATTCATTCTCCTTCATCACTTCGCGCCAGAGACCCGAAACCGGCGCAATGTTATCCGGGAGCATAAAAACTCGGCTGAGCCTGAGCTTCCGAACGAATTCCGCTACTAAGACGCTACCAGTCGGAGGAAAGAGGCCGTAGGAGAGCAAATAGAAGAAGACTTACTGCCTTGGCTGCGATCCAAACCGATTTTGCTCAAGGTGGCGCCAGTCTGCGCCTAGTTCTGGTCGTTGCAACTACTGCCAATGCATCTTGGGTGGCATAAATTTTGCTCTGAGCCTCCTTGTGGACGTCTTGTTTAGAGCTAGGGTATACGTAGCGCTTTCCGACCGAGGCAGCGAAAATTGCTCGCTAATCGCATGTACATGAGAACAATTGGGACGTAAATCACATCCCACCATATGGCTGACCTTACCTTTGGAGGAATTCGGTAAGACCATCAGTTCGAGAAGGGAAAACGGGTCAAGCCGAATACTAAATTGCCTAAAATTTTTCTCCGGATCTCCAGAAGTAAGTGGGATGTTTCAACTATCCATAAGTTAGGCTTCATCGTAAATGAAGAATTAGCTCTGGGTTTATTATAGATTTTCCCGAACGATAATTAAAAGCTTTGAAGTGTAGACCGAGATAAGATCCGGTTTTAAATTAATTGCCATCAGCGGAAGCACATGCAATTCCCCTTTCTATTTCGATTCAGGATATTGTTGAGCTTGTAAATGAGTGAATGTATTTCCTATAAATTTTAATCGAATACTGGATCATGTTCACACAGTGTGAATAATTTGATCATCAATCAATTTCATACAACGATTCCTGGAAATTCACAACCTGAACCCGAAAGTGTTACATGTCACAAAAGGATGAAATTTACGGATGGCAAACACATTGTTCAGCACAACGTTCGATGGGATGAAGGGAAATGGCTGACTATCGAGGGACGAACGGACCTCTGGCCTTCTTGCTGAAGCAGACGTCTGTCTCCCACAACAACAGAAACTCCACATTAACGAACACTGGGCAGGGAAATAGCATCTAGCCATCATCCAAGGGACATCGAAGTGTGAGACAAGGGGTGTGTTGGAGCGATGATGCAATGGGATGAAATTCAATTCTAAAGCCATTGCCGGAACGGGTCGAAATAAGTAAGGTCGACGGATAGCAACAACGTGCCAGAAGCAGCAGACGGCCAAACAAAACGTCCTTGACGAAAGAGGCCAACAGAAGGAACCAACCAAACTTTTCATTTCGTAAACATTTGCAACCTTCATAAAAGTGGGGAGTTTCTAGATTTGAATAAATGCTTTGCTCATGTGAAATTGTATTCTAAAACACCTACTTCAGAATTGAGCATTCCAATCCCCAAAACACCCCAGAAAAACTGGGTTCGGTTTCTTCTCTTAGAAATGATGGACATTTCTATACGGCAAATTTCTCAACCAATTCGGCAGAACGAAGATGTTCATTTTGTCTATCTATCTGAGGTACGGAATGCTTCACTTCTCGGAATAGAAACCCTTCATTAGGACTTCGCATAATGACGGTTGTGGCTCCGACTTGAGAAATCTTCAACAAGTTTGCACCAATGAAAGATGAGCGACCGACCGAGAACAGAGTTATCGAGATGGACAGAAACAAATAAAACCGGCACTTGGGCTGAAAGTTGATCCTTTTAAGGAAATGGAATTACGATCTGACGCCTTGCGCCGCCCGAGCACTTGAGAAAGTTAACCTTCCATTGTTTTGGAGTACATTTTCACAAAAAGGCAAACGTATTTGAGGAAATTGGTGTGCTGGAATAATCAAAACTTAAATTGAGTTCGGTCCATGACGCCCTGATGTTTTGTAGGATGGGATGGAAGTAAGATAGAAGAATATAGTTTTGGGTAGTAGAGGGTCTGCGATTAAGGAGTACAGATATGCATGCTCTAAGTTGACATAGTTGCATGTAATTAACAGCCCTTTAAACCCACTCATGGAAAGTTCTTTGGCGGTTTGGTTTGGATTGGGGGGCGATGAAAGGACGGTGGGTTTTGTCAGCCGTAAAGTGTCCCGGCAAGAAATTAAATAAATCATGCAAGTTTATGAAAAGTTTCCCCGCTTCCCCCTCTGCCGGTTGCAGTCGAGTTGGCAGCATTGGCGCGACACGAGCCTGTCTTTCTGTGTGTGTATGTGTGTGAATGGGCGTGTTTGTTTGTGTGCGAATGTAATTGGGCTTCACTGCAACCCCATGGCTCCGAGCGTGAAAAGTTTTCCGCCTGAATGGAAATCCGGCTAAAAGCGCCTTTATATGCCTGCCATGAAAGGCGACGCGGGCTGCGGCTGCAGCTCCTGAACTGCTAAGAAATTATTTATGAAGGATAAAGAGCCGCGCCCGCTGCAACCAATAAATTAACCCGTCTGATGAATTATTTCCAGGCCAGTCCTCCCACTCCTTCCCATTGGCCACAACCTCTTCCGGCGAACTTGTGTTTAATTGCAGTCCAAAGCCATCAATTATGACCGAGTGTGTTCTTCATCGGCCTGTCCACGATTCCGGCTTTCGATGTTCGAACTATTCATCCCTCGACCTGAATCCGTTTGTGGCCAGGTCGATTTTTATTGCCTTCCCATGCGTTTTTGTGGTCGATTCTATTTATTGATTTCTCGTGCCTTTTCGTGAATCTTCCGAAAAAGTTGGAAGAAAAACTGAATGGTCGAGTAAGGTCAAATTTAAACTAGTCCGTTGGCATTTCCTCTATACTCAGTGGTCTTGTACACAACTTTTTATTAGCTTCTCTATTTACCTTCCGATGTGATCTCAAAATAGTTTCTTGATGGACAATGCAATTGATGGGAAGCTCTGGAATATTAAATAAGGAACTTCGGCATTTACCAAGAATTTTTGGAAGAAAAGAGCTGAAAGCAATCATTATAATTTCACGACCCTTTAGATCTGTGATGGTTCGGATGGGTTTCTTGTTGTGCCTTCCCAATGATGGAGTAGCGAAAATGTTTCTGTTATTTGTCATTCAATTATATTTTTTAATCAAAATCAAAATATTTGTATGAAATTCTCAGTGGTCCTACGGCGGAAACAATAATTGGAAATATGCCATTTGCAGTCACAGATAGATTTCACTTAAAAAACATTTCAAGCAAAAACAGAGGTAGAAAAGGCTAGCAGAGCGGAGGCGGAAAAATTAATATTTATCAAACGAAAAAAAGATATATACAATAAAATTTAAATATCGGCAGCACACGATGCACACGGTTGAATACAGTGAGAACAACACTAGCTGTCGGAGATACGTAGCAGTGATGGAAATCAGGGATATTATTCACGGAATTCTATTAAATCGTGCGCGAGTCTCATTGCGAGAATATTTCATGAAGTCTCCCACGAGACAGCTGAATGCACATCGTACTTCAATCCCTCGCGGAGGAGAGAAGGAAGCGCGCTCCTGCTTATTTCCCTCCCAAGCCTTCCAGGACCTCCCCGGCCTCCCACTCATAATCACGGGTTCTTCGAAATGACGCCGAAACAGGACTTGGTGCGGTCGCGACTCGAGACTCCTAAGGCGTGCCGAGACGAGCTGCGAAGGACGATTTTGAGGAGCAACCGGGGTCGAGCCGATTTTTCGCCTGCTCCCTTGCTGATGACGACGACGACGGCGACGGCGACTGTGGTGGAGAAATCTAATTACAAACTCGTTGATAACCTTAACACATTCTACGAGCCGTCTCCGGCGTTTGGGACGCAGAGATGGGGGCTCGGGAGGCAGGTAGGGGGCCATTGTTTGTACGTGCGACACCGCGTTGGGGCAAAGAGCTCGTTTCTTTGCGGGGACACGTAGTCTGGGAGCAAATCATGGACTCCCACACGTGCTGACGTATGCAGAACCCAAGGCCGGGGGACGAGATTCACACCTGGTGGGGTTCGTGGCAGCCCCAAGTGACATCGGCCTTAGAATGCGAGGCCTCCCCACGTCCCTCACGGTCGGCCTCCTCGAGATTTATGATATTTAATATCACCAATGTGAACAACAGAGCGGCAACCACTCACTGTACGAGGATAATTTCGAACAAGAGGCGGAAGAGAGTGCTGAGAGTTTTCGAAATGGAGCAATTAAAGATAGTGGTTATGTTTTAAAATATTTTATATAATTAAATATATTTGATGCATATATTTTAATTAATATAACCTTAATTTCTCTTATTGTATCGTATTTTTCGAGGTACAAAAATCAAGTTACAAATAACTCTAATCACGTTCTGAGACTTGATTCTGCAACTGATTGGACAATGGGTGAAAGGTCAGAATGTGATTATTGCAGCCAATCGAATTAAATCGGCTTAATGAATGCTCGTCCTCGTTAACCGGCCAATACGAACACACATACTTGGGTTGGGGTTCACATGTATGGTGTTCTGTCAAGCACCATATTTACGAGCGAAATATATACATAAATATATTCGAAATACATAGTTTAATTCATCGTTCCCGGAATATCCCGCCAAAGAACTCCGCTCTGAACTCCATGCGTTGTCGATGTCAAGATGGCGCACACACACAAAGTCGACATCCGCACACACTGAGAGAAAGAGAGAGACAGACAGACTCACACGGACGCGCTGAGAGGGAAATGAAATGTAAACACACGGCTGGCTTTGTCTGCGCTCGAAAGGGAAATAAAACTTTCAGCGCTTCGCTCCAATTATTTTTCTCTGCGGAAACAACGGAAGCAACAGCAACAAAGACAGCGGACCGAAGAAGTTACAACAACAACAATAGCAGCAACAATAACAACAACAAGGCGCTAGAGCAAATCCCTGCTTCCGCGCTTCCTCCACGTGACCCGGAGCAGAGCCTGACTGCAAGAACTCGAAATGAAATCACGAAGTTTGTATTTGTTCGAAGAAGAACGAAGTCGGTTTTTTCAGCACTTTTTCTTCTTATCTCTTCTTTTGTTTTGCAACAGGAAGAGAACGAAGAGACGAAGACGAGAAGTTGAGTGCAGGGCAATGGTGTAGAGTTCGGAATTGGCTCCTTGTGGAGGGCGGAGAGCGGCGGCGGCTCCTTCGCTGCGGCCGTAAAACATCCTCTGCCATTTATCAGGCGTACAACTCGATTCTGGACCTGTCGCGTGCCAATTTGCATAATTGGGATGCGCCCCGGGGTCATTGGACGGGAGCACGTCCTTTTGCCACGCCCTCCCGTCTCCTCCTACCACTCGGGCCCGAAACAATGCGTTCCCCAAGTGAATGCGATTAAAATGCACCGCTCAATGCATCATCGCCGGCGAAGTTTTCCCGCTGACGCAATATTTGTGACCACCTGCGGAAGTCGGAAAAGTTCGACGAACGTCGGAAGCTCCGTCGACAGTGAAGGGCGGGGGTTGGAGCAACATATGTGAAGGCGTTGGGGGACGTCGAAAGTTTTCCACTTCATGCGAGAAAGGCACAGACAACGATGGGCCGGCTGTGTCTGGTGAGGGGCGTCAGGGGCGTGTCACGAAGTTTTTCGTTTCAAGTCTTGCCTTAACTTGAATTTGTTGCGCTTCGCTTGATTTCATTTGCAACAGTTTCGTTGTGAAGCAGTCCTGACCCAAATGTAGTTTGTGCAATTAAACTTGTTTTCTGGCAGCCAAATCGACCGCGTTTCCATCAAAAATGAATGTCGTCCGAAGTGATGAATGCTACTGTAATGAATGCCGGAAATACCAAATTTACATATAATTGACGACACCACACCACACCATGGCATTCCTCCAGCCGACGAGAGTCCGGCGAACGGCATCTTAATTGGGATGTTGACATGTAAATCATCGCTGACCAGACAGAAGCTGGCCCACAGTGGGTTCATGGAAATGACTGATTACAGTAATAACCCAGCATATGAGACAAATTCCATGCTACGACCATAACTATTTCTTTGAATATCATTAAATTGAAATTAATTAAATACTGAATATTACGAATGAAAACGATGGAATTTAAACCCAAGTTCAACCCGAACAATTTTCGGAAAATTACAGAAAATCTACTCTACTCTCCCTGCGGTTTATTGCAAGTTATTTTTGAGGAAAACCATTTTCGATGTTTGAGATATCCTTGGAAGCCACAAGAACAAAAATTCCATCAGGCACAGGTTTATTTTTAACCAAATCGAGATTCGATGAAAAGTCCACATGACTTCAATTCAAATTGCAAATCATTTTCAGAAATATCTCATACCGCATTTCAAAAATTCCTGCCTGCACTTTCGTTTGTTTGTGTGTCGATGAATTTGTGCCGTCAGGGAAATGGAAACTCAGTCTCAGCCTCTCCTTTGTTGGGGTTGATCAGAGGCAGAGGCATTACCTCGTCCTCTTAGTGATGTTTAATTTCAGATGTTTCAATTATGTTTCTGTATTGATGTATTCCCTGTATTCCAATTGTGTTTCTGTCCGTTACGACAAGTACCTTTGGGCCTACGAAATGTTATTTGGAATGGAACCGATGCTTTCGAATGCTGAAAACCATCACTTTGCAATTCCATACCCATATGAATTCGGGCAACCTCTCAACGATTTGCATGAAAATTTCAAGTACAAAAAATATACCACTATTTAATTTCCATTTTTCCAGTAATGCAACTAATCCAAGCTGATCCTTTCGTATAAAAAAGTACTTAAATATATATGCTTTTTATATTAAATCACTTTGATTAATTCGACCTGCAAAGAATCCACCATGCAAATAACTCTTCCATCTGGAAATATGATTCAATTAATCAATATTTCTTTGGCAAATAAAACATCCCTTTATTAATAAATTAATAATTAATTCCATGGCACCCAGCCAGAACCCTGGAACCATTGCCCACATATTCAATTACAACTTTAATCAGGCATGTACAAATACATATGTATTTCTGTATGTTTCCTGTCTCCCATTGCATTTAGGTTGAACTGCCAGCCCACACACACACAAGCGGCGGAAGGTTCTTTTCCGAGATTGATGCATGGCTGTCGGTGAAGAGCGAATGGATTTGCCAACCGTCGTTTTGAGTGTCAAGTGGGCAGATGAGCGTCAGGCGCTGAATTGCCGAGTGACAGCGAGTGATGGATGTTCGCGCCCCCAAATGGCATTATTCAAATGACTTCTGCAAACTGCGCCATCCAATTAAACAACCGGCGCAGGCTCCCACAAGGCAAACGCCGATTCATATACGTTCTCTGACGATGCTTAAAGCGCCGCTTATCTTCCGTATATTATAGTACCATATTCAAACATATATAGCAGGTTTTCAACTAATTACTTTTTTGGAAAATTTCGATTTACCATAACATATTTCATTCTCCCTTTGGACAAAGTTAGAAATTGGAAAATTTATTGTTTTGAATCAGTCTATTTAGTGCACCTTAGATCCTTAGTTTCACTTCGGTTTCACACTTGAAACTCTTTTTTGTGTACTCCGATAGTTGGACTTGCGATAGTTTTCTTAAATACAGAGAAGTCATGTCACTAAGTCACGTTCCACACAATGTGCTTTATTCGGAGAACTGCTTTTTGTTTCTCTGACTGGGCAAATGTCTTCATCCCCGCCCCACCTCAGGAGAGGTTGAGTGGACCTTTTGTCGAAAGGTGGCACCAAGTCAAAGGACACACTGCGGATTTGCGGTCTACCTGCCCAAGGCAAGTCGTGTGGACATGTTATTTGTGCGGGTTTTGTAGTTTACAAAGGTTTTGGTCATAGTTGCCCTTTGATGATTTGGTCTGGTGGAAGGACTATGGATTAATACATAAACTATTAATCAATGTGTATGCAGTTGGCATTTGATTAAGATTGCCATAATTGCCTACTTTGATATGATGTAATGAGGATTTCTTCAACATCGATATCCGGTTTGCCTTCCTCCGATTTGTGTTGAGTCAAACCATGTGGACCGAGAATATAATAATCATTTGCACTACAGTAGAGACTTATTTGCCAAATTGTTGCTGGATTTATTGGCTTCGCTGGACCATGGCATCGCTTAGTAAATTAGTGATGGACTTGCACGGTCGAATATGCCAATTAATTTAATTATCAGTTATCGGAGCCCGTATCGCCTTCGCAACATCGAAATACGCATTAATTCACTAAGTAATTTCCGGAAATTTTAATTAATTTACTGATTGAGTGGCCACATCAAACATTGGCTATTTGTTTGACCGCAATACATCGTACATACAGTTGAAACTTGTTGCCGTTTTCCCATTATTCAAATTTTTACACAAAGTTTAGTTTAGAGTAAGCTTCTAAAATAAGCCGAGATAATCAAAAACTATGAACGTTGGAGAGTTTTATTAAGCGCCACAAAAGAAGCAGAGGGAACAATCTTCAAACTTAAATAAAACATAATGTAAGATACCAAATTCATTCTGTCTTTATTATAAAGTGATATTCATGCCTTCTGCCTCTGGGCTGGAATTTCAATAACATTCATTAATAATTTCCACACGTCCGGCAAGCGTGAATCGATGACTGTGAAATGCAAACCTACTTAATATTTTGACAGCTGGTTGTCATTGGTAACTTTTTACAGCGGCTGCAAAGCAACAATTGGAAATTTTTAATTCTTTCACCGGTAGCCACTGATTAATTTGATCGCAAAAAAGCCAATTCACACTCAACTGATTATTAAAGAAATGTTTCATACAGTTGGTTTTTTTTTTTGTTTTCTTTTTTTCACGACTACGTGTACCGTGTTTTCATTTTCAGCTCTTCATGAATAATTTGATGCATGCAGTTGCTGAAAGTGACGCTGTAATTGAACGTGTAAAAAGCGTTTTATTCCTCCGAGTGCCGGCAATGGCTTTGCGAACGTGTCGTTTCAATGTGTATCGAACGGTTGGCTAAATTGATGCATTGGACGCGTAATGGATTTGGAATTTAAAGCAAAAATTTCTCAGAATCCAACGAAGAATTTCCGCTCCTTCAATTCTGGAGTCTTTTGGGAACGTTCGCCTCGAACTCGCCTTCCACATTGCCCGGCGGATTGTAGTTGACCACGACGAAGGTCGCATCACCTCTGCGGAACAGACAAACACAGATAAAGGACTCACATCAAGCACCTCGGCTTACTTTTTGGCGAGTCCGACGCCCAGCTCTTTCGAGGCCTTCCAAACGAGCTGGGTGAAGTGGCCGGCGGTGGGCGAAAACTTCGCGGCCCCGAAGTTGTACAGTTTGACCTCGTCGTACCAAGCCTTGACCGCCTGCTCGCCGGTGACCACGTGACCCACGGCCATGAAGATGTTCTCACCGTACTCGTTGTTGCTGCGGTGCTGTGGCTTCCCGCTCTTGGCCAGCTTCTGAAACGGATCCAAGTTAAAATTACTCGTCGCACTCAAAATTACGCCTGGCACAGGAGCCCGGAGCCCGGAGCCCGACCTGAGCCCACTCATTGGCGAACTGCGAGAGCGGCTTGCTCAGCTGCAGGGGTGGGCAACCGTGCAGGGCGCGGTACTTGTTGTGCGACTCCAGGCACTCCTTCTCGAACTTCGCATCCGCCATGCGTGAGCTCTTCCAACGGTGAGCGGTGAACGGTATTCGAGGTACGATTTCAGTTTCAAAAATCGAACGTTTAGGTTTTCAAAAAAACAAATTATTTATTTTTGACACATCGGGTGACGGCAATAGGGTTCGAAGGTGCGGGGAAAATGAGTTCTGCACGATTGGCAACTTCATTAATAGATTCACAACTTCATTGGCCATTGTATCGTGCTTTTTTCTAAGGTCAAGGTTTTTATTAACCAATGAAAATTAAATTTCGAACTATCATCACCTCCAAATAAATTGAATGAACCAGTAAATTAGTGACAGAGCATTCTGTTTGTCTAAAAGAGAGCAAAAAGGGGAAAAAAGCAAATACTTTTTTTTTTTCATATATCATATGAAACATTCCTACATTTTTTATTTAAATTATCCCAAAGGCCAACACAAATTTGACCCTAGCATCACATTATAATACCTTGAAATTGCTGGAAAAAATTTAAATAACAGGAGCCTCCGAGCTTGAGTTCATTCCTGGAATGTTATTTAATTCGCAAACAATGCTCAAATTCATTGCAAATACGAGCACAATGTGAATTTCAACACATTGTTTCGCCGCCATCCATCGATGCTTTGAACGATGTTGTGGGTTCCGAGAACTTTCTCGCTCTCCCGCCTCTGTTTGTTTTGCCGTCGTGCTCCAACCGAAAAAGTTTCCCCAAATGAAGACTCGTTCTCCGGGAGGGGCCTGAGGGGCTGGAGACCGGTGGTTGGGTCCATGGAACATATGTCGGTATATGTCGACGAACTTCTCCTGCTCTCGGGGGAAAGTTTGCAGCCACCTGCTTCTGGATCCGGATCTCTAGACGCCAGGACGGAAATTAGTTCAGTTTAAATTTTGTTCCGAATTGAATCGCATTTCGATGAAATTATTCAATTTGTATGCATTTCTGCAGGCCAGGGGCATTTTTGACAGGCTGGTATATTTTGATCACAAATTTCGTATACATCGTATTATACGTGGTCAGGTCCAATGTTGTGACTTCGTTGTTGTCTTTGTAGAAGTTAACGGGGCCATTGTTCCATTTGTTGCAAAGTCACAAGTGGTCCCATGTCGGATTTGTTGTTGTCCTTGGCAGTGTAACCTACGAGCTCATGTAACTGGATCCATTTAAAGGCACCCAAAACTCGTAGGAGTGGGAGGCCTTCACCTTCAGTATTGCCCTCTAAATTAATTTTCTCATGCTGCCAAAGGAAGTATGTAGATTTTAATTATGTGTAAAATACCAGAATTATGCTGATTCAATATTTCACAGAAATATGTATACTGTGTACAAAATGGTACCATCTTCTCTAATCTATTCATTTTCATCTCAAGTCACATGATTTATTCGCTGATTTGTTCCTCGATAAAATTCCAATTAGCGATGCATATTTCATTATTATTGATACGAATGCATAGATACAAAGAATCCGCAAGCTGTGTAACATTTTGGGGTTGGAGCAGCAAATAATAAAACTGAGGTCAGTTTGGAAATTTTCCAATCTCAATATTTAAAAAAATAAAAAATCGTAATTATATAAGATACATATTTAAATTGTAGGGTAAATGGGCTTCGTGCAGCCCGGAGACAGCTCTTATACTTGATGTTAATGAAACAGCCGAAACGGTTGAACTCGCCACAAGGCCATAAATATATGCAGAGATCTCGGAGGGAATTCTTTTTGAATCCCTGCAGTTCTGTCACCTCTCATTATGGAGCGGTACAATGCATCATGGAAAATAATGGATCCGAGGCAGTCGTGCGGAATTCTAATCACAATGGCTCTCCCGACCGTAATGAGTGCGGCGGGGATGCGAAGTAATGCAATTAAAATAATGCAGACTTTTGCAATTGTTTACTCTGTCATGAAGTTAAATCTCTGCTTAAGTTCACTCGCATCTCAGCCGAAGCTGCAGTCGTTTGGGGCCAAGAACACATTTTATCGTCGTTGTAAGAGACTATTTGTAAAGAAAAACATTCACGTCTACCTGTAAAAAACAGATATTTAGATTTTATGAGAATCGGGCTTCAACAATTTAAACTGAACTCAGTCAATGATTCTTTCAATGTCATGACGAATTGAGTTTGAGGTATTTTTATCCATGGCTTTTCCAGCAATCCACTGTGTCTCAAAAGTGCTGCCGTTCTGATGATTCTCTTCATCGATTTCTGATCAAATATACCCATAGGAATAGCACATATCTTGCACAATGTGCTTTGCTTCTCCGCAACCAAGGCTCAGCCTCCCGAGGTCGCCCATCGTGGGGAATCGCATTAACAGGTGCTCTGCAATATGGCACGTTCTAGAGGATGGATGAACCAGTGTTTTACGACCTCCAAAGGATGATTCCGAGGCGATTTACATATCAACACCTTTCGGATTTCGGTGCAATTTAACGCCTCGGTGCGGATGATTTCCGACCAAGGTGCACATGATTGCAAAGAGACAGAGGGAGAGAGAGAAAGAGAGTTGGGGAGAGAGATGGAAACAAGGATTGAAATGGCATTTGCGGGAAGAGTCGAAAGGAAGCTTATCGTCAGCAGCTTCAGCACCCGCAATTAAGAATACTTGCGGTTTGCTTTGAGGGAGCAAGAGATATTTGATTGAAATTCCTCCCTACTGCGAGTTTCTTCCTCAAGTGTCGCTGACTCTGTCATCTGCCAAGGGTTTAATGAGCTTGCTTTTGCCTTTAGAGCAGTTCTTGCTTTAAGTTCTTTAATATGCTGCATTAGCAATTACACTGACTCCAAACTCCACACTTGTCTGCTCAGATCTCTCCAATGTGCTTCCGGCTGCAATTATGATTAAACTTTTATTCCTTCGTGCTACCCCACTTGAGATTAAAATATACATGTTTTCCACATCAACTTCAGCTGAAACTTCTCAACATATCCTCATTTTCCCCTTGCACCAAGGAACCCCTTGCATATCAAGGATGATGCCATCTGTTCGCCATCTTAAGCGGAAGCACATTGAAGGGAGTCAAGGAGAACAACAACAAACACCGGATGCCAAGAACAAGAGATGATCTCGCTCGGTATGGGTACTAGGAAAAAATTGCAAGAAAAGCAAATACACTTGCTTCGTAAGTCCTTTGAATTGTAAAATATGAAAAGATATTTATTATTTTCAACATCCCCCGGCAGCATTAATTATCTATGCTAGGGACGGTTGAAAAATTGGTATAAAATTAAACGACATTAGTCTTAATCATCTTAAGAGATAAATGATTACCAACAATTCTGTATAATTATTTATCCAATATCAGTTTCTAACAATCTTTAATTAAGCACTTCAAGTACTGAAGACGCGTCCTTTGAGGAAACCTTGAACCTGGACTTTGAGTTCTCTGAATAGCTGTGCGTTAATTAAAAATATGCACCAACATACATCCTAATGGAAGGACTCTCCAACTGGCATGAGGGCCGTTGAAGAATCGATGATCCGGGAGTGAACGCCATTCTTATTCAGCGGAAACCACCACTTGTTTCCGTTAATTAAAGCGAATGCCGTTCATCAGACTGACCACCACTTAACTCGTCGGAGCTCACATATACACGAATACACAAGGACACACGAGGACGACTCTGAGGTGGAGGCGAGGAATCCGGAAAAGGATTAAACCATGCAGTGGGCCTCGACTGAGCTACGCTTTGGCCGAATACAACCCAAATCCGACGCAGCCCTCGCCTCTTCACGCCCGATCCGACAACTTGCAATTCTGGTTGAACCTCTCTCGGCTTCTCACTTGACGTTCTCAAGAAAATCCCACTTGGAATGTAAACTCCCATCTGCCCTTGGCCCCTCGAGGAAAACAAAGAGGTCGGGCGGAAATGGCGTTCAAGCATACAAATGCACGTGTAAAAAGAACTAGGAGACTCGCAAGGACTGGATGTTGACAGCATTTTTGCCGGAGTCCTCTGCGCCAAAGTGAGCCGGAGTGTGTAAAAACTCGTGTTAGGAATTATGTTTTCCTTTGGCTCTCTTTTCTTTGTTCCATCCAATGCTTTCTTCTGGGCCAATGTTTGGCTACTCGTGTTTGTAAACATCTCAGCAAAAAGATCAACGAAAGGAGTGGAAAAACACAGGTGCATCAGATCGAATTTCTGCTTTATGGGACAAATCGAACTGTCGGTTCTACTTTTGCAAAGCATCGAAATCCCCACTTCCTCCGTTACGGGAGCTTTCTCGAATTTCTCGCTACAAATTGGAAGAGTTTTCCTCTTCTTTCAGACCTGCTTCCAATAGTTCAACCGGGGAGTCTTTCCGGTGAATAACTAGTAATCACAACTACTTATTAACTCTGATATTTGCTAAGACAACAGTGTTATAGTAGGGTGTGAGACCGCGCCCTATTCCTATTTAACCAAGGTCATTAGCGGCTTTTATCGGCGGCTAAACCGACATTGCGTTTGCAAAAATTCGATCCAAATTTAGAGCCCTTTTACGCACATTATTTGTGAAAAACAACCATAATTCTGCATGGTACGTGAGCATATATTTGCAGGCATATAAATAGATATGTGTGTGTCGCAGAAATTGTGTTTTCTGTGACACACAAAACCTAGAAGGTTGGGACGGAAAAGCAAATGGAAAGACACAAGACATAAATTTAACGATTACGCTTTTTGTGGAATTGTGGCCAAAGATGCCGAGCCCATAAAAACCAAACCAGGTGCTGCCGCAGGGTGCCTTCGACGGAGGTAGGGGTTGGCTATGGTACGGTATTTTCCGACTTTAGATGAATGGGATAAAAGTGTTGGGAACTCGAAGAATCCACTTAACGGACAAATATTTATATCAATAGTCTATTGAACGGTTTATGGAAATCCACTTCCGAATTCAGGCATGTTTCCAACGGTATGACCTCTCGGTGTATCCTTAGAATAGCCCACGGTTACATAAAATGCTTGTTCTTATGACCTGAATAAACAATTTTCCCATGGCCAGGGCATGTGGGGAGTATTTCAGATTGTGAAATGACCCTGTTTCGATGTATTCACGAAACGAATTCAGTTGCCCGGAGGACACGGAGACGGGGTCGAGTCGCCGTTGTTGTTGTGGTGCTGGTTTTTGTGAACCAACTGGTTATGGCCGTCAATATTTGGCGCCCAGCAGTTGCCAATAAACTCGCCAGGATATGGAGCGAAGAAGTCACAAAAATTACTTCTATTTGTTTCCTCTTGTTCTCTAAACTTGGAACTTGGAAGAAATTTTCCTAGCGAACAGCACAAAAAAAAACTGTCGTGGTATTATTTTCACTATTCTTATGAGTTTGCTCCAAATTTGTTAATCATTTATCTTTATATTTACAATAAAACTATCTAACAGAGACATTTTTACTTTGTCACCATAATTTTATCATATCCCAACTAAATTCAACGACACTATTCTTTTCTTACCCTTAAGATACTGAGTTAGAGTGGTCCGTTTTGTACCGGATGTTACTAAATAGAATCCTTGAATTTCAAACTTTTCCAATACTAAGTAAAGAGAGGTTGGATTCACTGAGCTAGAAATGAAATATTGCGAAAGAAATCTACATTGTGCAAACTCGAGAGCCAACGAGGACTTACGTTTCAAACATTTCTTTTCACCCGTTCCAGTGAGCCATGAGAAAGCCATGTGTGTTAACGCCATTTCTCTGGCATTTACGGAGAAATTCGAACAGAAACACAAACGAGATTGTTTCGATTCCTCAGAAGAGGAATGGAAGAACTTCTTCTAAGAGCTCATTCTTTCGCATCGAATCCTTGATCGCTCTGAGGTGCGAAGAAATGACTGCCTTTCCAGCACTTCCAAAGGCAGGGAATGCACTCTCTTAACGCATACGCCTCCCCATCGGTTCAAAGCTATCGAAGCAACCAAAGACGCAGTCGGTGAACAGGACAACAAAACTGGATCAAGACCTACCGCAATGTTTTTGCAAATAAATGGGGCTTGCAGGAAGCGTCCGGTAGTTGAGGGAAGCGACGGGGAGCGGTATAATACAGGTATAATACATTGGGTTCCTAAGTTTGGATGCTACCAACGAACTTGTCACCCAGTAAATGTTCTGGAACCTCAAGTGAGTCCTGCTAGGGCGAGATTCGATATAACGCAAGCAAATGCTTGTCTTGGGGTGGTGAAAATACTTTGAACTGCGAAAGCTGAGTAATATGGAAATGTTAAAATAACTGAAACGTGCCACAACCAACTACAGGAAAATGGACGAAAGAATAAAAGGAAAACATTTCACGTTTTGAATTATGGGCAAAAATAGTGACCTCATGTAACCATCCGGATGGTGAACCAGAGTTCGTTTTGGATAAAAATCAGCAACGATAATCAAATTTGGCCCTCGCAGAAACTCAGTTAGTTGGTGCGAAATTCATGGAATTAGAAAATTAAATCAGTTACCGAACCCTTATTGCTCCCATGAAATTCGTTGGAAATGTCCATTTTTCCGGAAAATTTCAGAAAATGTTTATGCATTTATTTTGAGCTTATTTTTATGTTTGAGAAAAAGGTATTTGAGAGCTCTTCATCCATTAATTATGCTGGAAATATAACAAAGTTGAATATGTTTTCTCATTACTCGTCCACCGAATCACCCCTGGTTGGTAATTTTGAACTTAATGTGGTGTTGCAGATAAAATAATCCCAGTTTCAAATCACGTCGTGCGATTATGTTCTCTCTTGTGTTTTGTAATAGTTCACGCTCTCCTCTGGGCCAAGGGAGCGGTGGGACTCCGGCAAATTGCAAATTGCTCCAGTTCTGCAACAGCTGGGAGCACACGACGACTATTGTTCATTAATCACGTACTCCCTAATGGGTTCCTTCAAGTGCTTTGTATACCTTATTTCCATTGAATAGCTTCAAGGTAATTCCTACGAATCTAAATTCAAGTGCTTTGTATACCTTATTTCCATTGAATAGCTTCAAGGTATTATAATTCCTACGAATCTAAATTAAACGGCGAATTTTCCAAATAAAGTATTAAGCAAAAGGTTTGAAGTTTCCAGTGATGGAAAAGAAAATTGCGAGACAAAAATTTAATCGAAATTTGTATAGTAATTTTCGACTCGAAATCAATGATTCAGTTCCTAAAGTACTCCATTAGCAATGGACTGTATCAACCCAGTTCTGATGGCATTTAAATCTCGTGAGGAAGATCTTTTCACCAAATAATCTCCTTACCACAAGTGTCAACGGATGTCTTGACAGCGACCTTTCCGACACATTGTCAGGCTTTTCTCATGATTGATTAATTTCTGATGCTGAAAACTTCCCTTCTAGAGTGGTATCTTAGACAGACTGTCGAGAGGGACCTCTTGGCAGCCTTGTGATAAATGCCCGTGGTTCAGAAAACGACATTGCCCCGTTTGGCCCAACTTCATTTGCGATTCATCGAAGGGATCAACTCGAACCCACAAAGTGGAAAATCCAATTTTGATAATTATAGTTTTCCTTTGATCGCTCCCTCGACTGCTAACCGTTCTGCTCCTTCAATTAATATCTAAGTGGATGGCGGCGAAGTTTCCTTCTTCAACAACCACCGAAAACCCGACAGACATCGAAATGAGCTCGATGATACTACGCTAAAGCAGACTGAGAAAAACTAAGAAAAAAACCCTGAACTTCTTGGAATCTTAAAGAAAAGCCTTCTTACTTTCAACTAGTTTTCATTTTTAAGTTTAAAAACGGTAATTAATGATCCCATAATGGAGTCCAAGCCGTCCCTCGAACAAGATGTGACGAATGACAAGATCCGCTCCACTCGTGAATATTATACTGAATGAGAGTCGAACTTTTAAACGATTTTACAGTCTTTCAGTCCACACATGTCCACACATTTTCACAGTCAACACAGATCGCCTCTATGGCGAGGAACTCGTCGCGCTCGTCGCACTGGAAACTAAACTGCGAACTCGACACGCGCGGACGTGGAGAAGTGAGTGACGACCCCACCGGGTGAGCCAAGCGAAGTGAGTGCGGACGAAGTTTGATTTTGTTTTCAACATTCACACACATGCATGTGAGGAGTGGTTGTGTTTGAGTTTTGTGCTAGTGTTAGTGATACTCCAGCTCCCGCTGTTGCCGTTAATTGTGCTCAAAGGCGAGGAGTTGCAGTTGATTTTCAGTGGAACGCTAGTCAAACATTTCGTGTAGCTGTTCGTTTGAACGCAGTCATGCTTTGAGCGTTCGAATGCGTGCAATTCGTCCATAAAAATATGAAAATGTGGAAAATTTCAAATATTGCATCAAGAGCATTTCCTTTCCATTTCAGTCAAAGTGTGGAAGAAAGAAAGGGAAAATAATTTCTCTCGATCAGAAAACGAATTTTTCAATTTGCAATTTTTGCACGATACATGCCAAACTAATAATTAAAACCATTTTCAACCATAAACCATTAATAATTTCGAGAAATTATCTAAAACAAAATGAATCTGGTGCTTCAGCAGTCATGGGTCATGCACTTTAATGAAGGATTCAATTAAAGTAAGAACAAGTATCGTTCCTGCATGGCGAATAAATCTGATGGAACGAGAGGTAACGGATTTCGAATAGTCTCCGTTTGGTTGGGTGGCTCGGCAAAATGTTGAATACGCCGGTCCGAAGCGAGGAATAAATCGCCGCCATTAATTTTATGGGAGCCCGTCGTATGTGTTTCCGTTCCGTTCGGTGGGGGCAGTCAACAATCAGTGGAATTTCATCTAACAATCGGCGGTTTGCGTCGTGGACGAGATGAGGGGATTTATATTTATCGATTGGCCATGAATGCGGAAGGGAGACGGGGAGGTCGTCATCACATGCCCACGTCTTTGTGGGCAGCAGAATGGGAATCACAAAGCCCTGGGGATCAAAGGGTTCAACTTGTTATCGCCGGGATCATTAGTGGACAATGAAAGCCCTCTGAAGGATGTGTACTAAGAGAGGACGAAAGAACAGGAGAATGTGAGGGAAAGCTAATCGACCAGAGAAGAAAAGTGGATACTGGAATACAATGTTAAGTGCATGGAAATCCCAAACGTCCACTCCATTTGCCCCATAGGAGGAGGAAAAGAACCTCTAGAATTTGGAAGGCCAATCGAATCGGACACGTGAAGAGTAGACATCGAATAGATTTAAGTTGATTGACCTAGCCTAACTTGAAAGCAGGACGCCTTTAGCAGGACACGGTTGAACGTCGTAAAAGCTCTATCAAGTCTACCTGAAATCAACTAAAGGATGTAGCTAGAATGTGACCAAGCGGAGGCCGAGGAGGGCAAATGCAGAACCACGTTCGAGACCATGGAACTTCTCACGTCATCCGCGAACCAAGACGTTTTCACTCACCGACAGAACTCCCTACCGGATTTCTCCCATCGCCGTCGGCGCCTAGCCATTAAATTGCATCGATAACATTCGTAATTTGGATCGCGATAGATGGCGACGGCAACATGTCGTAACAGCCGTAACTCATCGTCAGACGATGACGGACAACGAGCCCCAGTCATCGAGATTGCCGCGAAACGTCCTGGGGTCACGACGCGTCGGTCGTTAACGCCGCCGAAGACGTGCGCGTGTTACGACAGGAGGCGAGAACAACGTCCCCCGGGATCAGCGTGGACGCCGCCGCCAAGTCCTCCGGCCACAAATTACACGGCAATTCGCGATGGTCCTCGGAGCGATCCATCGCCGCCAATCAATGTACGAAGGAGGTAGCGAGAGTGGATTCAATTACAACGATTGATTCGTCGACGAGGCGTATGAGCGCAGGAGTCGTGCGATGCGACTGAGAATTAATATCCACGACTTCTCGGCCTCTGGACGATTTCCCCGAGATATGACTAAATTCCTCCGGCTCCTCCTCCTGCTGCCGCCCCCCACCTGTCGCTGGCATGATAAAATACGGCGTAGCCATGGAATCAGGACGAACCCAATTTATTTCAGTCTGGAGCTTGCAGCCATCTCACGATGCCCGATGCCGTAAGTTGCATGGATGCAGATAAATACTGTATGGCCGAAGGCATATCTTGGTGCAGCTGTCGGAGGCACATTTGAAGGTAGAAAGAGACAGCAATCCAGGCGCTTCTTTGAGTTCCTCCCGCTCACTTCCTCCACTATCTTCCTTCCGGCAACGACACGAATTTCATAAGAAATAAATGACAAATATTCTTTTGAGAGTTTGACCGGGGAGAAAAGAAGCAAACACTGTTAAATGAATAGACATTTATTGGAATTCCTGAAGGTCACTCTTGGAGGATCCTCGCAGTGATATCGCTGTGCCAGTAACCTCTCTTTCCATCCATAGACAAATCACACCAGTCAACCTACAGGTAGACCCTTTTGTAGTCACCTGGAAAAAGCTTCCATCGACCCAGCCACCAAACTATGGAGAGACCTGGGAGGAACGACGAGACGAGTTTCGTCCGCAAACCGAACACAAGATCCCCCAACAATTTCTGGATGCGTTCCTCCCGATCTCCAAGGAAGAGGAGCAGCAAGTTCAAGATCTAGCTCAACAACTCCGCTCATGTACATGTGGATAAAGAGTTCCCTACAGACAGACCCGCCCTATCTGCCAACAGAAACAGCTCCACTCTAATTATATTAATAAAAAAATGTAATTTTCTCTTCAGTCATCCCCAGTCTCATTACATCGGCACCCTTGCGGGAACGTTGGCCCTGAAGCCGCCCATCACATTCCCCGGCGGATCGTAGTTGGCCACGACGCACGTGTAGAGTCCGCTGAAAGAATGCAAAGTCAGATTCAATGTTGGAGCTACAAATCTTCGCCATTCACGGCGAACTCACTTCCTAGCGATGCCGATGCCCAGTTCCTTGGAGCTGCGCCAGATGACCTGCGTAAAGTGGGCCGCAGCTGGCTCGTACCTGCAGGACGCGAACTTGTGCCGGACTCCTTCCATGTACCAAGTCTGGACCACCCGCTCGCCGCTCACCTCGCCGGCCATGGCCATGTAGATGTTCTCCCCGTACTTGCAACTGCCGCGGTGTTCGATGGAGCCGCGTCTGGCCATCATCTGAGGAGGAGAGTTCAATACCAGACAGTAAAGTCAGGGGCCTCGGCGACCACTCACCTGCGCCCACTCGGCGGCGTAGTCCGAGAGTCGCTGACTCAGCCGCAGCGGGGGACTACCGTGGAGGGCCCGGTACTTGTTGTGGGCCGCCAGGCACTGGATCTCGAATGTGGGTTCCTTGAACGCCATCGCGCACCTGATGCGGAGGAACAACCGAATTAATTCCCAACTTTAGCGGAGGAGAAACTTTCCCGACATGTGAGAAGGACGAAAAGTCCCGGACAGGGAACTTTTGTGGAGAGTAGCGAGAGGTAGCAAATGCTCCAAACAAGGTTGAAGGTAGGATGGAAGGGGAAGCCCCGCGTGGGCTCAAGCAGTACACAGAAGTCGGAATAAAAATGCAAATTATGCTCGTTTTCAGGCCCAGCAAAGGACGCCGCAGCACTCCGGGTGCTTCTGGTACCCAAATTGCACATCTGCGGATGACCCCCCACCGCCCCCTCAATCCCGCACCGACTCTTCGGGCCGAAACATTTCATTTTCGTTTTGTTCTCCGGTTGCGCCCCAAATTTATGCCTCAAAGGTTGGGGCGCAGGACTAGACTCTAGTAGAGGAGACGAGGGCCATTATGAGTTTCGTGTGGACCGTCAGGGAGGCGAGCACTCTTTTTTAGGCAGGCCGGCCCAAATGAGCAAATGAAAAACCTTGTTGCATTATTTAACAGGACATTCACATGCGTACGCCAAGATTCTCCACATTCGGGTTGGGTCGTTACGATGCCACGAGGAACAACCCAGATGCGAATTAAAAACCCTTGAGTTTCCTCTCTTCGAATGCACCAGGAAATCGAATAAGTCGTTTCGGAAAGCCCTACAAGGGGCCTTAATTTGGTAACTGATTTTCACAGGATGCTTCGTTTCACTCGCCCACTCGTTTCAGGCCTCGACTTAAATATATGTATATGGGAAAATCGACACTACTCCCAGCACTCAGACTCAATCTTTCCATAAGAATTTCCAGAAGCAGAGCTCGACGTACCTAAACTTTTGCCCTCACGTAACTTAGTAACGAAGGAAATGCAGGAAAAGTCACGGAATTACGTTTACCATAGATCGCGTCGAAGCACTCGCGTCGCCGACGATCGGAGCCCACTTATAACAGAGAGCTACTCGACTGGCAAAGGCTTTCCAATGCCCTCCCCTACACCTGTTGGGAAAGGTCAGTTCGTCCCCACTGCCCTGGTAGGCTCCGGTTTGTCCAGGTTCATCACTTCAACTCGGAGCAGAGGCTCCAAGGAGAACCTTAAATAATGGTGGAAAGGGAATTTCCTCACCTGTAGTTCCGAAACGAAGATGCCTCCCCGTGAAGTGCGGGTGGTGTAGGGTCCCAGCACTCAGTCTGGATGGTGGGCCGCGCTCCCATTTGTTTTCGCTTTTGTGATAACGTCTTTGTTTACATGGCGTGACACATGCAGTCGTCGCCTATTCTACTGGCCCTCTGACTAGGCATGAGCCCAGCTATGTATGTTAATACCACGCCGATATCAACTCCGATAAGCTACGCAGAAATCACAGAAGTCGAGATCGGTTTGGACAGCAGCGTTGCAAGCCTTATCAATAGGTGTGGCATCCAAAGCCAAGTACAGGTGATTACTGCAAAGGAAGATTTCGCGGAAAGAATAAAAACGGTTATTCACTTACTTATTACATTTCCATTCATGAATACATACGAATCTTACATGCCTATAAACTCTACGTGCATAAAACCCGTCAACAACAATTAATCAGAATTATGTTTGCACAATAATTAGTTATTGCTTTCTGAGTTACAAACCTTATTTCCGATGAAAGCCTTTCCACTGTCCTCCTACTGTGGCACCTCAAACGGTTTTCTTTAAATTTGAGTTCCTTACTTTATCTGTATTCTTTTTAATTTACTTTTATTTATATGCACACACACTATTGAGTGCCTTTGCCCAGACTGTCTGACCTCACGGGTCTTTATACTATCCCACACTCTCTATACCCCATTATGAAAACCCGGCAATACTAGCTCAGAGCTCACTAGCTCATATTTGAATTGTGCGAACCCGCCGTCGCGGATAATGAATCGCACTGAAATTGATCGGCAGCGTTAGATTCTCCCAGAATTATCTTCGACACTAAAGGTGAGGGGCAAATAGGAAACTTGATTGAAATTAGCACGCTTAATTCTCTCTGTTGGCAATAAATAGTAACAAAACAACTTTTATTCTACACACACATCAACAACTACTGAGTATCACATTTGGTACTGAAAGGAACATTATTATCAGAGACCCATGGCCAAAACCCTTCCGCCCCTCACACGGCACTCTTGCCGCGGGCGAAGGGTGAGCTGTTCTTGGTCTTCACGTAGAAGACGCCGCTCTTGGCCTGCGACGGCTCGCCGCCCATGAGGAAGAGGCCGTCGGCCGTGTGGTTGCAGTCCCAGCGCCGGCCCTGCCGCTCGCACGGCGTCCCCCAGAAGCCCAGCGGTGAGTTGATCGACTCGGCGAACATGCGGTAGGCGCGGATGTGGGAGCAGCCCACGTAGAAGCACTTGCGCTGGTAGACGCCGTAGTTCGGGTAGAAGGTGGCGTTTCCGGTCGGCGCAAGGAATCCCAAGTTGGCGCTCGTCTGCATCGACTCCACGTACTTGGCGTCCGAGGGGTCGATGCGGAACTCGTCGCTCTGGTGCCGGAACTTCGGGCCGGCCGGGTCGAGGGCGAAGATCGTGTTGTAGCGATCTGGCTTCAGGCGTTTCCCGGCTGCGCCCGCGATCTGGGCGCCCAGGGAGTGTCCGATGACGTAGATGTCGTCGTAGGCCACGCGCTTCGTCCGATGCAAGTGGCGCGTGAAGTTGGCCAGCAGGGCGCCGAAGCCCTCGATCATGCGCACCACCGAGAAGTAGTTCAGGTTGGCGGCGTTCGCGCTCCAGTCGGCCACGATGACGTTGAAGTCGCCGCGCTTAAGGTACGCGTCCTTCACGTCGCGGTTGAACGAGCCCCGGCTCTGACTCATCCAGCCGTGGACGATGATCCTGCGGAAAAGAAGCTCATCAAGGATGATCCAAACAGTTGTCTGTCCTCACTCACCTGGTCGGCTGCGAGGCGTTGAGTCCCGAGAATCGCACGGACTCCTCGTCCAGGCCCAGCTCGCGACCGCAGTCGGGGAACTCGCGCCGGAACAAGTAGAAGCTCATGCGCATCCGCGGCGACCGGAACGGGTACAGGTTGCGCACGAACTTCCGCAGGAAACCGAGGTCGAGGAACTTTCGCAGGCCGCGCGGTTGTCGCAAGTCCTGCGCACACTGGTCCCACACGCAGAACTCGTCCGTCTCGCTCTCGTCCTGCAGCTGGCTGACCAGGTCGGCGCTGAGCGCGACCTCGTTCTCCAGCTCCACCGGCTCCGACTCTGGCTCCCACTCGACGAGAGACGTCGTCTGGGCGCCTGCAATGAAAAGAGGGGGAGGGGGCGGGGGTCAGCATGGGCCGACCGTGAGCCGCTGGCGAAACTCGGTGCCGAACTCACCGATCTGTGAAACGACGGCGAAGGTCGCGGTCGCGGCCACGGCGATCATCAGCAAACACTTGTGCATGGCTGCCTGCCTTCTGGGATTTGCGCTGTTCTTGTTGTTGTATTTTCTGCCCAGTTAGTGTTGTTATTGCTCTATTCTCCTTGTTGTTGTTGTGGTTTTGTTGTGTTATTTTTATATTTATCGCTCTAGCTACAATAATTGCCGCGCGCCGCCGCTCTCGCCAGCAGTTATTGAACTCTGATCGCGGCCGTCGGTGGCGCAACCGCTTTTATACAGCGGGCACCTGGTCGCGTCCCTCCATCCCCGAACGCCTTTCCTCCACCGAGCCCCAGCACTTGCTTCATGGAAGCCGATCGAGAGCAAACGTTCTCGGCTGCACTTCCTAAATCGGCATCGCCTGAGGTTGACTGAGTCGTCGTCGCTCCACGCTCAACGCACACTCTCGCCAAAATGTTAGTCGGCCGAGCGCTCGAGTCACGGGGAGTCACTGATGAAGTCTACCAATGCTGGGGACAGCCCAAACTCGATGAGTGATCGAGTCTAATGAATTAATCTAACGCCCAGCATCTCAGGGAAAATCCCTGCGTTCGGATGCAAGAACTCCAGTAGTGACGTTGACATGGGATTCTGGAACCCCCGTGGCAATCGCAAGCCCAGTTTGAATTATTCATTCAGTCATTCACACGCTCGTTCCCGCACCAGCTCCCGCCTCACACCGAGTCGCGTGCGAAATGTCGATTGATCGGTGAAAAGGCTGAGATATGCAGTGCATTTGGCATTTGATCTCGTCTCCAACTGGGCCGCAAACTAGGAAGGCGATTCGATGTAAATCGTTGGAGTCGGAGTCGTCGCTTGAGTCGAATTCCGTTGTCCCAAAATGAGATCGCGCTGAGGTCGGCCGGAACTAGTCGGTTGCTACGTGGATAATGCAAATTTCGGCAGTTGTAATTTCAAGTTTCCAAGATTTCATGGGAAAATCCTCGACGACTTAATCACTTCCGGTCGAAGACGACCGCTAGAGCTTCCGCTTCCCTTTCGCCCACACTGGTTGCGCTTCTTCGCCGCGAAGCCACGAAGCCACGGCGACGATGGCGCCGGCACGTCATCCTACATGGGCTTCGAAACGCCTCTAATTCGACTCGCGAATGAGGTTGCGTTCGAGCTGAGCCTCTGCAATCGCAATTCAAATGCGAACGGACCGCGCTGGGCCGGACCTTGAATGGAACTTAAATTCGCTGACCGAGTGAGGAATTGGAACAGCCCACGCTCTCCGCATTCCTTGCGCCCGTCACGTCGTTTCAGCCCCCATCTTCTCACCCCCTTTGGGCGTCCAGGTGGTGTCACGACCCCCACTACGACGTCGTTGTAATGAGGTTCTTGTATGGCTGCGTCTGTCGTTGGATTCATTTTATGTGCCTTATAGTTGTTGTTGTTTCTGGTGTCTGCTCCGCACGTTTCATAATGAGAGGCGGCAGCACCGGTGGGCGCCAGATGCAGCCCCAGTGTTGACAACGCATCGCAATGCGGTCGGGTGACTTTTCGAAACTAATGCAGATTTTCCTCCACTGTCTCGCTGATGACATTAGTGACTTTCTGCGTTTGTTTGTTGTTGTTAGTATTGTTGCAGTTGTTGTTGTTTCTTTCGCCGCCTATGTTCAGCCGTTTCAGCGTGACTTTTGGCATTTCACTTAAATAGGATTTATTTCCCTCCACCTCAGGCGCTTCTGCTACTTGTCATTACGAACCGAAAAATAAAAGCGGCCAGCCAGAGGAAAAGCAATGTAATTATTGAAGCACATTATTTTTCTAGGTTACCGCAAACCGAGTGCAGGAGGCGGCTTTTCTATCCACTCCTCACACCCTAGACCAATCAAGCTTCTTGCTTCCGACACCTCGGGTATTTGGCATTCGACGAAGCTAATTCTTCCAACCATTGAATGGGTCAACCCACTTTCCCAGAGGGTTTCACTCCCATAAAAGAAAACGTACCAATAAAAGAAAAAACTATTTTCAAAGAAATCTTCCTAAATAAGCAGTCATTTATGGAAGGATTGGTTTTCAAAGTGTTAAAATCTAATCCAAATATTCCATAGGAAAATGCGTGAAAGTTTAAATCTCTACTTTATTTTAAATTAGGTTACACAATACGAAATCGCATTTAAAATCGAAGTCAATCACAAGCTCAACTGGACAGCCGGAGCGTGGGTTCGCGCCGGGCGCCAGGGCGAGGGAGGGCGCGGACTGACGACCGAACACAGCGGGAAGGAACGAGGCAGGAGATCCTGGACAGGTGGCGGTAGGGATTAACCGGAACCGCAGCAGAGGGAGGAGGGTGGAGTGAGGTCAGAGCCTGGAGTCCGCGCTACTCCTCGATCGTGCAGAGGGTGGGCGTGCGGTTCCTAATACTGTTGGTAGGCGACGAGTTGGCCGAGGACGAGTCGCCGCCTGAGGAGCTGGAGGACGATGACGAAGACGACGACTTCTCCTGGCGCGGCTGCTGGGGCTTCTGGCGGTGTGGCTGCTGCTGGTGCTGGCGGCCGTGCTGGGGCTTCGGGTGCTGGTGGTGGTGGTGCTGGGAGTGCGGATGGACGTAGATGCCGGCGGCGCGGAGCTTGCGGTAGAGCGAGATGTACTTGCCGGCGGTCGTGGTCTTAGGAACGATGTAGCGCTCGCAGAAGGCCGTCTTGCTGTGGGCCGCCTCGCTCAGCTTGTCGTAGGCGAGGGCCTGCAGGAAGGCCAGCACGAACGTGTAGCAGTTGTGGACGTCCTCGTGGTAGTGCTCGACGGTCCACCGCGACGGCTGCTTGCAAGTCTGCAATGGAAGGAGGAGGGAGACGAGTGAGTGAAGGGGCATGCGGTGGCATCGATGGCCACAATTGGGGCGCTGTTGCGGTACCCGTACCCACCTGGAGCAGGACGCTGTCCCAGAGGTCGTACCAGGGCTCGGGCACGTCGCCCACCAGCAGGCACTGCCACCACTCGGCCATGTGGTCGGCCCGTCGCCGCTGCAGACCGTGCCGGTCGAACTCCACGATGCAGCCGCTGGACGTCGTCACCGCGATGTGCAGGTCGGTCGCGTTGTTGTAGTCGCTGCAACGAAACCGGAAGAGAGCAGTGGAGGGATCCACGAGGACCATCAATCGGTGGCTGGCGAACTCACTTGAGGAAGTCGCCGGTGGTGGGGCGCAGGACGATCGCACAGGGGTACTGCGAGGCCCGGACGAAGGGGTAGGGCAGGCGGAAGGGCAGCAGTCGGCCGGGGGGGTGCAGGCCGAACCCGCCGCCGCCGCCCCCGGTGTCCAACGGCGTCTTGCAGTTGGGGCAGGCGCTGGGCAGCTCGAAGCAGAAGACCTTCACGTTGCAGTGGTGGAAGCACAGGATGCCGGGGTCCGAGGTAATTGTGGTCGTCGCCGTGGAGAGCATTCTTCCGGCTCTTCTCCTCCCCTCTCTCTCTCTCCGTTCCTCCCCTCTTCGCTCTCCCTCTGGGGCTCCTTCACGGGCTGGTGGACGTGATGCCTTGTCCTCTGCGGTCCGTGTCCTGAAATGGAAATAGTCTTTTGTTAATAAGGCCAATGCAGCGACTCGTCGACTCGGCTCGCTGGGAAGGCTGGGGAAGGGGGCTGAGGGGAAGGCCTGAGGACCATCACATACACACACATACACACAGATGCCACTGCATCTGCCTAATTGCTCCGCAGTTAAGATGAACGGACGGCATTTGGCTGCCGTAGTCGAAATCGGATTGGCCAATGTTGGTCAAGTGGAGTGGAAATGACCAAGACCGATGTCAACAGGCCAACAGCCGTCCTCTTCCATGTCTTGCTCGTTCTCCTCCTCCTCCCTCACATCCCCGATGCCATTACTTTTCGCAGCATCGTGTGCTAGTGAAAGGACAATAGATTCCACAAAGGCTCTGAAATCGCCGGAGAATGGAAGGATATGCAATCACATCTCTGAGGACAATTGAAGTATGTCAACTTTAGTTTGCTTGATGTTCGCTGATGGATTTCTCTTCTTAATACCTCTTTTTAAGGCTCATTTGAATTTAAATCGATTGTTATTCAAAATTCTTTGTAATGCTAATTTTCTATTACCACAATTCAATTCAAGAAAACACTGCAGAAATTAGCTTTTTAAAGGTTTTATGGAAGAATCAAAATGAATTTTGTTAGAACAATAAAAAATTTGAAATATTTCGAAATTTTCGGTTTAAACCCTCAGTGTATTTCACAGAAAGCCAAAAAATTACGTCCCTGACCATTTCGGTATTCAACTTAATTATTTTATTGGGCTCCTTTTGTCCAAACGGACACTCGTCGGCGGTTGAAGACATCGTTGCTCCCTCACCACTCCCGCCACCGACCGTGGCCGCACTTATCTAATTGAATTTATCTCGACCATTATCTCTCGCGCTCCCGAATCACATGTTCGATCTCGAGTCGCCGGCACCGCCGACCTGCCAAAACATAAACAAACCGGCAAGAGGCGAGACTAGTGCGCGCGCACTGCGAGAGAGCGATGGCCAAGAGAGACCATGCCGAGCATGGCCGAAAGAGAGGCCTAGCGAGAGTTCCACGCACGGGCAGAGGAAGAGGAACAGACAGTGAGTGGAGGGGGCGACTGAGAGTGAGCGGGATGCCTCGTGGTCGCACCGAGGGAAATTTCTGGAGCCACCTCGCCGTGGTGACTTCGACACGCACTCCCCAAGCCACCACCGACACCACCGCCACCACCCAGCCCAGTGCAGCGAGGTGGGGTCGATGCGGCTCCTAGCACAGAACGGTTCGGCACACCACAGGGGTTGAAGACTCGCTGCACCCTCGGCGCTCCAGTAGAGTGCGAGCATCGGGCGAATACGGTCGTGTTGAAAGCGAGCGGGTCGAGCCACAATCGAGCTGAACTCCTGGATGCACCACTTGCCAAAGTCAAAGTGCCAGTGCCAGTGCCAGTGAAAGAATCCTCCGAGACAGACTTCGCCGCTCGTCAGCAGCAGCAGCCGCAACACAGGTTACTCGGCGGATTCGGAGTAGGATTATTGTGGAGGTTCGGCAGATCTACCAAATCACGCCAATCACGAACGCAAATATGTATTTAGGGGAGAACTGAGTTGTCGCCTCTTCGAACACGTCTCGTCTCGTCCTGCCGTGGGTCGGGTCGGATCCTGTCGTGGTGCGGGCCTTCGGTTGTCAAAACGCTGGTCGGCGGCGGTCGCTAAGTGACGTTTGTTGTTGGCCTGGTTTTCGTTGTGTCACGCTATGGCGTCCAAAGTGTTCGTCGCCTGGTAACCGTTCCACCGGAGCAGGATAATAACAAAGGATAAAGCCCCAAAGTCACCGCTCAATCGCTCACTCGCCGTGCCCTCGGTGTGTCAAGAGATCCAAGCCAAGTAATTTTCTCCCTATGAAGCTCCCATTGGCGCCTTTATGGTCCTGGCGGAGCGATCGAATCAACCTTGCGCATCCTCCCACGTCTCACGTTCTACCCCGGGAACTTGTCTGTTTCCCAAGTGCTGTGTGTGTCATAAAGGCCTTAACGGGTGTCTCATAGCCTGCCTCGACATAAATGCAAGCTCCTGCTCACATTTAAATGGGCGAAACTATCGAGGAATTGTCTCCGTACTGACTCGAACCGAAGGATAAGCCAATGAAATGGCATTAAAGCGCTTTGCGAAGTCACTTCATCCCGCCATCCGACGACTGCATCAGCCCCAGGAGCCGAGATCCTGCCCTCACATCCCTCTCTCCCCGTCCCTCTCTCAAGTCGAGTTGAATATTCCGCCTTTTGTCGGATTCGACTCGGCAGGGGGAAAAGTTGGGAAACCACTCGAGGACTGAACAAAACTCATGCAGTATTAACGACAGTTTTGCAGAAATGATTTTCATGTTTCTTCTCGATGTCAGTCTGAGGGCAAAACCATTCGTCGTCCCGTCGTCGTCGTCGTCATCGTCTTCGAAGTCATCAAATATTAAACCCCCATAAACGAGGGAGCCGACGACGGGTACGCCCAAGTTCAATCTCGTCCCGGGCCAGATCCGTTTTCGGATGCCTTCTCGATGCTCGATGCCGGTGTCGACCCCGAGGGCTCGTGTCCAGGTGTCGCTGGTGGATTTTCCGCCTTGAGGGGGCCCGGCTCTGTTGACATCGGCCGCGCCGGGACGCGAGAGATGTCTATTAATCATTCCTGGCTCTCCTCCTCACACGTCTCTCAACCTCATTCTCTTCGTCCTGATCTCCCGCCTCAGGGATGTGTCCTTCAGATGGCGAATTTTAAAGGATGATGCGTCTTCGAGGGAGCCCGGCAAGCGATTTGTTCCGCTTCCCCGAACCTCGAGCCCGGTCTCCGACTCCTTCCTCTTTCTCGTCAGCATCCCGTCGCCCTCGCCCTCGCTCCCGTCCTCGCTGTCGTCCTCGCCCTCGTCCTCGCCTTCGTCCTCGCCACGAGCGAATAAATCAGTCGGAACTTAACACGTTGTGTGGGAATCAGGAGCTCGGTTGGCGGCAGAAGCTTCGCATAATTCATAATTTAATTAAAAAGGGACCGAGAGCGCACAGGCAACCAGGAGCAGGACCAGGCGAAAGAGATGCCAAGCGGCTATCTTTCTCCCTCTCACTCATCATGCGGATCCTTCGTCGCACTCACTCTCACTCACTGTCTGCCTGTCTGTCCGTCTCCCTCGCTCGGTCGCCCGACACGAGACGGAAATCCGACGGATGCACGTTCGAAATTTAAATGCGCGCCAACCCGGCTTCCCTTTTAAGCTGCTGTTTCTGGTGTTGTTGCTCGCTGTTGTTTCTTGTTGTTGTCGGTTGTCTCTGCCGCCTCCTCCTCCTCCTCGCCAGGTCTCGCCCACCGGAAACATCAAAGCAATTTTCTCGCATCACACTCACACAGCTTGCGGCTTCCAGTCGCTCGGCAAGCATATGGCCCGGCTCCTCGCCATTGTTTCCGCTTCCGGTCGTCAACGGATCCGCCAGCGCCATCGCCATCGCCTGCGCCATCTCCATCGCCGACGGGCCCGAGCCAGAGCGCAGATTTGTCTGTTGTTTATCCTCCTCAAAAACTCAACGGGCCCTCGGTGGCTCGAGCCGACTCCACATGCCCTACCGCCGAAAGCCCCCGCGCTTCATGGCCCCAACCGTCCCCAACCGAGGCAGCCGACGAAGGCGTCGTGGGTAGGGCGGCGAAGGTAAACCGAAAAATGGGCACGGACAAGGGACATGACCACATCCTGTCCATGGAGCTGCGTGTCCGTGTGTTCGACACCTCCTCACGCACCCCCACCCACTCCCACACACACAGACGCACACCGTCGCACACGCTCATTGCCCATTGACATCTCGGCGACGCATTAGGACGACAGGATTCGGCTCCTTCCGCTCCGGACTCTCCCGCTCCCCATCCCGCCCCGTTCACACCTTTGAGGCTTTCGTGGCATGTCGTCCTTGTCGAGCAGGCGTCTCCAGTTGTTGTTGTTAATCACACAGACTGCTGGTGAATGTGGTTCTGTGTGTCAGAGTGTGTGCGATTGTGTGTGTTTTTGTGTGGCTGGGGCGAGGAGGACGGACCCATTTCACCCCCTCATCCGTTGTCCTCGTCACTTTCCCCCGGCACGATGAAAAGCGAAGTCCTCGTCTCGTCTCGCCTCCCCCACCCCTGACGCCCCAACTTTAATGAAGCGGCCACAGGAGCTGGCTTTAAAACATGGCGCCGGCTTCATTTTCTTCGACTCCGGCGCTGCGGCGGCTCGGCGCGAGGGCGAAAAAGATAACTTTTCGGCTTTCAAATGGATATCAAAGCCATTTGGCCGGCAATAAAAACCAAGTGGATTTCACATCGCCACTTATTGTTGTTGTTGTAGTCCTTTATACAAGGGAGAAGGAAAGTCTTGTGAAGAATTTCCCTCCGTGATAGACTTTGCATGACAGGGATTAGAGGGATTAGAGGCGGCGACGAATCGCCGGGAGTGAATAATTAAACGTCATATCGTTGCGTGTCCGGAGAATCGCGAAGGACTGGAGGGCAGTCGAGGGAGCGAAAAAGGATGACGGAGGGACCCAGGGCTCGCCTCGCCTCATCTCGAGCGATTGGCCATAAAAATACTATTTCAATTACGGCGGACTTATCGGGGTCCCCGGACCCCGCATGGGCCACGACGGCCGTGTCGGGTTTCACAAGCCCCCGGTGACCCAAATGAAACCCGGAGCATGATTATAAAACATAAACATAACGAGCGATGGAAACTCGTGCTGACAGTCGGCGGCAGAGCGAGAGAGAGTGAATGGTGGAGTGAGATGTGAAGGAAGAGAGGGAAGAGGCGAAAGGTTGGTGGGTGAGGGAGGGACGCAGGTTGGTGGAGGATCTTACAGGGCAGGGGAGGGCGCTGCCTTCGTTCTTGAGGAGGAAGCCACAGGCAATCAAGTACTTTGTACTCACTTACGAGCTTAATATGCAAATAACATCGAGAATGAGGCAAAATACAACAACAACGGCAGGAACAACAACAAGAACACCATCAACACCAATAACTGCAAACACAACAACATGAACACCAACAACTGCAGCAACAACAATGAACACATCTCTACTGAAAACAAAGTTTTAGCCCGAGCACACACGCACGCAAACACACACTTACTCGCTCATTCACACATACTCACACGCACACACGACGATTTTCAATTTGAAAATCGGTTCGGCGGGGTCGGGAGCGAGCGGTCGTACGGGGATCTTCGGCTGGAGCCTGGGCTCAGGGGGAGAAGAAACGGTTAAATATTTTAAGAAGCTTATCAGGCCCAAAATAGCAACAACGCGGACCATGATGACAGTGGCAACAACAACAACGACAACAACAACGTCCACAACAATAACAATATCAACAACAAGAATAACATGCAAGAAGCAGAAGAAGAAGAACAACGATAACAATAACGATAGCATTTGAAATGTGCTTCCAGGCAAAGTTCGAAATTCATTCTAATTTAGTGTGTGCTTGTGTGCGTGTAGGTGTGGGCGTGTGGTCATGTGTGTGGTGGTGTGCCTTGCAGGAAGCGCACGGAACGTAACGGAAATAGAAATGAATACTGAATATTCTAATTGAATAAGTGCAGCGCTGGCAACGCTGGTCCTGGGACAACCCACGGACGAACGAACGAAGAAACGAAGAAAGCAAGAGAAACTGGGAGAGAAGGAGTGGGAAAATAATTACTGAAAATCGAGGTAATCGGTGTAGGGACAAAGGCGGGAAAGCGAGGGAGAGAGACAGAGAGAGAGAGAGAGAGAGAGAAAGAGAGAGCAGAGAGCAAAGTGGAGAAATTAGTGATTAACCTTAATAATGCAGCAAGTGAAAGTGAAAACAGACAGCTATGAGCAATAACGAGAACAACAACAGCAATAAGAAGAAGAAAAACCACCCCAACAACAGCAATAACAAGAACAACAGTCATAAAAAGACCAAGCAGCAACAACAGTAGCTTTTGCCGCCCACAACAAGGTGTTTCCGAGGCGAGAAAAACTGCGGCCAACACGGCGGCCTCTCGGGATCTCCTCGAGGCGACGAGGACGATGATCGAGAACCGCGGCTCGTGCAGAGCGAGAGATCGACCTTGGCCTGGAGGTTCCTTCTGCCCAGGGAGCTGTGACCACTTTGGAAACCCGTCCCCGACAAACGCTTAGAAAGCAAGAGAGAGAAAATTCGGTCGACTCCTTCGACTCCCTCGTCATGGACTCACAACCAGCGCCAAAGTTCGACGGCCACAACGATAAATCGATTGGATCCCAGATTGAAATTCCAACACATCGCACCGCTCGCCGAGGGTCTCCGAAATCAGGGGAAACCCGCAGCCGCACCGCCCCGACCCGCAGAACTTCGCATGGCAACATTGATTACACAAACTACGAGCGGGTCGTCGCTCCGACTTCGTCTCCGATTCCGACTCGCTCCGTCTCCAACTCGCTCGGTCTCCCACTGGCTCCGCTCCCACTCGCTCCACCCCGCTCCCACTCGTTCCAGCTCACTCCGTTGCCTTCCCCCTCAGCTTCGTAGCCCAGTCGAGGCGCCACAAAACTACAGCGAACTCGGCCACCAACACCAACAGCACCAACTCTCGCACCCACCGACACCACACGCACACCACAGCGCCATCGCACCCTGAGCTGCGCTGCTCCTGTGGCTGCAATTAGTCGTGGACACGGTGCTCTGTCGGCGAGGATGAGGAGGAAGAGGGGTTTCGGCCCTTCGAGGGCGAATGTGGACAGTGGCCAACGGGAGCAGGGAAGCCCTGGCCAAGGAGTCAAGTGCAGTCCTCGGAGCAGCGAAAAATCAGAGCGATCCTTTCAATTATTAAAGCGGCGCCCACCCTCGCCTCTCGCCTCTCTCTCTTTCTCCCTCTCTCCCTCAGTCCTTCCCTTCCTTCTCCCTCCAGAACGGACTCCCAGCGGCCTAGAAAGCAATCTTCGCCCGACGCCATGTTCATTTGTTATGTCTATGGGCCGCCACAACAACAACAGCAAGAACAACTACAAGAACATCGGGCGAAGGAACTTCTACTGCAATTAGGAAATTGTGTTGCCGACCGCTCACGCACACATGTACAGGATTCTGTCGCTCTGGCCGCACGATTCATGGGCTCGCCATGAGTTCGCCGGGATCTGAATAAATTTGTCACCTTTCCAGAGATGAGGACGAGGTGAAGTCGGGGGAGGCCGCTTCCAATGCCTAAAGCCTCGAAGACACCCTGATCCGGAGGCGTTTTATGACCTCCAAATGACGGCCTCGGTGCTTCGGGGGCTTCGGCGAGCACTTCCATAAATTTGGCCAAGACAGTGCGATGCGGCCTCCCGTGGGCCGACTCTTTCAGCCGTCCACAGGCCTCCTCCACAGGCAATAATTTCAATTTCATTGAGCGCTCATCCGCTCAACCGGTCGCAGCGATATTTATTGCCTCTGCTCCGAGTCGGCAAATCGATATCGGCCTCGGAGCGAGTCCTGCGAATCCAACTTTAATTTCCCAAAGCCTATTTATTCGCGACTTTGACCCAGTTACTCGCGGTGACTAAACGTGGACACGTCCCACCAAAGCCCCACGACCACGGCCCACACCCACTCCCCCGGAGGGCGGAGCTCATTACCGAACCATTAATTAGGGCCAGATATCCTGGACCCTTCCGGAGAACTCGCCCAACCCCGCTGACCTCGTCCGCGGCCGACTCCACGGCTCCATGGTGCTGGAATCTGCGGTGTTCGCCGCGAGAAGGTCGGGGTGTTGATAATGGGCCAATTTATTCGCAGACCCTTCCAATTTCCACCCATCCTCGCCTGAGGCTGGCGACGTAGGCATCGCCTGGAGCGCTCACTCACACCGGCGAAGTGCGAGCCTTGGGAGTCCCTAATGACCCTTCTAATCGGAGGATTTGCTCCGTGGCCACGGGCAATTAGGGGGAGTGTTTCCATTGTGTGCTGAGAAATCACTCCGCCTGACGAAGCGACCACGACCACGACCTCGGCCAGGACCAGGTCGCGGGGTGTGGCTTCCGACTCCAGTCCGAGAAGGACGTCAGCCTGGTCGGAGCGGAAACTTGGCAGCTTCCGGATTACTCTCCAATGCCTGCAGCTGCGATGCGATGCGATGCGACCGACGGGGATCAGCGCACGACATGAGCAGGTGCTGCAGGTGGGCGAAGAGAGAGATCGAGAACTTCTTATTCCTGTTTATGTGCGCCAGGACAACGGATGCTTCCCGGTTTGTGTTTCCTCTACTCCTTCTTCGCCTGCTCCAGCTCCCGCTCCCTCGAGACCTGGGTGGGCGGGTGTTCGGTGGCCACGGAGCATAAACATAAAAATGAAAAACGGCCCGACAGCTGCCATTGTCTGGGCGCCCAGGGTGGATCCGCCATGCGACTGTTCGCAGCTCGTCTGTCCTGCTGTCCCTCCCTCTACTCGTCCGTCTCTCTGTCCGTCCGTCTCCCTGTCCGTCCGTCCTCACTGTCCCGTTGGCCTGTCTCTCAGTCCGTCGGTCGCTGTCAGCGCGTCTGTAATTTTCACTTCCTCGCCGTTATTCCCGCGGGCCTTGCAAACAATTACAACGACGGTAATTCATGAATTAAGCCAACGTCAACACGCCTCGGTGCCGGTGCCTCCGGCCCCCGCCCCCGCCCCTGCTCCTAGCCCACTACCCTCCCTCCTCGTGGGAAGAGAGCGGATTTGAAGGCACTGCCGCGGATCTCCTTCAGCGGCGAATCAATCCGTCTGTTGCCATGAATTATCTATCCATCGCCTGCGAATCCCAGCAAGTGTTGGGCTCATGGCCACGCCCCCACCCACCCCCGAAGCCATTGATTTGAGGCAATTTATTGAAGCCCTCTTTTAGGCGCCTCGCCTGGTCGTGCCGTTTCCGGCCCGGACATTTCACCTCTCGTCGTGTTAATTGAATTGAGCTGCGTGAATGGGTGGGGCAGCTCGCTCTGTGCGTATGTGTGTGTGTGTGATTGTGTGCGTGTGTTCGTGTTGCAATATGGCGGCCGTAACTGACACATGGTTTCCGGCCGTTAATAATTGTTTGCCACCAGTTTTTTCTCTCCGCCAGACGACAAAAACAGCCGGCCGTATTTTTAATTTATCGACGTGTATTTTTAAAGCAATCCGCGCCCGGTACATGCAGGGCCATAAAAACGGCTCCAGCCGGCCAAAGGTGGCTCCATTTTCTGGCTTTAAATTGGACATTCGACTCTCGATGGCCGCTCGAACGGCCGTCACTCACAGCTGTCCGGCCGAGAGTAAACATGTGGACATCTCCATTCACCTTAAAATCGTTCAATTTTTGTAGAATCCTATTTGTTATAAAGGACTCAATCGCGGGATTATGGCATAAAAGATACAGGCCGGTCTTTTATAAAAAGAGAACGATAAGATAAAGAGATCGATCTGGTATAATGATAAATCGATTCAATAAGAGATCGAAATGATTCAATAAGAAATTGATCTGATATAAAAGAGATCGATTTTAGAATACAGGAAATCCATCAAATATAATTAGAGATCCTTTTGGTAAGTATGAGATCGATATGATGTTATGAGAGATTGATCGGATGTTGCAAGAGATCAATTTGATACAACAAGTGGTCGATCTGATGAAAAGAGATCGATATGAGAAAGTTGGACATCGATCTCGTACAATGAGAGATCAATCAGACGGATCCGATTCACATACCTTTATATAGCAGCTTCGCTCCTGACCTTGGGCTCCTCAGGAACGGTGGAAATGCGATTTAAGTGATGATTCTGAAAATAGAAAACAAGCGATTTCAGAAAATTCCGCATTTTTATAGATGAATATTTAACAGCATTCGCTTGGACAGGAAAACAATTCCATAAAAGGATGAACTGCGATATATTGGCCATTGTTTACCAGAGATAAATCGAAACTCGGTTCGCCCAACAGGTCTCGGATGCCAGGAGAAGAGTGGGGGAGAGCAGAGAAGAGAAGAGAGGAAGCCGAAGGAGACGACGTTGCCACCGGTCGCTGGCCATTGTCGGAGGACAACGAACCGCAAAGCAGGCGATAAGCTTCCTATGTCCGATGCTGTCCGTATGTGTGTATGTGTGTGTGTGTCCGTGTGCAATAATGCGATGCACACAGCGGAAGAGCAAATGCAGTGGCATCGGTGGCGAATGGCGACTGGCGAAAGGCGACAACGAGCACGTGAACATCGGCGAAAAGGGAACGGAGGACGACAAGGAGGAGGTGGACAACGAGCAGCGCCATCTGGCGCCGGATGCATTTAGCGTCTAAGCTAAATCCAGGGGTTACAGCGCCACACTGATAAACGCGTGTGTGTGTGTGTTCATCGCACCCATACAGCGAAGCGAAGCGTGCACGGAACAGACGTGGCTGGCGAGGATCCAATAGGATTTGAATTTCAAAGTTCACGCTTCGAATCTTTGGAACTCTTTCTCTAAAACGACTACTAATTAGATGTCCTTCCGTGGGTTGTCACCTGTCTCTCTAGCAGCAAGTGAAGGTTTCAGGACTCCCTTTATCTGGCGACGAACCTTCGCCAAGGCACTGTAATTTTCCGAGTCGACTGCGAGTCGCGGTCTCAGCCGTGTGGCGCGACCTGGGCGCCCCGCGGAGACAGAGCCATAGAAACACGTCTGCTCCTCTGGTCCTTCCCCTTCCCTCCTCCAGTTCGTCTCCTTCCGCTCCTCCTCCTCCCGGGACGCATTGAGCGGATACCGAGCATTTCATCAGCCCACGAGGTCCCAGCAACCGCGCGAGTGGATGAATTACGGCAAGAACAAGAGCAACAACAACTACGTCAAAACCAACAGCAGCAATGCCACCATCATAACAATAACATCATATGGCGATCTGTCTGTGTGCAGTCGCAGGATGTTCGAGCCGTCGACAATTGCAACGAACCCTCAGGCAGCAGCAACAGCAGGGACTGCGAAGGAGCCGAGCCGAGTCGGCGGCGTCGACGTCGGCAGCGACACGGACAGCAGCCGCCACATCACATCCTGGCCCATTGTCAACGGCGACAACCTGCCAGGCAACGGGAACAGGAGCAACATTAACTCAACAACAACAGAGCGACAGCGGCGGCCACACGAACAATAACAAGGACATCAGCAGGCAGCGCTTCCTTCCCGAGTCCAGTCAACACCAACACCGAACTCCCTCCTGCGGGTGTGTGGGTGTTTGCGAAGTCGCGGAATTTCATTTCCTTCGCCCGCCGACCCGCCGATCGTCTGACGGCGCCTCGTTGGCCCGCTTGTAGTCGTCGGCCATGGCGACGAGAGCGACAACAACAGCGATTACAACAACGCATCAGTGAATCCACAAGGAAAATTACAACAACACCGGCCAGGACGAACAAGTGAAATAACGATGGAGCCTGATGCACTTGGCTCGGTCCAAAGTCAGGGACTCGAATGAATTTGAAAATCTCGCTGACGTCTGCCGTCGCGATGGACGGACGCGTCTGCTCCCAGCAACACACACACTGACACGAGCACAAACACTGACGGAAAAGACCCGCAGCTGAAGTAGGGCAGAGCCTGAAGCAGAGCCAGCACCGGAACCGGAAAGTGGAACAAGGACCCGCAGCCGAACCGAGCCACGTGGGCGCGGATTTGGCTGGTTATGTTTTACGGAACATGAAATTAATATCCAACGGATCGAGCGGGCCCCACCGCCAGCCGGCTCCACGTACACCTCCTCCTCCACCTCCTCTTGCTCATCCCAAATTTCCACTTGTTCTCCTTCAACACTTTGTTGCCGCAGTGGCCGTGGCAGGAACTTCTGCTCTTTGTCGGTTGTCGGTGTTGTTGATGGTGATGTTATTTGTTGGTGTTGTTGTTGGTGTAATTGTTGCCATTGCTGTTGTTGTTGCTCGCGGCCTCCACCATCGGTTCTCGTTTCGAGTCAAATTGCATTTCCACAGACGGATTCGCGAAGTCGCGGGTTCCTCGCCCTGTTTACTCGAAGTTCCTCGGAGGACTTAATTGGAAAAGTGGAAGTCGGAGCCGGCATTTGCGACAGGGCTGGCTTTCGGGGAAGGCTCCAGAGGGGAAGCTTCGAAGGGGAGGGGTTGGGGGGCCCAACAAACCAGAGCCATTTCTATTTTTGACACCGAAGCCCCCGAATCTCGTACCCGATAGGAAAAGCGACTCAGATCGAGTGCACAGCTTTCTTTAAACCCCGTTCACTCCACTCACTTACTCAGTCTTTCTTCTCTCTCTCTCTCTCTCTCTCTCTCTCTCTCTCTCTCTCTCTGTCTGCTTCTTCACAGGTCATTTGCGCATAATTGAAGCCAAGTAGGACCTCCGAGGATGCCGAGGCAGCCACAGCTCTGAGCGGGTCCAGGCGTCAGGAGGCGGGCGGACAAATCGGAATCGCCGGAGCGATAATCAATCAATGCCACCTCGGCGAGAGGGCGAGGCAGGACGACGGCGGGCGTGAGCGGACGGCAGCAGCAGCAGAACGAACCACTCCAGCGACAGCGGCAACCCTACCCGATTGGAGCAGCAGCGATTTGCATAAAACCTCCCGAGAAGAAGACGAGCAGCAGAGAGCACGAAGGACGAGGGTCGAGGAGGACGGGTGTAGCGTCGAGCGGGGGTCGAGCAGTCCGGGAAATGGCCGCCGAGGGCCCGATGGCGCTCGGGAGCGGCCGGGGTCTGAGCAACAGCAACGCCAATAGCAAAAGCAACATCAAGAACCGCCAGCAGCAACCCGAGGGCGACGGAGCACGAGCCGAAGCAACAGCGTCGACGTACGAGCGGATGCAACTGGCAGATACAAGAACAACAAGAGCAACAACGGCCACAACGGAAACAACAATAACAACCAGAGCCAGCGCCAACACTTGGCGCCAGTGCTGGCAACTATTTCCGAAGGATTTGCGCTCGCTTATCGAGCTGAGGATCTCGGCTCGAGATCGGGATCAGCGCGTCAACTCCATCCGGCAACCGGTGGGGGGCGCAGACACCGAAGCAGCAACAGAAACCGACACTAGTCCGCCAGACGTCGTCTCGTCCTCGGCAGCAGCAGCAGCCACAAGGGCAGCAACGCCGTCGTCATCATCACCACCATCAACAACGAGCTGCCCCAGAGCACGTCGCCACCCAGCCAGCCCGCAAACGTCCCCGAGCGCCCCCGTCGCCGCGGCGTCCCCGACGTCCTCAACAACCCAGCTTCAGCCCCAACTCCATCTCCAGCTCCAGCCCGGGTCCCGCACCGCGCCCTCACCAGGCGACGAGGCGACGACAGCAGCAGCTCCGAAACTTCAAACGCCGACTCTGCGAAGCCACAGCCGTCTCTCGGAAGCGTCCGCCATGTCGTGGCTGCTGCCGCTCCTCGGCCTGCTCGCCCTCTTCGGCGCCGGCCAGGCGGGCTTCGCCTGCCTCAGCAACCCGTGTGTGTTCGGCGTCTGCATCGACGGCTTGAACAGGTGAGTCGGGGCCTGCACTTGAGTGGGCCACCTCGACCTCTCCACAACCCCTCACCCTCACCCTCACCCTCGACCCCACCTCACTCGACCTCAACTCATCTCACCCGATCCTGGCCCGCCGCACCCTGACCTCGATCCCGCCGGCTTCCGGTGTCGTCCTCTGGCGAGTGTTTGTTATTGGCGCTCAATGGGTCCATTATCGGGGGTCGAGTGGAGTCTCCACATTCGAGTCTCCCCCGTGTCCGTCCGTCTGGCTGCGTGTGTGTGTCGGAGCACCTGGGCGTGTGAGTGATGGCGAGTGTCGACGTCCAAGGCGCATCCAATAATCCGCCACTCGGCAGCTGTGCGGGAAATGGGAAAAGTTTAACTGCCGCCCGGCTGAGGATGAAGGCGAATGCGAATGCGACCGCTCGAATGGCTCGAAATTGGAAATTCCCGGATTCATTGCAGCTGAGAGCGCCAGAGGCGAGGGCGACGTCGTTGCCTCGATGACCTCCATGTGGGACACGGAGGGACCCTCGGACGTCGAGACTTCCAGGGCAAACAAAGTCGTCCGAAAATAACGGCCGACCGGGTCGACTCGAACCCGGCCACCCGACCTCGCACGTGACCCGGTCGCCGCCGCACGCCCTCCGGCCAGACCCTCTCGTCCCCACGGGATGACGATAATGGTCGGTTCGGCTCGGCTCGAGTCCGACCGACACCTGGCGGCCACTCGACCGTCACGTGGCCGACTATACCGAGTTGACGCTCGAGACTGGCGGCGGCGCCCCTGGCGGCTGCGAAAGAGCGCAACAGTCGAGGGAGCTTCCGTGGAATTCCGATGACGTCCTGGGGCGAAGGGCGATCGCCGCAGGGACCCCCGTGGCCCGCCTGAGCTCCGCGTGCCGTGGACCAGGGCGAGGCCAAGTGGAATCGAGTCGCCTGCAATCGGCTCTCAACGAAAACTCTTTCCGCTGCTCTCGAGGAAAACCTTCCTTTCGCTCCCTGGAAAATGAATCCCTCTGGCTCTTTCAAAAAAAATCCTTCCCTCTGCCCCCAAAAAACACCCTCCCCAGCCCCTTCGACCCCACCTGCTCGCCCTGCACTTCGCCTTACGCTGCCTCCCTCACCCTCACCCTTCCCCACCCCGCCACGACATCCTAAATCGAATTTTATTTACAACCATCTCGTCCATCTCTCTGTCTTTTTCTTCTCTGTGTCTTCGGTCTGGGTCCGGCTCTGGTTCCGGTTCCGGTTACGGCGCCTCAGCTCCTACTCGTGCTACTGCATAGACGGCTACACAGGGATTCAGTGCCAAACGAACTGGGACGAGTGCTGGTCGGGGCCCTGCCAGAACGGCGGGTCCTGCGTGGACGGCGTCGCCTATTACAACTGCACGTGTCCGGACGGATTTTCTGGTGAGTTTTTCGGCTTTTCTCGACACTCAACCTTCCCCTCGCCCCTCGCTCCCCCCTCACTCCAGCCGCAGCCTGCTCTAGCCTAGTCGGGCAAAGGACTAAAATGGAAAAGGACCTGGCACACACTCACACACTCCCCCTCACACACACACACACACACACTTGCACTTATCAGGGCTGCAATGGCTCGAGTGGTTTTTGTTTCCGTCGTCGTTGTTGTTGTTATTGTTGTTGGCTTCTTTTATGAGATACGTGCGAGCTGTTGCTTTTTATTAAACAAGAACAATAAAACCAAAAACAGTAACAACAACAATAATCTCTACAACAACAACAATATCTGCAATAACAACAATGGCTAGAAACAATAAGAACAACGAGATCCAAAAACAAGCAGATCAAATAAAAACAATAGCAGAAAACAACAATGGCAAACTACAACAGGACCAAAAGACAACAGGAGCAAACCGACAACAACAACGATAACACCAAGACCAAAAGAGCGAAAATAGAAACAACAACAACAACAACAGCAGCAATACGAAGAAGAACGACACTAACAACAATAATGAACAGCGCCAACAAAAACATCAGCAACTACACCGAGTAAAATCCATTAAGTACGCTCGGAACTACTCAAGGATATGAAGTGTTCCAACACGTCGCACCCCGCGCAGCGACGAGGGGTCGGGGGAGACAGAGGGGGCGTCGTCGCCGTGGGTAACGACAGGGGGCCGAGACGGCTGGAGTTGATGGGAGCAAGGGTTATTGTCGAGAAAAGAACACGGTCGTGTGAACCGTACGAAAGCAATATAAAAGTTAAATATTTATTCTGATGAATTTCGCACGTAAACACATTTCATTTTATTCTTCTTTTTCCCCAACTCTTCGGAGCCCTGCTCCAGACTCCGAGTGGCTCCAGGAGTTTCGTGAACAATGTTCGAAAGTAATGTGTGCAATAAACCTGTTCACGACCGCCTGCAAATCACAATCGGAATTTTGCATGCTTTCGAGGTTTCTCTTATGCATAATTCGCAGACCTGAGATAAGTCATCAATCAAGTTAGCCAAGATTATCGGCAGGAGGGAAGGGAGACCTTTTCGCGCTCATCACCTCAACGGGAGGTGGAGGGAAGCCGAGGGAAGAACCTCGTGTGAGATTCCCCGGCGGTCAAATCCGATTCATCGCTCCTTCCTCGCCGAGCCGAAATGATGTGCTTTGGACGCGATTTAAATCCGTCTCGATCTTTAAGCTCCCCGCCTCTTGAGCTGCCCAACCCACCTTGGGCTCCCCACCCACTTCTCGCCGCCCCTCGAAGTTGTCTCTCTCTGCCTCCGCGGTCGTCCCACACACGCCCTGCGGCTTATTTAAAATTAAAATTAAATGCGGCCACTTGTCGCAATGTCCAGCCCGCACCCGCCTCCCGCGGCGACCTGTGACGCCGAACCTCGCGTCCTTGAGACCGGCGTCCAATTTACGAGGATCCCCTCCGGCAGCCACGCCCTACGGTACATCATCTCGTGCGGCTGCATAATTCAGGTTCCATCTAAAGTTTCGGCCGTTAAATTTTAAATTTGAATTTTTACGGTTTTGTCGTTATGCATATTTTACTAAATACACCGGCAGCTGGTCCTTGCCCCGGCCGCGCTCGAGGGACTCGCGACGGCGGGGCCGGACGGGTCGGGTATGGTAATTAGTTAATCCGAGGCGAGAGGCATCAGCGTATCCCTGAAATGTATGCGCTCGGGATAAACTCAACTCCGGCGGGAGCTGCCGACTGGAGCTGCGGCCCCGGAGTCGCCTCAAAGAAACCCTCGGCGCCCTCGGGGCCGAAAATTGGAGCGGCCCCAAACAAGCAACGACCGACAACCAACGACCACGACCACGTCGACAGCAGCGCCGAGCCAAAGCTTTGTTTTAATAATAAGTGAAAGGCGAGCAGACGAGCAGGATGAAAAATGAGATGGATTTGCGGAGAAAGGTGATGGACGAAGGGCGGCAGGAGGCAGGCGATGGAGAAACAGGCGGAGGCGGCTGGCCCGCTGTGGTCACTGGCTCCACTTCCTCCACCTCGCGTGGGGAGGGCGGCAACCAGGTGTTGGAGACGCCACTGCCGCGATTCGGAGCTCCTTGACTGCTGTTTGAAGCCTGCCTAATGCGAGGGTTTCCTCGAGGGAAACCTCCCCCGAGGGAGAGGGTGAAAATAACTCGTTTTGGCAAAGGCATTTCTCGGGCAACGGGGCGAATGAGCAACGGATTGACGGAGGCACGACAAACGGAACGAACACTTCCGGATCCAATTAATTAGAGTGGGTGCCGAGATCTGGCCAACCGAAAGGAGACCGACATCAATTATTACAACAACTACTACAACCGCAACAACAACAACAACCCCGCATTGTGCTTCCACACCACGTTGCAGGCAGAAAAAATGAAACTTCGGATCGGAGCTCGCCACTCACTGCTCGCTGCTCAGTGCTCACTCTGGTGTGCAGCGAGTGACGGCCATGACCACGCCCACCGCATCCACCCACACGAAGGAAGGGAGAGGGCAAGAGGGCGAACGAGCAGGGGGTGGGCGTGGCGAGGGCCAGGTGCATTGGCAGATTCAATCAAACGTGGCATTGATTTGCTCGAGCACCTGCCAGCGGCAGCTCCGACGTCTTCGCCTTCGCCTTCGTCGTCGTCGTCGTCTCCGTCCCTCGTCCACTCGTCAGCGTCTCCTTCTCGGTCGTCCGGGCTGCCGTCGTCGTTTCCTGCTCGTTGGACCCTGGGGGGCCGGAGGCGGCGGCGGAGGTGGGGGCTCGAATGCTAAGTGCACGATGGCCACTTGCAGCAACTTATTTGACATTTAAGTGCGCCATTTTTCAGCGATTTCGCCGCCCCCGCTGCCACGCCCATGCCCTAGCCCCGTCCCGCACCCACTCGCCGATTTTTCTCGCTGCGAGCCTGCGGACTCCACTGGAGCGGAGGGAAAACCTCGCCCCGCCGGAACCCGGGCGAGCCGAGCGGAAATGCATTTCCTCCGTCGCCGCTTCCGCTGACTCCCTTTGCATGACGCCGCTTCCGACTCACGGTGCTCCGGCTCGTTCTCGCGCTCGTTCCTCGTGAACGTAATTGAAAATGCGTAACAAACGAGCAGAAACTTTCGAATTATGCAAAAGTTCAATTAAGTTCCACAGTCAAGTTGCTTCCGTCGCCCCGCCGCCGCGGCCGCGACGACGGCTGGGCCGATCGGATCGATCCATCGGTGGCAGGGGGTGCCCCGGCAGGCGTACGGAAATCCTGCGACCCGCGCCCCCTCCTCCAGGAGGACTTCCACGTCACTAAACACTTCGGCGCGGTTCGAGTGCCGGAGCTCTCGGAGTGAGACTCACATAAATCGAGGGCTAAAGAAAGGAGCCATCGTTGAGAATCAGCTCCTGCTCCTGCTCCTGCTCCCGCTCCCCGTACGGATGAGCATTAGTTGGAGAAAAAGCCATTATGGAAGCTCACATATGTGGAGCTCATAATAGACGAAGCCGCACAGACTCCAACGGCGGCAGCTCGTGGAGGGCGTCCGTCAGTCGTGGGGTTCCCGGGTTTCCAGGAGACTCCAGGAGACGGGAGTCAGAAGACAGGAGGCCGAAGTCAGGAGCCAAAAGACTGGAGGCAGAGGAACCAGCAACTGTAGACAGGAGCCAGGCGCGAGGATCCACGAGCCAGCAGCTGGGCTCCAAACAGCCCAAAGCCTTGTCTCGCACTTGTCGATGCACTTTTCTACTCTTTCATTTCCATGCACGACCCGCGCCTCTCGCCGCCCACCTCGTTTCCGCGGTGCAGCGCTTTTTAATCACGGAGCGCATTCAAGCAAACCGCCATTTTGAGCGCGCAACTTCCGCTGCCCAGCGGAGCGTTCGAGCCACCGCAGAGCGCGGGCACCGAGGGCGGCGAAACGCGGATGGGCGTGGCGCGGCACGGCGTGGACGTCGACGAAACCAGAGCGGACGACCAAACGGAAGGCGAAAGGCAGAAATGATGCGCAGGGGAAACCGTCATTTTTAATAGAATTTTTTACGCCATGGCGAAGATGGATTTTTCCAAAATACCCACAGCCGAATCCGACGCCACACCTCCCACCTAAACCCCCCCCGGACAACAACAACACAATCCGGCCGCTTAAAACAATTGCACCAACGCCGCCCCTCGCCGTGCCGCGCCCTGTCGGCTGTGCTCTAAATTTTAATTTCCAAATCCTGGCCGAGTCGTGTTCGCCAGAGAACAAATCGCAGAAAAGTAGACGGCAAGAGGTGGGGCAGGTGGGGCTCGGAAGCGCGGTGGCATTGAATTTGCATCTCACCTTTTCGCTCGCTTCAACCTCTCTCTCTCTGTCCCTCCTCGTCCTGCTTCGCCCCGTTCCCGAGGATTCTCCATTGTGGACGGTTTTTCCGCCTGCTTTTGTCACTGGCGCCCGAACGCCCTGGATTTTCAATATCCTGCCAGGGTGGCCACGTCGACTACTCGTTTGCATTTTCCACCTTGGAACCTTGGGACAACCTGCCTGCGGTCGAGGACTCGACTCGACCCCACCTCCCAGTGGATCGCGCGGCCGCCTCTGTCTTCGGGCAGACTTAGACGTCGTCCTCGTCGCAGGATCCTTCGATGCTCCGTGGCTCTCTGCCGTGGGTTCCCATCGACCCCGAGCCGAGCGCAGACGCGGGGCTGCAGGGAAGCCGGAAGCTGGACACCGGCGGTCCTCGGAGCTCTGCGAACGTCGCCAGCTGCCGATACGTTGCGGTTGCGGCTGCACCTGGGCGCCACCTGGGAGAGACGGGGAAACTTTTGGCCCATAAAACAAGGCGCGGGCGGTGGGACCGGGTTGAAGAGGGGTTGCGTTTTCCACTTCCTTGTGGCTGTCACGAGTTTGTTCAATTTGCAAATGCAAATTCGCAACGAGCACGGAAATCGATTCGATTCGGTTCGAAACGATGCGATTTTATTTCATTTCATTTGCTGCTGCATTTATTGATTAGTCCAGCGGGACTCGGGGCGAACAGGACAGGACCCAGGCAAAGGCCGTGGGACAGGTGGGGGTCGAAGTTGTCATTTTTATGATGAACAGGTGTCCCTCCGTCCCTGCCCCGCCCGAGGACCAGCAATCAGACATCGATTTGGTCGGTGAATTAAGCTGGAATTAATTAAATGAGCGAGTCCTTTGAGGCGTTTGTGGTCGTCAGCAACACACAATGGGCTCCTTGTTCGGCTCCGGATCCCTTTCGGAACAAGGGCCCCCCTCGCCTTTATTGCTCTCTATCGCTTCCGCCATGCCCATGCAATAAATTCAATAAATATTTATAAAGACCAAAAAATCGGATCGAATCGATCGGAGCACGCGACGCGCGCGAGGGGGCGCGAGGATCCCTCGAAATTAACCCCAACCGGAAGGAGGCCCCAACAAGAGAGGGCGACGAGCGGCCTAGGAGCGCGGCCCGAAGAAGTCAATAAAAACGGGCAAATCAAATGGAGCTGCGTGAACAACAAACAACCGCAACCCAACGCACCCGAAGCAGTCGGGTGGGCGAAGCGAATGGGGCGGGGGCGGGGTCTCCCTTGGACGCAGATTTCAAATGAAACATTCCGAGCAGAGGCGAGGAAAAACTCGCACAGCTTAACACATTCACAGCCTGTTCCATCGTCGCCGACATCGTCGTCGTCTACTTCGTCCGCGTCCGCGTCCCCACTCCTCACTCCAGTCCCTGCCACGCACTTCCGCCGGCGGATTTTATTGACCGGTGGTCGTGGCCGATTCACCCAGGCGGGGCCCAGAGGCGCCTGCAGTAACAGCAACAGCAACAGCAACAACAAGAGCCAGAGGACCAGTAACGGCAGCAGCAACAACGAAGGCAACATCGACAAAAAGTGCGAGCGGGAAAAAAGTGAGAACAAAAGCGAACCCATCGAAACGAAATTGCAAACAATTCAGATTTTATTTATGAAAGGACCTCGTCCTCCTCCCCCGACGACTCCCAGCCCGCCCGAAACGACAGCCGGCCAGTGATCGGGGAGGCCAGGGGAGGCCCAAAAAACTAAAAATCGATTCCAACCCGAAAAAGCAACCTGGCCGCAGTTCGGGTGCGTGCGAGTGTGTGTGAGTGTGGACGGCCTATTGAACAGCGCTGACCACCGGGCGCAAGAATCGGAGCGTGACTCGCACGCACACCAACCCCGCCCAGCCCGCACACACACGCGCAAGTATAATAAAACCGAGGGTGGCGGCGGCCGGCGTGGGCAGGTGTAAAATTTAGACACACGATTACACACCGGCAACAACAACAGGCTTCGAGGGAGCAGGACATCAGCAGGATCCGATGCGATGCGATGCGAAGCGAAGGCTCGAGTACGCATCATCCATATTCCGAGTGCGATTGAAGGGGGTCCCGGCTGAGGCGATCTGAATGCCAAGCGCCGGGGCCTTAGGGAGGAGGGGGGTTTGGGTGAATGAAAGGAGAAGAAGAAAAGGCCCGAGTGCACCGAATCCACACGTACTTGGGCAGAAGGAAGAGGACAGTCGTTCGCAGTGACCCAAGAAGACAAAAGCAGGTTTCACTCTTAGTAGTTTTTCGGAGGCCGGGGCCAGGGCCAGGGCGAGGACGATTGCTCCAAGACAAATCGATGAAGACGATTCAAGACGATTCGAAGGAAAGGCGGCGGGAAACCGATTGCCTATTTCCGAAACTACAATCACGCCCTGGAACCTCACCGCTGGCCACAAAACGAGGCCGAGGGGCGTCCACTGGTCATGGGCGGTGGTCGTCGCATTCCGAGGACGACCTGGCGCCGCGGTTTCGGCCTTAAAGCGAAGCGTTGGCGCATGAATCGCGAATATATGTATCCGTATATATGTAAAGAATCCATGTGGAGCTTAAAATTTCGCAGACAAATAAATTACGGCCGAGACGGGCGCAAACGTGGCCGAAAGCAATTGTTCCAAAGTTCTTAACAATAATTTGTATTTTCCTCACATGTACAAGCGAGCACGACGAGAGGGTGAGAGAGCGAGATAGAGGGATGGAGCGGGAGGGAGAGGGTAGAAAAAGAGATCAAATGTAAACACTTTGCAGTGTTTTATCTGCGGATGCGGAAGAAAGAAGCAGCAGTGAAACTTTCGGCGCCTTTGTCTGCCGGCTGACGTTTATTTATTGCCAGCCAGGGGGTCGGGGCCGGGCGAGGGTCTTGCTAGAATGTTACATGGCGCGAAATTAAACGCGAACTTGTTCCGCACACGTGCCGCGGCCGCTGGGGTCGGGGGCAGCTCGGGTCGGGCCGGGTCGCTCGCATTGCATGTGGCGAAGCCGAAGTTGAGACGGAGTCTGAGACCGAGACTGCGACCGAGGACGGCCTCCCTTGGAGCCATCTGCGGTCTCTTGTAATTAACGCCACGTCCCCACCCTCTCTTTTCAGGGTCCAATTGCGAGGAGAACGTGGACGAGTGCATGTCGAATCCCTGCCAGAACGGCGGCCAGTGCAAGGACCGCACCAACGGCTACACGTGCTCCTGCCTGCCGGGCTACCTGGGCGCCAACTGCGAACAGGACGTGGCCGTGTGCGAGACGGGTGAGTCCACGACATCCCGCTCCCTCTCATCATCCACCCAACCTCATGCCTCATGTTCCCCCTTTCTGCTTTCTTTCTCTCGCTGTCCTTGGGATCCTCGATGCAGGCACCGGGGCGCGTTGCCACAACGGCGGCGAGTGCCTCGAGGGGCCCGGGCTCGAGTTCACCTGCGAGTGCCCGGCCGGCTGGCAGGGCCGCATCTGCCAGACGGAGGTGAACGAGTGCGAGTCGGGGCCCTGCCAGAACGGCGGCGTCTGCGTCGACAAGCTGGCGGCGTACGTGTGCGCCTGCCCGATGGGCTACACGGGCACCAACTGCGAGGAGGAGATCCTGATCTGCGCCGACAACCCCTGCCAGAACAACGCCCTCTGCCTGATGGAGGAGGGCGTGCCGACCTGCTACTGCGTCCCCGACTACCACGGCGAGAAGTGCGAGTTCCAGTACGACGAGTGCCAGCTGGGGCCGCGCTGCATGAACGGCGGCGTCTGCATCGACGGCGTCGACACCTTCTCCTGCTCGTGCCCCCCGCTGCTGACCGGCATGCTCTGCGAGTGCCTGATGATCGGCGAGGACTCGCTCGACTGCAACTACACCTCACCCTACACGCCAGCCTCGCCAGCCTCGCCAGCCACGACTCCGGCCGCCGCCCCCACGACCACGACGCCGGCCACGCCCGCTGCGGAGGTGGGAGCCACCACTGAGGCGAGGTCCGTCGAGGGTGAGGTTGAGGGTGAGAGCTCGGAGGTCGGCAAGGGCCAGGTCGACGCCACCACCCGGCGCCAGGGAGCGACAGACGACGACGACGACGGCGGCGCCGGCTCCACCACCGAGGCGGCCTCGGCCTCGGTCTCGTACTCGGCGGAGGGCGGCGCCAGCTCGCAGGCGACCTTCTCGGCGGAGACCAGCGGCTCGAGCGAGGTCGTCTCCGCGGAGCACGACTACACGACCGAGTCGCGGCTGGACACCGGACTTGGCTACGGGTCCGGGTCCAGCTCCAGCTCCAGCTCCAGTCGGGAGATCACGACGACCACGGCCCGTCCCACCAGCTCGGCCGTGGACACGGACTACAGTCCGGAGTCGGCGGAGCAGCCGGCGAGCGGCTTCGCGTCGACGACGACGACGACGACGTTCACACACCGGGTGACCACGATCCAGAGCGTCTTCAGCTCGACGGACTTCTCGACGCACCGGCCCACGTGGGTCGCGCCGACCCGCCCACCGCAGCCCACCGTGACCACCGCCTACCCGAGTGCGAGGGAGACGAGCACGGGCACCGAGTACCCGGAGTACGGCGAGCCGGAGGCGATGACGACGACGCCCCGGCCCTGGCACGTCCCTGGCGTCTCGACGACAGCCGCGCCCTTCTTCACCGAGTACCCGGAGGTCTACGTGACGACCGGGTACCGCGACTTCACCAGCAAGGACATGAGCGTCGGCGGCACGCGCCCGCCGCCGATCGGCGTGGCCACGACTTCTTCCACGGCCACCGACGGCGACGATGGCGAGGACGAGCGGGTCACGACGTCCACCATCACGATCGGAGGAGGGACGTCTCGTCCCCACTACACGCACACGACCCCACTTCCGACCTCCGCACCGACGCGGCCCCACCTCCAGCAAGTCACGACAACCGGGCCCGAGGGCGAGGGCGAGACCGAGGTGGGCGGCGGAAGCACGACGAGATCGGACTGGACGACCCGCCCGGCGCCCCCCGACGACGACGGCATCCGCCCGGCGGCGCCGACCACAACTGAGTCATGGGCGTCGCCGCCACGGCCGCCGGTCAGCACCGAGGCCACCGGGGTCCTGCGGCAAACCACCAGAGGCTACGGCCAGGCCCCGACGTCGCCGCCGCCGACTCAGACCCACACGAGCATCGGCCCGGCGACGCGGCGCCCGGTGACCACCAGCAGCGAGGAGGAGCAGGAGACCAGAGGAGGCACTGGCGTTGGCGGAGGCGGCGGCGTCAGGGGAGGAGCTGGGGACAACACCACGGACGCCGACTGTCTGAAGATGGGCTGCTACAACGGCGGCACCTGCGTGACCACGTCGGAGGGATCCCGGGTAAGTGGCAGAGATCCTTGATTATCCCCGATCTTTCTCTGGAATTTTCTTTATATTCCCTCGATATTCTCTAGACATGTGGCTTTTCCTCGATATTTCCATGACATTTCCTTTATAGTCCCACGATATTCCTTTGATATTCTCTCGATACTATTCCTTTGGGATTTCCTTTATTTTTCATCAATATTCCCTTGATATTCCTTCGATATTCCCTTGATATTGTTCCCCTAAAATGCCCTTGATATTTCTTCCATATTCCCATGAAACTCCCTTCATATTTCCTTCGATATTCGCTTGATATTCTCTTGATATTATACCTTTGACATTTCCTTTTGGCATTTTCTCAGTATTCCCTTGACATTCCCTTGATATTCCCTTGATTTGCCCATTAAATTTTCTGGATTTTACCTCGATCTTCCCTAGATTCCCCTGTCCAATAGTTATGAAATTCATACTGACATGACTTTAAAGTCGGCCAGATTTAAATTTACCTTCCAGTTAAAGCCTTCACCATTACAAAATTTGCATTATTTACAACACATTTAAAAAATATGGTTTGACCACACAACTTTTTCATACGAATTTTTTTGTGCGTGACAAAATGCAAAATTGCGATATTACTAGGCCTATCAATTAAATCCATTCATCCAGTCCTTATATAGCGCAACATCTGCCACGTCTGTCTGCCGCCTATTTATGGATATTTGGATACAATCCCCAATATTTGCGCAATGATTCAATTACAATTTCACGGCGGTAATTAATGCAAAAAATATGACTTCGCATCGGTTTTTGCCGGCGCAATCAAAGCCGAATTAATGCCTATCCATGTCCGTGCCCATGTCGAGTCCAAACAAATCCATCGAAACCCAACGGAGGCAAAAAGTTATGTCTGGAGCCTCCTGTTGTTTCGCAAACTGTTGCCGGATATTTGCATAATTCCTTGGGCCGGACAGTGGGCCGGAGTAGGAAAATGGTTGTTATGCCCAGAGAGCGAAACAGTGTTCAAGTCCGAAGGAAATTCAGACCCATATCCGTGCCTTAGTGACTTACGAGAATATGCAAAGTGGATAGCATATCCTGATCAGAGATGAATTTGCCCGTAATTGCCAGAGGCTTCGACTGCGAATTGAATTCAAGCGCGGTGAAAAGTCCGCTAAATTAAGCATAACAACTCGGCCAACTTCGCGCATTGTTCTGAAGTTTCGCTAATTTGCCTGGGACTCGCGCCAGTCGGTCGGTCGTTCGGAGTCACTGCGGGCATTTAACGACTGTGCAGCAATTACAAGTTTAGACATTCCAATCGCCGCGGATCCTCGTGTCCCCGTCCACGCCGTGGTTCCACATGCCGGGCGAAGACCAGGACGACACTCTTGCCTCCAGTCGACGATGGATCGATCGCGGAAAGAACGACTTCGTCTGAGGCGCTATTAATCAGTGTACATTTTTGCTCAGTGCACGGCAACGAACTTTTGCAAACCATCGCAATTTCGTCCTTAATTGCAGTGCGTGTGGCGGGGCGATGGGTGGGGTGGATGTGGATGTGGCGAGGTTTGGAGAAGTTGGTGCTGGAAACGCATTTATAAATGTCTGCAAGATTAACTTTTCATAATAAATTCAGCGGACGGGACGCTCCAAGGACGCTCGAGGACTCCGCCGAGCCGCGTCATCGTTTATGACAGCCTGCTTGTGGCCGTGTCTTGTGGGTGGGCAGACACAAAACGGCGGCTCGGGTGCACTTGAACCGCCGACCGACCGCCCCCACGATCACGAGAGAAATTAAATTCGCATAAATTTCTCCATCCATCTGTCGTGAGCCGCCCTCAGTCCGTCCGTCCGTCCGTCAGTCAGTCTTTGAGTCTGATATAAGGGAGCCGCCAGTTGGTTATTGTTCGGAAGAAGTAATTAAAACTATCTGCTCGAATCCTCGAATCTGGCTGGAGCCCGACCCCGACCATCGGATTCACCTGAGTCGATCCCTCCAGCCCCATCCGCTGCGAAAGTCTTTTCAGCGAATGTCATGTTGCAGCAAAGAACGCCAGTAGTTTCAGTAGTTTCCGTCGTGTGTGTGGATTGGGGAGGGGTTGGTGGTAAATCTCAGTGTACGAGGTGCAGATCCGACATCTCGAGCGAAGTTGCGCAAATAAACCAAAGTTCGAGACAAGGGATGTTGTCGGAAGAAGCCTGAGGAAGCCAGAGGGAACCGTAGGTAGCCACAGAAGGTTAGGAGAAGCTAGGAAAAGCCAGAGGAGTTTAGAAGGAACCTGGAGCCAGATTCCAGCACGAAAATCGCTGCTGCCAGACGGCCTACGAACTTCAGGCCAACTTCTCCAGCAACAACATGTATTCATGAGGAAGGCACTTTATTTTTCACCCTGATTTTATCTGAGCTCTGCCGAGGCACCCACTGGATATTTTTACAATGGCCATTTTGGCGCTGGTTCGAGGCAATCGGGAATCTCGTCGATTGCCAGGATTTGAGCACATCGCAGCAGGCCGAGGGCTTCTTTCCTGCATGTCCGCGGATCGGAATATGGCGGCCGTTCGAGCTGACGAACGAGCCTCGAGTTTCTGATGGATATCGCATCGAATGCCCCGTCCCGCCCGTGTCCTGGGGGCGTCTCGTATGGTCGCCCGGATAATTAGTGTAGCCAGAAGTCGAACACGATAGGTGTTGATGTGCGCAGTGTGGTCGTGTTCAGCTCATGTCCTGCGCCTTTGTGAACACACACTCGCAAACTGCCGCCCACAAACACCCATACACACCCACACCCACACCCACTCATGGACTCGTATGTCGACCGTGTTAACACATTCGAGCAAATGCTGCATATTTCGGAGTTTCGGAGTCGCGCCCACGCGGTCGAAGGACGAGCCCGAGCCCGTTCGTCCGCTCGTCGGTTGTTTACATTTGAAAATGTTTGCAGCAAAAAGTTGTTGCTTGCAATTTTTCCAGTGTGTCATCGCTTTTTCGAACTCTGCTCGTTCCCAGCTTGTTATTGCTTGCTCGTTGTTGTTGTTCACAACATTCTTGTCAGTGTTGTTGTTGCTACTGTCGTTGTCATTGTTGTTGCCATCGCTGTCGGCAGAGGGAGTTGATGAATTATGCAATATTTTGCATCGTCCTTCCGTTTAGTGGAGAGAAAGTTTCTGACGTTTCGCCGAAATGACGAATGGGACGTCTTTAATCACGAACCGCATCGTCACAACCTTCGCCACATCTGCTCCGTTCCCAGAAGGGGTTCCACGGGGACCCCGACAACAACAGCAACGACATGGGTTTACCCAGCACCGAGGTCGAACCGTGCCTTTCGCCACACACTAATCTATGTACATACTTGCGTCGTCATTAATGTCTGTCCCTCTCTCCCACTCATTCTCTCTCCTGTCGCTCTTTTTCTTGCAGTGTGTCTGCCGCTTCGACCGCCAGGGCGCGCTGTGCGAGGCGCCCATCGTCATCAAGAACGCGGCCTTCTCGGGCGACTCGTACGTGTCGCATCGCCTACACAAGGACATCCCGAACCACGAGTCCCTCGACTCCGTCCTGCCCATGCACGTCCAGCTGAAGGTGCGGACTCGGGCCACCAACGGCCTGATCATGCTCGCGGCCGCCCAGGGCACCAAGGGCGGCCACTACATGGCCCTCTTCCTCCAGAAGGGCCTCCTCCAGTTCCAGTTCTCGTGCGGCCTCCAGACGATGCTGCTCAGCGAGCTCGAGACGCCGGTGAACACGGGCAATGAAATCTCGATTAGAGCCGAGTAAGTTCTTGTTGTTGTTGTCGCTGGTGGGTGGGCGATCGGTCGGTCGACACTGGGAACGGCAGCTGCAGCTGGAGCTGGAGCCGAAGCCGATGTTGGCGGGCCGAAAGGTTGGAGCTTCGAGAGCCCGGAGCGCTCTCGACACGCCGAGGAAATTAAAGGCAATTAATGTGTGGTCTCAACGGCAGGCGGACGACCACAGGCCGTCTGCCGACCTCCATCCGTCGCCAGTCGTCCGCCTGCCTGGCATGTGGCGAACTCTTGACATTCGTCCCCAAGACGCAGCTAATTGACTTTGCACAGTGAGGCCGACCGACCGCAGCGCTAGACACCAGAGTGGCCGACCGTTCGAGCCCACTGTGCCATTAGTCCATCCACTGTCTCGGTCTGCGTCCGCTGTCCCGTGAAGTGATCCTCATGCAAATGGCATCGTTTTATAATTAATAGCCCGGCTTTGCCCGAAGTCTTCCCGAAGTCTGGGGCAAGGGCAGGCGGCGCCCGCGACCTTTCAGCGCCGAAGCTCATTAGTGTCGACGGCGACATTTTATGGAATCCTTCTGTGGGCGACCGACACGACTCGCACACACGGACACGCGACTCTGGCACGGCCTGAGGAGAAATATCGGCCGACACAATACATCGACAACAATGGGCTTAAATGCCGTTCGAGTCCCACTCTCGCCACGGCCTCAGGAGACCAATAATCCTCGCATCGTCTTACGCCGCAAGGAGCCCCAGCGCCGACCACTTCCGCTTCCGCCGCGTCCCCACCTCCATCGACGGCGAGCCATCGAAGAATATTCGTCCACTCAGCCGGGCGAACGGCTCGAACGCCTCGCCATAAACAAACCGCCGCCGGGCGTCCACTGTACGAGTGTGTGTCTGTGGGCAAGTGTGAAGTGGGCGGTGGAGGGAGGGACGAATGGACGAACGGACGAATGGTGGTGGGGCTCGTGCGACCCACAAAGAAAACATTAAACACGCAAAGCAAATAAACATAGGAAAACACATAAAGTTCAACGATTACGAGGGATGACGTAGAAAGTGAAACCGAATTTGTGGCCGAACCATCGAATCAATAAAAGCGTCCTGGTCAAACCCCGGTGGCGGAAGCGGCTGCCGAAGCGGAGGAGGTGAAGGGTTCGCTCGAACAGCATGTCCAGGGCTTCGTCCGTGTCCTTCCAGTCCATGGCCTCGTTCAGGTCATAACTGCGTCTGAAATATTTCGAAATGCCCGCTTTGACATGTTTATTGCGGCGATTCGGCCGCAGGAGCTGGAGCTCCGTCTCCATTCCAGTCCATAAAGAGCCAATTAGGAGGGGAGCAGCTCCCTTGGCCCTGGAGTTGCGAGGACGGCTCGGAGCGCCGTGGAACGTGGTGACTCGGTATGCTAGTGCGACCTGCTCCCTTGTCTAGGGGTTCTGAAATCGAACTCGTACCGATTTCCAGATGAGTTCGACATGAGATTCGAACTCCATCCCCCGCTCGTTATTGGTTCTTAGGACGTTGGGTTTCGGCCACACGACAACATGATCCGACGACGAATTTCCGAATTTCCTCCTCGGAGTCCGAGGCAATGTTTTTCTGCCCTGAGTCAAAGGTGCTGAGACCATCGATGGCGCTCGCTGTCGCTGCCTTTGGGCTGCAGTTCCACGGACGACCGAAGCACCCAGTGGAAGGCGGTCGTCGGCCGCCGCCAATAAATTGCGTCGGTGGAGGACTTCGAGAGCACTTGGCTGCAGCAGCGGCAGAATTTATTTATGTCGAGGTTGGCTCCTTGGCCCCGTTAGGTCCCCCAGGTGACGACCGGATCAGGGCCAGAGGTCGGCGGTCAAAACCAGCGGCGGGGTGAAAAACTTTGGCAATGTAAATTGAAAAATGTGTGAATCGTGCGGACCAAAAAGTTCTGCGAAATAAAATTGTCAAAGTTATGCCGTTCCCTATGCGGACGCGGTGTTTCGGACTCGTGTTCAGACTCATGTTCGGACTTGAAAATCCCACTTCCACATCCCCATCCTTTTTCGCATCTTCCGCTCCTGCTCACGCTGGCCGTTCGTTCTGTCGCCCCACAGGTTGGACTTCAGCCGGAACTACACGCACTGCAACGCCTCGCTCCTGGTCAACGACACCCTGGCCATGTCCGGCGACCAGCCGACCTGGCTGAAGCTGCTGCCGCCGCGCCTCCACACGCCGGACGCCATCCTAAACACCTGGCTACACCTGGGCGGCGCCCCCCAGGCGCCCATCGGCCTGATCATCGAACTGCCGCCCGCCCAGAGCGGCACCGGCTTCACCGGCTGCCTGCACTCGCTGCGCATCAACGAGGCGTCGAGAGAGATATTCGGGTGAGTAGGAACCCCCATTCCCGACCAACCACCACCCACCCCTTGGGTCGATGGGCGGGTAAACGACGGGGCTTCAAAGGACTCTGCGGACTGCAGTTGACGCACGCGGTTTCCATTTCACTCCCGCCGAGGACCACGTTTCGACAGCTCCTTAATGGGTCATCAGAGCTCCGCAGGGGGTGGACACAAGAGAGAGAGAGAGCAAGGGTTGGGGAGCGCAGTCGACAAATTAAAAATGTCGTGCATTTCAGGAGCGAAGTAGCGAAGGACGCTCGATAATTTACTTTCGGAGAATTGCTTTCGTTGGCGAACGCAAGTCCTCGTGTTCTCTCACTCGCCCATAGTGTGGACTGACGTTGGGTGGGAAGAAGGGAAGAAAGGAAGGCGGGGAGGGCGTGGGTCGATCGTCGTCGGCAGGATGCATTGAGTTCGCAAGCGTTGAGAAGCAGTTAATAACGTGTGGAGGACATCTGTCCGACCAACGGAAACGGAAACGGAAAGGCCATTGGAAACGGAAGCCATTCTTTCACACTCACACACGACGAGCGCCATGTGTCGATTGGCGAGCGACGCCGGCCTGCGCATGTATTGGGGCACTTCCGTTAATGCTGACATTTAAATTAGCGAACTCAATGTGTCAATGCGCGTAATTGACAGGCTGTCGCCGGAATCCGGAGAATGTGCAGCTGAATGGTCAATTCTCAATTCTCTCCATGGCCCCAACTCCTCGTTGCCTCTAAACTTCAGAAAAATCCGTTTCGTTTTCAACCATACTCTCAATACCCAATTAACACTGTAGTAATTGTATGTCTGTCGTTGCCACAGCGACGCCCTGGACGGCTTCGGCATCACCGAGTGCGGCTCGCTGGCCTGCCTCTCGAGCCCCTGCCGCAACGGGGCCGCCTGCATCAAGATCGAGTCGAACGAGGTGGACGAGAACGGCGACAAGACCGAGCGCTGGAAGTGCAAGTGCCCGACCGGCTACATGGGGCCCACCTGCGAGACCTCCGTGTGCGAGGACAACCCCTGCCAGTACGGCGGGACCTGCGTCCAGTTCCCGGGCAGCGGCTACCTCTGCCTCTGCCCGCTGGGCAAGCACGGACACTATTGCGAACACAGTGAGTGGGCCGTTGTTGAACCTGAACCCCTTCCCATTCCTATCGTCCCTATGACCATGACCATGACGCGTTCTCTTCCGCTGTTCGCTAGATCTGGAAGTGGCCCTGCCGTCGTTCTCGGGCAGCGTGAACGGCCTGTCCTCGTTCGTCGCCTACACGGTGCCGATCCCGCTCGAGTACTCGCTCGAGCTGAGCTTCAAGATCCTGCCGCAGACGATGTCCCAGATCTCGCTGCTGGCCTTCCTGGGCCAGTCGGGCTACCACGACGAGAAGAGCGACCACCTGGCCGTGAGCTTCATACAGGGCTACATCATGCTGACCTGGAACCTGGGCGCCGGCCCGCGCCGCATCTTCACCCAGAAGCCGATCGACTTCCGCCTGGACGCGCCGCGCGTTCCCTACGAGATCCGGGTGGGGCGGATCGGCCGCCAGGCGTGGCTGTCCGTGGACGGGAAGTTCAACATAACCGGCCGCTCGCCGGGCAGCGTCAGCCGGATGGACGTGGTGCCGATCCTGTACCTGGGCGGGCACGAGATCGCCAACTTCAACACGCTGCCGCACGACCTGCCGCTGCACTCCGGCTTCCAGGGCTGCATCTACGACGTGCACCTGAAGGCGGGCCAGGTGTCGGTGCCGCTGCAGGAGACGCGCGGCGTCCGGGGCCGCGGCGTTGGCCAGTGCGGGACGAGGGAGTGCCACCGACACGCCTGCCAGCACGACGGAGCCTGCCTGCAGCACGGAGCCACCTTCACGTAAGCCCCGAAATTCGACCCTCTCAAATTCGTCCTTCGAACCGATCCCCACTTTGTCTCTTGCCTCTACTTGGAACAGGTGCATCTGCCAGGAGGGCTGGTTCGGGCCGCTCTGCGCACAGCCCTCGAACCCGTGCGACTCCTTCAACAACAAGTGCTCCGAGGAGGCCACCTGCGTGCCCCTCGTGAACGGCTACGAGTGCGACTGTCCGGTGGGCAAGACCGGCAAGAACTGCGATGAAGGTGGGTGCCCGGACTCCCCTCATCCCATTCAACTCAATCAACCTTCTCACATCCCCCTCCTACCGATCTCTCCCCGCAGACATCCGCTCGCTCAGCGACGTCTCGCTGACCGGCCGACGATCCTACCTGGCGGTCCGCTGGCCCTACTTCTACGACAACTCGGACAAGCTGAGCTCGAAGCGCTCCCAGATGGTCAGCTACCGGAACTTCACCAAGAAGGTGATGCCGCCGAAGCCCGTCTCGTCGCCCAGCCAGCACTTCGTCATGAAGCTGCTGAACGAGGTCGAGAAGCAGCGCAGCTTCAGCCCCGTGCCCCTGATGGGCTCCAAGTCGTTCGAGGAGCACCACCGTGTCCAGTTCTTCTTCGTCGAGTTCCAGCTGCGACCGCTGTCGGAGCGCGGCCTGCTCTTGTACTTCGGCAGCCTGAGCAGTGGCCAGGACAAGAAGGCGGGCTTCGTCTCGCTCTCGCTGCAGGGCGGCGTCGTCGAGTTCCGCATCTCGGGGCCCAGCCAGCATGTCACCGTCGTGCGCAGCGTCCGGATGCTGGCCATCGGCGAGTGGCACAAGATCAAGATGGCCCAGCGCGGCCGCTGGCTGACGTTGTGGGTCGAGGGCAGCGCCTCCTCCGCCCTGGCGCCCTCGGCCGAGGTGCTGGTCGAGCCGGACTCGCAGCTCTACATCGGCGGCCTCAAGGACCTGTCGAAGCTGCCGCATAATGCGATCTCCGGCTTCCCGATTCCCTTCCGCGGCTGCGTGCGCGGCCTGGTGGTGAGCGGGACCCGCATCGTGCTCAACGAGACCAACATCCTGGGTGAGTTCGGCCCACTCTCCGGCCCCGCCGGTTGCCCGCTAACACGGTTTTCCACTTGTCGCCCGCAGAGTCGCGCAACATCAGGGACTGCGATGGAACGGCCTGTGGCGGGGACTCGTGCGAGGCCGGCGGCCACTGCTGGCTGGACGAGAAGCTGCAGCCGCACTGCATCTGCCCCGAGTATGCCAAGGGCGACCGCTGCGAGTACTCGGAGACCTGCAAGCTCATCCCCTGCAAGAACAACGGGCGCTGCCTGCGCAGTGGTCGGTGCTCGTGCCCGAACGGATGGGGCGGATTCTACTGTGAAATCGGTGAGTGGGAGGAAGTGGGAGTGGGGGTTCGATGGGGGGTCATCGAACACAGTTCCCTCGTGGCATCGGGTTTCAAGGAGCGAGTCTTTTTGAAGTTTTTTAGAGCAGGTTTAGATCAGTTGTAGCGCAGTCTTTTCTTTGGACCGACGCAGCGACGAAACGAACGACAGCCAGAGATGAGGGCATCATATGATGCGAGAAGGAACGGGTTTCGGGTTTCAACACAAAGTAATACTAAATAACGCCGGCGAAGGCAGACGGTAGAAGGCAGAAGGTAGAAGGTAGAAGACGGCGAAAACTTTATTATCATCGTATGTCGGCCGCCGTGTCCGTCTGTCGGAGCTAATTGCGGCCCTCGCCTCCACCGACGACGGCGGTCGCAGCGACGTCCGCTCCGTCCGCACGTCCGCTGCGAGCAACACAATCCGGCCACGACTCGACACTTGCGAAATCCGTTCCCACAGCGAACCCTGCACGAAACAGGGCCAGAAGCAACAGCAGAAGCAGAAGCAGGAGAAGTGGATGGGGACGTGGAAGTGGAAATGGAATCGACAGAACAATACAGGTTGTTAGGTAATCGCAGAAGAGCCAGCCAGCTTGTGAGTGAGCCTAGGCTGGCGAATCGAGATCAGGGGCAGAGGCGTCCGCCGATCAGCCTCGCGCAGAATTTGGCTCCTAGATCTACTTGTGGAAAACCGTTCCATTGTGTGATTTCCCGTTCTCACGCGGACCCTTCGGCTTTCTTTCTTCCTTTCTTTCCATGTTTCTATCCGACTTTTTGCGACAGCGACGAGCAAACCCACCACGCCGAGCTTCCGCGGCAACAGCTACCTGATTCTGCCGCCGCCGCGCATCCCGGTCAAAGACAAGCGCCGCGGCCCCTCGATGTACGTAAGGCCGCGCGAAGCCGTCCAGGTGTCTCTAAACTTCTCCACCATCGAGCCGGACGGCCTGCTGCTCTGGAGCGAGCACGACCGAGCGGCAAAGTTCCTGGGACTGGGCCTGGAGAACGGCCATCTGAAGATCGCCAGCAACCTGCTGGGCACGAACAACGACACGGTCGAGGCGCCCTCGGGCGGGTTCCTCGCGGACGGCGCCTGGCACCTGGCCACGGTGCTCCTGGACCGCGGCCGCCTGGAGATGCGCCTGGACGGCGAGGTGATTTTCGCCGAGAAGCTGGCGGCGGCGGGACCTGGGCCCACGGACACGACAACGGTGGCCTTTAGGAGAGGCAGAGACCCGTCGATCACCTACGAGGACGTCTTCTATCTCGGTAAGTGCGACCACTAATCGGAGGCGGCGGTGGGAACATTCAGAGAGAGTGGCAGGGCCAGTGAGAGAGACGCGGTTGCGGAGAGAGGCGACGGCGACGGCTCTTTTGGGGTGCTATTGATCAACACTGTTTGGGACAAGTTTCGACACAACTCACCGCGTTTCTCTCGGTCGGGCAGAGACAACTTCGACTTCGATTTCGATTCTGTTTTCGCCTGCGCCGAGGGTTCGGGTTCGGCTCCTGGTCTCCGCTGTGGCAACAGTACAGAAACTTTCGGTATTCGCGATGGGGTTTCGTTAACACTTGGCCGCGATCGGAAGCCGCCGACGAGAGCGCGCCGAAGCCAACTTCAGAAGGCGCTGCTGGTCTGCGGGTCTGCGTCAACCGCGGTCGCTTGGTCGAGACTAGTCGGGCCACTGATCTGCAGTGTCTGGTGAACTTATGGTTCTTTCTTCTCGCTTGTCTTCTTTGTGTCTCGTTGTTTTTTTAGTGTTCCTCCAGTTCGCTTCTGCGACTCTTAATACGTCCGCTGGTTGTGTTTGGTTTGGCTGCTTTCATTAACCTCAAGATACTCGGCGTAACGAATGAGCACAACAAAAACTAATTTTGATTTTCATTCACTCGACACACGCACACATGCACACTCGCGCTCACACACGTCCGTCTGTCGCTGTCCCTCCTCCGACCGTGCGTCTGTCTGTCCGTCTACGTCTGTTCCGACATCTGTCATGCTCGTGCGATCATGTCATGACACAGAATTCGTGGTAAAATCAACTGGCAAACTGAGCCCGAGCTCGGAAGGTAGTCGACTGGCATGGGGAGCAGGTTCGGAGACCTCGCAAGAGAACGCCCAATACACACGCACGCACACACCCATACACAGCCCAGAGAGCAGCTCGGAACAGCTGATCGCAGAGTCAAGCCAGCCGTTACCGCGTCCACCGTCTGACAGTTCGATCGTGGCTCCCACAGTCAAAGCCGTCGACACCTGTCGTGGGGCGGAGGCGGGCAGTGGTTCTGGTATCCGCTAACTCCGAGTGATCCGAACTAACCTCCGACTTGTTTTGTTTCTCCTCCTTCCAGGCGGCTTCCCGAACTCGGACTCAATAAGCGCACGCACCCAGGGTCGCTTCGCCGAACCCTTCAAAGGCTGTTTGCAGGACATTCAATTCGGAGCGGAGCAAAACTCAGTAATCACCGACTTCTCCGCGTACCAAGGAGAGAACATCGGCTCCTGCGATCTGCATGGAGACGAACCGATTGTTGTATAGGAGCGTGGAGCATGTAGAGCGAATATATATTTCCACTGAAAGAATTTTACATTAAACATTAGAGAGAGAGAGAGAGAGAGCCAGAGGGATCCGTGAAGTTGACTTTTACGTAGAGAATAAATAAATCAATAAATTGAAAATAAAAAAGATTTCAGTTATTGGTTTCCCAAAATTATTCGAAAGCTAAGAGTAAATCTCGATGATATAGAGAGCGATATGAATGAGAAATGAGATGTAAAAATTTTGTAAATTTTCTAAAGTTTTTAACGGACGCAACAACTGAGACGTTCTACGAGCCGATATGAACAGATTTAATTGCTACGACAAAAACAATTGTATTAATTTTTGAATAATTCGAGTTCACATGTAGAGTAAATTATGTATATCGGGGGTGAGTTCCAGGAGACAATTGGCGGACTGCAGCCTTGGATCTTTCACTGTCGGTCACATGCCACGAGAGACAACAAATCAACCCAATAAACCAACCACGCAGTTTTTATTGAGGTTCATAGTAGAGACTTATATGATGTAGCATAATATAAACACATTGACCTTTACACTACTTTTATTATTTGTTACTTTATGCATTTGCGTTCAACGTTGAGTTTTGTTAAAGTATACTCGTATGAGTCATTTTGTTGGAATGCTCTGTCTTTTTACTTCCATCTGTTACAAATCGAAACAACTGCCCCAGACTTCTGCCATTTCTGTGACAAACTTTATGTGCTTTCGTTAAACAATTGATTGCCTTAGCTGCCTCGTCTAGTTAGTTACATGCATTCGATTTTTTTGAAATGTAATCCCGTATATTGTTTACAAAGCATCCATTAGTCCTTTTTAGTCTAATGAATTCGTACTAAAATTTACATGCAAGGAATTCTTTTCACGGAAAAAACAAAAAACACACTTAAGAACTAAAATGTTAAAATACTATACATACATCAGAATTTTAACGTTAATTGAAATTTAATGACTTGGAGGCATACTAAACTAATTGTAAGAAGGATTAATTTATTGCAAGAGGAAATATACGAATATTTAAATAAAAAATTCATACAAAAAACTCTCGTGCATTTTTTTATTTTTTAAACTGGTGGTAATGGATATATTTAGCCTTTAGTGTAGCTCTTCTGGCTTAAGCTCCGGAGGAATATTTTCGCTGTGGGTTTTAGGAATTAAAGTCTCAAAGGAATTAAATTGAATTATGTCAGGAACTAATGCACATTATTTCTGTTTGCCGTTTAAATTAAATATCTTTCGTGTTACATTAAATATAATTGCAGATATAACATGGTATTATAGTCAGTAATTATAGCTGATGATATGCATTTCCTATGTGATGGATTTTGGTTTTTTGTCACGGATATTAATAAATTTAAAAATCTGGTGATTTTGGAAAAAAAATCAGTATTTACAGTGCACAGTATTGGTTAAATGTGAAAAAGTTATCAGTTTCGCTTAAGCCGTCATTTAATATTTAAAAAGCATTAATTTTTGGCAAGTTTTTGCAGAAATGTAGTAAATAACATAATCGATGTTAACTTCAAATTAGCAATCTTACAATGATATTCTCTTGAGTTTTTAATAATATTTTATTTTATTCATTAATATATCATGTATATTTTTAAATATAATTTTATATCAATTTAAATTTAAATTTTAATACATACATCATAGTAATTTTTCAAATATATAATTTTACCTTTATGTAATAATAAAAAAATATAATAAAATTAAAACATTTTTTTAAAATAAAATCAAAATGTATACGCTTCTTTTTATCTGTGTTTGCTTTGATACTATCCATGCAATTGGTATTGTTTTTAATAATGGAAAAGATAGAAGGATAATGGTAGAGTGGAGAGTGGGAGCACAAATCAAAGCAGCTGGAATATATGTATGTGCAAATAACCGCAAAATTCTTCCTTTCCTACACACAAAAGACCCCTTAAGTTTGCATTTTTTTTGTTTATATTTAATATAGCAATGGTTTTGATTTTTTTTTTTCGGTTTTGTTGTATTTGTTTACGGGGCATTAATAATGTGACTTTATTTTACTTGATCATAATTTCCATTTCTTTTTAATTTAATTAATATTATTATCGGGTTTAAATTTAAATTTTAAATATTCTTTTATTTATAATTATCTGCATAAATTTAACAAATCTCTCGTTGGAAATTTTATTTTCTGCAATAAAAATATATAATTAATAAAAAATTAAATGAATTTATATAACTTATGACGCACCTACAAAAGGACATCACTTGCAGCAGTTGTTCGTCTGCCGACTATTCTCAGTGTCATTGAGCCTTCGACCTGGTCCTGATCCTTGATTGTTAGCTCCATCATTTTTAGGTAATTTTTGAGCTAGTAAGCAATTCAAATATAGTAAACAAACAATATGTATTTTTGCGTTTTAAAAGTCAATGGTCAAACAACATACCGATAGCCAAGAATATATCGTTGACGTTCATTCCAGTTTTTGCTGATGTTTCCATGAAAAGAAGTCCATTTTCTTCGGCATATTGCTTTGCTTCTTCGTATTCCACAACACGTATATTTGAAAGGTCCGCTTTGTTACCCGCGAGAGCAATGACAATGTTCGGTGAGGCCTACATATTAAGAATGATTTAAAAATCCACACGTAATTATTCCTTCGCAATATTACAATTCAATATAACTTATTTAGTTAATTAACATAAACTGTTTGTTTTAGAAATATTTGAAATAAGCTACTAGTTATTGATTCTTAATTCATTTAATTTCTCTGCGTTCGCGTTTCTATAAATGTGCGAGGCAATCGAAATTATGACAATCAAAACTCACTTGTTTATGAAGTTCTTTGACCCATGTTTTTGCACGCTGAAAACTGTCTTGATTTTGTATATCATATACGACAATGGCGGCCTGCGCACCTCTGTAATACATGGGAGCCAAGCTGTGGTATCTGCAAATATGGTGATATTGTATTAAGCTCTTAACGTATCTTTTATTTATATTCGTAATCGCTAATGTATACAAACCTTTCTTGACCAGCTGTATCCCAAATCTCAAATTTAACAACAGTATCTTCTATGCAAATAGTTTGTGTTAAGAATGCAGCACCTATCGTACTTTCCTGGTACTCATGGAATTGTCCTTTAACAAAGCGCAAAACTAGCGATGATTTGCCAACTGCCGACTCGCCCAATAGAACTAATTTAAATTGACAACTTTTATTCTGCGATGTGCCATTGGGGCGTTGAGCTGTACCACCACCGCTGCGTGGAGTTGTTGCCATGTTGTTTAGTGGTTTCGTTTGCGAAGGTGCAATGGAGAAGATTCAACTTTCCACTTGGAATTAATATATTCTGTTAACAGCTGTGATGGACACAATGATGCCTATACTAATGGATAGTATTGTATAGAGGTTATTTTCACCCTTTACTCAGGACGGTGGAAGTATTATGCTGCTTTAAGCTGAAAAGTTAAATAATTTTACAATTAAATTATTGTATAGAGAATTAGAGCAAATAGAGGTTTGAGGACTATTTCCCAAACTTAACTACCGGGATACAAATACGTTGTTTTATCCTAAAGATCATCTTCCCATAATTAGAGTAAGGCAATTTCCATATTATTCGTTATTATTTTATGAACATTATTATTATAACACCATTTAGGAGTTTACACACAAGTGTTTAAATATATGAGGGAAGTGCCTGCAAACTAATCGACACCTCTCGGAAATGTAATACGAAACCAAAGGGGCGTCTCGCAACGACAACAACCACAAGTAGAACAAACTAAAGACAACAATGCGCTAATGAACAACACTCATGGAAAACATGAGGGATATTTGAATATGAAAATTTAATTAAACGCGAGAAACGCATGATTCATGCGTACCAAACAGAGGGTCGAAAGACGAATGTCTCTTTCAACTTAAATGTCCATTATCAAGCTTAGTTAAATAACTCGCACCTTTCTCGTTCATCTGCATTAATTTGTGGGAGCATGCGATAAGATATCACGAAATTATAGCTCTTGTAAGGGATTAAATACTAAAATTAAACATAAAAAATCGATTAAAATCACTTTATACTAGCATATAACATATTACCTAAAACAGTTACAAAATATCCTCACTTTTAAAGTAGAGAACTCTTCTCATTCTATAAAATTATCTTCTAAAATGTATATCAGTAGAGTGTAAAGTACACAATCAAATATCATTCCGTTCATATTAAATAAAGAGAAGTACATGGCTTTTCATACTGCTGTTTAAATTGAAATTTAGTCCAAGTTCATACATGTTTAGTTTCAATATCTCAGAGTTTATTTATACCATTTCAGATTTTTTGTACACAGTCATGTTCCTTATGCAGAAAAACGATTGTTTATTGTGTTACTAACAACATAATCCATACATGTACAAAAAAATAATTTCTCGTCTTTAGAACCGAATAAAATTTGGAATGGAATAAAAATTAGAACACTTATATAAAGGGTCAACAATATCGAATATAGGTTGGAATATGATCTATACAAAACAGTCATGAGGCACTGGCACACTTCAACCACAGTGAAACTCGTATTCTATATCTAATAGCTTTATTCATAAAAAATAAAGTTAGTATAGTAGTAGAGACGACTCTCGTTGGATCATGTTTCTCTTTTCCCGATACATATTCAATTCAAAAGCCGCTGCGAATAGTGAAAGTTCTCAAACACATTTATACTGACAGTGAAGCAAACTTAAAAAAACAACACAATCATTTTATTAAGAATCAAGTCAGGTGTGCCTTTTGCTGAGTGGTATTTTTTCTCTAAGCTGAGCTTTTGTTTTGATATATATTTATGCCTTTAAACGCAAGCTACTACGCCGCAACTCACTGTTGCATCTACATCAACGTTGGCACTAATTTAATAATGGAAAAAATAACGTACAACAGCACATACAACACACGGTTGATTCGACGACAATTTCTCGAGTCGTCTGGAGAAAATAAATAAAATGGTAGAATAAGATAATGAAGAACAGCAAGTGTGCACAAAACAAAACACAATAACAAGCCAATGATAAGACACACGTAAGTTGCTCAGAATTCCTTTAAACAACGAAATACTCATACGAAAGGTTGATCAAAAGTGCCAAACACCGATAACAACTCAGCTGGCTAAGTAGTCTGAAATGCAATTTGTAAAGTTAATTGCGTTTCATGGACAAATATTTCTGCCTTTCAAACAAATGTATTATCAAAGCATTACGAAAACCAAAGAACTATTCCCTAAAAATTTTGTGACTTTCGACGATGAAACTTATCGAGCCACAATATTTCTGAGATAATTCTCAAGTACAGACGGATGTACGAAGAATATTAGTAACGACTATTGTTACAAAAATCATATGATACGAACTGCACATATGAGACAACACATTCATAGAATACGCAAAAACAAAACATGGCTAAAGCAAAATTGAAAAATAACAATAATAACAATAAAATAACAATCTTATTTTCGCAAAGAAAAATTTAGCTAAGCATGAAAAAGGAAACCGAAATGTAAAACATAAATTAACTGTATAAAGCTCAGAAATGATGAACACGTACACTTTGTCACTGCACGTATAAAGAAATTAGTAAACTCCAGTCAAACATATCGAATGCATAATCCAAATACTTAAAAAGAGCAAATTTCGAAAAGTGAAACTCACCTTCTTTCTTATCAACTTTTTGCTGGTTAGATATCTCTGCTATATGTTTAAAATCAAATCAAACCTGGTTTGTATATATTCACTTGGCTCACCCAATACAAAGAAATACAAAATTATTAACAAAAAGAGAATTATTCCATAGGAAAATTCAATAGAATCACAATATGAAGATCAAACAGCTGACGATACGTCAGCGATGCGTCACCCCTGTCAAGATATGAGCGAATGAGAGAACGATAGTCAACAAGTAGAATAACTTGGCAGCATTTAATGAGAAAACAGGAAGCAAAATACATGAAGAAAGGGGGAATAGATAAAATGCAAACAAGAAATAATTTGTAGAACAAAACCTGCGAGAATGAAGTTTTTTTTGGCTAAAAAAGTTCTTCCGATTTTTCTCTTTTTGACCTCCCAATTTTCCCAATCTAACCGCAACATCCCTGTTTTTGCTAGTTTGGCACCACTATTTACACTCAGATCTGTCCTTTTCTCCCAATCGTTATATCATAAAATTTGTTTCTATAGATATATCTCTCACTCTTTTGCACATATGCCATTCCTTTCATAATCGCACTAACATATCTCCCTAGCACACAATTCCATAGAAAACGACGATGATGATGACTGATGATGGTGGAAAATCAAAAAATTTATTTAATTACAATTTGAGGAAAATCTTTCACCTTGCTGATAACTAACTCGCGCTCACACTATTAGCGATAGGAAGCAAACTTTGTATGTTTGCACAGCTTTTTATACACTTTTTACCACTATTCAACGCAAATATACAGTGTTTTTTGTAAAAACAATTTATTAATTGTAAAATAAAAACGCACTATACGTGAAAATCTTCTGCTCACGACGATGATCACAAATCGACAGCAGCGACAAACGACGGCGAATAACGAAATGACGAAGTGGATAAGAATGAAAAAACATGATAGGAAACTTAACATACGACGTGCACGTAAGGGCGCAGCACAGATTTCCCTGCTTGACAAAGCATTTTAACCATGCGTTAGAGCAAGATACCCATATACACCAAAACCTGTAGCTGTTTCTTGTCTACTCTTTTGCCTTGTTCATACCCAACACGGCGAATTGGCATAGGGAAATGAACCGCTTTGATTAGTTTTAAATACGTTTTCAAAACTCGAGTTCTTGTTTTTGAAACTTGACGATACGTTAAAAAAATATAGATATACAAAATTATAGTTTTTTGTCATATTATTTTTACTTTGAACGAAAATAGTTTTCAACTATTTTTTGTTTTATTTATATCTTCCAAGAAATATGGCTTACATTGGGAAATATTTCGATCGTAATCCATGTCTTAAATCAGCTGGTGTAGCTTCAAAAATAACCGGAACCACCAAGGATTCTCTTAAAATTTATTCTGATGAAGAAGCGGCTGAAGAAATTATAAAAGCAAAATGCAGATATCAACGACAGAAAGTTAAAGACGTATATTTCCCACGAAGTCCAATTATTCCGGAAGGAAGTATAAAAGAAATCCTTAGTACGGAACTTCGAAAAAGTCGTTTTGTGGCTTTTCGAGAAAAATTTTCGGAGGACATGTTTTTTCAAAAACCCGAGTTAGGCAAAGTGTATCCATTGCATTCGAAGCCAGATGATGTAAATAATGAAAATACAACATTCGGAGATTCAACAAAACGATCGGAGTCTGTGTATGAACTAGTTTTACCTCCAAAGAGTCCGGAGGAAGTAAATCGTGAGTTCATCAAATGGCACGAGAAATATGTTTTGAGTCACAAACACTACTTGCCATCCGAACAAATCAATAGGCAGTAAGTGTTCGTTAAAACAAAAATATGTTCAAACCGGATGAATCAAAAATTTGTTCTTATGTAGCTACGATCGAAAATACTTTGACCCTGCTAACACATTTGGTTCAACCGTCAACGCAGACTTCAGTGGAAAGAATGTCAAGAAATGTCTAACGCAGTGTGATCGCTTGATCATCATAAATAAGGCTCAAAAAGACTTTTTAGACAAGAGTTTAGGCAGGTTAGGAAAGAGAAATAAGAGGTGTGAGCTTGAAATACTATGTATATTACGTTAGCTAATATATGTTTCAGTATAGACGGGAATACAAAATTCCAGAAGATCTAGCACTTGGACTTACGATACCAAAGGATAAATGCGATGTAAAGGCGTTAATAGAAAATATTGATCCATGTGTCAAGAAAACCAAACTTCTTGAAAGTATTTCCCATATTAATAAACTGCGACGCAATCTATTCAGTCGAATAAATTTTCACATGCACGATTTAAAATCTGCTATGGAAAGACGTGACAGCGAAAAATCAGGGTTTTTACCGTTTTCTCAAATTTTTGAAGCTGCCCGTTCATTGCTAATTCGTATGGACGAAGAAAAAATAAGAACAGCTGCTAAGCTCTTCGGACTAATAATAGACGAAGGCCTATGTACAGAACGAATGGACTATGAACAATTTTTGAAAATCTTACAAATTCAGTACCCTTTACCAAGAACTGGAAATATATCAACTATGCCAGATAATATATACAACAAGGACACTACTTATAGAGAACTGTGCAAAGATATGCACAAGAAACCGGAGGAAATTAAATTTAAATCCAAACAATATGAAAGGATTTCTACAAAGGACTTGATATCACCGGATATTCCTCTACAGTTTGATTTGGACCAAAGCGACTTTAACACACCTCGATCAAAGGAGGTTCTATATAAAATATTCAAGCAGATTATCACAGATGATATAAAATTTGATGAAATCTGGGAGCAGTCCATATTAAAATTCAGCTCTGAAAATAAATTAATATCTGTCAATGAATTTAGATTGGTGAAGAATGAAATGAGTAAGCGCTAATAAAAAACTGCTTCTAAATGTTTGTAGTATTCATGAAAATATTAATAATAATATAATAATTGTAATTAATATATGGTGTTTTATTATTTGATTTTCGCAACGTCGTACGAATATGGTATCAGAATATCAAATTATTTTTATGCATACATTATTATTATTATTTATTTTTTCCAAAAATACCTTACACAAAGTATTCCTTACAACAAATTATCCTCGTTCTTTAGAACCATTACGTGTTGATTTTGAACTGCGACTTTCGTGCTTGTCATTGCGGGTTTTATCATCCCTACTACGCTTCTCATAGTCTCTATAACGATTGGTTCGATCCTGCTGTCTATCACGGCTCCGACTACGAGTATGGTCATTACGACGATCACGTCCCACCTCGTCATGCTTTCGCTCATATCTTCTCTCTTCTCTTCTTTCGTTTTCAAGTTCTATTCTTCGTCTTGAATCTTTTCCATCATCTTCTTTTCGAAGTTTTTCATTTCCATTTTCCAAATCGCGTTTTCTTTTTAACTTATCCATTCGAACTCTATCCGTTATTTCTTTTTTGGGTCGACTATTATCATCGGACATTTTCGCCTTTTTCTTTTTTATATTTTCATTGTCACTATTACTACTGGAACTACTTTCTGAATCCGAACTGCTCTCAGTAGAGCTACTTTTACTACTGTCTTCATCACTGCTTTTAGATTTCTTTTTCTTTGAAAACGACTTATTTTTTTGTTTTTTATTTGAATGATTGGTAATATTTTTCTTTGATTTTGATAACTTTTTTTCAGGTGAAATACGTTTGCGTTTCCTTTTTCTTTTGTCAACTTCCGATTCACTCGAATCAGAATCACTAGAAGACGAACTAGAGGACGACGAAGAACTGCTTTTATCAGAACTGGAGGATGATGTTGAAGAGTCAGAACTAGAAGATGAGCTACTGCTTGATGAAGCAGCTTTATTATTTAATAACTCGGCATTAATGGCTGGGACAGATTTAGGAGCATTTTTTAAAAATTGCCTTAATTCATCTGTGAGACCACCTAAACCAATAGATGTAAAAAAATTAATTGCGAATCTAGTATTCCTTGGATTATCTTTTGGAAAAATGCCAGCCAAACTTTCCGTTAAAACTTCGTCTTTAAGTTTACTGTTTAGTTTTCCTAAACCCATATACTCTGCCAGTTCTTGGAATAGAATTTTAATAAATATACGACTTGACGAAGTCGTGTCATCTTCGTTTAGTTTAATGCATTCCAAAACATCCCAACCAATGGCATCAGTAAACAACAAATGCGCAAAGAATTTGCTTACATTGCGTAGACGATTTGTGTCCAGGCGATGTGTGGTTTGATAGGTATCTTTGAATATCTCTTCAAAGGGTTCAATATAAATTTTATTGATGGCGCAAAATCTTTGAGCAAGCAAACCATAAAATTTTTCATATGTTCGTTGTTCGGCACAACAATCAAGGAACATGTGACACAACTCGATTTCTTGCCCTGGCTTTAATTGCATTTTCATTAGTTTGTGTGCGCACTCCTCATAGTCCAAACTTGAATTAATTGTAAGATAAATTGTGCGGCGTAAAGCTATCAAATTTGTTTCAGTATTGTCTATGATATCTCCCGCAGTGGCTTTTGCATCGCCTTTTCCCACATCAGAATTTTCCGAATCATCTGAGTCTGAATCTGAATTAGAATCTGAATCAGAATTTTCAGAATCACTTGCATCACTGCCAAGGATTTCTTTACTAAGACCCTTGTATTTGTCTTCATTTGTCTCGAAAGCCTCATCATATTTGAAGGCATCTGTAACATAGTAAGCATGAATAATTAGATACACAGAAATGCAAATATTGTATACTTAATGCCTCTTCAGGATTAGTTGCTTCATCCAACATTAATAAATGTGTAAATTGATCATCCTCTTCGACCAGTTCCAGTGATTCTATGACCGACTGATGATCTTTGAACCCATCCTTACGTACCTGAAAAACTACCTCAATCATGTATTGAACACGCTTATCCAATTTTCCCTCATGCAAAATGTTTTTCAGCATTTCAAAAATTGCGCCAATACCCTTCGATGATACCTCTGTTAATTTCATACCACATTCTTTGAGAAAGGCAATCGCAACTTCGACTGAATCGTCCGTTGGCGTCTCAACTAACAAAGTCAAAATTTCTAGAGCAAGAATTTCATGCGCAACTCGCTGATTTACCAAATGAGCAACGAACCGTGACGACGAGAGGCAAACATTCTTATCATTGCGTCTAAATGCACGCTTGAACTGTATAACTAACCTTTTCAATAGTAACTCGCCTATATTAGGAAATTTTGAATTTATAATTGATACTAACGCAGCGTACACATGAGTGAAGGTTGGTGAAGCTGCTTGTGCTTGAATTATAGAACGACATAATAAACCACGACCACGAACTATGTTTTCTTTTAACAACTCTCTTGTAATAATGGCTATATTATCGACGTTTACTTTATTGATGTAACCATGAATTGATTTTTTAAGCGCTTCCCATGCTATGCGCTGATATGCGGCGGATGATTTATCCGTGATTTCCGCTTGCATCATACGCAATTTTGCTGGAGGTATGTATGCGCCACCAGTGCGCGATGTAAGTAAATCGACAGTTCGGCGCTGTCGTTCAGTAATTTTTGCTTTTGGATCACTAACTGTTTCATTATCATGTTCCATGGAGGCGATATCATTATATTGTTTATCTTGGGGAGAATTGCGAACAATTTCTCCATTATCCTTCTTTCGTTTGGCCTTTTCACGTTCTTCTTGCTCAGCATGACGTCGTTTTCGTTCTTCACGTCGACGTTCAATTGAAGCGGAACGTTTGTCTACCGATTTGGAACGATGACGCCTCCGACGTTCACGAGAACGTGTGCGAGATCGCGATTTGGAATGAATTCGGTGATTGCGGGTTCGATCACGTGAGCGAGAGGGACTACGAGACTTATGTCGTTTTCGCTTTGGACTTGGTTCCTTAGATATGTTCTTAGTTATGTTATTTTCAGCAGGTTGATTGTCATCACGTTTGTTGTCAGATGATGCGGTTGTGTCCTCATTTTGGGCGGCTGGTGATTCCTAATAAAATATACATATTATTAAAACTTGAATTGTATTAAGTATGAATGAGTTATACATTTGTTGTTTTTTCCTCCTTTTTCGAAAGTTGATTTTCATGTTTTTGATGAATAACTTCACTTTGTTCCTCTTGCGCCACATCTTTTTCATCTATATCTTTGACGTCAATAATCTCACCATCTTCCTTTTCACCGGTGTTCTCAATATTGGAATCTTTCTCGTCTATATGACACGGAGATTTGCCTTCATCTAATGTCCTAGTATTTACTTCTTTATCATTTGGAATATTTACATTTTCAATTGAATCAATTCCTTTTGTTTTATCTTCTTCTTGACATACAGGCATATCATTTTGTAAATCATTGGTATTATTCTTTATATCATTGGCAGTAGGTTCTCCTTGATTTTTAACATCGATATTTGCTGAAACGTTTTCCGATTCATTATTAACGGTAGAAATAGTTTCAGTTTCTGGCAAATTTTCTTTCAAAGAATTATCGGGATCATCCACATTATTCGACGAATCTTGAATTTTTTCACAATTATCAACCTCAGGTGCTCCTGAGTTATTGCTATTGTCGCTACTGGAGCCACTTGATGATGAAGTAGAACTCGAATCACTGGAAGTGGATGAATTACTTTCTGAATCGCTTTCAGCCATTATTGCAAATGGTTTAGTCACTTAATGTATGTTAAATAATATTTTTTAGATTTATAATCTCGCACATAAATTCTTAAATTCCAAGATGAACGAGCAAAGTTGGCTAAAATGTGAAAAATATCTGCGGCGGCTTCAATCGTTGCGTCTTGTTCGCAGAACTGTCAAGTCTGACAGTAAAATTAAGAGTGCTGCCATATCTATATATAGAATGTCAAATAAGGTTCTAGGAAAGAATTTTAATACAGGTCGTTGAATAGATAATAAAATTGTCTATTATCGCACAAATTTAAATACATATGCACAATAAAATAAGTCATTTAATTATGTTGACGTTAAATCCTTTATTTTTTTTTTTTTTTCAATTGGTAGAAAGCCTCATACGATGGAAAGGGTTTCATACACTCAATTTGTACATTATCATTAAATTATACAATTTAAATTAACTCTAATGAACATGTCATATAAATTAACTCCAATAGTCCATATATAAGTTTCAAATGGAAACCGGAAACATTAAGCTTTTTTATTTTGTAATAATAACTAACAATATGTTTTTAAACAAAAACGGAATACTTAACAGTAAAATCAATTTAAAAAGTTTACTTCAATAATGCTTAAAAAATTCACTCCGAATTAGGTTTGGAAGGTCGAGTTTCTGGTCGTTTTGGAGCAACATCATCATCACTGCTCGAAGAGCTACTGCTACTAGAGGTTTCATTCTTCGTTTTTTTCTCAGATAAAGTATATGGGAATTCTTTGTTCTGTCGTTCTAATCCTGACTTGAGGCGACTTAATGCAGTACGATTAATATTTTCTAAACAAACATCTTTAATAGCTGTATTTAATGTTTGCAGAGCTTCGTCATATTGCTCATTTCCAGTTTGAATATCAATCAGACAGGAATAAGCATTGCCAATAGCACCTTCTGAGATCTTTGAAGTACGTATTTGATTAATGACAGTTTGGACCATGTTTACGTCCTTCTGTTCACGGGCGGTTTGTAAAACGCGTTGGAACATTAAACGTGGGGTGTCAGAAAGGTATTTATCCCAGATTTTCTTCGATGCTTCTTCCTTGCCCTGCGTTATCAAATGCATCCAAAGAACATTCATAGGGCCAAGTTGGTTATGCTGCGCATATTTATCCGCAATTTCTTGATCTAAATTTATAATATTAGTTACATAAACTTATACATACTTATACAAAACTTACATTGTGATTCAACTTCTGGGTGTTTTTCCAAAATGCCGATTGCTCCTCCACGAGGGAATTGTGCCGCTAGTTTGCTGGCTTCCTCTGATGACTTCGCATTTGATATATCGTTTAATAATTGCTTCAGGTATTGCTCCGTATTTCCAACCACAATATTAGCATGGCAGAAACGGTTATCAAAGGATACAACCTTTTTCTGGTCTTCCGTAAGTTTTTCCCCTATATACGTCATGGTTTCTAAATCGCCAGATGCAGCAATTTTATTCAAATAAAATTTAAAAATTTTTGCTATTGGGAGATGATTCTGCTCCAGCATATCTTTAACGAACCTGGTTGCTTCAGTAAGTCGTTCACTACGAACCAACAGTTCGATAAGATGGGAAATATCAGAATTACTTGGTTGTTCTTTGGGATCCAGCTTATATTTCAAATCAAGAGCTGTTTTTAAATCTTCACTTTTTAGTGCTTTACGGAATTGGGTTAAATTGGTAGGAGTTGATTTGACATTTGATTTTGTTGAAATACTTTCTTCTGTATCGGCCACCTTTTTTAACATTTTTTTAACATCCTCATTTGTTGCTGGTACAATAAATGGCACTTCAATGTTATTTGATTTTAATAATTCAGCTAACTTTATGAGGAATACATCAGTGGGAGCAATATCTTCTTCCTGCATTTTTGTCCATAAACCTAAAGCCTTTTCTGCATCGTTAGTCTTGCTGTAGCTTAGAAGAAGATTGTAGTAGATGGTATTACGATCAATGTGATTCAAATCTCTGGTAGCTTCAACTAATCCCTCAAGTGGTTCTACTAAACCTTCGTTTTTATAACGCTCGCAAGCACTGTCCATACGATGCGGTCGTGTTCGCAGACCGGGAGTTTCTAAAATTTTTCTTGCTTGACGAATTCTTCCACATTCAACAAAGGAGAACACCAAGTCATACAGACTGTTCACTTCACCATGGATATTAGTACTTATGTCAGTAACTTTTTGCAAATTAACCGCGTCTTCCTTCTGAATAAGACGACATGCGAGTTCATTTTTCCATGGTGTTGATTTATATTTCTCGCAAAGAGTCTCAAACACTTCAATTGCTTTCGGCAGATCATCTCTCACCAAATGAACCTAATTCAGAGAATAACATTTACATAAAACGAATCTTTTTTTGCAAAGAAAATTATTACCTTTATGAGAGGACCCAGAATAACATTAGTGGGTAAGACATAATTTCCTTCAATAAGAGCTTCAAAAACCTTTTGCAATTTGTTTGCCTCTCCAGCTTCAGCCAAATTATTTAATACTCGCCAAACTGTTGTTACATAGTTGAAGGATACTTCTCCGTCAGCAAATGGTTGCTCCTTCTTGTTGCGTTCCAAAAATTTCAAAGCATCATCTAACCGATCTTCTTTGAGGAGAAGATCTGTAATCCGCAGAGTTTTATAATTATCTATAACAAAGTTTGGGTCTTTGCTGCTCTGTTTCTCATAAACATCTAAAGCTTCAGTAATCTTCGAATTTTGCGCGTAAAGATCAATAAGTTGGGCCCATACACCTATTGGGATAACAAATTTTTCTGCCTCTAACTTTTCAATAACATTTACGGTTTTTTCCAAATTCTTAGAACGGAAACATGCATTCAGTAAATGTCTCTTGATATTATTAGCATTTTCATTCCTTGCTTCAACATTTGAAATGAAACGTTCAAGTTCTATAAAGAGAAAATTGCATTAGATATGTATTTATATTGTGGTCGAATTTATACCTTCAACGGTCATGGAGTCAAGAGTACGTTTCTGTGGCGGACTGTTTTGCAATGGAACAAGCTGAAGTTCACCTGAACTCAATTTACCAAGCAATTCTGATATTTCCGGGGTCATTTCAGACCCAAGTCGTTCGGAAAGTCGAGTAGCATTTCTGTTACTCATTGACACACCCTCGTTTACCAACCCAGTTAATATCTTTGTTAAAACGTCTATTCTTTCAGTACGGAAATATGAATATGCATCATGGACAATTTGTCCTATAAAATCTGCTTCTATATTGCTATCTGACTCATTAATTTCAACTGTATCAGAGTCATTTTCAGACGATTGTTGTGGTTCATTCTTTTGGTTTCTGCGATTTAAATTTTCATAGATTTGTCTAACGACACGAATAAATGCAGGATAATCATTTGTTTTTGACAAAGCTTGAATTAAAGTTTGTCTAAAAACCTGAGGTGGATAGAAGGCTTTATATGATTCCATTATTTTGGCCGCATCTACAATTTTATTTGCAGATAGAGCTGCATATGAAGCTGACATTGCAGCAATTCCAGTTGAAATTCCAGCATCACGTAGTATAGTGACAATTTTATCCCAATTCTTTTCCTTTAGATTAGGTATGACATAATCGCGAAGAGTTTCCGAATTAGGATATAATGAAAATTCATTTTGCATTTGCTGTAAGATATTAATGATTTGGTTCGAATCTACTGAACATATTAGAGGCCAGAAATAATGTTGGCGAATGGGAAGTCCCGCATTTTTCATTTCTTTGAGTAGAGGCAATGCATTATCAATAAATCCATTAGAAAGTCCAGCTTCAACAGCAATTAAAAGTGCTTTTGGATTGAGGTCTAAAAAAAATTATTTGAGTTAAATTGATGCCATAATATTTGAGGGAATTTACGATTACCTTCATCTTGTAAAGTTTTACAGATGCTTAAAATTTTTTCAATTGGCCGTTTTGCTTTTATCATCTGCCTTATCATAAAAGAACCAGCATCCACTAATTGCCCATCAGCACGAGTTGTTCGTGGCATTAGCCGAAGAATTTTAAGTCCAATATCTTCATACCCCTTGTTTACCAATTTTAAAATAGTGTTTACAGCATCCTGATTGAAACCTAATGTCATGCGTAATTTTCCCAATACAGTGTCAACTTTTTCGATGTGACCATTAATTGTCAAATAATATATAGCATCAAGTAAATCCTTATCCAAGAGATATATTTCTTTTTTCTCACACTCATCTATAGTACTCATTATGGAGTCTATTTCCCCATGTCGTGCGTAGCAGCATAGTAGCGTGCTATAGGTATCGGCACTGGGTTCAAGTCCAGCTTGTTTCATAACCGTTAGAATACCTTTAGCAGAATCTATATCATTTGCCTGAAAATGCAACAATATATACATGTATGTTTGTAATTTTATTAATTGTTCGTATTCAACGCACCTGTGAGTGACCCAGTATCAAGGAATTAAATACATTTTCGTTGACCGGTAATTTTTTTCCACGCATAAATTCCAAAATGCGTGTTGCGCCCTCAATATCGCCCTGTTGGCAGTACCGTGCAATGAGGCGCTGATAAGTTACTCGATTAGGTTCAATCGACTTCGACTCTAGTTCAGTCAGGAAATCGGTAGGCGAGAAGGGATGTTCGTTCTCCAGGTAAACACGAAGCAAAGCATTGTAATGTGAAATGTCCATTGGCACATTCAGTGCGTTGAGTGTTTTCCAGATTTCTTGAACCAATGTGGTGCGAACCTCAGGCATTTCCTCAGGAACTAAATTTCCACAGCAACGAATAACCAACAACGACTGAGAACTTGTAGCTGAACGTTGGTGTCGGATTTCTTCGAGTACATCTTCAATGTCACGTCTGGAGATACGTCCAATACGACGTACATCCTGGTCTAATCGCTGCAACTGTTTTTCTAGAGCTACATCTGACTTAGGAGCTGCGGCACTGGCGAAACCTCTGTGTGAAATAAAAGAAAGAGAAAGATACATATCACATTGATTTTAAGGTTATGATATCATTACAATATTTATTGCAAAGTTTTAGTGAAAAAATGATGACCATTAAAAATGTCAAAGATAAACCAGTCTCAAAGAATTATTGTTCAGAAATTTAAAAAAAACTTCGATATGAAACATGATTTCATTCATATATTATGGGTAGTATTGCGTAATACTACTGATCGCCGGTCCCCAAAGAGAAACTTCTTGAAATTATATTTCTCCCCATACTCACTGCTGAAACTGACTGCACATGCAAGGGGAATTCTGTAAGAGATTTCCTTCTGTCTCGCGCACTGAATTCACTACGACATTCCTTGTGAAACCAGCAAAATAGCGTAAAAACTTTCCAGATCTTAAAATCGATGCCATGTTTAACAAAATTTATTCCCAAAGAAAAATCACTCACGACTCGGACCCACACGGTCTGAAAATCAAATTGGAAGACGTGCTTTTGGGTGCTGTCAAGTAGCTTGACAGTTTGTAAATATCTTATGATGCCACACTCCGTTCAATTTACACAAAACCTCTAAAAACTTCGTCGTAACCGATATCTTTCTTATATAAATAATTTTAAAACCTTATGGATATTTATTCAAATATATGATTCTTAAATTACATATGATCGTGAAAACGAATAGAAATATATAGAAGCATGTTTAGAGTAGTTGGCAATACTATACCAAATGGTTTTACATCTATTTGACACTTGTTTTCTTATGATATTTTATTGAATTCGATAACAGTTCCTGAATGTGAAGTTCTAATTGAATTGTGAAATAGAAAAGGATTTATAAAAATTGTCATCGTCATTGTTGTGGATGTATTTAGAGATTGCAAATAAAGGAGTGAATCAATAAAAGCCACTAAAGAGAAATCATGCTACATGCAATTGGAAAACTTTCGCCTATATTCATCGGTTCAAGGCAAACGGGAAAATGTTTTAATCGAATCGCAACAGTATCAGCTGGAAACAGTCCATTCTGTGCGGTGCGTTATGCATCCACCCACACAGATCAGTCTTCATCAGAAGGTAACTATTTGATTCCATAAATAATCGAATACATGAAAGAGGTTATGTTATTAAACCAATAAATAAATATTTTTCAGAATATCGAAGAAAACAAATAAAATATAACATAAAATCGGACAATGTAGAAGGCAGACCCTTATACCTAGATGCTCAAGCTACTACCCAACTTGTAAGAACAAGAAGGTTTTCTTTAAGAATTATTAATTTTACTATTTTTGGTTAGGATCCCCGTGTACTTGACGCGATGATGCCTTATCTCACGAGTTTTTATGGAAACCCTCATTCTCGAACTCATGCTTATGGCTGGGAGTCAGAAAAGGCTGTTGAGAATGCACGTGAGCAAGTTGCAAAGCTAATTGGTGCTGAACCCAAAGAAATTATTTTCACATCGGGTGCCACTGAATCAAATAATATAGCGGTTAAGGGTGTAGGACGGTAATTTTAAATTGTCTATATATTCCTCTTAATATGTGCTATATATTCCGTATATATATTTTTAGATTCTACAGCGCAAAAAAGAAACACATCATCACAACGCAAACCGAACACAAATGTGTACTAGATTCCTGTCGAGCATTAGAAAACGAAGGCTTCCGTGTTACATATTTACCGGTTAAAACAAATGGCATAATCGATATAAAACAACTGGAGGAAGCTATTACTCCAGAGACTTCTTTAGTTTCAATTATGACCGTTAATAATGAAATTGGTAAATTATTTACTATAACAAACATGAATACTGAATAATTTTTATTTTTCCTTGATATATAGGTGTTAAGCAACCCATTTCTGAAATAGGAGATTTATGTCGTTCGAAGAAAGTATTTTTCCATACTGATGCCGCACAAGCCGTTGGTAAAATTCCTCTGGACGTGAATAAAATGAACATCGATTTGATGTCAATTTCCGGACATAAAATATATGGACCAAAAGGTATTGGTGCACTATATGTACGTCGCAGACCACGAGTACGCTTGGAACCTATTCAGAGTGGTGGTGGTCAAGAGCGAGGACTTCGGAGCGGAACTGTGCCTGCTCCACTTGTAGTTGGTTTAGGCGCTGCATGCGAATTGGCTGCTCAAGAAATGGAATATGATAAAAAATGGATTGATTATTTATCCAATCGTTTGCTAGAACGTATTACGAAAGTTCTGCCTCATGTCATTCGAAATGGAGATCCAGAGCACACATATAGCGGTTGTTTAAATTTATCCTTTGCATATGTGGAGGGTGAGTCTCTTCTGATGGCATTGAAGGACGTTGCACTTTCCAGTGGTTCTGCTTGCACATCAGCCTCTCTAGAGCCGTCTTATGTTCTTAGGGCAATAGGGACAGACGAGGATTTAGCTCATAGTTCAATCAGGTTTGAACATGAACATACCTTTAAAATGAATTGATTTTGAAATTGTGTTATTTCTAAGGTTTGGTATTGGACGATTTACGACCATAGAGGAAGTGGATTATACCGCAGATAAGTGTATAAAACATGTGGAACGTTTACGTGAAATGTCACCTTTATGGGAAATGGTGCAAGAAGGCGTTGATTTGAAGAGCATTCAATGGTCTCAACATTAAAGAAACGTCGTGAAAAAATGTGAAGTGTGCTTAGAGTAGTTTGGATCTACAAATTGAAAAATAACTAAAAAATAAAGCTGTAATATTTTTAAAAGTTTTCGAAATTCAAATTTAATGTGAATGTATAATGGAATGTAAGTTTAATTATGTACATCGTTTCGGCATTAGATAATATTATAAACTATTAAATCAAACATATTTCCCAATTAATTTCCATATTAAAGGATAAATTAGAAAAAACAAAAACATGTATCGTCAGGGGTATATCAATTTTTCTCGTAATAATCCCAACTCTCTCCTAAAATAATGCAATTTTACCAATATTTCAAACTAATTACGATCAACTTTAATTTCATATTTATTAGTCTTTTCACCAGTTTATTTCTTATAAATATTTACTACTAATCACAAAATCATTATTCAAAACACTAATGACAAACTTTGTAAAAACAAAAACTAATGATTAAAGTCCGCGCTCACAAAAGTGAAATAATATAATGAACTGGAATTTGCATAAAACCTTCATATACTTTCGCCGAGTGTGAATACATACCAATATACCAATATACTAGGATTATGCAAATATTTTATACAAAAGACAATCATCGAGTAAAAGGTCAGTTAAATTGAAGTAAATACATATATCGGATTTCAATGTTTGAGTGGAATACACAACTAGTGTTGTGTCAATTGCGTAATAAATATATATAGAGTATATATACTCTATATATATTTATAGATATATATATACTAATAATAATGTTCACGTTAATAAATGGTTACAACATCATTTACAACAATTCAATGTTTTTATATGTATATAATCTCGAACATATGTATATGGCATTGTCCTTCTTAAATGTTGAATCTCAAAATTAACTATTGTGACTAATTCGTTTTCTTGGTTGATTTATTGTTACCTCCTCCTAGGATTTTTTTCCTTTGGGCAAACATATGAAGGTACATTTGAGGAAAGAGTGGAATATACAGTAGCATGACAATCCAAAGTAATGCAAAGTAGGAAAATGTTGTATTCCATTTGTTAGGCATTTCTACCGACCAAACCGTGTTATTCTTGGCATAACTCTGTGCCCACCAGAAACATAAAAGCTCGCCGGTCACTCCAATGGGATACAAGGCAATAAAGGTCGTGTAACGTAAGAAAACAACGACATGCGGAACAATCTTCACGATGTTTAATGCGTAATAGCCATATCGGATTATTTCAGTGACTGACCATGCAAAAAGAGCAATCGGCAGGCCTGGAGACACTTTACCGGTTGGAGTGGCCATAACAACACCAACCACAACCATCATTCGGCTGAGTACTTGGAACGTGGTTATCACAGGATTAGATTTTACGAGTCCACATGCAGCATTAATGATTTCGACAAATGCAGCATTCTGGAAAACAATGACTGCCATTCTCGTGTAGTCCCATAGGGTAATAGAAGAACGGAACTCAGGTCCTTGCAGTAGGTAGTAATTGATGAGCTGGTAAATAATGTAACTCCAGCCTACCACTTGCACAGCATTGTATGCGAATAGGTAACCTTTCACCGCGACACTCTGCTCTTTCGTTTGCCCTTTGGACTTTGGTTGACTTTGTTTCGATGACATTTTGAAGAGATAACTTAAACTTTCACTTCGATTTAGTAACCTTTTATTTTCGGGATAAACACTCTTTCTCTCTGACCTATGCCGTCGACGATAGAAAACCAAATAAAAAAACTTTCCCCGGCAGCACGAGAAACCACTGTCTGATATACGAGCGTTAAGATAGCAACGTTGCTGGCTGTCAAAATTTTTGACAGCTGCACGGAGGGGAAATTTTACAGGCGATTCAGAAATTTAAAAACTATAAAAAAAATTGATTGGAGGGACTTTGAAAAATAAGAACTACATAAGATACAGTGTCCATTTCGGTATCCAAAAATAGGTAAAAATATTCCCTATCGAAATAAACGGGTGTCATACCCGTTGAAAACGCAGGAAAACTGTAGTAGGCCAGCAACGATTTTCACGGAAAATCCCAAAAATGTAGTAAAAATCGAATAAAACGTGACCCAGCAGAGATACAGGGTCCATTTCAGTGTCCAAAAATAGGTAAAAATATTCCCCATCGAAATAAACGGGTGTCATACCCGTTGAAAACGCAGGAAAACTGTAGTAGGCCAGCAACGATTTTCACGGAAAACCCAAAAATGTAGTAAAAATCGAATAAAACGTGACCGAGCAGAGATACAGGGTCCATTTCGGTGTCCAAAAATAGGTAAAAATATTCCCCATCGAAATAAACGGGTGTCATACCCGTTGAAAACGCAGGAAAACTGTAGTAGGCCAGCAACGATTTTCACGGAAAACCCAAAAATGTAGTAAAAATCGAATAAAACGTGACCCAGCAGAGATACAGGGTCCATTTCGGTGTCCAAAAATAGGTAAAAATATACCCCATCGAAATAAACGGGTGTCATATCCGTTGAAAACGCAGGAAAACTGTAGTAGGCCAGCAACGATTTTCACGGAAAACCCAAAAATGTAGTAAAAATCGAATAAAACGTGACCGAGCAGAGATACAGGGTCCATTTCGGTGTCCAAAAATAGGTAAAAATATTCCCCATCGAAATAAACGGGTGTCATACCCGTTGAAAACGCAGGAAAACTGTAGTAGGCCAGCAACGATTTTCACGGAAAACCCAAAAATGTAGTAAAAATCGAATAAAACGTGACCCAGCAGAGATACAGGGTCCATTTCGGTGTCCAAAAATAGGTAAAAATATTCCCCATCGAAATAAACGGGTGTCATACCCGTTGAAAACGCAGGAAAACTGTAGTAGGCCAGCAACGATTTTCACGGAAAATCCCAAAAATGTAGTAAAAATCGAATAAAACGTGACCCAGCAGAGATACAGGGTCCATTTCGGTGTCCAAAAATAGGTAAAAATATTCCCCATCGAAATAAACGGGTGTCATACCCGTTGAAAACGCAGGAAAACTGTAGTAGGCCAGCAACGATTTTCACGGAAAATCCCAAAAATGTAGTAAAAATCGAATAAAACGTGACCCAGCAGAGATACAGGGTCCATTTCGGTGTCCAAAAATAGGTAAAAATATTCCCCATCGAAATAAACGGGTGTCATACCCGTTGAAAACGCAGGAAAACTGTAGTAGGCCAGCAACGATTTTCACGGAAAATCCCAAAAATGTAGTAAAAATCGAATAAAAGGTGACCGAGCAGAGATACAGGGTCCATTTCGGTGTCCAAAAATAGGTAAAAATATTCCCCATCGAAATAAACGGGTGTCATACCCGTTGAAAACGCAGGAAAACTGTAGTAGGCCAGCAACGATTTTCACGGAAAATCCAAAATGTATTGTATAAAATCAGCAATATTACCACATTACGTTCCTGATTAAAACATGTATAATAATTTAATTTTAATTTTATTGAATTAATATTATTTTATTAATAATGATTTTAAAATTGAAATTCGAAAAATTTTATTCTAAAATTAATCAAAATATATTTAGAGGGAAATATTCTATTCATACCAAGGAATGTTTTTCCGGCGATGGATATCAATATGGACATTATAAAAGGGAAAGAAGGTAAGGTAGAGTTGGTTATATATATCAAGAAAATTAATAATTTAATTATAACAATTAAAAAACATAATTGTACATAAAATTTATTTGAATACTATTTAGTAAAAATAATTGCATCTTCCATAATCTTTGGAATTTATGTGCAGGTTGTAATTGAAATGGTTCATTTCATTGCTGTAAATTGAACAGAACTTATTGGAAATAAGCCGTTTCAATACTTGTACACAAACGCTTTTTCATTTCGCGCCATGATGCACAAAGCTTTTCGCACAATTCTTTTTGCAATCGCTTTGAATGCAAAATATTTGAGTGGGATTATAAATTTGAACATATTGATTTTTATATTGTGAAATACAAAACGTTTTTTTAAAAACGATTTAAAGCGATTGCAAAAAGAATTGTGCGAAAAGCTTTGTGCATCATGGCGCGAAATGAAAAAGTGTTTGTGTACAAGTATTGAAACGGCTTATTTCCAATAAGTTCTGTTCAATTTACAGCAATGAAATGAACCATTTCAATTACAACCTGCACATAAATTCCAAAGATTATGGAAGATGCAATTATTTTTACTAAATAGTATTCAAATAAATTTTATGTACAATTATGTTTTTTAATTATTATAATTAAATTATTAATTTTCTTGATATATATAACCAACTCTACCTTACCTTCTTTCCCTTTTATAATGTCCATATTGATATCCATCGCCGGAAAAACATTCCTTGGTATGAATAGAATATTTCCCTCTAAATATATTTTGATTAATATTAGAATAAAATTTTTCGAATTTCAATTTTAAAATCATTATTAATAAAATAATATTAATTCAATAAAATTAAAATTAAATTATTATACATGTTTTAATCAGGAACGTAATGTGGTAATATTGCTGATTTTATACAATACATTTTGAATTTTCCGTGAAAATCGTTGCTGGCCTACTACAGTTTTCCTGCGTTTTCAACGGGTATGACACCCGTTTATTTCGATGGGGAATATTTTTACCTATTTTTGGACACCGAAATGGACCCTGTATCTCTGCTGGGTCACGTTTTATTCGATTTTTACTACATTTTTGGGTTTTCCGTGAAAATCGTTGCTGGCCTACAGTTTTCCTGCGTTTTCAACGGGTATGACACCCGTTTATTTCGATGGGGAATATTTTTACCTATTTTTGGACACCGAAATGGACCCTGTATCTCTGCTGGGTCACGTTTATTTCGATTTTTACTACATTTTTGGGTTTTCCGTGAAAATCGTTGCTGGCCTACTACAGTTTTCCTGCGTTTTCAACGGGTATAACACCCGTTTATTTCGATGGGGAATATTTTTACCTATTTTTGGACACCGAAATGGACCCTGTATCTCTGCTGGGTCACGTTTTATTCGATTTTTACTACATTTTTGGGATTTTCCGTGAAAATCGTTGCTGGCCTACTACAGTTTTCCTGCGTTTTCAACGGGTATGACACCCGTTTATTTCGATGGGGAATATTTTTACCTATTTTTGGACACCGAAATGGACCCTGTATCTCTGCTGGGTCACGTTTTATTCGATTTTTACTACATTTTTGGGTTTTCCGTGAAAATCGTTGCTGGCCTACTACAGTTTTCCTGCGTTTTCAACGGGTATGACACCCGTTTATTTCGATGGGGAATATTTTTACCTATTTTTGGACACCGAAATGGACCCTGTATCTCTGCTGGGTCACGTTTTATTCGATTTTTACTACATTTTTGGGTTTTCCGTGAAAATCGTTGCTGGCCTACTACAGTTTTCCTGCGTTTTCAACGGGTATGACACCCATTTATTTCGATGGGGAATATTTTTACCTATTTTTGGACACCGAAATGGACCCTGTATCTCTGCTCGGTCACGTTTTATTCGATTTTTACTACATTTTTGGGTTTTCCGTGAAAATCGTTGCTGGCCTACTACAGTTTTCCTGCGTTTTCAACGGGTATGACACCCGTTTATTTCGATGGGGAATATTTTTACCTATTTTTGGACACCGAAATGGACCCTGTATCTCTGCTGGGTCACGTTTTATTCGATTTTTACTACATTTTTGGGTTTTCCGTGAAAATCGTTGCTGGCCTACTACAGTTTTCCTGCGTTTTCAACGGGCATGACACCCGTTTATTTCGATGGGGAATATTTATACCTATTTTTGGACACCGAAATGGACCCTGTATCTCTGCTGGGTCACGTTTTATTCGATTTTTACTACATTTTTGGGTTTTCCGTGAAAATCGTTGCTGGCCTACTACAGTTTTCCTGCGTTTTCAACGGGTATGACACCCGTTTATTTCGATGGGGAATATTTTTACCTATTTTTGTACACCGAAATGAACCCTGTATCTCTGCTCGGTCACGTTTTATTCGATTTTTACTACATGTTAGGGTTTTCCGTGAAAATCGTTGTTGGCCTACTACAGTTTTCCTGCGTTTTCAACGGGTATGACACCCATTTATTTCGATGGGGAATATTTTTACCTAGTTTTGGACACCGAAATGGACCCTGTATCTCTCCTGGGTCACGTTTTATTCGATTTTTACTACATTTTTGGGTTTTCCGTGAAAATCGTTGCTGGCCTACTACAGTTTTCCTGCGTTTTCAACGGGTATGACACCCGTTTATTTCGATGGGGAATATTTTTACCTATTTTTGGACACCGAAATGGACCCTGTATCTCTGCTGGGTCACGTTTTATTCGATTTTTACTACATTTTTGGGTTTTCCGTGAAAATCGTTGCTGGCCTACTACAGTTTTCCTGCGTTTTCAACGGGTATGACACCCGTTTATTTCGATGGGGAATATTTTTACCTATTTTTGGACACCGAAATGGACCCTGTATCTCTGCTGGGTCACGTTTTATTCGATTTTTACTACATTTTTGGGTTTTCCGTGAAAATCGTTGCTGGCCTACTACAGTTTTCCTGCGTTTTCAACGGGCATGACACCCGTTTATTTCGATGGGGAATATTTTTACCTATTTTTGGACACCGAAATGGACCCTGTATCTCTGCTGGGTCACGTTTTATTCGATTTTTACTACATTTTTGGGTTTTCCGTGAAAATCGTTGCTGGCCTACTACAGTTTTCCTGCGTTTTCAACGGGTATGACACCCATTTATTTCGATGGGGAATATTTTTACCTATTTTTGGACACCGAAATGGACCCTGTATCTCTGCTCGGTCACGTTTTATTCGATTTTTACTACATTTTTGGGTTTTCCGTGAAAATCGTTGCTGGCCTACTACAGTTTTCCTGCGTTTTCAACGGGTATGACACCCGTTTATTTCGATGGGGAATATTTTTACCTATTTTTGGACACTGAAATGGACCCTGTATCTCTGCTGGGTCACGTTTTATTCGATTTTTACTACATTTTTGGGATTTTCCGTGAAAATCGTTGCTGGCTTACTACAGTTTTCCTGCGTTTTCAACGGGTATGACACCCGTTTATTTCGATGGGGAATATTTTTACCTATTTTTGGACACCGAAATGGACCCTGTATCTCTGCTGGGTCACGTTTTATTCGATTTTTACTACATTTTTGGGTTTTCCGTGAAAATCGTTGCTGGCCTACTACAGTTTTCCTGCGTTTTCAACGGGTATGACACCCGTTTATTTCGATGGGGAATATTTTTACCTATTTTTGGACACCGAAATGGACCCTGTATCTCTGCTGGGTCACGTTTTATTCGATTTTTACTACATTTTTGGGTTTTCCGTGAAAATCGTTGCTGGCCTACTACAGTTTTCCTGCGTTTTCAACGGGTATGACACCCGTTTATTTCGATGGGGAATATTTTTACCTATTTTTGGACACCGAAATGGACTCTGTATCTCTGCTGGGTCACGTTTTATTCGATTTTTACTACATTTTTGGGATTTTCCGTGAAAATCGTTGCTGGCCTACTACAGTTTTCCTGCGTTTTCAACGGGTATGACACCCGTTTATTTCGATGGGGAATATTTTTACCTATTTTTGGACACCGAAATGGACCCTGTATCTCTGCTGGGTCACGTTTTATTCGATTTTTACTATATTTTTGGGTTTTCCGTGAAAATCGTTGCTGGCCTACTACAGTTTTCCTGCGTTTTCAACGGGTATGACACCCGTTTATTTCGATGGGGAATATTTTTACCTAGTTTTGGACACCGAAATGGACCCTGTATCTCTGCTGGGTCACGTTTTATTCGATTTTTACTACATTTTTGGGTTTTCCGTGAAAATCGTTGCTGGCCTACTACAGTTTTCCTGCGTTTTCAACGGGTATGACACCCGTTTATTTCGATGGGGAATATTTTTACCTATTTTTGGACACCAAAATGGACCCTGTATCTCTGCTCGGTCACGTTTTATTCGATTTTTACTACATTTTTGGTTTTTCCGTGAAAATCGTTGCTGGCCTACTACAGTTTTCCTGCGTTTTCAACGGGTATGACACCCGTTTATTTCGATGGGGAATATTTTTACCTATTTTTGGACACCGAAATGGACCCTGTGTCTCTGCTGGGTCACGTTTTATTCGATTTTTACTACATTTTTGGGTTTTCCGTGAAAATCGTTGCTGGCCTACTACAGTTTTCCTGCGTTTTCAACGGGTATGACACCCATTTATTTCGATGGAGAATATTTTTACCTATTTTTGGACACCGAAATGGACCCTGTATCTCTGCTCGGTCACGTTTTATTCGATTTTTACTACATTTTTGGGTTTTCCGTGAAAATCGTTGCTGGCCTACTACAGTTTTCCTGCGTTTTCAACGGGTATGACACCCGTTTATTTCGATGGGGAATATTTTTACCTATTTTTGGACACTGAAATGGACCCTGTATCTCTGCTGGGTCACGTTTTATTCGATTTTTACTACATTTTTGGGATTTTCCGTGAAAATCGTTGCTGGCCTACTACAGTTTTCCTGCGTTTTCAACGGGTATGACACCCGTTTATTTCGATGGGGAATATTTTTACCTATTTTTGGACACCGAAATGGACCCTGTATCTCTGCTGGGTCACGTTTTATTCGATTTTTACTACATTTTTGGGTTTTCCGTGAAAATCGTTGCTGGCCTACTACAGTTTTCCTGCGTTTTCAACGGGTATGACACCCGTTTATTTCGATGGGGAATATTTTTACCTATTTTTGGACACCGAAATTGACCCTGTATCTCTGCTGGGTCACGTTTTATTCGATTTTTACTACATTTTTGGGATTTTCCGTGAAAATCGTTGCTGGCCTACTACAGTTTTCCTGCGTTTTCAACGGGTATGACACCCGTTTATTTCGATGGGGAATATTTTTACCTATTTTTGGACACCGAAATGGACCCTGTATCTCTGCTGGGTCACGTTTTATTCGATTTTTACTATATTTTTGGGTTTTCCGTGAAAATCGTTGCTGGCCTACTACAGTTTTCCTGCGTTTTCAACGGGTATGACACCCGTTTATTTCGATGGGGAATATTTTTACCTATTTTTGGACACCGAAATGGACCCTGTATCTCTGCTGGGTCACGTTTTATTCGATTTTTACTACATTTTTGGGATTTTCCGTGAAAATCGTTGCTGGCCTACTACAGTTTTCCTGCGTTTTCAACGGGTATGACACCCGTTTATTTCGATGGGGAATATTTTTACCTATTTTTGGACACCGAAATGGACCCTGTATCTCTGCTGGGTCACGTTTTATTCGATTTTTACTACATTTTTGGGTTTTCCGTGAAAATCGTTGCTGGCCTACTACAGTTTTCCTGCGTTTTCAACGGGTATGACACCCGTTTATTTCGATGGGGAATATTTTTACCTATTTTTGGACACCGAAATGGACCCTGTATCTCTGCTGGGTCACGTTTTATTCGATTTTTACTACATTTTTGGGTTTTCCGTGAAAATCGTTGCTGGCCTACTACAGTTTTCCTGCGTTTTCAACGGGTATGACACCCGTTTATTTCGATGGGGAATATTTTTACCTATTTTTGGACACCGAAATGGGCCCTGTATCTCTGCTGGGTCACGTTTTATTCGATTTTTACTATATTTTTGGGTTTTCCGTGAAAATCGTTGCTGGCCTACTACAGTTTTCCTGCGTTTTCAACGGGTATGACACCCGTTTATTTCGATGGGGAATATTTTTACCTAGTTTTGGACACCGAAATGGACCCTGTATCTCTGCTGGGTCACGTTTTATTCGATTTTTACTACATTTTTGGGTTTTCCGTGAAAATCGTTGCTGGCCTACTACAGTTTTCCTGCGTTTTCAACGGGTATGACACCCGTTTATTTCGATGGGGAATATTTTTACCTATTTTTGGACACCAAAATGGACCCTGTATCTCTGCTCGGTCACGTTTTATTCGATTTTTACTACATTTTTGGGTTTTCCGTGAAAATCGTTGCTGGCCTACTACAGTTTTCCTGCGTTTTCAACGGGTATGACACCCGTTTATTTCGATGGGGAATATTTTTACCTATTTTTGGACACTGAAATGGACCCTGTATCTCTGCTGGGTCACGTTTTATTCGATTTTTACTACATTTTTGGGATTTTCCGTGAAAATCGTTGCTGGCCTACTACAGTTTTCCTGCGTTTTCAACGGGTATGACACCCGTTTATTTCGATGGGGAATATTTTTACCTATTTTTGGACACCGAAATGGACCCTGTATCTCTGCTGGGTCACGTTTTATTCGATTTTTACTACATTTTTGGGTTTTCCGTGAAAATCGTTGCTGGCCTACTACAGTTTTCCTGCGTTTTCAACGGGTATGACACCCGTTTATTTCGATGGGGAATATTTTTACCTATTTTTGGACACCGAAATTGACCCTGTATCTCTGCTGGGTCACGTTTTATTCGATTTTTACTACATTTTTGGGATTTTCCGTGAAAATCGTTGCTGGCCTACTACAGTTTTCCTGCGTTTTCAACGGGTATGACACCCGTTTATTTCGATGGGGAATATTTTTACCTATTTTTGGACACCGAAATGGACCCTGTATCTCTGCTGGGTCACGTTTTATTCGATTTTTACTATATTTTTGGGTTTTCCGTGAAAATCGTTGCTGGCCTACTACAGTTTTCCTGCGTTTTCAACGGGTATGACACCCGTTTATTTCGATGGGGAATATTTTTACCTATTTTTGGACACCGAAATGGACCCTGTATCTCTGCTGGGTCACGTTTTATTCGATTTTTACTACATTTTTGGGATTTTCCGTGAAAATCGTTGCTGGCCTACTACAGTTTTCCTGCGTTTTCAACGGGTATGACACCCGTTTATTTCGATGGGGAATATTTTTACCTATTTTTGGACACCGAAATGGACCCTGTATCTCTGCTGGGTCACGTTTTATTCGATTTTTACTACATTTTTGGGTTTTCCGTGAAAATCGTTGCTGGCCTACTACAGTTTTCCTGCGTTTTCAACGGGTATGACACCCGTTTATTTCGATGGGGAATATTTTTACCTATTTTTGGACACCGAAATGGACCCTGTATCTCTGCTGGGTCACGTTTTATTCGATTTTTACTACATTTTTGGGTTTTCCGTGAAAATCGTTGCTGGCCTACTACAGTTTTCCTGCGTTTTCAACGGGTATGACACCCGTTTATTTCGATGGGGAATATTTTTACCTATTTTTGGACACCGAAATGGACTCTGTATCTCTGCTGGGTCACGTTTTATTCGATTTTTACTACATTTTTGGGTTTTCCGTGAAAATCGTTGCTGGCCTACTACAGTTTTCCTGCGTTTTCAACGGGTATGACACCCGTTTATTTCGATGGGGAATATTTTTACCTATTTTTGGACACTGAAATGGACCCTGTATCTCTGCTGGGTCACGTTTTATTCGATTTTTACTACATTTTTGGGATTTTCCGTGAAAATCGTTGCTGGCCTACTACAGTTTTCCTGCGTTTTCAACGGGTATGACACCCGTTTATTTCGATGGGGAATATTTTTACCTATTTTTGGACACCGAAATGGACCCTGTATCTCTGCTGGGTCACGTTTTATTCGATTTTTACTACATTTTTGGGTTTTCCGTGAAAATCGTTGCTGGCCTACTACAGTTTTCCTGCGTTTTCAACGGGTATGACACCCGTTTATTTCGATGGGGAATATTTTTACCTATTTTTGGACACCGAAATGGACCCTGTATCTCTGCTGGGTCACGTTTTATTCGATTTTTACTACATTTTTGGGTTTTCCGTGAAAATCGTTGCTGGCCTACTACAGTTTTCCTGCGTTTTCAACGGGTATGACACCCGTTTATTTCGATGGGGAATATTTTTACCTATTTTTGGACACCGAAATGGACCCTGTATCTCTGCTGGGTCACGTTTTATTCGATTTTTACTACATTTTTGGGTTTTCCGTGAAAATCGTTGCTGGCCTACTACAGTTTTCCTGCGTTTTCAACGGGTATGACACCCGTTTATTTCGATGGGGAATATTTTTACCTATTTTTGGACACCGAAATGGACTCTGTATCTCTGCTGGGTCACGTTTTATTCGATTTTTACTACATTTTTGGGATTTTCCGTGAAAATCGTTGCTGGCCTACTACAGTTTTCCTGCGTTTTCAACGGGTATGACACCCGTTTATTTCGATGGGGAATATTTTTACCTATTTTTGGACACCGAAATGGACCCTGTATCTCTGCTGGGTCACGTTTTATTCGATTTTTACTATATTTTTGGGTTTTCCGTGAAAATCGTTGCTGGCCTACTACAGTTTTCCTGCGTTTTCAACGGGTATGACACCCGTTTATTTCGATGGGGAATATTTTTACCTAGTTTTGGACACCGAAATGGACCCTGTATCTCTGCTGGGTCACGTTTTATTCGATTTTTACTACATTTTTGGGTTTTCCGTGAAAATCGTTGCTGGCCTACTACAGTTTTCCTGCGTTTTCAACGGGTATGACACCCGTTTATTTCGATGGGGAATATTTTTACCTATTTTTGGACACCAAAATGGACCCTGTATCTCTGCTCGGTCACGTTTTATTCGATTTTTACTACATTTTTGGTTTTTCCGTGAAAATCGTTGCTGGCCTACTACAGTTTTCCTGCGTTTTCAACGGGTATGACACCCGTTTATTTCGATGGGGAATATTTTTACCTATTTTTGGACACCGAAATGGACCCTGTGTCTCTGCTGGGTCACGTTTTATTCGATTTTTACTACATTTTTGGGTTTTCCGTGAAAATCGTTGCTGGCCTACTACAGTTTTCCTGCGTTTTCAACGGGTATGACACCCATTTATTTCGATGGAGAATATTTTTACCTATTTTTGGACACCGAAATGGACCCTGTATCTCTGCTCGGTCACGTTTTATTCGATTTTTACTACATTTTTGGGTTTTCCGTGAAAATCGTTGCTGGCCTACTACAGTTTTCCTGCGTTTTCAACGGGTATGACACCCGTTTATTTCGATGGGGAATATTTTTACCTATTTTTGGACACTGAAATGGACCCTGTATCTCTGCTGGGTCACGTTTTATTCGATTTTTACTACATTTTTGGGATTTTCCGTGAAAATCGTTGCTGGCCTACTACAGTTTTCCTGCGTTTTCAACGGGTATGACACCCGTTTATTTCGATGGGGAATATTTTTACCTATTTTTGGACACCGAAATGGACCCTGTATCTCTGCTGGGTCACGTTTTATTCGATTTTTACTATATTTTTGGGTTTTCCGTGAAAATCGTTGCTGGCCTACTACAGTTTTCCTGCGTTTTCAACGGGTATGACACCCGTTTATTTCGATGGGGAATATTTTTACCTATTTTTGGACACCGAAATGGACCCTGTATCTCTGCTGGGTCACGTTTTATTCGATTTTTACTACATTTTTGGGATTTTCCGTGAAAATCGTTGCTGGCCTACTACAGTTTTCCTGCGTTTTCAACGGGTATGACACCCGTTTATTTCGATGGGGAATATTTTTACCTATTTTTGGACACCGAAATGGACCCTGTATCTCTGCTGGGTCACGTTTTATTCGATTTTTACTACATTTTTGGGTTTTCCGTGAAAATCGTTGCTGGCCTACTACAGTTTTCCTGCGTTTTCAACGGGTATGACACCCGTTTATTTCGATGGGGAATATTTTTACCTATTTTTGGACACCGAAATGGACCCTGTATCTCTGCTGGGTCACGTTTTATTCGATTTTTACTACATTTTTGGGTTTTCCGTGAAAATCGTTGCTGGCCTACTACAGTTTTCCTGCGTTTTCAACGGGTATGACACCCGTTTATTTCGATGGGGAATATTTTTACCTATTTTTGGACACCGAAATGGACTCTGTATCTCTGCTGGGTCACGTTTTATTCGATTTTTACTACATTTTTGGGATTTTCCGTGAAAATCGTTGCTGGCCTACTACAGTTTTCCTGCGTTTTCAACGGGTATGACACCCGTTTATTTCGATGGGGAATATTTTTACCTATTTTTGGACACCGAAATGGACCCTGTATCTCTGCTGGGTCACGTTTTATTCGATTTTTACTATATTTTTGGGTTTTCCGTGAAAATCGTTGCTGGCCTACTACAGTTTTCCTGCGTTTTCAACGGGTATGACACCCGTTTATTTCGATGGGGAATATTTTTACCTAGTTTTGGACACCGAAATGGACCCTGTATCTCTGCTGGGTCACGTTTTATTCGATTTTTACTACATTTTTGGGTTTTCCGTGAAAATCGTTGCTGGCCTACTACAGTTTTCCTGCGTTTTCAACGGGTATGACACCCGTTTATTTCGATGGGGAATATTTTTACCTATTTTTGGACACCAAAATGGACCCTGTATCTCTGCTCGGTCACGTTTTATTCGATTTTTACTACATTTTTGGTTTTTCCGTGAAAATCGTTGCTGGCCTACTACAGTTTTCCTGCGTTTTCAACGGGTATGACACCCGTTTATTTCGATGGGGAATATTTTTACCTATTTTTGGACACCGAAATGGACCCTGTGTCTCTGCTGGGTCACGTTTTATTCGATTTTTACTATATTTTTGGGTTTTCCGTGAAAATCGTTGCTGGCCTACTACAGTTTTCCTGCGTTTTCAACGGGTATGACACCCGTTTATTTCGATGGGGAATATTTTTACCTATTTTTGGACACCGAAATGGACCCTGTATCTCTGCTGGGTCACGTTTTATTCGATTTTTACTACATTTTTGGGATTTTCCGTGAAAATCGTTGCTGGCCTACTACAGTTTTCCTGCGTTTTCAACGGGTATGACACCCGTTTATTTCGATGGGGAATATTTTTACCTATTTTTGGACACCGAAATGGACCCTGTATCTCTGCTGGGTCACGTTTTATTCGATTTTTACTATATTTTTGGGTTTTCCGTGAAAATCGTTGCTGGCCTACTACAGTTTTCCTGCGTTTTCAACGGGTATGACACCCGTTTATTTCGATGGGGAATATTTTTACCTAGTTTTGGACACCGAAATGGACCCTGTATCTCTGCTGGGTCACGTTTTATTCGATTTTTACTACATTTTTGGGTTTTCCGTGAAAATCGTTGCTGGCCTACTACAGTTTTCCTGCGTTTTCAACGGGTATGACACCCGTTTATTTCGATGGGGAATATTTTTACCTATTTTTGGACACCGAAATGGACCCTGTATCTCTGCTGGGTCACGTTTTATTCGATTTTTACTACATTTTTGGGTTTTCCGTGAAAATCGTTGCTGGCCTACTACAGTTTTCCTGCGTTTTCAACGGGCATGACACCCGTTTATTTCGATGGGGAATATTTTTACTTATTTTTGGACACCGAAATGGACCCTGTATCTCTGCTGGGTCACGTTTTATTCGATTTTTACTACATTTTTGGGTTTTCCGTGAAAATCGTTGCTGGCCTACTACAGTTTTCCTGCGTTTTCAACGGGTATGACACCCGTTTATTTCGATGGGGAATATTTTTACCTATTTTTGGACACCGAAATGGACCCTGTATCTCTGCTCGGTCACGTTTTATTCGATTTTTACTACATTTTTGGGTTTTCCGTGAAAATCGTTGCTGGCCTACTACAGTTTTCCTGCGTTTTCAACGGGTATGACACCCGTTTATTTCGATGGGGAATATTTTTACCTATTTTTGGACACCGAAATGGACCCTGTATCTCTGCTGGGTCACGTTTTATTCGATTTTTACTACATTTTTGGGTTTTCCGTGAAAATCGTTGCTGGCCTACTACAGTTTTCCTGCGTTTTCAACGGGTATGACACCCGTTTATTTCGATGGGGAATATTTTTACCTATTTTTGGACACCGAAATGGACCCTGTATCTCTGCTGGGTCACGTTTTATTCGATTTTTACTACATTTTTGGGATTTTCCGTGAAAATCGTTGCTGGCCTACTACAGTTTTCCTGCGTTTTCAACGGGTATGACACCCGTTTATTTCGATGGGGAATATTTTTACCTATTTTTGGACACCGAAATGGACCCTGTATCTCTGCTGGGTCACGTTTTATTCGATTTTTACTACATTTTTGGGTTTTCCGTGAAAATCGTTGCTGGCCTACTACAGTTTTCCTGCGTTTTCAACGGGTATGACACCCATTTATTTCGATGGGGAATATTTTTACCTATTTTTGGACACCGAAATGGACCCTGTATCTCTGCTGGGTCACGTTTTATTCGATTTTTACTACATTTTTGGGATTTTCCGTGAAAATCGTTGCTGGCCTACTACAGTTTTCCTGCGTTTTCAACGGGTATGACAACCGTTTATTTCGATGGGGAATATTTTTACCTATTTTTGGACACCGAAATGGACCCTGTATCTCTGCTGGGTCACGTTTTATTCGATTTTTACTACATTTTTGGGTTTTCCGTGAAAATCGTTGCTGGCCTACTACAGTTTTCCTGCGTTTTCAACGGGTATGACACCCGTTTATTTCGATGGGGAATATTTTTACCTATTTTTGGACACCGAAATGGACTCTGTATCTCTGCTGGGTCACGTTTTATTCGATTTTTACTACATTTTTGGGATTTTCCGTGAAAATCGTTGCTGGCCTACTACAGTTTTCCTGCGTTTTCAACGGGTATGACACCCGTTTATTTCGATGGGGAATATTTTTACCTATTTTTGGACACCGAAATGGACCCTGTATCTCTGCTGGGTCACGTTTTATTCGATTTTTACTATATTTTTGGGTTTTCCGTGAAAATCGTTGCTGGCCTACTACAGTTTTCCTGCGTTTTCAACGGGTATGACACCCGTTTATTTCGATGGGGAATATTTTTACCTAGTTTTGGACACCGAAATGGACCCTGTATCTCTGCTGGGTCACGTTTTATTCGATTTTTACTACATTTTTGGGTTTTCCGTGAAAATCGTTGCTGGCCTACTACAGTTTTCCTGCGTTTTCAACGGGTATGACACCCGTTTATTTCGATGGGGAATATTTTTACCTATTTTTGGACACCAAAATGGACCCTGTATCTCTGCTCGGTCACGTTTTATTCGATTTTTACTACATTTTTGGTTTTTCCGTGAAAATCGTTGCTGGCCTACTACAGTTTTCCTGCGTTTTCAACGGGTATGACACCCGTTTATTTCGATGGGGAATATTTTTACCTATTTTTGGACACCGAAATGGACCCTGTGTCTCTGCTGGGTCACGTTTTATTCGATTTTTACTACATTTTTGGGTTTTCCGTGAAAATCGTTGCTGGCCTACTACAGTTTTCCTGCGTTTTCAACGGGTATGACACCCGTTTATTTCGATGGGGAATATTTTTACCTATTTTTGGACACCGAAATGGACCCTGTATCTCTGCTCGGTCACGTTTTATTCGATTTTTACTACATTTTTGGTTTTTCCGTGAAAATCGTTGCTGGCCTACTACAGTTTTCCTGCGTTTTCAACGGGTATGACACCCGTTTATTTCGATGGGGAATATTTTTACCTATTTTTGGACACCGAAATGGACCCTGTGTCTCTGCTGGGTCACGTTTTATTCGATTTTTACTACATTTTTGGGATTTTCCGTGAAAATCGTTGCTGGCCTACTACAGTTTTCCTGCGTTTTCAACGGGTATGACACCCGTTTATTTCGATGGGGAATATTTTTACCTATTTTTGGACACTGAAATGGACCCTGTATCTCTGCTCGGTCACGTTTTATTCAATTTTTACTACATTTTTGGGTTTTCCGTGAAAATCGTTGCTGGCCTACTACAGTTTTCCTGCGTTTTCAACGGGTATGACACCCGTTTATTTCGATGGGGAATATTTTTACCTATTTTTGGACACCGAAATGGACCCTGTATCTCTGCTGGGTCACGTTTTATTCGATTTTTACTATATTTTTGGGTTTTCCGTGAAAATCGTTGCTGGCCTACTACAGTTTTCCTGCGTTTTCAACGGGTATGACACCCGTTTATTTCGATGGGGAATATTTTTACCTAGTTTTGGACACCGAAATGGACCCTGTATCTCTGCTGGGTCACGTTTTATTCGATTTTTACTACATTTTTGGGTTTTCCGTGAAAATCGTTGCTGGCCTACTACAGTTTTCCTGCGTTTTCAACGGGTATGACACCCGTTTATTTCGATGGGGAATATTTTTACCTATTTTTGGACACCGAAATGGACCCTGTATCTCTGCTCGGTCACGTTTTATTCGATTTTTACTACATTTTTGGTTTTTCCGTGAAAATCGTTGCTGGCCTACTACAGTTTTCCTGCGTTTTCAACGGGTATGACACCCGTTTATTTCGATGGGGAATATTTTTACCTATTTTTGGACACCGAAATGGACCCTGTGTCTCTGCTGGGTCACGTTTTATTCGATTTTTACTACATTTTTGGGATTTTCCGTGAAAATCGTTGCTGGCCTACTACAGTTTTCCTGCGTTTTCAACGGGTATGACACCCGTTTATTTCGATGGGGAATATTTTTACCTATTTTTGGACACCGAAATGGACCCTGTATCTCTGCTGGGTCACGTTTTATTCGATTTTTACTATATTTTTGGGTTTTCCGTGAAAATCGTTGCTGGCCTACTACAGTTTTCCTGCGTTTTCAACGGGTATGACACCCGTTTATTTCGATGGGGAATATTTTTACCTAGTTTTGGACACCGAAATGGACCCTGTATCTCTGCTGGGTCACGTTTTATTCGATTTTTACTACATTTTTGGGTTTTCCGTGAAAATCGTTGCTGGCCTACTACAGTTTTCCTGCGTTTTCAACGGGTATGACACCCGTTTATTTCGATGGGGAATATTTTTACCTATTTTTGGACACCGAAATGGACCCTGTATCTCTGCTCGGTCACGTTTTATTCGATTTTTACTACATTTTTGGTTTTTCCGTGAAAATCGTTGCTGGCCTACTACAGTTTTCCTGCGTTTTCAACGGGTATGACACCCGTTTATTTCGATGGGGAATATTTTTACCTATTTTTGGACACCGAAATGGACCCTGTGTCTCTGCTGGGTCACGTTTTATTCGATTTTTACTACATTTTTGGGATTTTCCGTGAAAATCGTTGCTGGCCTACTACAGTTTTCCTGCGTTTTCAACGGGTATGACACCCGTTTATTTCGATGGGGAATATTTTTACCTATTTTTGGACACCGAAATGGACCCTGTATCTCTGCTGGGTCACGTTTTATTCGATTTTTACTACATTTTTGGGTTTTCCGTGAAAATCGTTGCTGGCCTACAGTTTTCCTGCGTTTTCAACGGGTATGACACCCGTTTATTTCGATGGGGAATATTTTTACCTATTTTTGGACACCGAAATGGACCCTGTATCTCTGCTGGGTCACGTTTATTTCGATTTTTACTACATTTTTGGGTTTTCCGTGAAAATCGTTGCTGGCCTACTACAGTTTTCCTGCGTTTTCAACGGGTATAACACCCGTTTATTTCGATGGGGAATATTTTTACCTATTTTTGGACACCGAAATGGACCCTGTATCTCTGCTGGGTCACGTTTTATTCGATTTTTACTACATTTTTGGGATTTTCCGTGAAAATCGTTGCTGGCCTACTACAGTTTTCCTGCGTTTTCAACGGGTATGACACCCGTTTATTTCGATGGGGAATATTTTTACCTATTTTTGGACACCGAAATGGACCCTGTATCTCTGCTGGGTCACGTTTTATTCGATTTTTACTACATTTTTGGGTTTTCCGTGAAAATCGTTGCTGGCCTACTACAGTTTTCCTGCGTTTTCAACGGGTATGACACCCGTTTATTTCGATGGGGAATATTTTTACCTATTTTTGGACACCGAAATGGACCCTGTATCTCTGCTGGGTCACGTTTTATTCGATTTTTACTACATTTTTGGGTTTTCCGTGAAAATCGTTGCTGGCCTACTACAGTTTTCCTGCGTTTTCAACGGGTATGACACCCATTTATTTCGATGGGGAATATTTTTACCTATTTTTGGACACCGAAATGGACCCTGTATCTCTGCTCGGTCACGTTTTATTCGATTTTTACTACATTTTTGGGTTTTCCGTGAAAATCGTTGCTGGCCTACTACAGTTTTCCTGCGTTTTCAACGGGTATGACACCCGTTTATTTCGATGGGGAATATTTTTACCTATTTTTGGACACCGAAATGGACCCTGTATCTCTGCTGGGTCACGTTTTATTCGATTTTTACTACATTTTTGGGTTTTCCGTGAAAATCGTTGCTGGCCTACTACAGTTTTCCTGCGTTTTCAACGGGCATGACACCCGTTTATTTCGATGGGGAATATTTATACCTATTTTTGGACACCGAAATGGACCCTGTATCTCTGCTGGGTCACGTTTTATTCGATTTTTACTACATTTTTGGGTTTTCCGTGAAAATCGTTGCTGGCCTACTACAGTTTTCCTGCGTTTTCAACGGGTATGACACCCGTTTATTTCGATGGGGAATATTTTTACCTATTTTTGTACACCGAAATGAACCCTGTATCTCTGCTCGGTCACGTTTTATTCGATTTTTACTACATTTTAGGGTTTTCCGTGAAAATCGTTGTTGGCCTACTACAGTTTTCCTGCGTTTTCAACGGGTATGACACCCATTTATTTCGATGGGGAATATTTTTACCTAGTTTTGGACACCGAAATGGACCCTGTATCTCTCCTGGGTCACGTTTTATTCGATTTTTACTACATTTTTGGGTTTTCCGTGAAAATCGTTGCTGGCCTACTACAGTTTTCCTGCGTTTTCAACGGGTATGACACCCGTTTATTTCGATGGGGAATATTTTTACCTATTTTTGGACACCGAAATGGACCCTGTATCTCTGCTGGGTCACGTTTTATTCGATTTTTACTACATTTTTGGGTTTTCCGTGAAAATCGTTGCTGGCCTACTACAGTTTTCCTGCGTTTTCAACGGGTATGACACCCGTTTATTTCGATGGGGAATATTTTTACCTATTTTTGGACACCGAAATGGACCCTGTATCTCTGCTGGGTCACGTTTTATTCGATTTTTACTACATTTTTGGGTTTTCCGTGAAAATCGTTGCTGGCCTACTACAGTTTTCCTGCGTTTTCAACGGGCATGACACCCGTTTATTTCGATGGGGAATATTTTTACCTATTTTTGGACACCGAAATGGACCCTGTATCTCTGCTGGGTCACGTTTTATTCGATTTTTACTACATTTTTGGGTTTTCCGTGAAAATCGTTGCTGGCCTACTACAGTTTTCCTGCGTTTTCAACGGGTATGACACCCGTTTATTTCGATGGGGAATATTTTTACCTATTTTTGGACACCGAAATGGACCCTGTATCTCTGCTCGGTCACGTTTTATTCGATTTTTACTACATTTTTGGGTTTTCCGTGAAAATCGTTGCTGGCCTACTACAGTTTTCCTGCGTTTTCAACGGGTATGACACCCGTTTATTTCGATGGGGAATATTTTTACCTATTTTTGGACACTGAAATGGACCCTGTATCTCTGCTGGGTCACGTTTTATTCGATTTTTACTACATTTTTGGGATTTTCCGTGAAAATCGTTGCTGGCTTACTACAGTTTTCCTGCGTTTTCAACGGGTATGACACCCGTTTATTTCGATGGGGAATATTTTTACCTATTTTTGGACACCGAAATGGACCCTGTATCTCTGCTGGGTCACGTTTTATTCGATTTTTACTACATTTTTGGGTTTTCCGTGAAAATCGTTGCTGGCCTACTACAGTTTTCCTGCGTTTTCAACGGGTATGACACCCGTTTATTTCGATGGGGAATATTTTTACCTATTTTTGGACACCGAAATGGACCCTGTATCTCTGCTGGGTCACGTTTTATTCGATTTTTACTACATTTTTGGGTTTTCCGTGAAAATCGTTGCTGGCCTACTACAGTTTTCCTGCGTTTTCAACGGGTATGACACCCGTTTATTTCGATGGGGAATATTTTTACCTATTTTTGGACACCGAAATGGACCCTGTATCTCTGCTGGGTCACGTTTTATTCGATTTTTACTACATTTTTGGGTTTTCCGTGAAAATCGTTGCTGGCCTACTACAGTTTTCCTGCGTTTTCAACGGGTATGACACCCGTTTATTTCGATGGGGAATATTTTTACCTATTTTTGGACACCGAAATGGACTCTGTATCTCTGCTGGGTCACGTTTTATTCGATTTTTACTACATTTTTGGGATTTTCCGTGAAAATCGTTGCTGGCCTACTACAGTTTTCCTGCGTTTTCAACGGGTATGACACCCGTTTATTTCGATGGGGAATATTTTTACCTATTTTTGGACACCGAAATGGACCCTGTATCTCTGCTGGGTCACGTTTTATTCGATTTTTACTATATTTTTGGGTTTTCCGTGAAAATCGTTGCTGGCCTACTACAGTTTTCCTGCGTTTTCAACGGGTATGACACCCGTTTATTTCGATGGGGAATATTTTTACCTAGTTTTGGACACCGAAATGGACCCTGTATCTCTGCTGGGTCACGTTTTATTCGATTTTTACTACATTTTTGGGTTTTCCGTGAAAATCGTTGCTGGCCTACTACAGTTTTCCTGCGTTTTCAACGGGTATGACACCCGTTTATTTCGATGGGGAATATTTTTACCTATTTTTGGACACCAAAATGGACCCTGTATCTCTGCTCGGTCACGTTTTATTCGATTTTTACTACATTTTTGGTTTTTCCGTGAAAATCGTTGCTGGCCTACTACAGTTTTCCTGCGTTTTCAACGGGTATGACACCCGTTTATTTCGATGGGGAATATTTTTACCTATTTTTGGACACCGAAATGGACCCTGTGTCTCTGCTGGGTCACGTTTTATTCGATTTTTACTACATTTTTGGGTTTTCCGTGAAAATCGTTGCTGGCCTACTACAGTTTTCCTGCGTTTTCAACGGGTATGACACCCATTTATTTCGATGGAGAATATTTTTACCTATTTTTGGACACCGAAATGGACCCTGTATCTCTGCTCGGTCACGTTTTATTCGATTTTTACTACATTTTTGGGTTTTCCGTGAAAATCGTTGCTGGCCTACTACAGTTTTCCTGCGTTTTCAACGGGTATGACACCCATTTATTTCGATGGGGAATATTTTTACCTATTTTTGGACACTGAAATGGACCCTGTATCTCTGCTGGGTCACGTTTTATTCGATTTTTACTACATTTTTGGGATTTTCCGTGAAAATCGTTGCTGGCCTACTACAGTTTTCCTGCGTTTTCAACGGGTATGACACCCGTTTATTTCGATGGGGAATATTTTTACCTATTTTTGGACACCGAAATGGACCCTGTATCTCTGCTGGGTCACGTTTTATTCGATTTTTACTACATTTTTGGGTTTTCCGTGAAAATCGTTGCTGGCCTACTACAGTTTTCCTGCGTTTTCAACGGGTATGACACCCGTTTATTTCGATGGGGAATATTTTTACCTATTTTTGGACACCGAAATTGACCCTGTATCTCTGCTGGGTCACGTTTTATTCGATTTTTACTACATTTTTGGGATTTTCCGTGAAAATCGTTGCTGGCCTACTACAGTTTTCCTGCGTTTTCAACGGGTATGACACCCGTTTATTTCGATGGGGAATATTTTTACCTATTTTTGGACACCGAAATGGACCCTGTATCTCTGCTGGGTCACGTTTTATTCGATTTTTACTATATTTTTGGGTTTTCCGTGAAAATCGTTGCTGGCCTACTACAGTTTTCCTGCGTTTTCAACGGGTATGACACCCGTTTATTTCGATGGGGAATATTTTTACCTATTTTTGGACACCGAAATGGACCCTGTATCTCTGCTGGGTCACGTTTTATTCGATTTTTACTACATTTTTGGGATTTTCCGTGAAAATCGTTGCTGGCCTACTACAGTTTTCCTGCGTTTTCAACGGGTATGACACCCGTTTATTTCGATGGGGAATATTTTTACCTATTTTTGGACACCGAAATGGACCCTGTATCTCTGCTGGGTCACGTTTTATTCGATTTTTACTACATTTTTGGGTTTTCCGTGAAAATCGTTGCTGGCCTACTACAGTTTTCCTGCGTTTTCAACGGGTATGACACCCGTTTATTTCGATGGGGAATATTTTTACCTATTTTTGGACACCGAAATGGACCCTGTATCTCTGCTGGGTCACGTTTTATTCGATTTTTACTACATTTTTGGGTTTTCCGTGAAAATCGTTGCTGGCCTACTACAGTTTTCCTGCGTTTTCAACGGGTATGACACCCGTTTATTTCGATGGGGAATATTTTTACCTATTTTTGGACACCGAAATGGACCCTGTATCTCTGCTGGGTCACGTTTTATTCGATTTTTACTATATTTTTGGGTTTTCCGTGAAAATCGTTGCTGGCCTACTACAGTTTTCCTGCGTTTTCAACGGGTATGACACCCGTTTATTTCGATGGGGAATATTTTTACCTAGTTTTGGACACCGAAATGGACCCTGTATCTCTGCTGGGTCACGTTTTATTCGATTTTTACTACATTTTTGGGTTTTCCGTGAAAATCGTTGCTGGCCTACTACAGTTTTCCTGCGTTTTCAACGGGTATGACACCCGTTTATTTCGATGGGGAATATTTTTACCTATTTTTGGACACCAAAATGGACCCTGTATCTCTGCTCGGTCACGTTTTATTCGATTTTTACTACATTTTTGGGTTTTCCGTGAAAATCGTTGCTGGCCTACTACAGTTTTCCTGCGTTTTCAACGGGTATGACACCCGTTTATTTCGATGGGGAATATTTTTACCTATTTTTGGACACTGAAATGGACCCTGTATCTCTGCTGGGTCACGTTTTATTCGATTTTTACTACATTTTTGGGATTTTCCGTGAAAATCGTTGCTGGCCTACTACAGTTTTCCTGCGTTTTCAACGGGTATGACACCCGTTTATTTCGATGGGGAATATTTTTACCTATTTTTGGACACCGAAATGGACCCTGTATCTCTGCTGGGTCACGTTTTATTCGATTTTTACTACATTTTTGGGTTTTCCGTGAAAATCGTTGCTGGCCTACTACAGTTTTCCTGCGTTTTCAACGGGTATGACACCCGTTTATTTCGATGGGGAATATTTTTACCTATTTTTGGACACCGAAATTGACCCTGTATCTCTGCTGGGTCACGTTTTATTCGATTTTTACTACATTTTTGGGATTTTCCGTGAAAATCGTTGCTGGCCTACTACAGTTTTCCTGCGTTTTCAACGGGTATGACACCCGTTTATTTCGATGGGGAATATTTTTACCTATTTTTGGACACCGAAATGGACCCTGTATCTCTGCTGGGTCACGTTTTATTCGATTTTTACTATATTTTTGGGTTTTCCGTGAAAATCGTTGCTGGCCTACTACAGTTTTCCTGCGTTTTCAACGGGTATGACACCCGTTTATTTCGATGGGGAATATTTTTACCTATTTTTGGACACCGAAATGGACCCTGTATCTCTGCTGGGTCACGTTTTATTCGATTTTTACTACATTTTTGGGATTTTCCGTGAAAATCGTTGCTGGCCTACTACAGTTTTCCTGCGTTTTCAACGGGTATGACACCCGTTTATTTCGATGGGGAATATTTTTACCTATTTTTGGACACCGAAATGGACCCTGTATCTCTGCTGGGTCACGTTTTATTCGATTTTTACTACATTTTTGGGTTTTCCGTGAAAATCGTTGCTGGCCTACTACAGTTTTCCTGCGTTTTCAACGGGTATGACACCCGTTTATTTCGATGGGGAATATTTTTACCTATTTTTGGACACCGAAATGGACCCTGTATCTCTGCTGGGTCACGTTTTATTCGATTTTTACTACATTTTTGGGTTTTCCGTGAAAATCGTTGCTGGCCTACTACAGTTTTCCTGCGTTTTCAACGGGTATGACACCCGTTTATTTCGATGGGGAATATTTTTACCTATTTTTGGACACCGAAATGGACTCTGTATCTCTGCTGGGTCACGTTTTATTCGATTTTTACTACATTTTTGGGTTTTCCGTGAAAATCGTTGCTGGCCTACTACAGTTTTCCTGCGTTTTCAACGGGTATGACACCCGTTTATTTCGATGGGGAATATTTTTACCTATTTTTGGACACTGAAATGGACCCTGTATCTCTGCTGGGTCACGTTTTATTCGATTTTTACTACATTTTTGGGATTTTCCGTGAAAATCGTTGCTGGCCTACTACAGTTTTCCTGCGTTTTCAACGGGTATGACACCCGTTTATTTCGATGGGGAATATTTTTACCTATTTTTGGACACCGAAATGGACCCTGTATCTCTGCTGGGTCACGTTTTATTCGATTTTTACTACATTTTTGGGTTTTCCGTGAAAATCGTTGCTGGCCTACTACAGTTTTCCTGCGTTTTCAACGGGTATGACACCCGTTTATTTCGATGGGGAATATTTTTACCTATTTTTGGACACCGAAATGGACTCTGTATCTCTGCTGGGTCACGTTTTATTCGATTTTTACTACATTTTTGGGATTTTCCGTGAAAATCGTTGCTGGCCTACTACAGTTTTCCTGCGTTTTCAACGGGTATGACACCCGTTTATTTCGATGGGGAATATTTTTACCTATTTTTGGACACCGAAATGGACCCTGTATCTCTGCTGGGTCACGTTTTATTCGATTTTTACTATATTTTTGGGTTTTCCGTGAAAATCGTTGCTGGCCTACTACAGTTTTCCTGCGTTTTCAACGGGTATGACACCCGTTTATTTCGATGGGGAATATTTTTACCTAGTTTTGGACACCGAAATGGACCCTGTATCTCTGCTGGGTCACGTTTTATTCGATTTTTACTACATTTTTGGGTTTTCCGTGAAAATCGTTGCTGGCCTACTACAGTTTTCCTGCGTTTTCAACGGGTATGACACCCGTTTATTTCGATGGGGAATATTTTTACCTATTTTTGGACACCAAAATGGACCCTGTATCTCTGCTCGGTCACGTTTTATTCGATTTTTACTACATTTTTGGTTTTTCCGTGAAAATCGTTGCTGGCCTACTACAGTTTTCCTGCGTTTTCAACGGGTATGACACCCGTTTATTTCGATGGGGAATATTTTTACCTATTTTTGGACACCGAAATGGACCCTGTGTCTCTGCTGGGTCACGTTTTATTCGATTTTTACTACATTTTTGGGTTTTCCGTGAAAATCGTTGCTGGCCTACTACAGTTTTCCTGCGTTTTCAACGGGTATGACACCCATTTATTTCGATGGAGAATATTTTTACCTATTTTTGGACACCGAAATGGACCCTGTATCTCTGCTCGGTCACGTTTTATTCGATTTTTACTACATTTTTGGGTTTTCCGTGAAAATCGTTGCTGGCCTACTACAGTTTTCCTGCGTTTTCAACGGGTATGACACCCGTTTATTTCGATGGGGAATATTTTTACCTATTTTTGGACACTGAAATGGACCCTGTATCTCTGCTGGGTCACGTTTTATTCGATTTTTACTACATTTTTGGGATTTTCCGTGAAAATCGTTGCTGGCCTACTACAGTTTTCCTGCGTTTTCAACGGGTATGACACCCGTTTATTTCGATGGGGAATATTTTTACCTATTTTTGGACACCGAAATGGACCCTGTATCTCTGCTGGGTCACGTTTTATTCGATTTTTACTATATTTTTGGGTTTTCCGTGAAAATCGTTGCTGGCCTACTACAGTTTTCCTGCGTTTTCAACGGGTATGACACCCGTTTATTTCGATGGGGAATATTTTTACCTATTTTTGGACACCGAAATGGACCCTGTATCTCTGCTGGGTCACGTTTTATTCGATTTTTACTACATTTTTGGGATTTTCCGTGAAAATCGTTGCTGGCCTACTACAGTTTTCCTGCGTTTTCAACGGGTATGACACCCGTTTATTTCGATGGGGAATATTTTTACCTATTTTTGGACACCGAAATGGACCCTGTATCTCTGCTGGGTCACGTTTTATTCGATTTTTACTACATTTTTGGGTTTTCCGTGAAAATCGTTGCTGGCCTACTACAGTTTTCCTGCGTTTTCAACGGGTATGACACCCGTTTATTTCGATGGGGAATATTTTTACCTATTTTTGGACACCGAAATGGACCCTGTATCTCTGCTGGGTCACGTTTTATTCGATTTTTACTACATTTTTGGGTTTTCCGTGAAAATCGTTGCTGGCCTACTACAGTTTTCCTGCGTTTTCAACGGGTATGACACCCGTTTATTTCGATGGGGAATATTTTTACCTATTTTTGGACACCGAAATGGACTCTGTATCTCTGCTGGGTCACGTTTTATTCGATTTTTACTACATTTTTGGGATTTTCCGTGAAAATCGTTGCTGGCCTACTACAGTTTTCCTGCGTTTTCAACGGGTATGACACCCGTTTATTTCGATGGGGAATATTTTTACCTATTTTTGGACACCGAAATGGACCCTGTATCTCTGCTGGGTCACGTTTTATTCGATTTTTACTATATTTTTGGGTTTTCCGTGAAAATCGTTGCTGGCCTACTACAGTTTTCCTGCGTTTTCAACGGGTATGACACCCGTTTATTTCGATGGGGAATATTTTTACCTAGTTTTGGACACCGAAATGGACCCTGTATCTCTGCTGGGTCACGTTTTATTCGATTTTTACTACATTTTTGGGTTTTCCGTGAAAATCGTTGCTGGCCTACTACAGTTTTCCTGCGTTTTCAACGGGTATGACACCCGTTTATTTCGATGGGGAATATTTTTACCTATTTTTGGACACCAAAATGGACCCTGTATCTCTGCTCGGTCACGTTTTATTCGATTTTTACTACATTTTTGGTTTTTCCGTGAAAATCGTTGCTGGCCTACTACAGTTTTCCTGCGTTTTCAACGGGTATGACACCCGTTTATTTCGATGGGGAATATTTTTACCTATTTTTGGACACCGAAATGGACCCTGTGTCTCTGCTGGGTCACGTTTTATTCGATTTTTACTATATTTTTGGGTTTTCCGTGAAAATCGTTGCTGGCCTACTACAGTTTTCCTGCGTTTTCAACGGGTATGACACCCGTTTATTTCGATGGGGAATATTTTTACCTATTTTTGGACACCGAAATGGACCCTGTATCTCTGCTGGGTCACGTTTTATTCGATTTTTACTACATTTTTGGGATTTTCCGTGAAAATCGTTGCTGGCCTACTACAGTTTTCCTGCGTTTTCAACGGGTATGACACCCGTTTATTTCGATGGGGAATATTTTTACCTATTTTTGGACACCGAAATGGACCCTGTATCTCTGCTGGGTCACGTTTTATTCGATTTTTACTATATTTTTGGGTTTTCCGTGAAAATCGTTGCTGGCCTACTACAGTTTTCCTGCGTTTTCAACGGGTATGACACCCGTTTATTTCGATGGGGAATATTTTTACCTAGTTTTGGACACCGAAATGGACCCTGTATCTCTGCTGGGTCACGTTTTATTCGATTTTTACTACATTTTTGGGTTTTCCGTGAAAATCGTTGCTGGCCTACTACAGTTTTCCTGCGTTTTCAACGGGTATGACACCCGTTTATTTCGATGGGGAATATTTTTACCTATTTTTGGACACCGAAATGGACCCTGTATCTCTGCTGGGTCACGTTTTATTCGATTTTTACTACATTTTTGGGTTTTCCGTGAAAATCGTTGCTGGCCTACTACAGTTTTCCTGCGTTTTCAACGGGCATGACACCCGTTTATTTCGATGGGGAATATTTTTACTTATTTTTGGACACCGAAATGGACCCTGTATCTCTGCTGGGTCACGTTTTATTCGATTTTTACTACATTTTTGGGTTTTCCGTGAAAATCGTTGCTGGCCTACTACAGTTTTCCTGCGTTTTCAACGGGTATGACACCCGTTTATTTCGATGGGGAATATTTTTACCTATTTTTGGACACCGAAATGGACCCTGTATCTCTGCTCGGTCACGTTTTATTCGATTTTTACTACATTTTTGGGTTTTCCGTGAAAATCGTTGCTGGCCTACTACAGTTTTCCTGCGTTTTCAACGGGTATGACACCCGTTTATTTCGATGGGGAATATTTTTACCTATTTTTGGACACCGAAATGGACCCTGTATCTCTGCTGGGTCACGTTTTATTCGATTTTTACTACATTTTTGGGTTTTCCGTGAAAATCGTTGCTGGCCTACTACAGTTTTCCTGCGTTTTCAACGGGTATGACACCCGTTTATTTCGATGGGGAATATTTTTACCTATTTTTGGACACCGAAATGGACCCTGTATCTCTGCTGGGTCACGTTTTATTCGATTTTTACTACATTTTTGGGATTTTCCGTGAAAATCGTTGCTGGCCTACTACAGTTTTCCTGCGTTTTCAACGGGTATGACACCCGTTTATTTCGATGGGGAATATTTTTACCTATTTTTGGACACCGAAATGGACCCTGTATCTCTGCTGGGTCACGTTTTATTCGATTTTTACTACATTTTTGGGTTTTCCGTGAAAATCGTTGCTGGCCTACTACAGTTTTCCTGCGTTTTCAACGGGTATGACACCCATTTATTTCGATGGGGAATATTTTTACCTATTTTTGGACACCGAAATGGACCCTGTATCTCTGCTGGGTCACGTTTTATTCGATTTTTACTACATTTTTGGGATTTTCCGTGAAAATCGTTGCTGGCCTACTACAGTTTTCCTGCGTTTTCAACGGGTATGACAACCGTTTATTTCGATGGGGAATATTTTTACCTATTTTTGGACACCGAAATGGACCCTGTATCTCTGCTGGGTCACGTTTTATTCGATTTTTACTACATTTTTGGGTTTTCCGTGAAAATCGTTGCTGGCCTACTACAGTTTTCCTGCGTTTTCAACGGGTATGACACCCGTTTATTTCGATGGGGAATATTTTTACCTATTTTTGGACACCGAAATGGACTCTGTATCTCTGCTGGGTCACGTTTTATTCGATTTTTACTACATTTTTGGGATTTTCCGTGAAAATCGTTGCTGGCCTACTACAGTTTTCCTGCGTTTTCAACGGGTATGACACCCGTTTATTTCGATGGGGAATATTTTTACCTATTTTTGGACACCGAAATGGACCCTGTATCTCTGCTGGGTCACGTTTTATTCGATTTTTACTATATTTTTGGGTTTTCCGTGAAAATCGTTGCTGGCCTACTACAGTTTTCCTGCGTTTTCAACGGGTATGACACCCGTTTATTTCGATGGGGAATATTTTTACCTAGTTTTGGACACCGAAATGGACCCTGTATCTCTGCTGGGTCACGTTTTATTCGATTTTTACTACATTTTTGGGTTTTCCGTGAAAATCGTTGCTGGCCTACTACAGTTTTCCTGCGTTTTCAACGGGTATGACACCCGTTTATTTCGATGGGGAATATTTTTACCTATTTTTGGACACCAAAATGGACCCTGTATCTCTGCTCGGTCACGTTTTATTCGATTTTTACTACATTTTTGGTTTTTCCGTGAAAATCGTTGCTGGCCTACTACAGTTTTCCTGCGTTTTCAACGGGTATGACACCCGTTTATTTCGATGGGGAATATTTTTACCTATTTTTGGACACCGAAATGGACCCTGTGTCTCTGCTGGGTCACGTTTTATTCGATTTTTACTACATTTTTGGGTTTTCCGTGAAAATCGTTGCTGGCCTACTACAGTTTTCCTGCGTTTTCAACGGGTATGACACCCGTTTATTTCGATGGGGAATATTTTTACCTATTTTTGGACACCGAAATGGACCCTGTATCTCTGCTGGGTCACGTTTTATTCGATTTTTACTATATTTTTGGGTTTTCCGTGAAAATCGTTGCTGGCCTACTACAGTTTTCCTGCGTTTTCAACGGGTATGACACCCGTTTATTTCGATGGGGAATATTTTTACCTAGTTTTGGACACCGAAATGGACCCTGTATCTCTGCTGGGTCACGTTTTATTCGATTTTTACTACATTTTTGGGTTTTCCGTGAAAATCGTTGCTGGCCTACTACAGTTTTCCTGCGTTTTCAACGGGTATGACACCCGTTTATTTCGATGGGGAATATTTTTACCTATTTTTGGACACCGAAATGGACCCTGTATCTCTGCTCGGTCACGTTTTATTCGATTTTTACTACATTTTTGGTTTTTCCGTGAAAATCGTTGCTGGCCTACTACAGTTTTCCTGCGTTTTCAACGGGTATGACACCCGTTTATTTCGATGGGGAATATTTTTACCTATTTTTGGACACCGAAATGGACCCTGTGTCTCTGCTGGGTCACGTTTTATTCGATTTTTACTACATTTTTGGGATTTTCCGTGAAAATCGTTGCTGGCCTACTACAGTTTTCCTGCGTTTTCAACGGGTATGACACCCGTTTATTTCGATGGGGAATATTTTTACCTATTTTTGGACACCGAAATGGACCCTGTATCTTATGTAGTTCTTATATTTCAAAGTCCCTCCATTCAATTTTTTTATAGTTTTTAAATTTCTGAATCGCCTGTAAAATTTCCCCTCCGTGCAGCTGTCAAAATTTTTGACAGCCAGCAACGTTGCTATCTTAGCGCTGGTGTCTGATATGTTTTTATTGACAGCGACAAAAAATATTACTCGATGAACTCGCGGTCATTTCTATTCAGAGATGCCACATCTTTGAATTCGTGTGTCCATTTGAATTTTCATACTAAATTTTAATGAGAAAACACGGACGAGAATCGGATGAACGAAAAAATGAGTTCCGTGTTTTCATATCATACATGAGAGGGAATTAAAAAAATTTTATTTTGTATAGTGAAATGAAATATAAGGAGAAATAAATACTGTTGTAGCCAACCAATTGGAGAAATATAAGTTGCTCGTATATGAGATTCTTGAATCTCATGAAATTTTTTATGTGTCGGGAGCAAACACATTAAACATATATTGCTTAGCAAAAAATTACAAATTTAATGTTCAACATTATATAAACTTATTTATTGTCCGTTATCTCTTAATTTTTATTTAGAATAATACATATAGTTCCAATGTTAATCATAAGTAATATTACTACCATGTACAAAAAAATATTTTAGTCTCAATAAAAAAAAATGAAATGAAATGTATGCAGGACCGGAGTTTTGCTGATTGGTTTTGTGTATGATTACTTTGCAACACTATATAAATTTTGATGTAAAAATTATATAAAGTAAACCTAACTTTCTTTTTGATCCAATTGTACCGCTTAATATTCCTTCCAAGAACTATAAATCATTTCGATCTGCGAGTCGACTGAATATTGAATAAAACTACATATTTCGTAAAATAAAGAATTTTTATTATATATAATGCACTTATGGTTTCGCTTAATAAAAGATTATCAGTTTTCAATACATTTTAATCAGCAGTCGCTCCAGGATATCTCTCGATTAACATAGCAACACCTTGCCCACCAGCAGCGCAGGCAGCAACAACCCCCAATTGACCATCTTCCCGAACCAATCGATTAGCTGTATGCATACAAAGACGCACACCTGTTGCAGCAAAAGGATGACCAATAGACAATGATCCGCCCCAATTGTTCCACTTGCTTAAGTCTGGAGCTCCATATTTTTCGCTTAGACCCAAAAAATTTTTACAGAACCAATCCGAATCCAAAGCTTTCAAGTTGGCAACAATTTGACCAGCAAAAGCTTCATGTATTTCCCATGAGTCTATGTTCTTCGATGTTAGACCAGCCTTTTTCAAGAGTTTTGGTATACCATATGCAGGGCCAAGCAGTAATTGATCAATAGGATCTTGGGAAACAAACGTAAAATCTCTCAAATATGCTTTTGGCTTAAGACCCAATTGTTTGGCTTTTTCCTCGGTCATTATTAGACATGCAGAAGCCCCATCAGTTAAAAATGAAGCATTTGCGGCCGTAACTGTACCATGGGGCTTCACGAATGCCGGTTTAAGTTTCGCCAGATTTTGTGGGCTTGATACTCGAATACCATTGTCCTTATCAATAATTTCATCTACTCCTGACACTTTGAATGGAACCAAGTCCGTGAAGTATCCTTTGTCTTGAGCTTGTTTAGCTAAGGTGTGGGATCGCAGGGCGTATTCATCTTGCTCTTCACGACTAACTTTAAAGGCGGCTGCTAACCGATCGGCTGAATGTCCCATTGTCTCTCCAGAAGAAAATTCCGCCACTGCTGGCAATTCGGGTACAAGGAAATTCGGTCTGAAAGTAGACAGCAACGACAACTGCTGCCCGAGAGTTTTAGCTTTATTAGCTCGAAGCATTAAACTACGCATTTTTCGTGAGTGTCGGATGGGAACATCGGACATAAACTCAACTCCTCCAGCTAGAATTATATCGTATGTATTCGTGGCAATCAGGCCCATGCCAGTTGTAATGGCCGCATTTGAACTGATGCAAGCCATTGTAACTGTATGGGCGGGAGTTTTGTTGCTAAAACCAGCAGCAAGGGCAGCTTCACGCGCTATATTCGAAGTTTTTACTTCTTGTATAACTGTGCCATAAACAATGTAGTCGATTAGCTCTTGGTCGATTTTAGTTTTTCGTATTAAACCCAACATTGCATGTCGAGCAAGCTCATGCGGCATGAGTTTGGCATACTTTGTGCCCGACGTCAGAAATGGACTTCGGACACCGTCAACAAGTACAATATTTTTAGTTGCAGCAGTGGAAACCGAACGGACTCCATAGGTGCGATAAATATTTGATGTTGCGGAGTACACTTGATTCAGTTTTGAAATATATGATGCCATATCTATAAATTAATTAAAAAGTTAAATTAAATAAGATTGATTTAAAAATTATAACTTTACTGATAAATTTATCTCAAACGGATTGAAGTCCTCTTCTTCTTCTTATATTTATGCGCTATTTACGGTATAAGTAGGTGATGAAACGTCCATTCACAATAAAGGTATCGTATGACTCAAGTGAAACACGAAATGCTCACTTTCACCACTCTCCTTCTCCTTGACGATTCTCTTGATAAAGAGGGTTATGCTGGTAAGAAAAATCTCTACATTTCTTTGAACCCCCAACTCGTATTTAAGAAATAAATTCTTTGCTCTCAATAAATTCAATTCGTTGCTTTATTACTTCCCTGCTTTCGTCAGTAGATTCAACTCGTTGGTTGCTTTGGTTGGCTCGACGAGTCATTAGTTAGAAACTAACTAATCGACGCACCTACTCAGTCGCTCGCTCACCATGAATAAGAAATAAAAATTTAATATATTTGTAACACATTTTTAAAACAATTTCTTATCAAATGTAATTATTGGTCATATTACTGTGCATACTTATCAACTGGTATTCTGAGCATAACCCTTTCCTATTGTTTTGCATATAATACACTTTACTTTGGAGAAGGAGAAAAAAAAATAGTGTTGGAATTTTATGATTCGAAAGAAGCCGACATCAAAGACGACATTGCTCCTGTTAATTCTGTGCATTTTGCGATAGTATTTGATCGGTGTTAAATGTGTGTGCCTAATTTTAAGTGTAGTTGAATTATTCACCTACTAAGCCCTAGGAGTATATTGGATCGCTCTGAATGCAAGGCGAACCGTCTGCAGTTTGTGTAAAAGAGAAACGACTGATAAACAAAATTAATTATCTCTAGATAGGCAGAAAACATATATCGTGATTATTTAGTCACTCGCCAGTCAGCAAAAAGATGATTTTGTTGGAAATCAATAATCGCATTGTTGAGGAAACTCTTCTAGTGAAATTCCGCAATGCATTAGCGGGGTAAGTATTGTGTCTCTCCAACCATTTGTAGAAATAGGTAAACATTGGACGCATGAGGCACCCACGGTTTATAACCTCAAAAATATGTTGCCCATTGTGTACCGTCATCGTAAAATACTCACTGCAAAAAATGTATATTCCCTTATCAACGCAATTATATACATATATCAAAGTTTTTCGTCCATCTTTGTCTCAATACGATTACTAGTTCATTTTTATTTTCCGATTGAAAGTCCTTTAATCATTTGATGGCAAATATTCCCATTTGGTTATGTGTTGGTTGGGTGCGACTTTCATAATTGGTTAAAAAGATTGAAATTTTGTGTGACTGCCTTCGTAAATTCTTTTTGAATGATGACTAATCTGTTTTTCATGATTGAAGTACTACTGTATATTGCAATTTTTAAAAGAATGAAAGAAGGTAGAATTTTGTATACAAAAAGTAATTTTCCTTATGATGTTTGAATGGTATAAATATTAAAAATGAGAAGCTGAGTAGATAGAATAAACTTTGAAGACAATTTATTAGAAAAATATATATAAAATATATTACAGCTTAAAACCTGAATCAATTGATGTTAGAATAGCAGATTTTGATGGTGTCTTATTCCATATTTCAAATATCAATGGCGATAAAACAAAAGTTAGAGTAAGTACTTTTTTTTATCAGTAGTAATAGTAGTAGCAATGACTCACAATATTTGAAAATTCCATAGACTAGTATTTCGCTTAAATTCTATAAGGAGTTGCAAGAACATGGTGCAGATGAGCTTCTGAAACGTGAATATGGAAGTTTGCTAACAGACGTAGAAGAAGGTAAATATCTAAAATAATTTATTTATTTGAAATGTTATTAAAATATTTTTTTATTTTTAGGTTACAATGTTTCCGTACTTATTAATTTAGAGGATATTCCATCTGATTGGGAAGTTATAGCTAAGAAAATTGGTCTCTTAAAACGTAATTGCTTCGCATCGGTGTTCGAAAAATATTTCGATTTTCAAGAACAAGGCGAAGAAGGACAAAAACGAGCGGTTATCAACTATCGCAATGATGAAACACTGTATTAAAGAAATATTGTATACATTTCAGCATATCAATAGAAAATATTTTCCAGATATGTGGAAGCAAAAGCCGATAGAGTAACTGTTGTGTTTAGCACAATATTCCGTGATGAAGATGACGTTGTAATAGGGAAAGTATTCATGCAAGAATTACGAGAAGGCAGAAGAGCTTCTCACACAGCTCCCCAAGTGCTATTTTCACATCGTGAACCGCCATTGGAACTAGCAAATACAGATGCTAGAGTGGGTGACAACATTGGATACGTTACATTTGGTAAGCATTAAATTCATTAACTTTAAATGAGTCGAATAAAACGTTTCAACAAATACTTATCTTTATTGACCTTTCTATACAAAAGTTACGGATTGTATTTGTTTTTAAGATCAAAGTTTCCAATTTAAAAAAAAAAAATCAACGTCAACTCCTCAGTCGAAGTGTGTCGATATATATTTATAATGCTTGTGCTTGTTGATATTTTCGTTCGTTTGATTCGTATGCGAGGAGTTAAAAGTGGGATATGTCTGATGTATAAAGTCTTGTCTCTCAAACACTCCAAGATCAATATTCAAACGGCATCCTGAATAGATTTCATTTTATATCAGATGACTTGTGTTTGTGCACATTGACTATTTCACTTGTTTTCATTTCGCTTACGAGGAGTTAAAAGTGGGATATATCTGATGTATACAGTCTTGTCTCTCAAACACTCCAAGATCAATTTTCAAACGGCATCCTGAATAGATTTCATTTTATATCAGATGACTTGTGTTTGTGCACATTGACTTTTTCGTCTGGGTTTTATTTCGCTTACGAGGAGTTAAAAGTGGGATATGTCTGATGTATACAGTCTTGTCTCTCAAACACTCCAAGATCAATTTTCAAACGGTATCCTGAATAGATTTCATTTTATATCAGATGACTTGTGTTTGTGCACATTGACTATTTCGTCTGGTTTTCGATTCGTATGTGAGGAGTTAAAAGTGGGATATGTCTGATGTATACAGTCTTGTCTCTCAAACACTCCAAGATCAATTTTCAAACGGCATCCTGAATAGATTTCATTTTATATCAGATGACTTGTGTTTGTGCACATTGACTATTTCACTGGTTTTCATTTCGCTTACGAGGAGTTAAAAGTGGGATATATCTGATGTATACAGTCTTGTCTCTCAAACACTCCAAGATCAATTTTCAAACGGCATCCTGAATAGATTTCATTTTATATCAGATGACTTGTGTTTGTGCACATTGATTTTTTCGCCTGGGTTTTATTTCGCTTACGAGGAGTTAAAAGTGGGATATGTCTGATGTATACAGTCTTGTCTCTCAAACACTCCAAGATCAATTTTCAAACGGCATCCTGAATAGATTTCATTTTATATCAGATGACTTGTGTTTGTGCACATTTCATTTCGCTTACGAGGAGTTAAAAGTGGGATATGTCTGATGTATACAGTCTTGTCTCTCAAACACTCCAAGATCAATTTTCAAACGGCATCCTGAATAGATTTCATTTTATATCAGATGACTTGTGTTTGGGCACATTGACTTTTTCGTCTGGTTTTCGATTCGTATGTGAGGAGTTGAAAGTGGGATATGTCTGATGTATACAGTCTTGTCTCTCAAACACTCCAAGATCAATTTTCAAACGGCATCCTGAATAGATTTCATTTTATATCAGATGACTTGCGTTTGTGGACATTGACTTTTCCGCCTGGGTTTCATTTCGATTACGAGGAGTTAAAAGTGGGATATGTCTGATATATAAAGTCTTGTCTCTCAAACACTCCAAGATCAATTTTCAAACGGCATCCTGAATAGATTTTCTTTTATATCAGATGACTTGTGTTTGTTGACATTCCTTTAAATCGGTAGAGCTGAATTTGTACTCATTTTTGTATTGACTTTAATGAAAATGTAATTTGTGCTTTATGCTATATGTAATTAACTCTTATTACGTTTGTTTTATTTTAGTGCTTTTTCCTCGCCACACCAATAAAGAAACAAGGGATAATACAATCAATCTGATCCACATGTTCCGAGATTACTTACATTACCACATTAAGGTAATGTTCATAAAATTATGAAATGAAATTCAATGAATATCAATATTTATTTGTTTTTTAGTGTTCAAAGGCCTACATTCACTCCAGAATGCGGGCAAAAACTTCGGACTTCCTGAAAGTTTTAAACCGTGCAAGGCCAGAACCTAAAATTACGGAAAAGAAAACTATTTCGTAAGTTATAAAAAACTGTTTATATTTGAATTTTTTAAATACATTTCGTTTTGCAGGGGGAGAACATTTATCAGGAAGGAATGATTAGTGGATTATAATTAGTTGTTTTTTGTTTTGTATTAATCAAGTAAATACTAAATTTTAATGGCGAATTTGAAAAACATTTAAAAATGCAAATATTAAATCGTAATGTGTATCGCATAAAGTGAAAAGTATTCCAAATGTTGTAACATTAATTATAATTTAATAAAAAATATAATAATACGAAAAGTATTCTTGTATTTCTTTTTACTATGACTTGTGGTTTGAACGATAAATAATTAGTTTAGAAAGTTAAATATGAATGTGTAATTTTGCTTAAGGATTCTTAAGTTTCACGTTCATATCCAGTTCGTTTGTAATATTATCAACACTACTGTGAGTGGAGCGAAAGTCAGCTTGGATGTAGGCAATAGCTGTAATGAAAACGTATATTATTAAATTATTTTCCAACTTTGAAAATGGAACCATATTATAATTCTAACTACAAATATTTGCAATGCATAAACGAAAAGTAATAAAGCGATAGTAATAGTTAAATATAATAGTGGTCGTAGCAATAAATGGATCGGTAAAGAAGTACTTACAAAATTCTGAATGAATCCACTGATTTTAAAATATATTTTTATTATGTTATGGGTCGTCATATTCTTCCAATTTTATATAAGCAAGTGCTGTAGTTTATAGTTAAGACAAAAAGTATTGCAATTAGAGAGAGGTATTGATGGAAGGTATTTGAATGTGGTGAATAAAGCAACATATTTTCAAAATAAAATCAACATATGTTGAATGTATTTACAAATATTGTTGGTATATGATGCATTATATCTAAAATGTAATGTGTTCGGTTATTATGCCTTTCAGTCGTGCTCTGTTTAATTGGAGGAGTACATTCTCTATCGTTTCGTTACCTTAAGACATGCTAGTTATGTTATTATTATTTACGTTGAAATCAACTGAAAGAAATATTTATAAAAAACCTGCTATGTAGCTAATTAATTATTTGTTAACACTTATACTTTATGATTTTGTATGCCTATTCAGCACAGTATAATTTTCCTTTTCTATAGTAAAACTAAGGAACAGCTGTGAATTACTTTTCTCCAAATTATTATTTCAAAATTTCAACTACAAAACTATGTCTGCGTTACATAATTTTCGAAGTCACAATTTTCGTTTCCTACTCACAAAACTCAAGAATCTATTAAATTTTCTACATTTGATCGTTAAATTCAAGGATTTATAATTTAATAGCTTTGATGAAGTTCGCATTTTATGTATATTAAATGGCATTTAAACAACTCAATAGGTTCCACAAAACACATACACATGCTCGGTGGTATTTACATGGTTAGTTGCTTGAAAAAGCGTCTTGGAAATTGTGAGACGTGATTACCCTTTTGCAAATCCATGTCGTCCATATCGGAGTTCTTAATTTGCTGCAGCTTCTCGCGGAATTTCTTTGTAATTTGCTTCCGCTGGTAGTCGGCCTCGATTTCCTGCTTGGTTCGCGGAATCCGAAATCTGATGCAGCAGCAGACCATCACAACTTAAATGAATGGGGAGAATTAATTGGCCACCCTTGGAGCCGTCGAGCAGAGACCACATCGCATACTTATGCTCAGCAGTATTCCCAGGCAGAAGGCAATTATGTGCCACACGCGGAACCCGCCGATTGTCATGGTCTCCAGCCACGCCGTTTCCGGATCAATGGTGAAAATGTCGTTGTCGTCGTTGTCCATGGCTTTGGAGTGTGGCCAGCGCGCGAGATGGAAGGACTCAATGTGCAACAAGTCCGCGAAACTAATCACTCAGTTTATTCTACCAACGAGTGCCGGAAACCGAAGATGGTAGTGAGACCATTTAAGAAGACAGCCGAGGGAATACTAAAGTGAAAGTGGTCGATCGACTCCTGTGAACTCACGGCGAGGAGCTTCATCTTTTCATTAGGATACAGGATGTAAAGCCAAAAATCGAGACAAAGGCTAACCAAGCGAGCTTCCAGTTCATGCATAGCGTCCTCTAGTGGTTGGTGGGCTTTGAAAAATGCCGTCCATCAATCTATCTGACTCGGAATGATATGATAAACCTCTAGCTAAGCGTCGTCTTCCAAAGCACCCTGTTTAATGGGGAAACCTCAGACGACGGGGCACGGACCATAATCAAGCACATTAGTCGCGTGGTCGTATGCGTCGCGAAGGATAATGGCGATATAAAACAATAACCAGTCGCACATTGTGGTTGGCCAGGACGAAGCGCGCTGAATCGCTACGATCCGAAGGATACTACGGAGTTTCTTAACGCACAGCGAGTGGTGACTTGTGTTTGAGTTTTGAGTTGGTTGCCATCGCGAGAACGGAGTGTAGGGCACAGTGACGGAATTCGAAGACACCAGGTCGATTAAAAAAGGAGTGCCTCGGCAGCGAAGCCATGTTTAGCATAAGGGACTCGCACGCCACGTCCTCGCTGTGTGTCGGTTCGATTCGCAACCCTATTCCGGGAATGGGGTGACCCCTTAGAGTGGAGTGGTTGTTCGTCAGTGTCAGTGAGTTGTGGCAGTCAGGTTTCGGAGATATGCACGTCAGTAGGAACGTCCTGGTGTGGTCAGGTAGTAGTTGACAGAGGCAGAATAACTGCAAAGTCGCAGACTTAACTTTCGTTTTCATCTGGCGCCACTCCCTTCCGAAGCTCTAATGTGACCCTTTGCACGCACACACACTCACATAGTACCCCATCCCATCCAGAGAACGACAGTCAGGACAGGAAGAATGACGAACGCGTTGTTCGCGGACACGCTTTGCATATCCTGGAGCTGTGTGTTGTTCAGTGCTTGGGGTAGGCTAGAGTGTTTTATGATTTGTCGCAACCAATGACACATTTTCCGAGCGCACAATGTCCCACTTTTAATTAAATCCTCTTTCCCCAACACACGGTAGACGGAGAACTGCAGCCGATTACTTCTTGACCTCGCTATGAAATCAGTCCTATTTTTAAATCAGTCCAATTATCGTTGTCAAATGGAACCTACTCGAGAGTGGGAAACCATAGGATGAGAAGGATATTGGTTGAAGGCGCTCTACAAAATTAGATCTCTAAGCTCTACATTCCCTAGTAATAATTGGTTTTGCCATTAGATATTGTAATTTCATACGTGAATGTATAATATAATTCTGTCATCCGCCTAACCCGATTTATGTAGGAACAAATTCAAATCGTGAAAAATATGTATTTGCTAATCAGAAAAATACAAATTTCCTCCGTTAAATATTTGAAGATTTGATCACCACTGCCAGTAGAATAAGGGCTAAAATTATAAGTCTGCTTATATTAATCCGCTGGGGTCAAGTATGTATGTTTGATTGAATGTGGTTTTCTGTATCCGGTTTCAGTCCGAACTAGAAGTTCAGTCACCCACCACGACGAATTGCAAATTTAATCTGAGTGGCTCATTCACTGTAACAAAGGACTCGCCCAGTTTAGATCGCTGAATAAACGTTTGCAATATTCACAAAAGATGATTTGGCAATAAAATGTTAAAAACATTCTTTATTCAACAAATATTCTAAAAGCACAATTTTAATTTAATTAGTATATTTGACATAATTGCTGTAATAATTTGGACGGGTAAAATATATCGTAAAAATTGTGAGGAGTTTGATTTTGATAACAATGGATAACAAATAACATGCATAAACGGTGGACTTATTCGGAATCATTTGATGAAATTTAGAATGTAGAAAAATTACCAAAATGACCACAAGAAGATCAAATTGATTGGATTAGAAGAAAAAACTACCACAATTGGTTGAAAATAACCGAAAAAGCAACTCTGCTCATTACCCTCAAGGACAGGTTGAACTTTTCTAACCGCTAACAAAATGTTATTATTCGTCACTCGTTGCAACCATTTCGCTCAAGTTTCACTCCACCACCAAACGAAGAGGTGGCAACACGTTCCTTCGTGTCCTGTGCAAAGGAAGGCAGAGTACATAATAGAAAAAGAAAATTTCTCATAATTTTAGAATTTCTAATATTTGTTTTTTTGTGGAATGTTATTTAAAATGATATCAGTGAATAGTTAAACAATCGGTCAAGCGGCGAAAAATGGTGTTTGCTTGGAAAAGTCAAAGAGAAAAGAAGCATTTGAGTGAAAAGAAAATCTGGTGTTGGAATATTTTCATTGAGATGAAGTGTATTCAACGATTTCCTCAATGATTTGCGGACAAACGTAGAGGAGTGGTGGGTACGCGATTCGATGAAGAGTCATTTGGTGCTGCTGCTACTGTAGAGCAAAGTGGAGTGGAAGTGAAGTGGAGTGGTGTAGCATACATTTAGGCAGTATAACACGATATCGAGTTAACACATTGCGGTAGTGAGCAAGGCATACTGTGAAGTAAGGAGTATAAGCCCAGAAGAGGACAAATCGACATAAAAAAATCACGATCTAAAAAAAACGCGAAAGACTTCGTTCGGCGATAAAAAAGAGAAAAACATCAATTGATATTGAAATTCAATCTTGAACGAGAAATAAAACGAAGTAATAGTTATGATAACTGAGTACAATAATTAGACAAACTCCCCGTATGTTTATAACCTCCCGTAACTCCTTAAAGATGAGATTCAACTTATTGTCATTGAGATGCCAGCAATACATCCAGGTTGAAGTCTCACGCGCCCACACAAATTTCCCCCGTTAAATATTCAAAGATTTGATCACCACTGCCAGTAGAATAAGGGTTCAATCGGATAATAAGTAAGCTAATTTTACAAATACTCTACTTTAATTCAATGTGACTTAAACTGAATATTATTTAATTGATAACTGGAAATAATTTCCTGTCGACATTGCATGGCCCACACCCTTAACGCTTGCAGATTTGTGGTGTTTTAGATCTAAATTTTGTGGGACAATATTTTAATTCGACTTTCTTTATAAGTAAACAACCACCACGGAGTAATTAGGATAGTCCTCAATATATCACAAATATATCAAGAGTTATTCTCCTATATTCAAGAAACACTTTATGTGGGTTTAGACGGTTTTGGTTTAGGAATTTCGTGTGATATGTATTTTCACCTCAACGCATGCGAAAATTACTACACTTGAAACTCGTTATCGTGCTACTCGTTGTGTTCGTCAGTTCCTCTTCTCCTTTGCGAGTGTGTGAGCAGCGAATACAAAAAGAGTGAATTAAAAAAAATTGCAAGAGACACGGGAAAACTACACAACTGTCAAATTGTGTGTCAGTCGGTCGGAGTTGTGGACAGAAGGAAAAGATTCGCTGGCGAATGAAATTTTGTGTCGAAAATAACAAGTAAAAAGTGAAGCAAAGAAAAGAAAATCGAAGCGAAACTGGGTTAATAAATAAATTTTCCAGTTTGCAAATCGCACAAGTTAATTTTGCACACACCGAGTGAGTAGTGAAAGCGTTCAATTTGAAACAATAAACTTTCGTGAATAATAGAATAGTCGATAGAAACGAGAACAAACTAATCCAGAAAAAAGTCCGTGTGCTCCGCATTGTTATGTCAATAATTAACCAAAATTGTCAATTGGCACAAAACGTAAACGTATTGGAGTGAAAAGGAACAAATGAAGAAAAACGGGTTGATAATATGACAGCATAGAAAATTTTCTTTATGTCGAAACTTCGGAAAAAAGAAAATTGCATTTGGCAATCACACGGAAATTGATTTTTTTCTGTTTCCTATGCGGTAGTGAAACGATTAGCATTTGGTATTGTTTTCAACTGGCTTCAATTCAGAAAGGATCACTCAATAGTCCCATAGAGTTCCAGGAAATGTACTCCCTGGCGAATGTGCGAAAAATCTTTAAAATCGTTAAAATAATTCTTGCCCCTCCCCACGCACCTTGCGTCCTTACATAAATCGCAAACCTTAAAACTTTCTTTAGAAGAGGATTGAAAAAAAGAGCTCAAGTGAAAAATTAGGACAATGTGAAAAATCGACCAAAAACAAGGAAAGCGAAAAATCGAATGGAATGTGACTCAAAGGATTTATTAAAAATTTAAACATATGCAAATACCTTGCCTAGTTGTGCAAAGTGTTTTGCTCTTCCACTTCCGCATTTGGCTATCATTCTCGTTCTCTTCAAACGTAAGCGAGTAGATTTCTAGAGCAAATGTGTAGGTAGTACTACAAGGCCCTTGTTTGGTGTCATCTTGGTTGGGGTTTGGGGGCAACCAGCGTTGGCCAGATGCAGGCCGACAGACGAGAATGCATAGTGTGTCGACTTTGACTTGCGCTCGCTGGCGACTGTCTTAACTGGAATTTCTTATCGGCTCTGCTTCCCCTTAGGTTGAAAGGCCGAAGGTTTTGTACTTTGCATATATTTGCAATTGGTATTGCTTTTTGATGTCGCCTTTTTAGTGAGATTTTAATTACCTTCACCTGATGAACCATATATATAATAATTGAATGATTTATAATCAAGAGTTTTGTTCACATTCAAAGGTCGAATCAGTTATAATATTCCATATTGGATAGAAAACCATTTATTATGGATAGTTTGTTGGAGTCGTTTTTCTATTCTGTTTCCTGCGGATAATATATAATGAAATCCATAATAAAATTAAAGTCTTGCATAATATAACAGCAAAAGTAAATTCATAATACCTTTAATTTTAAAGTAGTTCCATTTTTTATATTCATAGGATTTTGTGGAAGCTTTTAGTAAAAGTGAAAATCATCTTCAAGCTCGCGGCAGGCTCTTGAAAGGATCGTGCGAAAGTAGAATTGATAGATTTAATAGTACATAAGAGCAATATTTCGACTACCTACGCCACCAATAGCCACTTATATATTCAGGACCCCAAGTCTGTCCAGTTGCTATAGCAAATCGCACTGCATTGTTGCATTGCGGATTTTAAAACTATTAACGGGTATTCAAAAAGGACCGCCACGACGTCGACCACAAAGGCAAGCACGTCAGCCACTGCTGCTGCAATAGGCGAAAGAACGTCTAGTCAAAGCCCTCCTCCGAAAGCGGCGACAGCGTCATCAACACGTGGTCGCAACCGCCGCAGCAATAGCAGTAATCCAAACAACGCTAAGAGCAGCAACATCAAGAACAGCGCCAGTCGCAACAGCAACATTCGCAGTTCTTCGTCCACAAGCACAATGGCATCCTCAAATCATCGTGGCGGTGGCGGTGGCGTCGGTAGTTCGGGTCTGCAGATCGGCTCAGCGTGGTTTCAACGTAAAATCAATTTACGACCACAGCATCGAGGCGTCCACTTGGTCACTGAGGAGATTCTTCGACAAATGCCCGAATTGGGACAGTTTTCGGTGGGATTGTGTCATGTTCAAAGTAAGTACACTTTGTTATATTTGATGGCTCATACATAATTTTTTCAATTCAACACATCACGTTTGTTTCCCTGGTTCATAGCTTTTTCATTTTTATTTGCACAACTACTGTTCTTTCCTACACCTGTGTGTAGTTGACTAGAACGAAAAATAACCCATTTTCCGATAAGAACTGGGACAACAATGAATTGCAAAATACGTTGTGTTGCCACCAATGTTTCGCTATTCGCATATGAAACTGTGTCCCGGAAGGTTCATGTTTGCCTGCCGTGCCAGAGAGCTATGTTGGAAGAAGAATATTCGGGTTTTAACACTTACAATATTCTAGGGTTCTAGTTCACAATATTAATCCGGTCAACCTATCGATATATTTACCTTACGCCAAATTTATGATGATGGGATATAAAAATAATTATATATTATAATTACTAGAAAAGGAACTTAATAGTCAGAAAAATTTAAGTAATGTGTTAGTTCCCCAATTTCTTGAAGGGTTGTGATTATGCATTTATATATCCCACTTTGATGAACAATGAATTATGTAGGAAATATACTGAATTTCCATATTTGTCCATATATTTGTATATATGTATGTCCTTTGTATTACATTAGTAGCACAAGAATGTGCGTGCATATGTGTGTGGTCGCGTTGTATAATAAAAAGCCTCTTTAAAAACATTAGCAGCTTTGTAGTGACATTGTCAAGAGTGTATAGACAGGCAGACAATATTAAATGACTGCATGCAAGAAAGTGAGAAACCTACGAGGAATATGCACTCCCATGCGATGTCTCTTTGGGACGTGGTTTTTTTTTATTTTATTTTATTTTTTTTTGTTTTCATTTCGTTTCGTAGTGTGTACATATTTGCTTTTGTCATTTATGTCCAACATATTATGGTATATGTCATTTTATTAGGACGCCACGCCAGGATGGAGCGATGTGATGTGACTGCAGATAATCAATTTGTAAATGTGCATTTTTGTTTGTTTAAATTTGAACTGATCATAATTCTATAAATAAGGAAATATATAATACGTCCCTTTTCTATTATGAGAGAATAACTCAGATTTTCCCTGTGCTGTTTATGTACACGATTCAATCCAATTTATACTACGTTTTGGACTGATTAGTTTCGTGATTTTTTCTATCATGTTCTACATGTGCACCTTAGTAACGCGTCTGAGTTTGTGAAATACTTCACCTATCAGCATCTGCTCAGTTGAAGGGTCTGATGAATGCAAACGATAGCATTGCAAAATGACCTTGCACATACTGTTGAGGTTTATTTTTCTTTGAAGAGCCTGCCATCGTTCGTTTTCTTTTTATTGTCAGACTAATTATTATCTCTTCACACACTTTCCACGGAATAAGAATGTCACAAGATATATCGATTGATTCTATTTCTCTGGCCGGTATGTGTTGAATCGCAAACATGCCTTCCATTGATTTAATAGCATTTTTAAAAGGCTATACAAATATAAAATATAAGTAACTCGCACAAATATTTTTAATCTAAAATAGCAGACATAATTGTTAGCATTTGTTTTTTAATTTTGTACATTTGTTTACAGTTCTTCACACCTCTGCGAGTTTAGCTTTAAATGAGAGCTGGGATCCAGACGTGAGGTAAGTTCTATTCTATATATACATTATTGTATTTTGTATTTTAATGATGCCAATGTTTTACATAGGGACGACATGGAAATGATGTTGAACAAAATAGTTCCCGAAGGTTTACCATACAGACACTCTTGTGAAGGACCTGACGATATGGTGAGTTGTTAGTAATGAGTCTTATAGCGTATGTTGTTAACGATATTTGCATTGCAGCCAGCACATGTGAAAGCATGTTTTCTTGGTAGTTCATTGACAATCCCAATAACGGATGGCAAACTCTCTTTGGGTACATGGCAAGGTGTCTGGCTCTGTGAGCATCGCGATCAGGCGGGCTCCCGAAAATTGGTCATTACGTTATCTGGATGTCCTCGTGAAACTGCGCGCAGCCCTCTGTCACCGGTATCGCCAATTGCGTCGACATCCAGTTAGGGAAGGCCCCGCTCCGCCCGCGACAGTCGGTAATCGCGGGGGAGCGACAATAATGACATCATTTCGTCGAAATTAATTTTTAATAGAAATTTAGCTAATACCAAGTTGCATACTAAACCAACAACAACAACAACAACAACTATTAGTGCGAATGCGACATCAACAACTATTAATACGATAAATAATAGAAGTTTATTACTAAACAAATTACATTTAGACTTAAATGTAAATTCTAATAATGATGATAGATCGAAGGTAGTAAAAGTAGTAGGAGCGGGAGATGGTAAAACATTAGCGGCAGCAGCAACCGTCACAACAGTGCCTCAACAAAAACTACAAAAACAACAATTTGAAAAAACGACTACGACTACAATTCCATCATCATCGTCATTGTTAAGTTCATCACAAACGGCATTAGCTAAATTTAACAGAATTATAGATAATACAGTGTCGGCGACAAACACCTATCAGCAACGAGCAGCATTCGAACACCAGCAGCAGCCATTGACCCTAAGCAGTTCACTGCAAAGGCGTATTGCAGCGCATACATATTCCAGGCAGGGTGCTGTTTCGAGCGACGAACACGGTATTTTCGATAATTCTATATCGAAAATTAATTCAACAGAACGTAGTAGAAATTTATCATCAACATCAAACGACGATAATCAAACGAAACGAAATGATGTGCATTATTTGTTGAAACAATTAAATAGTTTTAGTGATATAGAAGAAATAGAAATTGTTGATATGAAGCAAATACAGCGACAGCAACAACATGAACTTCATGACTATCAAACCGAAACCATGGCACCAACCACAGTTACCGACTACAGACAACAACAACAACATTCGCCCACGGCCACATCACTTGTGATAACATCGCCATCGGCACTATCGCACAAAGGCATCCGGCGCTATGCTTCCCTTCATTATGAACGTCATCATAATGAACAGCAAATGCAGCAGGCCCATCAACAAAGCGAAGGGTTTGCAGCAAATGGACAACACGAACAACAGCAACAATATCTGCTACAGTTTGACGATTATATTTTTCAATCAAGCCATTATTTGGAAACAAATTGCTTCGCAACTACGTACAGCACTGCCATGGCCGAGAGCAGCTCGCATGAGTTTCGTCCATCGACAACAACTGCAACATCATCGGCAGCCACATCGGCGCACACGTTGGATGCGCACGAGCCGCCAAGCATAGTCTGTGCAAAGCAGACAAGTTGCGCGAATTTGTCTGCCACTCAAGCGGCTACTGTTGCCAAAAACCAAATCTATTGCCACACAGCGGCTCGACTCACTAGCGGCGGTGACGTAAAGACGGAGCTGACTGCAACTTCAGTGTCATTGGCCTCGTCGGTGGGAAACTTCTCGGAAAAGAATGCGTCTATGGCTCAAAGTAGCAGCAGCAGCTCGGGTTCGGATGAACGCCGCAAACCGCCATTTTTCAAATGTTGCTACACGCCCATCGATCGGTGGCGGCAGAAACGCAGCAGTGCACATGCTACCAGTAGCGGGCAACAACAGCAGCAGCAGCAGAAGCGGCAACAGCAACATTGCAAAAATGGAGCACATGCGGTTTGACAAAGGCTTTCGTACGGACCACTGCTATTGCTAGGCTTTGGAAATATCCTATTCAGCGTAGTAAAGGCCTGCCGCTGTCAATTTGCGATATCAACAATATATCTATTTCGTTACATTTTGTAAAATATAATAACTTTTTGAGAAAGAAACCTAATGTAAAATGAATGACATTTTTGTGTCGTCTGTGATCCATCAAACAAACGGCGCGGATGGCAAAACTTGGTTTACAACTAATAAATTCTAAATTAAAGTTGCAAACTAAACGAGAGGTAGAGTTTGGGTAGCAAATTGTGATCCATCACATCACATTCCCTAACATCGACCAATATCGACGAGTTTTGCAATCCAGGTGAATTGCGTTAAAAACGGAAGCAAATACTTTATGTTAAAAATTACAATTATTATTTTCGAATAATTAATTTAAGCACACGAACGAACTAATTGAAATTAATAACAATATTAATATTAATTAATAATGTAGCCTAGTGTAATGAACAACAAAATAAATGCAAATACGAAAATTTAATAAATTTTTATGAAATATAAACAAAAGCAACAAAAAAATAAAACCACAAAAATAAAAAAATAACGCGCGCGTTTAGTTTTTTAAGAAAATCCACTTCTTACACTGCTGCATGAGCAAAAAAATCATCATTAATATTTGTTAACAAATAAATATGAAACGTATAAATGATAAACTAATAACCTGCTATAATAAAATCGATAAAACAACTTAATTTCCAATATTATATAATAAACTTATTGTATGCAAATAAAAGAGTAATATTAAAAGTAAATCACAGAACATCTATTAGAGAGCTTGTATAGTAAGTAAAGAAATTATAAGAAAAGAACAAAGAAAACCAAATGAAATTGATATACGACGTCAAAATAATATAAAAACGCTATAACTTTATAACTTTAAATACAAAGATGAAACGTAAGAATGGGAAGAATCAAATGAAAGCAATTGTTACAATGAATTAATTCTTTTAGCTTTAGTTCTTAAACTCAGATACCACATTTTTAAAACAGTTAAGTTACATCACGCAATCTAGAAGCTTCGATAAGCGTTGTAGATCTTGTTGACCTCCTTCTTCTGTTATAGCCCAGTGTACATATGTTTTGCAATATCTATCAAACTTCAGGTCATGTCTTCACGCTGATCACAGTCACAAGTTATGTTTGAACTCTTTATTTTTCGTAACGTGTTTTATTTTAAATGGCAAGGAATTGTTAACAGTTATATACTTGCATTTATTAATACATCTATACGTATGAGAGTTTTATAGACATCGTGTGGATGAAATTATTGTTTAAAACTGTAATTATCAATAATTTTTTACTTGCTGTTGTTATATAGTCGAACACTTGTCAATTTTGTTAAGAACATAATTATTAAATATCGAACTATAACAAACAAACAAACAAATAACAAAAACATTCTTAATTATTCCTAACTACACAAACAAATAGTATTCACAATAAAATTGAAATATTTAAAAATGAAATGAGATTTCCTGTCTTTTGCATTCTTTGCGTATTGGGGTTCAGAGAACGAACTACCTTCTGCTTTAGCTAAGCTCCACCTATCTAGTCCTTCAAAAGAAAATATCGCACCAACATTCCTTCAGTTCGTAATTTTTTGTATTTTATTGGTTTAATAATATTTGATTTCAGCACTTCATTTGAACTTCTGAAGCGAAGAATACGAAGAGATATCTCAGAAAAGCCAGATCTTCCAAAAACTATTCGTTCCAAGTACACGCGCCCTCTCAGACACCCACACAAACACGCACAACACACAGACAAGTCCATTTAGGAATATATATTTAATGGTCAGGAACTTATCCAAATGTGAACCAAATAACCATATATACATATAAAATTAGGAGCAGACATTTTTATATCATTGTAATAAAGCGCTTAGTTGAATTAGTCGAAATATTGAGTTAAGGCATTGTCTTTAATGCACCGTTGAAACCTTAAAAGAATTCCTCAAAATAACCCATACCGAAGCTAGTTATATTCGATCTACATTCTCAAAGCATTTCGAAAATGTGATGATCCGTTTCGCGGTACTGATTGCAACTGTAAAATATTCATGATATAACTACTGACTTAGAAGTAAGACGCATAGAAAATTCATAGATTCGAAAATCCATTGCTACTGTAACGCTTTGTACATACTTTAAGAGTAAAACCTATTAAAACTATTATTGTATTAAGTTCTGTTTGTCTCGGAAGAAGAAGAACGTCATGTCGAAATTGCAAGTGCAAGGTCGAGGTTCGAGGATTGCAGTAAATTGTGTTTCTGTGTACACTGGCTTCGGTCTGGAGTCCTTTGACTTTAGAATGAAAATTTGAATGAATTTTCTGATCAGAAACACAGCACTCGCGACCACATGTTCTGTCGAGCGATCACTGAATTCCTCACGCGACCTGCTTCTGGTCACTTCCGGTCGAACTCGATTCCTGGTCGCCGCGGTCGCGGAGGAGCTGCCATCGACTCTTGAACCGCTGTAGTTATGACTGGTGACGTCACAAGCGCACACACGAGTTCAATTCGGTATTGTTTTGGATATGTTTATGATTACAATTCAAAAACACGCAATCCACCAGTAACACATGCCTACAAAAAACATATACTCTCACATACAGACACGAACACGCGTTGATGAACCTTTTTTACAACATGTATAAGAACTATATTGAAAAGTTTGCAAATACTTTCGTCCACTAAGAAATAAGCTTTCGTAAAAACTTTAGCAAATTATGAAACGAAGAGAGGAAAATTGTTTGTATTTGTAAATAGATAAATATTTGTAAAAAGAGATATGATTCCAAAGAGTTAATAATCAATCATAAATCGTAATCAATAGCAATAGCTACTATGCATGTATTGTAATCTACCCCATACTCCCTCATATACACCTACACGCCCACAGAGACGCAAGTCCCTTCGCGGGCTGTGGACTCTTGAGTTAGAAATTCGAAATTCCGAGGCAACCTCGTCTATTTCTCCTTCGAATTTTTACCCATCCGGAGGCGAGGAGAGTAGTAGGAATAGGGCAGCAATTAGAAGAGATATCGCATTGTTTGTAGCCATTATTTGTGTACATAAGTTATGAGGATCTGTTGTTGTTTTAACGAGAATACCAGAGGCAAACGCACATATGAATCAGAGCACCAGAAATTGTTAGTTATAAGGAGATTAGGTAAATGCTTGTGTTGGCGTAGAGATACTGAAATACTTAGGGTCGGCCGATCGGGAGGGACGGACTGGGACGACGGGAGGACGTCGATATGGGGCGGGACGCGCGTAAAGAAGGTCTTAAAAACGAAAAAGCTTTAATTAAATTAATTAGGATTACAATGATTGACAATGAGTTGATATGATTGCAAATACGATTGAATTCTGATTGTAGATTAATTGATAATGTACTCTTAGATAAGCGATAAACATTGCGAATTTGTTGTTCTTTTGCCCCAAACAAGTCTTCTGTTGACATTCCACATAGAATAGCAAATAGATATATCAGTAATACGAGTAGTACGATGGAGGGATATGTAAATGTCAACCACGCCCATTCACACTCATCGACACGTCCGTTCATTTGGCTCAGATATCGGATGTCAGATATAACTGGCCACCTGTAGGATTTCATTGCATGGACTGGCCCAACGTTGGCTTCGTTCGTCCGAGAATACCTTGTTCTGCCCAGTTATCGACAAGTTGAAAGAAAACCAACACCTGTCTGAGTCGTTCTCGGAGATTTGCGACGATCACGAAAATCTGTACTACAAATAATTAGGTTGGATGCTTCATTGCCAATACTATCACATCGACATTGTATCGCATCGCATCGCGTCAGATCACTGGAAATCACCCATCGCCAGTTATTGCATACACATTCTCACATCACACGTACTAATAATCCTGCCAAAGAACATCTGAATACCTGCTTGAGAAACACCCGCTTTTGCAAAACAAAACAAAACAAAAGAAACATAAAAATAAAACTGAATAAATTGAATGAATATTCCTTTAGAAAAATATATTAAACAGTGATGCAAATAATACATAGTTTAGTTTTATTTATGTACTATTCTACAAGACACTAATACACGCAAATAATGCTAAATACAAAGACTTTTTGAATATTTAATGCGAGAAAATGTTAAAGAGAGAAAATAAATTTATCACGAAAACATGTATTTGAAGGTAAAAACAAAAAAATGCATACATTTAGCGTAAGACATTTAATTGAAAAAAATTGTACACAAAATAAAGGCAAAATAAATTTTGAGTATATTTAAGCAAAATTAAAATTTTTGATACTTTCAAAATGTTTTTATACTAAATCGCGAATTCAAGCGACAATGAAACAAACAAATGAAGCACAAATAGTCGTTAAATTTCACCCACCACACACAATCACAAATGGCGAACATTTTCTATTTGACTCCAATATTTGGATTTATTGAAGACCTGATACCCTAGGCTTCTTCTATGAGACTTCTTCTTGGAGACTTTTGGTACCTTCTCAAACCTGGCTTAGTTGAATGCTTTACTGTTTTCAAGATCACTTCGGATTACTCGATCCCAATCAGTTCCAAACGCGATCATCTCATGCACTACTTTTCACTCTACTGTTTCGATTTCAGTTATCAGAACCCAAACAATAAATCTAGAGTCTCGAATCCCTAGACACATACACGTACAGTGCAATACACATATACACATTGCTGAATCTAGATACTGATTATATATATAATTACTAATATTTTTATGGGTAACAAATTTGTAAATATTTCTTTTTCGCATTACTTCAATATGAGAAAAATTTAAAAATAAGCTACAAACAAATACTACAAATTTATATATGAATATTTAACGAAATCGAAACTTAGTATCATTAAATATAATAAATATAATATATAATAGTGCAATTTATATTGAATGTACTAAACTACATAAAGAGTAACTTTATTCAATAAAAAAGTAATATTTTAAAGCATTGAAATAAAACAAAATAAAAACAGCATCCGAAACGTGATTCGATATCCATAATAAATGAAATTACCAAAAAATAAAATATAATATGGAGAATAGATTATCTTGGAAATAAATTATGATACAAACATGCAGTGTTTCATTTATATAGAAAATAATTATAATTTATTTACGCAAATATGTATTGATAATGAACAAATCAGTATTCCAGTACGTTATTGTATAGTGTGATTAACTGAGTCGAGCAGATCGTTTTTATGGTCAGACACATTGGGCCGGGCTTCGTAGCTGCAAATCGTGACGCCATGATAGTGGGCCTCGCTGAACTCCCCTCGGAGGCCTGTATTTCAATGAGCATTAATAAAATTGTACAGTCAGAAAAAAATATACGATCACAAACCGATGTAGTAGATACGGGTATTGTCATCGCCGAAGTTGGAAGGAAAATGCAGAGACAAATGGTGCACGGAGGAGAACGTAACAATTCTGCAAATATCGAAGGGTTAGTACTCCGAACTGTTGATTTATATCTCATGATAAATTTGAAATTCATTTACTTTGGAGAATACTCAATTTCACCGCGGCAATCGCGCGACAGTTCAAACTCTTGGTCAGCCTTTGCTGTAACATCGTCAAATGTCATTTTTGGACGATTCTTAAACCTGTTGGTCAGTAAAGAATGTGAGTGATTTCGTTGGTTTTTGTCATTTAGTCACCTACAGTCTCACTTTATTGGGATGTGTGTTGTCATTCGCTCCAGCGATGATGATACCCTTTAGCTTGATATTTCCTGTGAAAGGTATATTGAAGAGGAGCTCTTCGTCGGCATCACTTTGCACGAACTGTAGGACAAGAATGTGATTCCAGCGTAAAGATAACAGCTGTTGTATATTCGTCGACGTTACCTTCGTGAGGTCCATCCGCTGCTCATAAGGCTTGAAGACCGTCTTGCCACTTCCCTCGCTCTCCTCATTAAGGCATTCTACGTTCTCCATGTCAATCTTCTGGTACAAGCTGTACTGGATGCCCATCTCCAGAGTGTGGTCCTCGTCAGTGGCTTCATGTCCACAGCCATGGCCATGGTCATGGGAATGGCCATGCGGCATTTTGTATTTATTTGTTTCGGAATAATCGGCAAAAATACAAGATTTGCAATTCACTTTCGTTTGACTTGTAGGTTAATTTGTTTATGTCGGTATTTGCTGCACATTTTGACATTCGCAAAAGTTTCCAGATGGTATGCAGATATAGCAGCGATTGATTTGTTTACGTCCACTCATAGTTTGGACACAAACCCCCACATTGAGTGTAGGGTGCCACCTTTCGTTTTATGCTGTGTACTGAAGTCCAGTTCAATTAAAAAATTAACACAGACTGATCAAATGAGATAGTCGAAAGAAAACAGAGATTTGTGTTTCGACTGATTTTATTCGTTATTATATATTTGAATGTAAATATAATAATTATGTTGGAATAGTGAATTGCAACTTGTGGCATCTCTAGAAGAAAATGCTTCCAGTTCAAGATATAACTGTTATAGTTGTTGTTAATAAAAGGACATCGGACGGACAATTGTTCCTCGTAGTGCCGGGAAAAGTCGTTTTCTTTGAGTTTCCTTCTATGTGTCTCCCACAAATGGAGGATAAAGCACTCATTTACTACATTGGAACAAGTTTTACGCATGGTCTGGCCGAAGTTCCTATTCCTTACATCCTACACATAGTGGTTGAAAGGAGAGGTAAATAATTTAAAATTAGGCACGTAAAATTAGAAAATTCTACAATTTCAAATGTGTTTCGTTTCCATTGGGAAATGACGTACGACTGTGGGTTTTATTGAAATTTATTAAATGATTTTAACAAATTATATTCAAATAAGCTCTTAACATACCAATATAATTAGCATTTAACACTAAAGTTATTTATAAAAATGAAATGATTACTGAAATCATAATCTATGATTTACTGAAGCTACGTATATCCAAACCCAATCATCCCTACAAAAAGTTCATATTGTGTCTTAGTTCATTTATATGAATAATGTTTCAACTCGGTATCGACATATCGACTTCGTACAGATATGTTAGTTATAGTGCATAGCTTGTCGGGAACTGCATTTTGCCAACACAAGTTCCCGTCCACGCCTCTCTACACGACCGCCCACGGCCCACTAAAGTAAGAAACTATCAATATCTCATTATTTTCCCTACATTCTCCTAACAGTAATCTGAAGTTAATGGGTATTCATTTATGAACTAGGCTATTATTATTAATGTTATTATTATAATATATGTCTGTATGTTTGTAGATAGTATACGTGATTTCATAATTATTTTGTGGAAATTAGCACTCGATACTCTTGTTCTCATCTCATAATCGACGAAAAGACTTAGAAGAGTTAAACATAAAAAAAATTAAAAAATAAAAATACAAACAAAAGAGTGGAAGGAAAAATAATTTAAAATTAATCTCAATAAGAAGCGACTGTACACAATGCCTAAAACGCCCCCTCCGGCCGCGCCCTCGCCTTCGGCCTCGCTCCTGCCGAGCCAGCGATCCCCATGCCCCCTGCCGATTACTTCGGCAGCTCGTAGTTGAACCGCACCGGAAGTGCCTTCGGCGTGATGATCTCGTCCTCCATTTCCTCGTCGTGCATTGCGAAGTCCCCGCCGCCGCTCACCTCGGTGAAGAACTCATTCGGGACGATCTCGACGTCGGTGGGCGTGGTCGGGGTCGTCGTGCGGCCAGACCCGCCCGGGGTCTCGCCGGGCGCGTTCGAGTTCCGCGAACTCGAGGTGAACTCGAGCAGCAGGTCGGCGTAGAGGACGTCGTCGATGTAGAACATGGTGCCCAGGTTGTAGACGAACACCTCGCTCTCGGTGATGCGGGCGTTGTTCACGGTGACGTTGGCGCCGGGTGTGCGCGTGATCCGGATGTGGCCGCCGCCGATCGTCTCGATGACCTCGTTATCCTTAAGGTCGCGGTCGTAGAGGCGACCGCGCACAAAGTGATTCAGCAGCATCCGGACGCCGCGCGGCGAGGCCTGCCCCAGAGCGCGAAAGAGAGACGGAAAAACAGATTAACTTCATGCTTCCCGCCACGTCGAGATGGAAGTAGATCTCCGCTCACCAGAACATCATCGGAGACTCGGTCGAATCCCAGCCGCTCGAAGGCCTTGTCCTCGGGCACGAAGAACGTGTAGTTGGCGCCGGAGACGTGCGGCGCAATCTCGGCGTTGTTCAGATACCTGGTGATTTGCGTGAAGCGCGGGTCGCGCTCCAGGGCGAGGAACGAGTGCGAGAGGAACTGGGCGCCGAACCAGGGGAAGGCCAGCAGCGGCGGCGTCTCCTTGTCCTTGTGCATCTAAGGGCAGGCAATGTTAGAAAAATCAAACACAATTGATATGGGAACGAAGCCAAGCCGCACCTGATGCAATTTGGACACCACGGACTCGGAGACAAACAGCACCTCGGAGATGATGAAGACCTGGTTTCCATTCGACAGCGCGTAGTCCGACATGATGGACACGTTGTTCACGGACGGCGCGGCTAAGTGAAGGCACAACAAAAGAAATAAAAACAGGCTTATGATCACAGCGATCCAAGGGCGTAGGAGAAGTAGGAGGAGGACTAGGAAGAGGCCAAGAGTCGAAAGAGGAGGACATGGAGGATCAAAGGGAGGACAACATGGAGGAGGAAAAGTTGGCTGAGTACTTACGGTGGCTCCGGAACACGACGCTCTCGCCGCCCATCGTCCGCACGACCATCTCGTCCATGTTCTTCACGTCGGACATCCGCACCGGCCGCGTGGTGGGCAGGAAGTGATTGCGCAGCACGCTCTCGGTGAACTCCTGCACGCTGAACGGGTAGAAGCCCCAGTCGATGGGGTGCCAGCGCTGGAAGGCGTTGTCGGCCGGTATGAGCACCGTGAACGGGCCCTCGTCCATGATCTGGGTGAGATTGCTCTTGGCGAGGAAGTGCTGGAAGACCTTCGTGCCGCTCTTCATGCTCGTCAGGAAGGACATCAGCGGACTCGCCCGCGACTCCTTCGGCACCGGCTCGTTCTTCGTGTGGGTCGTGGCGTTGCGCATCTCCAGCCGTTGCGGCTCGTTGTAGCGACTGCAAAACAAATGGCAATATCGCAGTTTCCATAAGTCCGTCCACACACCTTGCATCAGCCGCACTCCAGCTCCGGACTCGAGCACGGAGTTTGGACAGGAGGAGCACTTTACCTATTTGTTTCCTGTATGTTGCGCTTAGAGTACGGCGACTTCCGGTCGCCCAGATACCCATCGATGGCGATGGCGATCACGTTCTCGCTCACGCGCGTCTTGTGCAGTATTTGAAAGCCGTTGACCAGCCACTGGTTGTTGTGGGACTTCTCCAGCTTGCGGAATATGACCTTGTGCCCGTTGCCATTGCCGTACTGCTCCTCGTCGACGTAGTTGTCGAAGGCCTTCCCCGGCACCAGGTGCTCCAGCATGAACTCCTTCAGCCGCGGCTTCTCAATCGTCCGCACATCGATCTTCGGTATGATCAGCGTAAAGGGTACGTCTGGAAGGTAGAGAGGGAGAGAGAAGTCATGGATATTCACAAATCTGGAGGAAATGGACTCGACAGGAGGCAAAGTCGGCCTCCCGTAGATCTACACAAAATAACGACTCGACTCGTGGATGCGTCGTTAGGTCAAGGCCCAGCGTTTAGCAGGCCTCTACTTAGGGTGTGTTCCTCCATCCCCAGCGCCGCCTCCACTTCTGAGTCCACAACACGGGCGTCATCGGTCTAATAGGCTGGGGTGCGTAATAAGAGCACAATGGGAATTGATTAAATGATTATTGCCATGCTGGCCATGAACAAGGTGTGTTCCGCGTCGTGGAATTCGGAGGCACGTGCTGGGGACTGGTACATTTCAAATGAGCGACGGTTCGAGGAACGTGTCGCTATGAGCACGTTCCCTGTACCGGCGAGCGATGATGCCATGGCGGAGGTGGAGCAGGGACAAGTAGTAGGATAGGCCACGCCCACTCAACTGGCGAACTCACCTTTCTTGGGCTTGAATCCGTACAGCTCGAGCACGGGCAGGCCGTCCTCGAGGAAGCGCCGGATGTGGACCCACTTTTCGTCGTCGGCGTCCATTGGCGGGCCGCGGTTCTGCGACAGGAACCCGATATCCGGTATGACCTTGCTTTCAATCAGTTTCGAGTTCTTCAGACTCTGATCGACTGGCGACGCCAGCGAGCCACCCGCCGAGAGGCCCACAATCGAGATCACTAGGGCAATCACGCCCATTGCTGGCCAAGAACGAGCCATCGTAATTAGGTTTTGGTTTAAATGATGCATCACTCTCACTAACGATCACTGGGTTTCGTGTTTCAATCACTTGATCACTGCTTGCTTCGCTTGATTCGAGTTTATGGCACAACGAGTTTCTTATTCATAATGGATTCCGCTCGTGGACCGTTGCAAAGTCTTACATTGCTCTTACTTTCCGGCGATCCCGATGGCCTATTACGAGATGAAAGACGGGCCCGGGTGGGCAGGGGAAGGGGATTAGAATTCAGCTCAAGAGCTTCTTTTTTGCGGAATGTCGTTCGGTCGTTCGTTCGTCGTCTGTTCTTTCGTTCGTTTATTTCTCTAATTGCCGTGATCGAATCGACGACATTCTTATACAATCGATCTGCTTAGTATGCGGGCTATCGTTTGGCTCGGTTTCGCTTTAGGAGCTGATCGTGCGTTCGGACTCCGAATCCGGCCGCTGGGCACCGCTGAGGCGAACCACTTCGAGTCCGAGATGTGACGCGGATCGGGCCCGAAAAGGCAGCGTCTTACGTCGACACTGTGCGATTTGGCTCCGCTCGACCAACCAACCGACCGACTGCAGCTGGAAAAACTCGTCGTCGTCGCTGTTGTAACACATCCATAACAGCCTGGACCTGGACCTGGCGTCAACCACTTTCCCGGCTGCAGCGGCTGCGACCGGACGAACGGACCAGGCCGGGGTTGCGCAACACGACGTGACGACGCGACGACGCTGGCGCCCAGATCGCAGAGACGCAACCCACGATCTCGCCATTTCCTCCTCGCCTTAAGTAGCTCTGGAAGACTCCGGCCTCCATCTTAGTCAGACCCTGAAAGTGAGTCGAGATTTTTATGGGTGAATTGGAGGCGATCTCCGAAGGGGTTGTGGGGGTGTCTGAGGGCTTCCGAGTCAAGAGCTTTCGCTGCGAAAAGCAATTGCGACCCCACGCCTCCCGTTTGACCCCCATTCGGCGTGGTCGGGTCGAGTCGGGTCGGGTCGGTCGCACACAAGGCTGTCTATAGGTCACAGTGGGATCGCATCGGCACACGTAAATTAGCTTCAATTGAAGGTGACTACACAAGGAAATTGCGCCGCAAATAAATAGTTTATACTGAATCAGAAATTTCTTAATTGCGGAGTCCGACTTGGCACGACAGGGCGCGGATTCGGCGACTCGGAGCTCCGGATATGCGAAGGCCGAATCAAGTACGGCTGTTTCGGCTCACGGCGGTCAGGATGAAACGAAGTATTTGGGAAGAGATCGTTTCACGAACGTCAGACGAACTTCGCACTTCCTCGTATCTGCTGGCGATGTCAATTAATTTACAATTAGTTCCTTCGTTTAAATTAAATAAATTTTCCTCCCAGCTCATCTCACTTTTCACCGCCTTTGTGGACTACTTTAGGCCAATTGCCGCCCAATTCACTTGCAATTGGAATAAATGCAAAATTAAACAAACAAACCATCAGCGAACGAACGAGCGAGCGAACGAACGAACGAGTGAGTAAGAGAGAGAAACAGAGAGAGCGAGCGAGTGAGAGAAGTAGAAGCAGAGGCACCGTTTGTACCGCTCTGACTGACTTGACGAGACGTCGTCCACTGCTGGAGGGGCTGGGGGAGGGTTTCGATTCGATCCGTGATTCTGCGACCGCACTGCGCCAATTCCCGACGTTGACTGGGAGCTGCCGCCGGAGTCCAGTGGCCAGACCCAGTCCCAGACTCAGACCGCCGATCGCCGGCCGCCGACCACTGGCCACAGACCAGAGCTCATTATTCGTGATTATGCTTTCGCCTGCGAAATTGAGAGTCTCGAATCTGTGCTGCGGCCACCGGTGGACGGCGAGATACGCTCCGATCGACCCAACGACGGCTGGTCGGGTGGCGACTGCTGGCGACGCCCGGCGTCTGGTGGCGACTCTGCGCGCCTGTGCGTCGCGCTACACAATTGGCTTCCGCGCCAGAGCCCGAGCCTGCCGCGACCGGGGACAGTTATATAAATGCCTCCTCGGCCCCTCCTCCGACCACCGCGAGCCGTTGACAGCCGCACGCTCTTGGTCGTGTCTGGCCGGACGCCGAGGAACCGCGGTCTGCATCTCGTTGTCATTCCGCACTTCACTCCGGGTTCTCATTTGGTTTCTTTACGTTTCGTCTCGTCTCGCTTCGTTTTGTTTTGCTGTGGTTCGCTTTGCTTTGGTTTGCCTTTCCTTAACTTTGCTTCGCTTCGCTTTGTCGCTCTGTTCGCTCTGTCGTCGTCAGAGACGCCGACGACAACGACGACGATTCTTCCACGTAGATTTTATTAATAGAACACTTGATTAATATTCCCGCTGCGGATATGTGACTGAGTCGGAGTCAGAGTCGGCGGCGGAGGCGGGGTGGAGACGGAATCTGAATCCCCAGTACGCCGTTCGCTCGTCTATTCGAACTCCGAAATTCGAATGCCGTTTTCCAGAATCGGTCGTCCGATGGTTGTGACGGACGATCTCGGGTTTTCCGAATCGCCCTCGCCACATCCTGGAGCCAAGCCGTCGATGACGAAGGACGGAAGCCACGCACCAAGGGAGAGGAACCGCGAGAGAACCGAGAAAGGAACCGAGCGGGGTAGGAGACCAGGGGGGCGGCGGTTCACCGAACTATAACTATTGGCTTGTGATTCACTCGGATGACTCGGTGTCGCGTTTAGTCAGGTCTCTTGGGATTGACATCACTTGTCCCACACAGTACCGCCGTCCCTCGCGACGACCGGCCCCGGGTGAAGTGTGAGCTTCGGACCCTTTCTTCAATTGCACTCGCTTCCGTCATTCCTTCCTTCATTCCTTCGTTGCTTTGGAATTCGCCGGTTCCCACTGCGGCGTTTCGAAAACAAAACAAGAGGAACGAACACAACAACTCGGTGGCACAGAAATTCCAGATGTGTATCCATGGAGTGGATGGATTTTCACGTAGTCCATTCGCGTATTCGCTTTCCTCACGGCAGATTTTCACTTTCCACCACGGGCACTCCGCGAGCTCGCGATTCGTTCCAGAAAACGCCACAAAACCGCCGTCGTCGTCAAACCCGAAAAGAACTAACTATTGGCCTATTGGGCAGATTCCGCGACCACTGGGGATCCTTCAAGCACTCACGTAGGACCAGGGCTCAATGAAAATCCTGCGAAGGCGCTCAGCTCGATTCGGTTCGGTTCGGTTCGGTACCGTTCGAAGGGGTTCGGAACGCGTCTGTTGTGCCGGAAAATTCACAACGAATTGAAGTCGGGTCCGACTCGTCGCTCGCCGCGTAGTAATTGCGGGAAGCCGAAGCCGAAGCAAAGGCAGAGGTAGTCGGCGGCCTGGAATGTTGTTGTTTACGCATCGGCGTGGCGACGCAGTGTTGCCAACCCCTCGGCCGGCCCTTCGGACGCTCCCTGAAAGCTCATGGGAAACACGGAAGCCGTACGAGTAAGGCGGCGGGAGGTCGGCGGGCGCTCCTGGAAAGTCCCAATCGGACAACATTCGAGCTTTCGTTCCCGACCCAGCCGAAGCCAACTAGTTGAAAGCTTCCAGCTTGGAAACTAGAGGGTCGACGGAGACGAGTCGCCAACCATTGATGGGCGAGCTCAGGTGCGAACCGACGAAAGCCTCGGAAGCTCCGCAAACTTGGCGCGTGGTGGGTTCGAGAGTTTCCTCCGCCCTCTTCCGCATGTCGCGTATACGCCGTGGTGGCCGTCGTGGGGCCGCCGCACTTCAAGTGCTTCAAGTCGACGACTCCTCGGCATGGCTTTAAGCAGTTTGATTGGCGGTCGTCATTTTGCATGTAGGAAGCAGTCAATTAATCGACGCGACGCGCGGGATCCCCAAAGTGGAGTTATGTGGCCGGCAGCGCAGTCAGCAGCAAGCGATTCCCCTGATTGAGCAAATATTTGCGTAGCTTCAAATATTCGTCATTGAACACACAAGGCTATGATCGCAGCGCGGGGACTTTTGGCCAAATTCGGGGGATGGCAACATCTGCCCGAGGTTCCTCGAGAGCCGATCGACAGGTGTCTCTGCTTCGAGGCGAGCAACAGGCGACTGCGGGCGCTGCGAAGAGTGGAGAAGGACGAGAAAATGAGGAATGAGGGGTCCGCGGGAAGAAGTAAATGAAATTCGTGGTGCTGCATCTCAATTAACAACACGCGATGCAACTCGCTAACGACTCGCGGACGCGTCCCGGCGCCAACTGTTGAGGCGATCGAAGCGGAAGGACTCCGAGTCCGAGTCGGAGTCCGGGTCCGAGGAACGAACGCTCCGGGTCCACCGCTGGCACGTTCCGCGGAACAAAGACCACGAAAATGATAACTACGGACTTGTCCAAACGACGCCACCACTACTTTGGCTTGGTGAGCAAAACTTTGCTCCCGCTCCGACTCCGCACGCAACGCAAACAGGGAAGAAGAAATTGCAGAAAATAATATTTTCAGCTTAATAAGAAAACTACGAAGTTTCGTGAATTCTTTGCCAAGTAATTGCAGTGACTGCAACTGAAAATTTTCAACTCTTAATTTATTATTCCATCAACTCATGGCATTTTTTGGGTATGGTTTTGCAAGGTATGGGAACCAAGGGATGGTTACAAATATTAACTAGGTCTTGGTTAAATTTCACACTTATTTCATGTTCACTAGGATGAATCTTTTGCGTTCCCTTGGTTAAACCTCCTCAATTCCTCTGCTTTAACGTATCCACGCCCTCTAAGCCTTCTGTTTTTGTTTTTCCGCCTCTCCATTCAGTAATCATCTGGCTTGGTTAACCACAGGCTCCAGCTTGCCGCGATTCGTTGGCAAGGTTTTTCCATATTTCCACGTTCCTAATACAATCTGAAGCGCCGGAGTCGCGTTTGAATGAGCACGGGACGACTGCAGCTGTTCTTCCTGTGGGTTTATGGCGCGAATTCGAGCTCCGTAAATCATGGCGCGACCCTCCATCGACTCCTTCCTAGCCCTCCTCACTCTCCTCTTGTCCGCCCTCTCCTTCTCCTTCCCAACCTTCTCCACCCTCTTCTCCTTCCGGACCAAAGGTTGCTTTACGAGGTTTCTATTCCCACTCCTGGCCTGATTGACACGCACACACACCCCACACACACACAGTCCCCGGTGGAACGGAATTAAAAGCTGATGGGGAGAAATAAAATCGAACTCTTTGATTGCGTTAAACAGGGGGCGGCGGGGGTCGGTTGGCGTTTGCACAAAGGCATGCCGGAAGAGGAAAAAATAGGGGGGAAGAGAAGGAGGGGATGGGACGAGCACCTGTAAATAGAGCCAATGGGGGACGCCAAGTGGTCTAATGAGCAAATGAATAAAATAAGGGAGAGAGAGAGAGAGAGAAAGGAAAACGGCAAAGTGAAGGCTTTCAAACGCGAGGGAAAGGGCTCATTATTTGCAACACGAAGCGAGCTCTGTAGCGAAAATCTAAGCATCCATCAATTCGAAACAATCGTGTAAGTAGCGTGATTATAGAATTCCGATATTCATCTGGAAATTTTCAGCCAAATCCGCCACGGTCTGGGCCACGGGATGAGGGCGAAAATGAAATTTCCAAATGAATTTATATTTAACATAACGTTAATGGAATTCAAACAGTTTTTTCGGAGCGTTTTTTCGCGTTTTTGTTTTTGGTGTTTGAACCAAAAGCACTGAAATGGAATCGAAAATTTAGTGAGTTCGCTTTAATTGCCCGTGGCTCGGTTCCTGACAGCGTTTGATCCGATGACCGAAATGATACCGATATCGATGGAGTTCAAGCTCTCAATTGGACTATCGACTGGTAAAGCTCCTCCTGCTAATGCCAATTATTATTATGCCCAACTAAAGCCCCGAAGTATACATCTCGCTGAGACTTTGATTTAATGATCCCTAATTGATACTCATTACCTCTGCAATTGCTTCCCACTCGTATTCCAGGTACTACTCGGGCATCTTCCAAATCCCACTTAATGGCTCAATGGTAATTAACTGCCGAGACTCCGAGACTCGGAGTGACTTGTCGTCGTTGGAATTAATTCATTCGCCATCAGAGCTCCACCGAGATGCATTGCGAATTTCAATTTCCAACTCCGTTTCAATTAAGAGCAAATATTCATTTGCTGATAATGTTTTGCTCTCCATCTGCGGAAGCGACCGACCGCCACCCCGACGACGACAGCCACGACGTCTTCCTCGAGTGCTCCACTGACGCAGACGAGGATGTGGACTCGAAGCTCGCAGCTCGAAACTTGGAGCTGCCTCGGACCGAGTGACGGGCGGACGGACGAACGGACGGACGAACGGACGGACGGATGGACGGACGATGGACGGAGCCAATTGTTTTAAGTTAATTTCGCCCGAGCTGCAGCCTGCAGAGTCGTTTAAAGTAACGACAGCTCCATGGACTGTCCCCGGAGAATATGATGAAAGCCCAAATTGGTGCCTTCTTGTTATGTCGCACGATAAATTGTTGAGGATTTTATTTCAACATTCGGCAGTGCTGGTGGCCCCAATGTCGTCCTCATCTTCGCCACCATCCTCGGCCCCCTCCTCGCCTTCCTGCTCGCCCGCGTCGCCTCCTGCCTGGACTCGGAGAAGAAGTCATTCCATCGGACGAAACGGCTTCTGAGGATTTGATTTTCGTATTGTCAGTGTCAAGCGCTGGTCGCAGCAAACAAAAGCAAATAAAATGCAGACTCCATGGTGCATGAATTCCAACTATCTGTCCACCCTCTCCCTGCTCTCTTTGTCTTCCTCTCGCTCTGTCTCTGTCTCCCTCTCTGTCTGTCGCCCTTTCCCTGTTCGTTTCGGGCCACTTCTGGTGCCTTTGGTGCTGCCTCGCCGTTCCCGTCGTTGCCCGTGTAATGTCATGAATAAATTTAAGTGATCCACATCTTTAAACCTGGACCCACCTCGGCTCGGTTCGCCTCTCAAAACAATCCCCGCCCCTCTCGCACCTGGAGCCGGTGGTCGACGCCTCGCCTCAGATTCTCGGAGAGCTTGTGATTTCTGGGCTGTGGCCCGGTTTCCTTTGCACCGCCTGCCAGCTCCGGGCGGCCGCCTCTTCCTCGTTTGCTTCTGCTTCTGCTCTTCTGCTGCGACGGTGCGGAGCCGGCGGCTGTTGGTCGAAATTGAATTTTTAAATATTGTGTCCTGTTGTGCCGTCCGAGTGTGGGGCAGCCCGCTCACTGTGAGATTTAATGTTGATAGCTCTCTGAATTTGCGAACACCATCGTGCTCGAGCTCGTCTTGTGGCCATGATGTATCCACGGCTGCAGTTAAACCCAGGGAGACACGACACGGATTCGAGGACGAGGTTCTGGCTCGTTCGAAAACTGGGTCCAAGGAAAGCTGCGGAAGCTGATAGAAGTCGATGTGTGGAGGACCTGGGAGGGAGGAAGGATCCGTGATCGGGGCTGGCGGCATTTGCTGGTTGACGGCTCGGGCCATTAAGCACTGACTTCGTGAAGTGGTGACCAAGACCTTGCAGCTTTTCCTGGAGCAACTCGGAAAATCGACTGAAGGAGTTTAAGAAAATCAACTGGTCTTGGAATTCGAAAGCTGAGCAATGAGGAATCACTTGTCATCCGGAATAGATAATTTCTCGGTTGTTGAAGATGCAAATTTTCACACTTCTTCGCTCCTCCGTCCGTCCTTCTGTCCGTCCCTCTGTCCGCATCTTGAGGCGACGTCCTCCGGTTAATGATCAAATATTTGAGTTCGGACTTTTTCAACAGGCCTCAAATTAAGTGCTCGAAGTGCAAATTTATTTCGGCCAACTTGTCTGCAATAACTTCAAATGGTCCAAACACAAATATCATTAGTCACTCTCACCCACACCCACACCGACACTAACACCAACACCAGCACCAACACGAAAACAACGACTACGCCCACCTGCAGCATCTTCCTTACACACACACACAGGCAACACAGCTGACAAATATCGTGAGCGAAGTAATTTCTTGCCTGATGCAAATAATGCACCAGCTCGAGTGCCCGCCTCAGTGTGTGTGGGTGTGTGAGTGTGCCTGTGAGTGAGTGAGTTAGTGAATGAGTGAGTGAGTGCGGGAGAGAGTGGGGAGACAGAGTGCAAGCAGAACAAATCTTACAAATTAATTTAATCTGTCTTCTAGTGCATCTACATATGCACACCGGCACACACACGCACGCACACACTCACTCACCCACTGGCCCAAAGCCAGTCCAAATACACAAACACCAACACCATCACACCAACACCTATACACGGACTCGTTCGCATTTACACGACTCGGCGAAGTCGCTGCGGCGAAGCGAAGTCGCTCGCACAACTAGAGGCGAGGCTCCTTCGCCGCCAACGAGCCGCAGCGACGTCTTGGCTCTGTGAGAGAGAGGGAGAGAGAGAGAGAGAGGGGGAGAGCGAATCGAGCGAGAAACAGAGAGATGCAGTGGGCGGGAGGGGAGAAGTTTCCTCCTAACTCCTAAGAAACCAAATGAAGAGCGATTTATTTCCTGAGTGAAGTGGCGTTTAGTGGTGTCGTGAGAGCGACAGAGACGGAGCAGAGAGTGCGAGAGAGAGAGAGTGCGTGGGAGGGGAGAGGATGAGGGGAGGAGGGCGCAGTACATTTAAAAAATGCATTTTGTGCAAGTTTTCACAAACTTATTTCACTTCCATCTGACGACGAAGTTGTTTTTCTGCTGGGTTTGCTTTGTCTTTGTCGAGTTTTAGTTGCAACTACTGATGCCGTAGTTGCTGTTGCCTGTGTGTCTTCACCGTACCGGTGCAGCTCTTGATGTTGATGTTGCTCCAACTTGGCTGTCATCATAATCAACAGATCCCGCAAAGGCAGTCCAAACGAGGGCGGGAAATTAATGAGCTCGAGCACTATTTGGCGAGGATTTGGGTTTGATTGATCGCGTCCCTGTCGGTGGTCCTCCGCATCGGGATGGGGGCGAGGTAGCAGGAGTCGGCAGGAGAATTCCCATGCTTCTTCTGCTGCTTTTTCCTTGAGGATCCACCTTGCTGTCAGCAGGCGGATGTGCCATATGCAAATCTTGTTGTAGGTGTTGCTTTTTTTGGATATTTGAATACTTCGGAGGACGAGATTCTGCTTTTCGCTCACGACCCGCCACTTGCCACATCCAGGGCAGGACGGGCGTCGAAAAATACAATTTATGCAAATGGGCGACGACGATGAAGACGAGGACGAGGACGACGAGGACCCGCATGCAATGAGTTGTCTAATTTCCTGTTCGCTGCTCTGCTCCTCCAAATCCCACTTCCGCCTCCTGCCACTTGCATCAATCACGCCTCCAAGCCATGGTCCCTTGCTTGTCTCGCCTCCTCGCGGCCGAATCCGCCTCGAGTGGCCTTGATGTTGACAAACGGGCCGCCGCCACCGGAAGCAGCCTTAAAGTAAAATAAGCGCCATAATTAAATCAACAACTTAATGGGGCAGCGAGCGCCGAGACCGCCCGAGCGCGGCCGGGTCCCGCGAGTTCGGCAGCGTGTTAATTACGACGTGCGGACGTGCGCTCGAACTGGAGCTAATGACTCCCTCGCCCCAGCCCCGCAGCTCCCCTGGCGCCCGACTCGACTGGCTCGGGCGCCGGCTTTGCAGGTGGAGAAGCAGCTGGGAAAGCGAGCTGAGCATTCCTTAAATACTGCAGCGGAATTAAATACAGGTTCAAGGACCAGAATGAAAAATATGAACTGACAAATGAAGGGTGAAATATTCGCAGCGAAGGGCGGAAAAAAGAATCCCGCGTCAAAGTGTTGATTTCAGGTTTAAATTGCTTTTCCGGCATGCGAATCAAATGCACTCGGCGCGATTGCAGCGAAAACGAACGCATTCCCGACAGCCGACAGGCAACGGGCGACAGCCATTGACAGCAGCGACATTTTGCGCGTTTCATTAATTAAAATGTAAAACAACGCACCCCGCACCGCCCTGCGCCATCCGTCCCTTTTCGCCCGGCTGGTGATGGCGCGTGCTCCGAGCTTCGATTAGACTCCAATCTACTGGTTAACACGGCCATTATTTTGCCTTGTGTCGGCCGTACGGCGATACCATCACCATCAGCTCGATTAGTCGGTCGTTCGAGCCATTCGTTCGCATTGCTGTCGAACACGGCCCAGGAATGCGGCCGGTGGGGACGAGAGCCAGACGTTTCCATTGCTGTTATCTCTTGGTCAACGGTCTGGCTCCATCGTGCCTTCGATTATTGGCTGTGACTCACACTGGTGAATTATGAAATTCCCCCGGTTCTGAATTTCCACTCATCAGCAAATTTTGATCTCCGACTTCAGTCAGTCAGTCGTTGTGTGTGGGCGATGTCGACTGTATGTGCGTGTGAGAGTCTTATTCGAGGACATTGACTGAAAAACGCATCCAGGTCGTGGCGCCTAACGACCCAACTCGCCCATCAGCCGAAGACGAACTTTCGTCTTCACACGAAGTCCACTTCCAGAGATGTCATAATTTCTTCAAGTCCGTCCGATATTTGCATAATGTATGCTCCAGCATTATTCATGTTGATTTACAAAGTTTGGCCACATCCAGGCTAGTCGAGGACTGAGGAAGTCGTCGACTACGCCGGCAGCCCCACAGTGATGTGAACTCGAGTGCAGGAGGAGCAGGGAGGCGGCGGGAGGTCATCGCCCAACCTCCCCATAGGCGGAGGCATAATGCAGCATGAATTAATTATAAATTAATTTACCATCCCAGCGAGTCTGACGCGTCTGCCCGGGAACGATTACAGCGGCAACTCTTTGCGAAGTCTGGCTCCTTCAGAGATCGGGGCCAGGGGTCAGGCCAGGACAGGACAGGACGAGAGCAGACGATGACGGAATGTTTCAGGAGCAGCCATCATCGCCCGCCCCCGCTGGATTAGGAGGCGGCTCCTTCGACATTCTTCGGAATCGCCGCGAATGCCAAGTAATTTCTAGGTCGGCGCGAGTAATTCTCTTTGTTTCGTACATAAATTAAAATCCTGCTGCTCCCGGGCTCGGCTCCTCCTCCGAGCCGAACCGAAGGATGCATGTACAAGCGAACCAGGTGCTCCGGGGCGAGGACGTGCGCCGCCAGCCGACACGAGCGCGCGACTATAGTCATAATGGGCCTCGAAGAGCGAGGCGAAGAAGCAACTAAATATACAACTATTACCCAGGCATGAGTTATGGGAATGGCTTCCGAGGACTGAGGGTGGGCGCCTGGGCTTGCCTAAGAAATAAATTACTTAAAAGTTTCGTGTAGAATTACTATTGTTGTATTATTTTATTCATAATAAGCCAGGAGCAGCCACATGAGCCGCACTGAGTGGATGACGGGCAGGGGGAGGAGCACCAGGAGGAGACTGGAGAGCAATGGAGCGGCACGACGAAGACTTTGAAATGCTTGAAATGTGCAGCCCCCCGTCCCATCTTCCCATCTTCCCACAACCGCCTTCCGGAGCCCATGAACCCAGGTCTGTCTCTGCACGCGGCGTCTGTGGCGCTGTGTGTGTGGGTGTGGGTGTGGGGGTCTGTCTGTCTGGCAGGGGCCTTTTTGGGGCTGCGGAAGGGGTCCCGGCGCGGTTCGTGACGCCCGCCGAGGACCCCAATAAATTGATTCCGTGCAGTAGTTTTCGGGCCGAGACCGGGGCCGAGGTTGGGACCGGGCGGGCGATGTTTCTAAATTTATTCCGACAATTACCCGCGAGGTGCGAGGCGGAATTTCGTCCCGTCCCTCCGCCCCTTCGTCCCTCCACTCAGTCGCCCCCTTCATCCTGTCGCCCCACTACCGCGCACCGCGAGGATGCGCACTAAACTTTTACGATATTCGTTTCATCAGCGGAAAATTGTCGTGCAAAATGCAAATTGCTTCCATTCGAGTCTCATTTTCGAAGTTTTGTTAATTTATCGTACGTAATCTTTGGGGCTGCCGCGTCGTCGTCCCTTTGCGTGGAGGGCGGCGGGAGTCGGGGGCGGGGGACGGCAGTGAAGGATCTAATTCCGCCACCTTCGGGACGCATCATAACGCGTCCTGGAGCGCGGGATCAAAGCACAAAGGGGAGTGGGACCAGCGAGCGAGGGTCCTGGAGCGATGAGCTTCGTCTCGGGATGATGGGGTGGGCTCTCGGTGAAACGTGGAACGTGCGCCGCGAGTGGTGCTTGAGACATGGAATGGAAAACACTCCGAGTTCAACGAGTAATTATTTGTTAATTATTCCGCTAATCAGGAGGCAGAGATCGACGATGTTAATCGAAAATTAAACCCCATCTCAGGGGCATTTGGTGGTGGGCTCGGCCGTGTCTTCTCAACGCCACTGGGTCTCGATCCTGATGGGGGAAGATGGGAATCTAGGAGACGACTTCCAATTTCCACAATAGTCTGGGTTTCTTCAACATCGCCAAGGCCAGGCGGAGAGAAGACCAGGTGGCGAAAGTCGAAGTCGTTTCCGCCAGCCTCCAAGGATCAGCACCTACAAATTAAAGTGATGCATGCACCACAGGTAGTCGAGACGCCGAGGCGCCGAGGGACCGACGGACACGAAGATTTATTGTGAAGTAATGCGGGAGCACAACGTGCTCGAGAAGCCCACGTGCTCGGATTCGTGATCGTCGTCCGACCTCTGCTTCTGGATCTGCCGCAGCGAAAGTTCCTGATTTCTGGGCATCAGCGAGGAATAAGCAACTTAGTCTTAGTTAATTTTCACTTGGGACCCAGCTGTGGATCGGCGCCACGCCCCCATGGCTCACCGCCCACTGGTCGTTGTCTGTTGCGCCGGAAGCTGGACGGACGGACGCCCGACGGTCGGCGGACGGAATCCCGTGATTCGAGCGAAGCAACGAATCGAATCGAAAACTTTTGATGGGAAAAGTTTACCTCGACCGTGAAGCGCATGGGGCGGTGGGCGTGGTAAGGAGCTGCCACTGCTGCAGTCGCTGGTCCGTGGACACGAACGGAGGACGCGAACGTGGACATGGTCTCGGAGACGGCGTCGCAATCGCAGTCGGAGCCGTGAATTTTCGTTTATTTCATTCCACTCGCTAGGATTTTTGAGTAATGGCCCCAATGCCGGTGCAAGAGAGGGAGGGAGAGATTTTCAGAGTTACCGTGACTGGAGCAGGGCAGGGACACAGGACGGTGCACCTGAAGTAGTTGAAATCAACTAATTAGCAACTAGTCCCACTAGTCGAACAAGAAAACTCGATTCGTCGAGGCCGGAAGTGCAAAGTGCGACGTGTCGAGGGCCGAAATCGGGGCTTGAAGTATTAAGATTTCCTACACCGTCGACACCTGGCGCCGAGCCGGGCCAAAAGAAAGCACTGCGGTTGCCGAAACAGAACTTTATTGATTCACATAACTCGCCCAGATCCACTCGATTCCCCATATGGGAATATGGGAAGTTAGATGATGATGGTGATGGGGATGATGTCCTCCGTTCATCGGACGTGGATGCTGCAGACCTCGAGGGTGATCACGACGGCGGCCATGACGAAGAACAGCACCGTCAGGCCGGCCACCTTCCAGGGGCTGACGGAGAACACGAGGGTGGTCAGGAGGACGCTGCCGGTGATGAGGACCGCACAGAGGAAGGCCACGACCAGGACTGTCGTGAGGTCCCTGTACCAGAGGGTGCGCGGGTCGCGGTGCGGGATCTTGCGTGGCTCGCGGTTGATCGGCTCGTACTCCTTGTCGAAGCCGCTGCTGAAGTCAACTTCGTCCGGTGCCTGCTGCTCCATTGTGGAGCGCGTCTAACGATGGCTCCTCTATCGTCGCCCCGCGTTGCCGAATGACTGCCATCGAGATCGATCGTCGCCGTCCCCATCGCCGTCGTCGATCATTGTCGATTGGGGCAATTGCCGCCGGCCATCAGGGCTCCCAGGCCGTTCGCCACAGCACCTCGTCTTTATCTCCGGCACCAGCAAGGTCTTGGCCCGTATCAGCGGCGTTGGCGGCCGATAAGATACGGCCGAAGTGGAGCCTCTTGGGGCGAAAAGCGCAGCAGGGCAGACGAGTTCCCAGCGAAAACCCCGTCCTCGGCAGCCGAACTGAGGTTGTGCAGCCCAATCGGCCACCCGTCCACTGGCCAAGATTTAGAACCGACCCACTTATCGAATTAACGAGTTGGCATCGTCATTATTTGCTCTTTATTTATGCGCGGCTTTGTTTTGTCGAATGAACTGAGATAACAAATGAGCTCTGTGTCCGATGCGGTGACAGCCGTGCGTCATAAAAGCGTTGGGACAGTGGATCGATCGACTGTAGAGTGCCTGGGCCTAGGCCAATAAAGCACCGTTAACGATGTACCTCTTACAACGCGAAACCCCGAGCCATAAACCACATTATATGCCGCCATTGGACGACGTAATCGCACCACTGAGCTTTGTTATATAGGCCCGATCGATTACAGGCCACTCGACACTCGATTGCACTCGATGGCGATGTGGAATATATGGAGACACCGATAGCGCCTCCGGCTCGGCTGCTATTGAGGTGGGAATGCACACGACGCTGGACCTCCCGGTGGATCTCCCCAGCACACGGCGTAGGAAACAAACTTCACATTCACAAATAAATAACAGAGTCCGTGTTCACCGCGTTTATTTCTTCACAACCTTCAGGTAGGTACAGAGTAGGAATATTCCCACGATTACATTCAGCAGCACGCACGAGAAGACGGCCAGGTGGATGGCGTCGCCCAGCCACGAGTCGTCCGCGGCCTTTGGCGAGCCGCGATGGGTGGTCGCTGCAGCCTCCGGCCCGTGGCGGGGGCTTGTCAGGGCTGCCAGATCGTAACCCGTATCACCGGTGTCGACGATGTCGAGGGGCTTCAGCAGGGGCACTTCGGCGTCGATCTGCGGCAGCAGGTCCGTCAAACTCCCGGTCCGCCCGTTGGGAAGCAGACTGGTGGCCAGCACGTGCTCCTTCTTCCGCGTTTCCATTGCCAGGTCTCGTCTTCCTAAAACTCCACCGAACTCCAAATTGAAGCACTCAACCAGTTGCAGCTTGGATTTTGGATCTAATCTCGTATTGATCTCGGTCCTCGGCTCTGTTCCGCATTCAACTCGAAGGGAGACTGGCGTGGCTCGCGAGTTTGGAGAGGCCTGTTCGAGCCGCTGAGTACAATGGGAGACCCAGGCTCTTAGCATGCCCTTCATCGTCGACCATATCGAGCTCTACTCTGCGGGGATGACGAGAAATGTCATGATGTTGGCAAGATTGAAAGCCAGGTCGGTTGGCGAAGGGCTCCCGGCAAGGCTTCTCTTCCCGTTCCGGAGCTGCTCAAAGTCCTCTGAGGAAAGAAAATTCCACTTTCCCACACATAGCGTTGGCCCTTTCATCCGGCCTAAGTGGCGGAGCAGCTGAGTGTAGGGTTTTTAGCGATCCGTGTTTGTTTGACTTTTAGCCTGCATAGAGCTTTGTTATTTTTTCCAAATTCCAAACGTAAGCAAAATATCGGACGTTTCGTTCACGGAATCTGATGGCTGATCCCTCTTCTGTGTGCGGATTTGAATCGCATAGGGTGGCCAGATGTGAGGATTTGGTCGGTACATACAAAATTTGAATTGCTAATTTTTTTGTGAAAAACTTTAACTAAAAATTAGTCAATCTTTTTAAATTTCTTTCAATATTGACACTCACTGTACATTTTTTTAATATGAATTTAAAAATAATTCTGTTTTTTTAACCTATATTTGTTGTTAAATATTAAGGGCTGTCGAGGAGTAGGATTTTCAAAAATTAGTAAATTCGGTTGAGTTAGAAAAAACTGTTAAAAGTTCGTTGTGATTTTTTAATTATCCAATGTCCATAGGTGGAAAATAGAAATTCAAACGTTCGTTGACTCTGGATTATTACCGAGACATTAAAGCGTGTTTGCGTGAGTTCCATGGAATTACTAAACCAGAATTAGTGGACCTATTGTTATCGGGAAATCGGCGCGATCAATTGAAAACGGATTGAGCGCATCGGCGTGGAATCGGCCGAAATAATAAATAAACTCCAGCGAAACCATTGGAATCTCGCGTAAATGCGATTTGCTTATTTCATTAGTACATTGGCGGAACTAAATTCGGCGCATAAATATTTGCATCGCCGCCGCCGCCGTCGCCGCCCTCCATTGAGCGCCACATTTGAGGGCGTTTTGAGAGAGGGCGCGGTTCTTGCAGATCTAATCTCGGCCCGACAGTTCGCTCTTGTTTATTAAAATATCTCGCTCGCTTGCAAATCATTTCGCAAATCATATTGGAATATTGAATACGCATACAAAGATGCACACGAACATACATACCTACATCTGGGTAAATATGCAAAGCCGGCCCAGGCCAGCCATGGAGCACTCGCAGTGCTTGAACTTTTCGATGCAAACCTAATGCTATATCGATATACACTTGTGTATATGTGTGTGTGCAAGCTGTAGCAAGTATTCGAAGTCGCATCTGAATTATGAATAAAGTTTCGTGTAGTGATTTGTGTGTGGGCCTCGGATGGAAGGGAATATATTAAACAATAATGTGCAAGAGTTTGATTTCGCCAGCTGCATCCGAACGACATCATTATACATAATTACGACGGCCGGATTAGGCACGTGCCCTCTCGAACTCCCTCCTCGAACTCTTCGATCCCTCCCCGGACCATTCGGTCTCTTCTCCGAACACCTACTGAGCCTTAACGGACGGTAGTTTTTCGAAGTCAATTGAGCATCGAATTTTTATTGGAATCCTGTGAGTAAATTTTGAGCCACCAGCAGGACCATAAAAAGCGCATTAAACCCGTGAGAGGTGGGGGTTTCGAATATAAATCCTCTGCTCATTCGTCGGCTCCGGCCACGTCTCCTTTTATTCGTTTCTCCCCACTGTCCGAAGGCCTTTCGATATCAATGAGTTCCTTTAAATTTAAATTTTGCTCTCACTTCAACGCTAGAGGCCTCGCCTCGCCCCCGTCTCCGTCATCAGCATTGGATGGGGTTGTTCGTCGGTGGCTGGGACCCTGGGTTGGGGGCTGGAGGTGTTTTAGCGCGTTAATTTCGCCTAAATTCACTTTAATGAATGTGCATTTGTAAACTCGGCAACACGGCCGAACCCATTGACCTCAATTAAGTGGACAAATTAAATAACAAAGTGTTCTAATGGAGGCTCCAGCGAGGGTCGATCGGTGCGCCTGACCACAGTCGAGCGAAACATATGAAAAAGCTATCATGTCAATTACGCCCCACCCGACCACCCTCCGTCGCCCCATCACCGCCTTTCACCGAGCCGGACCGTGGAATGTTAATTAAATATTTCCTAATAAACGACGACTACGGGCGCGCGAATGGCGAATGGCCAGCGTCATGATTTAGTGAGAGCACAGCGCGTGTTTAATTAAAATAATAAATTGAATCGAATTGCGATTGAAGCGCAGTCGACCCGAATCAGTCACGGGCGGCGATGGGGGCGTGTCAGAGTCACCAGCAGGCTACTTAGAAGGTCCCCTCACCCCTCCACCCACTGTCCAGGCCTGTGTCAGTCACCTGTGTCCACATCCGGAGGGACGTGTGAGATCCGATCGCCCGGGGGAGCCACAAAATCCCTAAAGCGGATTTCAAATCAACGCCCTCGTCGCCGCAATCCTTGTTTACTCTTCACTGGGTCCCGCAGCCCTCTGGATAGTTCGGCACCCCGGGTGACTGATGGTCTCATGGTCTGCTGGCCCGCTGGACTGATTGACGCTGCCAAGGGCGACAAAGGCTCTGGTCTTAATTGCTTTGTCAATTTTGTTGACTCTTCCGGAACGACATCTTCCACTTCCACCACACGACTCCTAGGTGTCCATCTGCACCTCCATCTCCCCGCCACGCCGAGGGTCGCCGCACCCTCGGCCACGCGGCTAATTGAGTTCATTAATAACGAGAGCTGCTCTATTTATATCGAGTGAATGACGTCTGAGGACGCCCAAAGCAGTCCAGGCGACACGTCCAAAGGACGATGGACACATGTTCATCGCTGTGTGCGTGGGTGTCCTTGAGAGTGGGCGGGCCGAGTGGGGGCGGGTGTCGATGGCTCCGCTCTTAACATACGATAATTGTCGCCTAGTTCAGTCGGTCGTTCCTACGGTTGGTCGTTGGTCGTCGGTCGGCAGGGCGGATGCGGCTCAAGAGGGTGGGATGGGTCCAAATGGTTGCAAATCAGACCGTGTGATGTCGTCGTCGGCGTCGGCGCCGGCGCCTGGTTGGGCGGGTTCCCAGAAACGCCCCGCTGTCGCCCTAATTGGATTTATTGATTGTCTGCTGCCGCCGTCTCCACGCCTTCGCATCCAATAAGTCAAATTGACACGACGAATTTCGCACCTAATCACTTGGCGCACTTTTTGCGCCGTCGAAAAGCGCCTGGGGAGCAGGAATCGAACCGCGGGTCCCCTTCTGCAGTCCTCCCCCTTTCGGCCCAGACTTCCGTAGTCTGGATGCAGGGTTCTTTTTTCGGTCTCCGTCCCCGACATGCCGACATCCACTCGCCGCGGATGGTCCTGAGTACATCGATATACCTGTGGCGAGGGGTTGCCTGGTGGAGCCAGGCGTGCGTGGGAGGGCGGAGTGGCGAAGGGCAGACGGGATCACTTCGTTCTCATTTCCTGTATAATTTTTCATGGAGCACGTTATGAGAAATTTCCCCCGGCCGAACTCCCGGCGGAGGAATAAAACCGAGGAGCGGAGGACCATTAAAAGGATTACTTCTTAAAATTTGACTTAATGTGCGGGCGACAGCCGTACAGCCGTATCCTTGATGCGAGCACACACACAGTCACAGTCACACACACACATACACACATACAGACACTCACCCACACGTCCGCGCTCCTCGGTGGCGCGGAGCATTTGAATTTCGTTGCGGTTTTCTTTAATGTCACTCACGCCGCTTCCTGCGCGTCTCCCGCTGTAAACTGAAACCCCTCCCCTCCTTGGCCTCCTCCCGGGCCTCGTCCTTGGGTCGAGAGCCCGGCCCTGGCTGCCGTCTGCCGACTGCTGCTAACTGTAAATGGCGAACCTAATGTGAATTTGACAGCGAGTTCCTCCCGCAGCCGCAGCCAGATGTCGTAAATATTTTTAACGCTCCGCCCCCGCCCACCGCTCGCCCCTCGTCCCGGCGCCCCGCGGCGAGCGATCCGGCAGCGGAGCCGCCTTCGCAGGGGCGACGCGGCTGATGCGGGTGCGGGCGGTGCCGGGGGTGTCGTCAAAGTAGCGTCATCCGCAGCGAAAAGCGTCGCGCCGCGGCGCAGACAGCCAAGGCAACGAGGTCCTTTGACGGCGACCGACTGCGAGTGCGACTCCAACTGCTGTGTGGGTGTGCGGGCCGTGTGTGAGCACGTGTGTGTGTGGTGCCCAGGCTCATGTTGTTATTTGGTTCTCACCACCCCTCCTTCCCTTCGGCCCTCCACCTTGTGGAACATACGCTTTCCTCGCTTCCGCCTCCCGAAATCTGGGAGCACAAAGCGCGCCGAACAAAGCCGAAATTAAAACGCACTGCTATCATCGCCAGGTCCCCTCAGTCTCCATTCTGTGTGGCCTCCAACGTCTCGAAGACGCCCGACTCCTGACGCCCGACGCCTGCTGCTATTTGAAATTCTATTATGTCTATTTACACCTATTTATCCTTCGGCGCGGAGCCCCGGGAGCCGTAGGATGTGTTGCAATCGCATGCGTCCCACCTTCGACAATGGGCTCGGCCACCCCGGCTCCTCTCCAGCCGTCGTCGCTCGGCGCCTCTGCGCGTTGACGGATCAGCGTCATTCTGGCAGGAGTAAATGCCGCCTAATCCATCAGTCATTCACCGAAAGCCAATTGGATGCCATGGCGACGATAACAACGACGAAGACGACGGCGACGCGGACGTTGGTGACGACGAGTGCCTCCGCCCGGCTCGCATTAGGGATCAGTCGGCAGCGCCGCAGGATTATGCGGTGGCGGTGGCGGTGCCGGGAGCCCGCCTTCGTCCGTCGATGGCTGAACCTCAAGGCCCTAATCGGAGTACTCCAGATACCGGAGAGTTCAAGGAACTCGCAATGGCGAGGGCATCCCCGGCCCCACCCTCCATTCGGGGTTTCGGGGACATCAGCAGCAACTTTGATTGATTCGCCGACACATTCCTGCCTCCAACCAGCGGCTGGGGCTCGGGGGAAGGAAGTCAATTGGACTTCCGGTGCCGATCGGAACCGGCGAAATCGAGATTCGAAATCGAGTTAATTGAATTCCGTTTCCGACTACGCCTACGCCGAGGACGACGCGTTATTTTAATTAGACGCGCCACGTCTCGAGCGCTCGGCTCGCGGTGCGTCGTCGCATAACTCGAATAACTGTGTCTTCCGCTGCTGAATGTTAATTGCGACTTCGTCCTCTCCATCGTCCTCCCGCTTCGCCCCCGTCTCTACCGCCGGCAACGCAAGCAATTTGCGTAATGCTGACCACGGTGTTGTTGGCGGGCAAACATTGTAAATTACGCAGCTACACTGGGAGAAGACGACTGGCGACGATTCCACGAGGATTCGGCGGGAGCAGCACAAGGAGCCGCAGGGGTCGGGGAGCGGCGCAGCGTCCTGGGAGGTTTTCTCCGTGCACCGAGACCGACTGCGATCGGCCAAATATTTACGCACACATCCACAGTGTTATTCAAAATATTAATTTCCCGCTGCACTTGCTCGCGGCCACACTCGGCACCCCGGTGGCCACCGAGGGCTGCCAGCTGACGCCGCGCTGCGGTTCCGGGCGACGAGGCGGGCTCCATCATTGTTGGAGGCGGCGGCCAGACGGACGGAAAAATAGAGGGACAGACGGGTGGACGGCAGGATTCGGACGGATTCGGGCAGACTCGAACAAACGCGGACGGACTCGAACAGACGCGGACGAACTGCAACCGACTCGGATGGACTCGGACAGACTCGAACTCACGCGGACGGACGCCCCCGGCCCGGCCCGGCCGATTCGGGTCTCATCGAGTGGCCGGAGCGAGTTGTTTTAATGCAGTTCCAGCCATAACTCGGCCAAGTGGAGCCGCCGGCTGTCGACTGTCGATGGCCGGCGGACACTGGTGTTGTTAACAACCGACACTCGTTGCCGTTGCCGGCGCCGCCCGATGCCCGTCGCCCGACGCTCGGTTGCGGCGTCGGTCGCAGCGGAAGCCATGCGATTGCGTCCGCTCGGTCGGTCGGTCCGGCGACCCCCGCGAGTAGAAGTTGCGCTCTCATGAGAACGATGGTGACGATGACGATGATGAGGATGGCGATGGTGGTAACGAGAATGACGATGGCGAGGACGACGGCGAGGGCGAGGATGGCGATGATGATGGGCGGATGGAAGGATGGATGGCCGGATGATGGACATAATGGATCATTAGGCGGCGGCATCGTGGGCGCCAAGGGACGAGCGATGCGGGCTGACAGCGGGACGACCCAGATTCCCCGAGAATGGAGATCGCTTCGAATGCAAGGAAGGCTTAAAGCAAGGCCTGGGATTGAGTGTCGAAGGCTTCAAGGAGACGATTTTCCTGGGCCGCATCTCCCAATCCCAGATTATTGACACTCAAGACTTTTCCTTAAAGCATTGGCAAAAGAAGGTGGAGGAGAAGCCGACAGAAGGTGAGAGGGAGAGAGTGACGGAGAGAAGGAGGGGTAACGAAAGAGACACAGGGAGAACCTTCGACGCTTTTCTCGTGCCTCGGATCGTCTTTAATTCGTATCTTCATCGGGTTCGAGCGCCGTCGTCTCGTCGTCCGTCTTGGTCTCGATTTCTTCACAATTTCCCAAATGGAGGCTCAACTTTAAAGCTCTTCTCCTCGGCCTCCGGTCCCCGGGCCCCTTGCTGCGGATCGGACCGGGTCCGGTCTGCCGGCGCCGAGTGCTGGCAACTCCATCAAACTTTATCTGATGTGCAACACTTGGGCAACTCTCGTGAATATTTCATCAATCAAGTGTTTAAATTGACACAGCAAACAAGACTTCGCCAACTACCAGCAGCAAATACAACTACACTGCAGTGAACAACAACAACAACAACAAATTGCAACAAAAATAGACCCAATAGCAAAAACAAATCCTAGCTGCAAAAATAATCCCAAGCTACAAAAACAAACACAACAAGAGTAGCAACAAATACAACTGCAGCTGGAACACAAATACAAGACCAACAACAACAACACAAACAATTACAACTACAACTACGAGGGCAACTTTGTCGGCATCGCTTTCCCATTGCCCGCAATTGCAACAGCAAAGAACAACAACAACAGGAGCAATGACCGGATATTGCAACAACTTTGCATACCCATATGTGTGCGAGGCGAGTGAGAGTTTGTGTGTGCATGTGTGTGTGTGCAAAGTGGCCCTCTCTGGACGGAAAGTGTTGGAAACCTTCGGATTCTGCTGAAAAGAAGAAGCAGAAGAACCACTCCCGACAAATGGTTGAAAAGTTAAATCTCTCAAAGTCTTCGCTGCAATGTTTCCCTCAACTCTCCCTCCATCGTCCCTGCCCTCGGCGAGCTGACGACCTGCGCCTCTTTTCGGCACACACTGAGAGGCGAGACCGGAAGTCGCCTCGTGCCATGGGCCCAGCCCATGCAGCACGGATGCGAGGCGAATCCAATCGAGAGAATGCGACGTGCTGCCAAACCAAAAGGGGCTCAACGGGATGTGATCAATGGCTTATGGAGCATTATGGATAAAATATGGAAAGGAACTAGGCAAGAGAACTATAAAGGATGAGCGCAGGGAAATAAAGACGAACATTAGGAGGACAATATTGAGAGGCTTGGAAAATAGCATTGAGAATGCAAATATGAGTCGCGCTACCACTATTGACTCCATATATAAATCCGGCTTCCAGCATCAACACAAACTCGATACTCCTTGGATGACACTGTTTTCTTCACGGGAATCGGGGCGAGTGTCTCGGGTTCCTGGAGGTTCTCGCAGTGTCAGCTGCATCCCACCACCGAGATGCGCCGAGTGAATCAAGAGGCCTTGGCTTGGCGCGGGGAAATGCGCCTTTAGTTCGCTTGCCAGGGCTACCACAAGGTGGATCCATCACCGACGGGCGCCGTCTCTGACTGCGGAACGAGTGAGTGAGTGAGTGAGGGAGCGAGTGTGTGTTTGTGTGTTTGGGCCCCACTGCCAAGTGTTGGCAAGCATGGGAGCAGATTTCCCTCTGGTGGGGTTTTCGTTGTTGCTGCAGCTGCAGCTGCAGTTGTTGTTTACACAAGATTGATGTAAAACAACACACTACGCGAGCAATATTTTATTTATATCACCGAAGCGGAACCGTTTTGCCAGGGTCGAGGGGATTGGGGGATAAGAGGATTTCGGGGGGAGTTCTTCTCGGGCGAAGAGGATTCGAAGAAGTCAGCGAGAGACCGGCGACTGCAGGAGGCGCCTTAGATGAGGTTTCGCTCCTGACTCCAGGCTCGTTTGGATCCGTCCGTCATTTTACGGAGCCTGATCTGACGGAGCCTGGGTGAGGGCGACTACAACAACGCCAGCAGGACGAGTACCGCAGGACCGACTCGGCTGACTCGTCTCGGGGTGACACCGCAATCAACGCAAAAACACTTCGCTCGCTCACACGCACACACGTGCCCTGCACAAACCGCCGCAACTGCAACCGTGACTCACTCACTCACCCATACTCAGACGCGCGCACACACACACACCTACTCACACTGATGTACTCCCTGGCGCTCGAAGGCAGCGAGCAAACATGTAATTCGCACTGCATTACCGACATTTACCACTAAGTACTTCACACTAAAAATTAAACGCAGTTGTCGCCCGCTGTTGTTGTTCTTGCTATTGCTGCCATTGTCGCCAAAGTTGTTGCTGCTGCAGCTATTGTTGCCACCGTTCTTGCTATTGTCGTCGTGGTTGTTGTTCTTGCTATTGTCATCATCGTCGTTGTTGTTACTATTGTCGCCGTCGTTGTTGTCCATGCTGCTATTGTCGTTGTTGTCGTCGTCGTCGTTGTTATCATGTCTGTTTGCCATTTTCATGTTGTTGTCCTTGTCTGACAAGCACTCAAACAAATAAAAATCTCAAATTTACACAGCCACAGCCACAGATGCACAGACGCAATCGCACATTGCGACGCCCTGCATTCGAGTGCATTGCGTGAAGTTGGCTGTGTTTGCGTTGCCGTGCATTTGCAGTGTTGCACTCGGCGCTCAGCCGTGCGTGGGCAGGATTTGGCTTCGGCTCCCCTTTCCCCATTCCATTCATTTCCGTTGGCAATTCTAATGGATTTTTCATTGCCACAATCTTGCAGATCCCAGATCCATTACCAAGGTACTTTCTGCACAATTTCCATGTGAAATTCGGGACGATGAGGAGGAAATTTTCAAAATCCTTCGCCAATTTCATACAAATTTTCTTCGACCTCGGAAGACATGTGGAACGAGCGAGTGCCGCTGACACGGCTTTGCTTTCAGATTCAAAAACCCATCCGATTGTCCTGCGAGGGACGACGTCGTCCGTCATGGCCAACGTCATCCACAGATGTCCGCTGGTCGACCGCCTGCTTCGCCTGTCGCCCTCCGACGTTTGTCCTTGACTCGGCGGCCAACCGAATTTGCATTTCTTCTCGGCCCTCACGAAAATATTTCCATTCCACGACCCAACTGCTGCAAGAACGTAAAAACTTTCGTGTAGATTCCAAACTATCCGGTTTGAATGGTTGGAACTATCTTTGGTATTCCGAGGACATGCGATGGAATCAAAATTGATTGATTGGATTCGGAGCCAGGGACGTTGAAGAGAACGCCATGAGGGGGGGGGGGGGGGTTCATTCCGGCATTCCGAGCATACCTCGGAGCTCGTTTTAATTAAGCATTTATGTGGTGGGCGCTCAGAATTAGTCGCCCTTCACCCTCGGCGTTCTTTGATCTGTCGGGTGAGGGGGGGGGGGGGGGGGGTCGCCGGTCCTGGGCGGAGGAGGACGGAACGAGGAGTAGAGGGGGCGTCAGGAGGCGTCTGAGTGCCGCCCATAAATTGCGCCCCTCCCACTCCCCGCCTGGCCGACAGCAATAACTCTTCGGCTCGGAACATAACCGAAAATGCTACTAAAAATTTTTAATAGGAATCCAGGGCCGAAGTCGCAGGCAGTCTATATTCCTTCCGTCTCCCTCTCTAATCCGGCTCATCCTCTCTCCTTCTCTGTCGCGCACACAGCGAGCCCACGTGCAGATTGTCTTAAGTCGGAATGTGCCGAGATGCAGCGATGCAGGTGCCTAGATTTATGCTACCATAAATCTCGGTCGCACGTTCCTTGCAAGGATCCTGCTCCAGCTCGACCGAGGAGCAGCGGCGCAACAACAGCGACGTCGCCTACTCTGAGTGCCAGACATTTCGGCCCGCTTGTCAACGTCGGCGGCGCTGCGACGGCGTCGACGTCGGCGCCGAATGCATTATGCGAGCTCCACAACACGGTAATCGCTCCCGAGCTCCGCCCGGGCACATCGAGGCGAAGGCATGTGCTCGGAGTCGCATCTGTTGCGGATTCGCCGTCGAAATTACACCGCTTCCGCCCCGGTCGTCTCTCGGGGCGTGGCCGCCGATGGAGCCTGGTCATTGTTGCTCTTGTCGTTTGGGAAATGGCTCGCTAATTGACAGCCGTCGCGGCGACTGGCTGGGGCCAGGGCCACGGCGGGGGTGGAGGCGGAGGAGCCGAGTCTGGGAATTGAATTATGGCAGCCGTTCGACGGCGGCAGCTCCGGCGTCTGGACCTTGCTGATTGAAATACTTGCTCGGGAGCCGACACAGCAGATCCTCGGAGCAGGAGACTCGAGGATGAGGCCATGGGGGAGACGAGAACGAGACGAGACGAGACGAAGACTTGGGGAGGGTCTTGGAGAGGAGAACTTGGGGGGACGAGGGCCTGGGCAGCGGCATCGAGATGAAGACTTCGCGAAGAATTCGCCGAGATTCGACGGGAAAAGCAATCAAAATAGCACGAGTTTTCTCTTGACTCGGGGAGGGGGAGGTTCAGCGGGTCTTCCAAAGGACGAGCTCGAGTTCCCTCCATCCTTCGATTAGTTTATGGATCTCGTTTCGACCGCCGACGGACGACTTCTGCACTTCATTTCGGAGCCTTGTGCAGCGGGCTCCGGCTCCGTCTGCCCGGGAACCTCGTCTCGATGGCCAGCGAGGATTCGTCCTCGTTCTTGTTATCGCCCTGGCCGTCGCTCGCGGACTCGATTTAAGGCTCGGCGGAGACTCCGCAGTCGGCGCTTCCAATAAAGTCTTCGGGGTGAAAAATGATCCCGATCCCGAGCTGAGATAGCGACCACAAGAGAAGGATGAGGAAGGCGACGGAAACAGAAGGGAACAGCAGGAGGGAGAAGAAAGAGGACAGAAAGGAAGCAGAAGGCATTAGAGGGAGCAGGGTGTGGGCAGGTTCTCGTGCCGGCAGGAGGTGCCTATGGAGACGTCAATGAGGACGAGCCCGTGGTCCACGACTCGCACTCCTGACGACGCTGAGCCATATTTTGGTGTTTCTTTGTGAATTTTAATTTTTGCTCGGTTTCGAGAGACCCGGCGAGGGATGCGAGCAGCGGAGCCCTCGGTCCGCCTCTGAGTTTACCGAACTTTGGCCGCGCTACCTCACTTATCATAATAAATTCCCCTGGAAGCCGGTGTAATCCACCGACCGTCGTTAGGGGTGGGGGGCTGTGGTTGCAGGTGGGGGCGGGAGGGGTGCTGGGTTTTAACTTTTGAATTCTGATTATTGTTGCGCTCGACACGGGCCACGGGGGCGGCGGAACCGCGGACGGGGCTGCGGGGAGGGGTGGAGAATCATCTGCTTAATGCGATTTATCGCTCTACTCGTTCCACTTGTGTCGTTGTTGCTGATGTTGCTGGCGTTGTTCTTGTTGTCGAAGTTGTTGCTTTTGTTGCCGGCGCTGTTCCTGTTGTTGTGTGTTGTCTGTGTTTGTCTTCTTTGTTTTTGTCATTGTCCTTGTTGCCGGAGTTCCACGAGCGATCTCCGTCCCCAGGATCTTGTGAAGATTCCACGTACAACAAAACCACCACGACAAGCACACGTCACTACACGCGCACTCACTCTCACACGCTCACACACTCGCCCCCCTCTCCGCGGATCAACGGCGAAAGTTTTCATTTTACTTTCGTTGGCCACTTCGACGCTCGACGCCGCCGTGTTCGAGCTGCCGCTTCGTTCCCAATTTTCTTAGCAGCGAAATCCACGTCAAATCCCAGTTTAGTGGAAATTTATGCCATGATCCGAATTTATTCCGCGCCGTGGAGGGCGTCGTCGCCCTGGAGCCACCCGTCGTCGTCCGGCGGGCCCACGGGTTCGTTGTAGCCATTGTTGTAGTTGTTATGGCGCGCGAACAATTCCATTTAAGCCGAGTTAATGAAATTTGCATTTCGGCGATTGCGGCGCTGGTCCCCTCGGGCAGCCGGTCGTCGCCTCCGCGGTCCGGCCGTCCTTCCAGTCGATGCTCGCCCCATCCGTCCATCCGCCCTGCCCATGATTTGTGCGTCCGTCCGGCTGTCCGTCCATCGCTCGGCCGACTCCTGTTGCAGTTGCCTCTGTCTGTCTGTTCGTCGGTTGCAGCGGGCTCGTCCAACCCTCCCTCTGGCGCCCCCTCCTCCGGAGCCGCTCCCTACAACTCACAGTCTTCGCCCCCGACCCCCTCTTCCGGGCTCGTTATTTGGCCCATTGAACCCCGATTGCCGCGGCCGGAGCCAAGAAGCGGGAAAATAGGTTCCGACTCTCCCTGCCCGTCCCCCTCACCTACTGTCCTCCCCTCGCCCACTGCCCGCCACCCCGCGCTCGGCACTGGGGTGAATCGAATCGAATCGAAACGAACGGCAAACAAAGCAAAACAAACATTAACATAAATAATTAATAAAGTGGTTGTTGTTGTTGCTGCTGCTGTTGTTGTCGTAGTTGTTATTTAGTTGATGTTCCCTTTGTCCTTGTTGTAGTTGTTGCCTTTGTTGGGATTGTTTTTGCCTTTGCTGTTGTTGTTGTCGTCCATGTAATTGAATTCGCCATTAAAGCCGAAGGAGCAAAACAAGGCCCAGTCGAGGGCCGGGACGGCTGTGCAGACAAAACGCCGCGCAATCAGAAATCGCATAAATCGTCCTTGGAGACTCGTCGTCCTTGCCGCCGCACGACCGGCACGAGGGGCGGACGCGAGCACTTGAAATGCCTCGCGGTCTCGTGGCGCGGAGGAAGGAGACCAAGGGCGAAGACCTAGCGAGGAGGCGCGGGTCGAGCGAGAGAGAGAGAGAGAGAGAGAGAGAGAGAGAGAGAGAGAGAGAGAGAGGGAGGGAGGCAGGATGCGAGATAGCGATATTATTGTCGCCATTAAATCGCTCCGGTATTGCGTGAGAATTTCGCCGAGGTTTTTATGGAACGAGCGCGCCAGCGATCCCTGCAGGAGGCCTTGGGGGCGAATCCGGGCTCGCTGCCGTGCCTATCGCCCATCGGCGGCTGGTCCTAATCACGACTCCGCGGACACATCGCCGCTTATCTAAACGGCTGTCGCTGGAGTGATTAGAGCGAATTAAGTCGGACTCCAACTCGGACACAATGCTCGGCATCACCACGACCAGGGCCACGACCGTGACTACGGCTGCTGCTGCGGCTCAGCAGGAGCTGGGGTGGGAGGAGCAGTGGAGCAAATCCCGGTTCTGGTGTTGGGGGCGAAATCCCCCGAATCCTTGAAGTCATGCTTCGGCTGCCAGAGCGATTTCGTTGAAGTCAAAACCGGTCAATTCGATTAAACGTTCAAATTGAGTCGATTCAATCAATTATGTTAGAGGCCATCGCTTCTGGCATGAATATCCCGCCTCCATAGACTGCTGTCCTTGGGAAAGCGTTGGCGATGGCTTGATCTGAGCTGAAAGTGATCGAGCTGAAACCTCGCCTCAATCGAGCTCCGGGGGGTCCACGAAATCGGTCAGTCTCGCTTGCAGACGAAGTTCAGACCAGGCGGCCGAGAAGCCTCAAGGATTTTACCGGCGGCTCACTCAGCGAGCCCACGGTGCGCGCGCTCCTTCAAAGGATTGCGCTCGTTTCAGGGCTAATTTCCATTTCATTCCATTCCATTCCGTTGCGGCGTCGCGACTGCGATAGTGAAAATTGGGGAATCGCCGCCTTAATTCGCACCATGAACGAGGACGCCGAGGACTCGGTCCGCAGGAGACGCCGCGGGGGGCGGCCGACCGAAGCCGGAAGCGTCGATTTTGTTTAACGCAGTGCCTCCGGCCTGAGGGAGAGCGTGAGGGAGGGCGACAGGAAGCGGAATTGTGCCAGCGGTAATTGCGAAATGACGAAGCAGGGCTGGAAGTTGAAGGCCAAAAAAGACGCCATGCCGTTGCGACGCGTTGCGAGTCCTTTGGAAAATACAAATATCTCCACGCAAGACACAAACACACACAACCGGTGGAGAGAGAAGAACTTTCCAATTAATTAGACTCGCCTCGAACGACGCGAAGGACACGGCAAGGGGTCAGCGAGCCGAGCCCTCGCTCCCTCTTACCAATATCAATAATTGATCGAACGCGAACTCTTTTGGCAGGACTCGCCGCCATCGGCCACCGCAGTTGTTGTCACAGCCGGCCGGGGTCCGGGTCCCTTTGAGAGGCAGGCGGCGTAAGCAAATGGCTCGATTATGTTTTTTATATCGCCGGTCGACGTTCCGAGGGCCGACGGCAGCCTTTAATTGGAAGTCGCATAGTGAGCGTACAGGCGGGACGGTGGGCGTTTCTGGACATTGGCTGGATCCTGGACATTGGCGGTGAGGGCAACGGACCAGTGCAGAGGAACCCACCTGGAGCTCCTCGCAGCACGCGCCGATCCTTGTCTCAGGCACGATCCACTTCAGCACTTCATGCCGTGGAGGGGGCCAATTACTAATTACCGATAAGTGCGATGTCTAGTTGGGGCGTATGCCGCCCACCGCCACGCCCCCCTAATCGCAGAATGCACTCGCATTCGCCCGGGGGGCGTCCGAGTGGACGCGTCACGTCCGCAGCTCGCCGCCCGTGTGCGAAATCGGAATGCGAAATGCGTCCGTCTGGCCGGATCATCGTCGCAGTCACGCCTTCCACAGCCGCCCCCTCTCGACGCGGCTTTCGGAAAGAGTGGAGAAGTGAGAAATAGTTGCCTGGATCGCAAACGGAAGACGCCGGATGTTCGACGGAATTTCACCTCTGACCCTCTCGCTCCCCGCTGCTGCCGCGGCTGCCATCAGTTTAAAGTCCTCTCCCTCTGTCTCTGGCTCTCCCTGGTCTAATCGTTGCTCAAGCGCTCCGCCTCGAAGCATGTGTTTTCGATCGGTCCACGCCGCGCATCAGACGTCGTGCAGTACATTTTCCGAGCCATTAGGTTCGTGCCAGCGGCAGGCGGAAGCTTTCGCTTTCACATCCACAACAGCGTCCACCGCCACTTCCACTTCCTTCGGGCTCTTCCCGACTTCCGGCTGCCGTCCGTCTGCGCCTGTCGGCTCCCGTCTGCCGGCCACGCTCGCCTTCGAGTGCCGGACGAACATGTGTCCATTAATCTCGCTCCGACATGCACACCACGTGACACTCGTTTCGCTCCCCGCGCCATCAACAAAAACAATGACTCCTGCCAGGGTTGGGCGCTCACCTTGGGAGCTCCGCACGCCTCGCGCCTCACGCCGCCCCCGGCTCGTTTCGTCTCGGCTCGGTTCGCATTAAAAATTACGCCCGGCACTCGCTCCGACGTTATGTCGAAAACGTGATGCGGTGTCGACGTTGCTGAGGCAGCCTCGCCGCCAGCACGTGGGCACTCGGGAGGGTCGGGTCTGCGGCCCACAGGGTGTCGGCGAACCACACGAGCTCGTAAAATAATTACGCATCCTTATCTGTACTTCGTGGTCCCGATTGCCGAAAAGGACTTCTAAAACAAGGTGAGTCCCAAGCGAAAGGCTGGACTCGGCCGAAAGGAGTCATCGATTCGGGGTCTGTAGCCGGATTATCACTTGGATCTCTCAACTCCCCTCCATCCCCTTTCCCGCTGGTGGAGATGTTGGTGCGGATACTTAAAATCATTGCTTCCGCGCGAAAGAATCCGCTGGCGCTGGCAAAGCATCCCTCGTAATTGGCAGCGTTTCAGGAATCCGGGCCGAAACACTTTGCGACGACCCATCTGCAGCCAACGGCCTCGGCGATTGGCTACACACAGACACAGACACAGACGCACAGACACGGACAAAGACACGCTGTGGATTATCGGAATGGCTGCTCCGCGACCCCGAGCCCGAGCCCCGACCCGGCACGTTGGACATTTGCATTTCCGCCGGAGCAGGCCGAAGGTCTCGCCAGTCGTGCCAACTCCAGGAAGCCGTCGCCTCGTCGTCAGCTTTAAAGCAGCAGCTTCAAAGACGGCTCTTCAAGATGCAGCCAGGGCGGCCGAGTTGTTCCCGTGAAGTCGTTCGTCAACCGGGTTCCTTCACTCGGATCCGAAGCTACTTAGGGTGGATTACTTCTTTAGTTCTCGGATGAGTTTATTTGTTTGGAATATTAAAACGCAGCCGACGACACGATGTCAGACGTCTGCGGCGTCTTCGACGGCTGCCGTTTGTCGGCAACAATTTTCCCGTCTCTCCACATGGCCCGAAAGGACGACCTTGTTCCGAAGGACCCTCAGCCCTGGGCCCTCGGATGACCGTTCTTTAAATTTGAAACTCGTCTTTTGTTACGACTCGACGGCCAGTTCGTCCCAGGCCATCCGAGCGAGCACCGAGGCCCGAGCAAATAATGATGTGTCATGCTGTGCTGGCTCTGTCTCGCTTCATTATCCTCGCCGCACATCCTCGAGTCGGCGAGTCGTCGAGTCGAGGGCCGAGGGCCGATGGCCGATGGCGTGGGAAACGCCATTCATCCCCGGCCCCGACGGCGGCCGCGCTCTCGACGCCGGAAACTCAGTGTCCAAATCTGTAACTCGACTTGAATGCTAAGTTGATGCTCGGCGGAAATGTCCTTCTGTGCGCGCCACAGCATTGTGTTGGTTTTTGCTCTCGCTCTCCCGGTGACCCCTCGTCGCCCTCGCCCACCCTCGACCCAACCGCCCCTGGACCCAGGGCGCTTTGTTTAAGATATTCATGGCGAGGAATGTATTTCATTGATATTTAAGTGAGTGTCGGGGAGACGGAGGGGATGGTGTGAACTGGGGATGGAAGGTCGGATGAAGGAAGTAATGAAGCAGGGAGGGTTTCGAAGGACGAAGGAGTGCGAACGACGAGGAAATCATTGGAAATGAAAGTGACAACGATGATTTTCGTTATTAAAATTGTTTCTCATCACTATTAATTTCACTGGTTATTTTTGCTCTCGGCCTTAGGAATCGCTCCCCTTGCAGTCTCTGCTCCATCATCGGCTGTGGGTAGAAGGAATTCCGGTGTCGATTCCTCTGTTTCCACTGGAGAAGCACTTTCAATTATAAGCTCTGAATAAATCATTCCGTTGGCATTGAGCAGAATCTGCCCACTTTTTCTCGGCTCTATTTCCGTCGTCGTGAATATTTAAAGCTCGGCATTATTTACACAATATACGTCGGTATTTCGAAGGCAATTCAGGTAGTGGATTAAACAGGAGCAACAACACAGAGCCAGGCGAAGGCAAATAATATTCGGCAGCAGGTTCAATGGAATCCTTCATAATAAATTAAAGGACCTTAGCTCTGTGGTCAAGATGGTCCGACAGCAGAGAAATACGTTCTAAATATGGATTTGTTATATGTGGAGCGGTCGTAGTTGGAGACGGGGACGACCTGCCCTGACCCAACCTCGCCGCCTGTGGCAAATCAGGACGCGGCCACTCCTCTGTCTGCGTGCCACGGCTGTCACAGCGTTCAATGTTTTTTTAATTCCCGCGGAATAATGAATGCGGTGGTCGCCGGGACTCCGGGGCCGGCTCGTTGCAACAAATTGTTCTTTGTTCGCTCCGAATGTGGTGCTTGCAAATAGTTTAATAAACTTTTGCCTCCGTCTCCGCTCCGACCCCCTGCCACGACCTCCTCATGCCGTGCGCTACTGGCCTGGGCTCATATATTTTTGCAATAAAATTGCATGCGAAATGAAGGCTCCGGATCGGGATGGGCTCGTGATGGCCTTTTGTAGTCCGCGTGTGGCTGTGAGGCTGGTTCGCAACCACACAACACAGCGAACAACGCAAAATACAACAGCAACTGAACAGCATAGAATACAACAAAACATAAGCAGAACAGACTAACTTTCGTTGTTGTATTACTTTTTTCTACAGTCGTCAACGTGGACGTGGAAGTGGGCGTGGGCGTCTGTCTGGTTGTTGTCTGTTGGGGTGTTGTTTGGCCAGTTGTTGTTTTTGCCCCAGTTGTTTTGGCTATTGTTCCTCTTGTTTTGGTTGTTCTTGTTATTCCTGGTCTTGTTGTGCTGGCTCTTGTTGCTCCGGCTTTGTTGTTGCTGCTGTTGGCCCTCTGCATGCCAACACTTCGAGGGCCTTCGAGTGCATTTTTAATGAAAATGCCCGCGTCCTTCGACCACAGCCGCACAGTGGCCGCGCCAGGCGCCGCGCCAGGCGCCGCGCCGGCGGATCCTTCGCGGGACCCCGCCTCACGCGCCCGGCTCCACCGTGCCGTGGACGAACTCGCGGCCCGCAACGGATCCTGCGGATGACCCGAAATCGCGTTCGCTCGCTCAAGCACATGCACAGGCACACATGGATTCATGTGTGTGTGCGTGTGTGTGTGTGTGATAAAAATATACCGTAAAAATCCGAAATTAATATTTGGGGCGCGCTTGTGTCCCGCTGCACTTATGCTCGGGTGGGCGGCGATGTTGTTGTGTGGTTTCGCGGGCTCTGCTGGTGTTTCGAAAGCGTTATTGGAGTTTAGTGCGTTTTGTTGGTGCTTATGGTGTTGGTGGTGCTTTGGTGCTGGGTGTTTTTGGAGCCGACGTGGGCGTGGGGTTCTCGAGTGACGGTGGGCCTCTCAGCGCTCACTTCACTTTGTGTTTGGCCACTCTCGGCTGGCTCCGCCGGAAACCCGATACAGACGGCGCAACAATGGAAATTCCTAAACTGAACTGGCTTCAGTTGCAGCTCGAGCTCCAGCTGCACTTGCATTGTTCGTTCCCGCTGTGAGTTTTTTGTTCTCGTTTCTTTTGTTTTTTTGTCTGAATTTCGTTGTTTCCCTTTTGCGCCCGGTTTCGGGTTTCGATTCGACAAGAGCGACACGAAAAACACTGCAATCTCCACCCGACCCGTCCCGACTCGATCCGATCCACAGCCCGCTGCTCTACGTATTTGTTTGGGTCGAAATTTGCCGTCAGAACTTGAAATATTTCTCATTTGCCGCTGGTCATTTGGGCAGGGTGGGGGTGTCAAAAACGAGCCCAATTATTTGGGAAATGTCGACCGAAGTTTGGCAGTAACAATGACAAAAACGAAAACGCGACCAACAACTGGCAGCAGCTGCTGCTGCGGCCTCGAATTGCACGCGGCGTTCGGGGGTCGCCGCCGCCGAACCCACACAGACACACGCGAATCAGCCGCATTCACTTCCACACTCGCTCCCATTCACACTCGATCGCACTCACACGCGCTCAGACTGTCGTTCGCGAGTTTAATTTTCTCTAATGCGACGTCCGGAATTTCCATTTCGATCTGAGCGTCGCGTTGCCGGTGCGCTTCGCGTGGGGATTGAATTCCCGAAATTGAGTCTAATTAAAATGGCGGCCGCCAGGGCGTGCGTGACTTGCGGCCACCGGAAGTCAAATGTTTGCCGAGCGATGGCAAATGCGTCAGCTCCGGCGTGTCGGTGCAAACACGATTTGGCCGTAGCCAAACAAATCGGAGAAGGGAAAAGAAGGAATAATAACTTGGCACGGCATCGACATCCCTCCGTCCCCGTTTCGATTCCATTGCTTCGCCTCTGTGCCCAGGGACTGCGCTGCAAGGACAAGGACAGAGTCTCCTGTTGCCCGAGAGAATGAACACGTCAAGGGGAGCCTCCGGGAGGACGAGGGACGGGAGGCGGCAGGCCGAACGTGGACCACAGAACGACGTCCTTACCACGGAAATGCACTCGTGTGCCGACCTGCAGGCGCCGCAGCCGTGGACGGACAGGAATAGAAAAAGACAGGAGAAAGGAAGGAGGGAAGGAAGGAAGGAAGGAAGGAAGGAGCCGACAACGCGTGACGGAGATGGAACGAGCGGAGAGTCCACGAACAGACGTCGGAGCTGTTGAAAACAATCTTGCGCAAAGGACACGGCCAACGGCACGGACCCAGACACGGCCACGGACACCGAGGCACCGGGCAGACGCCGCGACGGACCCGCACAAAGGCACAAGCACCGGCAGCGACACAGACTCCCACCCAACGGCAGAGCCGCGCTCACAGCCGGATGGACGGACGGGCGCCCCAGGCCAAGTCCTCGCCACTCTGTCTTGCAAGGATGGGCGACAACTAGAAATGTGCGAATTGCGAGGCGCCCGTTCGAGGACTGTGTCGCACCCCTCTACACCCACCCCTCTACACCCACCCATCTCTCCCCACCTCTCGGCCAGTGCAGCATGTGCGAGTCCTGCGTTGGCCTGCAATTTCGCAACAGCTCTTTTCCACTACAGGCGGTCCGTCGATGGAAATTCAATTCAATTCCGCTCGCCTTGAAATAATGCATTCGATTGCGTCCTTTCAAGATTTAAACGGTTTAAACGACCAGCGGGCGGGCGCCAACAACAAAAACAGCAATAACATAGACAACAATAACATAAACAACAATACCAGTGACGACAACGAGAAATTGCTGCAGCTCCGGCTGCGGCTCCAGCTCTGGCTCCAGCTCGGCCGAACACGCGAGCGACGTGTCCGATCTGGACGACATCCGGCAGATGTCGGCCGGACCGCCTCGTCACGTGATCAATTCACGGAGCCGTGCGTTTCTAGTCCGAGCGACATTCAATAATTTTCGCATTTTCACATCCGCCTCCGGCTTCCGTTTCCGGTGCGTTTTTCAATTTACAACCGTTCACGGTAGACGCGCGGCAGCCGCGTCGGCCCCTCGCCGGCTCCGCCCCTGCCGCTATTGCCGGCATGTTTTCCGGTTCGCAGTGCAGTGATTGTTGTAATTTCTTCGCCTCGCCACACTGTTGCTCGTTAATGCGATCTGCCGTGGCTGCGGGGCGACGCGACACGCGGCACGTTCGACGCACACTTGTTGCCCCACCCACCGTTTGGAGTTCGCTGCGCGTGTGTCTGATTGCGATTTAATTTTCATCCCATTGGCGCCGCCGCCATCGGGTCCCAGGGCAATTTCTCCTCGATTCGAGCATGCGGATCACTCGGCGGCCCTGGGAACGATCTCGTTGAGGTCCCATGGTAGATTTGGGCAGCGGGAAAATCCCACAACGCCATCGTATATGGGGGTTCCCACCAAAATCAATCATTTCCGATCCTGCTCCGGCGGCCAGCAGATGGGGTTTGTGTTGTTCTCTCCGGAATCAAGGAAGGGATTTTATTACATATTCCGCTTCATCCTCTCCCGCTTCCCCACCCACTTTCTTGGCTGCTGCTCGTCCTCGATCGCAGTCGAACTTGTTGTCCTTCCTTGTTGTCCCGTCCTTCCCAGCGCAGCCGACGGCAATCGAGACCTCGCTCGAGTGTTTGTCAAGAACACTTCACCGTGTCCGCCTGCTCCTCGCTGGCCACACGTCTCGGGCATGCATTTTTTAATGGCCCGACGGGTCGAGGCGAGGCGAGGTGCGGGGCGAGCGTGACGGGGTGGGGAAGCGTTGGAAAAACACCGGAAAGCATGTTTTGTGATTTTCATTTCAGATGTCGACGACGTATTTTATTAGGAACTTACGTGCCGTAAAAAGGACGAACGAGTCCTCGCCACGATCCGTCCAGTGGCAGGGGCTGCTCTTTGCAGACATGGACGTCACACCAACAACAACAGCAACGCCAACGTCGACAACTAACGATAACAAAAACAATAATAAGAGCGACTGAGCTGCAACAGCCAAACAAACAAACGAGAACAAATTGCGTGCTGTAATAGAGACGATAAGCGCAACAAAAAGGACCTGATAAAGTGCGACTCGGAGCGTAAGAAGTGGCAACACTGAAAAATGGCAGCACAAAAACCCAACCCCCTTTTTTTCCAGACGGTCTTCGCTCGATGTGGAGCAGGAAAAATTTGAATGCCCTCCAGATGGCGCCCAGAGCGGAGAAAACCCGTCGATCCGGGTACACGGCAGGTCTGTTTGGGGTGCACGAGCATCCGGTTCCGGTTGCGGTTCCCGTGCAGTTCGCTCGCCATGGCGAGGGGTCGAGGTCGATGCCCTCGTCGCTGATCGATGGCCACATCTGGGGCGATTCAGGGCGCGAGAGATCGCGATCGCCTGACGATCGTGCGACACGCTCTGCTGCCGACCTGGCCTGACCCGCTTTGGCGCTTTGGTGTTTCTGCTGGCCTTGTTGGGGCCTCGTTGGGACCCCGTTTGGGGAGCTGTAACCACGTCGTAATTGGCCCCTCGACTACCCAGGGGCGGCGACCGAGCGACTGCAGCTGCTGTTCGCGCGAGGAAGCGCTCCAATTTACACTTGCGAGGACGACATTTTTCTGCTGGTCCTGTTGCTGTGCGCGGTGGACGGGATAAGGGCGACATGCAACAACAACAACAACAACAACAATAGTCTCTACTACTACATCGCAAGCAAAAACGGCGAAGGCGACGAAACAAAAGGGGAAAAAACACCGATAATACAACAACAAGGACGCATGGCACGATGAAACAATGACGACGTTAATCATAAAAAACACTGTTTCACATTTCGTACCGATTGCATGCTGACAACAAGAACAACGAGGTGGACAACAACTACGTTTGGAACAACAACAACAACTACACCAACAACAAGTACAACTTGCACAACAGAAACAACAAGAACAACGTCAACTAGAACAAAGCACATCATCATGTTTACGTAGTCGCTGGCCTTGTTGTTGCTTCGCGCTCCTTGGTCTCGAGGGGCCCCGAAATCCCCGAACCCACTGCGCAGCTGAGACGTGGCTGAGCTCGAGTTGCTGTTGCTGTTGCTGGGCTGAGCTGCTGAGCTCCGGCAATAAATTTGACTCGGAACATGAGATCTGCTAAACTGCAACAACTACAGCGAAATACTGGAGTGCAAGACGCTGTTAATGGGTGGCCGCGTGCGCAGCTGGGGGGCGTCGCGGGCATCTCCGGAGAGGGTTGGTTGGCGTCGATCACGTGACCCGGTCGCGCGCATCGAGTTCCCGGCCACATGCGATTTGCTTATTATTTTGTCGTTTGTTAATTCGCGCTGCTTCGGTTTGCCGCACACGCTCGAAGGTCCTTCGTCAGGCCCTGCCCAGGAGCAGGTGAAAAGATCCCTCCAGCCCCTTCCAACTACTCTCTTCAGAAGCCCTTTCAACTTAAAGCGAGGACCAGCCGAGAAGGCCGACCGAGCGACCGACTGAGCTTCCGATTTGGCAGCGGACGGGCAGGAATTTTAATTTCCCCTTGAAAACACACACCGCATCACACGCCCCGACGGCCCATGGAACTAGGTGGAGGACGCTCTAAGGCTGCATCAGAAGGAGGCAGGGGCAGAGGCAGAGTAGCTGCAGGACGGGGGTGGAGCGCCCTCAGCTCTTGGCGTGTTTACATGTGTTCGTCTTATTTTCGTTATCCTATTTTGAGGAGCCTCAGCTGTGTTTGTCTGCCTTGAATAGAGAAGCAACTCATGTGCATGGGGCGCGGGGGAGGCGAGACGTCCACCAAACCGAACCGAGCCGAACCGAACCGGAAATTGGAGAAGAGAGAGCGGCGACAGCAGCCAACAATGGAGCATAATCCCCTCGGCTACAGTGCTAGAAAGCGGGGGAAGCCAGGAGAAAGCTTTTCGGCAAAATGTGGCAGTAAATGAAATAAAATTACTTGAATGCAAATAGAGCCAGCGATACGTCGGTGGGGGAGGAGCCGAGAGTGAGAGAGAGCAACATATTCTGGGGATTTATTATTATTTTGAACGGTTGCCAAGTCGACTCGAGGCACCCACCGAGGCCGAAGTAGTTGGCGGCGGGGAGCGGGAACTGACGGCGTTTTGTATTCAATTAAATGCAGCCCGTTTGCTGGGAATTCGCAACGTGTGGAAATGCTTTACCTACAATATTTTCCTCGTTTCTTCCTTGGAGCCACCAATCTGCACCACAGTCAGTCCGGCGAAACCACCAACAATTAGTACAAACTCTTGTTTTACCGAATTTTAATCCTTTCCCAATAATTTGCAATCGATCCATATTTGTAAGGGACGAGCAAAATTTCATAATATTTTCCGGAATCTGCCCTTCGTTAAAGCTCCCTTTCCTTCCTTCCACTGGCCGTCGGCACGACTAGAACGGTTGGAGAAGGACTCGAGTCCTTCAGTTGCCTGTCAGATCGGCACCCGGATTCACTTCGGATTCACCTCGTTCCACAGAGCAATTAAAAGTGGTGTGCGAGACGAATAAGCTGGATTTGTCTGTCCTTTCGCCGGAGCGAGGAACAGCGGCCAGCGGCCTGCGCTCCCCGCCGAGCACCGTACGCGAAATACAATGTTTTATTGCCGCGTGCGGCTCTTCGTTCTGTAAGAAAGAAATAAAAACAACAAATTAAAAAATTACATTTTCGCCCGTGATTGGATGCGCCGCAATCGCTCCAAATGGATTCCCGCAGGTCTCCTGTGAAAGGCCAACTGAATCCAGAATCCTGAATCCAATTGAATTAAACGGAACCCCCTGAATCATGAAATTGCGCCATTAAAGCCATTGAAAAGCTTTTAAATACCGCAACTTAACGGTTGCGGTTCGCCAGGACGCGACCTGTCCGGGATGGCCTGGTGGAGCCGTCAGCTGCAGCCCCAGCTCCTGCGGCAGTGGGACGTGCTTGAGGAAAAATGCACGCAGCGCTGCGAACAGCAACAGCAGCGAATGCATCACGGACCCGACCCGATCTGACTCTGACTCTGACTCAGACTCCGGCCGATTCGGTTCGGTTCGGTTGGGTTCCACCGATGTTGACGTGCATCGACGGGGCCGTGGCCGGGCCGAGGGCCGCCGAGCGAAGCTCTTTTACAAGGAGTCTGCGGGTGGAGCCGCGTGTCGCGAATGCTGGGACGGAGTGGGGCGAGGGTCTGGCCGCGATCAGGAGGCGTGTCGTGGACCGCTGTGTCACGGCGCCCAGCCGCGCCGAGGCGAGTCGCGCAGCGTAAATCATTTCCAGGAAGCGCCGTGTCAAACGCGAGCCGGATTTGCGGCCGAGGGCACGCGGTCAGAGGGCGGTGGCGACTGCGTGGCAAAAGGGCGGCAGGGCGTCGGGCCGTCGAGCGCGAGGCGCAAAGAATCCGGCTCCGCGACTCGACACGTGACAGCGCCGCCGAAACGCTGAGGCGAGGAGTCCCCGCAATTAGAGGGATCTGCGTATTGGGTGGGCATCGGCGGCCCCGCGCCACAAGCCGGTGTAATTGTGAGCCCTCGAGGGGGGCGAGGGGTTGGTGTTGGTTTGTTTTCGATGATTTGTTCGCCGTCGTGTGACACGGCGGGCCCGCAACGGACCCCTGGCCTTTGGACTGGCACCACTTTTCAAAACCAAGACCAATTCAATTTCCTGGCCCTCGGGAGGGGTGGTTCCAGAGAGTGGGTGGAGGGCGCTCGGGCGACCGCAAGTGGCCGGGTCAGCGCCACGCAGGACTCGCTCCGCAGGCACAATGATATATGCATGCATGTTGCGTTGTCGTCCTGCCGTCCTGTCGCTCTGTCGCCCTGTCGCCGGCTCTGTTGTTGCTCTGGCGTCGTCCTTCGTGTGGCCACCCCCTTCCCTGCCCCTCGACGGCCCCTTCGTGTGGTTGTTGTAGTCGCAGCGACAGCATATTGAGTTTTGAATAAATTGTGTTTCTCTGATTTTAATATGATTTATTATCGGCCCTGGATCCGGAGCGTGTTAGGGGACCACAGAGAGAGTGAGGGGGGCTGAACAAACAAAAATCGCCATTGTTTTGTTGTGACAACTCCATCGTCCGCCGCTGCTGCTGCTGCTGCTGCTGCTGCGGTTGCGACTCCGGCCAGAGCGCAGTATTGAGTAAATATCGGAGCTCGAGCTCGCGTGCCCGCGGCTTATAAATTCAGTTGTAACAATTTTGCAGCGGTATTTTCGCCAGCCCAGCAGGCGGCAGTGGGCAGCGGCACGACGCACGCCACTCGGCCGGCAGTGGTTGTTGGCGGATTTTCCCGCGGCGGCGCTGGATGTGGTGGAATGACGGCACACAATTATTAACATATTAATAAATTTAGTGGAATGAAAGGTTGTACTTTGGGGCAATTTAAGCGCACGCCAGCGAGGAGCCGGAGCCGCACACTCGGCTGAAAATGTTCGCCGAAACGCCCCCAAAACTTGGTGGGCCGAACTTCGATGGCTTTTGGTAATTTCGTCACCCCCTCGCCCCCACCCACATTCGATTGCTGCTTCTAACCAAGTTTCTGAGCCATCATTATTTGGAGCCACGCGCGCGCCATCCTAATGGATCCGCCAGGGGCTGGCCGCGTGGACGCATGGCCCAGTGCATTTAACTCATGGTCCCTAGTCAACACCTGCCCACTACACAAATTACGGCCTTTCGTGCCGGCGCCTCGAATCACACACAGAGTTCGCTGGGGTGAAATTCCGAGAACATTATTTATTATGTGGGGTGCCCGGTGCACCCCATACTTATCTGATAGCCTGGCATCGCTGCCTACTTAAACTAGATTCCTTAACCTAGAACACAGTCTTGCTCCGGGTCGCCAGCGATCAGGACTTTTCGCCGCCTGCTGCCTCGGGTCTGCCTTGGCCGGTCGCCTCCTCCGACTGCGACTCCGACTCCGTCTCTTGGGGCCTGGAGTCGCCGCGCCACTTGTGGGTCCTGGTCAGCCAAGCGCCGACGGCAATCATGGCCACGCCCACCACCGTCACGCCGATGCCCGCGTACTGGCCGATCTGGGGCACGTTCAGGGCGAACTGTGGCGAAGAGGGAGGGGAAAGAAGGGAAGCAAGAGGTTATTTGTTGTCGCCTGGAGTGCTGGGCCTACCTTGACGCTGTCGAAGAGCTCGTCGCTGATGGTCGCCTTGATCTGGATCACGAAGAGGGGCGCGTAGAAGTTGTGGGCGAGGTCGCGCAGGTGCCTGGGGGAGGGAGAGGAGTCCTGGCTTACTAAGCAGGTTCACTAAGGAGCGACGCTCAACTCACTCGACGTACTCGTCCTGCTCGACGAGCAGGCTGATCAGGACCTGGCCATTGACGTCCAGTGGCACGCCGAGGGTCGGCTCCATCAGGATGTGGATGCCGTGCTTGTCGGGGTCGGGGCTGAGGCCCGTGGTGTTCGCGCGGTACGAGGCGTCCGTCATGTAGAAGTGCGGGTGCGACATGTAGACGGGGGCGCGCAGGGCCACCGGCGAGTAGTCGATGACGCCGTTCAGCGGGCACGGGCGGCCGCGCACGCAGAAGCAGCCGGTGTCGGGGGCCAGGTAGCCGTTGTCGAACGTCTGCTCCGTGGACGTGTAGAGCCAGCCCTCGACGCCGCGGTAGTCGACCGTGCGCTGCGGGAAGAGGTTGATGAAGCGCGCCGCGTCGTATATGAAGATCGAGATCGTCTCGCCCCAGCTCTTGCCTGGCGCCCACAGGTCGCCGTTGCTGCCGTTCACCCGGCCGCACTCGCCCTCCCAGTAGCCGGTGTGGGTGTCGCCGTTCCAGAGCCTCAGGTCGCCCATCTGTGTGAGGTCGCCCTTCCCCGTGTGGATCGTGAAGGTGCCCTCGGCCTCCTTCGAGTTGTTGCGGCCGTAGAACCAGGCGAACTCGCTGCTGTAGATCGGCAGTAGGGGCGAGTGCAGCCGCTTCACGAAGTCCAAGATGTCCGAGTAGAAGCCGTGGAAGATCCAGTCGATGGCCGTGTGGGTCATGGTCAGGCCGCCGCCCTCGCGGTTCAGCGAGAAGTTGATGATCTTGCGCAGGAAGCTCGGCGAGGATCGCACGTACCGGGCGCCCGTCTGGAGGGCGAACAGGAAGTAAGGAAGAAGGTCAGGTTAGGCTGCCGTCATGACCGGAGGATGGGGGCTGGAGGCTGGTCACACTCACCACGGTGGGGAAGTGGGGGATGGTGACGAGGTCGTCGAGGCTTCCGTTCGAGACCGCGGGGTCGAAGTGCCAGCTGCGCCGGCCGAAGAACGTGACCGTGTGGTTGGCGTCGTGCCACACGATGTCCTCCTTCACCTTGTACTCGCGGAACGCGTACGGGCCGAGCTCCTCGAAGTGCGGCTTCACGTCGGGGTTGGCGACCTCGTGCGGGTTGGTCCAGTTGTACAGGTAGAAGGTCATGTAGATGGGCATGGGCGTGACCTCCCACTTGCCGAACGTGTACGAGCTGGGCGTGAGGACCAACATCTGCAAGGCAAGGCAAGGCAAGGCAGGCTCCACTATAGGCTTCCCACGCAAACCCCTCGACAACTACTTACGGAGTCGATGAGCTTCCGCGAGATCGCCGGCCAGGCCGCTATGAGCACGACGCCCACCAGGGTCAGCATCGAGCCCAGGCTGAAGACCCAGACCTTCTGCTGGCGCACACTGCAGCAGCTGCAACACATCTTGCGTTCCTTCAGACGTCGCGCCTGGTTCTCCTCGCACGGCCTCCGGGGCACTGGGTGGGTCTGGATGCATACAGGTGTTTATACTTGGGGGTGCGAATGTTTTTGTTGCCGATTAGATTAATCGCACCTTTCAGGCATTAACTCGCCACTCGAATCGGATCGGGCATGTCTATTTTTGGCTTGACGTGCGAATAAATGCTAATCTGCCATCTGCTCGACCCGGAGCCTTAATGCAAATAAGTACATTTTATACCAATCGCCAATACGAAAGTAAACAAAGAGACTTGAGTAGCTCCGAAGTAGAAGTTGTTTTGACTGATTCCTCGGCTTATGCGCATTTTATTAGCGAATTATAATTGTAGATTATGATTAAACACAGATAAGATTCGATTTTTGCACGTGAAGTTTGCGAAAAAGCTAATGAAGTAGCCCAATATCTTGGTAGAATCTTACGATAGTGGGTTCTTTTTCTCAAATAAAATAGTATGCAGAAGATGTTAATTTCTTAATCGAATATTGCAAAATGACTAAATAAATCGTGTTATATATTTTCCCGACACTCTTCCACTTTCACTGCGAATTATATTTGCGTATCGCCCACGCTCTCACATCATAGTTTTCAAACTGATATCACAATAGCTGACGACTACTATCAATCAGTTCGACATGTTCCAGGGGAGGGGTTGAAGGGGCCAACACAGAAGTATTATGGCAAAGTATGTTCGGTCAAGGTCGATCAGTCCTCATCAACCCCATTCTACTCATGGTTCTTCTCGGTCATTCCCTACGCTCCCTGAAATCTGATTCACCGGTGCAGTGTAGAGTGTGAAGTCGACCAAACAAATGAACAAACAAATAAACAGTCGTTGTACTTCAGATAAACCTATGTTTATATGGCCATTTGCTCGGTTTGGCCAAGATAAGCCGATGTTCGGGTATTCATAAACAACTGATATGGAAATCATACAAAGTAGGTTTATTGCTGAGAAGGATTGTGATTGATAAACTAAAGAAAAGAGACTACTAAACGACTACTACAAAATGCTCTACTAAAAAATACTCTCCTAAAAAATACTCTACTAAAAAAGACTCTACTAAAACAGATTACGAAAACAGGCTGTACTGAAGTTTAAACAAGTATACAAAAATTAAACGTTCTTAAGATTTAAATTAAAAAATTGGACATGAGTTTTAGGTCCATGGGTTTTTCACTGGGACTTTAAAATTCACTCGAGACTTACAAAATAATTGTGCCTTTATTTCCTAAGATGTGACTATGTTGTACTATATAAATAAAGCTTCTAGAAATCAAAAGCGCGTGGCAGTCACTCGTTCTCGTCCTCGTACTCGCCGAGCTTCGTCTGGCCGCGCCAGCTCCTGGTCATGGTCAGCACTAGGCCAACGATTATCATGGCGCCGCCGATCGAGATCAGGGCGATTCCGATGTTGCTCCCGAGCGCCGGCAAACTGAGAACGAACTGCGTGAGAGCGATAAATGAGATAAATTGTTGAATCGGCAAGTATTGAAAGTTCATACCCGGACTTGCTTGGCCAGCTCCTCGTTGATCTGCGCCTTGCTCGCCGTCACGAACAGCGGCCCGTAGAAGTCGGGGATGTCCGAGAGGATCCTGCGAAAGAGTTGACTCATGGTGAATCGTGTCCGATTCGGTAGCGGAAATAGTTACGAGATGTCGGGGTCGTTCCGGATGTGCAGGCTGACCTGGACGGCGGCGTTCACCTGCAGCGGGATGCCCAGCTTCGGCTCCATGACAATGAAGAACCCGTCGCGCTCGTAGTCCGGCTCCATGCCCGTGATGGTGTCCGCGTAGCTGGGGTCCGCGTACATGAAGTTCGAGTGCGACATGTACATGGGGGCGCCCTCGGCACAGGGCGCCAGGTCGGTGACGCCCGTCTTGGGGCAGTCGTCGGGCATCCGGCTGGCCGGGCAGTAGCACTGCATGTCCGGGTTCCGGTCGCCGCTGTCGAACGTGTCCGGCTTCGTCTCGTACTTGACGCCCTCGACGCCCTCCAGCGTGACCTTCTCGCCCGTCGGCACCAGGTTGATGATGCGGCAGGTGTCGGTGATGAAGATCGTGATGAACTCGTCGTCCGGCCGATTGGGCACCCACAGGTCGGCGGTGCTGCCGTTGACCCGGCCGCACTCGCCCTCGTAGAAGCCGGTGTGGTTCTGGCCCTTCCAGAACTTGAGGTCGCCCATCTGGTGGAGGTCGCCCTGACCGGTGTGGATCGTGAAGGTGCCCTCGAACTCCTTGGAGCCGTTGCGGCCCAGGAACAGGGCGAACTCGTTCGACTCGACCTTGCCGACCAGCGAGCTGTTCAGGTTCATGGCGTAGTCGAGGAACTCGTCGTAGAAGCCCTCGAAGAGCCACTCGTTGGCCGTGTGCGTCTGGTACAGGGAGCCGCCGTTCGCGTTCAGCTGGCTGTTGAACACGACCTTGATCCACTTCGGCGAGTCGCGCATGATGTTGGCGGCGGCCTGCAAGGATGCGATCGTTAATCGTACGGCCCTTCAGCTGTTCTGGAGGTACTTGCAATCGAGGGCAGGTGCGGGCTGGTGATGGGGTCGTCGAGGCTGCCGCCGGACAGCGCGGGCTCGAAGAACCAGGTGCGGCGCCCGTAGAAGGTGACCGTGTTGTTGGGGTGCCACTGGAGGTCCTCCTTGGTCTTGTCCTCGCGGAACACGTACGGCCCCATCTGCTCGAAGTGCGGCTTGACGCCGGGCGTCCGCACCATTTCCGGGTTGGTCCAGTTGAACAGGTACATGTACATGTACACGGGGATCGGGGTGATCGCCCACTTGTCGAAGGTGCGCGAGGTGGGCGACAGTGGCAGCTCCTGGATCGAGACGAGACGATGACGACCGCCGCAGGACCAACTCACGTACGTACCTTGTAGACGTAGTCCATGACCCAGCCGGGCCACCAGGTGACGGCCACCAGGCCCAGGGCCAGGAAGAGCAGGCCGAGCCCGAAGACCCAGGTCTTCTGCTGGCAGACGCTGCAGCACCTACAGCACATCCTGCCGACTCGTGGGCTGCAATGGGAATGAGAAGGCGTTCGGCATCCCAGCGGCCTTTTCGGCTGCGCGATAAGCACGGGCCAGAGATTAGCCTGCACCCGGCACCCTACACTGGCGCCCTACACCGGCGTCCTAAAAACCGAACCTTATCGCAACCCACCGAGCCTTGAGTCAGCGTTGGCCGTAGTGGTTCCCGTGACCCAATGCCGACCGACAGATTTCCGCGATCAATGCACTGGGTCCAGCGGATTAGGACGATAACCGCGCCAAGTCGCTGGGCGATTGGGGTTCGGCATAACAATGGTTGGACGATAAGATGTCGCTCGCTCACTATCTGGCGTGTGGGAACATACGCCGGGCGATTTCGCGATTGTCGGCCGAGCGTGTGTCGCGCTATCGGGACAACAGCCGTCCTCAGTCGCCCCGGGGCCCCCCGGACGCACGGTGCGTGTTGATTGTGAGCCGATTGTTCGATTGTTTTCGAGCCAGATCAACAACGCGGCCCACTCGGGGGTAATTAAGCAGCGGTGATCATCCCATTCCCGCCGACGGCCTCTGCTCGGCTCGGCTCGCTTCTCCGGTTCATTGTCAGAGCTGCATGCTCATGATACACACACACCGCCGCACATGTCGGCCATAAATCAATTCGCATTCACAACTCCCGCAGCTCCTTGCGGGCGACTACACAAACCCTCGGCATCGGAAACTGCTATCTAATTAAACGGTCGGAGCTCAAGGAGCTACTTAAATTAATCGGGCGAGGCACTCGACGCTTCCTCGTAACGATTCACGAGGCCTGCCACCCCCTCCCCTAACGACCGATCCCCGCCTCGGCCGCTCATCGTATCATCCTCTCGTCCCCTTGTATCGAGTGGGAATAGGGAATCTTTACGAGGCGGCAAACACTCGATGCTAATTACAAATGCGATAATCAACGCTTGATCATCAACTGACTCCAGTCCACGACGCGCCCCCACCACCCCGGGGCCGCCCTCGACTTACTTGTGTTCTCGTCGCTTCCGACTCCGCTCCTGCTCTCGCACCACCTACGGATCCAGATGCGTCCAGCTTCGGGCCGCAACCACGTTCCGAGCGGCGCCCAGTCGGGCCGGCCGGGCCGGACCGAGGAGCTTGACAGAATTATTATCGCCGCCCTCGTGCACCGGAGCTAATCACTGTCGAACTCTGTTGGCAACTCTGTTTGTCCGACCACACACTCCCTGGCCGAGTAATCAGCCAGGGCGTGTGCGTGTGCGTGTGCGAGTGCGCCTGTGTGCGAGTCTTGCTAAGCTCCAGCTACAGATGCACCAACAACAGCATTTGTCGTCGGCTGGGCGGATTCGTCGGTTCGATCAGCGCAATATTGGCCCCATTGACAGTAGAGTCGAGCACAGGGAAATCGACACCTCGCATTCGCCGACCATAAAAAGCGTGTTATCGCCCGTAATTTACGTTCAGCAAGATATCGTGGCCGCCGGGCGTGGAAGGCGACGAGTTGGAACCTCTACGATGACGACGCCGCCCTTGCAGGATGAGCCACAAGTGTGCACCGACTGCGGGCAACGAGTTACCTGTTACCGAGTCAAGGAGGAGGGTTCGGCGAAAGAAGGCGGGTCACGTCCATGACGTCACCCTCACCGTCGCCGTCGCCGTCTCCGACGTTGGACGTAATTTATGACTGCGCGGCGACGTGGATGGGGAGCAGAGGACAGGAGGATGTCGTCTATTCTACTTGGACGTATTCATAATACGACGACAGCCATTCGGTGCTCGACCGCACACACACACACACACATTTCGGGGGAATATTCCGGGCTTCGCGTCGGGTTTAGCGGAAGTAAAGAGCACTTTAAAGATTGGTTGGCGGGAGCGCGAGCAGGGGAGCAGTGGGAGCGGGCGGAAGATGCTGAGAGCAAACTGCTGGGGAAATGCGAGATGAAAAGCCGAGGAGATGAGAGGCAGGGGAGGAGCAGCATGTTTATTGGGGAAATTGGCGCGAGGGGTGCGCGAAATTATCCCCGGGGAGGGGTGGAGCTGTTTGGGGTTTATGCGAGCCCTGGGTGTGAGCTGAAAGAGATTCATGAATTTATTTCCACGGAGTAGCTTCTGTTGCTCCGTCGTACAACGAGTTGGGTGTAAACGGAATCCGTCCGAGCTAGGGATCCAGTTCCGACCGCCAATAGACAGATCCAACTCCGCCCCCTGGACCAATGCGCGTTTGTTTATGCGTCGCTCGGACGCAGTGAAGGAGAGCTCGATTGGCTCATGAAGAACTCACTTAATTAGAAGCGAATTATCTGCTGTGCGCAGGATGCGCAGGGAGGGAGGTAGGAAGGGAAGGGACCCCGTTCAAAGGACCCCGATCCAGGGTGTTGTCGAGTGTTTTAATCAAGTGTTTATTCACGTATGTGTGGGTAGATTCACAAGTAATCGCAAGTATGTATATATTTGTATATATCAAATCTATGATTTAATTGTATTCTTAACCTATCAGCCCAGGATCCCTAAACAATCAAGCAGCAACATTGAATTCAATCCTCGGTCAGGTTAACGTGAAGGTTCGCTTAAGCTAGTATGAGGCAACGCGAGTTCGGCACTCGGGAGCCGCATGTGACCACGAAGCACACATCGCAACGCCGTTGCTCCAGTGGGGAAAACACATACATATATATACACATGCACATGGACGGTGTACATGGATAAGAAGAGGTGCAGTGAAGAGTGGTCCGTGTTCGGTCGCGAGGGGGTCTCAATCGAGAGGCTCTGGTTCCGGCGCTCGTCCCGCCTAGGCCTCCTCGGCCTCAGGCTCGGCCTCCTGCGGCGCCTTGCGGCTGGGCTGCGATGCAAAGGAAGTCAGTCTCAGTGAGCAAATGTGGCCGAGGCCCGGGCGCCGCCCGACTCACCTTGGGTTGCATCAGGATGAAGGGCAGCTCGGCGCACAGCTCGCCGCCCAGGGCGCCCAGGAAGAGCTTGACCTTGACGGCGTACGACACGATGATGCCGAAGGCGTCGCGCGCATCCTGGCTGGCGATTCTGGCGACGAAGGAGACAACGATTAGTTCGCCAGAAAACAAGACTCGGGCCCGGTTCTTACAGCGTGGTCGAGGCCAAGGAGGTGTCCTTGCGCTTGACGTCGCCCTCGATGGCGATGCCCGAGCGGTCGCAGTTGGCCGCCAGGTTGGGCACCAGGTACATGACCTTCTGCAGGCTGGAGCCCGGGTTCAGCGGGCAGCCCTCGCTGGTCTCCATGAAGGCGATGGTGTTGCGGAACTGGCCGTTCTGGAAGAGCACCACGTCGACGCCCTGCTGCACCATGGCCTTGATCTTCTTGACCACCTTGTTTGAGTTGTTGCGCACGCACACGTTCACCGCGATCTTCTCGCCGTGGTGGTAGAGCTGCTTGTCCAGAGTCACCTCCAGCTCCAGCTCGCCCGGCGACAGGAGGAAGTCCTTCCTCACCACGGTGCACGGCTGGATGCCCGGCTTGGAGGGCGCGTACTGGACCTTTCGGATGCCCAGGTTGATGGTGCTGCGCCGATGCGACCGATCGCACTCGCTCTCGCCGGCGAACACCTTCACGAAGTACTGGACGCCGCACGGCTGCGACTCGTCGTTGGCCTTCTGCTGCAGCACCACCGAGGCGGGCGAGCTCGGCGGCAGCTGCATGACGAAGGGGAAGGCGTTCGAGCCGAGCTTTTTCAGCAGGCGCTCCTGCATCCGGGTCAGCTGGATGTCGACCTTCTGCTGGGGATGGACCTGGGTCGAGAACAGGGTCAGCTCCTTCTGGAAGCGCAGCCCGATCATTTCGTCGTCCTCGCGCCCGTACCGGAAGTTGCAGATCAGCTGCACGAACACCTTCCGGTTCTGGCGCACGTACTCGTCGTCCAGGACGATGATGCCATCTGCGGGGTGGAGGGGAGAGAATCGATCGATATTAAGTGGAGATCGGGATCGATTCGAAATGAAGGTATGCGTTTTTGGAAATCACTCTTCTGGACCTACCGACTGGCTCCACGACCGTGATGGAGTCAACGAACTCCCGCCGGTTCATGTACAGCGTCACCATGTTGTTCGGCGAGGCCTTCTTGAACACCTTGAAGTTGACCACCATCTTCGCACTGCGTTCGTCCGGAGCTGCTCGGGAATCGGTTGTGTCCTCGATCGTGGATCGGTCTTCGGCACTCCGACAGGTCGCGCGCTGCACGTCTCACTCTCACTCTCGTCGAGTCGAGGGATCGGGATCAGGTTCCAGTTCGCTTCAAGTTCTCCGACCGTTCGCTGCAGACTCTGGCACTCTTTGGGCTGCTCGCGGTGCCGTCCGGCTCTTTATACCTTCTGGTCCGGTCCCGGTCCGTCGGCGATTATTCAATTAGCGCCCATTCTTCAGCCTGTGTTTTCGCGATTCGATTCTAGGGTTTCGCGTTGTAATTTCATTGATTTTCTCCACAAGCGTTTGGCGTTCCGATCTGGCCGTGCCGCTGACTGACTGCCTCAGTGGCCCTGGAGGCGGGGTGAAAGTGACGACCGAACTTGCCAATGACATTCAAATCAGTCCTGAGCCAAAATCAATGCACAACAAGTGGGATGACTCATGGTCGGTCGCGCCGATCGATCGACTCGAATCGATGGCAAAATCGGAGGCAAAACATGTCCGGTTTCCGCCGAGGCTTCCTAAGAATGCGTCTAGAGCGAGGCGTGGGCGAGAGAGAGAACAAAACTATTTATGTACTTAAATAGCAAGATACCAATATTCAGAGATTCCGGGCCGATTCCGCATTCCTAAGGTTCGGAGGCGAAGCATTTTTATAAATCGAAGTGAATTCAACGACTTCAGTGAATAAGGGAGTAAGGAATTCGGTCGAACACTTGTGGAAGGCTGCAGAACGGGCGGCGCCGAAGGTGCTTTATGTGCATGTTCATTTGGAAGCCGGAGTGTGGTCATAAATTTGTAGGCTCTGGAGTTCGCGCCGAAGGCTGGGGCTGAAAATGGGAAACTTTCCCACTTCAGGCGCGCTTCCCGCACTGCAGACAGACCGACCGACCCATCCTGCAGTCGGGCAGTGGGCCAGTGGGTCGCCGGCCCTCTCCACACGCACCCTCGGTCGGTCACCCCTTGAAGGGCGTCCGGCAGCCGAGCAAGGACCCATTAACAAGGCCCAACTTCGTCCATATTTTTAATGCCGAGAGTGTAATAATTACGTTCATTGACTTTGTTAAGTAGCCTACTTCTGGCTAATGTGATTTTGCGGCCGGAGCAACTTTCACTCTTAATTGAAATAAGTTTTGAAAAACGTACCGGAAACGCTGCTCCCATGCATGGAGCAAGTTTGGCCTGTGGCCTTTTGAACCCTTTCCCCACATGCTCTCCGTCTGTCTGAGAGCTCTCGGACCACTCGGGACCACTCGGAGCCTCGGAACATGTTGTGAATGTGGTGCAAAAGTTTTCAACGAGATCGTATTTACATTTTTCGTTTGGCCATCGTAAACAGTTATCAAACCGAAGGAGGCCGATAGAGGAACTTCCCGTCCGACCGGAAGCCGTCAAATTCATGGTTCTATATCTGGGCCCGAGTGTGGAAATCTTTGGAAATACTGCTTGCTTTCGAGCTTAAATCATGGCCAGACATTTAGCCAATGAGCAGCCCGGCGCTAAACTATAAAAATGGACGAACAAATACACATTTACTTTGGCCGGAAAATCCTCGGAACTTTAATCCCACCGCCCAGACTGAGAAAACCTACTTTGTCCCGACTTTGGGAGGATTTCCGTCGCTGCCTGGGCCGTCGTGGTGCTGTTGGTCCTGCTGGCCTCGTAAACACGACTCCGACACAATTCGTTTCCACACAAACAATGCCTTTCCTCTGCTCCACCGCTCGCACAGCGACGAAGCGCCTGAGGAACGGGGCTGGCAGGAGCTGGGAGCCGTGAGGTGGGAGGAAGGTTGAGGAAAGTGGATTGCAAGGTGGAGTTTCTCGCCGCCGCTGCGAAGGGACTCCCTGCATAGGAAGTTTTTAGTTTGACTAAAGCTCCCACCCAAACCCAAGCCAAAGCTGTCTGGGCCCAATGTTGCTCTTTAGCCAGGACAAGGGGCCAAAGCTAGGGAAGGAGAAGGCATGGCGAGGGGAGGAGGCGGCCGGCCGGAATGCAGGGCAATTATTTTGCTTGATTTCGCGGAAGCCGTCGGCTGCGGCCATGGCCGAGGCCATGGTGACGAGGTCCACTTTGGCTGTGAGCGACACAAAGGAAGCGAGTGTTGCTCCAAAAGTCCCGAAAATACCTGAGTTCCCGTCGTTGTTGGTGCGGTGGTTGTTGCCATTGTTGTTGCTATAGTCGCGGAGTGATTGTGAGCACACTTTTCGTTCAGCCCGCTGCTCTCGGCAGCCTTCGATGGGCGGGGAGGGGGCGTGGTGTGGAGGCATGCCGTGTTCGAGCTAGAATTGGCCTTTAAAGCTCAATTTGTGCCTTCTCGACGATGCAATTTGACGATGCACAGCGAGAAAACAACGACGGCGAGGACGATGGCGACAGCGACTACGACGACAATGCCGTGGACGAGGTCCGGAGCAGCTTCCTTCGGCTTAGGCGAGCTTTTGCAAGGCATCGCCAGGCGTGGAAGCGGAATTTCCTGTTTTTGTCTGTGTATTCCTGGCACGCTTTGTGCAACATTTCACCTCTGCTACGACCGTGTTGTGCTCTTTTCTTTTTGCCCCGGCCCGTGTCCTTGTTGCTGTGGCGGTCGCTGCTGCTGTCGCTGTTGCTGTTGCTGTCGCTGTCATCGACAACATTCGTTGGGGAATTCGAGTGAGCTACGCGATAATTTTTCGCAACACACCAACGGCTTCGACGGAGCCGGGGTCGACGTGAGAGGGTCGGTCAATCTCTTCACGGTCTCCTCCTGCTCCCCCTCGCTTCAGCCGGCGACAGACGTGGTTTCGTTTGGCCGATCGCGACCGTGCTCGGCCTTCATTCTGGACCTCTCTTCGGTCTCCTCGAAGTTGCCTCGCGAGCGCCAATAAATCATCGGCGTCCGCGGAGCTTCATCAGAATTCCGCTCGCCTTCCTTATTGGACCCGCTAATACCTTTCGATCCCGCGCCTCGCGCCCCACGCCAACGCCGACCCGCCATGTCTGGCCAGTGGCTCATGGTGACTGGTAGTCCGTGGTTCGTGCTCGTGTTTGCATCTTGTCCAGAATTTGCAGTTAATTTCCCCCGAGCCATTTGTTATTGATGCGCTGGATCGTCCCGTCCGCGCCCGCGTCCGCGTCCGCCGGATCATCCCGTGCTCCACTCGACATCGGGTGGCGTCACGAGGCAGGACGTGGAGGAGGTGGGGTGGAGCCGAGCTGAGTTGAGTGGCGTTGACAGGACACACAGTGCATGCACCTGGTGCTGCTGGCCATGGCTCTGGCTCTGGCTCTGGTTTGCTTTCGCGCAATCCACTTCATCAATAAAGAGTGCGGTCTCGGCGATCTCCGCCTCCAGCTGAAGCTCCAGCTGCACTTCCATCAAATGGGGATTTAATACACCTCCCTGGAGATCATTAACTCGGCCCGCCTCGACCCGCCGCGCCCCGCACCACGGCAGCCACGACAAAGTTGACAAAAGCTCGGCCGCAGCCAAATAAAAACCAATTTCAAGGAATTATCCTATTAACACGTACCGAGGGCCCCCCGAATCCTCTCCCAGGGCGGCTGGCCTGCCAGACCCCAGAGTCCTGTCTACGGCGCCGTCCGTCCGCTCCCTCAGTGGCCCCCATAAATCTTCGGAAGTTTGCGCCGCTGCCAAAGAGGCTCCCGCCGCTGTCATAACCATGGCGGAGCTCGCGAGGAGGTGGGCCTGAGATGACAAAGGACTCGCGAGCCGAGTGCGTAAACTTTCTAATATGCGTCGCAGGAGGCAATAATTCCATCCGGGCCGGGTCTGGCGGTTCTCCTCGGGGAGCCCTGAGTGGTAGGCAATAAAATTAAGGCAATCGTTTCGCATTTAAAGTCATTCGAGGAGGCGCGGCGAGGGCGAAGACGTTCGGGGCCACGACCGATTATCCGGTATCAAGAATTTATTCACTTATCGAGTAACGAACATGGAGCACGGAGCCGAGCCTCTGGCGCGACCTGCAGCATGTCCTTATGTCGGGGATTACGTCTCGACGGAACTCACCTTGTTTCGCGGAACTTTCTTACCTCGCCTGGACACGGCATCCGCCCGAAGGACGCAGTCGACGTGGAAGCCGAAGTCTTCCCGGGGATACGGTACTCGGTTCAGGGCAATCGGCGTGCCCGACGTAATCTGCCCTTGGCTCGTGGGGACGATTTTTAAACGTCGATAAGTTAAACACTTTATGGCCAAACTTCGACTCGACTCGACTCGTGCTGGGCCTGGCTAAGGGGGTGGAGAAGGAGGAGGAGGCGGAGGACAAAGTTTCGCTCACTGGCTGCCAAACTTCGGCAATTGAAACAATAAAATTTTGAGCAAGAACGAAAATAATAGTCGTTAAAATATTTAAGCGCCACGACAAACGCAGCCAGACGCATGCATGGGCCGCGTGTGGGAAGAGCCTGAGGAGGTTGAGGAGGATCCGGCGGGGGCCCGAGAGCCATGGGACGTCGAGTGCGAGAAAATTGGGTGATGTCGCTGTAAACGCAGGAATAAAAATAGCCCCTCTGCAGTGTGGTATCGGAGGACGAAGTCGCGAAAATGAACGATGAAGCTGAAATTAACCCCGAGGGCCCTTTAAAAGGCACTGTAACATTGTGGTGTCCCCACGTCCAGGGTGGGGGTCGCAGCTCCCTTTAAGGAGCTTTAAGCACGAGTGGTGCTCACTGGCGGGGCTTCGATTGCCAATCGGCAGCACGAGGTGGGTTTTAGTTCGCTCCCGGAGGATTTGTCACGAGAGCACGCAATTTTTCCGCCAACTGTCGCCGAGCCGAATTGAGACGAGTCGCTCTGACTGCTGGCTGCAGCCTCGCAACCTGGCCGCACGAAATAAGCCCGAAGTCAGTCCCGGTGCTGGCTGTGCTCGAGCCCGACCGACGTTTGGCAGCTCCGTCTTCGTGGCTTTGCGGGCAAATCACTTGCTCCGGCGGGCTCCCAACGACGGCTTCAGCTCCTTGACTCGCTTGGGAGCCACAAGGACACCTGGATAATCCTCGGAGGCGCACTCGTTAACTGGCGGATGCTCGGCGGTTCCTAGCGACAGGGGATTACGGGAAGCCCGCGTCAATGAAGCCCCAGCGCCGACGTTTCCTGCTGCCGATCGTGAGGGAAACCTTGCTGCTAATAGGGATCCAAGGCGGTCGCATGTGGGCGGGGATGGGCCACGCCCTGGCCAAGTCATCCACGTGTGGAATCTCATGCAGTCGGCCCGCTTTTGCCCTACTTTAACATATATCCTCCTTGAGTTCAAAATATTTTGATAGTAATTTGACGATTTGACGAGAAATTACCGAATTCTGATTATTTTTTATGCTCATCATCACTATCCTAAGAGTTCAGCTGTATGGAACTCCAGCTACTTGTAGTCTCTTAACAGCTGTTAGCATTATTGGGTTTGTTCTAATATTTCCTGACCACAGAACGATAGACCATGTAGAAATCTAAGTTACTGAGAATGTGGTTAAGTGTCGAATCTAACGAGGAAAATTGGTTATTCTTTTTCTTGCCATACAACTACCCATAATTCCCAAGCTGAATTAAAAGATTTGAGCTCGGATGCTGTTAAAATCCGCATAAAAGAGGTCCTTCTGAAGGAGGCCACATTTCTTCTGGTTGAGGGAGATGTAGTACATCCAGAGATGGGCGGTTTGGGAGATTCCCGTCGATTCCTGCTCTGGCCGTGCAGGGAGGAAACCCTTGATCGCCCGTCCAGGTACGGACGGCAGGGAGTAGCGAAAGAAGCGAGAGACCGAAAGTTCGTCTTCTCGCGTCTCGGGCTGCCATGAATCACGATGGCGAAGGGAACGCATTTCAAATTTAAAACTGTCGGACGAGGAATTACCAGACTTCATATGCAGCTGCAGCGGCGGGCGGGGGGCGGCTGCACGTGTGCATGTGTGGCTGTGTCTGAGAGTGGGAGTGTGTGTGTGGGGAAGCATGACAGGGCCGGAATAGATGGTCCAATTGGAAGGAAATCGCACGGGATCACAAATCGCATCGCATGTCGGATGTGCGATTTGCGATGCTGCTCGGAGTTGCCACCCTTCCCATTTCCCATTGTGTTTTTGATTTTTTTCGTTGTATTTTTTTGGTTTGGCCAACTTTGATTCGCAATTGGAAAAATTTCCCATTTTATGTGCAGGGAACAAGAATACATAAATTATTGTGTTGGCGGAGGCAGCCGGAAGCGGCAGACAACGGAAAGTTTAGGCGAGAGGGCCACGGGGGGTGGCCGAAACTCGTCCCAGATCTCCGGATTCGTCTCGACGAATGGCCACGGACGAACGCATAAATTGCAGAGAGTTCTTCGTTCTCTTCTTCCCCCATTCGTTCGTTCGCTCGCTCGCTTTTTTCCTCCGACTTTGCATTCGGAATTTCGGCAAATGACGCATGAAGAGCCATAAAACTCGGTTTGTTTACACGGCATCAGGAGGATCCTTGAGCTCGTTCGCAAAATTAAAAATGTTCACACTCGAAGAAAGTTAAAAAATGTTTCCCGCCTTCCACGTTGTCGGAGCCGCCTCTCGACCCCCTCGAACTCTGGACAGGACTCGAAACACAATCGCAATCGCAATCGCTCATTTCAATTCGACGTAATTTCGCGGGGAAACTTTTTATGGAATTCGCTCAAAAGTATTCCAAGCGGACGGAAGCTGTCAGGGGCTTCCGATGCGGCTCGGCGGAGGCTTCGGGCTGGATTCGTTTGGCTCCAAAACTTTTCTCGCCCGACTCGCTTCGATGCGGAAGCTCGGAAATGGTTCCGCAAGCGTTTCCAGCCCGACGTGGTGCCGATCCCGCTGACCGACCAGCTGGACACTTGCCCAGTTTCCACTGCTCCTCCGCCTCCGCCTCCTCCTCGTCCTCGTTATCATTGAATTTGAGCTGCATGACTCAATGTTGCACGCTGCCTAATTTATAGGCCTAGCTGGATGTCTCACTTTGTCCTCGACAATAGCAGGACATTCGGAGAAAAAGTCCCTTATCCTAGCTCGTTTGTGCGAAGGCTGGTTTGTCTTCGGAGACCCAGGAATTGATTCTAATTGGCCTCGAATGTCCTGGCTGCTGGTGTTTAATAACTGAATATTCTCTTTCACTTGCAGTTCGTGGATTTTCTCTCCTTCCGTGCCCCGCACCGTGGAGCGAACTCAAGAGATGTCTTCGACCAGAAGAAGAGAAGTTCAAGAGAAGTTCGAACTCTAAGCTTCAGAGTCTCTCCTTGCTCTATTTGTTTCACTGTTGTTTGTCATCGAGCTTGGCAGCGCCGAGTGCTGCGAATGCCCAGAAGAAAACGAGATTTTTGCATCTCTGTCTTTCACTCTTTAGGCCGAAATCGATTTATTACAAACCCTCGGTAATTAGTTGTGGTCAAATAGTTGAGAAGGAATTCCTGGAACTCCATGTGTTCTGTGTGATAAGAACTCGAAATGAAAGATGATTTGGCACTGGGACGGCGGACGATTTGAATATGAAAATACTGTGTGCAGTCGCCTGCGAAAGGGCCAGATGCTGGTCCATCGACGTGGAACTCAATCACCGATGCTCTAATGGAGCCGAGTCTAATTGATCACCGAAGCACTTCCTTCGGCACATTCATTCCGGCCGGTTGACAGACGCATTCCAACGAAATTGTCCTTCGTCCTGCCACTTTCGCCGCTTCCACGAGCCGCCTCGGCCGCCACCTCCAGAGCCATCCCACTGAATGTGATCCACATTTATGTCCACTGGCATCTGCCCTTCGCCTGGCCCTTTCCCTGCTCCCATCGACCATTAGATATCGGTTTTGGCCGACCGGACTTGGCCGACTTTCGTCGATTGGCCCGACGAGGGCCGGCCGCATCTCGTCGGATCTGTCTCCATTAGCCGCCTCCGTCCGAGTTCGCTTCTGCCACTTTCGGCATCTATTTTCGCCACAAAGCAGCGGTCTCGCACACTCACACACTCTCCCATTCACTCACACACCATCGGTCCTTGTCCATTTGCATGTGTCGGCGGGAATTCCTCACATTACGTTGCCCTACGTAGGGTTGCGTGCGGCCCTGCCGACCATGGCCGTTGTTCGTTTGTGGGCCTCTTGCTGTTGTTGTTGTTCGTTTTGGTTGTTGCGTCGGCACCGCCTAATGATGCCTTGCCACATGGCAATTATTAGTGGGCCACATCATTACGCAGATATTCCCTTACTAATGGAACCTTTTTATTCCCACCCAACCCTCGCCTCGCGCTGTCCACTTCGTCCACTCCGCCTGCGACTGCATCGTCCTTGACACGTCCTTGCTGGCGGACGGATGAAATTCCATCAAACCGTATAATGGCGTCCTTCGGAAATATGGACACCTAATGGAGACCGCAGCGAAGGTCGTCCAGGCGGCGAGAGAACGCGTCAGTGGAGAGAAGACCAATGCGAGGAGGCTCGAGAGAGGATTCCAGGATCGTTGGTCTGCCCCTCCCCCCGAATCCTCCCGGCCGGGCTCTTTCGAGCAAAGGACGGGGGAAACCCAATGCCGAGGCTGCAATCAGACGATTTAATGCATCGTTGTTGGCGTCTTTAACTGTCGACTGTCGAGTTGCGGGTTTCAAGTGTCGCAGACGCCGACCCAACGACGAACCGGGACTCGCCATTGCGGTCGGGACACGGCTGCACACCGCAATCGAATGTCCGTGGCTGGCAGCCGGCGTTTGTTTTAGATTAAATTCCGAATTGAAAGAGGACGCGCAGCGACGATGGCGCAGCTGCCGCCCGTCTCCCGGAGGAGCGTCTGCGGCGCCTTCTGTGGCCACGAAGGGTACGCGAAGGCGGCGTTTGGCGATGATGATGTGCCACACATGCACGGCGCTCGCATTTCAGCGACATCCGCCGACATCCGGCCACATCCGGCGACGTCCTCGCTTTCCAGCGACATCTTGCGGTGCACTCGCGAAATGTCTTGGTTACTCGAAGCTCCTGCTCGAGGGCTGAGTGGCACGGGAGTGCAGGGGGAGGCGGGCGTCCGTCTTAAAACAACGGCGGAAGCGGAAGCAATTCCCGAAAAGAGGAAGGCGAGAATAGGAAGAACAGCTTCGGCTTCCTTCCGCCCGGCACTCACGCGGACGCCGACGACCATTGTGTGGTGGTGGTTAGTCGTCGGGTGTATGTGTGTGGGCGTGTGTCCGTGTGCGACTTGGATTACAAGGAGCAGCTCGTGGTCGGTGCTGCTTAACTTGAAATTCGTTTTCAATAAACTTTTAATGTGATCGTGAGTGGTGCTCCGACGGCATTGAGGTTGCAGCGACGTCCTTCGTCCTTGCCGTTCGTCAGGGCGCCGCGGCCATTCGCACGACAATGCTGTCTGCACCCCCTCTGCCCCGCCAACCACTTGGATCCACTCGGAACGGAAGTGTTTTTGTTGCCTCGCTGGTTCTGCACTTCGCCATAATTTCTGCTTCCTGCACAGAAATTTGCGGTATTTTTATCACGTTTTTCTTCGCCTCTGCCGCCGCTGACTGTCGACCGCCCTCACCCTTATCATCACCCTCGTCCTGCCCCTCGGCACCGCCGTCCACTCCCGCTCACTTGCTCTTCTCGCTATCTCCGGCTACGGCTCCAGCTCCGGCCCTGGCTGCGGTCGCGCACGGAGCTCCTCCAACCACAACCACGACTGGATTCCACAGCGACTTCGCATCGAATACCTTGGCGAATCGATTGCTTTTGCGACTAGGTCTCGGAACCGGCCTCGTGTGTAGTGGTGTGTCTGTGTAGGTGTGCAGCTCTAACTCGACCCAATGCACCCCTTTCCCGCCTTGCCATTTCCTGCTCCTCCCCCGCCCACTTTACTACCATTTATTTGCGTACGAGTTTCCCGTTGTTGTCGTGGTTGTTTTTGTTGCCAGCGCCTCTTGCTTTCCGGCCAAATGGTCCGGAATGAAAGACGGCGGGTGCAGCGGGTGGAGTGGAAAAGGAGAGGAGCTGAATGCGAATTTCCTGAGGGGCTCCATCGATCTGCGACCAGATAAGTGTTTCAGGAATCAGTAATTGATTGGTCCGTCAGAAATTCTGAGAAATGTTCTGAATCATTTCGTAGCATCTCGGACAGGGCGGCGATGGCGACGGCGACCCTCCAGACCTCTTCATTTCCATCATTCGGTCGAGTCAATGAGTGGACGGCACCGCTGGCTTGGGGACTGGGAAATTATTAATTGGATTTGGACCCTTATCACCTTTCCCAGCCTCTCCTTTCTTCCGTTCCTCTGCTGTCATCTCCTTTCCTAGACTGCTCCCTTCCGCGCTCCTGCCGTCGATGGGCGGGAAGAGATCAAAAGGTGCTGCCAACCGCCTAATGAGCTCGGCTTTTGTTCCCTCTGCCACATGAAGAATTGGACCAATAACTCCGCATGAATATATGCATTGCAATAAATTATATGTCCCGAAAAGCCCTAGAAAACCCCTCGTTGGTGAACCAAGGAAAACACGTTGTTTGTACGTTCAAGTAAGGGTATTTATTTCACATAAATTTCGTAATGCTCGTACAAGATTGTTTGTTCTTCTTGTTGCTGTTGTTATTATAATAATTACACTACACTGGACTCATTGCTCTCATGGAATGACGAAACACAAGTAGTCTAGTGGGAAAAACATTAAAATCTTAGAACTATACTTAGCCTAATCCAATCCTTGCGGGGCCCACGGGAATGTCCTTCAGTGGCTGTGGCCCTTGACCGTCCCTCGTGGTCCAAGTACTCGTGGTGAAATAATAATGATCTCTTGTGGAATTCCATTCCATAAACTTAGGCGAACGCTCGGGTGTCTCTAACGATTCTTTAACCATAGTACTTACGCCTAAATAGACTCTTATTGAATATCTATGCATGTATGTATGTTTCAATCTATCTACAGACAAAGTGAGCTCGAAGTAAGCCGAATCTTATATAAACACTGTAATTCCTTAGTGGTTACGCGACTTTAAAATCTATAAGTATCCATGGGTGTTTGCTTGTGTTTTTACAAATTCAATTTGTACGTAACGAGGGTCTTTTGGCTATTTACAAAAATATCACATTTGAAATGCAGGGTCTCCCAAACATTATCGTTTTAGCTGAACAGTGGGGTCTTTCGAAAATAGATTGAAAACGTACGGAAATTATTTAAAAACTATCAATGTTATGTTAAATTAAGACTAAACATAAATACGAATCTAAGATGCTAGAAAATAATAAAAGTTTTACATTTCAGGGCAGGACCCTTGTCGAAGTTTCGAAGTCACCGCGGAGTTTCATTAAGTATTTAACAAGCTTCGCCCCCAAATTATGGAGTTGGAGCTACATAAATTTACCACCGAAATCTCCTGTGCTCGAACTCTTTGATGCTCCCCGGCTGCTCAGTTCTCCCAATTGGGATCGCAGTAGATTATTCTCTTTCGGGCCGGAAATCAAAGTTCGTCCCTTCCCGGAGTTGATCTCAGAAATTAAAGCTTACTCAATCGCTTTCGCCACTATTTCGCTCCCTCTTGCCACCACCACTTTGCTGCCCTCGCTCACTCTCTTTGGCTGCTCTTCCGTGCAATTATTCTCCTTCTATTCAACCGGAAGCTCAAAAACACTTGAGAAAGTTCTTTGCACTTTTTCAGCTGCATGCTCGCGGAATGTTTTTTGTGTGTTTGTTCTGCTCCCTTTTCCACACCCCTCCCCCGCTTCCACCACATCGCACTGCAGGCGAGTTCGAAATGAAGTGAAAAAGGAACTGGAGCGCAACTTTTAATCGCGCCATATCCTGTCTTAAATCAATGGAAATGGCTCAATTACGACGAGCGAAAAGTTTATTGTTTTTGCTCGCGCAGTCCTGCCAAATCCATAATGCATGAGCTTCGCAATCGCCCGAGCGCCAGCCCCAGGCGAGCTGCAGGGCTGCCACCCACCCAGTGGGTCCGTGTGAGGGCGCTGCGAGCTGGAGCACTTATTGCATTGAATGATTACTCTCGCCTTCCGCTGAGTCGGATATCGGAACCAGGGCTGGGGCCGGGGCCGGAGCTGTACCAAGAGCTTCTTGAGTGCGCCGTGTCCCTCGTCCTCCGCTGCAAGACAAAACAAACCCATCGATCTCGCGAGCTGCTCCCACTTTGAGTCGCGAGTGCGTGCGACTCGAATCGAAGTCACGTTTCCGAAAGTTTCGAGCAGAAGAGCAGCAGGAAGCGATCCCTATTCCGGTGGCCTTTCGGAGCAGCTCCGACCTCGCCTTCCCTCATGGAGCAAATGCAGTCGCCCGACGAGGACGCTAAGTGGAGTGGCGTGGGAAGCAGCTCGGAGGCAGCGACAGCGGGTGATCGATTCCCGAGGAAGTCACTCCCCCTGGGCAGGAGGAGGAAAGAGGAAACTTAGAGTAACCTAAAGTAACCTAAGAGTAACCTAGTGTGATAATGATAAATGAGTCGTAGCGTCTGATTGGAGACCTAAAATACGTCGAAGTTCGTCGTAACTAAATTTTTAAAGCGATTCTTGATATTCGATACAAGTGTCCAGCGTCCTGCCCGCCCAGCCACACACAACGGGATGTTGTGGACCGAGCGCGGAGACACCTCGAACACTCTCGTGTCCGTCGACTCCAGGTGGTTTCGGTGCGTGCAGGGCGGGCAGAGCTGGGTGTGCGGGGCGGGTGGGCGCCAGGTTAATTGGTTGCTTCATTTAAATACGTCGCCCCTCCTGACGCCGTCTACGTCGCCGCGGGCCCGCACTCGGTCCTCGGTCAGTTGACGCTGACCAGCGGCTCCAGCGCCGTCCGGTGCCTGAGCGGCTCGGCCGAGGGGGCGGCGGCGTTGGCGGGGCCCGGCAGGACCACGACCACGGCATCTGCCGGCAGCGGCTGCCGCGCCGGGGTCCCGGGCGGCGGCGAGACGGCGTTCGACGGCGCCCCCGGCGGCAGGACCGTCGAGGCGGCGGCCACCGCGGCCAACACCGTCGCCGGCGCCGTCGTCGCGGTGGAGGCGGCGTTGAAATGGTGTGCGGTGGAGCCGTTGGAGACGGCGGCGGTGCCGGGGGCGGGCCCGTTGTGCATGTCGAAGAGGACGCCGCTGGTGGGGGGCTCCTTGGCGGGCGGCGGGGGCGCCGGCGGCAGGACGAGCTCGTCGATGGTGCAGACGCGGTCGTCGATCGGGAACTTGAAGTTGATCTCGTTCCGCTTGCCTCCCGGTGTCCCGTTGCCGTTGCTGTCGTGGGTGCCGTTACCGTTGCCGTTGCCATTGGCGGCGATGGTCGTTTCCGAGCTCTTCTCCAAGCACTTGGTCTCGCCTGTGGAAGAGCAGAGGAAATGGATTCGATGAACGAGCAAATTGAACTGCGCGCAATGTCAAGAGGAGACAACAGAACAAAATTCCCCCGAGCTGCTCCCTTGCTCTGACCTTGCCCGTGGTCCCTTTATCGCCAGGAGCCACTGCTCGGTCAAGTGGATTCTGCGAACCCTCCGCAAGTCCGCGCGGAATTCGGACCGGACGCAATTAATTGCTAGGTCCAAGTTTCGCCAACTGACGGCGGTTTCAATTAACTTTTGCCCGGTCCGCAGCCCCATCAGCGCACCCTGTATCGCAGGGAGCGCCGCGGTGATTAATTAAGTGAAAAGTTTTTGCTTCCGCCTTGCTCCTTGGCCGGTCGCCCACTTTTTGGCGCGCCACGCCAAAGGATTACGCGGCCTGTGCTGCATTGTTGCCAGATTTGTTTTAATTTCCGGACCCTCGCTGCCGACCCATTGTTTTTCCGGGGTGCCGACCTTCCACGCCAGAGGGCCAGCGAACCCTTCCGAGGAGCAGGAGGCAGCTGCCACAATGCGACAAGGCCGGATCCCGGCTCCCCACTCCCACTCCCCAGTCCCGCCGGCAGAGCCCGGCCAGGCCCAGATTCTGCAGAGTTAATTTCTTTGGACTAGGGCGCCCTTCGCCTCCCGCCCCTGCCCTCAGGGACTCTCCGTGTGTTGCGTTTAATTAAGCCTTCTCTCCGCTTTGTCCTCGCTGCCTCCCTCGTCTGAACCATTTTTCAGCCACCTGCCTTCGCTCCACCAACTGACTCTGTTTCCGCCGTGTTGCTCGCAGTCGCCCTCGTTCTGATTCAAACTCCTTGACCTGGCTCACGTCGGCGAGCACGAGTCCGGCGAGGCCTTCCGCGCCTTGGAGCAATCTTTCGAAAATCCACGGTATCCACGGAGGAGGTTTCGCAATAGTCCTTACAAATCTCGCCACCGCCCTCGGAAGCAATCGGTCCAGATTCCGATGGAGCAGCGGAGGAGGTTCGAAGCGGCCAGCTGTAAATGACCAAGATTGCAGGCGACCGCGCCCATTGCGCTTTTGACCAACGAAGACCAGGATGAGGAGGAAGGAAGGAAGAGGTCGTTTCGATTGAGGACCGGCCACTTCTGTCGTTTCCTATCGCGGGGCTCTTTTTAATCGCAAATTTCGGCCCACTTCTCGTCGGACGGACGGACGGGCGGACGGAAGAACGGGGCCTGCAGCAGGTCCTGCTCCGTCCTGCCGCCTTAGAAATCCAATTCATGCATCTTGTTAGCAGCTCGCCTTTCATTCTCGCAGATCTCAAATATTTATCTACCTTTGATGTGCCAATTCCAAGCACGAGAAATGACACTTGCCTCCGTCGCCTCGCGCCATCCTCGCTCCGGTTTGGCCCACGCCTCCAGCGACCGCCGGTCCTTCTTGAGATCCTTGGCGGAGATGCAGAAATTAACGGATAAACTTTTCATGTCTCGAGGACGACGGCGAGGGACGTTGACCGAAGGAGGATAAGGTGGCGAACTGAAGGAGGGTAGAGACGTGGACCAAAGGACGAGGGACGCGCCAGGAAGGACGAAGAGTGTGAAAAACGACCGTCTATTTTTCCGTTCCTCTTTGCGCGCCGGTTTCGTTGCTCCATTTGCGAGATGCTGTTTTATGTACTCGTAGTTGTTGCTGCGGCTCGGAGTAAGCGGATTGTCAACAACGACGACGACGGCGAGGACGAGGAACTGGCTGGCTGTTTGGGGCGTGGATGACTGGGCAGCGAGGACGAGCGGTTCAAGATGCTCCAGAGCGTTCATTACCCGAGGACGAGGCGAGGCGGGCCAGATGACGGCAGTTGAACCTGGGCCACGTACTGATCGGCCAGATCCAAAGCCCCGAAATCCATTCAGATTTGCCCGGATCAGCCTGGACTGGTTGCCACGTCACCTGTCGACCTGGCAAACCAGGGCGATGCACCGGCGACCCCCAGACGCCTCGACTACTCACCTCCGTTTAGCCGATCCTCGCGCGTGTAGTAGCGGGCGCGGTGCTTGGAGAAGCAGACGGCCATGGCCAGGATGATGATGGCAATCAGGACAAAAATGATGCCGCCCAGAATGGCCAGAGTATTGAGTCCACCTGCAACGAGAGAGCAGCCGAGAGCAGCAGCATGAGTACGAGGCAATAGATGGAACTGTTCAATGGTGCGGAAGGCTAATTAGCCCCCGATTCAGGATCCTCGCCCTCGACGACCCTCGACTCGCGAACCCGGCGGAATCGCGAATTGGCATCGGACTGGGGTTCGCTGAGTTCGAGCGCTTGGATGCGCTGAGTTGGAATGCCTGGATTCGTTAGCTTTAATTGAGTCTGAGGAGGGCGAGGATCCAATTAATTCATTTCGGAGGGAAGCACAGGGTTGGTCGGGCTGGGGGGAGGAGGGGACCGAGCGAACTCGCGCTTCGTGAGGGCTGGGGTGCGAGTGGGGTTGGCGAAACCAGATGCGTGACTTGCGGACGAGGAGCCGGGAACCGGGACTGACTGGACACAGCTCGACAGCTCCCGTCGTCCTCGTCCTCGCCCGCCTCTCGCGGGGCGGGGCGACGGCGTCCTGTCGTGTGTGGGTGGGGCTGAGTCTGGATGATTGACGACGAGGGACGGGTCGTTGCTCGACTTACCTCGCTCGAGGAAATTGTGCGAAGTGCTCGCGGCGTTCTGCTCCTCGTCCGTGATGTACTCGAGGCAGAGATCCAGGCCCGCGACGTCGAGGTCCGTAATTTCGGCCCCGCGCAGCGTCTTCGGCAGGAAGCAGATCGGGTACGTGTCCCACTTCCACTGCAGCTGCGCGGCCCACAACAACGACGGCGATGGAACAACAAGAGCGGCAGCACCGAGGCGAGCACCGGAAAAAGCCAAGACAAACATATAACAAAATTATAGAGCACATAGAAGTGGGCGTGGCCGTGTGGGGAGGAGGTGGAAAGGAGGAGGAGTAGGGGGATGCTGGAAAAATCAACATCAAATCTGCATCCGGATCCGGATCCGGGTCCGCAACCACATCCTCGTGCCGTGAAATGCAAATGTCGTTGGTCTGTTGTTGTTGCCGCGAGTGTTGCGACGGTTGTCGGTCGTGTTGTTGCTGTTAGTTTGCATTTTCCAAAATTTATTCAACAACAAAACACGAAGCGAAATACAACGGACAGCGCGCAGCAAGAAAAGCTCTTGCAATCAATCTGCTGGGAATGAAATGCAATGGCGTTCAAAATAAACATCAACATCCACAGGAACAACACCAGACCCACAACAACAACCTGTCCCACAAGAACAACAACAAGTCCACATTAACCACACCAACGAAAACAGCCAGCACCAACACTCATTTGCGGCAACTGCGGCGGGGGTGGGATTCATTAGAAGGAGCACTGCGGCGGAGCTTCTTTATCTCGAGTCGGATCATCCGCTGGACTTGAAGCGCTCCAGCCGCGGGCTCCAATCGGTAGTCGTCGGACGTCAGTCGTCCTTCGATTGCCAGTGGTCGGCACGTGGTTGTCGAGCGGACCTCGGGCGGACGCCGCGGTTGGGCACCGTGCGAGTCCGTCGCAGTCTGCTTCCTCGCAGTTTAATTAAATTGAAGACGAATTCAGTCGAATGCAATCGAATGCAGTCAACTCGATTCGACTCGACTCGACTTGATTTAACTCGACCTGACTTGACTCAGCTCGACTCGACCTGACTGGACTCAGCTTGACTCAGTTTCACTTACATGTCGCACGATGTTAATTAATTTCCCCATGTGGCACTCGTCGCAGATCAGCGGGTTGTTGTCGAGCCGCACGTTCCGGATGCCCTGTATCCTTAGGGCCGTGTCCTCGTTGATGCCGTACAGCTGGTTGCGCGACAGGTCCAGGAACTGCAAAATCAATGGGGAGCGTGGCGCGGAGCCACTCAATAAATATTCAGGGCAGTGGACAAACGAGTGGAGGGACTGAGGGTGGGAGACGTGGCGCCAAAATATTTTCACAGCGCTAGAGTCGTTTTCAATTAGTTCGAAATGAAACGCGTTCGTTCGTCGTTCTCGCTGTAGCCCTCGCCGTTGCCCTCGCCGTCGCCTTCGCGGATCGGGTCTGGTCAGAAGCTTCCTTCAGCTGCCATTCTTCCGTCTGCAGCTCAGACAATAGTCCTGAGCACCGACGGAGTTCTTGCATTGGATTTGCGAACGAGTCGCAGACGAATGGCGTCCTTTGTCTCGTGGATCTCCATGGTCTGGGCGGTGGCCGAGATGGACGACGGTAGACAGACAATGGTCCCCCTCTCCCTCTCTTCCGTTGACGTCGCCGACAACTGTCGGCATGTCCGGAGCCCGACGCCCCGCCCGACTCGCGCCACTCTTCAATTTAAGTGGATTTTAACAAATGAGCAATTTATTGCACTAGAAAACAACACAACGGCCATGCCAGTGCAATAAAATGTCACCAACAACAACGAGAGTAAGCTCTGGAATTATTTATTTGCCTGTGTTTGCATTCGAGCTGTGCTTCACCCCTGGTCCCTGTCCCGCATCCGGAGCCGTGGTTCCTCGGGCTCCTCTCGCTCCTCCAGCGCTCGTGTGTCGAGAACATTTTATTTGTCATTCTTCGAATTACAGCGGGAAGTGCACGAATTGGCCAAAAGTTTCCATCGTCATCGCCGTCGTCCCAGTCACCGTCCCCGTCCCCGTTCCCGTCCTCCCCCATTACTCCTCGTCCAGTCCTGTCTCGCCCTGGTTCGCCTCTCGTCCGTCATCTTCGGTCGGCGATAAACGGACCGAGGAAGCCGGAGACATGTCGGCACCTCCAACAACTCCAACAACACTCGAATTACGTGCTCAACAACAGCTGCTGCTGCTGCTGATTTAGTTGTTGTTATGTTGTTTTCGTTGTTGTTGCTGCCACAGCCACTCCGTCAGGTTTAATCCCGGCACCGCCCGGCGCCCGGCGCACTCGTCCGGCTGCAACCTGCTCCTCTATTATTCGCAACAATTTGCAACAATTCGGTTCAAACAGATTTCCCACGTCTCGTCAGCGTTGTTGTTGTTGTGATTGTAGTCATGATTGTTGTTGGCACGGTCCCGCAATTGTTGACTTCTCAGCCATTGTCGTCGTCCAGTCGCCCGCCCACCTGCCGTTGTTTCCGCGTCGCTGCCTTTTATTGCGCCCGCTCGGGACAGGAGTTAAATCCGATTCGGGGCGGAGGCGAGTCGGCCGTGGCAGAGGAAGGAGTGGGGGCTGGGGCTGAGGTACGTACCTCCAGTTCGCGGCACGGATCGATCACTTGCAGGGCCATGTTGTCCAAGTGGTTGCCGGAGATGTTCAGGTAGCGCAGCTGCTTGAAGGGCACCAGGAGGCCCACAGGCAGGGCGCCCATGTCGGCGATCGAGAGGTGGGTCAGCTGCGGCAGGAGCTGCAGAGGAAGCACAGAGGACACGGGTTCATTTCATGAGTATCGGTGGAAATTCAAGATGGGCGTCCGGGTCATCACCTCGAAGGTCTCGCGCATGTCGAGCAGGTCCATCTGGACGTTGCCGCTGATGTTGAGGGTGCGCAGGCGGCCCAGGCGGCGCACGGACTGCGGCTCGAGGCGCACCAGCTTGTTGTAGGACAGGTCGAGATAGGTGAGGTTCGTCAGGCTCAGGAAGGCGTCGTTGGGCACCTTCGCCAGCCGGTTGTAGGACAGGTCTGCAGGATAGTGACAAACAGAGAAGCAGAGGGAACGAAGGGGGGAAAATGAGGAGGTGGACTCTCGACGGCCCTGAAAGTGGACTCACCCAGGTGGGTGAGGCTGCGCTGCATCCGGAAGAGCTGGTCGACGACCACGGACAGCTGGTTGCCGTCGAGCAGGACCCGCGTCAGCCGCTTCACGTCGTGGAACTCGTCCTTGTCGAGGAACTTGAACTGCAAATGGACCAGTTGGCGTCAGTCCCTGCGACGAAGACCGGCCTTCACGCCCGACTCACCTCGTTTCGGCCCAGGTCCAGCTCGCTGAGGTGCGGCAGCAGGTTGTACAGCTGCGGGTTGATCTTCTTCAGCTGGCAGTTGCGGCACTTGAGGACCTTCAGCTCCTGCGGACGGGAGACGGGACACGGGACTCGTGAGGCGGGTTCCTGGGGTGCCCCGAGGACGAAGGATACTCACCGGCACGTCGCGGAACACGTCCGGCAGCAGGTCCTGCAGGGGGTTCCCGCTCAGGTCGAGGTACTTGAGCTTGTTGAGCATGAAGAAGTTGCGCTGCATCAGCTCCACGATTGAGTTGTCGGCCAGGTTGAGGCGTCGCAGGTCCTGCGCCCAGAGGGGTGGGGGATCGGTATTAGTCGAATACGTTTGCCGAGGCGCGTCCGCGTCCGCGGGTGTTTTAAATCCCGGACACGCCCGCCCCGCGGAGGCAGGGAGGGAGTAAATATAAATTAGGAAATCCGGAGAAGGGAACGGCGCAAATTGATGGGGGCCACCGAGGGGGAAAATGGGAAAATGAAAAAATGCTGGGCGTGGTCGGAGAGGGGAGAAGGCAATGGCTTTGCCACGTTTCTCGCGGGCGCCTAATAAGAATGGAAGGCAAGCGGAACTTTTATGGCTTTAAATTTGGGCTAAAATTTATGGCCGGGAAACTTTGCTGCCGTGGGTCGGACGGGCGGAGGGAGGCAGTGAGGGAAGGGATGGGATGAGGTAAGGGGAGGTTCTCGGAGGGTCCACTTCCAATTGATTGCAAAATCAATACCTTCCACGTTCGCCCCACCCCACCGATGCTCACCGTTAAGTGTCGAAACGTCGAGTTCTCCATGCGCAGAATTTTATTCTTCGATAAATCCAACTCATGCAAATTATCCTGCCCGCGAAAATTGTTCTCGCTGATGCTCGTGATGTTGTTCCGCGACAGGTCTGCGGATGCACCGGGCGAGCGATTGGATGATTGCGACCAAGACCGGGAGCAGGAGCAGGAGCCGGAGGAGTCCGGGACACGTGGAGGAGACCCGGTTGCGATGCCACATGCAATTACGGCGCGTGGAACCGGGAGCCGGCGGATAAAAGTGGAAGAGAAAGGCCAGAGAACGAAATTATCAACAGGCAAACGAAAGCGAAAAAGGAAATTCATTATTTATCATTTTCAATATTCGATTTCGGTCGCGTCGCCGCCCCGCAGGCAACTCTTGAATCGAGCGGCGTCTTCGTTGTGTCGTCGTCGTCGTCGTCGTCGTCGTCGCCGTAGCCTTGGCAACCGGCCCACCCACTGTGGCTGGGCCTAGAGTTGACTGAACGACGGCCAGGCCTCCCTCGCCACCCCCTCCACCGACCCGCCCACGTCTCGGCTTTTGCTCCTTTTATTGCTTTATTTGCTAGCTGCGTTTGTCAAACAAGCGATAAATAAAGAGGGGCCGGGCAGGGCGAGTGGGTTGCAGGAGGCGGCGGGCCTCGGTCCTCGAACTTTGGGGCGACGGGAGGATGGGAGGGTGGCGACTTTTTATGTGCTGCGTCTCGGTCGTGTTCGGCGCCCAGTTTCATTTCGGCCATTCCGTTTTATTGGCAATCGCATCGAGATATCCTTCGCATCCTTTGTTCAATTTGCGTTTTAAAGAAAACCCTTCGCTCGGCCTGGCAGTCAGTGTATTGGTGTTTGTGGATGTTGGTCCGGCCTTAAGCACTTGGTTAACGAAATTGAATTCTCGCAGCAGTTGTCAAAACATTAAACCGTCCCTCTGCCACTCTGTCTTTCCGTCCTTCCATCCGTCCGTCCGTCCGTCTGTTGGTCCCTCCCTCGGTTGATGTGGTTTTTACTGCCTGCAGCCGAATTGATTTTGAGTCCCCTCGCAATGTTGACGAATGGCTTCGAGGCACTTACCCAGTGTCTGCAAGTGGATGAGGCCCCAGAAGGACTCGCTGCGGATCGAGGGGATGTTGCAGTCGGTGATGCGCAGGACCTCCAGCTTCTGGAACTGCCGGAACAGCGGGCTGATCGTGATGGCGTTGCGCGATCCCCTGATGATGATCACCTTCACTTCGGGGTCCAGTTCGTTCGACGGGAACGAGGTGAGGCCGCCTGAAAGTGGGCAGCGACCGTTGAGGAACGAACGAGGGCGAAGAAGAAGAAGCTCGTTAGTTGTGCGCCCTCCGACGATGCCTCATTATACAATGCTACAACTATCGGTGCTCATCCCTCGACCCCACATCACAACACAACCCCCCCCCCCCTCGCCGCGGAAGCGCCACAACACAATGGCAACAAATTGCAACTGCGACCGGGGGCGGCGGATGTGGGAGGTGGGGGTTGGTTGGCGGAGGGAAGAATAAAACATCCGCATTGTTCGCAGTCGTCCCGCCAAGATTACAGTTAACGATGCGTTCCGACCGACCGCCAGCACAGCGGGGCGATGCGATTGAGGTGCGGGGTGTGGGGGTGGAGGGGTGGAGGGTGTTATCCTGGCGCGGATCCGCGCGTTGTGGCGAAAGTGGAAAATCATATTCTTCCGTTTTAACGACTCGACTTTTTGTTCTGTCTCTGTCTTGCCTCTGCTTCGTGCTTCGTGTTTCGTTTTCTCGAATTTCAATGAATGCGCGGATCTCCATAAAAACATTGTTTCAAACACACCGGGGACAAAGGGAAAACAGAGCGAGGAATTAACGAGATTTCGCCCCCGACCTCTCGCTTCGCGCCGCACCGCGCCGACGGAGCGTTTTGAATCGGAAGAGAATACGTTGGGGCTACTGGCCGTGGGGCGAGGGGCCCGTAGCCTGAAGCGACTCCATTTGCATGAGCAACAAAGCGGTGGCACCGGTTGTTGGTGGAGGGTGCCGGAGGAATCCGGAGCCGGAAGTTAACTGCATTCCTCTCGGAGCCCTCGAGTTTTTCTTTTGCACCTTCGCCCATCGAGGGACTCGACCCGATTCGCATGCACGAGCCGGGAATTATTGTTGACTTAAATCGAAAATCGAATCGAGGTCACGACTCTCGCCCCCGCATGCTAAACTATGCACATATGTGTGTGTGAGTGCGAACGAACAGCGAACGAGTTGGAAGGGACGAGTCGGGAATTTCATTTCGCAAACAATGCGCGACCGGAAGGACTTTAAAATGCATTCCGCAGACGTGCCTAGGAATTAGGAGGACGCGTCGCGAAAATAAAACAGCACGTGCGCGGGCCCACGGTCAATAGTCCTCGACCCCGCGCCCAGCTCCGCGCGACTATGGCGGGCGGGCTTCCGGTCAGACAAACAGACGGACGGACGGACGGACGGACGGACGGACGGAAGGACATTAGTCTAGTCATACCTTTGGTGCAGACGGCCTGGTAGCGGCGGAGCTCGTCCTCGTTGCACAAGCATTCCATGGGGCACTTCTTGGTTCCGGTCAGCACGGGCATCGCCCACAGGCACAGGACGAACCACCTGAGCAGCATCTGGGGAAGAGGGGAAGCCAAAAGCACAGACTCGTTAATGCCACAAAGCGAAGGCGATGGGGACGGGAGGGCGAAGAGAGCGCGGAAATTCTAATTAGTGGGCAGCTTGACGCGAATAGCGAATGTTGGGTTCGTCCCCGCACCGACGGCACTTGAAACTTCTTTCTGACCCTGTTCGGGGGTTGGACTGGCGTGGTCGGACGGCCGGCGGAGAATCTGTGAAAGTGAGAAATTGCATTCATAAATCTCCGCACGCTCGGCCTGCGATGGGGCTCGGGCGAGTCCCGAATTCCTTGGCCGCGCTGTGGAGGGGGCGAAGGAATCCACCGCAGACCACACTCGACTGGCTGGCTCGACTTGAGGACGGTCTCGTCTCGCCCCAACGCCCAGCGTTCGAATCGATGACGGCCCCGGATCCCGTTTTCGCGGCCCGACTCTCGGCCCTCGTTTAATTACCTTCATGAGTTCCGATAAGTCTGCGAAATTAATTCAACGACTGCTATCTGCGGGCCATCCAGGCGCGAACAGGGCGACAGGCGTTTCCAATGTCCTCGTCAGCGGGGCGTGTCGGGCGTATCTGCAATGAGTTCCAACATGGGATACATGATTAATGCGAAATTAAGCAATTTATATGCCACGCTCGGGCCGTTCTGACGTAAAATAAGTCAATTAATCGCCGCAAAGGCTTCATTAAAATCCCCTAAAAATGTTTTCATTTTCGACTCAGATGCCGTCGTCGAGCCGAAATCGGTGCCGGCCATCGGGCATCACCGCCCGGTCGTTTCCGCGGGTGGATGGAATTTCCATTTCGATTTTATTGGAGCATCCGCGTTTATTACCGAAGCGAAGATTACGAAGGCGGGAGAAAGAAACAAATCCTTGGGTGGGAGGGTCCTGGAACGAACTTCGACTACGGCAAGGAGAACGTGGACTTCAGTCTGGGGGACCAGAGCCCGACTGCAGGACTGACTGGACTGACTACAAATGCCCAGGACAATAAATTCATAATGTCACAGTATGCGATTCGATAACTATCGAGCCAATGCCGCAGCAATGGAGGGCTGGATTGCGAGTGTGTGCCGGCCGGGCTCGGCGATAGGAGGGAGTCGGGGTCGGGCTCGGGGTCGGTGGCATTCAACTCTTCCGCTCGGACCCTTCGTCATCGGATGCGACGTGAATTAGCCGTCCCGTTGAGTGTGTAATTGAATACGATAAATCAGACGAGGTCACGCTCGGTGCTCCATGCCATGACGAGCCGAGAAAGACGAAGGCGAAAGGCAGAGGATGCGGCCCGACCACTTCAGAGCTCCAGAGAGGTTTCGCAGGCCGGTGTGGTTTCGGCCGTCCGATTAGTGGCGGCCGCATCCCGATCCTCCGAAGAGCTCGGAGCGCTCGAGTCGCTGAGTCTTAATGGCCACCACTTCCGCCGCGGCCGAGCTCGGCTTGAGTTACATGGGAGCCGTCAGCGGGACGACTTAAAGAGCGCTCTCGCCGAGGCCAGTTGGCCGGCACCGCTCGCTGGAGGTCGCGATCCGCCCCGCGCGAAACCCGATGCCGGGAAGGGAAAGGAATCAGAAGGAAGGTGGAGGGAGGCACCAGAAACCAACTCGGATTTCGGCTCGAATGCCCCGAGTGCCGCCGTTGCAACCGCAGGAACAACAAAGGATCCACTGCGAGCACTTCGCCGGCCGCCCAGATTATCTTCCCGGAAATCATTCAATTAAGACAATCGTCCGAGTCGAGCCGGGCCGAGTCGGGCTCTTTGGCGATTTTTGCCGGATCCATTGGCCAGGTTGCTCCGGCGTACGTTCCTTTGCGGGCAGCCTGGCCGCCAGGCAGCCAGAGTCGACTTCGGCCGGCCTCGTCCTGCGTACGTCTCCAGGCCTATGCTGTGATTTCGCCCCGGTCGAAGGGAGAGAGAGAGGAGTAAGAGCGGGAGTGGGAAATCGCCCGCAGTGCTTCAATTCTCGCTTTTTTGTGCTTCCCTGCCCAGAGGGAGAATTACCATAATTCCGGAGAACTTCCGCCGAGCCTTCCGGAGGGGAGACTCAAGCAAACAGTGGCTGATCTCACTCGGCAAGCCTTCTCGCCTCGCCTGGCTCTAATCCCTTGTTGTTTCAATTTCAACTTCAACACTTTCCTCGCCGCGTTCCGACGTCCTTCCACTCCATTCTATTCCATTCGTTCGTCCTCCCTGCATCCCTGCATTCGCCGTGCGTAGGTTTCTTATTAAATTTTGTTTTTCCTAGTCACGCATTCGTTTACCTTTTGGCTCAGAGCCCGAACGCTGGAAATTGAATGACGCCAGCGAACCCACGCTGCACATGTTGGAGGCTCCCCGCGGTCCTCGGTCCTGTGCTTTGGGTCGGCGGTGCTTGAAGCCGGAAGCCGCGGAAGCTCCTCCTTAATGCCGTGGCAGGGCGGGGACGCCGAGTGCGCCGAGACACCTCGATACCTCAGGAGTTGTGGCTGGTTGAATCCGTCTGATCATGTGTGTGATACCGAGCTTCAGGCGGCAGCTTCGGTGCAGAGATAAAGGATTTGAGCACGCCATCACAGGAATCGTCCGCTGATTCCCGATGACATGTGAAGAGCAGGGAAATATTTTTAGGGCAGGGCATCGAATTCGCTGTGGTTTTACAACAGGGTATGCGGGGACTTCGCATCCCAATAAACTGTCTGTAGTACAATGGAAAATTCTCTGTTCTATTCGTTTATAAAGTAATCCAGATGCTGGCTGAAAATCGGAGCAATTCGTCCTGCGCTCCAATGCACTTCTGGCGAAAATATTGCCGTCGAAGGGATTTCGTGGCAGGTGCAGGGCCGGCAGCACCTCGTCCTGGCCCATAAATTACCATCGAGGGGACGCGAAGTGGGCCAGAGGACTGCAGCAATAACTCTTTCTCCCCTCCAGTCCAAATGCAACAATTTTTTACAAAACCTGAAGTTATTTCGTTCTGTCGCCGGTCGCCGATCGACGGTCGGGGAATTCTCGAAATTATACGATTTTTCGGAATTTTCTGAATTTTCCGAATTTCCGATTTTTTGCAGAATTTTATTCGCGACCATAATGAAGCATAAATGCAATAAATCAATTCGTCTGTTTGTCTGTTTGTACAGGAAAATTGAAAACACGATTTTCCGCCGACTGATTGGCCACCCGGCCCTCGTCCCGCCACCGACGCAGCCACGCACGAGGTTTCGACCCTCTCGCGGCCCTCTAGGGACGAAAGGGCGGCGCACGGCGCGGCAGGGTGGGGTAGGGGAATAATAATTGTCCATGAATGCGTCCATGAATTTTAATGTGCCTTCCAAATAATATTTCATTTTCCCCCGCGCCGGCCCGAGCTTTGTCCGCGTGCTTTTCGTGCCGCGCTGGCCGAAATAAAACAGGAGCAAAAGGGGAAAAAATTGAGATTTATTAGAGAGTTAGGAATTGCCCAGTGGGCGAGGGGCGTCGTGGGGGAAGAAAAAGGCGAAGAACGAAGAGAGGAGAGGCGGCGGGAGCGGCGTCAGTGGTTGTGGAGGCAATAAAGAGTGTTCGACAGGAAATTGAGCGCGAACGGAGGAAATTTATGCCAGAAGACGCCTCGCCTCGCCTCGCCTCGCCTCACACAACCACACATTGGCATTGCAACTTGCGCTGGCGGACCCCACCCGCGTCCCGGCTCCCGACACCCCAGGTGGCGGTGGAGGCAGCAGCAGCTCGACAACATTCGAAGACGATTAACGTCGTGTCGCTTCATTATCCCCATGGCCGGGTGGCCGCATGTTTGCATTCGGTGCATCTGTTCGGTCGATTCGTGGTGCGCCACCCGGCCGAAGAACTCCAGAGCTGACCGACCTCGTCCGTCCTCCGACGGCCCGACGACCCGGCGACCCCCTCCCTACAAACGCCGTAGGCAACACTTTTCTTCGCAACTCGTTACACTCCTCAAATCCGCAACGACTGCGGCCAAAAGTTCGTTCGAACGAGCAGCACGAGCCAACCATGAGAACGAGAGCTAGGGAGAAGCAGAGAGGGGGCGATGTAGAGGGGGAGCACGTATGCGTGTGTGTGTCCGAGCACAACCACATGCACGTATGGGGCGCGTGCTGCCCGCCTCCGGCGCCGGAAGGACCGACCACACGTTCGCAAGTAATAGCTCAAGTATTTAATCCTTTGCCTGGCAAATGTTTCCCAAGGACCAATGATTGGCGACCGAACGTACGAACGACCGAACGAACGCGTTGGCTTGTTTTCGGTGCTGATAAAACGGGATTAGCTTCCAGACGTGCGTGTTTTAAAGATTAGGCGGCGCTCCACGGGCGCATCCGTCCCGAGGTCGATGGGGCGAGAGTGACGGGAGTACGGACGGGGGATCGATGCAGCTTGGCCGCAGCTTTAAGGGACCGATTTAAAGCACCGGAATCCCCTGGATCCTCTCGCCCACAAATACATTTCCATGCCCTTCTGGACCTCTGTCAGAGGAGAGCAGAGCCAAGAGAAAAGATTGCTCCTCCATCAGGGAATTCCCACATGCGATGGCGGTGGTTCCTCTCTGTGGGTGAAAAGTCCTTTGCATCTGCTCCACTCTCGCCAGCCAGTCGAACGCCACGCTTCGTTCGCCTTGTTTTGCAGCTCTTCGCCATTGCAAATCACTCGGCGCAACAAGGGAGAAAGAAGTCACCTCACACTGTTACACATTTGAGAATTTGTTGCGATCCATTGATTGAATTCCCCGACCTCGCCCCGTCCTCGTTGTTGTCCCGGATTCGGCTGCCTCGTTTATCGTCCTTCGCACTCGTCTTGTGTGACGAGGAGGGAATCGAGAATAAAAGGATTTTGAATGCTCCGAACACACACAGGCAGACACCGCGCGTCAATCCACAGGATGTCTCGAAGCCATGGAGGAGGCGAGGACGACGACGAGGACGGGAACGAGTACTCGTCTAATATGTTTCTGGGGCTCCGCTGTTCGATTGCGCCCTCGGAGTTCGACGACGACGACGGCGACGCCGACGCTTGTTGACAAATCCATTTTTGTTTTCTAACAAAATTTCCATTTCTATTGTTGCTGGAACTGCTAAACTCCGCGGAACAACATCCAACCTCAATCTGCGGCCCGGGCTTCTTCTGCTGATAGCTGTCTGTCAGTCGGTCTGTCTGTCTGTCTGTCTGTCCGTCCGTCAGTTGCAAGTTTCAAATTGTCTAAGGAGGAAAATACACAAAGTTTTCAATGGAAACTCGACGATAGGAAAACACCAGAGCTCGTGGGCGCGAGGAGCAGGTGGAGATTAGTAGGAAATGCGGGGACGAAGACGATGGCAGCGAGGACAGGTTGCTTCTACTTTAATGGCTGAGGCGGACCCACTTCCTGCAAATAACGGGAGTTTAGAAGTTGCGCCAGGAGGACGCCGGGAAGGGAATACCAATTTTCTAACGAGGAGCTGTAGGTTTAATAGATGCAGATCGGAAGTTGTACAGGGACATAGAGCAGTGTTCAGAACTGGAGAGGGTTGTAGGATTTCAGCAGGAGTCGAGGCGAGAGTAACAAGGATGTTAGCTATATTTGAAAGTTTGTGTTTTGCTCTTTAAGGGAGCGAAAGACTAAACTCAAATGTTCGCATGAGTTAGTGGCGTTGGTTCGTCAAGCGTCCCTGACTTCGGAACGGCCCAAACACTCATGTAAAAGGGTTCGCCCGCATTCGTGATGAGTTGGAAAAGCACTCATGACGTATTAATTAGCAATTATGTTCGGTGTTTCCCCCATTACCCGTGCACTCGGTGGCCCCAAACACAACATGTGCCTTCCAACCGAATGGACTAAAACTGGGAAAACACCCTTAAGCAGGTGGCACATTTAATTAACCAGGACATTTTTTACCCGACGCCTGGGTCGGCGCCTGTCTGGGCCCACAGAGACGTGGCGACGTGGGTGGTGGGGGACGGCAGCCGGAGAGGATGTGGAGGAATGTCAGGCACACGGAAGCGGGACCTGCGACCGCGGCCTGGGAAGACAGCGCGAACGAGGCTCGGCGCTAATTGTTTCCGATGTTAATTAAGCGACACGGCGCAAGTCTAGCGAAACCGCAAAAGGTCGTGAGAGTCTTGGCGGGACGGCAGGCGGCGGAACAGGGGCGGGACGCCCACGCCCCCTCCTAGACACGGCATCGCCGTCTTAAGAGCATGTCACGCTGCCAGAAGTCTTCTTGGAGCTTATTTTTCACTTTTATTTAACTTTCTTTCAATTTAATTTCATCAATTCTCACCCCGCTACCCGCCCCCTCCCACGGAGTGTGCCATTGTGGCGAGTTGGGGCCTGCGGTTGGGGCCCCGAAACACGGCGGTTGTCATGTCGTAATCTGCTCTCGTTTTGCTGGCAGTTCGAGGAGTTTCCCACGTTCGCGACAACCCACTTGTGGTCTCTCAAGGGGATGGTTTCCTCTCCATCGCTTCGAGATCCTTTGGGGGCTAATTATTATTACTCTTATTGGTCGTCGTTGCCATTTCCTTGCGAATGCACAATTCACGAACGAAAATTAAACCCTTTTTCCAACGGGGGAGGAACTCGACCCTTGGCAAGGCGTCAATTTCCGTTCCACCGTCGACAGGACATTCATCACTCCCCGGCCGCCCGAATAAAAATACCACAAACGCATCGACCCGGTAGAATAAGTAGGGAGCCTTCGAGGACCTGCCGAAAGTTGAACTCATACCTCCAGCGTCCTTCAGCGTTCGAGATGAACGAAGATATTTGAAATTCTCCTCCCAGGGCGACGTTGAGTTATTGGGGAATTTCACTTGAACGAACGAAACTTGGGCGAGGAGCGAGCATTTGGAAGGATGCGCAAATGGATGTTGTTTTAATAAATTGAAAAATTAATAAAGGACTCTCGACGAAACGGAAAAAGACGGGGAGAGGTAGGGAGAGGGAGGTAGGGTCGGAGTCTAGTGCTGCAGTAGGGAAAATTGAAATATAAATAATTCCTCGGTAGGAAGGTTAGCGGATGGTCTTTGCAAATGCTCTGAAAGACTTGTCATTAGACGGAAAATTTGAGGACTCAGCTGAGCAGGGGACTCTTCGTCAGGACGACGGCCTTTGAGAACATTTCCTGAATGTCTTTTTGCATGTGAACTGATTGCGATATTTGAGTACCTGCAACTGCTCTAAAATTCGAGCTTTATTTTCGAGCTCTTGGGCGAGTGAGAGTCCAGCATTTTCACTAAATTTTCTGGACGTAATAAAAAGGTAAGACCAAATTTGTCGACATCACGTCATATGTGAATGCTCCGAAGCTCTGAAGCTCCGAAGTTTTCTCAGGATTTGAACAATGCCAAAAGTTTGCCTAATCCAACAGGATTCGTAGTAAGTCGGCTAGTTGGATTCCGCCTGGCCTTGGCTCGCTCCGGCTCTGTCGTAAAATTAATGCGAAAAGTTCTGAATTGTAGCAAAGTTTTCGAATCGAATCGACGAATAAACATTTTAAATGCTCGAAGTAAATGGCAAACACTGGACCGAATCTACAGGAGAGGAAACATGGGAATTTTCGGAGCACGATCCCAGATGTAGGGAAGGGCTTTGAACTGTCAGGGAAGCCGTTGGTGGGTCGCAAACTAATACGATGATGGAAATAATTAATTCGCCCCGGGCATAGTTTGACAGCGCAATGCAGGAAAATCCTCGGAAAAGGAAGGCGCCTCCGACCCGCCGTCCAGATCGAACACTCGACCTCCACCCACCCACTATCGATGTCATGACGGCCAGTCGATGCGCTGCGAACGGCCCCAATGGGGTCATATTTCATCCGTGACACTTTGTCATAAATACAGGGTGCTTCCACTGCGTCCGACGGCGGCGCGGACCTGCTGCGGCGAAGAGGGCGAGCGTGAGGTCGAGGGGTGGAGTTGAAAGGAAAGGATGGCGATTTTTAAGAGCGTTTGTGTGTCGGATTGATTAATTGCTCCACGGCTCCTGCGATCGGGGTTAGGGGTGGCAGGCCCAAGGGAAGGGAGAGTGCAGGAAGGGGCTTCATTGATGGATGGAGCTGAATTCCAATGCTTTGTGTCGCTTTAATGATTTGTTCGCAGGACATTAGCGCGGACTTAAAGGGCGCATTAATTGAAATCCCACGAACGAATCCGTTCGCTTTCGCTGACAGTTTAATTGACGAACGCGCCTCTGCGCGGGGCGGTGGAGACGGGCGGGGTTGGCATCGAGATGGGGCCATTGAGATATTGTTGACGGCGACGGCGCTGGCCGCTGATTAGGCAGAAGGGTTGCGAAATTTGCACCCACTGATTACGAGCCCATGATTGATTAACGGGGAATGGCGAGGGGGTCGATTCCGGGCATGTTGATTGGCAGCCTGTCACGGGCTCAATAATTGAAATTTAATTTCACCGCGCCCTGACCTTGGCTCCGATTGGCCTCCCCCACCCACTTGAGGGGCGCCGCGCGGCCCTGGCCGAGTGCAGCTCTGGACGTTCAGGTTTACTTAAGCTTTCTGGCTCTCTCGCTGTTTGCTCCCTCCGACCATGATCGATGGCGACGTCCTGATTGAGTTATGAGAGGGTCGGGCGGTCGCCCGGCCGACCTTCGCGAACGCCCGGTGGCAGGCTCGGTCTCTTTGATCTCTCGCTCCTCTGTGGCTCTCTCTCCCTTCACGATTCTCCGTTTCCCTGTCAATTACCTACGACGACTGTTGAACAAACTGTCTGCAACTCCGCCCCGGCCGCATTGCTCCTCCGGAATACCCGACTTCCAACATCAAACGGCATCGAGCCTCCGGGTCCCGAGTCCGCTGCGACGACGTCGACGCCCAAGGAGTCGAGCGACGCCATGTCGGGCCGGCGCAAGGACTACTAATGCCCGTAATGTCCCTCGATATAAACCTATTATAAGCCAGCCGCTCACAAGGCGTGTGGCTGTGGACGAAACGCACGAGCTGTGGGAGTTGGAGGGAGACGACAGTCTGTCTGTCTGTCTGTGTGTATGGGCGAGTGGGCCAAGTGCTGACAACAGGCTCGGTCTCCGAAACCAGGACTGCCGGCTCGGCCCGACCTCGGCCACTGCTTCGCCGGCTGTCGAGAAAACGACGGCGGCCGCAACAAGGCAACGACCAACTGCCAAGGAGGAAGGACCAAAGACCAAGCAACAAACGGCAGGCTTCGCGGGCGCGGACTTCGGGCGAGTCCTTAAATGCTCGAAATTGCCGACATGGGATTTGGGTGGCATTTGCAAGAGATAAGCTCCTGCGGTTGGCTTATCTGCTCGCCAGAGATTTATTTTGGCCCTCCGTCCGATTGAAGAAGAGCCGCTCGGAAGGACTCGAAAATCGGGTGGCAACGACGGATCCTTGACTCTAGGACTCCGCACGTTTGTCCTACTTCGGGTCCCGCTCATCGCACATTCGCACACACCCACACGCGCCAATTCGCAATCAGTATTCATTGAATTTGAATCTATATTTATTTGGATACTTGCATTCGAGTCATGGCTGCGTGGAAGGCGGCTGGGAAGCGAATCAGGGGGTGCGGCACATGCAAAACCCTCGCCCACGTGGCTGGGGCGACGTGCACCGGGCCCGTCCTCGTCCTCGTCCTGGTCCTGGTCCTGGTCCCCGTCGCAGGCGGCAGGAGGTGCAGGGCGCAAATTGCGAAAACATGTTCGTGTGTGCGGGAGGGCGTGCGTGCATGTGTCTGCGTGAGGGTATGTGTGCGTGCGTGTATGTGTTGTGTCGAGTGCGAAAGCATGCAACACGCTCGGCAACACAAACATCGACACTCAATAAATACGCAGTGGCGGATGTGTAAAAAGTAGCAGATTTTCGGAGCAGCGCACGAGGCGCCTCGCAATGTGGGTTTTTGCCGCTGCCACGCCCCCAGTCGGCGTCACGTCGCCCGCTCCCTACTCCCGCCCACACCCACACCCACACCCCTCAGCGTCGTCATCTTTCTTCATCTCGGTTCGCATTTCCTTTGACAATCAAGCAGCCGTAACGCCGACTCGCTCGCTCCCTGCAACTCCAGCCGAGGTCCTCGAGAGTGCTTCGTCCTCACTCTCACCCTCATCCTCGTCCTCGACTTCGACTCGACTCGACTCGACTCCCTTCCAGCATTGTTGCCTCGCTCTGCGCTTCGAGCGTGCAAAGTTCTTTATTCACTTGATTAAGAGCGCTCTCGTGCTCCCGTCCCTCTTTATCTGTGCCTCTGTCTGTCCCTCCGTCCGTCTGTCCGTCTGTCCGTCAGTCTGTGTGTCTTTCTGCCTGCCTGACTCTGTATTCAGTTAGTCATGTGTGAAGTCGAGCCAGCAGAGATCGAATCGGCAACGCGAGTCCTCATGAAATCCACTCACCTCCTGCAGGCTCCGGTTACTCGGAGGCTTCGTCGTCGTGGGGGCGGCCTCGGGCAGGATCGGGTTGACGATCATCCGATTCCTAACCTGAGCACTTTACGACGATTTGTGACTGAGGCCAGGCGTCACGAATCAGGCCAAACGCCCGAAGCTCATCCGAAACAAGAGCTATCCAGGATCTGCATCGACAGCTGCGAGAATTATAAGAAAATTGAAGTCCTCCACGTTGTCGCACCATTCGCCCGGACCCAGAGGGATCGTCGGCTTATCGGCCAGGTCAGGAGATAATGAATCACATATGAATGGGGCAATTAAGCGGTTGATTAAAATGGAAAACGAGCAGAAAATCACTTGCATGGCTTGCACGAACACACGCAGACATCCGCGCTGGCAGGGCATTGATAAGGATGCCAGGGAATCTGACGACCTGACTCGGTGCACGGAGGGGCGGTCGGAAGAACTCACGCCACACGCACGGACTCAATTACTGTAGCGAGACGACTTCTTCTTAACCCCAAGGTATTAGTGTCAACACTCGCCGGCGTCGAGAGCTGTTGTTCCTTGAAGAACGTCATCCCCAACTCTCCGGACGCCGCATCTCTCGGGAGGACCTCGGCCACACTCACTTCGTGTGCAGGACTCGACGTGCGACGACGGCGACGGCGTCGCTGACTCACGATGGCGAGCTCAATAAACGGAAACTGTTAATGCTCGAGTCCATCCTTTTCTCTCCCTCTCTCTCTCTCTCGCCACCTTCGGCGGGAGCGCGTGAGGATTGAGAATTTTTAATTAAGGGCAACAAAGAAGCCCTCGAGGGTCGCGGCGATGGCTTCATGCCGACGACCCAGAACCGGGTCCCGACCTGCACTTGGCCCGCTCCTGCCCCCACGAGTGGGCGCCAACCTTAGACTCAGGCGGCGAGAGTCCTTCCCCGGATTAGGACCTTCCGTCGTAGTGATGCCTGCTCGTTCAAGTGCGCCATGGCCGTTCCTCCGTGGCTGTCTGTCACCGACGACGTCGTCAGACTGCGGTGTGTCCGAGCAGAAGGCGAGGCCAGTGGAAAGTTTGCCGCTCGCCGCACCGGGAAAAGTTAGCGGACGACTGCCATCCGCATTATTTTTAAGTTGTGGCTTTGGGGAAATAATTGAATCACACGAGTAGTCGTCGAACGCATGCATGGTTTGGCATGGCCAGGGACCGGTTTTTGTCTGTCGTCGATTAAAAATGCAGAGCGTTCCGAATTTGCCGGGATGCGGCGACGGACTCGTCCTGATGCGTCTCGACCGTAATGGAAAAACTTCTCTGGAATTCGTTTAATTTCGATGTTTCCGACAAACTCAAACTCCGACTCAACTCGATTCAACAATGAAGGTCTCTCGGTCTGTGACGGTGCTGGTGTCGGTCCTGGTGTCTGTGTCCAATTACCTGGGGCCCCTCCGCGCTCCAGACACCGGTCGCCGCAGACAAACGACATCCGTTCAATGTTGACGTAACCAGAAATAAATTTGATTAAATTCTAAGTTTCGCAATTGCTCCCCAGGTTGTTTGGTAAACTGAATCTCGTCGCACCACCCGCAAATATCCAAAACTCCGGGCAAACTCAACTGATCGAGTCGGAATGCAATGGAAGTATTGTGTAATTAGAGCTGTGTTAGTCCTGCGCCCGATGGACCACGGAGACGTGACGTCGTCTACTTGCGTAATTGGAGCTTCCGATGAACTCCGAACGTCCCGCCCACTTCCGGCCAACCGTCCGTTGTCTGTCCGTCCGTCGACCCAGAGCCGTCGATTTTCACACAAAGTCACAATTGCTGTCGAAATGATGAATAATGAAATGTACACTTGAGCAAATTCATTTCGGAATCGAAAGCAAATCAAATTCGGAATCGAAATCGAGTCCTGTGCTGTGCTCTATTGTCCGAGAGCAATCGAGGCTCTCGAGGGCACATCGAACGCCTCTGCTTACCATTCGAAAGCCATTTGAAGTCGTCTCGATGTCGGGTGGTTTTCCGACAGCTTAAAAATAATATTTAATAATGTAAATTGAAATTACAATCGAAAATAAACAATTTTCATGCCATTTGTTGGACCACAAACCTCACCCCCCCACCACCGGACGGGGCTCCAACGAGTGGCCCGAAGACGTTGCCAAGTTTCAAATATTTGGCTGGGCCAAGGGCCGTCGAGGAGGAGGCTTCAGTTAAGAGAGTGCAAACCGGTCCTCGTCCTGGCGACGCCGGCCGAGCGCATTCGTCGATGCCCGAGAGCCGGAGATAATAATTTTCAGGTGTGCAGCGTCGGCACAAACGTGAATTTGATGCGAGGGAACCCGTCAGCCGGGCCAGTGCATCTCGCAGGGACCCCTCCTGGTGCCCAGCCTGTCGGTCTAGGACGCTGCGGCTCCAGCTCGTCCTTACAAGGACTTCGACAAAAACGCAATCTTATCTGGACTGGTATGAAGTTATAAAATAAACGGATCATGTGATTGTCTGTCTGTACGATTGTATGTGCGGCTGTGTGAGTGCTCTTCTGAGGATGTGCCAATGGCACCGGATGTTGGGTGTGAGAGTAAGTGGCAGACTCTGTGTGTGGCTGTGGCTGGTCTGAGTGTGTGACTCGGTGTCTCTGTGGGAGTGGCGAAGATAAAGAAATGCTGAAAATACTCCCTGCTCCTTTTGCGGCATTAAATGAAAGTTTTATGAGTTGCACATAGACAGCTCTCTCTCTCTCTCTTCCTCGCTTGCCCTGGATATCCGTCTCTCTCTCTCTCTCTCTGTTACAGTCTATTATGGAGTACCGCCATACACCCTCATCTCGGGAGGGACTTTCAGGGGCTTATGCCGATAGTTTATTATGAGGAAAATTGAAAACATTTCCAAGCGGAAGTCGGGGGAGCGGGCAGCGCGCACTCGGAGACTGCGCCGAGTCCTCGGATCACCGAAATTCGATGTGAAATATTTCCGGGAGCTGCAGGAAGTTTATGAAAAATTTATTGCACCGGCGGCAAACAAAGGTCGCCTCGAGCGGGCCCGGTGGGGAGACGCCGTGTGGTGCCAGACAGTTGGTCTGAGGCATTTGGTCGTCGCGTGGGAAGAACCTCGGCCTCGGCCGCCATAAGACGACGTCCTCTTTCCCCCGCGTGATTTGTGCCCCTGAGTAAGTGAGGGGTGTGCGGAAATGCCGGTCGACCCACGGTCTAAAGGCCTGGTTAACATCGGCTCAAAGAGCGGTCCAAGTGTTTGCACTTAGACAAAGGGATTCCGCCGCTGCCGAGCACGAGCCTCAGCCCCAGCCCCGGCGGAGGTGGAGGCGAGGAAAAATGTCCTTGCACTGTGTGCAGTGCACAAAAGGGACATTTGCGTGGGTTTGCAACTTGGCCTCTTTGTCCTCGTGTCCTCATTTGTGCTCTCGTGCTCTCGCGGCCCCTTGCTGCAGTTACTCTCGTAATTATGTTCTCATTGCGCACTTAACACCGAAAGACCGACCTCCTCCAACAGGCTCCACCCATCGGGACCCATGTGACTGTGTCCCTCTGTGTGTGTGTGGGTGGCATTTTTCATTTGGCGATGTTTTCCGTGCGTCAAAAGGCCGGAAATTGGGTCAAAACAGCCGAGCCGCCATCACTTAAAGCCAGTGGCCGGATCTGCTCCTCGACGGTCCCAATGCCCTCGAATCGAGAGACCTGGTTTCGGATTTCGGGAAAAGAGCACAAGGGAGTATGAGGGATGCGAGAGTGGGAAGGACTGTCGGGGCCGTGGGCGAAAACAGAGGCCGCAGAGAAGCAGCCGGCGATGCAAACGGCCGCTCGAACGCCTCATTTAGCAGCAAATTGCGCCCTTCGGAGCCATGCATACGTAATTCGCTTATCCCCGATCCACGACCCCCGACCGCCGTGTCCTGATGCAGTCATAATTCGCGTCCCCTGACCCTTTTGCGGATCAGTGGGCTTTCAACATTATCACGGCCGCCGCCTTCGACGACCAGGGTCGGTTCCGGGCGGATTAAGAGGATCCGCCAGCTGGGGGCGGTATCGGAAACACGGCATGCGGCGATTTAATAATCATTTCCAGGACGACTCGAGCCGCGTTTATCAAGCAGCAGGCACGCGTCCACCTTGCGCGACGGCCTGAGTCCCGGCGGCGAAAGGGTCGGCGGGGGCCCGACTCCGTTCGGCCAATTGGGACGTAACAAATTGTTATGGCCGCTTATGTTAATACCTTTTTAAGCAGGCCCTAATGAGGAAATAAAAGAAGTCCGAGCCCGAGTGGTCGAGACGTGCCCGGACCAACCCTTTGAGGGGCGGTCGGTCGTGTCTGTTTCGGAATCGTTCGTTGTTCGTGCCGGCGTCGATTGCAGCGAATCTCGGCCGAACTACCCGTGATGACCACATCAAACGAGTCGCGCCCGAGCATAAATAGAGCATTAGTGCGCGGCCCCCCGCCCCTAGTGTGTGGGACGTGCAGGGCCTCGGGCGAGATCCTTAAAACTCTTGCTGTGCTTCTCACATAATTACGATCCGCCCCGAAAATCCCCTGCGGCAATGGCAATTTAAGTGTCGACCCGAGAAATGTATTTGAAATCAAAACAACTTGGAAATAAATTTAAGAAATTAATAAAAGATGAGCGCCATAATGTCCTTTTGCCGTTTGATATGCACGTCCTTCGGCTCTGTTTGACCTTTTCCCCTCTCCTTGCTCTCCTCCTCCAACTCGCCGCCGACATGTCCTGCGGGACGGAAATCTGCGCCAACTACGAGGGAATTTTCGATCCCTTTTTATGGTATCCTTCGGCTGCCAGAGCCGCTGGGGAGCCATCACGTGGCCATGGGAAATGTATTACTTTCGCCATGATGCCCGGGGTCAATTTGTCACATGTACAATGAAACAAATTCCGAGTTTCGTCGCCGTCGCAGTTGTCGTCGACGTCGCCGGAGGAGTGAAACTTGAAGTGGACCGGAAACACTGCGGAGTTTTCGTGTACGACGTGGGCAGGACGCGGAGAGCTCGGCGACGAGGGCCGGGTGTTTGGGCTTCCACCACCGGCTGGGACTCCGGTCACTCGTGATCCACTGAAGGAATCAATGCGGAGTCCGGGGTCACCGACTTGAAGGAGTGAAGAATCAAATTCTCTGCGGATATTAGGTTCCCGATTCCCAGCGAGGGTCCTCGGACATGCCGGCCAGCCGCACCCCGTGCACGGGATTTCCTCCTCGACCACGACTTGTCTACAGCTCATTCATCGTTCATCGGTGAAATGGGCCTCTTTTACGACTGATATCACACAACATCATCGCCCTCAGAACTAATAAAATATTCTATTTCGTCCTGGCCATTCGTCCTCTCAGGTGGCCGGGCTCGAGCGGCCGACGACCGGCGGTTGGCGAGCAAATAGATTGAATTTATATATTTGTGTGTGCAGCCGTTTTTCATTTCATTTCTGCCTTCGCCTCCAGACTCGAGTGTTTTTTTTTTTTTGCCTTTTTGTTTTTCGTTTATTTTGTTGGCCTGGCTGCGTCGTTCCCGTTCGAGGCCGAAAAATATGTCCCTTGTCGTCGTCCCTCGACCGCAGCCAGCAGAGGGTTCGCGAATTCCTCGCATTCCTCGCGTTCCGCCCCCGCTGCCGCCGCTGTCCGAATGGATTTCTCAATCATTTTGTGGCCTGGAAATGGCTGCGAATTCCGATAGCGACTTCCGGTCGTGCGAGTCCTTTCGGTCCGTCCGTGCACGGGAACCAGAGCTGGAATCCGAGACGAGCGGAAGTCGCTCGTCTGGGCCTGGGAACTATTGGCGATGAATTGCTATTGCAACGCCAGCGAGGGATTGGGCCAAGGCTGAGATGAGCGGGCGAAAGGATCAGCAGGCGGCCGGCCGTAGGACGAAGGCGGATTCGAGGATTTTCTTGATTATCCGACGACGCTTGACGGAAATCAGATGAGGAAATTGTGTCTGAAAAGTTCGGATATTATAATACAAAGGGCGAGCGCCGTCCTTGGATGCACTTGCGGTCTAGTAAGAGAAGCTCAGGCACCTGTCTGTCTGGCTGTCAGTCCTTCGGCTGGGCTTGGTGAAGCTGCCTGTCTGCGTCTGTCAATCAGCAGCCACTTAGGCGTTATAACGAGTTCCCGGCACCGACCCTCGCCCCGGCCGCCGTTTAACCAACTTCCTGCCAGCCACTCGTGCACGCGATACACGCGAGGAGAGGGTTTTGTACAGCTCTGCGGGACATCGGGAGGCCTTGAGAGGCCTTTACTACTCTCGAATGTGGCCACACATGTACATCAACGGCACACACACACACACACACATCTGTCGTAAAGTCGAGTTTTTTATTCCGGTTTAATTTCATGAAATTCTAATGAGTGTTTGCCGAGAATCATAATTGTATCACATGAACAACCGTTGCAGGGCTACAGAAATTCGCATAAACTAAGGTCGAGAATTACGACGCAACTAATTATGCCGATGATGAGCTCTCGAGCCCCGAAATATGCGGACAAAATTAAGCAAAGTGTAATTTTTGAGGCTCTGTCGTTGTCGTTGTCGATGTCGTTGCAGGAAATGTAAAATTCCATGAATTTCAACGGATCCATGAAAAGATCGTAAAACCTTGCTAGGGTTACAAGGAAAATCTTCCACCTCCTGCCACCGACTTCCACGAGACGTTGGCTGGATTGAAGACCCTCAAATGGAACTCCGGGTTTAACTCCGGGAATTAGACTGAGCGAATATTCACTTGTCAGTAGCTGGTTCAAAGACCTGAATCGTCTTCTGAAAAACGTAGTTTGGTGGGGCCAAGTGCTGCGGCCAAATATTTTGTCCTTGGGGCCTCCAACAGATTCCGAGCGCGACCCGGTTGAGTGTTATTGATATTTTATTTGGAGCGCCAAGCGGACCCCTTCATCATCAGCAACAATATCAATGGCAATAACAACGGCGGCAATCTCGGCAAAGGATGCCAAAATAAAAATAATGCCAGGGCAGCGCCGGGGCCAACCGTATAGAGAAAAATCGTGGGGAAAGTGGGGGAAAAATGCAAAACTCGCAAAACACAAACACAAGGCCCCAATGGATCGGAGGTGGGCCGGGGTGGAAAACAAAAACACGAAAGTTGGGGCAGCGTCGCCGACAAAAAGCTGGAAAGAACTCCCAGAAGTATGCAAATAAAGCAACAATCGTTTGGAACTCTTTGGCGCGTGCACTAAAAATTTCACAGAAGCCATTTTTCAGCAAATTTGCGAGAATTGATTTGGATTTTCCCCGGCGCCGTTTCATTTCATTTTCGATCTGCTCTTCCAGCACAGCTCAGCGAAAATAATTCGAGAGCAACAATTGAGTCAATTTCGCCCCACGTGTCTGCGAGGTTTCATCGCATGCTGATGAGGCGAGTCTGATCCTCCCAGAACCCACAGCCATGAGTTTTCCATATTTCGCTAAGTGGACCGAAATCCCACAAATAACCTTAGTTTTATTTTCGAAATTATTCCGTCGTCCTTTTGACTTTTTCTCTTGGCACACGCTACCGTTGCGACGAGAACATTCACAGCCGCTTCTAGAGAACATTCTTGGGAGCTTCAAAGTGAAGGTTGCATATATGGAGATCTTCGGTGAGAAACCTGAAGTCGTGGCGAGGTCACGGGGGAGGGTCTGAAGGGATTCCGGGCCACTGACTCTTTCCAGGATTCGTCAAAGGACCCGAGACCCGAGAATCCCGTCGTTCGTTCAAGGAACTTCATCAAAGTTCAGCAATCTTAAACTAAACCGTTTCGTTGGATGTAATCCAGTTTGCGCGAGCTCGTGGTTCTTTCAACGCAACCCTTGCTTGACGCATGTCGCATTGGGCGGGGAATGAGTCGAAGTTCGGATACATTCAAAGTTCACCCCACCCCCGCCCCTTGATGGGGTGGGCTGCATCTTGCTGAGGAGTGCGACTCAATCATGTGAAACTGCTGCCTGCATGGGTTCCAGCTTCGACTCAGTGTGGGCCAAAGGACGAGTTCCAGCGTTCGACGAATGAAGTGTTTAACTCTCGAAATATTTCCACACTAAAAACGACCGCACAATTCGGTTGTTAGGCCCGCAGTTCGTTTATTTAAATGCGAATTCCCGGCATTCCTCTCGTTGTTGTGGCCGCCTTTGTGTGGAAGGTCGAGGTTTTCAAATCCAGCCCCCGTCAGTGGGCGACGGCTGAAATGTGCGCGTGTGAGTGAGTGATGAGGATTCCGAGAATCATTTTGCAAATCAGCCGATGTGTCCTGGGCAGATAACATTCGATTGAAATGCCTGGAATAACCACGATGCCAACGACTCGGATTGCGTTGACGTTGAGCGCGACAGGTTGAGCCGGGGACTTAATTGACAATCAAACTTTGCCGGCGTGACCAGCGGAATCGAGATCGCGCTCGCGCCACACGACGCCATCCACCTTCTGCAGTCCTTGGCCATTTGGCGTACGACCGACCAAGCCCGAAATTTCTCCTGGTGCCAACAGCCTTTAAGGAGCCGCTTTAACGGCGCTCCTGGTGGAGAACGAGGAAAGGGGCGGGGCGCCCGATATTCCTCGGTCGGACCGGCGAGAAATCGGGCTCTATTTCGAGAATTATAAAGCGATTTGTTGACAAATTGTTTTCGTCATTGAATAAAGCGATTACGCGTGACTCGAATCGGCGGCTGCGACTGCCGCGTGGGGCGTTTCGGGCGTCGAGGGTTCTGGCGAAGTGGCGGCGGCTGCTCCTATCTCGCCTAGTATCACTTCATCTTCGTCATCGGCACACACTCGGGCCCTCGGGCCGCGGGACGGACCGCGGTGGGGCCGAGGCGGGGCGAAGGGCGTCGGCATCACGTCTGCGTTGTAAAAGAGCGACGAGCGCAAATCACGGAGCAACCACGAAGACACCAACAACAACAACAACAAAGAGAACCGGGCGAGGGGCGGCCCGACTCAGCGACAACCGCGCCATAAACAACAGCGGCGACGACATCGCGACACGACGCCACGCGTCTGTCAACAACACTTGGCTGTCTGGGGCGATAATTGCGCCATCTATGAGCAGATAAACACACAGCCAGAGCAACAACAACGGCCGCAGCAACAACAAGCTCGTCGCCAAATCTCCACTTGCCACTGAGCTGCGCCATGATAAATGAATCTGGTTTCAATATCGCTTTTTTGGCTGTGGGTCCGAGGAGTCGCGGGGCCTCGGCAACTGTTGACGCCGGCTGATTAGCGTCCGTCCAGTCCAAGTCCTGGCCATGCTGGATTATCCTCCAGCCCCCTCCCACGGCCCGGCGATTGGCCGTGTTTGAAGATGATTAAACGGACTGCGGTGTGGATGGGACGATGGATGGCCGGCTCCCACATCTATCGCGGCAATAAATTTGGGTGGGTGGGCGCTGGAGACGTCACATGACCCCATTGTCGCCAGGCTCCAGGCTTTGTCTCCTCTCCAGCAATTGCGCCCTCTCCCACCGTTTAGGCGACTGCATCCGGCGGCGGCGCCCCAATTGGAGCCGAAAACAAAGAATGTTCCATTAGTGTCAACTTGGCAGCTCGTTCGGAGCAACATCGAACAATTTGCAAGCCAAAGCGCCCTGCGCTCCTTATTTATTCACCCAGCCCAACCACCGACCCCCTGCCCGGCTGCCATTCGCCCGTTCAAACATTCACCCGTTCAACCATTCACCCGTTCAACCATTCACCGATTCAACCTTGCACGATGCACCCACTGTGTGCCCTGCCCTCCGTCTTTCGGCGCGGCTGCTTTACATAATAATAGTTGCCTCATAAATAGCTGCCAGCGAGCTCGCTTTGTTTACTCCTGTGTTTACTGCCTTGCACCCTCCCTCCCTCGATCTACCCCATCCCCTTCCCTGAGTCGGCCATCGGTGTTTTTGCTCCAGCGCATCCTTGCCGCCGTGTCTGTCTTGCTTCTAGTCCTGGCCCTCCTCCTCGTCCGTGCCTCGTTCTTGAGTTCCTTCTTCCTCTTCGCTGTCTCCTTCTTCGCCGGCGCCTCCCGCGCTCCCCTCTTGAGCCACTTCGCTCGAGCAGCTGCTCATAACCGTAATTTTCTGCACATTTCCCATGGTTTCTCGAACCAGTTGCTGTTGCTGTTGCTCTGGCTGTGGCTGTGGCCATAACAAATGGGGCTCTTCTCGCTGTTATCCGAGCTGAACCCCTGAACTCCCCGCGGTGGGGACGAGTGGGGCCCGGTGGAACTTGAGGTCTTTGGCGCCGCTGAAAATGGCTTTAAAAACACGGTTGACCCACAGCGTGGGCTCATTGATCGACGGCCGCCCTGGGCGTCCCAATTACGCGGGTCCATCGGGAGTTCAAGAAAGTCCTCCGGTGTCGGAGGAAGGACCGGGCAAAGGAGCTTCGACTTTAAACTCGTTTGCCTTGCCGGCGCCGTGTCGTTAGCCGCGAATGGCGTGAATCCGGACTTTTTGCCACAACTCAATCTCGGCCCGCAGTCAAACCCAACTAGTCCATAACTCAATTTCACGCCCCGCAACTTTAAGGCCATTTCTCCGGCCCTACCTGGGCCCCTCCTCCTGCTTCCGGTCTTCCCACTTTCCCACGCCATAGCCCTCGTCCTCGTCGTAGCCGGCCCATAAATCGAACTGACGTCAACACGTCTATTAAAAGTTTTCGCATCGGGCCGCTTCCCCTGTCGTCAACGCCGACGCCGCCGCCCCCGCCTCCGCTCGTCCACGCCACGACGATGACTGGCTGCTGGAAGCAGTCGACTTTTAAAGTTCGTGGCCGGCTTCCGCCGAGCAGGGACAGCGACGAAGCCGACGAATGCGAGGCTGGTCCGGACGGCACGGGTCGAGGCGCAGGAACGGAAACGATTTGCTTCATTTGGCTGCATCGAGGGCCGGCCGGCCGGCGGTCGGGGCGGCAGAGAAACGCCTCTGGTGGAACGGAAGCCGGCGGAGGCGCCCGGAATGTCGGGGTGCCCGCCGCAGCGCAGGTGCACGGGAGGAGGAGCGGGGCTGGGCGTGGCGGCCGCAAACAGACCGGAAGTGACGTTCACAAATGTTTGTGGGCATTTTTCCGAACCGAACCCTGCAACAAATTTCGCCACAGAACCAGACGGCGGCGAGGGTCCTGTCCCGCCGACACACCCCGGTTCGTGTGCGTGTGTGCGAAAATCACTCGAAGGGAACGGCGTGGAACCAACGGCGGCGAAGGAGCTGCAGACCCGAGCGTGAGTCGGGTCGAGTTGAGGCGAGTTGAGGCGAGCCGGGCCGAGTTGAAGGAACGCGAAACCGCATTCTTACATTACGATGCTCATGCCCTGCCCCTGCGCTGGGTTGGGACTGGTCTCATTGTTGTTGCTGTTACTCCACTATTGCATTGTTGTTGCTGTTGTTGCTTCCGTCCATTGTGCCGTCCCGACGACGGCGAGCCACCTGTCGGCGGAAATTGTGGCGGGAAATTTCATTTCACCTGACACTTGACTCGCCCTCGAACCCCGCCCCGACCGAGCCGGGCGTCGGCCCGTCTGGCGGTTGTCGGTTCGCGTTAGTTGCCGTTGCCGTTGGTGTGGTCGAGGGAAAGGGCAAGGAGGGGGCGCGAAAGCCGTTGTCTGCGCTCCTGATGAATGTGGCTGGATTATTGGCCGTTATGTGGGACCACCTGGTGTTTGCTCGGGAGGAGGCGCAGCAAGAGGTGGAGCGAGGTTCGTGGCAGGCTTTCGAAGTGTTATTTAATCCAATACATTTGGGTTAATCAAAGCTGAAGCTGCGGCGCTTCATCTGCCCGAGGGGGAGCGGGATCTGGGCAAAGTGGTATGGCAGATGATACGTTGTTGTTGTCGAGAGAGATGTTGGAGGAGAGCGGGGCTGGCGGACGACATTCTGAACGACTGCATTTGCCGGTTGACAAACGGCTTCTCGCACCCAAGGACACCGTTTCCGCGTGACTAGATCCCAGTCGTCCGCAGCGGCTCCTGTTGCCTTTCGCCCACGCCCGGCCCAGGCCCATTCAGAGGGCAGCCAGGCGCAACTGGGTCATGGCGGTGATCCATCAGACAGGTGCCCACAACCGGGCCAGACCACTCGACCCTACGGCCGAAACCGAAGTCGGCTCCGTGGCAAGAACCGCCATCCGTCCAAGAATCAACGAGGTGCAACCAAGAGTGAATTTTGCAACGTGCAAAAAAGCGATTAATGTCATCAAAGGAACAACAAGAGCGACAACAAAAACCACAGCACAACAGTAGCAACAACAACTACTGGACGGCAACACACAAACCGAGAGCCGGGTCCGCGGTAGCTCGCGCCACCAGCTTCAGCTTGTTTAGACTAATTGTTGAAGCGACGAGCTCACGAATCCGCCCAGAGCCGAGCACGCCGTGGGCCAAGAGCGCGGCGAGCTACAGCCGGCCGAGGGGACGCCGGGAGCGCCAAGTAGACAAGGTTCCCATCAGATGAGATGAGATGATAGCATCAGAGGACCCACAATTCAACATGGGAGCTCATCAGAGAAACTCATTGTTGAAGCTCGTAAGAGAAGCCTATCCTGAGGATGAATTTGCTGGGGAAATGCATATCATGAGTGGACAAAAGTCGCCACAGTCGCCGAACATCGGGGTCCATCTAGGGCTCCACCTGCCTACGCCGGCTTTCGTTGGGCGGGCGTCTCGGGTTTCGGCGGACGGCGGACTTGGGACAACTTTCTGCCATCCGTGCCACGCCATGTCATGCTCTGGTCATGGTTCGTCGGCCTCGGAGTCAGGGCTCGACTTCCCGCGGCGACGACACCGCGGCCCGGTGTAGGGTGTCAGCAGTCGCTGGAAAAGTTTTTGTTTATTCGGCCAAAGCAGCGGGCGCTGCCGACGAGGAGACGACAACGTCGCCACGTGGTACGCACCAGGTGTATGTGTGTGTGTACAAGGTGCTCGTACGTGAGTTGTTGCGGTTGGTTGCTGCAGCAGTTGGCAACGCCGCTGTGCTCGAGTCCGAAGTATTTGCGAGCAATTTAAAGACTTCTCGTATGATTTTGCGATTCCCGCCGCCGCGCCATGCGACAGTCGCCCGCGGGGAGTGGAGGGCGGGCGGTTGGCGCGAGGTGAGCGGACGAGACGCATTTGAAAGTTATCCAGGTCAGCCCCGGCCCCAGCCCCAGGCGAGGTGCCCTTGTCGGAGTGTTTGGCGCATTTCGAAATTAAGCAATTTTTGTGCAATTTACACGATGTGACACGAACGGCTTCCTTCCGGCCTTCCGGAGAGCGCGGCACATGCCCATGGAGCCGTGAAGTCAGGGAGGAGGGAGCGGCATTGGGGGACGAAACAGGGAAAATGCATTTAATTGCAATTAAATCGCATTAACTCCAGGTGTAGATGGAGCACCCTCCACACCCCGAGCAGAGGATTCGCGAGCCCAGCGAGAACCGGCTGGGTTTATGGAGGGGTCTCGCTGCAGCATCGCTCGTTGTCGTCATCCGTACAGCGAGGAGGCTCCGAGTCTGCAGGAGGCTCCGAGTCCTGCGTGGAGCTCTTTGTGGAAGGGCATTCTCCAGACAAATCAGATCAACTCGCAGCATTCCATCAGGATGAAGAGTCGTCGTCCTGCGACGGCGTTGCAGAGCGAGCGAGCGCGGCCTGGGAGCCACCGGGGCGCAGGAACGCAATTAGGGCTTTATTAAGTTGCTGAATTATGAACAAATCTCGAGGATGGAGGGCCTGAAGCCCCTCGAGCCGGTTGGGTGGCGACCCCCGGCAGGTCCCTCGGCGCATACGAGGCTGGCGTGTGTTTGCATCTCACCAGGAGGCGCCGAGAACAGCGCAAGGACACAACAAAGCATGGAAGCCTGGCAGGATCTCGCGAAATCGTGAGTTGTCGCCGGCACCTGAGCAGCGGAGGACTTCGAGGACACTCGTGCTTCAGAAAATACCCACGTTTTGCGCACTCGTTCCGACCAGCAACAGCAGCAATTATTGCCCAACAACAACAAGTTGCTTAATTAGCCACGCTGCCGCAGGAACTCGGCCGCGCGGCTGCCCGCAACAGGGACTGCGATGCGAGTTGTTGTTGTTGTTGTTTCTGCTACGTGTCATTCCGCGCACCGTCCTGTCGTCGTCCCTTTGTCGAATAATTATCCGCACTTAATTCAATTTCGGGAATAAAACACGCACAACACGGCGCCGTTAAGCGCTCGTTTTTCACTCCGGCCAGGCTAATGGACGAGGGGAGGGTGGGGCGGCCTCACGGCACCTCCCACAACAGCGGTTGCACAGTACGCCACGTTACGTCCACCCGCCGATGGCTGCCGCTGTTGTGGCTCCCCAGGGCCCCCTTCTCTCGCGGACATGGAGACATTTGCCCAGGATTTGCGTTCGTACTGCGAGGTTTCTGTGAGAATCCAGGGATAATTTCTGCGAGATCGGATTCCGGAAGCGAGCGGCTAACGATGTGTCTGCACAATATTTGCCCATCGGATTCCGATCCGCCGAAACGCCATTACCTGACAGCCATTTCCAGAGCTCATTAAACACCTCGTCCTCGAGTCCCGCATTCCGCGTCAATCAGCGCCTGGCCTTCGTCCTCCTCGACTTCTTCACGTCCTAGCGGGACCCGCGCTTGGCTTATGCGCAAATAAATATTTCGATTGGACCCCGGCACCCGATGGTTGCGGGGGTTGAGGAGTGAAGGAGGAGCCGCTCGCATTGTGTTGAACAGCAACGTCGACCCTGACGCACTGTTTGTTTCTGGCGTTCCGGAGTTTGGGCCTCATAATGATAGATCGTAATAAAAGTTGAATCTGCTCCATTGTTCGCGGTTATGGATGCCGAGCGCTCGACCGGTGTATTTTTGCCGACGCAAGGACAATGGAGTCCAGCAGGGCGGGGCGTTTGGGGAAATCCAAAATATTTGGATTTTGTGCCCTGCCCACATTTCCATCCGATTACTCAGTGCGATTCGTGAACGGATTCCATTGAGTTCGTCAGATCTAATCAGAAAGCGATTGTCCAGTGGATTGGAATATCTGAGGTATAGTTTGAGCAGACAGCTAGAATGATTTGCATCGCATCAAAGAAAATTCTCTCGGCGAGATCTACTTTGCAATATTCAATAGTTAGTTGGAGAAATTTGTCACCTAGGCTATTAAAAATCGTGCTCAAAGGTCACGCTGAAAGCAGCCATAGCAACTTTCCGCATTTGGCATCGTGTGTTTCGAGGATTTCGAGAGATGCTGAAACCCCGGAAATACCGATTTAACCGATTTTACCACCGACCACCGACCACGACCTACGTCGCTTGCCAAAGTTTTTCGAGGGCCCGACGGAACCCGTCCCATTCTGACCCATTGCCCTCAAATAACTTTAAATTTTAATACCACACAACGACAGCGACAACGACAGCGACATCGATGACGACAGCGGCGGCAGAAGCGTCGTTGCTGCGTCCCACGCGACGGTCGGTCATTGATTATTCATTGAATTTCGGGCCATGTGACAAATGCGTCCCCCTGGACGTGCGCTGACAATGGTACCGTTATCGGCAGACAGCAATGCACCGTTATTGGGGCTGTGGAGCCCGTTCGCCGACATGTCATTCAGTGAATGGGGCGCCGCTCAGGCCGGAAGTCGGCCGGCGCGAAATCAACCGGCAATCGCAACAATGACGGGGTCCCCCGTCCGTTCCGCCTGGCGGACTGGTGGCCTGTCGCGTCCGTCCCGCTCACCGACGACAGGTCCTGCGAGCCCTGATGGACGGAGCCGCCTCCACACTCAATGCCCCCGAATCCCGTCTGACGCGACACACTGTGTGGACGTCCTGCGTCCATTGATTGCGATTTCACATGGAGGAAATTCAATTGGCATTCGTCCTTCAAGGCCGGAAGAACTGTGGGGGGCGGGGCGCGTCAGGACAGGGCAGACAGGCCGGGAGGGCGTCGAGTGCTTGGCAGCAGTTAATTTTTGTATTGGCATTTAATTGGCATCCGGATCAACAGAGCCCGTCGAGTGGATAATCGTCAATCGAGGCGTCGGCCAACTCACCTGGTGCTGGTGCTGGTGCTGCTGCAGTTGCAGGTGGTGGAGGAGAGCGGCACGTCTCGCTGGGGGAGGGGCTGAAAGTAGAGGCGGTGACATGTGGTCATTAGAATCAACACTTTAAGGAATTCAAGTTTAAAACCAGCTCTAACTGAACTCAAGAGGAAACTCGAGACCGATCGATGCACGACCAATTTATGGGAATTTCTTCCCCAAGCAAATGCAAGTGAGTGTGTGAGAGAGAGAAGTGATCGATAATTGTCCCTTGATTTCCACCCGCTGCCCTTTCCCTCCTTCAATCACCCACCCCCTTCTCTCCATTGATCGGGCGGCTTCGGTACTTTAAATTTTAATGTCGTTATTTAATTACAGTATGCCACTCAAGCGACGCGAAACGGTTGGTGAAAGGGTGAAAGGAGGGCAGGAGGAAGAGGGGAAAGGAAGGATGGACGGAAGAAGAAAGGAAGGAAGTAAGGAAGGATGGTAGAACGGAAGAGGATGGCGCATGGAAGCCAGGAAACTTCGCAGAATCCAAATATTAATTAAAGGCACACATCCATCCTCACTTTCGCGGCTGAGTTTCCGACTCGACGAAGGTGTCGTCCCTGGCACTCCTATGAGAATGATCCCGCCTCCGCCGCAGATGATATCCAATGATGAATCTGGACGGCTTCGAGGGTCGTAGGCCCACCCTACCAACCGCAACCCCCACCCTCGGACGAGGGACCCCGGGGAAGGCTGAACTCAGCGCTTTGACAAGTCTGCGGAAGTCTTAATTAAACACGCGTAATGAAGACAAATTGATGGGGTCGTCGTTAAAAATTGACGAGAGCAAAAGAACATTCCGATGTCAAGCCAAACGAAGCAAGAACAATTTGCAACAACAACAAACAATAGTCTACAACAATCATAACAAGTCAGCCAGGCCCAGGCCCAGGCCGACAACGAGCCCGACTTCAGGCAGGCCATCGGGAGCAACCGGAGAGCAGCGAAGCGAGCGAGACTAATGAGCATCCACCGGCGAACACGAGGCCCGGGAGCAGCCACCACAATGGCGGCAGGATATTGCAGGAAGGATAATGGCTTCCCACGTGATTTCATCTCTCGATTTGCATTCAAAGCAACTTTGCTTATTTGCATACAAAATGCAGACGCCGCCGAACGAACGACAGAGAGAGAGAGAGAGAGAGAGAGAGAGAGAGAGGAGCGGGTCAGGACAAATGAGGACAAAGCGAACTTGTCGACGGGAAGCGGAAGTAAAAGTCAGCCATAATGGAGGCATGACAGCGATGGCTCAGAAATCGGGTTGGAAGCAGAGGCGAAGAGGATTCGGGCCTCGGTGCCGGGAACCAGATGGCTGAGTGGAGGCAGAATGGAATGTCCTTGCGACCTCCGCCGAGTCGTCGCCGTCTGACTCTGGCCCTAGTAACGAACTATCAACAACCATTCGTTACCTGGAGCCCAAAGATTCCGCCGGGGGCATCGGATCTGACCGACAAAGACGCTGAATTCCACTTGGCATGGGCCACACGCTATCGTTGGAATCCCACAAATGCGGGCCGCATGGGAAAAGAAAAAGCCGTCGCTGCACAGCGCCGACCACCGATGGAGGAAGACAAGCCCAAGCCCAGGACGAAGCAGGAGACCCGGCCATACTTTTCGAGTATTAATTGCATTAGGATCTCCGGTTAGGGCCGAGACAAGGTAAGCCCTCAGGCAAACGCCGCCCAGGAGAGACATCGCCGCAGCAACAAAAACAACAACGATAGCGAACGGCCGGAGAAGGAAAGCGAAGGAAATCAACTGGTTTTTCTTCAGCCCCTGCTGTCCTCATTATCCTTGTACGACCTTTAGCGACTCGTGTCTTGTCTATGTGTGATGTGGTCGTTGTTGGTGGCTGCTCTGAGCTTCGTATTCGTGCAGGTCGAAAGAACGCGTGGTAGAAGGGAGACGAGGAAGGCCGGAAGGGAGGATTTCGTTGCGGTTTTCGTGGTAAAGTCGCCGCGGGAGTGGGCGCTGGGGAGCCTCCAAGGGCGCCGGAGAAATATTAAATGCCACGACGTGTCATGCTCAGCATTATTTTGACGACTCACGACAGACCGATTTGGCGAACCCGGGCCAGTTCGGTTTCGGCCTGGTCTTGGCATGGGAATAAAACGGAAATAAATAAGAGCAATAAACATAAAGCGATAAAAGCAACCAAACGGGATTCGGCACGAGCGAGCAGAAAGTAAAACCGAGCGGAAAAATAAAACAAAGCAGATGGGCAGAAATGCCGAAAATCGAACCGTCTACGACAAGGACGAGCGGGTGGGCGAAGTTTTAATTAAATCATGCATCGCCCAGGACCCAGTTAGGTTGCGGCTCGCCGGGAGCTTCGATGTTCGCACGGTGTTTGGCCTCGAAGAACTGAGTTGTTGTCCTGAGAGAGAGTCGAACTCTCGTGCAAACACCTAAGCCGAGGGGTCCGAGATCCGGGTCCAGCAAGAGAGAGGGAGGAAGCGGTCGCCACGTAATAAGCGTTTAATTTAAGTTTTAAATTTTCTCGCCCCGTCCGCTGGCGCACGTCCTGGCATCGTGGCCAACAGATCCTACACACACACACTCGGCGTTGTCGTCCTTTCTCGCAATTAAAAAGCACTCAACCTGGCGAGCACTGGACGAAGGAACTCGCCTCGTGTGCCACTGCTCATTACTCACGTTGTTGCTCTGTTTAGTCGCAATTAAATGCGAATTTAGAGCCTCCGGGGGAGCTGAGTTTCGCAGGAGTTGCGAGCAGAAAGGAAGCGAGACCGGAAATCGATACGAATACTTTGAGTAATCTCTCGAAGGGAAGGTGGGGTTTTGTTGTCCGGCCAAGCCCAACAATGCATCGACTACAACTGACCGACCGAGCGACCGACTGCAACCGGAAGCCGCTCGTCAACGGGGAAACTGCAAGTTAAACAACGGAACCAACACAGTGGCTGCGAAGACCCGGCCCTCGCCATGGCCGAAGTTCTGCACCGTCCAGCAGCGGGCGGCGCGGAATTTAATATAAACTTCGAGTTTCTCCGGAGTCCGGATATGAAGGACGAACCGACGAACCACAGGCGAGATGCGAGTCGAAATTGCCGCATATTGAAATCCCGCTAACACGCTGCTCCATCCTCTTGCAGCGATTGTTTCCTCCTCCATCTCCCCCTCCTCCTCGGCCGCCATCTGCTTCAGCGCGGCCGCCCCCCACCGCCCGAGTCAGCTGAGTCTTATCGGCCCCTGGATTTTTCGGCTGTGACTCATTTCAATTTGCCAACGAATTGCGAAAAATGCAATTTTTGCCAAAACTTTTGCTGCAGCTCCCGGAGCTCCCCGCACGCTGCCGGCTGGCCTTATCTGCTGCTCGGTAGGGGGCGGGGCGTGGTTGGCGGAGCGACTCGGAGGAAGACATTCGGGCTTTTTTGACGGCGACATCTTGTGCGAGAATTTGTGTAAAGTTCTTTCTGCCTTTCGCTTCTGGGCTCCGCTTGCCTTACTTTTCTTTGCGAACTTTAAATGACAAATATCAGCCCCTGCGACTCACCACGTCCGGGCTTCCGTTTGCCTCGCACTTTCCACTCCTCACCCCGAGAGAGAGAGCTGCGCTTCCACCCTCATCCCACGGCCGTGCGGAGCCGTCGACAGAGTCGTGGCTTCCGGGTGCAAACTTTTAAATGGCAGCCCTAATGGCTGCAAGGACTCGGGGACATGTGTTCGCGTTTCGCAGACAGACAGACAGACAGACAGACAGACAAACTCGCAGCGACATCGCCCCGACAGCCGGATGGTCACCGAACACAGCCATCTCGGTGGACGTCTGATTGGCACTGACGGTGTTTCGATCTCCCTCGGCCCCTTCCTATCGGTCGCCCCTCTCGCCGGTCAACCTCTCGCAGCTACCTGCAGTGATAGTTTCGTCCGGATCCCTCCTCGGCCGGTGCCGGATCCTCGGGGCGATTCTGCATTTGAATTGATCTGATTTGAGCCAAAATGGCAGCCACGTTTCCATTGAACAGGACAACCCCAACCTCCCAACTCGTCTTGTGGTTGTTTCAACTGATTCGACTGTCAGGAGCATCGAGCACATGTCGAATCCCACTCCATTTCGAACTCGAACTCTATCCGTCCTCTGCTCGTTGCCTTAATTGGCGCCCACTGCCCACCGGCCCTTCGCTCGTCTCTCCATCCATCCGTCCGGCCGGCAGCTGTGAGTTGTTTTAGTTGATTCAATTTCGAAAATTGTGCTTCGAATTCGCATAAATTTCCATTTCGCCGGCTGTTCGTCCCTCGCTACTCCCCCACCCTCCCTCGCTTCCTGCCGACGTCGGTTTCCTCTGATGGAACCGAATGCGATAAGCTTTGATTTAGATCGTGGAGAGCTCGGAGGACCGGCCGTGCGCTTCCGTTGGGGGACGCGCATAGCGAAGCTGGAGGAACGCCGTCAACATTAAATCGAACGCAGCCTGGGCCACTCCTGGGAGACACCCGTTGCTCGCCGGGGCCGGGTTGGGGCGGGTCGGTTCGGGTCGGTCCGCGCCGGAAGCTGGGGCTTGATTAAAAATTCCAATCTATCATCGCACGTCGATAGTGGGTTACATTCGGGCCGCTGTCAGCCGGCTCGGTGGACGACGTGGCCGCTGTCGAGGCTGTCGGCCCGCCGGACGAGTTGCGTGAGGCCGGCTGCGTCGTGACGGGCTCGACGTGGGCCGGCGACGGCGATAAGCGGCGAGAAATTAGCTGTCAGAGGTGTTGAGGCCGAGCAGGAAGTGGCCGGACATCGGCTGAAGCGGGTCGGACGGGAAGTCCTTGAAGGGATTGGCGTGGTCAAAGGGACCGAGGCCGAGACGGCGGCGAACCGAGAAAGTGCTCGGCTGCAGAAATTTATCGACGAAACATAAATCGCCCGCTGACTTATGGTCGCTTGTGAAAAATCGTCCTGTTTTGCCAAAAGTTGCGCCGCCAACCGAGGGACGGCGGGGGGCGGAGCGACTGGGGCATGTCGAACCAGGTCATACGTGGCGCAAACAATGCGCCGCCGAAGGCTTCTTTAATTGAATTTATTTTGGCAGCGACTCGGCCAAATCGAGAAATCGCCGAGACGGGGCCACGCGGGAGGCGGAACCGCAAGTTTCTAATTTATTTCCAATCGCACGGAGGAGCCCTGAGGAGGGTGCGCGAGGCGAGAAATCGAACGTGAACTCGAACTCGAACTCGGGTCCCGAAGGATCTGGCCGTGATCCCCTTTAATTACATTAGTCGTGCTCCCCGGCAGCCAGCGAGGCATTTATCATCCGAGCTTCTCGAGCAGAAGCCGCCACCGCCCGCCCATGCCGGGACCCGACCCCGAGTTCGCCAACTGTCTGGGCTTCTCCGCTTGCCGCGCTCACCCTGCGGTCGGGCCCGCGTCTGTTTGTGACAAAACCTCGCCGCGAACACGTACGAAAGACGTTTGCTCCAGCCTCCGCTGCCGCGCGCCGGCCGCCCGCTTTAAAAATGTTCCCACATTAATTACAACATCTTCATGCAAAAATGATTTCGCTCTCGATTCACCCCGGCACCACCGCACCCCCGGAGGCCCCCCGCCCTCCGCTGGAGGAGTCGTCGTCGTCCTGCGAGGACTCCGATTTCGGTTTACGTATTCACGAGTCGTATAATTTATTGGTGTAATTTTCTTATTGTTGTTTGCGTTGTTATTGTTGTCATTCTGTTGTTGCTGCTGCTGTTGTTGGCATTGTTATTAGAATCGTTGTTCTTGCTGTTATTCCTGTTGGTATTAGTATTGTAATTGTTGTTGTTGCTGGTTTTGCTTCCCGTCATTGCGATGCATATTAATTATGGAGCACGGCAGGCGCCCGCCCCGGGTCATCGGGGATCTGCTGGGGTGTAAAACAGGACGAGGTCGGGGTCCGGGGTCCGGGAGATACACGAACGAATTAGGCCAATAAAATCAACATTACGAATATTAGCGCAATAACAAGCTAATGGCGCGACTTAGCCGCGGATTAGGGACCAACTCTGGGCAATGGCCGAGGCCGGAACCGTAGCCGGAGCCCTCGACGCCCACGACCTTGGCGATGACGACTGTTGGCCGGAGTTTAGGACCGGAGATCGAGTCGTCGAGACGTGCCCTGGTCATTGGCATCGGACGCCCCGATGCCTCCAGGACCAGATGTTGCTGTTGCGCATTCTCGATGCCCCCGACTCGACTTCGACTTCAGCCATCATCGACCTCGCAGTCCTCCGCCCTCGAGTACCTCCCGTGGGCGGAGGCTGTCAGCCCTGGGAGGCGTGCAGAAGGGGTCGCTCGCTCTCGTCCCGGGGATGCAGGAAAAATTCCGAAAGGACATCGAGAATTGTTTCTTTGAAGACGCAGCAATGTCACAAACACATCGCAGCTGGAAAAGTGGGCATCGGGATCGGCATCGGCATCAGACCATGAAGCCACGATGCCTTGTCGACATGACGTTCATTTTCCAGCAGAGCTCTTTGTCCTTGAGCTCCATGAAGGGTTCGCTATAGACATACAAATTGCAAACGTTTATCATGCTCGTTAGGGCAGAGCCATTGTCTACACTGGGAAAAGTTCGCCCGACAGCGAATGATAAGGCAGCTTCCCACATGAACTCGTGGCACTTGCCTTTGTTGCAGTGGGTGAAAAACCTGATGCCCTGATTAAAAGGCCATTGTCGTTTATGGTGCGCAGTTTTCCAGGAGAGAAGAACAAGCAGTTGCCATGATTAGATGTGGTTTTCGCTCAGTGCATTCGACTGTCTGTGACCGTGCATGAATCGTGTAGTTCGAGTCCCCAGAGTGGCGTGGAGGGACATAGAAATCCTTTTAAAAGGATCTCAACGCCGAATGCGCATTAAAACGTGCATCGCAAGAGCATGAGCTGCCGGAGGTACAGAGGATTTGCTCCATTACAAGTTTCCCGAAATATATCGAATTTCAATGTTCATAAGTATTTTGGGGAAATATTTGCCGAAGCAAGTGCTTGCAATTGAATTCGGTTTAGAGGTATTTATTCAATACTCCCACATCCTGTATGATCATCGTAATTGCTTCTTAATACCCCGCATTGGTCGAAAGGATGAAACTTCTTGGATCTCCTCTTTTAGGGGTTCCAACCCCTGGTTCTGCGCAGCCACTGTCGCTGTCTTTACTGCCCCCGCTCCTCCTCCAACCCTTATTGACTGTGATTACGTCGTTGCAACTAATTGATTCCTTCGTCTTTTTGCCGTCAAGTGTTGCTCGTGGTCCGTCCAATCAGGGCGATGAGCGCGTGCCGTTCACTCCAATGCGATGCCATGTGATTCCTGCTGGCAGCCGTGCTTCGGACGGCAATTAGTGATTTGAATTAAATCGCTTTCCACAAGTTCGCCGCTTTGAGCTGAGCTCAGAAGCTGAGGTTCAGCCTCTCGACTGCCCAAGGCTGGCATTAAAAATGCAGGCAGACTTCAAAGTGATAGAATGTGTTCGTCTGCAGGTCCTTGAAGTCACTCGGTAGTCAGTCAGTCGCCCCGCCACCCCGATCGTCGGATGATCTACGCAGAAGCCTCCGCCATGGATGGCCCGACGGTCGCCACTTCTATCCTTTCAAGGATATCATCGACGAGGACGACAACCACGACGGCGACGACGACGACGACGCCATCATTTGTCGACACGAGGACAAGCGAAACTTGCTCAATCCACGCACGATGGTGACGACGACCCGAGAGGAGCGAAAACTCTTCGTCTTCCCGGGAAAGTTTGAGCCAAGCCTCGGTGTCCCGGAGGCACGCGAACAAACTGCGAGCCAAGAAGGTCCCCCGCAGCCGCTGGAATTCGAAACTAGACCACTTTAAACTTCTCCTCCTTTGGTCCGCTCGCAACGACTTTTTCCATCCCGCACGAGCCCGGGATCCTGCGCGCCCCATGTTAAAGAGGCCGCCATCGCAGCGTCCGTTGAATTGAGGGAATCCTCGTGAGCTCCGACCATACGGGATTTCGCCCCTTGTCGCCGATTTGTCCGCAAAATGCTGGCCCGAAGGCGCGCCAACCGCCCGATCTGGCGTCCCGAGAGCGAGTGCAAATCCTTGCTCTGACAGATGTTGGTCCCGTATTCGTATTCGAGCGTGTGTGTTGTGTGTGCCGATGGGTGCGTCCATGTGTGCGTGCGTAATATTTATGAATCCTCGGCTCGATGCCGAAAATATCGCTGTCAATATAAAAATAAACTTTTACGACGACCGTCGACCGGGGCCGTCGCTGGCTTTGTCTGCTCGTGCTCGTCGCTGAGTGCGGTGGGCGGCGCTCCGGCGGACAGATGGGAGACATCGAGATAGATGAGCGCCGACGAGCGCAGGACACGCCACAATAACGACACACACACACACTGACACACAACCCGCTGTCGATGTGTTGTTGTCCTTATTGCTGATTTCATTCGCCACCAGGCCGACGTCCCCTTTCGACGCCATCTCCGTCCACGTCCTCGTTGTCCTCCTCGTCAGCGTCGTCCTTTTTGTGGTATTTTTGACAGTTTGCATCAGACGCGCCGATAAATTCCACAATCTGCATAGAAGAGGGCCGTCGAGTCGGATCGATGTTTAATCAATGTCGTTGACATTCGTCCTTCCATCGGAATCACGCCGTTGACACTCGCAGCGAATTCGTCGCTGTTGATGCCGATGCTGAGGCGACAGGATTCGGGGCGCGGATCGCGACACCGCCTACGTGGCCAAGAGCCATGAGCCATGGCCATGATGGGCGTGGTTGCCTCGGACGAGTGGCCGAAATTGACTCGACTCGGGTGGACTGAACTCGACTGTGGATGTGGCGATGGAAGGCCTTGTTGGCCCCGGGAAAGACAGTCATTGATATTAATTAGCGCTATCTGACCAGAGCAATTGAATGCCTGTTTATTATTCAACACTACTTAGTGCGATTGTCGCCGCTGCTCGTCACCCGCCGGTGGCTTTGTGCGCACGTTACAGGAACGCCCCCGGTTTAATGGTACTTTAGTGTGAGTCGGCCGATCGGCTCCATTGTTCAGCAGTCGGCCAGGCCACGGTCTCTCGGAATTTATTGACTCGTGCCCGGTGGCCACGTTCAAATGGCTTTCTCGACCCACTAATCAGCCGGGTTCGTCGGGGGTTTTATTTATGGCGGAGATGCTTTTTAATTAAACTGGAGGATTTATAATCCGAGCAGACTTTATGTTTTACAAATAAATATGTACATTAATTGCGATTTCATCTGCGCGTCTTGCTCGGCTGCCACATGATGCGCGCTCCCCCTCAATAAGTTAATTGCAATTAATATATTTGCAACAAAAATGCAAAAAAGAGCAACAAAAACGTTGTGGTTCTTCCCGAGTTTTATTATCATATTAACATATTGCGCGAAATGGAAACAATTTCAAATTAAAGCGAACGAATTCCCGCTCGGATTCACTCGTGGTCCCTGGGCCGTGCTCTTTGATCATTTCGTTCGGTTTTTTTCACGTTCTCCTCACGAATTTCTGCACATCCCAGTCGTGCTCCTCAGAACTCATCGCTAAATCAGTTGCAAAGGTCTCTTCCGGTCTCCCTTGGCTGTTGCCCTGGCCGACCCCCTCCTGACCGGCCCGCGCTCGATTGAAAAGCCCTGCGGCGCCTCCGTTGCCTTTTCCCTCCATCCCCACTCCGGCCGTGCTCCAGCCGCTCCCACTTTTTGCGCCGACATCTGACAGATTAATTTGCGAGCGTTTGCAGCGAGATTTGTCGCTCTGATTGGCCGGGCAAAGCGCCACGGGCCAGCCGGAACGGGCCGGGCCAGCTGGGGCAGCCAAGTGGGGCTGCGAACGAGGCACCACGAGGTTCTTGGAACCACTCCGAGTTTCGCCGAGGAAGCCGAACTCGCATGAATACCAAATGCGGCCAACTCTTCCGCGCAGTCCGTCCCGGTTCGCCCCTCGTTCGCAGTTGGCACTTGCCACTGGCGTGAACCGCGCCTGATTTAGTCATGACGATGTTGCCACTTTTCTCACTCACCTCTCCCGCCCGCAGACGACACTAGTTCATCATTAATCTTTCAGCATAATTTTGCGAACTGCTGCTTCGCTCGTAAAACACACGAATTGTGACAGGTCCGCAGGTCGCGGCGGGCGCAACCGCACAGGGTGGGAGCGAGAGCCGGGCCAGGAACAGACGACGACCAGGACCAGGGCGAGGCACAGCCCGGGCCCCCATTGTTGGGGGCGATGGTAAACTGCCAAATGATGATTTTCCGGTGCCGCGTTCGGTCCCCGGCCCTCGCCGCCGCCCACCCACGGTAATGGAATTCAGAGGTGCGGCGTGCGTGGGCCCGACGGCTCCCGAGGACTACGACGACGACATTATAAATTTATGCGGCTTTCCTCGCTCAGTGCTCAGCTGTCGTGTCTGAAGAGTCCTGATTTGCGTCCCTTTGTGAGGTCGTCGATGCCGCCGCCGCGCTGTCGACGGCCTCGTCGTGCGCCGGGTGAAATATGTTTTTGTCACCTTTCCGTCATAAATCATATTTGGTCAGGGGCGAGGAGGGACGAGGGGGGAACTGGGAGGAGATGCAAATAATCGCACGGCCGAAGAGCCGACTGACAGCTCGACGCCACTGAATGTCACAGACGCCTCACGTGTGGCGAACGGGGGGTGCGGAGGGAGGGAGTTGGGACGGAAATGAACCCTTTTTCCTGGCCTCAATGAAGATGTCTGCGGTGCAGTTGGCGCAGCTGGACGAGGTCTTCATCCCGGTTTGACAAATGATTCGCCGTACCTCGCTAAGATCCACGGGATCCACGGCTCGAAGCAAGGGTGAAGGAGCAACGGAGTAGGGACGAAGGAGGAGGGTCCATGAGAGGGTCCTAGACCGAGGCTGTCCAGGGAGGAGGGACTCGTTTAACGAATATCATTATGTTCGACAAAGTTTCAGAGTTCGCAATTATCGACAGTTTCAGAACTTGTTCCTTGTCGTTATCGTCCTTTCGTCCGCACATCCGCCGCTCTCCGTCCTCCTTCCGGTCGTCTCTCCGTCCATCCGTCTGTCTGTCTGTCTGTCCGTTCCCCCCCTTCCGAGCCTCTGCCGGTCTGTCGTATCTCATTTACGGCAGCGTCAAATCTTTAGGATAATATTTATGACATCGACGTTATGGCGACGGCGGCGGCACCAACAACCAAGTCGCCGACGACGGCGACCAGAGATCGATGAATAAAATGTGTGTACAGATATTTATTTATTCGCGGAGAATGAGCTGCAAACATATAAAAAATACATTCCAGCTCCTGATTATGTAGCGACCGAATCTGGGCTGAGGCTGCGCCCTGTCCCTGTGGCTGTGTCTGTGTGCCTGAGTGTGAGTCGGCGTTTGTGACTGGGTTTGTGCGCTCGTGTGAATGTGTCTGTCGGAGTCTCGAACTTTTTCCAAATCACATTGATTCGGATCCGGACACTGGGAAGGAGACGCTGCGAGTCTTTCGGAGGACCTTCGACGACCTGTCGTCGACGTGTCCCCGTCGCTCGGCCCGGCAAAAGGAAGTTTCTCCTTGTCTCGTCCCTGCAAAGTCTGTGTATTGCACATCAGAGTACATTATGTACATTTACAGCCGCACACACACACACACATTTACACGGCCACGGCTCCACTTGGGATTCGCCGAAATTATTCGTTCGTGCTGAGATTATTAAAATTCCCATTGAAAATTCCCATCTGGAGCGTTCAGTTGAAAAGTTGGCGCAAAGATTTATTTAATTTTAAGGACGAATTCGTCCCACAGCCTCCCTCCCTGCTCCCTCCATGTTGCCAACTTTTCGAATTCAGCCGGGACGAGCGGGAGACCCAGGAGGACCCAGGAGGGAGAGCTGGAGACTCTTTCGGGAGAAACCCAAGACGGCTGACGGCGCCAGGCACGGCTTGTTTCGACTTGTGTCGGCCGGTGCCGAGTTCGCCGAGCGAGGTGAAGCACTATTAACGAGGCATTAAGGACCGGTATTGTGAAGTAATTGCAGTTGGGTCGTGGGGAAGGCGAAATTCGACAGTGCTGCGAATCGAATATCGTTGCATTTCGCCAGGGAAAATCGCGGCCTCCGAGCAGCGAAAACAACCTGGACAAAGGACGAAATTAAAGAATTACAAGTCCAGCATTTTGGGCCAAAATTAATGCTTCACATTCGCGGTCCGAGCGAAAGGACGCAAAGTGGGCCAATTGTTAATCCTTTGGGCACAACTTATGGCGAGTCCGAGTGCGCGAGTGTGTGTGCGCGATTTTCGGTGCACGCGCCGGCCGGATTCGGTGTGGATGGATGTGAATATGTTTGTCGTTCGCATTTATTTCATCGCATTTATTTTGCGAGCAGAAAAATTGCGAATTTCCCATTCAAATTTCTGGCCATTCCGAACGGAAGCCGATTCCAGCCTTGTGTCGGCTTACGGAGTATTTGTTTATAACGTGTTGATGTTTTTCCTGCTCTAGGTTTTCAGTTCTGTCGCCCAGAGGCCGCATGTGTTTTTCCATTAACTTCAGGCTGTGGCCAATTGAAGTTCGCCTCGATTTCGCCCGGCCTCGTTCCCACGGGTTTTCTGCCGAGTTTTCCAGAGATTTGCGCACAGGTCAAGGCGCGCTTGACCGGGACGAAGGGATGCGAGAAACCCCACGGTGTTGAAAACCTCTGCGAGGCTTTAAAGTGCCTCCAAACCGGAAATGGGCTCGGGGAAGCGAGTGAAATCAAAGGCGAGAGGCCGGAAAATTGCGGAAGCTCCTAGGAGCAAAATTTCCTTGCATGGATGTGAAAAATGCAGCTATTGCTACAGCAGACCCCGCCTGTCCCTCCCCAGGACCTTTGCTTTTCAGGCCACGAGTCGTGGATCTTCAGAAGGGGACTCGGTGCACCCAAGGTCTTCATTTGAATACTAATGGGATTCTAATCAGCCAGCACTAAGAGCCGGGTTCCCGCCCTTTGAGAGCCCGGCTGAGCCTCGGTGCATCCAGCAAACAGCCCGCTTTCGAGCCCTGTTGGGTCGGCTCCAGAGGGTGTTTGGTTTGGGTGCCGAAGAGATCAAAGGGGCCCGAACGAGAAGGAGGACAAGGACCGACTGACGTCGTCCGTCAACCCTTTCGGTCGGAGCCACGAGGGGCCCGAAGGAATTTGCAAATAAAACGTTCGACGGCCGAGCTTCGACGGAGGGTCGGCCGTCCGGCAAGCAATCAATGGCCTTCTCAATCCTTTCTTCCTCTCCAACCTCCCGACCCGAGCGACGTCATCCCGAGAGCTTCCCGGAGAAAAACCCTAGTCCGTTATTTCAGGCGCTTAAGAGGCTTACTTTGTTCACTCCTTTTTAATTATCCTTTGTGGGGACCTCCAGAAACGCCGCAGGCAACTGCAAACTTTCGGGCTCAAATCTGCGGCTAATATGTCGGGACACGAGTCACTGCTAATCCCAAGAATCCACTGGGCCAACAATGTTGCCCACTCACTCCCGAAATTCCGAAATGCCGACCGATTCAATGTTGTTACTGTTGTTGTTATTCTGTTATTGCTCCCGCGTATTTGGGCTTATTTTCGATTGAAGCTTCGCGGAACTCGCCAATCGATTTCAATCCGATCACTTCTCGTCGGGTCCTTGGTGGAGCCTCGACCGAGTGGGGGGGGGGGTCGTCGCGCTTCACCGGTACTCGACCGCACTTTGGCGCGATTTTTGAACTCCGCGGTCGCTGTCAACACTTGTCAAATCACGAGCGTGTGTGTGTGTCGGTTCTGCGTGTGTGTGTGTTCGTGAGGGAGCGAACGTAGGGGCATCAGTCACCGAACTCGCTGCGCGTCGCGTACCGCCCGCTTCGAAATGGCGTCAAGCACTGAAGCCGCTCGGAGCCACGAGGCCGATGATAAATGAAGAGTCGCCGAGTTCCTTCGCGGCCTCGTCGCGGCGTCGGCGTTGCCAGACTCTCGTCCGGCCTCGACTTCTTGCAACTCGAACCATCGGTGTCGGTTGGCTCCGGTCGTTCTCCACGCTTGTTGGTTTACAGCGGCTTGACTTCGAATCGCACGCAGAGAGCGAGCGAACTCCTCGACGTGGAGTCGAACATGGTCGAACATGTTCAGACCGAACATGTTTGACTGGACTCGCTCGTTCGGCTCGGTCCACCGAGGACCCGGAAAACATTGCATTCGTTTTGAGACCTCGGATATTATTGTCGTGTGTTTCTTTTTATTTTGTGGAGGGGGAATTACTTGATTAAGATTACTTGATAAGATCTTATCTTGGTCTGGGAATTGGGCGATGTCAGCGGCATCTTTGCGACATTGGCCGCTGCTCCGGACGCCCCTCCGTCATCCAGCAGCGCCAACTCACAACTGCTTCGCCCATCGAGGACGCGCACAGCACGGGCGACCCGTCGCGACCTGCCCCAAGGAATCCCGCGATGTGGGCCTCGAACACGAGCAGCGACGACCAACCTCTGACCTGAAGACACGCTGCTCTACATTCTATGTTTTGGTCTGACGGAGGACGGGCGGCGCAGGCGCAGGCGCTCCTCGCTCTCTCTCCCTCTCTCTCTCTCACTGTAGGAGTCGGGCGTTCGCTCTCGGTTCGTCCAAGCGACGCTGCATCCAGACAGCAGCTGACTGCGGGAGACGTCGTCGCTTTCCGGCGACCGCCGACCGCCGCAGCAGAGGTGGCCACTGCACGTCGCTGCCGCTGCCGCCGCCGACCGCGGGGAAGTCGCGCTTCCGCTCCGTTTACTGGGCGGCTCCCTACGTCCCTCAATCCGTCCACCAACGTCGGTCCATCTGTCCGTCCGTCCGGCCACGGCCTCCTCGGTCCTTGGCTTATTTGCCGCTGCGCTCGTCCCTTCGGGTGTTTATAATTTAAGTTTTGATTTAATATTTGATTTTATTAGCGTGTTTTTCGCAATGAATCGCGAGAACCACATTTTACACACACCCCCTCCCCCAACTCCTCTCGGTGCCCCCCGCAAGCGTTCGCGGGCTGAACGAGACCTCTGAAAATACAACCAAACAACCGTGTTTGCCTCTGTGTTGGAGCCAAGTGAATGAATTCACAAACACAAACACAACTCGTTTCAATGGAACCCGACTCGGTCCCGGTCCTTTGTCCGCTGTCCGCTGTCCGCCGAAATATGCAAATGCTTCGTGCCCACTGGAGGATGTCCTGGATGTCGGGAGTCGAGGTTGGAGCGATCGACGAGTGCCGGCGAAGCCCACGGGAGCCGAGATGTACTGATGGAGTCGGGAGCGTGCTCCAGGGCTCCGACCTGAGAGCCAGCCTTGCATCAGGTCCCCGGAGTAATTGGCTTAATTGCGGCGACTGAGGGGGGCAGGAGTCACAAGAATGCAACTAGGAGGGCTTTCTCGCCGCACACACACTCTCAAACACATGTGCACACTCACACAATCACGACGGCGGTCGCCCTGGGCTTCGGGGATTAATTTATTTATTAAGGACGCATGTCGGACAACGAAAATAATTAGAAGTGTAATCCGGGGATTCCCAAGGAGGCCCAGGATCAGGGACGGCAGTCAAAACCTCGAGCCACGCCGAGATTCGATATGATTGGCGCCATTGTGTGGCGAACAATCGATTAATTAATGGAGTCATCCGGTGGGATAACATGATGGATTAGGCGAAGGATCAAGGAGATGGATCAAGGTGGTTTTGACCACTCGTCGGGTCGGACTGAGGGCGAACCGAGGTAAAGGGGGAAGAAAGAACTGCGGTAATATGGGGCAATTGGGGGGTTTTCTTTATGTCGACCTACATTTGTAGTTGGAAATCGCTCCAGGCACCTCGAAATTGAGGCGTTTCCTCGACGGCCGGCGGTCCGGGTGTGGCCGCCACATCCACGCTCCGCCCACCGGGGGCCGCGCCCCACCTACGGCACCGTCTTGTCAATTAATCAATCAATCAACGCAACTCCATGATTTACGCACACTGCGACATTCGGCGCGACACCAGCAGCAGAAGCGCGGCCAATCAGGCGGCAACAAAGGAACAGAAGCAACAACTCCAGAAACAATAACAACAACACCAAGACCAATGACAACAACAACCGCCCGTCCGACATGCAAATCAAGCCACATCAGAGCCGTTCTGTGGCGCGTGTCCGTCGGCGTCATCGTCAGCGTCAACGCCATCGCCAGCGTCTCCGCCGCGACTGGTTCGACTCGGTCTCGGTCTCGGACTCCGGCTCAGTCGGAAGCCACACATTCATCAGTGTCATCATCAATCGATGACTGACCAACATCGCTGCGAACGGACGACTCCAACCCAAGCCCTCCCACTCCAGGGCCCCAGACGTCGCTGCTCGGAGCGACGACAAATTTCTAATTCAAAAACTCAATTGCGCTGCAGCGGCATCTGGCGACGGCCCCGGTCGCCGCCCGCCCCGGCCACTGGGCAACGACCACTGGACACTGGGCACTGACTACTGGAGCCCGACCACTGAACACTGGCCTCATGCCCTGGCTGCTAAATATGACATAAGCAGGCCCCATACGGCGTGTCTATGCGACTTCCGGCCCGGGAGCCCGGCCTGCGACGGAGACTCGGCGGAGTCGACTCGCTTGGTCGGGGCCCCCGGGTAGTCCCAGAGTCGACGACGACGACGGCGGCTGTGGACCGCGCCAAAGCAACGGACGGCCGGAAGACGAGGCCTCCAAAGAGAGACGGGAATCGTAGAACAGAACAAGTTGGGCGCAGAGGAAGTCGACGACGGGCGGTTGGGCTGCCAGAGGCCTATTTAAAGTGAAGTGACGGCAGTGACGGGCGACGGCGACGGCTCGAAGGTCTGGGCCACGGAGCGTGCCGTGTTGATTCCCATTCCGGACACGTTCGCGCCCCTCCATCCACCGTGGCAGGGACGGCGATTGATACTTGGGCGTGTTCGGACAAACACAATCGCGATCTTATCGCGGAGAGCCAGCGGCGACACCTCGGTCGTCGTCGTCGTCGCAGGACTCCGTCCGCCTCCCGCGATTCGTGGTTGTGACCGTGGCCACGGCCGTGTCCAGTGCATCCTCCAGCAGCCTCTGTTTATTTTTTGCCCTGAGCAATAGCCGGCCACAGAGCAAGTGCTGTCCGGAGTCGAGCTGGAAACTCGATCTGGGAGCTCTTCCGCCAGCGACGGCACTTGTCCGTGAATGGTCCAATCATGGTCGAGCCGCGGCGCGGGGAGCCGTCGAGGGCAGGACGCCATGTGTCCGGCATCACAATCCGCATTCAATTGAATCCAATAAAGGGAGGCCCTCGACGGCCCGACCACTTCCGCACTTCGGGCTTTCTTTTTTGCCTCGCCAGCGGCGCAGCACGCGGGGTTGGAGTCGGAATCGCGGGTCGCCGCGAGGAGGGCGAGTAGGGTTGCCACCGGCGCTTATTTTTTGCATATCCACAATTTACTGCCGCCTCAAGTGGGCCGTCGCCGCGCCGCCGGCTCCAGACCGCGACTCCCGACCCCCCGGCGGCGACTCGGCCCCGGAGCGAACGAACGCATAAATCCGCCACGGCATAATGAAGACCCCGACAGGAGGTGCTGGGGACCAAGGACGGGTTTCAGAGCCGAGTGGAGGCTGAGAGGCGTCGAGGCGTCGAGGCGGCCTTGGAGCAGCCAGCAGCGGGCAATTTACTGGGGCAATGCATGAATTATTGTAATCATTTCCCTGTCGCATGACAAACGACCGCAAACAATGATATTTATGATGATTTTTATTAACTGCAGTCGCGGGCCGGCGGAGGCACTGGTGGAGGCGGAGGCGGCTCTTAAGAGTCGATTAAGTTCCACGCGCGAAGGAGCAACCGCAGGATCGCGGGAGTCAGGGCAGTGACTCGGGTGCGTGGTTGAAACGAGGATCCGCCCCGTGCTCCATCATTAGCGGTCGGTTCGCCTACTTTTAAATCGCATCTGAGCGCGCCTTTCGCTCCCTTTCATTTCATTCCGATCCCCTCCCTTCCAGGCCCGCATTTGTTGGCCCTAAACATGCGGCTCGCCGTAATCGGATACGTGTTCCGACCGTCGCCGCTCCCTCGGAGCCGAGGACTTTGGCCGGGGAGCCGCTGCCAGATGCGAGAGCTCCTCGATTGCACTGCGTTCTTTATTTCAATTACGTTGCGCTCGCTCTCCACCTTCCTGGTCCAGGACGGTCGGGAGATCGGACGATACGGCAGGTTGTTTTCTAGAGCTCTGGCAAGGCCAATGTCTCGGGGTGGGAAGGAGTGGAAGGGGCGACCGACTGAAGTGGACGACGACGACGTCGACCGTTGGGAGATGGGAAGAAACGACGACGAGAGCTCTGGAACCCGTTCGGTATCACTTGGGAGCGGTCGTTAATTTGCGATGGTCTCGAGTGCGGGAGAGAAGAAAGGGGGAGGTTGGCCACGTCTGAAGCTCCAGTAGTTGCGATTAATTGTAATTATGACAATGAACTCATTTCTCGGTTATCCTAACAGGGCGCCGTTCATGCACTCCATTAGAAACAATTTGCATGAACTCCTGCAGGCAGCCGAGCCAGGGCTCGCTGTCTTCTGTCTTCAAAGACAACGGGATGCCCGGCGACGGGGCGACGAGGCGACGGGGGACGGAGACAGCCAGCAGGGCAGCGATAAGACACACGTCTCGTCTCGTCCGCCTGAGTGAGTGGAGCGCTTTTAACGAAAGTGAATTCCCGGCCCGCGTCCCTCGACCCCGCCTCCTGCCCGCCACGCAGGAAACCATTCAGAAAATGCAGAGTCAGCTCCTGTCGCTGCAGGTGCTCTCGCAGTCCGGCTCCTGCGACTCCTCCCGGGCTCTTCAACTCCTTCCCGGGCTCTTCAAACCCCTTCTCGACCCCTTCCGCCGACTCCACCTGGCTCCGTTGCGGTAATGAGAGCCATGAAACTTGTTATTGCGGCCCGTGGCAGTTGCGAGCGTTGGCAACGCGACGCCTCCGAATTGTCCAGAAGCGGACGGAATGAGATCGTTGCAAGTGCGGGGAGGAGGCCGCAGGTCGACAACTCGTTTCACGACTGCCTCCGTTCCTTCTCGCGCCGAGGAGCAGATGTTTCTGGAACCAGGTTCGTTGACCACGACTTCGTTCTTCATTCATTCATTGATCGTTTCAGCAGCCTGCCGATGCTCTGATCGGCCGATGGGTGCAGGGCGTTCACTGCTGCCTGGCTGCCCTGCAGGATGTGGAGCGAGGAAGAAGGTAATTCAGAATCGAAGCAAATCAGAAGCCATGGTCGTACTTAATAAATCTTCCCATGCCCGTTCCCCTGGGGGCAGGAGACGATGTGAAGAGGGGCCAAGAGTGGGTACTGAAAATAAAAATGAGAAATCTTTCCCCATGATCCAGAGCCGATGCATGCAAAATAAAGTCACATAAAGTTACGTGCTAAGTTGTAGCCTTCCAGAGACTTGTCTTCGGCCGAATGACTCGAAGAGTCTCCGGCAAGGTGGACGCCAGGAATCTCACGCGATTCTCCTGTGGAAGAAGATCCGGCTTCGCCCAACGGATCAGCTCATGCGAAAGCAGAGCCCCGGATGCTGGCGATTAAAATGCTCTCCTTAATTGGATCTTCTTAAACCGGCTCCGGAAAAGAACGCTAGGCTCGTTCACGTAATTTGCACTTGCGCCAAGCAGGCCTCGTAGGTGCAGCCCCTTGCAATTGATGTAAATACTTAATTGCCATGAAGAAGTTCTTTTCGACAAGGCGACGGACAAGACGCATGTCCATGGAAAGACAGCGGTTTCTATTAGAACGGGTCAATGGCAGGCGGTGCTGGGTGCAAGAGCAACGGGAGGAGCAAACAGAAAACAAAATAAATCAACTTTTCATTACTCGATGTAACGAAAACCTCGAAAACAAAAATAACGCGGAATTCTAAGGGAAAACTTTTTGCTCCGCAGCAAACAAACAGTGGCGGGAGAAAAATGGGAAAAACTTTGGCCCGCCGAGGTCGCGGCCGGGCAGACAATGGTCAGGAATTGAAGAACGACTGCGGGGACCTCAGAACTCGGAACTCGGACCCCGGTCCCTCCAACAGCCACATGAAGTATGGGTGGAACACACGACTTTTATGCTGGAACTCGGTCCACCTTCCGCGAGATTCAAGGGTGTAGGAGAAGGAGTTCGAAGGGAAAAGCTCGAGTATTTGTGTAGGTGTTTTTGTACTTCATCGTTCCTGATACGTCGCAATTCCATCGCTCTCTATCGCTTCCGTCGCTTTTCACTCGTTCCATCACTTTCCGTTGTTTCCACCGCTTCCCCGCTGAATTCACGTCGAGAACTCCCGAAGTGGTTCCTCCTCATTAGCATTCGTCGAGGACTTCCGGCAATGAAAAACGATGCACCATAATCGTTGCCATGATCTATTAAGCAACAACATTAACCATTACAACAACTGTCGATTGCCCTATTCGAGCGCCAAAACATCGTTGTTTAAACAACGTCGACCATCGCATATTAATTAGTTCTTTACCTGCTCCCTCCGACGGAAGCACCTGCTGCAGAATGATAAATTTTTCCACTCCAAAGAAAATGCGGCGTGTCGCTTCCAGATGACAACGGAAACCGATGTAAGCATTGCCGAAAATTAATTGTGACTTTTTCCCGCAAGTGGTATAGTGGAAGCCACAGAATAAAATTAAATACAATTTTAATAATGCTGTTTTCTGAGGTATTCAGTTATGATAAGACACAGTGTTAATCATAGCGTTGTTTCTGCGTTCCAAAGTAGACGTTGCTTTGTTTTTATACCCCACATTGGCCTATGAGGATCTCATACTTGCAATATAAATCATCAAGTAATTACTTGAAATAGTTCTGCCATTGAATCGCATAATAACCTCGGTCGTTCGTTATTTACCATCGTGATCTAGATGCTCAGAGACTCAGTTCCTGCACACCTAATTTTATGAATATTTACCACATCCGGCAGACAATACACACACACATAGAGGAGCAATTTCTAGCAAATTTAGTGCCGCTCGCTCGGGATGCAATTAGCACACATGTGCAAAGCTCGGAAAGTTTACAAAGAACTCATGTTGACGTCCAAAATGAATGCATGTTTTCGTCCATTCCACTCCACCCGGAGCAGATTTGCAATGTTGTAGCAATTTTATGTGCCATCGAAAACAACATATGTGCATTTTGGCTTTAATTCGTTTTGGCACCAAACGGGCCGGGACCCCACTGTGCGGCGGGCAGATAAAAGAGTCCTTTATTTGTGTTTGTACACGTCGTGTGCTCGGTCACATCGTCGATTACAACCAAGTAATGAGTTGACCAGGCTATAAAACGATGCAGTTCTTATTCATGCGGAGACATTAACACGTTGATGGAGGAGAACTAATTCATAATTTACACAAATTTCCGAATGCTAAATATTTAACCAGGTATGTGTAATCAACTAATGGGGTTTGCAACAACACTGCTGTTGGACACTGCTGTTGAAGCCCATTCGGCCAAAGCGAGGGGGTGGGGGTTGAAGGCAAATATTTAAATATAATTGCACGACGGGACTGCAAACTCTTCAGGCATTGAGGTCGATTCGATTAAACTCCAGTTATTTTGATCTTATCAACACGTAGGCCTTCGGAATATGAAATACACGAGAAGTTTTTGGGAATATTTGCGAATCACTACGATAAGAAATGGGATTTTCGACGCGGCTCCTCGCGATCTCGACGTCCAGCTGGAGCAAGCGCCGAATAATTAATGGCACAATTGCGCGAGCAAATAAATCAAATGCTCGGCACTTCCGGCGCAGGGAGGAAACAACGCTGATACGGGGCACCCGGAAGAGCGCGACCGGAAGCGCCGTCCTGCGGTGCTTGACATCGTTTCCGGTCGGAGTCTGCAAGTGATTCTTAAATGCTCGAGTTCTGGCTGCAGCGGTCGCGAAGGCCCAACCGCGGCGGCCTTCGAAGGACTCGCGCTAATTAATTGCGACGCATGTGTGCGAGGCCGAGATTCGGCGACTGAGCCGACCACTGTGATTCCGCAAGGATCGGTTCCCCGTGGCAGCGTGTCCTTGTCGCGGGCCGTCTCAAACATGGCGATGTAATTCACGAAGTGTCCATTAAACGACCGGCCCCGCCCCAGATGGCGGGAGCTGCGCGCCCTGGACACGGGATAAATAATGCACACGTCCTGCAATTAATTACTCGTCCGTGGCGGCAGGCGAGGCGCGACGATCCCTTCAAACACGTCTGCCGGACGACATTCGCATTCAAGGACGCGGTGCTCTTTCAATAACGTTTAAGTGCAGTGAATTATCGGTTGTTGAATTTCACTCGCCAGTCCTGTATTTGTCGCTCTGAGGTCGGATCGGGTCGGGGCGACGGCGGCGACTGCTCCGGGAGCACGTAATTAAAATTAAGTTAAGTTATTTTCATTTTAATTGGTTAATAAATAAATTAATGTGCAAGTAATGATCTCTGTCCGTTGCTATTTGGGAGCTCCACACAGGACGGGACTGCCATCGAAGCGAATTTAATGAAATCTCTCATAAGCGAAGCGAAACGACCGAAACGAAACAAAACGAAACGAATCCCGTGCATCCCGCCCGAATCTCTCGTCAAGTGCATTCAGTCCTTGCGCTTTCAGCAGGCTACGCGAACTGCGAACTTCACGCAGTCTGACAAAGAGCTCGAGCGAAGTTCGAGAGAAGCCTTTTAGCCCGACTGCCGCCGCATACGTCGCAGCCAGGCTTTTGAGCCGCTTACGAAACAGCCTGCGAGTCCTTGCGGGCGGCGCCCCGACTCCACGGGCCGTCCGTCCGTCCCCCGCCTGCTGAGACAATATTCCTCCGCGACGACGGAGCTCTCGGCATTAAAAATACATTTCCCGTTAACAACTTCACACACACACTCGCCCTCGCACCCACGCACGCACCCGGACACAAAGAGCAGTGACTACAATCACATCCCTCACACACACGCACCGGAACGCGAGCATGTGTTGGAGGAGCGAGCAGCGCGACTTAATGAAGAAGACCCAGTGCCGAGTCTCCGCCGCCCGGCTCGCCGTCGCGCGCCGCCTCCACGCCGTCATTAACGACGGCGCTAATAATTAAAGAAACACTAATACGTGCTGACGTCGTCGCTCGGGCCGACGAGCCGTTGTCGCCGTGTCGTCGCGTCGCCTCGCCTCGCCTCTCCTTTCTGTTCGCTGCTCAACTTTGTCGGGGGCGCCTGAAAGTATGCAACGGTGCTGCGTCGTATGTGTGTGCATTGGCTCCCAGCTCCGATGCTAATTTGCACTAAAAGGAGTGCTGTTTAGTTTCTCCGCCTTCCGCCTTCGACAGCTAGGGTGGGCGGCGAGTAGGCGAGTGGGGTTTCCTGGATCGTCACAATTAACTGCAAATGCACGCGGCACGCGGCGTGAGCTCGTCAAAAAGCTACAGAACACGTTGTTCCGCGCGCCTGACGCGCTTTTCACGAGCTACTACTTTTTGATTAAGAGCAGAACTTTCAAATTTAATTAGACTATGTCGACTCGACGGCAGCCGTTTTTTCCAAACACCTGCGAGAAAGCTTCTGTGGTCCGAATCACATGACGGGGGCGGTGTCAAGGGTCATGGGTGAAAGAGCGCCTGGCCAAGTGTGCTCGAATCCCTGGGACCAACTCGACTCGAAACGCCGCACTAGGGCAGGTGCTCGTGCACCGGGCCATGCACCGACCTCGCCACCCGATGTGGAGGCGGATCCTTGGATCGTTGGCGATACCGACGTGTAATTAAGCGGCGCACGCTCGAGCTTTTTATGAGGGAAGTTGCAGCAACACTTTGCTTGCTTAGCAGGCCATCTGGAGCACAGACAGTGCTGGCCTGCTGCAGAGGGGGCCGGCGGGGTCCGGGGTCGGAGGTTCAAGCTTAAGGGGTCTTAAAACTTTACCTTCGCGCACACATGTTAACGACTTGCCGACTGGAGCAGGTGCATTGCGAACGCACACCGCCCCCTGGGAGGCTGCGGAGTGGTTGGACGTCTGCACGGCTCATTTGTTGACCCGGTTCCAAGGCCGAACATCAGATTCACGCCGACTCCCCGCCGGACGGAGACGAGTTTCTGAGCGGTTGCCTGGGCGAGTCCTTCGATACGCCTAATCGCTCCTTTCAGGCCATTGGTAACACATTGTCGGCGTCGTATCGGCGCGTGCCATCGGCCCAGCCTTGCTGGCTGTCTCGGCATCGGCCACAGTCGGCCTTTATTGTGCCCAAGCCCTCGCCACCCAGGTGTGCACCTTTTTGCTGGACTAAACACAGATTTATTTGCCCATTTTTTCGCCCCGGCAAACATGCCGATGACATGGATGGGCGTCCCCTGCCCGACCCCGGTCAATTTTTCCCCATAAGAGGGCCAAAAATTCAAATTCCTTTCAATTGCTCCACGAATCTGATCCCAAGGAACTTGTATGGAAAATCAATAAATCTCAGCACAATATGGGGGCTTCGGCAAACAAGACCAGGCCGGGCGGCATCTGGAGAGGTCGAAAACACCCCGATGGTTCGATGGTTTGAATTTGGAGGCCACCCACACTTCATTCGATTCATGCGAAAACATTCACGCAGCGGGAAACCGAAGATGAAAAGTCGAGGTACCACAAGGGCCTGAAAAATGACCGAAGCCAACGCCTAGGCCACGGTAATGGAATTAAACTCGATACAAATTGAAGAGGGAATATCATTTGGTTGCCCCGGAAATTTCTGCTTCGCCCGAACAATCCGATCCCTTCGTCCTTCCTTCCGTCCGTCCGTCTTCGGACAAAGAAAAGGTAATCATCTGGTCGGCAAATACACAGATAGCCCTGGGTAACAACCGGCCATAGAACACGGCCACCTGACCGTCTTCCGGCTTCCATGCGGACTCGTCGGGCGAGCAGAGGCAGGAGCGGGAGCAGCAGCAGCAGCAGAATCGACTCCACCTCAGCTCTGCGGATGTTGGGTTCGAGTTGTTTGTTGTCTTGTTCCGATTATTATTGTTGTCGTAGTGTCGGCGCTCCAGGTTCTTGTTGTATTATTCTTGTTGTTATTATCCTTGTTGTTATTGAAGTTCTCGTCGTTGCCTCTGTGGTCGTTGTTGCCTTTGTTTTCGTCGTCGTTGTTGGTGCTAATGTGCCGGCTGGGGTGCCGGTGATTGACGTCGAATTCGTTGTGAATGCGCAATAAAATGGTTTAACCTTTCAACCCGACAACCTCAGAAGTCGGCCCAATTGACCGCCCAATCGACCTGCACGGCCGGACGGACGGACGCCCGACCTACTGTGTCAACGGCACAAAATGTGAATATCTTTCGACTCCCCAGGCTGCCCGAAAATCCCAGGGGCCGACCGACCGCCTCCCGCCCAGAGGCACAGGACAATGGCCAGGCGGTGGACACGCAGGTGTGGAGAGCTGCCGTCGCTCCGACATGTGTCGTCGTCGTCGTTGAATCTATTGGAATTTATGACTGTCAATTTGCACCGATGGCCGCCTGCCACCTCGGACCAGCCCAGCCCAGACCAACCTCCGTCCATCCAGATGCGGCGGACCCTCGCTGGCGGTGGGCAGTCCTACAATTGGCAGCCGGAAGGCGACAATTGGGCCAAGTGATTGCCATCAGTCGGCATGGACGGCTGCGACGAGACCGAGCTGGGCCGATTGCCGACGTGTCCCGGGATTTCGATTCGTCAAGGAGAATCTTCTTCAAGAAGCTCGCTTTAAAATTCACCCGAGGCTCCCTAAGTGAGAACGGGAGAACTGGGCGAATGCTAATTCGAAACTCGGTCGTCCTTCTGCCCTTCCTTCGAGACGTCGGTCCACTGCTCAGCGACCATTCATTCGTTCATCCGTTCGTTCGTTGAATCAATCAATCACTGGGCGCACCCGTACCCAGTGAATGCGGCGAAGTGGCGGCGGAAGTGAGCGAAGGCCGGGGCCCCGAAATCAGTTGCCATTGTTCGCCACAGCAGCAACAACAACAACCTGTCGCTGTCTGTGCCGTGTCCTGTTCGGCCCGACTCGGCACCGGCCTCCGACGAACCGCAGCGCGATCAGCCAACCGTGTTCCTGATTGTTTTTGCGCCGTCCCGCTCTAATTTCCATTTACTTTGGGAATTCGGAGGAATTTGATTTAATTTCCTGTCATTAGCTTCGCATTTAAATACTTTGGCCGGGTGGCGTCGGCGTCGCCGTCGAGGCCCGGAAGCCAGCGCGATGATGCTTCCGGCTGCCCTATCCCTCTCTCTCTATCCCTCTCGCTGTCTATCTCCCGTGTATGCTGACGTCACTCGCGTGGGCGATATCCCGACGTGCCCAACGCCACCCCCGCCTTTGCGTCCCTCCATCCTTCCGACGCAACCACAGCGTCTTTTTGTGCCATTTTAATTCCACTTAAACATTTTATTAACTCAAATATTAATATTTTATTCCATGAAATTATAAAAACTCATAACGGTCCCCAAACGCTCGCCCCCATCCCCATGTGCACGTGCTGGTTCTTCACACACACACGCACACTGCCGAGTGCGAGAGCGCAGCGGTGGAAACCCAGTGAGAAGCGACTGCCTGAGTCCCGTCTCCGGATCGCGCCGTTCGCCCTGCTCCCATGGACCGAGTCCGGAGCGCGGTCCCATGTGCCGGTGGCGTGGGACTCAACCCGTCCACGAGGTGGTCTCATCGCCGCCTCGTCCCGGTGCCGCACGCGAAAATCCATTTTAATACACTTTTTATACTATTTAATATTTCATCGCAACACAATTTCGAATTATGCTCCGCGAGCGGGGCGTGGGAGGCGGCTCCGAATGAAATTGAATTAAATTGTGCAAACGCGGCCTGCGCGTGGAATCCGGCGTGTATGCGGTTTCGGGTTCCGGGTTCCGAGGACCTTCGGCCAGTAGTTCCCTCATTAGCACCGCCCCCGGTGTCCTTTCGGTGGGCCGCAACTCAGTCAATGCGTCAACAAGGGCGAGCGCCAGGAGTTAATCTCGCTGCGGTTGCCACGCCCTTTTGCACGCCATTAATTGGGCACTTAATCAGCCCGACCATGGCCACCAGGCTCGCGGACTGCCAGCTTCATTAGTCGATACCTACCCACTCCCTGCTCCCCTCATCCGTCGACCACCAGCCTTCTAATGCGCCAATCTGGCCCTGACACCGCCTCACAGTCGGTTGACCCCGATGTTGATGTTTGATAAGTCGCGTGTTTCGCTGTCAAAATTTAATCCTCAAAATATCCAGCGGTATCTCATCGTGTGCAAATGCTCTCTGACACGATTAACTCCACTTTAACGAGCCCGAGGACGACCGTCGCCTCGTCGTTGGAGGGTCAGGACGGCCCGGATCCTCCAGCCACATGTGCAAGTCGCCGGAACCCCAAACGGTTGCCGATACAACGATTACCGAAGTCGAGTCGAGTCCGCCGTGCGAAGCCGTCCGTTTCAGTGAACCTAAGGGCACAGTGGGGTAGGGGGCTGGAAGGGTTGCCATTGAGCTCTAATTGAACGGCCATTGTCAGCGACGGCTGCCCTTTTTGGCGTTAATTAAACGGATTGACTCCACAGGTCGCAGGAGCTCGGCCGGGGTGGCGGAAAGGCGGGAGGCGACCCGACCCCACCCACTGTTTGCTGAACGCGATTCGATGCCGCGAATCGTGTTTAATCAGCGAACCGGAAGGTATCAATGCGGGACGGGTGTGGAGATGGCCTGAAACCGATATTAAAATAAACGAGTCAACAATTGTGCGAATGCGATGCGGAAATTTTAAACAAATTAGCTTTGAATGCTCGCGTTTATTTGCGAATCGGCGGCGGTGTCGGTGGCGAATGGCCTTGTGTGCCACGTGCTCCCGATGGGCCGCATGTCGAGTGTTTGTTTGGCTTCTGCTCCACTGTTTCGCTGGCTCTTAATCAACTTCTGCAAACACCGGGCCGACCCCCCATCCCTCGCATGCAACGCAGAGTGCCGTAAACGCAGTGGACTTGAAAGGACAAAGAACCGACCACAGGTCTATTATCGTCATTAACATCTTCATAATGGCGTGCCAAAACCACTTCAAATTGTATCGCAATGAGTCAAATGAAATCACGAAATATTTTGTTGAATCCTGCTAAACACTGCCATGTCCCGCTGTTCATTTCACTTCATACCGCGAGCCATGTGTTCCGAGGACGAAGGTCATCCAAATGTAAACCATTTAGGGAACCGTTTTTCGAGCGTCGGAGGTTGATCAGCAGCACATTATACTAATTAGATTTTTCACATATTTATGAGAAGATTTAATTTAAATATTTTGTTTAAATACCAAACCCGTTATGCGACTATTAATCTGGAGGGCAATTAGTTGGCAATTAAGTTATTTATTTGGCTTTGTTTGCGATTCCATGAGTTTGTTTGGTGTTCGGGCCCGACTCCCGACTCGCGACTCGATTCGCGACTGCCGGTGACATTTCATTTGACGATGGTTTTATTTAGTTTCCAATTATCACTATGGCACACACACACACACGAGCTAGAGCTTAAACTCCATTTGTGTGCGTTGTCCTTGTCATTGCAGCACAGTGAAAAGCTGAGCTCGGTGAGCATTTTTTTCAGCTCTCTATTTTGCGTTCTTTGCAACGTTTAGAAAATTGGAAAATTAACCAAAAATGATTAGATTTTACTCTTTGTTAGAGTATGAAAAGTTGTGCTCCATGAAACTTTTCACATCGCTTTTCGCAGCTTTGTTGCAGTGTCCATCTCATTCTCCTGACTTTTCCGTCACAGCGCCTGGCCCTGGCCCGTGGGAAGGGGGCAAATGCGCAGGTCTTTAGGTCCTGACAAATCCCAATCTATTGGCTTGAACCACTTGCGATCATAAACCTTGGCAAAATCCTTTGGGCATCGGCCGCAACCTGTGGACAGGACGGCGAGGAAAACGCAGGCTCCTTCCTTGGGTCCAATCGGTCCTCGCCAAATTCCAACTGCCGAATGTGGGCAGCGCGGAGTTTGCTGGAAAATATGTGCGCGAAATTTATGCGAGCCGAGCGCCAACGAGCCCGGCGAATAAATTTCAATTTGGGGTCAAGGGTGGCGCTTTTGGCAGCGGGCCCAGAGAGAGCGGAGTGAGGTGAGGTGGGCTGGGAAGGGGTGGCCACATTATTAGGCGCATGTCGGCAACGACGCAGAAACTGAGACACGCAGCGGCATTTTTCATTTTCGCCTTCTTTCCGGCTGAGGAAGCTTTTGAGAAATGCGTGCACGGCTCAAACTCGGCTCCGATGGCGATGAAAAATTAACAACCTCTATGAGCGGTGCCCCGAACCAGTCTCCCCCTCCCCCAATCCTGCGCCCTCGTTCTGCCGCGGTGCAGAGCCTGCCTGCGAGCAATCGCTCGGAACATCATCTAATATCGCCGGCAACGAACCGGGTCGAGCTGAGTCGGGCCGGGCCGGGCCTGGCTCAGGGGGCGTAACTTATGCGACCGCATTTTTCACGTTACCCGGGGAGGGAGACGGGGCCGTGGCTCCCAGGCACGGCTCCATACACGGCCACACACGGCACTCCGGCGCACTCCGGAGGGTACTTCCAAACTCCACTAATTTCCTTTCGCAATTCGGAAAAACTCGCTCCCGAATTTAATTAAAACGAACCACAAACCGAAGTCGCGCCAGGACCTCCCCCGCACCGTCCACTCGCCGGCTCCATTGGCACCTGCACCGAGGAGCAACCAGTCGTTCGAAATGCGACTGGCAATGGTGGGCAATGGGGATTGGCGTGGCTCGGCTCTCGTTTGTGCGAAACATTCGAAGAATTTCCACGCATACATAATCGCATTTCTCGCACCCGCACTCGCACACCACAAAGGCCTGGTTCGCTTGAAATTCTCGAAGTCATTCGCGGAACTTTTGAGAACCGCGCGAGGAATGTCCTGGAAGGGGGCGGCGGGCGGACTGGGGTTGTTTTTGCAATCATGGAATTCCAGTAGTCGCGCCGAGTGTGGTCGAAGCCCGGCTTCCGATATCCGGAGGCCCGTAAACGGGTCGTAAACCGCTTGCGTCGTAAAGTCAACCCGACTGCGGATAAATCGCCGCTCCCTCCCGCCCGCATCGGCGAACAAATCAATTTCTCCGACTTGGCTTTTATTGCCGCCGCCGCCGACTGCAATCGCGGCATCCACGGACCCGGAGTCGGAATCGCTGCCGCCAACAGCGAACAACTTAATCCCGGGCGAATTCCCTCATTATGTCGTATTTATCATCGTTATTTGGGCGACGCCTCCTCCTTCGTCCCTCCCTCCGCTTCCCCCTCAACCACCACCACGTTCTGTCGCCCTTTCGCTTTCAGCCACTTTCGCTTTTGCTTCTCTCGCTGCTTCCGCCCATTAGCCGCGGCGTTGGGATGGGAAGAAGGGGAAGAAGGAATGAAGGAGCCTCCTGGAAGCGGGGGAGAAAACACAGTTTGTGCCCGAATTATGTGAGCGCCTCACGCTCGCTCGGTGCAGCCGCGAGTCTGGAGGGTATGGACGAGAAAACAACAAACTTCCATCCAGACGGGGTGACAGGGCGACTGCAAAATAAAGCTCGCTTATCTCGCTCCCTCCGCCCCCTGGCGCACGTGACGACCCCGGTGACGGTGCTCAATGAACTTTCCTGGAATAAAGTGACTTTGCCCCATTGTTCTCTTCCCCGCGCCACGTCCCTCCCTCCCTCGACCCTCCTCTTTGTTGACACAATTTTTCTCGCGTTTCCGCTGATGTTTTCGAAATTTCCTGGGGAACTTTTTTATTGCCCCGTGATCATGGGTCCCCCGATGACGAGGAGCTCTCAATTTGGACCGAACAACAAAGTTGACGACGACAGCGCGACTCAGACGAGGTGGCAGCAGCTCCAGGCCACATCCGCGCCAGTTTGCGCCAGTCCGAAAACAACGAGAACTCCCAACGCAGGCTGAGCGCAACGGGATCCAAATGGTGTTCACAGGACCTGGAGGGACGCCGGCATCCCGTCATTGGCTTCGGCCATTGGACATTGGCCAGTGGAAATGTCGTTAGGGTGATTAATTAACGACGTCCAGTTTTCATATAGAATCGAATCAGCGGGGAGAGAACTGCGGAACTGCTCTTGAAAGTACTTTCACTGTCGGTCCCGGTCCTCACGAAACCTTCCGGCCATTTACATAAGCCACGTGAAGCAATGGAATAAAATGGAAACTGCATCATCTCGACGATCTTTAGCGTCCGTCTGCGCCCTGGAGGAGGTCGTCCCCTTCGCAACGGAGTCCTTCCTAAGGAGCTGTCGCCTCGAATGCGAGCGTCCGAATCCCTTTCATTCAATTTTTCATGTCAGATGTGAATCAATAAAATGAAAACTACTTCGACAGCCAGAGGCGGGAGGCAACACACACCCACATACAAAGGGCCGTCTGTCCGTCTGACCGTCTGTCCATCGAGCTCTCCGTCGGTCCGACTGCATCCCTAACGGTCTGTCCGACAAGAAGCAGTTGAGTTGAGGCCAAAGAGTTTGTCTTGCATTTCTTCCACCGTCCGTCCGTCCGTCCGGCTGTAGGTTGTCTGTGGCCACCCCAAGCTATCTGTCTGTCGGTTGGTCTATCTGTCCGTCTGGCCTGTGCGTGGGACAGACGGGAAATATTGACGCACGACTTTATTTGCAGTGAAAATAACGGCGCCCTCGTCCCCGTCCGTCCCTGCGCTGAAAACACCCAACTCGACGAAATCCAATTCATCTTGCGGAGCGACGTCGCTACCGATGATGGAATTTCCCTTGCAGCGAACCAACAACCACAACCACACACGCACTCACACATGTGTGTCCTTTCGCCAAGACGAAAACTGTGGCAACTCTGGTGGACCTTCGAATGCAAACGCAAAAACGACGGAGTTGCGAAATCTATCAAACTTGGAGCATTGAATAATATTATTTATTGAGTCGTTGCAAAACCAAAACCGGCGAATTCGGCGAATGGCCGAAAACCAATGGCCAAAACCACTGAGGGCGCGCTCCTGGTGGCCCGGGCCGGGACTCGCAGAGTAATGGACTGACTGAATGGCACCGATAAACGGCGTCACTCCAGCGGACGTTCAAATGGATGGTGTTCGCAAATTTCAAGCCAGGATCTGAGTTCAGCCGAATCTCCGTATGAGACTCCGTCGGGGTCCCCAGGGGGTTGGCTTGGATTAAATGGGCCTCGTGGACGCGGAGAAACACCTTCGCCTATCGTGCCCTCAGCAGCCTGATTTGAAACTCATCGCCGTCCGCCAGCTGCCGGAAAGTTGCACCTACGAACTCCTGACTTCCTCAGTGCTTCGGTGGGTTGCGTGTGTGTGTTCGTGTGCGGTCGAGGCTGAGAGTCCATCCCACGAACGAGTTCGGAGAGCCGCCAGCAAACTTCGAAAAATCCTCCCGGTTGATCTGAGGTTCAAGTGGCCTGACTCAAGTGGTCGGCTCTGAGGTAGCTGGGGGAACTTCCTTTATTGGCCAAATGAAGAGAGCTCGTTAGAGCCATTCAATGGGAAGTAATGTGCGTGCAGTGACCAGCAGTTGCTCCCGCTCTCAACCACTCCGGAGACATTCTCGAGTGCTGCCCCGGGATGGACATGGAGAGAGTGAGATCCACCTACCGGTCGTTCAGAGGCAACTCGCTCTCGTCGTCAACTCCGTCCATTTCAGACCTGCTCGGGCCCATCATTCCCCCGGCTCTGCAGGCAATTTGCATAACTCTCGATTCCTCTACTCGGCTCATAACTCCCAGGCGGAGGCGTCTGAGACGGGCTTTCGCTCTGTGCTGAGCTGAGCTGCGGCGTCGTCTGCGTTTGGCGTGCGACAACTGGGGAATATATTGAGGGAGCGCCATCAGCACATCGACAGCCTGCTGTGGCCACGGAACCAGATGCAACGTCAAGCCATAAAAATGCGGACCCCAGCCGCAGCAACAGCCACAGCCACAACCCCGGAGGGCAGTGGGGGGAGGGGTGATGGAGCTCCTTCGCGACTCGATAAATTCGCTCGAGTTCATTTTAATGTTTTTAACAAATAGTTCGTTAATAAATCAAGAGCCTCGCGACGAGCCGTGCGCCTTGAGCCTTGAGGCTTGAGCCAGGAGCCGGGAAGCGGACGCATTAACAATTCAATTTATTTATCACTCGGATTAATGCACTCACACATGCACGTTCTCGTGCATACTCGCCTTCGCACTCATCCCGGCACTCACACGGCGCCTCTCGACGCTCGGGAGAAAAAAAGTCCCATCACTCTCTCTCTACCGTTCTCGTTCTCGCTTTTCTGGCCCACGGGACGGCTTGATTCGGATAGGCGCGGCTCAGCGCGGCTCGGCTCGGCTGGGATCGGTGCGACAACAGAGGCGAATGATGTGTGCGTGCGTGCGTGCGGGGAGGAGCGAGCCTGTGTGTGTGTGTTGTTTGCAAGGGAATTGATAAATTCAAGAGCGGAAGCCGTGAATCGCTACACGGCCCTGCCGAGCCCACCGCGTCCGCCCCGGAAACCCGAGGCCACCGGGGAATGAATTTCGTCCGCTCGAGCATGGCGGGCGACCGATGCATTTACGAGGCCGTGGCCACTCCAACATCCGTCGGGGCGCGTCCTGGAAGGTCGTTCACTCCGCGCCGAGGTGGTGGAAGCGGCGGTGGGCGGTGTCCGAGCCCTCCAGTTGATTAAAAACACCTGATTAAAGCCCCGCTCGTTCTACTCGGGGTCGAAGAATTAACGACAGCCGCTCACAGGATTCGCGGAACCTCAACGTCCAGCCGGCCCAGAGGGCGTCGAAGCAAATCGCCTTTGTTCCACCTCCGGCCGGCTGCCGCGCCGAGTGCCAGCGACCACGGGGCACCACCAACAACGAAACAATAAGAACAAAAATGGAGGAGGAGGAGGAAGCACGGAGCGCCGACGATTAAAGTGCAAAAGTGGATTTTTATAAGAACTCAAGTTCATTTCCGGAGAAATAGTAGAGAGAAGGAGAGAGAGCGAGAGGGAAAGAAAAAGGCAAACTTTCGCAATCGGCGAAAGTAGCATCAAACCAACAGAAAGCTAAACGCCAAATTACGCCAAAATAAACTGCGGGGGAGCGGTTGGAGGCGGCAGAGGGCGGAGGGCGCCATGAAGTGGAATTCGTTCACGCTTCGCGCCTTCGACTGCACCAACTCTTTCAAGTCCTTCCGTCGCCTTGCCGCGAGTCGGGAAAGAAAGCGCTCGAGGGTTCAACAATCAAACTGCAGAGGCGCCCTCCTCTCCCTCTCCCTCCCGAGCCCTCGAATCCGACACGGCCGCTGTTAACACGCCGGAAATGCAAACTTCTCCCATGCACTTCCAATAACTTTGGCCAACTTTTACCTCTCAACCGTTTCCTCGCCTGCCGACCACGTCCCGTCCCATTCCGTTCGTCCACCACCGCCACAGGGCACCGCCGGCGGATAACAAAGCCAAGCTGGCTGCCACCCCGCGGAGGCTGCCGGGGAGCGGCGAAATTAAGAATATCCCGAAGATAAAAAATTTGAATATCGAATTCTTGCTGAGGGGCTGCGTGGACGGACTGGTGTCCTCCGAAGAAGGATCGTCTTCTCCGAAGCTGCGTCTGCAGCGGAATGCCTGAAATCTGTTCGTCCGTCCGTCCATCCCCCTGGGAGTCCCCACCTGTGCCGCACAAAAGTCCGATGTTGGGAAAGCTTTTGAGTGTCGAGTTCGCAGTTCCGCCTTCTTTTGTTTGTCCGCGGACGGAAGACGGAGGCGACGTTCGCCACAGACGTCGGCGTCCGAACAATGGCTGCAATTGCTACAATGCCATATCGTGCTGGACCCTCACCATCCCCCCGAAGACATCCCTTGTCTCGGTTGCTCGGCAACCGGAAGCTTCCATTTCATCGATTACACGCATCGTGGATTTTCGTGGAGTGCTCTGTGAACTCTTTTACGGCGGACTCCGATTCGAATCGATTTCATCGGAACCGATCGAAAAGACTCCTCGAGTCGATAAATTAGACGTCGTGGGCAGACCAGGGCACGAAAAGGGACGGCCGACTGGTCCTTTGACCCTGGCCCTCAAATGAGCAGTGACGAAGGAGGCGGCGAAAGAGTTGCTGCCGGACTCTCGGTCTCGTTTCTCCGGTAGTTAGTCAACGGATGGCCATTCGCTTGGTTTACTGCAGGAGTCCCTGTCTCTTTACGGATCCCCGATGGACAATTACGCGCCTAATTCGGGAAAGTTTCGGCATAAAAACAAACGGCCCAACTGGCTGTGGCTAATGGCCGACGGTCTGGCCCTCGACTTAATTGTTCCCGACATCCGAAGTTGTTTATTTGCTCTTGTAACAATTTGTCCTGGGCCTGCTACGAGTTTCCCCGGCATCAACTCTTTATTCACTCGATATTGCTTTCTCAGATTCGCCAGTATACTCGAGTGGAGAATCCATCGTCCAACCGACTGGGCCGAACATCAACCGGAGGCGACTTCAATGGACTGCTTTGAATGCCCTCCGCCTACGACGAGTGCTGCGAGGAGATTTCCGTTGAAAATTAAAGCGAAAAAAAGCGCGAAAGAGAGCTTATCAATGGGTCGATGCATGCACATAAGTGCTCTCTCCACGGAGCGGCAACGAGGTCCTGGCGGCAATAAACGGCATCCGTAATATATGAAAAGCCAATAAAATCTATGGAGGGGACGCGATGAGCACAGACGAGGAGTAAAAAGCCAGCATAAAACAGCGTATTAAATGCAAAAGCGAAATATTAGCCCGCTCGGTGGCGCAGGACTCCATTGATCATCGTAATGACAACATTCAAGCCATCCTGGTTGGCACTGACGATGGCGACGCCGATGCCGATGATGGTGATGGCGATGATGTGAACGGGGACGCAGATCGAGATGGAGATGGAGATGATGCTGATGGACACGGGAACGTGAACGGGAACGAGAACAAGGATGAGGTTGGTGTTAATGTTAATATTGCCACCAGCATCCGCAAGGATAACGTGGAGAGTCAAACAAAAAGAGGACGATAAGAAGCGGACGAAATGAGGATGTTGGGTCCGAGTACGACTGCGACGATGACGAGGACGACGACGACGACGATTGCTGTGAGCATTCAATGGAGCAGCGGAAGGACAATATCAATGATTATCAAGGACATTTATCGCCACCAGTCCATCCGCACACAATGACCCTGGAGGATGAGGGGACGGACTGGAAGCGAGGAGTCGAAACGATAAAAGGTGTCATCGTCTACTTACGGTGGAAAGTCGACCATCGACCATCGACCGTCGTCGTCCGTCCACGGATCTGCAAATACAGAAAAATGCAAATCAACAGCCAGATCCGTATTCGCAGGATTATGCGGATGATTTTCAAGGCTCTACTACTGGCACATCGCAATGTTGTCGAAATTCTCTGCGTACCCTGCGAAGGTTCGCAAGGGTCCACTCGTTGCGAAGGGTTTTAATTGTAGAGAAGTACCAGCAGATAGCCGAAAATAGCAATTAAAAGGAAGGTGCGAATAAGGAAAGAAGCGAGGAGGCAGAAGCACAATGAAAGCTTCATCTTCGCAGTCGAAGAAGGTGTTGAGTGGAGGAGATGAATCCAATTCCATTATGCAAACTACTCAACATCTCCGTCCCATCCGCCCACTCCATGGCCATGGAGCCCTCGACCCGTCCACATGAAGGTCTGGGAATTTCAAAAGACAAAAAATAAAATTAAAAGAAAAGGAAAGAAAGGAAAATGTGTTTGGGTCACGAAGCTGTTCTGGCACGTTATGCGATTATCGCTCGAGACGTCACACCGTCGCACCGTGTTTTTAACAAGTTGTTTTGTCTGCCCGACCCCAGCGGCCGCGCGGATTTCGCTTCGTTCACAAAACACCCGCCCTGGGAGTCCGTGGCGCTGAGTAGTACTTAATGCCGGCCCTTCGACAACCTGGCTCCCCCCCTCTCTTTCCATCCCTCGTTCCCTCTCTCCGACCTCGTGGCTCTGGCCACCTTGCTTCATCATTATGATGTCTCTATTGTCTGAGTGACAAAGCGGATGTTCGTTGCAACTTCAGCACTGTCGCTGGGCCCACAACCACAGCCGTCCCGCCCCTCATCCTACCGCCCCTACCAACCCACAGTCGACGTCCCCTACGCTCTGCGGAATTTAGTTTTCGGGTTCGGTTTTGGTGCTGGTGTCGGTGTCGGTGTCGGTTCCGGCTTCTGTTTTGAAAAGGACTCCGGAGTCTTCTCGACCATTGCCCGGTAATCGCTGCATTGGTGCGCGTCCACCACCTGCCGTGGTGGCGGAGGCCGTGGAGCGGCAACCGAGCCGCTGTCGAGCAATGGCAGCTCTGCTGACCGCACGCCTGCTCCTGCGCCTACCGCCGCTCCGGAAGGCACTGTGAGGTGGAATTTAATATTGCGAATTCAACATTCCGCAAATGCAAATGCGTGCAGCGGCCGGGCGACCGGGGAGAATCGATTTTCGTGTGGCTTGTGGCGACCGCCGAAGGTCATGGCGACGGTGATATTCCATTTCGACTTCCGGTCCGAGGCGTGTGGATCTGTGAGAGGAGCGGCATCGAATGAGACTCGAACTACGAACCTCTCTCGGGGCCCTCACGGAGGACGAACTCACACTTGCCCCAAGCCCTACCGAATTTTTGTTCTTCTGCGAGACGAGGAAACTGTCAGAACAACCTGCGGCGACAGGATGTGCCGGCAGCATGCAAAACACGGATGTAAAACGGGACGGGACGCGGCAGTTCACATGACTTATTGCGATTGTTAGCGCGAGCAAACAAATGGCAGTTGGCAACTCTGTAACTCGGCTTCTTCTTTGTACCCTTTGTCTCCTCAGACCAGGCGCACAGGGCGAAGAAGCCCGAAAGCCCAAGCCGCGCCGGAGGCAGAGACAGAGAAAGCGAGGTGTCGTGGGAGAAGCCGGGGGCGGGGACGAGTTCCAGGGGCAGAAGGCAACAACTATAAAACACAATGATGTACGGAGTCCACTCTGGTGACACTTGCTGCCTGGGGCAACAACAGCATCCTTGCAGCAACTAACATGAGGATGAGGGCGAGGATGAGGACGTGGATGAGACCAACCACAGCGACGGCGACGGCGACGACGAAGGAGGCCAGGACGAGGCGATGAAGCTGCAATTGTTTAAATGATGCTGGCCGAAGCGGGAACTAGAGGGAAGGAGGAGAGCGTATACAAGAGTGGCGGAGAGTGGTGGAGAGTGGCGGAGAGTGTTGGATAGTGGCGGATAGAGGCAGAGAGAGGCAGAAGCTGCGTAGAGGGAGGGTGGGATGGAGGTGATGGGTCGGAGTCACGGACACGGAAAGTTAAAAAGCCATTTGCAGCATTTTCGGGACTCGATTGTTATTTTAATTTGCGCCATCGCCCCTGCCCACCCCCACCTCACAGCCTCCGCGGTTCTCGTCGCCACGTCCGCTCAGTGGTCGTGGTTTTATTGTTTGAGTTTCGAGTCGTCGACCGCCGATTTTTTTGTTCGCTTTCGCTGCTCGCCATAAATTGCGGACGAGTTACTAACTCGGACGGCGCACTTGTCCGGCTGACAATGGCCGAATTTATTGTGGCGGGAGGCGCCAATAAAAACGTCTGAGTTATTGCCTCCCTCTCCCCCGGCCAGGAGGCGTTGGGGGCGTGGAGAGTTGGTGCCGAAGGTCGGTGTAGGGCAGTTGAGAATCGCCACGGAGGACTCCAAAGCGATTCGAACGAAGCCGTCAGCGATGAAGCACATTAGGCCAGTCGCTCGGTGAATATTCATGGTTTCCATCCGCTGCTGATAGGGCTGTCATTGATCTTGATTTATTCTACGGGATTCGAACGTAACATCCTGATTACGTCGCGAATATTCAATGATTTTTGGTAAGAACCGCGGGAGCCAGCGGTCGTAATGCGAAGCAATATTATTTTTTATGGTTTCGCTCACATTTCGATTACATATCAAATGATATCGCGCCTAAAAATAAACAAATAAAAAATAAAACGCCCTCACACAAGCTTCTACACATACAGAGAGAGGGAGAGAGAGACACACACACATATTCCAAATCACGTGGTGGCGGCCGTCAGCGACATCAACACATTCGCCTCCAGATCGATGCAGACAAACGACGTTCGATTCGAATAAAACAAAGGCGAAGAAAACAACAACCAGCAGACCATAAATTTCCCAGCTCCGCATCCATTTCTTTGGCCGCCGCCCATCGCCCCTCGCCTCGCCTCGCCGCCCCCTCCTCGACTCGTCCATTTTTCCCTTTCATTTGCTTGTAATCGGGCAATAAAAACCGAATCGAAACTACATCAAGCGTAAAATGCTGCTGCTGTGTTGTTGGCTCCGCCGCTGTGGTTGTTGCTCGTGTTGTTGTCAACGTCGTTATCCTTGCGGAGTCTCCCACACAGTCACATAGACCCAGACGCTGGGGACGCCGCTCCTGCTCCATCGCAACCGCCCACTCGACCTCGATCGCACCCAGTCGGCCCGGGGAGGAGCGGGCGAGGATATATGTATGATTTGGAGATGTTATAAAAATATAGTTTATGCTTTTATTGCAGACAACAATAACAGAAACAACAACTCCATCTACTACTACTACCACAGCGACAACAACAGCACCGACAACTGGAATACGAACAAGGAGAGCAATCGCAGAGCGTAAGCGAGAACGACAGCGACAACAGCCACGCCGCCCAAGAACATCAAGAACAGGGAGCAAGGATAAACAAGGAACGCACACGCAGGAAGAAAGGACCCTCGTTGACAGCTTAAATGCTCGTTTTTCGCCCAGATTTAAGCGTGTTCCGGCGCATCCTGAGTAGAGTCCGGCGAGCCCGAAACCGGCCCGAAACCAAGCGCTAGAGCGAGACCGAGAGGAATCACACTGAATCAAAGGATAATGATATTCATTCCTCGGCCCCCGCCCCACATCATGGAGGCGTTATTTATTTTATTAACTTGCACGTCATACAATTGACCTATTAGTGGATTAGGGCCTGTTTATCGTCTCCGTCGGGTGCTGTCCTCGCGACACGGGCCCGAGCTCTGGGCGGTCGTTTTATTGCCTCGAGTATTTCTCATAAAATTTACCGGGATACTCGGTTCGATGTGTGGGACCGGGGCGGCAGATGTCGAACGAGAAGCGTAGATTTATTGACGTCTTAGCAGCGTGGTTATTGGCAACGACATTCGTTCGCATTCCGTCCCTGCGGGGAGATCGGAAGGAGAGGCGACGAACCACAATGTAGAGCGGAAGATCGAGGAATGCAAAGCGAACCGAATTGGCTAATCGAGTCGATAGATATGCCTGAAAGTATGCAATGCTTCTGACCCATTTATTTCTATTCGAAGCGGAATTTTATTTTAAGCATGTAAGAATGTGATAATTTGTGCTGTTTGCGGTTGGAATTTATAATGAGAAATACGAGTAAGAAAAGGATATCGGAAAAAAATTCTAACAAAAAGTGAGTAAAATTCAATTTTTTGAAAATTTTAATTGACCTCTATTGCTGCTCAATCGGCCTTGAAGCCACTTTCAGCACATGTGGGTAGCCGTGATTTATGGGATTCGTTGGCGGGTTTACGCCCATGCCGGCATTTCATGAAACGCGCCTTCCCGCGGCTTGCGGTGACAGCTGGCGACAAAGTTGGCCCCCGGCAACCGCGACGAATCGGCCACAATTCATCAAACGGACTTCGGCCGCTCTCATTGAACTGGATTCGATCGGTATTAATTAAATTTTTGGAAAAATTCTATTAGCAGTTTCCGAACGGCGCATCGAACGAGGACGAAACCATCGACGGGGTCCATTGAACTAACCCCCCTCCCCATCCCACCGATGTGGTTACAAGGGCGACATTTTTGTGGCCATTTCCATGCCATCATCCGTTGCTTGCTGCAGTTCGCCGCGTTGAACAATCGAAAAAATAAACAAAAAAATGCAAATAGCGATTGCATTTAAAATTTAAGAGAAACACACGCAAAAAAGAAAACAATTATTGTGTACACATTTTAATTTAATACATCGCTATTGTTTTTGTTATTCATCTCGGTGAGGCGCGCTTTCACTTGCCGACATCACACGCCACACGTCCCACCCCCACCTCACGCAGCACTTCGTCGTTTCAAGAACTTTTTTGGCCGCGGAGAGCCATCGAAATAATTAAAACCGAGCGAGAGACATACAGACTGGCAGACAAACAGACAGACAGACGAGAAGACGGACAGGCGGCAGCCGGCGGTTCGCGTTCGGATGCGAGTGAGTGCGAGGGAAGAATGCAACAACAACGGCGAGAACAAACAACTGGTTAACTTGTTCTTCCATTTTGGAGTCCTTGAATTACGCACTTTTAATGAACGGAAGGACCAACCACACCCACAGTGCGGGGGCGAGAGAACGGGAGAGAGGGAGAGGACATAATTACGATCGTCATGGCTTCGACCATGCATACATGTGTGTACAATGTACACACACACTCCTCACACACACGCAAAGCACACAATTATGAAATCTCATAATTAGCATGAGAACATCCAAAGTTCGCGGTGGATGGATGCTGGAAGTCATCACGTTTCGGCGGCCCTCAGTTCAGTGGGTTTAATTGCGGTGCATAATATTCAGAAAATAAGTAAAAGTTGTTATCGACGGCGGAAATTTAAGAACCACAACCGCAAATATCCATACATATAAATATATATACATATATAAATATGTAGTCGTTACATCTGCAGTAATCAAAACGGGCCGGTATTTTCCTTTTGAGGTCAATGATATGATTGCTTATGGATTGTAATCACTGTTTTTTTTTAATCAAAAGTCGAACACCACACGACTTATTTAACTGCCGTCTCTTTTGTCAGTGTATGTGTCAATGCGTAAAAACCGAATTCAACTCTGTTGAAATGAATATGCGTTCAAAAATTTAAAAAGAAACACATCAAAAAGCGGGTTACAAATGGAATTAAACCACAAATTGTTACACAAACAGTGCCGCGCCGTGAAATGATGGGCACACAAATACATTCATCCATATATATGTACAGTGGGTATATTCAATTATACACACTGGTATTGGATGCAAAGGAAAATCTGATGGAGTGACTTTGGCCTATAAAAACGGGTTTCACCGCAAAGTTGTTGTGTTTCCATTATTGTTTCAATATTTAAACTCCGAATTGATTTTTCCATTTCCAGGAAGGTGCCATAAGGCCCGACTGCTGGCGCTGCATCGGTTGTTGTTGTTGCAGGAGGACTCAGCCACCGCGATGTTGGTTTCGGTCCAAACGGAACGAAGGCAGAATAATACATGAAATCAATTAGCGAAAATCAACAGAAACGAAGTTGTTCTCGCAGCAAGAAAACAACCAAAACGCCACTGTTCTATCAATAAGAAAACAACACAAAAACGAAGGATACAACATGCAAGGATACAAAGCAAAGCTACCTCGGTGTGCGTTGCTCAGGTTTCGTCCCAACAACAACGAAACTTTTCATTTCGGACGCCCCGGAGACAGAGTCGGCCAAATTAGACTAATTCGGAAACTAAACATTTGATTACGACCGAACTGACCCACCTTCGCTTCGCACTTCGCCCAACTTGGACATATGTTGGCCCACCAATTAAGGCAGAGAGAGAGGGAGAGAGAGCGGGAGAGAGAGAGGGAGAGAGATAGGGGAATAATCAAAAAAGTCACGTACTAGTTCACGTACTATTTCCAATGGTCCTGTGTCCGTTGCACGCAACAGGATAACGGCGTTGTGCTCCGAATGTCTGCCCAAACGGACATCCATATATCGGCACACTCGTCCGATTTAATTAACTGCCCTTTAGTTGCGCAGACTTCGACTCCGGAGAAACATGAAGCATGCAAGACAGTGGACTTCATTCAAACCTCGTCTGGTTCTCGTTACCAATAATGAGCCAGGCCACGACTACACGACGGTTCTCGGCTCTCATTTGTGACGCCTCACGTCCTGTCGTGTCGCCATAATTATTTCTATCGTTTTCATGGTGGCGTCTGTCATCAGTCGGATTAATTGTGTTTCCTGATTTCCTGATGTGCCGGCACAAGGAAACTCTTTATCAAGAATATTTCAGATTCCTGAGTCCTGAACTTTCACGTGATCTGCTTTTAGAGCACTGCTTTAAGAGCGGAGATCTGGCTTCTGCGAGTCATGGCAACACATTTCACAATACGCAAACATCATAAAATATGTATTTGCTATTCAATAAAAACATTGGATTTATTTTAATTACGGAAAAGTAACAAAAACTCGAATTAAATTTTCATCATTCGGAAACCTTCGACTAACAACAATGGCAGGAGCAACAGCTTATAGACACGCTTAATCAATGACCCAATTTTTTGTCCTGTACTGTAAGGATAATGCATGTTAGGAGGATCAAATTAAAATTGTGCATTATTGCAAACAGGATTATAGTAATATAAAGCATTCTACACATGTCGCAAATAGCTTCCGAAATTAGAAACTACTTTAAATGTAAAGAATTTTTATTTTCTGTACGCGAACGGGAATTTCGAACGCCTCGGCTTTCATCTAATTGCGATCCTTTGAATTATTGAAATGTACATGACCGAAACCTTGCTGACACCTGCTATGAAACAATCGTATTATTTCGAATGTGCTGCTAGGAGACAAACGACCTATGGTCATTGTAGCCACGTGTTCTGTGGAGCAACCCCCGAATGACGGGATCAAAACAAAGCCAAACCAACACAAAACAAACTCAAACTCGCCGGCCTACCAGTGGCTACCGGCAAACAATCTACAGCCACGTGTGTCCAACAAGGTGAGGGTGTGCAACAAGTGTAAACAGACTTGGGGTCGGTCGGCAAACCATGGCAACTGCAGCTCCCTGGCAACCCGAAGTCGGACAAAACAAAAGAAAAAACTTCCAAATCAGTTCAAGAGTTTCATCACAGTTACTCAGTCGTTCCGTCCAATTGTCCAATTGACCAACAAGTTTAAAAATCTTGGAACATCACCCAGTCGCGGGATGTCGAGCAGAGTGAAGTTCATCGTCAACACCTCCGGTACGTTGGTTGTGGGTCAATCCAGCCGACGCCTCTCCGCCGGAGCAAACATTTCTGCTAGTCGAAAATTGTGTTCGCTACAACGAGCTCTATATTTGCAGTCGACTACTTCGATGTGGGCACGACGGGGCAGGCGGAGGACCTGGCAGTCATCTCGGAGTTCCTGGAAAACGAGGAGCTCACCGTAATCGCCGCCATCCATAACAAATCCGATGACAAAATCCAATTTCATCACAACGTCCCGAACGACGAAGTGTGTTTGCTCTTCTACAAGATACCGCAGGTCGGCGGCAAGGGCGCGGCTCGGCAGAGCAACCAACAGCTTCCACTTGGGATATTAACGCTCGAGGGCGGCATGGTTAAGTCCATTTACAATTCCGTCTCACGTGTGTTCTCGCCGCACGGCGAGGCCAGGGTAAGTTGGCTGGCATCCATCCACTACACTCTGAATTAATTATCCATGCAGCGGTTGGAGGCGGGGCTGGGTTGTTGGGTGTTCTTTGCGGTCATCTCTCTAATCTTCATCCCGTAAATTTGTTTCTATTCGCCGCCACCCGCTCATCCTCGGCTCGTCCCCTCACATCGGCGCAGAGCACCGACTACAGTCCGGAGTTAAGTGGCTTACTGGAGAATTTGCATGTTTCATTGGGCTCGAGTCTGGGGCTGCCTCAGAGCGGTAAGTTGAACTTTCCTCTCCGAAGTTTATCGAATCGGCCGGATCGGGCGGGTGCGCTGGGGGTGGGCCGACATCGTAAATACTGAAGTACCTGTTGCTAACCGCCGAGAGTCCGTCCGCCTCCCATCCACAGGTATTTACTCCGTCAAGGACGAGGTCAAGTACTGGAGGCACAAACTGAGCCAGAAGTCGAGCACCCGCGTCGACCGCGAGATGGCCCAGCTGTTCATCGGCATCCTCGAGAACATGGACAAGCAGATGAGGTAACTGCCAATCATGTCGCCATGGCATCCGCCTTATGCCAGGGCTCCGTTGTCGTTTCAGTGCCATCGGCAAGGGGAACTCCAGCTCCAGCATCGAGGAGTTCCTGGACACGTCGCACAACAGCCTGGACGACCTTTGGCGTCTGCCGTACCACTTCCCGCAGAACCGCATGTGCGATCTCCTGGACATCATTGGTAAGCCACAATAGCATCTACTGAGCTGCCTCCCTCACACTTTCTCCCTCTCCCTCTCTCTCCCTCCGCCCTGTCGCAGGGAACCGGCTCTTAGAGGCCTGCGTCGAGCAGCTGCGGACCGAGGACGTCTGGAGCTTGAGCTCGTACCACGTGAGCAGCCTGATGAGCCAGTCGAGCGACACCGTCGACTCCTGGATGCAGCTGTGCGACTCGCTGACGCGGCTCTTCTGGCCCAACTACGTCCAGCACCCGTGGGTGGGCGAGCCCCACGTGCACCGGCGCGGGCAGCTCTTCAAGGAGCGCCTGGCCGAGATACGCAACCTGAAGGGCCTCTACAAGCAGATTGCCACCCTGCTGGACGAAGACGAGCTCCGGAACATGTTCTCAGGCAGTTCGCCCTTCAGAAGTAAGTAGTGTCTAAGGCGGTCAGAGCTGACCACGATCTCATGCCAATCTTCGACTCAGATATCGACATTTTCGACACGTCCGCCTCGGGGCAGACGCGGTGGAACAAGGCCTTGCAGCAGTTCGAGCAGATCCTGGAACCCATTGACGAGCGCATGGCGTCGGCCCTGAAGGCGCAACTACACAACCACCTGAGCAACCCGCGCCAGGTCATCTTCATCTTCTCGAAGTACGAGACCCTCATCCAGCGCCCCACCGTCCTGGAGCTGCTGACCATCGAGCGCGAGCAGTTCCTGCAGTCGCTGCACATCCTGCTGCAGGACCTCCGCAAGGCCATGGCCGACACGAACATGGAGCCCGACACCGGTCACCTGTCGGTCATCTGCAACGAGTGCCGCTGGCTGAAGGTCGTGCAGTACCAGGTACGGCTCTGTTCACTTGACGACTTCTGCCGAATTCCCTCTAACTTCTGCTTTCATACAGATCCTCGAGGTGGAGAAAGTGAGCCATTTGATCAGCGGACGCGAGGGCTTCGACAAAGTCAACAAGGCCGTGCAGGAGATCAAGGAGGAGACCGAGTCGCTGCTGCGCACCAACTTCGAGATCTGGTGTGGCCAGTGCTCGACGGCCGTGCGGAGCGGCGAGTTGAAGTAAGGTCGACCGTCGACCCAGGGTTCTCCATTGACATGGCTCTCTCTCTACAATTGCAGGTTGCGCGATGACCAGCCGGTGGTGAAGTTCGAGAGGGAGGGCCGGCAGCTGATGCGTGTGACCTTCAACCCGAAGCTGGTCACCTTCTGCCAGGACGTGCGCGAGTTCGACAACCTCGGCTACAACGTGCCCCTGGAGCTGCGCGCGGCCGCCAACCACGCCTCCAAGTTCATGTCGTACGCCCGGCGCCTGCAGCAGATCGCCACGTTCCACAATACCATCGGGGACCGCATGATCCCCTGCCAGCGGCCCATCATGCTCCAGAACGCGATGGAGCTGTCGAAGCTGGTGCAGAGCGAGACGGTCGCCTGGAACGACGAGGAGTCCGTGCAGCGCTACGTGAACATGCTGCAGACGGCGGTCTCCAAGTTGTCGGCAGACAACACCCTGTTGGTCGGTTACCACGAGCAGGCGAAGCGAACGGTGAGTGGCCACCGGCCGTCGAGCTGGAGCGAAGAGGAAGCCAAAGGATGACGTCTGCGCTTCTTCACTGCCTTCCAGGTCATAAAGCTGATGAACACCGATCTGTTCCTGCAGAGCCAGGTGTGGAAGGACGAGATGCGGCACCTGCGCGAACTCGTGGCCTCGCTGGAGCGCCAGAACTACACCAACCTCGACGCCTTCAAGTTGCACTGGGACCACCAGCTCTACAAGGTGCTCGAGTACCAGTACGTCATCGGCCTGGCGGACATGAACAACAAGTTGCCCGACATCCACATCGACATTCTTTTCCGGTACGTAAGGTAAGGTACTCGGCCCTCATACAGCGACTCTCATTCGCTCCGTTTCAGGCAGCGGCAACTGTGCTATCGGCCGCCCGAGGAGGAGATCCGGGAGAAGTATTTCACCCAGCTGCGGCGGTTCATCGAGCGGCCATCCAGCTTCCGCGGTCTCTCCGAAAAGAGCACAGATCTCTTCCGGTCGATGGTCGAGACGAACCGCCACCATTTCGGGCCGCTGTTCGAAAGGGCCCAGGAGCTGTTCGCCAAGCTGCAACAGTTCAAGGAGCTCTGGCGACCCTGGGTAGCGCTCGGCTCGGTCGACGTGGAGGAGCTCTGTAGCATCCACCTGAACTCGGCCGCTGACTGGGATCGCAACTTCAAGGCGTGCAAGAACTTCAGCCAAAAGATCGCAAAACTACAGAAGTGAGTTTTGTCCCGATATCTATAGGAAACATTGTGCTTTAATTCCATGTGCCCCAGCTCCGAGGAGTCCGTGGACTGCTTCGTCATCAACATCCTGCCCTTGCGGTCGGACATCGAGTTCATCAGTCGCCGCTACTGGGAGGCACTGTCGAACAGTCTGCGCAGCTCCATCCTGAACGACGTGTCCAGCATACAGGAGTTCCTGCGAACCTCGCTCCAGTTCCTCAACAACGTGGCCGTCGACGAGGCCTCGATCACCGACTCGGGCATGAAGTACGAGAAGATCATGTCCGAACTCCCGAAGGTTCAACAACTCGATATAAGATGCAATTGTTTCAATCGAATCATCTTTGCAGATCTCCGAAACGCTCTCCCTGGTCAGGGAGAAGGACACGTGTCTGGCCGGATGGTGCAAGGAGCGCGTGTCGGCGCTCGACGGGATCCTCATGCAGTGGGAGAAGTTGCAGCCTCTGATCGAGAACCACGCGGCGATTCTGCAGCGCCAGGTCGACCTGATCAAGGGCCAGGCCCAGGCGCGAATACAAAACCTGCAGAACGAGGCCGAGAAGTTCCTACTGCGATGGGAGTCCACGATCGCCGAGTTGGAGGCCAACGAGGACTCCACGCTGGAGATGTTCAAGGAACGCCAAGAGCACTGGGGCCAGATCCAGGCGAAGAAGACGCAGTTGCTGGAGGAGTGCGCCAAATTCAACATGGATTTCCCCGAAGAGATTTTGCGACCCTTTGCGGAGATCGAGGCGAAGATGGAGTCGCAGGCGAAACAGTGGGAGCTCTACGACAACTACCTCACCGAGCTGGAGGCCATCCTCGGCGAGGAGTGGGCAATTTTTCGGAGGCGCCCCTACGTCTTGAACGAGTTCATCAGCAAGTGGGAGGGCTCGGTGCACTCCTCCATCGACCTGCCCTCGAAGCGCATCCGTAACAGTGTGGAGCGGCTGCAGAGCGTCCTGCCGGTGCTGCAGCAGCTGCAATCGGACGCCTTGAACGAGCGCCACTGGGCCAGGATTTTCCAGCTGCTCAAGAAGGACGAGTCGAAGCCCATGCACAGCATCGTTCTAAGCGACATCCTGCGTGATCAAACAGCCTTGCAGCAGGCAGCGGCTGAGATAATGGTAAATATTGAGAGAACGCAAAAATCTTCCTCCCTTCTGACATCCTTCGTCTCTCAGGCCGTCGTCAAGCAGGCCGCGTCCGAGCAAATCGTGCGCCAGGCCCTGACAGAACTCGACCAGTGGTCGGTAACGTCGAATCTGAAGCTAATCCAACACGTGGACTCGGCGGGCAAAGAAATCGCGCTCATCAAGAACTACCAGGAGATCCTGAACAAGATCGGCGACAACCAGTCCTTGCTGCAGTCCGCCAAGAACTCGGCCGCCTTCGACTCCTTCTCCGACCAGGCGGAGTTGTGGGAGAGTCGCCTCAACATGCTGGACACCTTCCTGACCAGCCTGAGCCAGTCGCAACGAAGGTAGGCGTGGCAAATGGCCGTATTCATACCCATCCCTAACCCCGTGACACTCCTCTACTTCACCACTTCAAGGTGGGTCTACCTGGAGCCCGTCTTCGGCGCCGGCACCCTAAAGAACGAGGAGGCTCTGTTCCGGCGCGTCGACAAGGACTTCCGGTACATCATGCGGGAGGTGCAGGGCGACCCGCGAGTCATATCGCTGATCAAAATCAACAACATCGCCACGATCATAAACTCGCTGGAGACCCAACTCCTGCGGTGCCAGAACAACCTACTGTCCTACATAATGGTGAGTTGTCCGCAGCCTGTCTCGTTGACCAAATGATGACCTACCTGCAATAGGAAAAGCGAAACTCGTTCCCGCGCTTCTACTTCCTGGGCGACGACGATCTGCTGGAGCTGCTGGGCCAAGCCTCCAAGGACGCCGAGGTCATACAGAAGCACATCCGAAAACTGTTCCCCGGCTGCCACAGCCTGGAGATCACCCACTTCTCACACCCCGACGGCAGGACTCTGTACACCATAGTCGCGGTGCGCAGCGCCGAGGGGGACGTCCTCCGCCTCCGGCGCCCCGTGGAGATGCAGGGCTCCATCGAGGTAAACCCTGGATGCACTTTGTCGTTGACTTTATTTCATAGACCTTTGGGTTCTTTATTACGCAGGTCTGGCTCAACAACCTGGTTGCTTCGATCCGAGACACCATTCAGGAGCAAGTGGTCGAGTGCTACAACACAAAGGCGGACAACTACACCGAGGGACTCCTGCAGAAGTATCCCATTCAGGTGTTGTCGACGGCGCGCGCCATCCACTTCACCCGGCAGGCGGAAAAGGCAATTTCCTCGATGTCGCTGCCGAAGCTCCTCAAGTCGCTAAACGACGAAATCGCCCAACTGACGGGTCTGAAGAATCAAACGGGCGACAAGCTGCTGCAGCTTAAGCTGCGCTCCCTGCTCTTCGACATGGTGCACTTTGTGACGGTCGTGGAGGAGCTCGTCGGGCGCAACGTGATGCACGTCAGCGATTGGCACTGGCTGCAGCACCTCAAGTTCTACCTGGGCGGGCCGGACAAGCGGCAGGTCATGATTCGCGTTGTTTACGCCGAGTTCGAATATTCATACGAGTTCCTCGGAAACCCCAACAAGCTCGTCAGCACCAGCCTGACCCAGAAGTGTTATCTCATCCTCACCCAGGCCATGCACATGGGGCTGGGCGGTAATCCGTTCGGGCCGGCGGGCACAGGCAAAACGGAGTGCGTGAAGGCGTTGGGGGCGATGCTGGGCCGCCTGGTGCTGGTCTTCAACTCATCCGGAACGGACGCGCAGTGATTAACACAATGTTTTCCTCTTTTCTCACCCATTTAGAACGTGGACGCCGAGTCGATGGGCCTGATCCTGACCGGGCTGGCGCGCTGCGGTGCCTGGGGCTGCTTCGACGAATTCAATCGCCTCCAGGAGGCGACTCTCTCGGCCATTTCGATGCTCATTCAGCCGATACAGAGTGCTCTGAAGGACAAGGCGGCCGTGGTTCGGATCGGCGAAAAAAACGTGAGCTGTGACGATGCTGCCGAAGTGAAAGGTGCTTAACTCTCCCTTTCCCCCTTCTTTGCGCAGGTCGAGCTTAACCACCACTGCGGCATTTTTGTCACCCTCAACCCGGCCGGGGCCGAGTACGGCGGCCGCCAGAAGCTCCCCGGGAACATCCAGGCCCTCTTCCGGCCCATCGTCATGCAGCAGCCGGAGCCGCGGGAGATTTCACGCGTCATGCTCTTTGTCGAGGGCTTCCAGCTGGCCCCCGAAATCGGAGATCGCATCGTGGAACTCTTCGAATTGTGCGCCAAAATGCTCTCCCGCCAGCGCCACTACGACTGGGGACTGCGAGAGCTGAAGACCATCCTGCTCGGCTGCGGCGAGGGGTTGCGGCGACGCTGGCGCGATGCTAAACTGGACGCAGACGATGCGACTGCGGTCTCGACCGCTGAAATGTCACTGGCCGTCCAGTGCCTGCGCTCCTCGACCATGTCCAAGTTGGCGCTACACGACGTGCCGCGCTTCGAAATGCTACTGGGCAGCGTGTTTCCGGAGGTCGACGGCACCAGGCAGCACATTCCGGCGCTGCAACAGGCGCTCGCCGACGCCTTCGCGCCCCTCGGACTCTGCCCTAATGAATTGCAAATTGAGAAGGCTCTCCAGCTACACGAGCAACTGGTGAAGCGCATGGGGGTCGTGGTGGTCGGGCCCCCAGGATGCGGGAAGTCCACGGTCATTGCTTTGCTGCGTCAGGCGTTGCTGTCGTCGCCGGCGTCGGCGTCACCCCTCGGTTCCACAATCCGCTGCCACACCATTAGTCCGAAATCTATGCCACGCGTGCAGCTTCTGGGCCGCCTTGACCCCGACACCCGGCAGTGGATGGACGGAGTTCTGACGACGACAGCGGTAGCCGTGAACGCCGAACCAACACATGTACACTCGTGGATAATTTGCGATGGCAGCATCGACCCGGAGTGGATTGAGGCTTTAAATTCGGTGCTGGACGACAATAAGTAAGTAGATACTGAGACTGTTTAAACCGCACTCATCACGTTAGGACAACTGTCAGTCGCACTTAGTTATGTTCCATACCAAGTCCTATAGAATTGTGTTATATCAGTAGAATTCTTCATAATGGATTGATTGATTGCATTAGTGGATGGTTTGTAGCACATTAGCGCGGATTGTATTAGTAACATTGATATGGACATTTTTGATCACGGTCGGCAATCGTCTGGGTAGGCCGTTTAGGTTTATAATTTTAACTGAAAGCAAGACCCTGAAGGTTAAGAACCTTATTTATAACCTTTAAAACAAATTTGACAATGATTTTCTTATCTAAATGAACGCCTTCTCTCTTGTGTGCCGATATACCGAGTACTATGAAAAGAATTTAATATTTCCCTTAAATTCTACAGAGAAGAAACACCTACATTCGTAATTGAATACAATTTATTTGCGTTAAATTCGTAATATTTAATTGCATCATATTTAATTTAACTTTATATAATTATTCGTATGTAAATATAATTTTATTGTTTAGTGCTAAATCTTAAACGTATTTCATATTAAAGTTGTAAGCATTATTTTGCGTGTAAATAAAACAAAACGTAGGCTTCCTTTCTTTAAACTTAGGGATAATCTGCAATGGTTGCAAGTGGTTCATAAAACATAAAAAGTAAATGAAGACGTATGTAAAATAGTTGCTCTGACAATATGCGTGATGACGACGATATTTCGAAATGATCAAATTTAATACTAAACAAATTGAAACACAAATGCGAAAATAAAATCATGAAAACGTATAAATGGCGTCTACTTAAAAGCACTTACAGCTAAAGCAAATTGTTTGCCGTTTATCTTAATATAAAATAATAAAATTGCATTTTGAAAATCTACACCTCCATCCACATACATATCGCTGCAATCCCTTCTTTCCAACATCTTCTGGTCGCTACCAATCTGGCCAACTATCCTGGCATCGTCTAAGTCATTAAGAACCCTTGTTTGACGCGTAGTGCTGCTGGATCTGCTGCTGCTGCTGTTGTCCAGCGTTCGCTTGAGAATGTGGTGGAGGCGGAGGCTGCGACACTCTCATGTGTGACATATGCGCCTGCGGAGTCATGTGTTGGAACATGCTGCATTGCTGCTGATGCAAGTGATGCGTGTGAGCGTGGTTGTGGAAATGGTGTGGGGCCGAGATTACGTCTGTAGAAGTTTGCAAAATGATCTCAGGTTCGATCAACGCAACTTCTTGCTCCTCACCTGTTGCGTTTCCCCTGCCGCCGCCGCCGCCATTGTTATTATTATTGTTGTTATTACCGCCCCCGCCGCCGCCGCCGCTCATTTGGTTCGACGACGATGATTGAGCTGATTCTGAATTGTTAAACTCCTGCTTGATGCCATTAGCGGGATACAACGATGCACTTAGGTTTTGATGCAAAATAGGATGACAGAGCTGGGGCATAAGCGTCACGCCCGCTATTGGCAATGGATGATGTGGAAAACTAGGTGGAGGATAGATTAGTCCTTTGTTGACTTGTGGAACATGAGTAGATGTGGTCGAGCCACTTGTGTTTGAAGATGTTACGGTGGTTGAGGCGCCGTTGTTGTTATTATTATTGTTGTTTGAAACATTCCTAGCAGTGGTTGTTGTATTGTTGCCCTGCGCCGTGGTCGTAGTTAGGCTGTCCGAGATAATAACCTCCGGCTCCACTGACACAGAAGGGATCGCCACGAACTCGGCAGGCAGAGAGTTGTTCACAATGATGCCCTTCTTTCGCTCCTTCCGCAGTTTGTCGCGCAACTTCTCCAGCTGTCTGAACGCCTCGTTGGCCCGTCGCGCCTTCTTCCGATCTCGATCGCGCTCCTGCTCCAGTTTTCTGTACTCGGGATTCATGCGCTTCATGCGTTTGCGTTCACGATCCCGCTCGCGCATCAGCATCTTGTTACGACTTTCTTCTTCGGGCGTTAGCTAAAAGTAAAAAACAAATTTAGATATTAGATATTAGAACTGCACAATAAGAGTAATTGGCTAAAATAATAAATTCCTATGCTTAGGCTTCTCACGCTCCCCTCGGGTTGGCGCATACAGTTCGGGAACAATGTAAACTTCATTTTCGAGACGGACGACGTGCAGCATGCGTCGCCAGCGACGATTTCAAGAATGGGAATCATCAATATGAGGTGAAAGGATCCTTGATTGGAAATCTTATTATAAATATTTCAAGTTCTGATTTCTTTACAGCCATGAGGACTATCCAGTGGATCAGGTCTTGGACTCCCTGCTTGCAAAAGAGACATTTGGCGACCTAATACGGGTCTACGTGGAGGAACTCTTCCAGCCAGCGTATGACTGGATCGAAAAGGAGTGCGCACCGTGAGTCACAAAGAAGTAATGTAACAGATTGTGGGTTATTGATGAAATATTCCCTTAGTTTCCCGAGTCTGAGCCGGAGCTCCATGCTGCATTCACTCTTCATACATATGGCCAGCATCCAGTCGAAGGAGCAGTTCTGCGTGGGGCTCCTTAAAGCACTCGCCGGGTATGTGCCCAGTGAGCGCCACAACGAATTCGCGAACTTTCTGTTCGAGCGTGCTAATGTCTATATTCCCGATCCGAATCGGGCCGAGCTGACCTACTTCAACGCCGATCGCGGCTCAATCGAGTACTTCGAATCGGATGACAACTTTAACCGACATGCTAGCAACCAAGACATGCAGCTGGTGATGACCGCGCAAGTGAAGTCGTACTTGGCCACGCTAGGCACGTTCATGGAGGCCGGCTCCCACACACCCTTCCTCATCATCGGGCCACCCGGGTCGGCGAAGACCTTGCTCATCCAACATGCAGTTTCCGAGCACTCCGGCTACGAGCTGGTCACCATAAACTGCTCTACTCAGCTAACGCCGGCATATATCATCCATTGTCTGAAACAAGTGAGTTTTGGTTCCTAAACAGCCGATGGCATCGAAATTTCGCAAGCACCACATAAACTATGATTCCACCACACACACACAGAACTGCCTCACGGTCTCCAGCATCCGCGGGAGGGAGTACAAGCCGAAGCAAGTGCGCGTGGTGTTATTTCTCAAAAATTTTGACCTCTGCAATTTGGATGCGTGGGGGGCCAGCGAAATAGCGGAGTTGTTGCTGCAGTTGGTGCAGCGTTGCGGGTTCTACGCTGACAACTTGGAATGGATTAATGTGAGCGGTTTACAAATATGTGGTTCCATTGCGGCGTCTAGTGCCAGTCTGCACAAAATTGCGCCACGTTTTGTAGCCGTAAATCAATTCCTGCGTGTGCGTTACCCGACGGACAACGATATGCAGAACATCGTGTGGCGTCGCTTGGAGCCTGTGGTGGCGCGGTTTAAGCGCGCGCCCAATGTGCAGTACATCGTGGAGGCTTTAATGGATTTCTTCAAGAAGGTCGGTGGGGAGGGAACGACGCGGTATTTTGTGTTCAAAATTAATTGCCCATTACACTCTCTGTATTTCAGATGCAAGAGTCTTTCACGCCTGCAACTCATGGTCGCGTGCACTACCATTTCAGCCCGAAGATCATAATGAAGCTACTAGATGGTCTAAAGTACTATCCGGACGATGCTTTCAACGAGGTCTACCATTAAATTGCCTTCTGTGAAATACTTTCTAACATGTTCTTCTTCACAGGCATTTGTCTGCGAGGTGGTTTCCATTTTCAAGGACCGCATGGCATCACCAGAAGACGTGGAGCTGTTCGAGTCCATCCTGAAACAAAACATGCGCAAACTCTACGGAAAAGAGGTACTAGGAAAGTGAATTTTCGTAAACCGATCTCCACCGATTTTTTCGTAGAAAATATTTTTTGTTCCGAAAACTGGAAAGCATTCCTCGGGTCTCCAGGCCTACTCCCACGACGAGTGGATGGACGAAGTGCAAAAGCAGATCACAATTTGCAGTAAGTCATGCATTTTATTAGAAGAGTGAAAAAGTAATCCATTTCTGGCAACAGACACCGAGGCGCTGATGATTGATGAGGTCGTTACCAAGGAGCTACTGGAGTACACAGCCAAAATCGCACGTGTTCTCGCCCGTGACGAGAGCAACTTAGTTCTCTTGGGGGAACCAGGGGACAGACATGTGGACGCGCTCTTCGTCGCCGCCACGTTGCAACAGGCGAAGGTGCACACGCTGCAGGGCGGGATGCACTACAGCCTCTTTGACTTCTACAACGACCTGAAGCTGGTAAGCTCTGTCACTAGGAAGATATAAGAATTAGCCAAATTCCTTTGCTTTTTCTCTTCCTCAAAAGGCGATGCAAACAGCCGCGTTAGAGGATCAGTGCACGTGTCTGTTGATCGACCAAAGCTGGATGAACTTCCTTCCCGACATTATGAAGCCCATCGAGGCCCTCTTGGAGGGAAGCGAAATATTGGACTTGTTCGGCGACGACTTGGAGTCCATCGCGAGTTCTTTGAAGCACGCTGCTCAGTTGGAGGGATATCAGGAGTCCATCGGATCGTACTTTGTGAAAAGTATGCGCGCCCTCATGCGATGCGATCAGTAGTTTGAATTGAATGTCATTTTACAGGAAGTAGGAAGAATCTCCACCTAGTGCTTTTGTTCAACTCGACCAGCCCGAAGGTAAACGAGTACTTCAGCTCGTTCCCGGCTCTGTACCGTAACACTGAGTTCCTTTGCACCCATGCCATGTCCAGCGAGACCTTCAACATGCTGCCCAAAAAGTTGATCGAGATTCTCGGAGGGGATCTGTCGGGAAAGGAGCGGGTTCCGATTTCGAACTACTTCGCAGATGTCCTAGACGGCATTATGCCCCGAGAGGCTCCTCAACGCTTCTACCAGTTCATCAAGTCCTACTACTTCATCTACGCAAACTTCTCGCAGGATATCGTGAAGCGGCTGGAGAAGTTGCAAGTAAGTACAAGCATAGAGACCATGGTTGATAGTAAGAAAAGTAAATCGACCATTGTAATATTTCAGCTGGGCGTCGATAAACTGTCGGCAGCACACGCAGTGGTGGATTCGCTGAAGACGAACGCTGTCCAACAGGAGGACGCCCTGGCCGAAAAGCGAAAGTTGGCCAACGAGGCGCTCGAAATGATCTCAGCTACGATGCGCAATGCGAACGAGCAGAAATCAAACATGCTGGAGCTGAAGAAGAAGACCCAGGAGAGCAGCGAGAAACTCAAGGAACGACAGAAGGAGATCCAACAGGAGCTGAGCGAAGTGGAGCCCATATTGGCAGAGGCGAGTGCCGCGGTGGGTCAGATCAAATCGGAGGCCTTGTCCGAGATACGGTCACTGCGAGCGCCGCCGGAGGCTGTGCGCGACATTCTGGAAGGCGTGCTTCGCCTGATGGGCATCCGGGACACCTCGTGGAACAGCATGAAGACCTTTCTGGCGAAGAGAGGCGTCAAGGAGGACATTCGGTCTCTGGATCCGGCCAGGATAAACCCGGAAAACTGTGAAGCCGTCGAGAAGCTGCTGGCGGCCAAGGCAGATTCGTTCGAAATAAAAAACGCAAAACGAGCTTCCGCGGCGGCTGCTCCTCTGGCCGCTTGGGTCAAGGCCAGTGTCCGGTACTCGAAGGTCATTCAGAGCATCAAGCCGCTGGAGAGGGAGCAGAATGAGTTACAGCGCAACTTGGACGTGGCAGAAGGTGAAATGCAGTCGCTGATGACGGGTCTCGATGACGTCGACAACCGTGTGAAGCAGCTCTCTGCTAAGCTAAACGCCTATACGCAGGAGGCGGCCGTGTTGGAGCTGAAGCTAGAGGAAGCCAGGAACACTCTGAAATCCGCCGAGGTGCTGGTGGAAAAGCTGGGATCTGAGTATCAGACGTGGAGCATTCAACTGAATGAATATAAGCACAATCACAAAACTTTGGACACGAAATCGCTGCTGATATCCCTGGCCATCAATTATTTCTCACACTTATCGCTGGACAAGAGACTGTAAGCAATTTCAATAATTCGTCTGAAATTAATCTGTATACAAAACTGTATTTGATTAACGAAAATTCTTGAAACTTTCAGCTCGGAAATGAAGCGCGTTTCTGCGGATCTTAGCCTTAAGAACTCTTTTGATCTTCGCAAGAATCTGGTGACCGAACAGGAGCAAATCATCTGGGAAAGCATGGGGCTGGCCCGAGACGCACAAGTAATCGAGAACTCAGCCCTGGTGAGGAAAATGTTGGAATTGCCATTCGGCAGCTACCCGATCCCTCTGATTCTGGATCCCACGCACACTGCATTGACTTGGCTGGAGGAATACCTACGCAGTAAAGGCAGGGCTTTTGAAGTGACCTCGCAAAACAACGAACGTTTGGCATACACCCTGGAGCTGGCGGTGCGCTTTGGCAAGATATTGATTGTTACTGACTGCGAAGATTTGCGGCCGCCCATCATGCAACTAATAGCGGTTAGAGTATTCGTCAAGTTCAGCAAAAAGCAACTCGAGGTTGGAAGCAAACTTGTGGACTTACACGAGCAATTCCAACTAGTCCTCTGCACAAAGACCAACAAACTGTCTCTAGAACCGGAGTCCCTGGCCCATCTCACTGTCATCCCGTTCACAATCACCACAGTGGGATTGACGGATCAACTCATGTCCAAAGCAATCGTACTCAAGAATCCAGAGCTGGAGCGCAAGCGCGTTGAGTTGCTGAAGAACGAAGGCATTCTGCTCAAGCAGCGAATCGAGCTGGAGGACAAGTTGCTCGAGGAGTTGTCAACAGCTCAAGGCGATATACTTAAGAACGAGAAGCTCTTGGTCACTCTCAACGAGGTGAAGGAAAGCAGCAGCTTCATCGACAAGTCGCTCAAGGAGAGTGCTCTGGTCAAAGAAACCCTCCTCGCCGAGTACACGCAACTGAAAGATTTCTGTCTGAAGGCGGCTCAGTTCTATATGGGTCTTAGTGCATCGTACGACATTGCTCCTTTGATTTTTATAAATCTCTGCCTGCGATCCCTGGAGAGCTTTGACATGAGGGGCTCCAACAGCGAGCAACGCATTTTTGCCGATCTGGTGCGCAGCACTTTCCAATATCTGGGACGGTCGACGCCTCGGAGCAGCCACCTCACGCTGGCCATGTTTGTATGCAAGAACGCGTACCCGGAGCGAATCAAACCAGCCGAGTGGGAGCTATTTGTCACCAACTTCATGTCAAATGCCGATGCTAGTGTGTCCAGCTCAAGTAGCACCCGTTTGAATGCTCCCGAGTGGATGACCAGGGAAGCCGCATTGAAGCTACAAGCCATCGTCACACACGCCCCGGAGCTGGAGGAGAAATTGCAACTGCAAAAGGATTACATGTGGAGGAACTTCATGGAAGATGCATCACCGGAGTTACCAGGTAGGCATTTCTTTGCATTCTCTACTAATTAGAACAAATTTAAAATCGAAAATGTATCTTTCGAAATGGTCAATTATGATAATTATTTAATTACTTCTCGCATTTGTGTACATTTTCCTATACAGGCGAAGATCTGTCTCCATTCCACCGAGTCCTGGTCGCACAAGTATTTCGACCCGATCTCATTGCGACACAATTGAGGCAGGCGGTGACAGACATACTAGGAATTTCTTCGGACTCCATAGTGCAGCCCACTGTGGAACAGTTGGTGGAAGAAGGCACCAGTGAAAAGCCGATTTTAGTTATAACGCAGGCGGAAAACGATCCAGCAACCGAAATCAAGGCAGTTGCAATTAAGAGAGTCGGTAAGGAATCCTACGCAGAGTTATCTATTGGCAGAGGAATGGAGCGAAGGGCGCTGGAGTTCATAAGACAAGGTGCGGAAGTCGGCAAATGGGTCTGCATCAAAAACGTGCACTTGGTGGCCTCTTGGTTGGTTGAATTAGATCGAGACCTTGCAACAATGCGCAGGGCCGATAGTTTTCGGTTGTGGTTGGTGTGCGAGTCCACACAAGGCTTCAGCGAGGCCGTGATCTACAAATTTGTGAAAGTATTATACGAGTTTCCAGCTGGCATAAAGAACAAAGTTCGCAGGATGGCACAAAATTTCTCTGCATCTGATATGAGTTCCAAGCTGAGGGATCCAAAACTCTTGAAGATACGATTCGTTTTATTTATTGCGTGTGCAGTGCTGCAGGAACGACGCAAGTTCATTCCTCAAGGATGGTCCAAATACTATGAGTTCGGTGATGCTGATCTAAGGGCAGCACTAGAAGTGCTGCATTGGTTGGATGGCAATACTTCCAGTGTTAGAAGTGATTGGAATCTCATGCAGCGCCTCTGTGAAAATGTGGCTTTTGGCGGACGCATCAACAATACGAGGGACCTGCAGGTGTTACAGCGTTACCTGGAAAGTTTCTTCAACTCGGATGTGATGAGTAATCGGTGGACGCCTCTCGATTTCAAAGTCGCGGTGCCCACGGCTTCGCATATACAAGATTATTTGTCGGCTATATCAAAATTCCCTGACACTGACGACCCAGAAACATTCAAGCTATCGAAGCAGTCAAACATCGGCCGAGAAATTGAGTTTTCGAAGACGATTATTAGAGAACTCCGTGCGGCGTACTACAAGAGCGAACGAGACGACGGAGCAGAGGTCGAAAATCGTCATAAACAGCAGGGCAATAAGCTGGAGAAACAAATCAAGCCCATCTTGACTATATGGCGGAAATTGGCTGGGGTAAACTATTCTTTAACTTCAAATCAAATATATTTTTAAAGTATATATCGATGCTTTAGAAATCGACAGTGCAGCAAACAGCTAAGGAGTTGCAGAAAACAGTTGTGGAATCCAATCCTTGGTCTGTTTTTGTTATCTCCGAACTTAAACTCGCAGACAGGTGTTTCCAGGAGGTTCACACAACTCTTTCTCAGCTGCACACCTGGCTGAAGGAATCACACGGTAAAGCAAATGCGAAGATTGACCAAAATACATTGAAGACACTAGCGGATAATCAGGTGTGACGACAATGGGATATCATTTACAGATATTATATAATTCCGATCTGTAGGTTCCCGTCAACTGGTACAAGCTCTGGGCGGGTCCCCAAACAGCAGTCGACTATATGAAGGGACTCTTGACTCGTGCAGATGCAGCCGAGAAACGCTTTCGTCAGCAACTGAGGATCGAGTTCATAGATGAGATCGATCTCTCTACCGTATTCAATTGCGAAACATTTATATTCGCGTTGAAACTGGTGAATTCGAAAAAGTTAGGGAAATCAGCACAAAGGCTGCAGCTGGCGTCAACTGTGGCTGCAGACAACGAAGGCCATGCCAACGTAGACGGGCTGTCCTCGCTGGGAGTTAGGGTGCTGCCTCTAAAAGTAAGTATTGAAGCGTTTATCACATCGGGAATTGTTTATATATTCAACATAAACAATTATCTTATTGGAGCGCACTCCGTGCCTTGATTTCTAAGCATCGTACTATTTCTGTCTCGTCTGGCCGAAGTTTCATCGCATTTTCTTCCCATTTCCCCCCAAATAGCAATTCGATAATTCTGCGCTTACCTTTCCCATCTTCGCCATAAAATGGTGCTCCAGTTTGTGCACTCACACGAACCCGAAATTTTACAGCAGCGCTTTATAAATTTATCCAAGTTTGTTAAAAATCAGTTCCTTCTGAAAATTTTTGTTTTTGATTGACATTTCGGCAGCTAGTTTGACGCGTATTGTAATAGCTCGTGATTGGTCTAGAGATGGGCAGAGAACAAAGAAATGTAAGAGATTATACACGAGATGTGTGCTAATCGTCTTGATCAGCGAGTTTAAAGTAATAGAATCACAGATCCCATAACATATTGATTATATCAGATATTTGCGGCTTTGATTTAAAAAAAGATTTAATTAGAAATTACAAACGAAGCATTCAAACGAGGATAACCATTGTCTGACATAACCAGATATATATGCTTTTTTATATATTCAACATATTTGGATAGAAAATCTTTAGTAATCTTTAGTAAATTGATGAAAGATATTAGTTTAAAGTGGTAAGCCAATCGACACGATTTGGAAATGTTCACAAGCAGCGTACTCCCTGCGCAATATACATCTATTACAAATTCCGAGTTCACGCGCTGCTTACACAAGCCCACGTTGGCGAACTTCTTTACCGTCACTCCATGGTTCGTGCCTCGGCTAATCTCTTCTCACCACAGGTGGACGGCGCAGTGTTCGTGTATGGGAAGTTGACGGTTTCCACCACCGGGGACAGCCGTGGACAGGAGGACAAATCGCCGGCATTTAACATCACGTTCGTCGAGCGCGTAGATCATGACGTGAAGGAGTCCATCCGCCCGCACACAGCCGATAAGGCGACTTTGCCGTTGTACGCGAACGCCGGGCGCGAGCAACTAATTTGCCATCTGGAAGTAGCAACATCCGAGCCCTCGGACACGGTTCTTTTGTCCGGAGCCGCACTCATCGTGCCTGACTTTTAAAATGCACCATGAACCGCACTAACTTCGAAATAAAAACATCAACATTTTCGCACTTTAAATAGTCCGTGTTTTAATGGGGGTGTCGTGGGTCGTTTATTTAACATACGGGATTCGGAGTGCAGTTTATTCACCTCAACCTCAATCGGGTGAAAGCGAATTTTTGGGACAACGTGTGTGGCGAATTAAGCGGCCGGAGGGTCTATTTCGTATCAGGCAGGTTCACAATGGATGACTTTGTGGTTCCAGCCTGGGAAGCGGACTGAATTGAACCCGTGCCAGCCAGAAGTTGAAAGCAAGCGTCTTGGTGGAAACGTTTTGTTCAACCAAACCACCCCACCCAACACTCCTTCTGCAACATCGTAGTCACCTTGGTCACTTACACCGAGCAGGAATACTCGAATGTTTGGATTTAGTTGAAGATATTGCGATATTAAATGTGATAATGATGAACAGATTTTAACATACATTTTTCAGGAAGAAGGTATATAAGTCGAGCTTGCTGATTGTTCCTCCTATAGATGTAATGAGTGTGCTTTTATAAATTTTGTAAACCGGCCCCACACCACATGCGTCCCACTGCGCCTCTGTCCTTCAAGGAGCCCGGTGGTAAACCAGACGCCGGGGCTCCCAGGGGCACGATTGGGACAAAGATCGCACTCATCGATCCGCCTCCCGCGGCATCCTCGCCCGCCAAAATTGGCTGCGGATGACATTCGTAATTGCCTCGTATCCTCTTAATGACGTCATTAGCGGTTTGCGGTTTATTTTTCTCCTGTTGAATGGGTATCGGTGGCGAGGGTGGTGAAGTTGTATTTATCATGTTGTTGGGGTGTGTGAGTGGTGGTGTCGCTGTTGGTTTTCGGCTATTTGCAGAGCGCCGCAGGAAGGGGGCGTGGCTCCGCGGGCGTTTGGGCGCCCTGTTGCTCGGCCGGACTGGAAGCAATGGGCCGTGGAACAGGACGCCGCAAGCATTAAGTTTTATTGTTGCGCATGGCGTTGTCATAATTCGTCGCCAACATACACACTCGCATTTTCCGCTCACACGCACAAATACACACACACACCCATACACAGGCACTCGTGCTGCAATCGCGAAATAATTGACAAATTTGCAAATAAAAATTTTAGTTTCCAATTATTTGCTCCGATAAATTTTCAATTTTGCCGCCACCAATAACAATGAGTTCAACAACAACATCAACAACAATCCTCACTACGCAGAGAGTGGCGTTGCCAATGATTTACTGGGCAGCCCCACGCAGAAATAATTGATTCCAAATGCACTCGATTCGGCTCGCGTTCGCACCGACCCCGAGCGTCCACGCAGCGCTCGACCGAAATTCGTGCGTTCTGGGCCAAAGCCAGGTGAGCGACGCTTGTCCCAGATTCAGCCGGACTGACTGGAGAACTGCGTCGGGGACTCCTCGCAAGCTACCGCAAGGAGACACTCCAGAATGGTAAATTCTTCCAACCGCTGGACTTCTCGCAACTGCTCGACCGCCCCAAAGGCAGGACAACTACTGGCCATTAAGTGGCACAAACTCTCGGCCTCAATTTTCCATCCAAGGGGCCGCCAACGCCACCGCAAACGGGAATCGTCCTGCTCCTCATCCTCATCCCCATCCTCCTCCTCCTCCAGCCGAGCTGTGCCGCATTGTCGATGGAGTTGAAAGTTCAAACTTCGTTGGTGGGGCGGCCGCGCTCGTTGCCGACTCCTGGTCGAGGGTGTCGATGATTTCATTCAATTATGAAGTGCGGTTAAACACAACAACTGCAAACATCACACACAAACACGGCTCCGGGTGAGCGGGTGAGGACCGGGCATAATTTATTCAAATACATAAACAAACACAGCCGCACATGCACTGCGAGCCAGCGACCGAGAGGGAGCGAAGAGGGATGGATGAAGAGAGGGAAGACGGTGGAGAGAGCGGGAGGCACACGGCCTTACATGACGAGCCTTCTAATCCTATTTTAATTTGATGTTTGATGTTGGCCTTTCTGTTGATGTGGGGGGCGGGTGGCAGTGCACGTGTGTGTGTGGATTCAAGGAGCGTGATGCTCGTTTACTTAATCGCTCATTAATGTGCTCATGTTTGCCGAAACACCAGCACACACGGCACACAGGCCAAGACGTCCAGCCCGGCCCAGGCCCAGTGCAATTGAAATTTCACAGTTCGGTGTGCGAGGCGGCGGGCCTGACCGTCACCGCAGAGTGATGACCCCCGCCCCCTGCCCGGGCGCCCGCATGCCGTCGGCCCCTTTAATCCTCGCCTTCGGGATCCGGATCGAAGTAAATTGCCCGAGGCCGGCGTTCCGGCCGAGCTCATAAAGTCGTGGTGGTGGGCCGCCGTCGATGGAGCTAATTTTCCCAAATAGATGGTCTAAGTTTTCACTTAAGTTCCGCATCCAGGGACATCATAAGGACGTCCACTGACCCGTGCAAATACTGCCTCCTCTGTTTAGAGGATCTGGAGGCGATTTTCTCCCACACTGCCAGGGGGAAACCTCGATAACCCGCTCCTGATCCTCGCTACGAACCGCGGACGAGCTCGTTGCTGCCACTCCATGGTGTGAACGACCGTGGGCCGTGAGTGAAGCCTCTCGTTGGACCTTTGACGGCCGAACGTTCGATTCGCGGCACATTTCGGTGCTGTGGCGACCCACCAACGCTCGGTCGCTCCTTTTGGGGTTTTATTTCGCACCAGGCTCCATTTATTAACATGCATGACAGTTGTGGTCCCCGCCACACCCACACTCACACTCACTCACACTCATTTGCATGATTGCCATCCCTCCCCGCCGCTGCACCACACAGTCGCACACACACAATTGAAGGCACAACGGCCAGGGGCTCCATTTAAATTTGTGGAAGTTTGCACCTCGCGACGCCCACACGAAATGCAGCACAATTGCAGCGGTGGGCAACGTGACAACCTGGCCAAACAACAACAACAATAATACCGTCAACAGCAACAGCAACAGGAACAACTAGGCGTGTCCGCGGGAGTGGGGCGGGGCGTGGCGAGGAAACAAATGCAATTTATTTAAAAGACTTTTGCACATAATTCCATCACGTTCCCCAGAGCGGAAGCTGAGCCGGCCCGGCCCGGTCCGACTCGGTTCAGTTCGGTCGGGTTCGGCTGGGGTCGGATGGGGTCGAGGTCGGCTTGGTCGGTCCCTGTGAATGCATTGCATTTGACATTTGTTCAAATAAAATTTAAACTTCCACTATTTATGAAAACAGTGGCTGGCCCGGATGAGGGTGGGGTGGAGGAGGGGGAGGAGGCGGAGGCGGTGGGGCCGACCAACGACCTCAGCCGAGTCCACGGCAGCCCGAGGGGGCGGCTCCACGCCCGTGTGGCGCACGTTCGCGACTCGATTCCACTCGACTCGACTCGACTCGTCTCGGCTCGCAGCGGAGGGACTCGAAACAAAACACGACTGAGGACGTCACGTCCGTCAAAAGTTTCGGCGACGGGCGAAATCCACGTTTATGGAGCCGAAATGACCACTGGAATTGATATGGAAATAGGAACGGTCGGAGCCCGGTTCGCCCACGCCCACGCCAGCTGCTCCTCCTCTGCTCCTGCTCCGTTCTCCGACCCCCTGATTGCCGTGGCACTGTTTTAAAAAGCGAGCACGTAAACCCGGCGCAGGAGGCCGACGGAGGCTGCTTTGAGGGCCGGCAAAGGGTTCACGTTGCACGGAAATCGAGATTGTTTGCCGGCATGCGTGGCGAGTCCGCTCGCAAAAACTCATCGCAGCTGGTGGGGAGCAGGGGGACCCCGGAGTAAACGGAGTCGGAGTCGCTGCGGAGCTCAAAGAACCGGCGGAGGAGGAGGCTTTGCGCCCGGCCTCTGAATAAATAACCACACGCCTCTGTGTTGGCGCATGTGCTCGACGGGCCTCCGGGGCCCTTGGTGTCGAGTTGCTCCCAGAGGGATCCCGTACCTGGGCCTGGATCCTGCGACAGATGACGCCCATACTTAATTCCTCCTCAAACGTCGATCAGCCGGAACCATAAATATTCATGTCGATGGATTTGAAAGCACATGGAAATAACTTTCCCTCTCCTCTCGACCCCTTCTCCACCGCCGCCGCCGCCATCGTCGGCTCCTGCGGAAGGACGCGGCGACATATGCGGAGATAATTTATTGTCTGCGGAGGGAATAAATTATGCTCGAAATTAGCATACATACATATAACGGAGTCCTGGCGACGAAGACGGCGACGACAACAGGAAATATTATAGCAAATAGCAAAGCCAATGACATCAACAACAACAGGAGAACATCAACAAACAACGAAATCGGGCCGAGAACGGAGAAAAAGTGGCTGGCTCCGATGGCAGAGGCTGAAGAGCGGGACCGGGCCGCGATAATCAATTAACAGTCGAACTGCGAACAGATTGCGGAGTGCGTGAGAGGGTGTGCATTTGAGTGTGTGCGTGAGTCACAGGAGAGCGGTTTGTTTTGCCAAAGCCACACGAAGCCTCTCGTCTCCTACTCTGGACGCTCGCTGACCCGGCTCGGGGTCTGGTGGCTCGCGGAGGGAATCATCAAATTCCTGCTTGATTAATTATTGCCCTGATTAACGACTAGTCAGCCAGGAGCCGCGACACGCCCCGTCGTAGGCGTGGCGCCGCTCGATAAATAACGAAAAGTCGACGAGGTTTTTTAGTGTAAGTCAAGGCCTCGCACGGCGGTCATCTGGAGACGACGTCCTGCCTCAGTCGCATGCCCGAGATTTCACTTTTATTCCACTTCCTGCACATCCGTGGTGTGTAAAAATTTGACCCAGAAAAAAGTGAAATGGCTCCGATTAGCCCCCTTTGGAGCAGGGTTTATGGTCCTAACCGAGCACCCAACTTTCCCCAATCCACCACCTCACAGCATTTCGGCCACTCGATGGGGCACGGGGAAAAGGGGGGGAAAGTCCGCCTGAGCGGAAACTTCCGCCGGAAATCAAAGTTGTTTTATTATCCTTTTCAGCTCGAAGTAACTCGAAGCTGTGGCCATTGAGCGGATCTGTATTTTAATTAACGAATATCAAAATAAGGATAATAAATGTTTATTTGTTTGTCATCCCTGGTCCCACCCCACTCACATGTGTGTGTGTGTGTTGGACATGTGTGTGTGTGTGTTAGTTCGTTGAACAAGGCAACAATAACAGCGTTCAGTTTGGGACGCTTCATCACAATATCACAAATTAAGACGATTGAATATTTATGTACTTCTCTTCTGTGTGTGTTAGTTTTATTGTTGTTTTCCTGTTATTCGTTGTTGTTGGTATGGCTGTAACTGCTGCTGGGCCCGCCGCCAACCAGGGCTGGAAGTTCGTACCGAATGATTCCGAAGCAGTTCACGGTGTTGTTCGTCGGGAATCTTGTTTGTCTATTTCCGAGTGTCCTTGTGTCGTCATTGGAGGCAAATGACATGCTCACTCACACTCCGGCACACTCGCCCGCCCGCATACACACACAGGCAAAGACGGTCGGGCGAGAGCCTTGGAGCGGGCCGGGTTGGTTCGATAGTTGTGTCGGGCGAAAGTGAAAAAATATGTTCCGCAATACAATTTACAGCGTCGGTCGCCCCCGGCGGTCCCAATCGAGGTCGGGGCGCCCGGCTCGAAGTAGGCCATGTAAATGGCGAGCTCCTGTCCCCTGCTCCGACCTGGTAATCTTTCCCCCCACATCGATCCACGATGTGATTCCACGGAGATGCCTATGTAGGAAATTTAGTAGTGCATGAAGATCCGTCATGATGTCCTGTCGGAGAGGTTCATTGAAATTTGGCTTCAGTCCAAAAATCTCCCTTGCGGTTGATGTAAGGAACTCAGTCACTCCTCACATTAACTTCGACTTCAATTAAACAATCATGAACTCCTCTGGTTCGATTGCTGGTGGACGATAGTTCAAAGGAGTTCTATGCATCTGAAAGTGTGGGTTGATTCCAATGGATCCGATTAGTTCGTCATTTAATTGAATCATCGGAGTAAGAAATCTACTCAAAGGGATTTGTGAATAAAACGTGATTGAAAATGTTGCTATTTGTCGTTGGTTTCTATGAATGCCTTTATTTATTCCCATGTAAATTCAACTGTGAATAAAGAGTTGCTAATCTGTGTCCGCAGTTGAACGCAGTCGTTCACTGCACGTGAGGAGTTGTGCACATCAATAACCGACGAAGGACTCAACCCGGAAGCTAGAGAATCCCTTTGACATGAGCTGGACGTCAACGTCAAGAGAGCGGGTCGATCGAACAAGCGAACCGGGGGGATTTTCGAGTCATAATAGAGTTCGTCCTCCGCTGACTTCGGTTTAAAGTTTAAATAGCCCAACTAATCCGACTCGACTGCAACTTTCCGTTGGCTGCGGCTAGTGCAGAGACCCGAGTTCCGGCCAGGCCAGGCCGAGAGCGTGCCAACAATTCCAAATAATGTGGCTCGGACAGAAGCCTCGCATAATTTATCAGTTACTTTCTGCACTCAACAACTTCTGAGCGCTGCCGCATGTGCTGCGAACTCAGCGCACATTCAGCTCGAAATCGCCTGATAATCGCATGCAGAGACGATTAGTTGCGCGTCCGCCGCCAGCCCCCCATCACCAACCCCGACCACACCCCAGCCGCTGGCTTCAACACTCGCATCCACGCAGTGTGTTGACGTCTCTGGCGATAGTGAGTGAGTTTCAATGTGTGAGTGTGAGTGCGAGTGTCGGCTCCTTCGACCGCTTTAAAGTTGCGGTCACACGGCCAACCGCACTGACGTCGCCAACCGCGCGCCACGACAGGGCCCGACACCGACGGCAGTTGGCCGGAGTCTCCTTCTTCAGCGCTCCCTCCTCCAAATGGCTCTGGCGGACTCGCAAATGGAGCCCGGATGCGCGCACCTCGTTCTCGTGGACGGCGACGGACAGGACCGTCCGCGACGTCAAAGTCCTGTGAGGGAGGCGAACCATCGGTCGGACCGCGCAGGCATTAAATCTTGCTGAGTGCATTTAAGCCCTCGCCCAACACATGCACCCACTCGCATGCGCCCGGCCCCACACATCGAAGCCACGATACACAGACGACACACTGACGACACATAGACGACAGACCCAGCGGCCAATTCCCGTTGGTCGCCAGCAAATTTGGCGCATAAACTTGGCTTAAATTATTATGAATTTGCAATGCAAGGAAAACACAGAAAAACAAGCGCCGACAACAGCGTCGAGTGCAGGACCGACAACCGGAGACCGAGCACCGAACAGCGAACACCGAGGACCCACTGACGACCCCTTTGCTGCACTGCGTCCGCCAATTTGCAAGTTTCGGCTTCTGGTGCGCGTCCTCGGCCCCCGACCCGGCTCGGTGGCTGCCCCCCACCCGGCTCGGTGGCTGCCCCCCAACCAGAACGTGGACTCCAGACCGGGTCTGTTGCGTCTCTGGCGGCGCGACGTGCCGAAGGACAGGCGTCATTTGTCGCTCTGGTGAGCGGGAGCCTCGGAAAACAAGGATGAATTTGCATTTGATGAATAAAATATAATTCCATGATTTTCAACTTGTGAAATAAATTTAATGCAAAAACTTTCGGCCCGATTCGCTCCCTCCGAATGACGCTCATTTTGCCGTCGTCGTGTTTTCCCTCTTCTCGACATGTGTCCCATGTCTTAATTTTTGTTCTCTGCATTTTTCATTCAGTTGTCGTCGTCGTCGTCGGCGTCGCTCTGTAGAAACGACGAAACTTTTGCATGTGAAAAATTAATATTTATTAAAATGTGTCGTGTTATCGCAGCATGGTTGAAATGCTCGAGCATCGCCTGAAGTTGTCGTCTCCCGTAGGCCAAGGTGGATCCGGGCCATTGTCACGGCCACCCGCCGCGTCCTCCTAGGCCCAGGCCTACAGCCTGCAGCCAACAGTTGGCTGTAACTACAATGCGCTCGTTGCCTCCGTGTGTTTCCCATTAAAAGTTATCCGCAGAATTGTCTACGGAATCTGGGGACTTTAATAAACCGAATGTCTCCTGTCTGTCTGTCTGTCGCCAGTCGGCAGTCGTCAGTCATTCATCTGTCGTTTGCCAGCCCAAGTCGAAACTTCTTTGCTTCGGCCTCGCTCACTCCGCACCGCACCGAAGTTTCGTGGATCTCGTAACGAGAAATCCATGCAATCCAGGAACGTCTTTGTGCATTTGTCTGGAGCACCTGCAGGTCGACTTTGACAGACGGTAATTACGACTCATATCGCGAAAACTCTCATACCTGAGCCCATAATGAAACAATTGCTTTGCATCCTGCTTCTCCAGGACTCTAGGGTGTATTCTCAAATTGCCTTTTTAATGAATAAGAAGAACTGGGCGTTGCTTCCTGTCTACGTAAAGGAAGTCCGCGACATCTTGAGCACACATTTTCTAATACAACTTCAAAGAAGTTCGAGTTCTTTTGTTTCCAACGACTGAAATACTTCGTTCGAACTCCAGATCAAACAAACTTGGACGTTTATCTTTCAACTCTTCTATCTTCAGTAAAAGGAAGGATGTGACCATGAAGTTGTTGTAGTTGTAAACACAACTGGACACACAATTTCAATTTTGAGAACTCAATGAACTAAGTGGGAGGTTCTGCCGATTCGCTGGAAACTGAAACCCTTCCTGGACTCATTTGCATTTTATTGAAATGTGGGCCTGACTCTGACAGACCAAACTCGCCAAGGGAGGCCTTGGTGTCCCAATTAGACGGGATTAATCGCGGACCATTGGCTCCGAGGAGCTGGGGCGAACGTACTTTGCAGGCAACTCTGATTGAGGACCGATCCCGCAATCATGCTCGCTGCCTCGGTCGCCTCAGATGGCTTCAAAGCGAGACCTCGTACATGGCTGCAAATCGCAGCAGCCGCACTCTCACCGGCCCCCCTCCTGTGTCCTCCGTCCTCCGTTTTCCGCCATCCTAGCCCTTGAATGGCACAGAGTGGCTTCTGACATTCAGGTCGGAAACGTTGACGCGAAGGACAACAGCGGCGACAGGCCCCTCAACAACGGCATTGACAACGACAACGACCATGTCGATGGCTCAATTGCGATTTGCAAGTGTGCGTCCGGTTCTCCTGTCCACGTCTGCCCTGCCCTCTCCTGTCCTGTGCGCATATCATTATGGCGGTTATTCAATTACGCCAACGATCAAACGATGGACGATGGTCAAACGATTGACGGGCGGCGGCCGAGGTGCCCGAATCGCGTTGCGGCGTCCGGCCATCCGTCCGTTGGTTCGTCCGCCAGCCAGGATGTCCGAAAAACGTTGCGTCTGAGAGCAAAGTTATGTTCGCCGCTCATGGCGCTGAACGCTGAACGCAGGACTCGTCGTCTCGCTTGTCAATACGCCAGGATGCATATGTCACAAGCGACTGGAGCCACGACACCAGAGCAAACACAAGAGGACCAGGGTGCCGGCAGCGGCGCGGGAAGGAGGGACCTCCGTCGAATGGCTCTGATCAAAGGCCGGCATGGGCGACGGAAGCCCGGAAGCTGCACACAGTCACACGCATCACACGCTACGGCCGATTGATCGGGGACAGTGGCAATGGACGGAGGAGGCTGCGGTGGCCGGCGGCTGTCGGAGCAACAACCACAAACAAACACGTTCCCATCGATCAACAGCTGGACGAGGAGGGCGTCGAGGCGCCAGGGAGGGCCCGAGGAAGGACCGATGGAAGAGAACCGCAGAGGAGACAGTAGAGAGGATACAGGATGTGACCCCAGGGACATCCCCTGTTCCGTCGCATCCCCTGGGCCGGCGTTGCCGTGGCTTCGCTTCCGCTCATTACTGTCGCAAGGATCCCCAATTAGTTGCGTGGCGACACCGAAATCCGAAAGGTGCCAGGGGTTGCCACACGGCTCCGGCACCGGCTCGACTCTCTCTCGACTCTTATCGACCCTCTCACAACCCTTTGCCGGCTCTTTCTGCTCCCCGATTTGGCGCATCCTGCGTCGTCCGGCTGAATGTCAAGGATTAATTTAATTATTAAAATCTGACTGGGATCCTGCCGGTGACCGTTTTAGAACCCTCTGGCCGGGACGTCGCATAAGGACACCTCGAGGTGATATGTTCTGTGGCAATTACAACAACAACAACAATGCCCTCCGCTACAGCAGCAACGCTAACGACTCTGTCGGCAACGACGCTGCAACAGCAACAGCTCAAGTGGAAGCAACAAAAACACGGCAACAACGTTCACGGCCGCGACGGCCCGACACCAGGGCTTCGGGTGTCGCAGCAGCTGCTGCAACGTGTCGTTGCCACGAACAAGCGGCAGGTCGCAGGACGGCCTGGGCCAGAGGGCAGGACGGGGGGAGAACGAGGGGTCTCCGTCGCTCAGCTGGATAGTAATTTAGCGAAGACTTCGTCCGGCCGGGCGATGCCACGGCGCTCCATTTGATTTATCAATTTCAAAGGGCCAGGATTCAGCATCGATTTTCCATTGAAAGTCGCCACGACGACAGCAGGTCATTCGGCCTAGCAGCTGCCGAGCAGGGAGCGCCTCTGGGGGCCGAACTAATGAGGGATCGCCTCTGATGAATACTTTAATTTGGCCACACGGGTCGATCCCGGTCGGGTGGAGGTGGAGGTGAAGGTGGCCGGAGCTGGATGGAGGGTTGGCGTGGGGCTCCAATTCGATAAGAACCCTGAGATTTTGTGGTAGCAAGCAGATTTTGAAAATTCCATTGAAATTTCCGAACAAAACGCATTTTTCTACAAATTATGATAATTATTTTCCACTCAATCAAGTGCAAATAATTCCAATTCAATTAACCTCGTACAGATCCACTCATACGCGTGTACTCAGACGCACTTATTAACCATCGGACGGACACGTACACGAACACGGACACGGACACAAACATACCCACTGAGAAGCATGTCGATGGGAAAAATACATTTGCATTTATTGAGCAAATACATGCAAATTGTTATTGCAATTGTTAAATTGAACGCACATAAATGAATAAAATCAACTCGGAATGACCGACAAGAGCCACAACCAGCGCCACCAGGAGCCGGTGGCGGTGTCGGTGTCGAAGCCGGAGACCACGAGCACCGCACACAGCACGCAGGACGCAGGACCGGCTGCACGCACACACTCACACCGCATCGCATTCGCGCATGCATCCGCCGCAGACACACACGCACCCCGGGCAGTCCAAATGCAAATTGGGAATCTACCATTCCGACATTAAGTTTACAACAGCGGCACCAGAGACGTTAGCCAATTTCATAACAGGCATCACCCTAGGCCTTCATCCACTCCATCGACCCGTAGACGCCCGCCGTGGCTCGGGGCCATCGGGATGTGCGATCGCAACTCGGCAAATGAGTGCCAATCGGATTTTCTCCTCCGGACCTCGGCCCCAGATCGCAGCGGAAGCAGCTCAGAACCCCAGAGATCTGTTGGAGCAAAAATGGGAGCTCATCAATTCGCCCGCCTGTAGGGTGATGGGGATCCCGGCGCTTAATTTAGCTCAAAATGATGATCGATTTGATGAAACAAGAAATTGCTTTTCAAATACTCGCCACAGACACACACACTCATCCATACCTCCACATACTACGTATTTTTACACACTCACATTACCACATTCGAAATGGAAAATTATTTCCGAGAAGGATGCGCCTTGGGTCGGTCGGTCGGTTGGTTGGTGCTGAATTATTGCTCATTGGTATTCATAATCGATGGTAATACTTCAACCTGAAGCATCCCAATTCATTCAATTAAGGATAATGGAATGTAAATCGAATACAAAATTCAATATTCTAAAAACGCAATCAATTTCGCAATCTCGGTGAATTCATGCAGGATTCCTTGTTCTCTCGCATCTTGGAACGCAGCAGCGAGTGGTCAGTGGTGTCAGTCGGTCGGGCGGTCGTTGACCAGATTCGTTAAAGAGAGACTTGGTTTAATGGGCGCACACGGTGGCCATGGCCAGTAGAATATAGCAAAGTCCAGTGTCCAGTGGTATCCTCCGACCTAGGTGCGGTTTCCGGCTGGCTACGGAATATCCTTAAATATCCGCTTGCGAATGAGTTTTCCTTCGACGAGGAATTTAATTTTTGGCGCAAGCGGACGACGCAATCCTACGTCCTGTGTGTGCGTCCTGGGACCGGGATAAAGCATGCGAGGGTGCGTGTGTGTGTGTCGTGGGTGTGTCGGTGTTGTTCGTGTATTTGTCAATGCTGCGGGAAGATTTTCCAGACTTATTGTAAGATGCGAAAAGCTGCTCCGCGATGTTGACAAACTATTTCAGATTTTTCGGTTCACCATACAGTGAGGCGACCCCCGCCCTCTCGCCCTCTCCCACCGTCCCACCACATTTTTTATTCATGAACTCGCAGCGACGGAAGGTCAGTGCGTGCGTGTGAGTGCATGTGGGGTCGGGTGGAGGGCGAGAGAGAGGACGCTGCACAGGAAGGCGCCGTCCTGCATGCGAAATCGCCAGCGAAGTGCCGCGGAGAGGAATTTCTATATTGCAGATGCCTGGCCACGGCCGTCGCCTGGGGACGAACCGACAGACCATCAGACGGAGCAACAGACGGGCGAGCGGCGGCCACTGCGACCGCTCCGGGGCGACTCTGGAAGGGGGGTTGCCCGTCCCGTCATCGGGACCGCTCATCGGCAAATCGCTCGCAATTCGGGAAAATCGAAACCGCCCGACCCCGACCCACGCCGCTGCCGCGAATGAGGCTCCCGTCAAATGGACATAAATATACGCCCTCGATATTTATGATTTCCACTCTGCCAAATTGCTTTATGTCCAATCACACAGCAGCAGTAGTCGCAGCAGTAGCAGCAGCAGCAGGAGCAGCAGCAGCAAGAGCACCAACAAAAACAGCGTATGTGTGTAATGTATTATACATATAGCTCTATGCAATAACAATAATCGTAACAAATTGCCGCCTATTCAAGTATGGCTTGAAAAATAACAACAGCACCAACAACAACAATCCATATTTCCTGCGAAAATGAACCCACATGTCGACGACTCGCGTTGCGCGTCCCGCAAACACAGCGCGGATTCCCCGAGGGACCCGCGGACGATAATCCCCGACTTTCGCCATCCGCCCCATCGGACGCCCTTCGCCCCACTCGGCCCTTCGTCCTCCGCCCTCGATTTATGGCCGAATTGTTTTCCTTGTGGGCCCGTTGCTGTCGTTCAATCGGCAAGACAGAGTCGGCTCCGAGATCGCCGGGCCAGGCGCCTTGGGGAAGGCCATCCTGAAGGCCATCCAGACTGCTGCCAGGAGCCCGACTACGACGAAGACGACGAGGAAGGCCGGAGTTTTCGCTCCGAGCGACGAAGCGGAAGCGATTACATTTGCATGGAATGAGCCCGGATTTGGCTCCGTTCCCGAAACCCCAACCCCAGGAAGCCGTTCCTTCGCTGCGGGAGACCCCGATCGCCTCGCCGGGACGCAAGGCGGCAAAGGGTGCGCACAGCGAGTCGCCGCCTGTCGAACTTGACAAATTTGGCACCTTGCGTGGATTTGGGGGGCATCTGGAACCGGTTGTCGCCAAGTGCGGGCCGGGGCTGTCGCTGCCGCTGCCGCCGCGTCGACGGCATACAAATCGGCGATTTAAAAGGAATCCCTGCAGAGCGAGTCATAAAAGGGTCTCAATTTACAATCTGGTTCCTCGCCTCCGCCCTCCCCACCTTGCACCCCACTTTTCACCTTTTCCCTCCTCCGTCCTCACCTCGGCTCGGATTCGCGCCCCAGAAGCAATCACATTTCGCGATATTCGATGAAGAGGTGCGAAATATTTCACATTTCAATTGTTTCAACGGTTTCACTTCATTTCAAATGCGTACGTGTTTGAGTCACCGACTACGGAGTGTGAGTGCTTTGTGTGCATGCGTGCGTGTGTTTGTGTATGTGTGTGCGAGAGGGAGCGGCGGTGCGTAGAGTGGGGTCGCGAGGGCGCCATATGCGCGCTTGTCGACGGACCCGCCCCCCGGTGAAATTGAAGGTGAAATGCGTACCGGATGCCGTCTGATGAACTGCGCGGAATCGAAGCGAAATCAATTTCCTGTAAGATTTTATTTCCTTTGTCTTCCAACCGAATAGCATTCATTCGCATTCATCCGCGTCCGCCGCGTTGAAGTCCTTCGGATCAACGAGGAATCTGCGACCAGGTTCCGGAGCTACACGGCTCGGGTCCGGCGGGAAACCCGACACCCGGGTTCCTCCATCGCTCTGAGTCTCTGCGCCAGCCATTCGCTGTTAACTTTGGCCTTCCCCTGCAGTGCTCTGTGCCGCCTCTGTTGCGAAGGAGAGCGTGGAGAATCGACTGCTGGGGGAAATTCTGCCTCCCAGAGAGACGTCGATGGGATCCACAGCTGTTGCCAGCAGTTTCGAACTTCGAACAGCGCGGGGCACGACGTCGACGACGACGGTGTGCAGCGACGTCAGTTGGCCAGCGCAAGGCCGAGGGAGCGGTTGTGCGCGGAGCTGGCAGACGCAGGAGCAGCTTCCCAGAAAGGCTCCCAGCCTGGGAGGCAATTAGTTGGTGTGGCAACGAGACGCAATTGTTTGCCAAGCAAATACGACGGCTCACGCAAATGATCACTTGACATAAGCCTCTCTCTTCGGATCCGAATAACAACTAGGCATTATCTGCTTCTGCCCTGCCCTGCCCCCGTCCTTCCCCCGTCCTGCCCACGCACTTGGTCGACTGCAGATTCGTCATTACTTGAGCAGAGCTCTTTTCGAATCCGCTTCAAGGGATACCGGTGTTCAACCCCAACCCGCTCGCTCCGCTCTGATGTGCGATGCATTTCAGAAACGCCGGCGGATTATGCTGCGCCCCGTTCCCGAGGGTTCTGCTGCAGCTGCTTCGCATTTTCGCGACAGGACCCGTCTGAGCGCGTCTGGATCCATGTGGGTCGGGGGTTCACGCGTGGGTGGGCAGGGGGCGGAAATACGGCTCATGGGAACCTACTTGAAGGATGAATTCCGTGGATTTTCGGAGTTGCTCTGAGCTCCTTGCAGTTTGTTGCTCCTCGAGTGGCTGAAGCTCTCCCTATCCGCTTCGAAATCTGAGTCGGATCCTGAACTGGTGTGGGATTTACAGATTTCAACCGATCAAAGAACTCCCTGATGTGACCGAGATGACTCGCGATTAGGGATTTCTGTCTAAGAATCCTTATTAAGACTCCTTACTAAGACTCCTTCCCGAGACTCCTTCCTAAGACTCCTTCCTAAGACTTCATCCTAGGACTCCTTACAAAGACATATTTCGAATACTCCTTCCAAAGATTTTCTTCTTCTTAAGACCCCTTACTAATTCGCCGTACTAAAGCTTCTTCTAGGACTCTTTGCAAGGAATTCTTCCTACGACCCCTTACCTTCGGTCACTTTGGTGCCCGAAATAGGAGTTCCCTTAAAACCGTCCCCCTGTCTCCGTGGATTCCAGTCTCGACGCTTCGTCCTTCTAGGTGCCCTACAAGAGATTCTCGCCGTCGCCCACGATTGGAGAGGAGGTTGCTGCGGTGTGGCGACTCTTCCTTCCGCCTAGCAGGCAGCTGATGTATTGTATGAAGATGTTGGGGCGCCTACCCGAGTTGTTGGAGCGTAGGAAGAACAAATTGCTTGCAAATCACTTCTGGGCGTGACCCCGTTCGTGCCGCGGGGGCGGCTGCGTCGCCGTCATGACCTCCATTTGGGTTTGTTTGCGTTGCTGGTCGAGGGCATGTGAGGCGCGCAGGCACCCAACGCCCAAACATAACCGCAGCGGCAGCAACAACAACACCGCCAGCATCAACAACCCACCACAAGCACCAACAACACAACCAGCACAACAGCCCCACACCGCCCACACATACAAATGCGCCTGTTTATCACGTGGCCGCGGAGCGCGCTCGCCTGATAAAACGTTTTTTTTTCGCGCCCTTCTCTACGTTGGGAGCCCCGAAACAAAGCCCAGATCGAGATTGCGGCTGGGAGGCCCGCCGAGGGCTCCAAAGGGCTGCAGTAGCACCCGCCACTTGAGCTCGGCACCGTCAGCGAAAAGTTCGCGCGACTTCGGCAACCCTGCCGATGCCTCGGCCTCCCCATGGCCGGAAGTTGGCAACCGGATGTGCATTAATGCATGGGCCATCGACGATGGGCGACGGACGAAGGGCGACGGCGCGTGGGAGTCGGGTCGGCCTGAGGCGGTCGATCACCTCGCCGGGGTCCACTGTGAGCAATCGGGTGGGGCGGAGCGACTTTTTGGGCCGACCGAGTTCGCGACTGATAACGTCAGGGCAGGGGGTGGGGCAATGGGCGGTAATGGACGCGCCCGACGGAAGGACGCAGGAAAAGTTTCCCTTTTCATTTGCGTTTATTAGAGCAAGCCGAGCCGAGCCGCACCGAGCCAAGGCAAGGCAGGCATCGCCGTCGCCATCGCCATCGCCATCCGGCACCGACAACAGAAACAACATCCACCGAGAGAAGCACCATCAGCCGATAGCAACAACTAGCGACATCAACAACAACGACAACAATATCCGCCTCAACAACAAGAACAAAACCACAACAACGACAAGAGCGGCAGAAACTAGCCGGAAAAGCAGAGACGAGACGACGAGAGCAAAAATATTTACATAAAAAATTGTCGAAAAACACGAGTGCGAATCGTTTAAGCAACGGCAGAGCTCGTCGGCTGAGGAGGACGGACGGGGAAATATTTGAATCGGGGTGCGAAAATAAGAGGAAAATAAATTCACAAAAAACGATGGAATTGGCAAGTTTTTAACTTTTCCTCCGCTATCTCTCTCTCTCTCTACGCTCCGTCGCCGCCGCCTCCGACGTCCATCGCTTATCTTGCGGTTCGTGTTGCTGCCTCCGATGTAAATTTATGCAAACAAGTTGGACTAATATTTTGCTTGGCCTCCCCTGCCGGCCGCGTCCCGTCGCCATCACTGACTCCTCCTGAATGGAGATAGAATTTTTTGAATTATTCCTCCCAGACGATGCGCTGCGGTCGCCGGCGTCCGGCCTGTCGGCGGGCCGTCCTCGGAAAGTTGGCGATTTGTTTGTCAATAAAATTAGTTATAAATAATTTGATGATCGCGAGCTCCACCAGGAGCACTCAGTTTATGTTTAAAGCGAACTGAGAACCGAATATGGGGTGCGAATCGTCGGACGACGAACGTCCTCCCGATGCCTGGGCGCCTCGACGTGCCTGCGACATGGATCGGCAGGTCGAAGTGGACGTGGTTTGTCAGCCACTGGACCGCCCACCACCTCCCATCAATTGCCAGTTGCGACCTCCTTTGACGGCGGTTCCGGCGCGTCGGATGGACGGCGGGAAATGATTGAGATGCTGGGGATCGGCTGCACAATTCAATTCCGACGACCTCCGTCCGCCACGACGGGAAGCCCCAGCGCCGCACACATGCAATAACGTAAATCCTTCTAATTACAGATGATTGCGGACAGACCGAACCCACGCTGCCACAGAGCCATTAATTGGAGATGTACGGCGCGGTGGGGGCGGGGACTGGAGGGCGAAGCGGAAGGGGAAACATCTCGAGACCCATAAACACAATTCGCCTTTAATGGGCGCCACTGCAATCAATAAGCCATCGCCGTGCCCAGGGATTGCAAACGCTCCGAATTAGGTCCTAATGCTCCGGAATTATCTGCGTGAGCTTAAGGTGACAGCAATTGCGAATCCATGTTGATAACGCAGACGTCTGGGGAGGAGGGCAAGGGCAAGGGAAAAGGGCGAGGACGGCGGGAGACAACCAAGAATTGATGGGCGCTGGGAGTTGAAAATTCACTGGAGTCCACTTTGGCGACCAGGCGTCGTTCCGGAGGCAGCGGCAGACAGCGGGAAGCAACGGGAGGCAACGGGGGACCAAAGATTAGCTGTGTCTATGGCTGTCGGCCACATTGGCTTTAATATAACATGTTCCTGCTATTATCATTATCTCCTTAGCACTGCCAAGAGTCGTCGTTGAACCGGGTCTGCGTCTGGGTTAATTACAAGTTTCAAATGGGTAAGTACCGGAATCCCTGTCGCGCCACAACTAACTTCAATTAATAATTTCACCCAACTTGGAAAGATTTAAACTTTGTCAAATGGTATTTAAAGATCAGGACATCAAAGGACTCCTTCAGTCGGCACCATATCCGTTCAGCATTAGTTGGTTCGGCGAAAGAAGAAATGTCAAGCCGAGAGAGTCTCCGGGGCCTTCGGCTCGGCGAAGTGGAAGGTATTCTTAAACGAGGGCGACGTGATTAAAGTTGTCGCCTCCCAACGACACCAAGTGTCGCAGCGGTGACGGCGAACGCGACTCACGAAGGGTGTCAAGGCCGCTGCGAAGGCGCCGAACGCACCACGAACGACGAGCGACGAGCGACGCAGGACGCACGATGGGTAGACAAAGTTTTAATTGTGAAGAAGAAATAATTCCGAAGAGGGTGCTTCCGAAGTAATTATGGAGCGATGTGAACAATCACGTACCCCGCGACGACAGCCGGAAGGCGGCCTTCGCGGAAGGTCCCAGGGGCTCAAGGCACCGACTGGTGGCGGTGGGGGTGGCAGCTCGCCGGAGCTCGAAGCAATCGATTGTGTGCCAATCACGAGTCCCCGTCTCAGCGGCCCCGGGAGTCGGCGACGTGTGCTCCAGGTCACGGCACTTCTGGCTGGGACCTGCAGACGACTGTAGAGTGGAGAAGTGCTAAGGGTGAGGACTTTGGCAGTGGAAATTTTTAATGCGTCCTACGTGAGCAGCAGTGGGAAAGTGGCGTTTAGGGCCATGCGAACAGACAAATCGTCCTGCGAGCGTGGCCCTCGGAGCGTGGAGGGGGCCAATGGGGACTCGTTGAATCCGGGTCCTGTCAGCAGTTGCCGCCGATGTGAATCGTTTCCCGATCTCGCGTGGCCCGGCCCCAACCCCAACCCCGGCACCAGCCACGACGTGCGAATCAAGGGCAGATGCGCGGCTATAGCAGCAGATTTACGTCAATAAAATGCAGCAACAACAACAACATCGGCACAATCGGGAGAATCGGGAGAATCTATTATTTCTTCTTTCTCGTTAACGAAGCATGAAGATGTTGTTACTGTTGATGCCATTAATGTCGGCGTCCTGGCGAATACGAGAATTCACTGCGGATTCGACACAACAAACAAACACAAATACAAACGCAAGCACAAACACAATACAAAATAACCCAACGCCAACCTCAACAAAGACAACGAAAGAAAATAAAAACATCGGCAACAATAAGAATAAAAATAAGAACAGCACTAGCAGCGAAGTCGGCCCCATCAATAAGATTATCATCGGAATCCCATTAGAATTTTATTGAATTCCGCAAAGTGTTGCCGGCGCACACACGCACACTCTCTCTCACACCCACAATTGCGTCCGGCATTTCTTCCACTCTGCCAGAAGGAAACCTCCGGCGAGGAGAACTCGGGGCAGGAGGATGGAGCAGTTCCTGATGCGAAAATCCCTCTTAATCCCCTCTGCTGTGGGTCCAAACATCGCTTGATCACTCACCGACCCCGGCGGTCGTCGCCAGCAAGCGACGAGCGGCGATGAAACTGCAAAACTGCCACATGACCATCAGCCGGCCAATGTGTAGGTGTAGGCTTTGGAGGAGTCTTCTGGGAACCAGTTACGACTGAACCTCGTCTCTCCTGGACAACAGGTGTTATAAGTGGGTGGGGATCCCCGCTACTCGATGGGTAGGAGTCCCTACTACTGAGCGGGTGGGAATCCCCGCTACTAGCTGGAGGTTTCTTTCTTCCAGCCTCCCACATCTAAACTCGGCCCTCTCACCGACTCATCAAATCGTCCTTGAGAACGCGTTCAATCAATGGCGAGGAGGTTTCTCAACCCTCGCCTTGCGGATCCACTTTGCGAGTGATTGTTTTTCGCAGCGAGTCGATAATTGAACTACTACAACAACACTCGCAGGTCCTCGCAGGACTCGGCCTCGCGATGCCGACGCCGCCCGTTGGTTGCTCGGAGACCGGCGAAGACGAAAATAAGCACATTTGTCATCGGCGGCGATCCGGCCGCGCGTTGCCAACGACGGTTGGCGATGGCTTAATTAAACTTGTTTGTGTTTGTGTGCGAGTGCCATTGCTATATTCGCTCATTACCGCGGCATTTGTGGAACTCACACCGCACGGATCATATGAGCACATGTGTGTGTGTGTGTGTGTGTGTGTCTCTGTTGTTGTTGTGGCGCGTGTTGCAGGATATTTAATGATACATCAAACATCAATGCGAAGCTCGGCGCTTTCAAGTCGGAGCCTTTTACGTTCGTCGGAAGTGGGGCGGGGTTTTCAAAGTGTGGGCGTGTGTCGCCGAAATTCAAATTGCCGGAAACAATTTGTCTGCGGGAATCAGATGTCGGCCGCCGGGCGTCGGGGCCCTCGGGAAATATTCATCAACGCAAATGATAATTTCTTTGAACTCACTCGTCCTCCCCCGCCCTCGCCTAATCCTAGCACGTCTCTCTCTCCCACCTCTGCGGTTCCTTCCAGCTGCCAATCCCTCTTGATTGCGCCTCGAATAGGATTCTCTCAGTGTATTCTTGAGGGTGGCTGGGGGATGGAATAGACATGACATGCCGCCGGTTGGGGAAAACAATGCATTTCATGTCCCGGAAAATGTTGATTTGTCTCGCGACTTCAGTCAGCTGTTCGTTCCTCGCTGAATCCTTTGCTGAACATCCGCTCCTCGCTCCCTTCCTTCCTTCCCATGATGAATCCTCGCAGTCCTGCGGCACTGCCAAATCGGAGCCAGCCGAGTGATAGATTGCGGTGTTCACGACCTCGGCTTCCCCGCCTGCTCCGGGTCCACCGGGCGGACTCCCCTTCATTGTTGTCACTCTATTCACCACACGTCCGTGGTGAAATGCAGTGGGATTCGCCATTGACGGGAAGAGGGTCGGGGTTTCTGGGAGCTCGGTGATGGAACGGCCGCGGAGTCCACGAGTGCGATCGTCATTGGTGCAGAGGAAGGCGCACGGTGTCAGCTGGCAATAACAAGAATCCGGCTCTCATCGCACGATCCCGAGCCAAGTGTTCCATCGAGCCGAGGTATATTTCTATATATACATTTCCAGAGGCGCGTTAATGGTCCCTGGGACTCCCATCCCAAGGCGCCCATCCCCCACCTTCTCCACGAGCGGTCGTTCCGCAACTCATCATACATGCTCCGAGCCTGCGTCGGCCGTACCGAAGGAGCCGGCGAAGACGAAGTCGCTGCGCTGCGGATCGAGGCTCTTTATTAGCATAAAGCAAATGTCGGCCGCATTATTAGCCCGCAGCCGGGAGCCGTGGCTCGGAGCCGCCCGAGTCCCGCCACTTTGTGCTCTCGAAAAGCAGCAACTGGAGGGGCATCGTAAAAACCTCAATTATGCTTAACAAGCATGACAACGCCAAGGTTCTCCTCGGGTGCTGCGGAGCGTGGAGGGTGGAGGGTGGTTTTGCCGCCTAAGTGAAAAAAGTTATTTTATTTCCTTTTTATCCTCGACGCGCCGCTTGTTGTCGGCGTCACCGGCCGCCCAAGTCAAACGCCAAACGGCAAACGCCAAAGTGACGAATTGGGATGAATTTATTTTCCACGTCGGCGATGACACGACATTTTTCACGCAATACTTCTGCGCGTCAACTTGCAATATTTCGTGCTCCGAGATGACAATCACTCAGACGGCCGCCCCCGCCCCGCACCCTCATCCCCTGCCACCATCGCCCATCCCTCCTCGCACCTCCCCTCATCGCTCAGTCGTGCGAAGCCTCGGACGGTCCCGACTGTTGCTCCGGCTTCTGGTCGTCCGTCGCGCCCTGCTCCGCACCGTTGTCGGACGAAAATTGTTTACTTTCCTCCGTGGCTTCCCTTTGGGAAATTAGTTTTCAGAGGTTTCCAGCCAGAGTGGCGAAGGGAGGGCCGGGGCCGTCGGGGCGGCGGGCGATGCGGCGAGAGCAGAAGTAAAATAAAAGTTTCCCCTAGTTCGCTTTTTATGTAAATTGTTGAATTTCATTACTCGAAGCATCCATTTTACACATGAGTGCGGGGAAGTACGGAAATGGGGCATCGTCGCCCGCAGCGCTCGGGGGGTGCGGGCCTGGGTGTGGACGACGGCTTCCGAAGGTGCTCGAGCTCGAGTGCCCGAGTGGCCGAGTTGTCGGAGCGTGAAGACGTTCGCCTGACCTTGACCGTCACCTAGCCCGACTCCGAGTAACCTGCCGTCCACTCGAACGGCTCCGCACTCGAGGTCCTGCGACTTCCGCAGGAGTCGTCGTAATGGTCCCAGTGGCTGCCACTCCCCCGCCCCTGTTATCGACGGCGTGGGGCGTTCGCAATCTGGTCCCCAGTCGACGTGATTCCCTGCGAAATATGCCCATAAATTCATGCGAGTCGGGCTGCCGAATCGCTCTTTGCATATAGTGTTTTGATAATCTTTCTGCTCTATGGGAATCGAGTGGAGCCACCGTCGCCCCCTCGGCTCGGCTCGGCTCGGCCTGCCGCGGCCCGCGTTCGCCTCATTAGATCCACGCAACTATTGCCTCGTCCCCAGGTCCATTTTTCCGCATCGACCGGGGGACGTCGTCGCCGATTGGATTCCGGGGAAATTTATGGGGAATCGAGCTCGCTTCCCCGAATCCATGCGACGCCCCCATCCTCTGGCCCCGACTCCGACACCTCCCAGCCGCCCCATTGACTGGCGATCGGCGGCTTTTGCAATTTTCTTTTATTCCTCACTTTGCGCTGCTCTTCGTCTTGTTGTTTTTGCGTGGTGGTGGTTGTTGTTGTTGTTGATGGCCCGACTCAATCTCGGCGCGACTCGCTGTGCGGCATTCGTCTGTCTCGTGTTCCCGCCTCCATATTTCAATTTGCGCTCCATCCCCGACCTCGCCCCGCCTCGATCATCCCGACACAGCCCGACACAGCTCGACCCAGGCCGAGACCGCCCCGGCCAAGGAGCTGTTCATTTGTTTATGCGCTATTTATGACTTGTTTCCGATTTTTATTTTTACGGCCGAGCCATCGATATGCATATCGATATCCGCATAAATCGTGCCGGCCGATCCGACCCACTGGAGCACACACGAGGGCTCTCGCCAGTGCATGGACAGACAGACCGGCGGACAGGCGGACGGACGCACGGGGGACCTGGCGGAGAGATTTCTCGAGGCATCTCTGGGCAGTGGCCACGCCCCCACTTGGTCGGAGAGCCTGCGGCACGGCCGAATCGACTCGGCTGCTCTCGTCTCAGGCTCCGGCGTAATCCTTTTTATGGACGACAACAATCGGAAATAAATTCTAATGAATTGAGTCCGAGTCGTTCGAGTGTGGCTGCGCGCCGCGGCCTTGGCGGGGAATCGAAGGAGCTCCCACGCTCGAGCTTGAGTCCTCGGAAGCTTTTTATATTTATTGGGCACATTTGCATTTAAAGAGATTAAAGTCAAGAACTCCGAGGAGGAATCCATCAGATATCGTTTTCCTTCCGTCAGCCAATAGGAATGAAATATCTGAAAGTGTCTTCCAACTAATCTCGTTGATCTCTGGTTATATCTTCCAGAATAACCCTCAAGTCGAATAAGTTTAAGTGCTTCTTGTCGAGAGTTTTCATTTTAAAATTTAACATATATTTAGAATGACATTCCGTGCAATCAACTGATAAAAGGTTAACCCTAAATTGACGCCTCTCTTCAGAGGGACTGCTCGGAATTCATTTGGAAGTCATTCAATGGCAGGTGTCGACAATGAAGGACCACGACGAGCCGCACCTCAGCACGAGCCGATAACGGAGCAGACCCTTTTGACCCCCGAAGAACTCACAGAGCGAGATATGGATTAGAGGCCGTGTCGTCAGGGGCTGCCACCGACCCTCCGACCCTCCGACCTTCCGAACCCCCTCCCCCTACCACCACAAGTTTAATGACACCTGCCGCGGGCCACGTCCCTCGCATTGACTGCGATTAAAAGTTTGAAGGGAACTTCGAGAATTTGAATTAAAGGCCCTCATCATCAGTCACACGGCTCGGAGTGTATTTGAGCATGTGTGAGTGTGTGCGTGCGTGTATATTACACGCATTCGGGGGGAATCTGTTAACACGCCCTTCGCACTTGTTATCGTCCCATCAAAGACCTCGCCTCGCATCTTTGATGTTACGTCGGAACAGACATCGACATCGACATCAACATCGACTTCGGCAGCGACTTCGGCAATAGTAGCAGCAGCAATAACAACAATTTGAACAGGAACCACGATGTTACCCCAACAACAACAACGAGCACTTCAAGCGTTCGGCATCAGCGCCACGACCATGGGGTGGGCTCGACGCTTCCTCCGACCGAGCTCGGTGGCAGATCGGCGGGAGGAAGCGCAGCACTTACGACGGCCCCGGGCTTCTGGCAATCGCTCGATTTCCAGAGTTCGATTGAGTGGCTGCGAAGGGCACCTCGACGGCGTCGAGAGGGTGGAGAGAGATGGGGCCGAGGCACGCGCCGAGCCCGCTATGGCGGGTGCTACGAACGAGCCGCCGACGCCGCCCGCTCGCGAAAGCGGCAGCGACGAGAGACAAAAAATGCCTTTGTCGCAGTTAACGTGGCCGTTTAATTTGGCAGCCAGCCTACTGTGTGCGTGTGACTGGGATTGTATTCGACGGATTGAGCCGCGAAGTGCTTCTTCAGCCACCACCAGTCAAGGGCTCCTCCGATGACAATTTATACCCAGCCGAACTCATCCACACACTCGTGTGAGTCAGAGACGAAACACCTGCGCCCCACCGTCGCATCTGCTAACATCCTGCTGCCCTCCTCGCACGCCCTTGACTTGATTCCGGCTCCTGCCCCATCCACGAGACCCGCCGAGCCTGGGCCGGGCCTTTGGAGGCCAAATGGAAATCACCTTGCAATCAACGAGCGTTGAGGCCAGGCGACTTCCCGGACCAGGGCCTGCGAAGCTGCCTATGGAAATTCGCAGCATTTTAATCAGCAATCGTCTTCGTCGTCGTCGGGATTGAACAACGATGCATGAAGCGAATTCTTCTCCTTGCCCTTCATGCGAACCATCCTGACTTATCTGATACATACCTGAGTCCCTTCAATTCTTGAGGGAGACGGAAAGGAACATTGGATCCATTGCGATCCACAATCTTCTTTGTTCCTGAGGACGCCTGATGAAACAAAACCATGACGAAGACGGGAGAACCAGAACCTTTTGTGTAGATGGCGAATCTCGACTGCTGTCGTGTGTGCCCGGATCCAGGTTGCGACAGTGGAAGACGATGCCAGGCCCAAGTGCATCGATATTTTTCAAAACTTCGTCTCTCTCTCTCTCTACTCTCTAATTGCGAGGCCCACAGGCGCGACATCGACAACAGACGCACAACGGCATCGGCACCCCTGGGCTCTGCAGCCCGCCCCACCACACACACACATTGAACTCCCCCACACACACACACTCATTAACAAATGGAACTCTGTTTAAACTCTGCTCACAGTTCAAATTTGTTTGACTTCCTGCTACGAAAACTGGGAGGCTGCCGGGCAGAAGTCAGAGACAGAGGCCGGAAGCGGCGATGCCGACGACGACGACGTTGTTCTTGTTATTGTCTCTCTGCAGAGGAAGCGGATTTTGGTGTGGGTGGGAAGGAGGAAGAGGAGCCGGAGCGAACCATTTGATGCTTCTTTAGTTGTGCATTTCATAGACATTCACTTTAATTGGCTGTAATTAAAATTAAAAGCTTCCTGAAATTGAATACGGCCGATGCCGCAGCGCTGTCTCGTGGTCCCCGAGCCCCCCCCCCCCCCCCCCCCCCCCTTCGCTCCGTCTCCGCTGCTCGGCGACGGAGGCTGCTGCTAATGTGGCTCCTGCCTTTGTGTCCTGCGTGTCGTGGCCCGGCGAAATATGTTGAAAATTACCGTGGACAAAGTTCTGCATTTATTTATTTAAAGCACTGCGGCCACCGACAACAGCGCGAACTACAGTCACGAAAACAAAAGCTACAACAACAACAACGACAACAATAATAACAAGAACAAGAACAAGAACAACTATTACCCTCCGAGGTGTATCCTGCGGCCAATAAAGCTGCGGCAATGGCCAAAGTTCCGGCTGAAATATTAAAAAAGTTCCCAAGTATTTTTGTTTATCTTCCGACGACGTGGCGAGGGCGGGGTCGGAGTCGGAGAGCTTTGAATTTACATCCGAGTGTCGGAGTGCATCGGACGTCGGTGAGAAGTGGACGGAGGGTGTGTGTGTGCGGGTGTGTGGGTGTGTGTGCCCCTGAGTGTTTGCGAAGGCCTGCTTGTGCGATTGTATTTGTAAATCAACACCTGTCAACAGCTTGTCACGAGATCAGTTATTCAAATGTTTTCTCTAATTATTCCCGAAACACATGCAGGACAATTATCGTCCTTGTTGCAATTGTCATTATTGTTGCTGCTGCTGTTAGTAAGTTGTTGTTGTTGCTCTTGGGCGTGGCATTTATTGGTTTTCTTCCCTTGCCGTCGCCTGAATGAACCGAACACTTGCTGACAAGGACTCAACAAACTCGGCAGCATCTGTTGTGAAATGCTTAAAATTGAAATCTGACACTGGGACGACAGGACACGGCCCGATTGAGTCCCGCCCCCGAGTCCTGGCAGTGGGCCTCCTACTGTGGACATTGGTGGATGCCCGGACGAATGAATCAATGTCCGTCCGTCCGTGCTGTGGTCTGTGACAAATATCTTGAGCAATTCCGTTCTGGGCACGCCTACATCACATCACGGCTGCAGATGCCGATGAAGGCTCGCACTCCTGGCACTCGTCATTGTTTGATTATTACGCAAGGGCTTTAACTATTTATATATACAATTCCTACGATAAGTGCCATTCGAGCCCATCCGTTCAATCCCAGACCGAGTCGGTGTCTGCGTCCACGACCTGCCTCCCCTTGCTCTGAGTTCTCCAACATACTCCGCTTTGCCTTCCGGACCCCGCAGCCTCCGTTGGATGACTCGAGCTCCTCACTTGTTCACTTCTTCGTGTTGCACTTCGTGTCAATGCCTCGGTTCTCTGGCTGCAGTGAAGTCCTTTGATCCGGCCGTGTTGCACTGCGATAGAATCCATGATGTGCACAGACATCGTGCTCTGTGTGTGTGTGTGTGCGATGCAGAGCCCGCATCTCGGAGATAGAACCAATTCACACTCAAGGGTCTTTGCTTTCGAATTAAACAGTACAATACGAGTACAACGGCGTTGATGATGAAGTCCTCGGGGAGGAGGTGGAGCATGCGAGGGGATCAGTGGCCTGGTAGTCAGGGCGCCTCTCGGCTCCTTGTCTTAAATGGATAATGAAACAAGCGACCGGCAGCCCCGGGAATTTATCGCCATGAAGACGTTGAAAGAGACTAGAGACTGTTTCATTAGGAAATTATCGAAGAACGGCGAGGAGGAAGGCAGGGGGGTCGGAGTTTCAGACATGTGGTTCAGCGTGGAATCGATTTCAAATACGTGGACGGGAAGACGGTCCGATGGTATCTTTAAATACATCGTTCGGCCGGCCGCCTCCTGCAAGTCGCATGGCTGCTGGGCATGGAAGGACGCAATTGGCTTTCTCGAGCCAGAGGCGCTTCTGCCGCGGCCCAGCGTCAGCCGGAAGTAGTGAGCGCGGCGGCAAGGACTTCCGCCGCAGTCGCTCGTCGTCGGTCGCAAATATTTTGTCATCGCATGGCGACGCCGCCGCTTGGCAAATGGACGCGAATTAAACGAGAGCAGAGATAATTAAAAATCATTGCGCGAAGATCTTCTGGCCCAGTGCCATCGCCATCGCCCGGAAGGGGGAGGCGGAGACTCAAGAGGAGGAGGGGCGGCGACGGCTTGTAAACAAATTCAACGTCCGTAGAGGACAGGACTAAGTAGGGGGCAGGCGGGAGGCGGCAGGAGGACCCGCTGCAGTACGCTAGATTTAATTACATCTTTGGACGCGAATCAAAAAATGCTGTTCCCTCGCCGGGCGGAAACGACTTCATCTCGGCCAGCGGCTGCAGCACTTCCCGGCCGCACCCTTGGCCCGCAGACGCTGGGCCTCCGAGGACGGAGGGGCTTCAGAGCGAAAAGTTTCTCCAGAAGCAATTTCGCATTTAAGTGTATGCAATATTAATATCAACGTCTCGATCCCCCTCGGCTCCTTCGACGGCCCTTCGCCCCTCATTTCCTACATTTCGCCGCCTTTAATCATATTACGGCGAAACGAAATGATGTTCAACGCATTATTGAATATTTGCCAGCCGAAATGGAGCCCGACGCCGAGGAAGTTCCTCAGGCACTCGCTGTAATTCAATTATGAGCTTTGGCAATTAATAAGAGAGCTCTGCTTTCGAGTTTGAATCATTTCGGAATAACTGCGAATTTATTGGGCGGAAATAATTTCGCCCCCCGACGCCGCTGCAGGTGACTCGTTCATCGCTCCCCACTGCCCCCGACCTCCTGAGCCCACTTTGGGTTCGCGTCGAATCGCCAGAATTGGATGGAAATGCCCTAATTGGGTGCATTAGCATCGGTCGTAATTTTTGATTGACTCCCAAACGAATTCGGGGAAAGCGCTTCCGACTTACATGCCAGCCTCAAACCGTTAGCGGCACAGTGTGGCCTGTTTAATGGCTTGAATGGAACCGAATGAGGTCCATAGATGGAGGTCATGGTTGGAAGGATTCAATCATCGATTGCCTATGAGGTTCGTTCCAAATTCCAGACATGAATTTCCACACCGCTTTACAAAATTAGGAAAGTACAAAAAACGACTTTTACCTATTTATAATTTAGAGCAATGAAGCCCTGCCTTTTCTTTGCCCTACATCTCGACTGAGGATGATTTGCGTTACAATTCGAAAAAATTCGAAACCTTCCAAAATAGAAATTTCAATTGAATCTCGATGAAAAAGCTTCTTGTTTTAAGCCATTTCGAGCCTACGTAATGCGGAAAGTTCGGCGTATTTTCGAGATCCTTTGCGGTCCTGTGCGTCCTGGCCCATGGGAGTCCAAGGTGTGTCGCCACAAGGGCCTCCCACAGCTCTTCCGAACCAGAATTTTCTCCTAATAGTGATTTCCCTTTTTCATATGTTCGTTGTTATAAATAAATTAGTAAATCGAACTCCTTCGTATCAACCTACATGGGGAATTTTGGTGTAAAAGCTGCAGGGAATAACGTAAAATGTATAAATTTGCAGGAATCTCGACAATGTTACGTGTACAGTTACATATTTTGTGAGCAAGGAATTCACCTGCAATAGTGAAATCGCACATTGATATGCAGACTAATCGGGACCGTTTATCCTGCTCAAAAAAAACCAATTAATATTCTACTAAAACGATTTAAATTTATCATATTGAATGCACTTGTATACATATTTATTAAAACGAACACGAGAAAACAAAACAAGCAACAATAACAGCCTTCCGCATTACGAATTCAGCATTTCTCGAATGACAACAAAATGTAAAACACATTAAAAACGCATATTTTAGCGTAACTATTTTGTTCACCACAACTACAAAGAACTCAGGCCACGCCCACCCACACACATGCACACGCCAGCTCACACCCACACCCACAGTCGCCGGCGACTGCAATTTATTGAACGTAGGAGCAGGGCGCATAATTATACCGGAATCTGCAACGGTAAAATTATAGCCCAGGATAATTATATATACGTCGAAACTTTTGTCGTTCGTTTTCGTTCGGGACGAACGTGCCTCGAATGCCTGACTGCGAATTAAATTAGTTGCACGGATTAGAATGCCAATGGTCCAATTTTCCCCCCGCCCCCTGCTTCTAGCGTCCCCTCCCAGGAGCAAAATTGCCCCCAAGTTGTTCTATTGATTGGTGGGTTCCCCGCAAGGGTCAACCGCAAACCACAATGGGTGAGTTTGCCGACAACCCGGACAAAAGCCAGCGGCGGTTGCATCCTTTCGGGCCACATCGGGGCCGTTGGTGTCCATTGCGGCGTCAATGCGAGGAATCCCTATGGGAGTCTATGAGAGAGAACTCTCAACTCAATACTGGATGCATTATTGCGCTCCTACTGCTACTCGGTTGGAAGGAGTCGCCTTCACCTCATCGCACTCTCCACAATACTCAAAGGAAACTCCGCATATCGGGAGGGAGGATTTTCCATTTCGGTTGATATCAGTCGACTCCTTATCCTGGCCATGAAATATTGCAATATGTGCGAACTGTTCGAGGAAGTGATTCTCGCTTCGACGGCGATCGCAAAAGGCTTCGCAGATTTGCCCCTGACGGATGAAGCGGCGCCCGCGCGTTCCCCGGCTTCGAGTAGATCCAAGAAATTGTTTTCAATTTCGGAAACGAACAGAGAACAGCAAACATGTTGCTGTCGTCCCCCCCTTGGCTTTGTAGCTCCCACTACGGACGGAGACATGGGCGCGGGTCCGTGGCCATCCACCCGTGACATCGCGCTTTGTGCCGCATGGGAGAGGAGGCTCCGAGTTGGTGCCAGAAGAGGCCGCTGTTGGTCGCCACTCCCCGTGTTATTGCCGTCTGTTGTTCCATTAATCGAAAATTCCACCGACTACCGACTCGCTTCCACTGTTGGCCACGCCTGTCGTCCTGTCGTCCCATTGTCCGTTTCTGCCTGTCGTCCTTTGGTGCCCAGCGTCCCTTTCTGCCTGGTGGCCCTGTGTACAATGGGATCATCACTTCCGCGGTCGTTTTATTGCTGGTGTCGATGGCACAAGGGCGCTGCCAAAAATTGAATTAAACAACGAACGGCGGAAAATCAAAACAGGATCATTTCATCATTTCAGCAGCAAATGCGATCAACTGGAGACCTTTTTTCTGCATGTAAGGACTGTAAAAATCTCTATAAAATTTGTTACCTCGTCTCCTTTACGTTTAATGGCATTCAGGAAAAAAATCATCCCTCTTTAAAGGGTATCTTTTTTTCACCTCAAAGGGTGAATTATTTCACACTTTCATTGAATTCAATTTTGGAATATCGAAAAATGAGAGCATGGCGATTTTATTCCAATCGTAAAAAATCGAAAATTTGCCAGACTTTATTTAGTTCTGACTTTCACCAATGTCCTGCATTTTTTAACGGATAATTCAACTGCAAACTTGTCGATGCGTAGAAAGTATTGACAATCGGATTACTCAAATTGGCAGCTGAAGTTCGGAAGGGTTTTACCCACTTTCCACGAGGATGCTGCCGACTCCTTCTGCCCATTTGCGAAGTTATTCCTAGTAAAATCGGCTGGAGGCCTTTTGTGAAATGTGTCCATGTCTGAATCGACCCCGGATCCTTCAGGCAGCTTTGTGTTGATTTCAGTGGAAGAATTTCTTGAACTTCTCGGAAGGATTCACCAAATGCTGTGACGTGATATTGAGTAATCCAAGTGAATATTTGTGATAATTCAAGTTTGAGAAAACACACATTTTCAAGCTTCATCTCCGAAAGGATAACATTGAACTGGAGAGGAGAAAATTTGAATTGCGATAGAAATAAAAGAAAACTCTTTCTGAATTCTTTGCTACCTTTCGGAATCTTAATTTACGCTTTCGCAATTCCGCAATTTGAGCTCTCGAAATTTCTTCCAACGCTTTCGGAATTCGATTTTAAGCATTCTGACTGCAGGCTTGAAAAGGTAAAAATTCTTCCTCGTCGGCGAGGCATTCCCAGCGACCACCCGCCCCTCCCTCGCCTTGGGCCCCACAAGGACATCTGATTACTTTAATGTTCCGTCTCTAGCCGGAAACGAGTTAATAATGCGCAGTTCGCCCGCCGGCGCTTGAACGCTTCGGTGCAGGCTCGTCGAGCGGAAAGTTTCGCGGTTTATTTAAATTCCTCCGTGCCGATGCTAATTTCGAATTCTATTTGTTTTGTCGGCAACTTTAAAATCAACAGCCGCGCAACAAAAATAACAACACTTGCTTCATTTTAATAATAACATCGACAACATGGTTCTGTCTGTCTGTCTGTCGCGCTCTCCCCTCCCTCTCAGACCCGTTCTGTCTGCCAGCCAGCCTGCCGTCGAAACCGCCACCCACCCCCACAGAGCCCACGCCCACCCCTCGACGGCCTTGTATGACTGTCGACGTCTACTCCCTTCATGTTTGTTTGTTTTTTCTTTCAGCATGTTGTTTCTGGATCAACTGTTGTTGTTTTTGCTGTAACTGCCGTTGTTGTTGGTTTCTTGTAAATAGGAATTCCAAGTCTTGCAGCTAAATATTAATGTTAATGTACAGAAACAAGAACAACAGCAAACCAAAACAAAAACACCAGCTTCAACAACAATTACATCGACAAGACCGACTACAACAAGCACAACTACAACAATGAGTGCCACTAGACCCGAAGTAGCAACGGAAACGACAACAAGAACAACCAGACAAACAGTAGCAAGAACAACAACTGTAGGAAAACAACAATATGCAAGCGAACAGCGCTTTGCAACATTTCGCCCAAAGTTTTCTCATATTTCCCCGTAATGAAGTGAATTTTCTTCGCCTCCGTGGTTTCTGCGTAACTCGAACCCGATGTTTCTAGGAAAGGTCCTGGGAATCCTTCGCCGCATCCCACTGTCCCGGAATGTGTGAGCGGAGAATCGAAATTCTCGATTACCCGATGCGGAGCTATCGAACCCACTCCAGCCTCCCCACTCAGCACTCGACAGGATCCCGCTACCTGGACCCGGTCAGCCGGTCTCGGCCAAGGGAGAACTCGCTCGAGCTCCTCCTCCGTACAAATGGATCCACCGGCTCAGTCCAGCTGGGCTTCCGATGGCTCCTGCCCGAGCCTCTCGAAAGCTTCGATCGTTCACTGGCAACCAGAGGGGAAACGGCGGCCGAGGAGTCCTGAATGGAATCACATGGGGCTGGCGGTGGCACCCGGTGCGGGGCCGGCGCGACTGAGCTCGGAGTTCCCGGAGTGAGCGCGGCGATGCCTGCCGCGGCGCAGGAGCCGCCGTTAAAACGTCCTGCGGACACAAAAACGAGCACCGAGAATACGCCGACTCTGCAGCTTTTCATGCAATAAATGAAGAATTTCCTCGTGTCCCCGCGCGCCCGACACCGACGTCGGCCGGCCACCCGGTCACTCGGCCCGGCCCGCGATAAATTCTCGCCTGAAAATACGGCGAGTGCAGTTTGTTTACATAAATGACGGGAATTTATGGTGGAGTCGAATATTTTGAAAGCCCTTCCCCCACACCCCGGCCAGCCTCTGGTCGCGTGTGGACGATGGACGAAGGACGAAGGACTCCTCGCAGGCGCGCGCGAGTGTGTGTGGGCCGGGAACAAAGCGAGAAAACCATTTGACGACGGCATTGTTTTTGTGCTTTGTGGGATTTTTTTCGAGATTTCTCTCTCGTTCTCGTTCTCGTTGCTTCCAGAACGGTTGGCAGATCAATTAGAAGGACAACGGCGGGAACAAGCCTCCTGATGGCCGACTAATGAATGGCGCCACCGAGAGGACGGCGGTGCCAGCAGAAGAGCGGCGAGAAAACAATTTATAATCCATGCAAAAGTCACGAAGCGACAGGCGACAGCTTCGACAGCTCGTGGCCATTGACAACAGTCGACATCGTTGGTCGTCCTTTATTCTTCCTGGCCTGCACTGCAGCTCGGCGCCTCCCGCCACCCGCCACCCGCCACCTGCTAATAATTGGAATAGTAATCGATTTCTCCTCTCTCCCTCTCACTCTGTCTCTGTCTTCGTGCCGCCGAGTGACGACAATATTAATGGAGTTCCGACTCCAATAACTCCTGCGGCGACGCAGCTGGTCGTGCGTTGCCGGTCCATTTTTCCACGTGTTGAGATGAAGGATCTGCGAATGCCACGAGCTTCCAACCGACCCGATCAGATGCTATCGCGCTGGATGCCGGCCATTAGGGGAATGGCGGCCATTATTTAAACTAATTAACAGCACGTAGGCGAATTAATCACCAAATGGAGAAGGGTCATCCCTTGCTAAACACAAGAGAATAGAATGGAACACCGACAACAACAGAACACCGCCATTAACACAACAACGCCAACAACAAATCACCCACAACAACACCTCTAATCGCACGCACTAATCATTACGTAGATAATGGCACGAACACCATTGGAACTCTATTAGAGCGAGCCGAGGCGCCAATAAGGAGGACCCAACCAAGGACGCGCGAAGGCAGCCAGGGCAGGGCCACAGGAGGACTCGGCCATAATTTCTAATTTCTCAATTTTCCGCACATTGACACGAGACTAATAAAAACATATCGCACATCGATATCCGCTCTGGCGTTATTATTTTTCAATGCGCCGGCAGGAGAAAGAACCGGATACGCCCACACACACACAGTCGTGTGTATGCGTGAGGTCGTCGTAAATATTGTGATATCCGGTGGACGCGGAGCCAGGAGCACAAAGCTGGTTAGCAGCGAAACAACAAAGCAACAATGAACACGATGTACGAAAAACCCGGCAAGCGCACGAAGGCCGACAATCAGAGGACAGAGTGTCGTAGGGGGAAACCGTGGGACTTTGGCATTGCTCCATGCGCCGGAAGGACTCCCACTTTTTGAAGAACCGACTCCATCCTCCCCTCTCGCCACTACTTGTCGAACGGATCACATTTTTTATGAGGTTTTGTGTGCAATTATTTGCAGTGGATTCGTATGTGGTTGCAGTCGGTTTATTGGCAGGACGCGAGAGTTGCGTGGACGTCTGGACTGCACTGGACTCCACCTCAGTTGGCGACGGAGTGAGATTAAGTCGTAAGTCAGAGCCTTCTCCCTCTAAACTCTAAGTTCATTATGCTATTCCTCTGTTCTTCCTACTCTGATCACTGACCACTTCGTCCTCAAGGAATCGACTACCGCTCGCACTTGAACTGACGGCCAGAGAGCGCGTTTAAGATGCTTAAAGGGATCGGTGTCATTTCGACAGGCCAACGCCTCCTCCGCTCCAGCTCCGGGATCCAGCATTGATCGTATCACCGACTCCTGCCGCGGGCCAGCTCGTAAACACGGCATTGTACGGCACGTTTATGGACCAACTTTAAAGTCACGTTAATGAACTCGCCCCTCACTCGGTGATGGTAATGGGGTGGATTCAATTGCCTTACTTACGAGCGCGCCACTCACGCCCACCGGCCGTCTGCCCATCCGGCATCGTCGCTCCCTCCCGTCCTCGAGTGCACCGCGAGTTCGCCATTTAATTTAGACATAAAATTGAGCGATGCTCTGTGGGGAAAGTTGGGCCCATAAAGGCGGGCCCCAGGAATGGGCGGCAACGCGGAGCCTGCAGTGACTTAGCGGAAGGTGAAAAAGTACCGTTAATGGCCGTTGTAATGATTTACCGCGCTCCATTCGCGACGCGACGCGTTGCGAGCGCGATGTGCGGTGGGCGAGAGCGACCGGAAGTCGTGTTAACGGCGTCGCTAATGCGTGTTACACATCCGGCGGCTTAGGGCGCTTCCCTCCACCCCCTCTCCCGGCATCCCCGCCTCTCGGCCTTGGGTTGGCTTTTAAATTGCGGTCCGCCCCACCGCGCCCACTCTCGCCCACCTGCATCGCCACTTCTGTTTTCGGGAATTTATGTTAATTTAAGCTATTGTTCTTGTTATCGTCCGTTGTTGCTATCGTTCAGTTGATACGGCTGGCTTCAGCTCCAACTTCGCCGGCTCTTCCGGATCTCCACGGGCTCCTCCGGCAGCTGTCGATGGGCGCCTTCCCTCGGCCGGCAGTGGGAACCGCGGCAGCTGATTTGGTTAACGTTGCCAAAAGAATTTTTATTACGCGAATAAATTGCGCTTTTTATGGCTCCTGTTTGTTGCTCCATCTCACAGAACACAGGAGACAGACAAACAGAGAGAGAGAGAGAGAGAGGAACTTGCTCTAACTGTCTCCCCACGGTCGGCCCGTCGCTGTGTCCGGCCGCCGTCCCGCCCCGAAGACTAACAGATTTGCTGTTTTTCGGCCTTTTTTCATGTTAATTTAAATTTTTTCCCCGTTTTCCTAATGATATGTTGCGGCGTAACTGTTTCCGGTTGTGTGTGTGTGTGAGCCGGTGTGTGCCGGCGGCGCTGCTCCTTTTGTTGCTCTTGATACGTTGCTGCTCTCAGTTTAGTCGAGTCGAGTTGAGTCGAGTGTTTCGCGTTGTTTTTGCCTGGTTCTGTTGGCGAACGGGATTTCCGCCATTGTTGCCGATGTAATTAAAACAAGCAGAGCTGCAAAGCGACGGCGGTGTCGACGGACGGGGGTCCGGGTGCTGGGCGCACCCCAGAGGTGGCCAACGGCCAACGTCGGGGGGTCGGCCTAAGACGAATCCACTGTGTCTGCCTCCACACGTCGCTGTTTCCGGGAGCACTCGGTGTCGATTGCGGGCGGCGCGCGGTCCGCAGTTGCCCATCGCAGGCGCATCCCCGCAGCTTAATGGCGGAGCTCCGGCCTCGCGGACTCGTTCGCGAGCAGTCGTCCATGTCGAGCAGCGCTAAGACGGCGGGATAACAAGCTCGCCGAGGCGTCGCGTCGCTCACACCCGGGCACGCAGCTGAAACCAATAATCAGTCGGACATCTGGACAGCTGGCTGGGGTCCGGACCGAGCCAGGCAGCGCCTAGATTGCGGATGTCCTGCCAGGGGCTGGGGTGCGGCGAAATCCTCGCCGGGTCCCGCCGTAGGACTGCGGTCTCGGGCTTCTCCTCTATGCGGGAATTAAAAACGTCTGCGATAAAAACAACAGCTGCTCGCCTCTGCGGCGTATGTGTGTGTGCTAATTCCGTTATCTTTTTCCTGGCTCTGAGAGCGCGGCTCCTTTCGCCGGCCCTCGAACAGCGGGGACGTGGCGCGAAAATCGCAGCAAACTAGATTTGCGTAAAGTGAATACATGGGGAATGGCGCGAAGAAGAGGAGGAGGAGGAACTGGAGGACGATGAGCAGTAGGTGTAGGAAGGACAACAAGGCAGGACACAGGACTCGCGGCGCCGAGCGGGTCAGAATAACTCACTCGGCGAGGACGAAAGATTTGCGGCCGCGAGCAGAAGAAGTGCGAAATGCGCCACAAAGGAAACAGAACTCTCGGGTCGGTGGAATCTGGTGGAGGAGATTTCTCGCGAGAGCTCAAGCAGCGCCTGCAAGGACTTTCCTACTCTGCCCAAACAAGTCCCAAACAAAGGGAATTACAAGCTCTTCCGAGAATGATACAATTTTCCAATTTTGATACAGACTCCCGCCGGCACCCCGTATTAGCGTTGCATCCGACCCCGAGCAATCCGCGCGGACCCGCCGATTCCTGACCGCGCCTGACCCAGGTCCACACATTGGAGCTCGCGCTCGCTCCGAATATGGGTTCCTTGGGGTCGCGAAAGGGGCGTGGCCGGGCGAGGGAGGAACTCATTTTCGCCGAGTGTTTGCTCGACTTGCACTTTGCGTCTGACTGCTCCGGCAAATGCGCAACAATTCGTTCAAGTGTAAATAAAGGATTTCATTTTTCGCCATTTTCTTGCAGCACCAGCACCGGCCCCATGCCCTACATCCGTCGGTCGGTCGGTGTGTTGCGAGCGCCAACCGACGTCACAGATAATCGCCGCTCAATGCAGAGATGTCGGCAACATCGCATCTTCACAGCAGCAGCAGCAGGAGTCGAGTCGGGCCCAGGACCTGCAACAATTCCTAAGTAGAAAAAGAGTTCCCTTTACTGGCTGAGAGATGAGAAATCTAAGTGCACCTTAGAATAGTGTGAGGTGCCCAGAATACCATGGCGTACGCCAAGTGCATCGCCTGATCTGATTGGATTTCTTTACGGCCTGGAACGCCTTATAAAAACCCGTGAACTGTCCCATTTTTTTTTAAGCTTAACTTGTGATAAGAGGCCGTGCATGGTCTGGTTGTCGCCAAGTGCCGGCTGTAGTTCCGCTCTGGCGTTATCTCCGCCGGCGCGTCAGTTAAGTGACAAAACCCGGCGAACGAACGGGTCCTTTGTGGAGCGTAGAACAGAAAGAAATTCGAAATGAAAAGAAACACAGAAGATTCCACGTGTTTTGTGCCATTCGAAGGAGCGCCCGCGCCATGTTGGGGCGGCGCGAACGGGGTCCTTTCGCGGTGGCGGGCCGGCGGGAGAGACCTGATAATAATGGATGAAATTAGGTGCTGTGGACTGAAGACGAGGAGACAAGGCCGGCACGGCGTCGCTTCGCTGGAGTGTGTCATCAGATAGAGCTGCTAATGCAGTGGATCTCGACTGGAAGCCGGGCGCAGGTAATTAACTGTGGGATGCAGGATCCTACCAACGAGGTCAACAATTCGGGAGCCTGCTTTTCGAGACAAAGCCATTGAATGCCATCGAACAGGACGAGTCTACAGAACGGCCCATAAAGTCGAGCGACGGCCGGCGTCTCACATGTTTTCGGTTGATAAAAGCTTTATCCGAGGTCCCTCGGTTCCACGATGCGCTCTGATCCTAGCCGGCTATAAACAGTGGCCGGACAAAGCTCTGCTGGGTCGGGTTTGTCTGGCTCCCGGCTGCTGGCGGCAAGTGGTCCTTTAAGGGTATTTATTGCACTCTGATTTGTTGCAATCGTTATCGTCGGTGTTTTTGTTGCTCACGCTCATGTTGCTTTTGCTGCGACTGGAATTGCTGACACAGTTGGTGCTGTTGTTGTTGTTGTTGTGGTAAGACACACCGTCGATTCCGAGCCGTGACACGGAAGCGGAGGCGACGGAGAACGGACCCATGGCCGGGACGTGGGAACAGCACACGACAGACTGTCACAAAGCTGGACAGGCAATGGCAGGAGCAAACCAAAGCCAGTTGCAAAAACAAAAACCGAAGGCTACCACGCAAGGAGCGAGCTCCAGAGAGACCGGGGAACTACAAAACAGGACGATTTAAAATATCGTTGGCCATCGAAAGTTTTAACGAATGAGAGCGATTTAAGGAAATTGAAAACATGGAAGCAAAGGAGGAAACAAGGCATAGACAAGGAACCAGAAAAGAAACAGAAAAAAAGAAAAAAACTCCCGTTCAGGAAGCAGAAAACCGATGAGTTTGAGTGCAGTTAAACTCCGTGAAAACTTGGTCAAACAGGGAAACGAAGAAAAACATCCAGAAGAGTTCGGACGAAGACAGAAGGACCTGGAGCCAGGGGGAGGACGGAGAACGGAAGGACGGCAAAACGGCCTCGTTCGGTGCGAAGTTCGTGTTGTTCGACTGAAGGCTCCCCAGCCTCCGGACCCTCGGCGACGGGTGACGTTTTACGACCCACATGTTTCTCGCTTTACGACAATTTGAAGGAGTTCGTGTCGAGTCGAGTCGTGTCCTTGACGAGCTCCCGGCCGGAAGATAATCACTGGTGAATGAACTGCACCTCGGCCTGAAAATCTGGGCATTCTGGCCGATTATAAGGGACCGATGCGACCAATGCGAATACTCTTGCAGGCAACGTGTCCAGTTGAGAATTTCGTTCGTTTTTTCATCCTGGCAGGTGTGGAATGGAAAGTCCTCGACTCCGTTATGAAGGGCTCTCTGAATGAACAGGGGTTCAAAGGACGTAAATTGGTTTATTGGAGTCGATGTGGGGAAACGCTGGTGGATCACTCTTTGAGAGAGTCCTTTGGATGGATCCACTGGAGCTCGTTATCTGCCCGGTCGGCTGGGCGCACGAGATACAACGAGAACCCCATTAGGAGTGGTACCGAGGGCGAAGGGCGCGAGACCGTTGTAAAGCAAACAGACGAAGGCAAATTGAATGGAAAATTCCAGCAATCGGCGATATCGCGAGCGCGGCGAGGTTTGCCTTGGAGATGTTTGCGATACAAAAAGCGAGAAAACAAAACAAAGCACAGCGCAGGAAGACCAGGCGGTGGAGCTTCGGTCGTATTTGTCCAGAGAGAGAGGGAGGGAGCGCCGTGACGATTGAAGTAAACAAAGAAATTTCAGACACAGGGAAGCAATTACGAAATGTGTTTTTTGGTCTGGTCCGTTTTAATTCGAGAAGTTCGGCGGGTCCAGGGTGTGCGAAATTAAAAGGTCGCCACTTCGCCACCCTGCACCCTCCGCGGCTAGGGTGCTTCATCAGCCCGAAGGACCAATGCCCAGGTGCTGGTGCCGGACGCTTGAATTATGGCGAGCCGCGTTAACAGTTGCTACCAGCAAGTGGGAAAAGTTGAAAAGATTCGCTGCTTATCGATGTTCCTGCTCGGAATTGTTTTGTCTTCGGCCCGGAGTGACTCCCGGATGTCGAAATGGCAGCCGGAGAGCGGACGCAGACGTGGACGTGGACGCGGACTCGGACACGGTGGCGATCTGAGCACAATGGCCAGAGATAATGGCTTGAAATATTCAATTAGTTTATGGTCCGGCCGAAGGACCTAATGGGCGTCTTTCGTGTGCCGGCGGTTTTATTTGGGGCGCATCGCGGAAGCGGAGGCATAAAAATATTTTTACTGCCTCCGCAGGTTGCCGTCGTCGGCGCCGGAGCCGGGCCGAACATCACGGCGATGATGGGCGACTCCTCAAAGGGTCATTTGAGACTGAAAGGATTCCGGCAGAACATTAAGATCCGTCGTTCGCCGGCGATGAACGAGGGCTCATGGGAATCGTAATAAAAAGAAGAAAACACGAACGGAAGCGTCCTGGACGAGGACGAGGAGAAGGGCCTGGAACTCAGCGATTTGCTTGTACTCGTGTCCGACGCTGTTGCGGAGTTGTGCATGGATCGTTGGCGGGAGTCGGGTCGGGTTCAGCACCGGCGGCTGCTCCGACTAATGGCATGGGTGCCGGGCTCTGGCCCTTCTTCGTGAGTGCTCGGGCTACTGGTTTCATCTGGCCGTGGCCAACGCGCCATCGTCTACTGTGTGCCGTTCCTCCAATTATGCAGCCATCCCACTCGCCCGCCCTCTCCCACTCTCAGTCTCCAGACGTAGGTCGGGTTTATCTGTGCCAAGGCGCCTCCGAAAGCCGGGCACATATTGGAAATACTTCTCCAAGAAGCAGATAGCAAGGAAGGCGTCTCCCTTTTCGGAGCAACCGATTTGAAAGGGCCGTCTTAATTGGCCATTAGCTGCCCGCTGCCCCGATCTCTGATCTGGCCCGTTCGGAGAATTAAGAGTCGACCAAGGCCGCCGCATTCAAAGTGCCTGTAATTTAATATCTCAAGAGCACGAGTCCGTCGTGGGAAATTTCGGCGAGGGGGCCCCAGCTTTAAAGCAGGTCTCTTTCGGGGCCGTCGATGAAAAATCAATGCGCCCAACTGCGGTCTGCCGTGAGCGAGTGGCTTTAATAACCCAATTAAATCATCTGGCCAGAAGTCGGGGATCGAACCGAATGGCTGAGCACCTCGCAGATAGTTGCCGGCCCACACACACCCACACGAACGCACACTGGCATACGTTCCCTCCCGCACATTTATCTCATCCTCCCTTCACGCTCGGGAGCCGCACGGGGACCGGGCCGAAGGCTTTAATGTAATTTCGAAGAGCATAAATTACTAACCTACAACAACAGGGCACAGACGCCGACACACACACAGTCGCACCGACCCATACAGACGCACACCGACACACTCATACACGCACGCACGCTCGCACGGACACCAGCACACGGCGAAAGCAAACACGGCGGTCCTACAAGGAAAACTGTGTCACAGGAGCAAAAGAAATCCTCGCCGATTCCCACATAAAATCAAAGCAAACAAACGTGAGCCCGTTGTTGCTCTTGTTGTTGCAGTTGTCGTTGTTGTTGTCGGTTACCGGCACCGTGGAGAGCCTTGGGAGGCGGTCGGCGGTCGGCGGTCGGCGGGCTCCAGCTTCCAGTTCGAATCGACGTCGCACACGACCCGAGAGAGCGACAGCGAATTCGAAGAGCGGCGGCGGCACGTGGTGGGCGCCTGTGGCCGGAGGAGAGCGAGAGAGAGAGAGAGAGAGAGAGCGCGAGGACCCCGCTGTGGACGGCGTTTGGCGGAGCGCAGGCGCCCTACGGCCGATTCCACAAGCGACGCTGGCGCCAACGGACCTCGCGTCCCACAGGCGCCTCCCGCTGCCGACTGCGAGGCGAGCTTCGAACGGCGGCTTTGGATTCCGTCCGCCAGGCTCCAGCGCGAGCCTCCCGACGGCGTCCAGCATCCAGTCATCGTTTGATGCTAACCGAGTGCACAACGTTGTGTCGTCTGCCAGCGCGCTCCTGCCAGCGTCTCCTCGTCCCGCCAGAAGCCGCCGTCAATCGAGCCACTCGTCGCAATCGCCTCGTCCTCGACGAAGAGTGTTTCGTTTTCAACTCTCCCGACTCCTCCACCCGTCCGCGACGCGTTTCGGGACACCGAAGTCCGCCCGCCCCCGGGGTCCAGAGCTGTCGGCAGCGGCGCAGGACGCGATCAAATCAAATCAAATCCAATTCGCCGCGGAAACGCGACGACAGGTCGACGAGCGCCACGTGCGGCGCGGACAAAGGACTCGCGACCCCACTCGAGCCGCCGCGCCGTTCATTCGACCGAGGAGTTCGCGCGCAGTGAAGTCCTGTGGGACTGCGGACGCCAGTGAGGACTCGGTTGGAGTCCTTCGAGAGTGTCGGACAGTGAAGTCGAAGCCAAGAAACAACGACGTCGCTGGGAGCCATAAGTCATAAGTTATTAAAGAGTGAATTTAAATCGAAGTCGACGAGGCGATCCCCAGTAGTCCCCAAATCGAAACTGAAGCGGAGAGTGTCAGCAGTTAAGCAAAGTACAGTGGAATGGTTTAACTGAAGTGCAGCTGGCCGAGAGTTTCGCGAAACACCGGAGGTAGTTTTTCGGAACAAAAACGCCAACTTGTGGAGCCACTCGACCCAGTGGCCCGGCAACCGGACCCCCGCGATAAACGGCTCGGTCGAGTGTGGCACGGCGAACGCATCCTGCGCTGGCCCGGCCTAATCCACCGATAAGTGTCCGCACACACACACACACACCCAGTTGTAGACAGGGTGCGACCACTTGAGTGTGCGTGCGCGCGTAATCGCCGGCCGTAATTAAGGCGTGAATTATTCAGCGCTCGTAGGATACCGACTGCAGCGACCCTTGTGGATACCCGGCGCCGCAGCGAGGTGAGTGGGACGTCCTCGATCCGGGTGACTTTTTCCGCTCAAGGTCTCACTGCGTCAAGGCGGGGGCGCCCAAGGACAGGGACTAAGAATAGACAATGGAGGGGATCTATATGGGATCCGGTCCGACTTAATTCAATATTCACTTGGAGCTCGTGTGGCGCCTCTGGGGTCCCGGGCCCGGTCCACGGTCCCCGGTCTCATGTCGTCGTTAAACGCATTGTCGATGTTCCGCTAGTGCGACACTAATTATAGCACCAGCGGGAGTTCGTGTGTGTGTGTGCGTGCGTGGTTCTCTCAGTTCGCCTCCGCTCTCCGACTGCACCCGTGGACCGCCACCCCCACCCTCCGCTCCCCCTCTTTATTCCCCACGTCCTATTACTTATTCTGTTCTATTACGGCGTCGACACGTTCGGCGTCTCCCCAGCATCTCCTTTTTTAGCTTTCCTGCGCATCCCTTCCCCTGCCCTATTTCTTTCTTTCTATCTTTCGGTCCGTCTGTCTGTCGTTCTGTTTATCTGTCGGTCTGTTTGCCTGGGTGCGGCGTGGGCGGGGGCGCGAGGGCGCTGCGTGCGCCCGATGTTAATTAAAAGTCGAGAAGAAGACGTTTGCTGGGAAGATTTTATTTTTCTTCCCGTCTACGATAACGTTATCTCGGGGTCTCCTTTGAATTTGAATTTGGTTTTCAGTTTCTTTTTCGTAAAACGACCTTAATTCGTCAGCCGGCACAGATCAGAGCGGAGCTGGCTCCATTCGGCTGGAAACAGAGCCTTGATGGGGTTCGATGCAAGGCCTGTTGGATGACTGAAGGTTCTCTTTGAGATGGGAGGTGTAATTAATATTCCGTCTCTGCAGCTACTCGGTGGCCGGGCGTGGGGCGTTGAGGGGGACGTCGGCGGGACTCGGCTGGCCTCGAGATGGGCCGATGTGTGTCCGGAATGAAGAAGTCGTCTGTCGGCTGTGCTGGGTTGAGTGTGGGGAGGGCAAATTTTGGAGTTCCCGAATCACCGCGCGACCCGAGCGGCTGCAGAATACGTGAGCATGTGTGAAACCGTCTGTGTGCGTCTCTCCTCACCGAACTGAACCGACTTGAGCACCGCTTGTTGGCACTCCGGGGCCCTCGCTGGGTGGGTCGCAGGTGCCGGATGGTGGGTGGCGCGCTCCGGAAGCATGGGAATATTTTTCAAGTGATGTGTAAATTCCGCGCTGCACGCATTCAGTGCGCTCAGTAGCTCTCGATCCTCAGACGGCTGCTGCGGCTGCTGCGCCCACCCGACCGACCGCCCACCGCCCTCGTTTCCCACTTACACATTGAGAGTAATTAGATTTTTCCACTTCGGCCGGCAGCCCTGGCTCTGCCTCGGGGCTCGGAGGAGCCTCTCCGGCCAGGGCTGCGCGGCGCGGAAACTTATCTCAAGAAGGCAATTCAATTCAATTAAAAATTTCAAGCTTAACGTGATCTAAGAGGGTGCGACACGACAGCAACAACAGCCAGGGCCACCAACAACGCAGCACCGGTAGCCGACCAACCAACGAAGCTTGCAGCACCAACTGGTGCCATCGATGGGCGGTGCGGAAGACGCGGGGCGGCGGACGAAAGTTTAGCGAAACGTGGAACTTTCCAATGCAAACATTAGCGAGGCATGCGTCCGGATGTGTTCGCTGCGTCCGTGAGAGGGTCGAGAGGGTCGAGAGGGTTGAGAGGTTGGTGAGAGGGAGGACGCCGAGGGCGCGCGACTCCTTGGTGCGAGGGACGCATCAGATCCGGCACATGCAGGACCCTCGGCCAGGCGGGCGGTGCAGGGAGTCGCAGCAACTCGAGTTAATTTGGTTTTAATGAGATGAGCGGCGACAAAAATACAGAACCCATTCTGCGATCGGATCATAACTTCCAGAAGGGCGCCGGTCCTTGAGAGAGCGCTAAGAAATAATTAAATGCACACACATTCGGGGCGCGGATCTCAATTAGTGGGGTATTAAAATAGGGCAACCCTATGAAGGCGAGCGGCGGACTTAGCTGCGTGGGGCTGAAATCGCGATGAAACTTTCTGACACCGTGGGAGGAGTTGAGCAAACACCTCGCTAGACTAAGGTAACCTACGAAGACTACGAAGCCAAGCACACTGCAAGTCCTGCAAAATCCACTCCTCATCCTGATTGGGATTGTAAGTCTGCGAAATAATTTGAATTGACGTCGGAGCCCCTAATTACTTCCAATCCTCACGAGTGCCGTGCTTGTTATTGCTCTGATCCGGCTCTGTTCGGTTCGGTTCGGCTTGGATCGGAGGATTCATGCTCGATTAAACTGGTCCAGAGGATGTCGTCGTCAACTGTTGCCGCAAATCATCTGGCATTGAAGGCCGCAAACATCACGTGCTCCATGCGACACCAGATCTCATTTCGCCGGAATCTGGGGAATTTCCCCAGAATGTAGCGCCAGTCGAGTCGAGTCGAGACTCGACTGGCGTCCGTATTCCTCACCATTATCACCACTGGAACCCGCCCGACATGCCATCTATTTCCTGGCTGCTTACATGCTCTCGCGCCGGCACCAGGAAGTTCGTCCTTCTGCAGATGACATTTTTCTCATTTAAGTTTATTGTTTCTCATCTCCTCTTTGTTCGTCTTCATTTGGCGCAAAAACCTCCCGATGTCCCGACGTCCTGACGTCCCTCGCGGCTGCCTCGCCCCACCCGCTCCACGTCCGGCTCTTGGCTCATATCTGTCCGACGCTAACGCTCGGCGAGTGCTCTTGCGTCGTTGTGGGAGGACGTTCTGTCTGGCAGGCGGGTCTCGTCTGTCAGCCCTGTCTGACTATCTTCTGTCCGTCCGTCCCTGCTTCTGGGGATGGAGGGAATTGCCATTTTAGTTGTCAGCGTAGTGGAGCAAATTAAAATCAATAGTGTCGAGTGGGTTCGGGCTGGGAGGTCTTGTAGTTAATGGGAAAATAAATTCGCCGAGCACGATGACGAGGACGAGGGGCGAGGGGGAAGATGTCTCCGAAATTAAAAATGTTCGAGAAAAATGCAATTCCGAAATTGATCCCTGCGGAATCTTATCACTATTATTTCGCTCCGCTTTGCCATCCACTCCATCCACGTCGTGCATCCTGGCATCCTCCACATCCTCGCGCTCCTTTCGTGATCGCTGGGCTGGGAATTTATGAAGTGCCCACGGACATCCGCAGTGGATTCCATCGGTCCGGCTTTTTATTCCCTTGAGCGATGGTCGTCAGCTCGCAATCGTTTCCAGTTTGGATCGCTTCATTTTCCATCAGTTTTGCAATCTCTCAAGCCGCATGATTATAGCCAAGATGGGAAATAACTGGTGCTGAACGCATCGCAGGAGAATCATCCATCTCGTCAGTGGCTGCTTTACGCCTCAAATTATGCTACATATATCAATCAATTCTCTTTGGATGGATGAAGTTATCTTGGCATGATGGGCATGCTGGTTGTCGATTGTGCCCAAAGGAAATTGCTCTTTAAGAAGCGATTTCCGGCCAATCGGGCGGACCAGAACCGACCATTCAGAGTGGACTCCGAGCCATTCGGACAATTTTCTACAATTTCCCATCAAATGAATTCCCACAACAAACAGTTAACTGTGCGTATTTCCACATAATGTGCATGCATGACGAAACACATCACATCATCACTTCAAGCGCAAACGACAAACACTCCGCCTCGGCTGAATCCATTGCACATTCAAGGAGGCGCCTCGTCGACGCCCCTCCCCACCAGGCCAGGCCGGACCTTATTCCAGTCTTCCCATCGCACCCCCTTCAATAAATTCAAACTCAAACCCCCCCAGTCACACATGCGTTTGCTTGACCGATGCTCTCTGATCGATCGCTGGGTTTTGTGGTGTCCGGGCTTTAACTGGGGACGAAGTGCTTCGTTCACATTTAATTGGGACTAAAATCGAAGCCATGTTCGGCGCTCGTTTGCCACTGAGTGGCGGACGGATTCGGAGTTACAGGTTCCATAAGAGTGCATTGTGCCCTGTGGATGTCCTTCTACGACTCCACGTCGACTCGTCATTTTATTGTGGCCCCGGCGTCGACTCGTCATTGGATTTTGGCCACAGTTTCGTTTTAATCTCGACGATATTGTGCCCCCCACCCTCGGCTCCCAGGTCACGCTGCTGCCTCCACTTACTTCATATGCTTCACAATTTATTTTTTGGAAATTGCAACCCCTGCATCACCAGCACTCCTAGTGTGGTCCTGTGTTCGTGCTCTCATTTCCTCTCGCCCCGGCCGTTTGTCACCCAACGAACAGCATGCACTTTGCAATGTTTATGCTCTCCCTTGCTCGTCCTCCCAACACTCGGCCGGTCGGTCCGTCCACTGTCCATGCTCCCTCGGCTCCCTCGCCTGGTGGCGCTCGTTCTCACCTCGCCCAATAGTTCGTGGACTCGTGTGGCTCCTAATACGAGGGGCGCGCGGACCGAGGGCCCCCTGGGACATTTGTTCACATTTTAGAGGATTTGCTGTCCGGGGGAAATGTTTCTGGAAAGCAGATTGCGGACCAAGGAGAGACGGGGCACTTAAGTGTCCTGCAGTCGCCCGTCCGTCCGTCCCGTCGACTTCTGGGAGCCGTAAACAATCGTAAACATCGTCCGAATGTGTCCGAAAATAAAATTAAACCAAGTCGCCTTGCCTGGGCACTCCTGCTTGGCAGTGTTCGTAGGGAAATCGTGTCGAGGGAGTCCGAGTTCGCGGAATTTCTTTCCGCCCACGTCGAGCCACCACTGACCGCGTCGATGTGTCCTGGCCCGTGTAATTATTGCCGGTGGCTGAGCAGAACCTGCTCGGTGTCTCCATCACATATAATTAGCCACCTCGAGCGGGGCGAGATTAGCGGCTTGATCCAGTCAAGCGCCCGACTGGGGCTGGGTTTCTGGGCAGTCGTCGCAATTATTCCGATGCCATATCGAACTGAAGGACCGCCGACGCAGTCCCGGGGACTGCGATTACTGCGATCACAAAACACTGTACTTAGTGGTTTCCCCGAACAAATCTACGGCTGACCTGGTTTGCCGGTTCCTCGTCAGGCACGACTCGTCAGGTGGCGCCCGTCCAACCGTTCGCTCCTTGGGCAACATTCTCGGAACACGCTCGCCACTTGCTGCGACTACGGTGTCGGTGTCGGTGTCCGTCCGGAGGAAGCGCCAGGTCGAGCATCTGTGGACATGACTACCGGACGACAACCAGGTGCCCGCTTCGCCTCGGCGCGTTTCGCCCGACTCGATCCCCACTCGACAGGAAATTGAACATTAATAACCAAACTAATCTGGCCAATTAGTGCATAAAGCAGCCGAAGCTGATTGCGAAGCCACACACACGTCCGCTCCAGCGCCGGCGCCACGGAATGCTGAGCAACACGAGGTCTCGCACCCTCCTCCGACCCTCCGTCGCATCTTCCCGCCACCTCACCCAATTCCTCCTGCCGACACGACCTACACGACGCCCGATGCCGTCCCGCCTCGGCTGCGAAGGCAAATAAACAAACATCCGAGGCAAACTAGGCTCCAAGGCCGGTTCGAATGGGTGAGGGTGAGTGCGAGGGAGAGGGAGAGGAGTCCATGTGTGTGCGAGTCGGAGGCGCGTTGCGGGGCTCCGACTGCGGCCGGGCGGAAGCCGCAAATCCGCAAGAAATTGCAATAACTGAAAACACGAAAAACCCAATGCGATTTCCATGATAATGAAACCACCCCGAGCGGAGGAACCTGGGTGGCGGAGGGCGAGGAGCCGCAACATGTTCGCTCACAACACTAACAGACACCTGGCAGGGGAATCGCGAGCTCCTGCGAGGGATCGTAGGGCATTTTCCGCGGTCCCCACCGCCCCGAACCTGCGTGTTCATTCCGCAATTTTAATCTATTATTTCGAGCAAACTGCAAAGTGCTACGAGGACTCTTTTATTGGGTTCACATCCTCCGCTCTCTCTCTGTCTCTCCCGCCACGTCGCCCTCTCTTTCTCGCTTATCTCCGGCCGCCACAGCCCGCCGTGGTCTATCTAGGTGCTATCCATTTAAAGAACAAATTTGCGCTCGTCGCTACGACGTCGTCCTCCAGTGTGTTCCCCAAATGGGCTGCATCCGCCCTGTTGTCGGCGGTTCCGCCCGGCCTGCGTCGCCCGGCTCGGCTCGGCTCGGCTCGGCTGGGCAGGACGTGGCCCGCTGGGGAGCCGCCGCCAAAGCTGCCAGGATTTTAGGCACTTATTTTTAACGTCGCGCCGCTCGACACACGACACACGGCTCGATAGCGCGCTCTCAGGAGAGGCGGCAGGAGTCGAGCAGCTTCAATGATTCGAGGGTTGCCAGGATCCCCATTAGTGGGGATACGCCCGGAACTGTTGTTACTCTGTTTGTTTTTGTTTTTGTTTCTGTTGCTCGTAATCCGAGGATCCACTAAGCGCCTTTCGCTCGGCTGCAAAAGCATCCTGCAGACTTCGCTCCCAGACTCCTCTCGCGCTATGCCAACAACTGTCCGTCCGCTCGTCTACCTATCCGTCTGTCTGTCCGTCTGGCCGTGTGGCTGTCTGTCCGCCTGGCTGCCAGTCGGGATCACCGCCTGTACCTGTCGCTTGACGACGCATGTAGCCGTGCCCGAGGTGAGCGAGCGGAAGGACAAATTGCGGAGACAAGAACGGCGAGAACGAACTCCTTGCGCCAATAACTTTTTATTATTTTTTAAATGCCTCGACTGCATGTGTCTCCCAGGGCCCCCTCCGACGACGGCCTGACGATGGTCTGACAATTGCGAGGCGGACACGAGGGGCACCTCGTTCCTTGTGCGACTCCGACGAAGGAAGCTCCGCCAGGATGGCCCCAGCATGCGCCAGCTTTAATCTGAGTCGAAACACTTGCCCTCGGAGCCATGTTTGCAGATTTAGATAATCTTCGAGCCAGGATGTGGAACGGGAACTCGACAATGAGTGCGATGGATGTAGGGCGATGTGGATGTATTGGATAAGTTATGGCGATTTCCAAGGCTCGGTGAATCCCGGCAAGCACCACTGTGTGGGCGAGGATGGCGCGGTCTACTGACCACATAATGAACCAAAAGCACACAATGAAGACTCGCACACATGCAGTGGCTCGCATCGGCGATCGATTACGTCGAATAAGCCGAGTATTACGGCTAAAGTGAGCGCGAGTGCGAGTGTGGGTGTAGTTGTGAGTCGGGCTAATTACAAATGAAAACATTTCCCGGCCAGCAGTTTCATTTATTTCCGAATTTCGGGCCGGGCACTCGGCGCTCTCGGTCGTTCTTTTGTTGTCGATTTGATTAAAACGCTTCCTCATTTGGCGTTTTAATATCCTGGCAATGAAAACCTGAAATTTCCTGTTATCGCAGCGCACACTGACCAGACCGGAGGATTAAGCAGGTCAAGCGAACCCATCGAGGGCCTCAGGGGGTGGCCTGCGGTGCCGGGACGGAGGTCGTCATCTAAATATATAGAGAAATGGGAGGGGCCGAACGGGATCCGTGCGTGGCTGCGTTGGGGAAATTGATTTTTATCCATTTTTATTAATTGCTTTCGCAAATGCAATTAATAAATAATCCGCTGAAAGGACTGAAATGGTGCGGCAATAACTCCGAATTCCACGAAGCTCGCTAATTTGAGTTCAGGAATATCAATCATAATGGCGCAATATCGTTCAGAAATTAAAGTTCAAAAGATCTAGATTCTTGTCGAAGCCAACGTATTGATTTTCCTGGCGAGAAGAGAAATCCGGAGAGCCCCGAAGGACCTCTCACTCAGTCGCGTGACGGCTGCCGTGCAAAATTACCTGGAAAATTTTAAACCAACACAGTTTAAATTATTGCGAAGGAGCAGAGAAACAGATTGCTGGATTATATTTGTTCGCATATAATGCGGGATTAATTGAGAGGATGATGTTGACGCTCTGCGGTCAGGGGATCTCGACGACAGCCGCGCGCTTGCGGTGTCCGTGTGCCCATGGTGGTGTGTGTGTGGGTATTCTTGTTGTTGGTGCAGTGGCAAACAACGCTTTCATTTCGCAGCTCGTCGAACGCCGAACATTTATTTGTGTTTTCGCATTTTATTTGCCGCTCTTAATTGCAGGTAAACTCTCCGCATATTGAATCGCCGAACGGGCCCCGACCAGCCGGCGCTTCTTCGGCCGCTTCGAGGGCCCCGATCAGACCCGGATCGCATGACGGACAACTTCGCAGGACGCGCCAAGGGCGTTGGCGAAGGGTGCAGAAATCTGCGAGACTCGCCAACGCCGGCCGGGGCACGATTGAGTTCTGAACGCCGAGTTTTCCAACTTCCCGAACTTCCCGAACTTCCCATGGTCATGCGAGCGACGAGAGCAAACTTTGCCATTGCGACTGAGAGCAAAAGTTTCGCCGTGGCGGGACGCGAAGGGCGAGAACACAAATTACAAAGCATTTAAAATGTATTTAGAAACGAGCACACATTTAAGAAGCTGCGAAACTTCCACACACATACACGAATGAACGTACAGACAACACACACGATGCAAGGACAATGCATATTCATGTGCGTGGCAAGTGGGCGGGGATCAGGGCGGAGGAGATCCGCACGTCGTGTATTCATTTCCGCTGGGAGTCACTGAGAGACGCCGCAACAGGACCCCGGCCTTATCGCCGCCTCCGGAGCCCCGCCCGGGGCCTGCCCCGGACACATTAGAGCCAGTAAAAGTCGAGCCGGACTTGTATTGGCCCGGTCGGGGCCGGCCTCGTGTCTCGTGTATCGTCCTGCCCTGTGCTGCATGTAATCAGTCGAGGATATTCATGAGGAGCAGCAGCAGCCGGCGTTGCCGGAGCGCCTCGTGCCGTATTCGCCGACTCATGCACCGAGTTGCGTTATAATCGTCTCCTCTCGCTCCCACGCACGCCCTCCGACTGCCTTATCCTGTCGGCGGCGTCCTTAGCGAGTAAATAATCAGGCGATTTGCTTGCATTACTTTATGCCACATCACCGCCTGCGTCGCGCCCACCGTCGCCCCCACCCACCGTCGTGTCCTGGCGGCTTCGGCGTTCCTTTGCACTCTCTCGTTGGCGCACATGGTGCTGATCCTTCAAATGACTTTTTCATGTTGGCTTTGATTTGCATTTTCCTCCTTCGTCGCTCCGGTTCCGGCTCCGGTCGGTGCAGCTTCCGTCACCCTGTCCACCTCCCTCCGCCCCACACGTGTTGTTCTTGTCCACGTCCACCATGAATTATTTCGGTGCGAAGCCAGGAACGACAGCTGACAGCAGACAGTGTCCGACCACGGATTCGGTCCAGGATGTGGCTCGGAAATGAATCGGAAAGTAAGATTGTCATTTGGTGTGGACGCAAAGCGCATTAAACTCCTGCCCATCTGCTCGCCATTCCGGACCGGCTTCTTCTCCTCCGCTCCTCTTCTCCTCTCCTCTCCTCCCGGGCAGCACGGCTTAATGAGTCTTGAAGCATGGAGCCGTTTAAGTGACGCAATCGCGCGGAGCTGAACCGATTGCAGTCATCGTCGTCCCCAAGGGCTCCTCTTGATCTTCAACGACAGCCATGGGTGAACTCCGTTGACGCTTCCCTGGGTCGTGGACTGTAGAACTCGTGATTTGTGATTTAAAATAATCCGTGTGTCATTATGACGCCGAAAAAGAATTTTAATCGAAAGACTTTGAATCTAGATTGCTTCCCCGTGCCAATAAGAGCCAGGATGTTAAGTAACCATGGGAAGCGGTTCAGAGGCTCGAACGACAGAAGCCAGCATCTCGTTCTGGGAACAAGGAGTAATTGAATTTGTTGCCAGGGCTTTTTGGAGGACGTATGGTACCTACATAATTGTTTCCCGGAATTGTCTCTCTTTCTCAATTTGCATCGCATCGTTTTGTTTCGCGCTTCAATGGCTTTCAAAGTAAAAGAGAGCTTTTTAGAGGCGCACTGGAGGCCCAATATGGCTGTTATCAATTGATGTTCGGCGGCTCGGATTCTCTATTCCGATTCCTACGCAGGCCACCAATTCCCTTACGTGAAGAACTAATTACACGCTAGAGATGAATTTAATTCAAGGTCGCATGCCTACAGCCGTCCCAAATGGATGCCGAATCGATCGATGTGGTCTTGACTCATTGCCATCTCTCTAGGGATTGTCGACGACGCTACAGGAATGGGACAAATACAAGGCAATATCTGAAAAAACAACCTATTGTGGGCTGAGGTGGGTGGCCTCCCATTTGAATAGAGTCGATCGATGAAGGTCAGACCCGCCTTCAACTGATGGCACAGCCGAGGTGTACCAACGTCTGACAGAGTCAGAGACCCTGGGCCTAAGTCGAGTCTCCCCTGCGAAAATCACTAATTAAACTAGGGCGCAACGAGGCCGGTAGGCTGCAGTGGGCAGGCGCTTGAGTCTCGAGGGCCGAAGAAAAATTTAATTGAATTGAAGCACCCTCGACAATTAGGCAAATTGGCGATTGTCTGGCAGTTTTCATTTTCGTTACTAATTGAAGTATCGACGGCCATCGGCTCAAGGGGCGCCGCCTGCAGGAGTAGCAGGAACAGACCTAGGCACGAGTCCATAACTCAGGCTGCCGAGCTCCTCGCCTCCGAGCTGAGTCAGCGGCATTTAATGCGCTCCCGGCAGAGATGACTCTTCATTTGCTCTTCATTGGGCCTCGGCCAGTGGGCGGAGTCGATGGAGGGTTCAATTCCGAGCCATTAATTTGCATATTTTCGCAGGTTGTGATGAAGCACCTTCGGCGTGGGTCGGTCTGGCTCCGATGGACGCCGTTCGCCCCTTTTCTCTGACGAAGGACGCCCGATAAGCGTCCGAGTGGCTGCCAATGCCCTGGGTAGCTTGTCGATGTGGCTTGGATTCGAGAGCAGTAAGAAAAGAAACACAAAATTCCAACCTGCCTCGGTATGAGTGGCTGATGGCGAGGAGTGCAAAGTCGGCCGCAGGCATTCGGTCGACGATAAGCTGACTGGCTGGCAGCAGGACCAGGGCCCTTTTCCAAGAGCTATCGACAGCTTAGACGAGAGATTCGGTATTCAAATAGGGAGGCTTTCAGGAAACCCGTTCGCATCCTGTCGAAAAAGCACGTCTTTAACTGTGGTTAACTTAAAGCCCCAGAAGCATGTTCTGCTGACTCAAACCCCTGGCCTTCTCCCATTCTACTGATGGAATTTGCAATTAAAGAACTTTTTTTGTTTCCATTAACTCAGCACTTAACTTACGCTTATTACGTTCTAGCGAAGAGGGATTTTCTCATACTCGGCTCTCCTTCATTAATCTCTGAATGGAGCACTTGTGCAAACCCTCAGACCCTGCACGGCCCTCGTGTTTGCGGCAAAACGCCTCGATTCTGGAGTTAATTCAATATTATACTGGACAATTATTTGCGCAACACCCAACGCGACCCGAGGGCCGCGGTCACGGCCAGGCGCAGCTCATTTGAGTGGGACGATATGGGCTTCGCTTTATTTTCATCTCCTCCCTTCCGCCTTCTGGCCTTTATTGCATTCTCTTTGCTGCATTATTGAACGACGTGTCGAGAGGAAGAAATCTCGATTCGATCGAATAAATGGAAATTGCGGCAGGGTCGTCCGAGGCTGGGCCGCAGTCGCATCACCTGTCGACCTTTGTCCTCCTGTTCTCCTACATGTGTCGATTGGTTTCCTTATCCTTCACTTTCAGTGCTTCGCCGCAACAACAACGACGGCAGCAGCACACAGTTGTCTTGTTGGGTTTTCGTGTGTAATTGTATTTGCATTTGGTCAACCGAAGCGAGCTGCTATCGAAGTCTGTAAGCATCTGGCGAAGCCGACGAACTGCGACAAGGCACACAGAGGAATTAATTAAAATGAGCTATCGATTGTCAGATCTGTCCATACGTCGTCAATAATGATGAAATGCCGACATCGTGACTGAGCACTACAAAGGATTCATCTGCAGATGGCGCTCATCCGCCGCGGTGCCCTCAGTGTTTCGAGTCCTCGCACCCTCTTCGACGGAGTGCATCGAGAATCGAACGTCGGCGAAGACCATCCTCGGCGCAGTGCTTAAAACTGTGCGGACGTGTCTGGAGTCCGGCGCCTGGTGAGCCGGCTGGAGCGCGACCACGTCCAGCCGCTTTCGGACTCCGGACTCCTCCCGGCTCCGGCAGCCCTAAGTATTTCGGAATTTCCGCAGAAGTTCTTACTCAATAAAACAAAACGCAAGCCACATCGCACCAACGTGTACTGTTGGAAACGCCCTTCGGCGGGCAGACGGACCGACCGACCAGCGGCCGGACAGACGGGGGGTGGGCTGGACCGGGTGTTGGGCGCGCACTCTCCGGCTAGAAACAAATCACATCGCTGCCGGGCAGAGCCGCGCGCACGTCAGGATCTCGCCTCCCTCGTCTCCGTCCTCCACGCGCCAGGACTTTGTGGCCGCCGTGCTCGGGAGGAAAAGCATTTGTAGAATTTGAAAAAGTGCCCGACGAGAAGACAAAATAAAAATTTGTATTCCATTTGCACATACACACACGCAGACAGGCGCCGACCCAGAGACATATGCACAACATGCACCCCCACCACCACATGCCCACACACTCACTGGAGCCACTTTGATGGAGGAGGAGCTGGCGAATCTGCCGGAAAGTTGGATCGAGCGCACGTCTTCGAGCCGAGGGCCACGGACGAGGCGCGGGCGGAGGCTGGGACTGTGACTGGGACTGGGGCAGTGGCCGGGGCTGGCTGTGGGGCTCCGGGCTGAAAAGGGTTTTATTGCGGTCGGCCTGTACGAGAAGTCAGATTTTTAAGAATGTCTTTGCATTTCATTTGCGCCAGGAACTGAACTGTTGAACATGTCCCGCAAAGGAATTCGAGACCTTCGGCCGACGCGCTTTGTTTCCACCGGAGTCTTTCACTTCCCTCCTCTTCTGCTCTTCTTCCGGAGTCGAGTCGAGTCGACGTTATTGACGGCGGCTGGTGGGGTGGCCGCAAAGTTCGCAAAGTTATAAATTCGCATGTAAGGAAAATGGAGGACATGAAGAATCGGATTAAGGTGCGCACGTTCGAGCGAGTGTGTTGTGAACGCACATATATATACATATACACACCACCTATATGTATTTCTGTATGGGAGCGGCAATGTGGGCACGTGTGCGTGTATGCTTCGGGAGGAATAAAAACTTGTCAATTTTTAAAATTTATGCAAAAAGTTTGCGAATCCCCTCCGGAGCCTCCGCTCTCCGCCGCACCGACGCAGCCCCCAAGTTTTAATTAAATGAATTCGCCTTTGTCTCCAGACGACTGCTTCGATTGGATTACTCGGCTGCGGCGGGAATCGACGAGTCGCCGGGGTCCTGCGGCGGCCTCGTGGATGCCTCGCAGTTCACACGACACGTAATTCTCGCCATAATTCGCCGCCGTTCGGTAGTTGAACGTCGCGCGTCGGGCGCCGCTCTTGGGCGGCTCATTACGACGTGTTCATTCGGTCGATTTGATGTAGGTAATCAACGAGCCGAAGCCGGAGCCACACCGAGGAAAACCGCCGGGGGCACAACCGGCAAAAAAACCTGCGGTTATGGGGATCCTGTGCCCGGGATCCTCGGTGCCCCCTGACGTCCTTCGTTCGTTTCGCCTGCAACGCAATTATCGAGTTCATCTCGTCGATTGCTGTTCACCAGTTCAGTTCTGTCCGGGTGAAGGCCGGGCTGCGTCGTCAGCCGACTCAACAGCTTCGCCACGTCGTCGAAACGTCGTCGGATTTGCCGATTTGCATATCCTTTGAAAATCCCCGAATATCCGTGCTGAAGGGTTTAATGCAACTTCTGAAGCTCATAATAAATTCAGGCAGCATGCTCTGCATGCTCCGAGATCACATTCTCTGCTCTGCTTTCGTTATCGTTTTCTCTTCCTTTTACTTCTTCCTGGCCCCAGCCCTGGCCTCCCCTTTTCTCTCTCCCTACTCCGGCTCCCACTCTCCGCCGGCATTCCTCGGTGCTTAAAAACTTTCTGATGATAGTCATTGTTTGTCCCGAAGCCCGAGTCCCTCGAAGGTCCTCCCAGGACGACGGCGAGGGCGCTGCGGAAACTTGTTATTGTTGTGTAAGTTTCCACTCGTCGGGAGTCCTTCTGAAACTCTCTGAGAGAAAGAGCGGAACCCCCTGTCTACTCCTTCCGCATTCATTTTCCCTCTGATTATCCGAATTTTGGCTTCACCTTTTTTCCCCCGCATTAGTTTTTGGTTCCCTGGATCGGCATCCGGTCGGAGATGAATGCGAGTTGATGAGTTCGTCAAATGAAAAATCGCTCCACGCACAGAAACTTCTGATTAAAGTGATGAAGGTGTTGATGATACAGTGTGAGTGGCGAATCCTTCTCGGTCTGCGGTCTGGCCAACTGTGCAAACACTTTACATGCCAATGAACTTCTTCGCATTCAGCCCGACCCACTCTTCCACTTACGCTTCCTCGACCTCGCAGGTCGCCGGGGCAACAGCTCATTACGAAATCAGTCGGAATCGGATGGCTGCGATGTCTTCCTGGGAGAAGCAATCAAGGTAATAGTTGGCATCCTCTTCCCACGCGTCCGCCGCCGCAGCCTCCTTTGACAACGGCTCCGAGAACAGTGGCGAGGCTTTTTCTAGCCCGTGGGGTGGTGGGGCCCGGCACTTAGCGAATGACAAGACGTCGTCGCTGATTGAAGTGATGACCGGCAATCGGCTGAGCAGGGCGTTGGAGAAAAACCAGGGTCGTCTCTCGCGATCCCCGCGGGGCTCGAGCGAAGCACGGCTCCCGGAAGTCAGGCGACTTAAAGATGGACCCGGATCCCAACAAACGCTTCCTCCCGCAGTCGGTCCCCGGTTCCAATTAAAACATTGCGAGCGTCCGGCCAGCGCCGTCGGCGTCTCCGTCGCCCCAACCACAGGCACAGCCACAGCCGGAGTCAGGACCAGATCCAGGACCAGGGCCGCGGGGAATCGAGTGCAGTCGGGTGGACTCCACTGGCCATTTGTTATTGGGCAGCAGCAACAGCAATGATTCAAGGATGAGTACTGAAGGCAGTGCAGGAATGAAAGGCGTTCCGGAGAAAAGGAGAGGGAGGGAGAATGCGAGGGAATAAGAGATTTTAATTCCGATCTGCTGCCGTGCAACTCTGCGCCTCGGACGTCTTTTCGCAGAACTTTCTTCGGATGCAACTTTGTTCGACTTCGCCCAGCTCCCCACGCGTCGTCCTGCGTTTTGACGAAGTAAATATTTTCTCCTTTTAATTGCGAAATTTTTAAGACAAAATGAATGATGATTGTGCGAAAATGGCCTGGTGAATGGGGGCGGAGGACGCCGAAGAAAAATGAACGCGCTGCAGATTCAGAGGGCGGAGGGGGCGAGGCGCAAGGATACAGTGTTGCTCCTCGAAGAGCCCGGGACGCTGCCGGATCCAGCCTCCGACCGACTTGCTCCAGGACGTGGCCGACTGCCGGAGCTCGGCGAGTGCGGTTCCCACGGAGTGGGTCGCGGGGCGTGGCTCGGAAGGCGTGCCGCAGCCGGGCACTCGGAGTGCTGCGGCGGCTCCTGGCTGCGTGCGCGGCTGTAAATCTTCCGGCGAACGGCTTACAGTTCTATTTCTACTACTATTTGCCATATTTCAAGGCTTTCGACGGCTCCTTCGCCGCTCCGCCCTCCCTCGCCATCTGCCTCTGCCTCCGCCTCGATGTCGACAATTATTTAGAGCTGAGCGTGGACATGGCCGAAGCCGGGATGAGCAGCACGAGAGATACAGCGAGAGAGTGGGAGATGGAGAGGCAGCAGCGCTGGGCACGGGGGACGAGGGACAGTAGTCGGTCTTTTGATTAATAAATTGTTGGAATGGTCGACTCTTCCTCGGTGGGAACTGTATTATTTTGGAAAATTAAATTTCTTCATTACGGAAGCAGTAAATAATTCCGCTGAACGACGAACGAACAACGACGAACAACGACGAAGCTCGGAGCAACGAGGGAATGATGAATCACGAGGCGAGAGTCCTTTATTAACATTTTCCGCAGGAAGCGGCCACTCCAGCTCCAACGCCAACTCCAAGCCCAGCCCGGGTCGCGTCGTTCAAATCGTGATTAATGACGGGAACACGCATCGTTCGACCCGGCCGAGCCCTACTACCGAAGATCACATCCAACTAGCGGCCGAAGTGAGGGCTGACATGTGAGCGGCGGCGTACCCGATGGGAAGCCACTGATAATCCCTCAGATCCACTCGGGGCCCGAGCCTTTGTCCCTTGTGAGCCCGGCCCCTTATCTTCCATCCAGCTTCCACTAAACTCCCATGTGCCTCGGACCTGCGTCACTGAATGTATTGGAAATGCCTCCAAGTAGCCCGAATCGCACGAACCCGTCCCGCCTCGTGACGCTGGCTGACCACCAGGTGGCGGCATCTCGTCTCGTCCTGCCGGGCTGTCGTGTACTGTATTGTGTTCGGTTTTGTGTTTCCAATTATTGCCGATTGAGACGGGTCGACGTCGTGGCGGACCTCGTTGCCCGGGGTTTCCTTTGCGACGATGCAAAAATTCCCGAGAATGGAGAGCATTTAAATGTGCATGAATATTCATAACCTCCTCCGCTCGGCAACGGCAACGGAAACGACCTCCCGACCACCGGACCGCCCGACGCCATCGACGACCCTCGCCTGTCGCCTGCGGCAACTAATTGCAACTAAGTGGATGTGTTTGCGAGGGCTTGCTTTCGATAGCAACTGAAGTGCATGTTGTCCGGATTCACTATGTGGAAAAACAAATCCTTCGGCCACTCCTGGAGTAGTTGCCGCCCCCTACCGGCACCCTCGACCCTTGCCTGGGTCCCTAAATTAAATACGTCGGGCGAGAACTTTCGGAATTTTTAATAAAATCTCTCATAAATTTGTGATCAAATTTGCAGCACCAGGATCAGAACCTCGACCAGGTCCTCGTCCTCGGTGGAACACCCTAAACGGACACCCTTCCGCCTGGACATCAGTGGAGTGGCCAGTGGAAGGCGAAGAGTTTATGAGTTTTTGTGCAACTGTAGCCTGCCACTGTGGCTTTGAATGGAGCTGGGCGAGCGGCGGCGAGACAATGGAATAATTGATTTATGCCGCTAATAAACCCCGGCTCGCAATTGCGAAATAATTTCCTCGACGGCGATTTTGAATCCGGCCGAACACACGAACACACAGCGAGCCCAGGCGCCGACCGCACCGCCGAATTTTCAATTTATGTCGGGCCCGGTTCGATTTTGTCGGGCATCGCAGTCGACACGGTAATTAACGGGCATCTCCTTCGCCCTCTTCCATTCCCCAAAATTCCCCACCACTCCCTCTGAGAGCTGGAAAATTTCGCCTCGCGCCGTGGGGATCTCGTTGGCCCGGGCGCAGTCGAGCCGAAGCGAAAATCCCTTTGTGGCCGGGATGTGGGAGCAAAAAATCGGCAGTTGCAAATTTAATTTCGCTCTGTGAGCGAGACAAAGGAACAGCGGGAGCGGCGAAGCAGGACGAAGGACGCAGGACGACAAAGCAAGCAGTCAGAGGTTTTCTGTCGCACCAGGCTCGCGTCGTGCGAGCTCGCGCGGAGGCTCCGGAAAGGCGAGACGACAAGAGCAGGACTTGGGAGGAACTTTTCCAACCGTGATTCGCCGCTTCTCGCCTGATCTTGCGAGACGATAAGGACTTGGATTTTATGGTCCAGTTATGAGGTCCGCTCACCCGGCCCGATGCGGAATGGCTCCATCGAATCCGATTTTCGAACATCGAACATTGCAGATCGAGGGTCCCGGAATTCGATCTCCCGTTAAATCGACCCTCGTTTTTTACGATTCGCCTCGATTCGATTTGAATGTCACTTCGCTTTACGGCTGACATCATAAAACTCAAAATGGCGATTGTTATTTTATTACGCTGAGGTTGAGGTTGACGCGCGCCACTGGAACGTCAGAAGCAGAAGCCGAGACCGCAGCAGGGGCAGCAGCGCTAGCTTCCGGCGAATTCAAACTAAACACTCATCCCTCGGCGACGAAGGCGGGGCGGGGCGGCCAAGGTGACCGACCCGGCGGGGGTGGGGGCGGCCGAATTCGACACGGGAGAGTTGCTAATTACGCGTAATTTATGGCTTTTAGTTGCCGGCTGGGAGTCCTCGACCGGCGAACGAGCCGGGGTCGGAAGACCGTGCAATTTGAGAAATTCTGCTCGTCGAGAGTTCGGCAAACGTGTGAGGGGGCGAGTGTTTCGAGAAGTCTTCGTCGCAAGGCGCCCACTTCGGCCTTCGCCATTGGCTGAGAGTTTTTTCCACTATCTCCTCGCTAATTTGACTAAGTGCTCGCTGTCTGTAGCAATTATCTGAAACTCCGCCCTGCCTCTCTGTCTCCCCCTCTCTTTTACACTGCATTCCTGAGTCCTGGATCCGCGTGCGGCCTCATCAAATTCAATTATTTGCCGCTTCCGCCGAGATTCCGGCGAAGAATTAAATCATGTTTTTCGCCACGTCAACACGACCGATCGACCGACCGCCAGCCCTGCGCCCTGCCGTCGGCTGCTCAGGACATGGCTCCGTGGCCACGCACACACGTGCAGAGCGCTCTTTACAGGACTCGCGATTTATTCACACATCCACATAATCAAAAAGCACGCTCGCCGTCTCGTCGCAGTCGCCATAAATTATGCAGCGCACACGTCTGCGTCAGGATCGCACACGGCACTCACGCGACGCACACACACGGCGCACACCCAGCCACTGGTGCAGCCGAGCCGGGGTCCGAAGTGGCTCCATATGCTGCGCCACTTCCGGTCCGCGACCCTCTGGCCGACAGGCGGCAGACAACCCAGCAGCAACCCAGGAACCAGTGCATCGTCCGCTGGTCGCCGCCGCAGACGTGTTGCTGCTCGGTCGTTGCTGCTGCCGTCGTTGTCCTGAGTGTTACGGCGACTCCTGCAATTGCAATTAATTAAACGAAGTGCGGACGCACGCACGACGCCAAGGTCGGCCGGCGGTGGGCACAGGTGGGTCGGCTGGGCAGGGAAGGGCAGGGCGGCCGCTCATTTGCAGCGCATTCAACGAACCCCGTCTCACTGGGAAGCGCGGAATCGCAGCAATTCGATGCAAAATAGCAGCAATCGCAATTTCATTCTCCCAATTATCTGTGCAATGAAATGGATTTTTCCTCTTTCACCAGCATCGTCGGCTGCCGACGTGCGCAGGGAGAAAAGCCAAGTGTGAAAAGCATAAACTCCTTGGTTGACGTCATGCGGCGCCACCTCTCGTCGGCCTCGCCTGGCCTCGGAGCCTCGGTTCCGACATGTTCTTGGAGCGAAGCGATTCCCCATGAACTCCCCTGCCTCGCTCTATCTCTCTTTGAAGCCAGATGACATGCGAGTCCCCCGTCCTCCCGTCGCTCCGTCGTCATCTCCGACCCTCCACCCCGCTGGGCCCGGCGTAAGCAACATTTCATCGCTCTTAAAACCGATTTCTTATGACTCCAGTTTACGACCCATCAGTAGTTCGTCGGTTCTGCCGGCCGGCCCTCGCCCGCGCTGATCCTAAATGGTGTCGCTTGGTGATGGTGTTGGTGTTGGATGGTGGCGAGAGCCACTCGGCTGACAGGGACGATGTCGGCGATGAACTAGAAGGAGAAGAATTCTTGGGGTTTATGTGGTTCCTAATGAGGACTAAGTGGCGATGACGATGGCGATTGTGACACTGGTGACCGACGAGGACATGAAGGAGTCCATTCCGGGCCATTGATATGATGCGCATGATGGCCCGAAACATACCGATCATCCTGATGAATCACTTCATCGGCGACGACGCCAATGGACTGGGTCGATTACAGCACGAGGCGACTTCTGAGGACTCAACTCCTCATCCCGACTGATGCATGCGACATCGTGGTTGACGATCGGGTCGATGGCGGTGTTGGTGGCGGCTCCTTCGCGAGTCATTAGCATTAGCGGAGCATTTCGTCATTCACGCCGTGGGGCGTGGCCCGGCGCCTCCTCCGCCGACGGCTGTTGCTCCCTGCCGTTGGGGGGATGGGTCTCGTTAGAGCGCGCATTAAAATGCAAATGTCTTGGGCGCGGAATGGCGGCAGCCTGACGTCTAATCGCACTACACTGTGTGGTTTCCTTCCCTTCCTCATCCAGCCGATTATCCATTGATTTGCTTGCGCTCGTGGGGATTCCACGGAGGGCTGGTGGGCGTGGCAAATAAATTTCAATTAATGTCACTCACGGGAATCGAACTTCTGTCGCTTCTGAATTATTTCGATCGAATTATTTCGATTTGTCGAGATTCGTTACAGCGGAAATGTAATTAACTTTATTCGATCGACGTGTGGAATCCGGTGAGTTCGTTCGGGCGCAGCCGAATTCCAATTGGCCCGGGGGCGACGTCGCCTCCGGCAGGTGAGGACGAATCCCTTGACGGCCGCCGGCGGAGGGGCCGACGACTGTGGCAGGCCGACCGCCGGCTTCACACACAATGCCAGCGACAGCGACAGTGGCAGAGAAGCGCCGTCAGGAGAAACGAGCAACAAAATGGCCGTTGACATGCGAAAGCAATAGAAGTCAAATTGCAACGTGCACGTATTGCACACACACATACACATACACACATCCGGCGAAACACAGACATTCGCCGACACACACACACTCATAATTCAGCGGCAATTTCATATTCGGAATGGAAATTAATTTTGCATGCACACCAGAAAAATAAACTGTAATGCGTCAAACGCAGGAAAGCGCACCGACCAACGACCGACCGCCCCCGACCTGGCCCTCTCTGGCCCTCCCCCCCGTCACGAAGCAGTTCCGGCAGCAGCAACAAAGGCCGGGCCAGCAACATGTGCAGCCGGATCCAAAAGAAGTGAAAGGTCGATAGACAGACAGACAGACAGACCGACGAAGAGACCGACCGACCGACCGACGACTGAACAATTGATTGCGGAAGCAGAAGAGGAAGAGTACAACGACCGACACGACAGCTGCAGCTGCACCAGCCGCGCCACGCCCTGAACCGACACCGCCCCGCCTTCACCTCGCCGGCCGACAGCCTCGCAAAAACGCCAGCAACAATGCACGTTCCTTGGAACAACACGCCTGGCGACACACCAGGCTCTGGCCGCCCTGGGAGAACGGCGAGAACAACGTCAAACGACACCACTGAAGGCCCCGCTCCAGCCTGTCCCGGTCCCGGACCCAACCCAGGCACCGTGAGGTCACCGAGCGACGATGCCGAGCATGTTGTTCTCGATCGATCCCTGCTTTGGCATGAAATGTTTGGATAAAGGAATCCCTGGAACGGATACCAGCGCGGGTGCGAGTGCGTTGGCGCGTGGTCTGGTTGACTCTGGCGTCGGGAATAGACGAAGGTCGTGGTCTCGAAGGGCTGCGGCCGACGCGTCGCCAGCGAAACACGTCTGGTCACTCTGCTCTGATTGGCGATAATTCCTGCACAGCTGCAGCCGCTCGGCTGGCGAGCATCGAGAGGATATCGGAGCCAACTTTTTGCGTCCGGATCACCGAGCATCCGAGCTCTACTGACATCGGTGGTGGAGAGATGGAGGTCGGTAGGGAGGTGGTCGGTGGCAGTCAGCGGGGTTTCATTCAAAAGGTCGGGTTTTGTGCCGGGCACTCTTCGCTTTTTGCGGCAGCGGCAGCTCGCAGCACTTTTCGAGTGCATTAAAAATTTAACAACCAGCCGTAATCCGCGATGTGTGAAATAAAACTCCATCGAACTCCATCGCACTCGGAGGATCCGATGGCGCTCGAGTCGGGCGGCGGCGGTTTAAAGTCCTAATATTTTTGCGGCAATAACGGCATCTGTTTCGAATACGCTGCCAGCCGTCCTCGTCCTCATCCTCGTCGTCGTGGTTGTCGTCCTGTCAGAGCGACCATAATCTCCAAACAATTGAATCCGCGAGTTTCGCTCGTGTAGAACCGCGTGACTTTACGGGATTCGTTTGCCACGAGTCGATCTTCAATAAATAAATTCTTAATTAAAGGCCGGCGTTTACACCAAATCGCAGCGGCTCCGATTTATCACGACTGGACGGAACGCGATGGCCGGAACGAGACGAAGTAAAATATGAAGCCCTGCACGTTGTTAGAACGGAGTCCGCGGACTGGGCCATGATCGATGGAGTACTTTTCGCAGTCCTCGAGAGGTCTGGGCGACTCCCAGTTGCTGACGGGAGGGAGTACTGTAATTGATGGCAGCCATGTGGGGCGCTGCCAGGACAATGGCCATGAATAGATATTTGATCAATGTGGACGGGGAGGGCGGGGCGGTCCGTGGGCGAGAAAAAACCCTGGCGCGTCTGATGGGCGGCAGTTGCAATAAGAAAGACGTCCGCGCCACTCAGGGCTCGCCTCCTCAAAGAGCTAATTTATTACTTTTTATTACGTTATGCCAGCCACCCAGTCGCCCTCGTCGCCCCTCCTGGTTCCTGTTGTGCTCCCCATCTGCCCAGCTGCCCATCGACTCTTGATTCCGGCGGGGTGTTTGCTGACTGATGTATTGTCCTTGCATTAGTGATGCTTTCATTACGGCCTCAGCAGGGGCGTCTCCGACGCGGGGCGAGTCCTGTTGCGCATGGACCTCGTTGGACTCGCACGAAGATTCATACCGGGGCTTTGGCGTATTTATCATTCAGAGATTGTATGCGAGATCCGAGTGGAGTTGGCTCGTGTCATAAATAAACGTGTGCGAGGACAGAAATTCTTCCCTACCGCCGGCTTTCGCTCCTCTTCTAATAAACTGAATTTTTCTTCTCGTTCCAGGTGAGTTTGCCAACGTTTCGCCGCACAGCTGGGCTCGAATTTTATTAAAATCTGAATGATTCGCCCACATAAAGGTAACTTCACCTCCATGTCCATGCAGCATGGGTTCGCCATGGGGGCAGCTGCCAGTTCTCAATCCAGGTCACCCAGTTCCAAACTGAAAATTGCTTTCCCTCCCGAGAAAGGTCACCGAAGGGCGGTGAGAGCGACGAGTATTAGGCGGTGGAGTGGAGGGAGCAACGCAGGCGAAGAGATCATCCTTCTTACTCCGGCGTCAAGAGCTCTCTACTCCTCGTCCTGGGTTTATCCGGGGCTTTTCCGCTGCTGCGACCCCTACCCGAACTCAAAGGGTATACACATGAGGGCGCTCCTTTGTCTTACCCCGATTAGTGGCAACCGTCTTTGCCATTCCCGTCGACCGCCGCCGCGTCCCCGGTGGCCTCGTCAAATCAATTCAAGGAATGTCGCACATTCGCAACCTTTTCGCACACTCACTTTTCCCTCCCGCCGTGATGTTGGTCATTCGGGACACATGCCAGGTTATTAATAATGATTCATTGCCTGTCAAGGACCACGGCAGGAACCATTAAAATTAGTCGGAGGTGGCTTCTGAATGAAGTTATGATTTCCCCGAGACCCGAGGGTCGATACCCGGCTTATTAGGGTCGGTCGGTCGGTCTTATGAATGGAACGGGGCGGGCGGTCTGAGGCAATGAAGACAAATTGTCCCTGTTCCGACGACCTGCCTGCGGTGGTCGACGACGGTGGTTTCGCCGACTCCTTGGAGTGGAGCTGATTCGAGCGAGCGACAGTTTCTCAAAAAAGCTCCGAGTCGTGGGATCGGCGGGGCCTCCCATGTGCACTCGAGTAATGCTGGGGCCGCTCCAAGGTGTCGCGCCAACTTTCGGCAGAGCGCACATTTAGTTAATCGCCGCTTAAGTGCGCCGGCGTCCGTTATTAAAGCCATAAATACTTGATGCCGTATTAAAAAGAGCTGGCAGGGCCGATTCCGCTGGGCGTTGCCAAGTGTTGCTGGCCGTTTTGCCTCTGCGTTTCCATGAATGTTTTCGCCTTCGCTGCTCAACAGCAGGGAACGGACGCAGGGAAAGGACTTCGTCGTGTTTTCTTAACTAACGCGGCGCATAATAGAAATGAATTTCCCTGCAGTCGTCTCGTTGCCCTGATTCCGTCCAGTCCGTGGAGTTCGCTTGGCAATGTTTTGTCCAAATAGCGTTGTTGGTCTTATCCCCAGTCGAAGTCGTTGTTTTGCCGCTGCCGCTGTTGGCATTTGTTGTGCTTGTTTTGGCAACTTTCGAGCGTGTTGTAAGAAAAGCTGCTGCTCTGCCAATTGGGACTCCTCCGACCGTGTCCACGGGCAGCAACTGTTTTATTCATAATTTCGACACGTCGCTGTCGGACCCCTGATGGCGCAGGGTGTTTTTTGGCCCTCGCAATGGGATGGGCTGGGTTGCGATGGTAGGGTGTGGGATGGGGTTTTGTGGACTGCTGCATGTGATCCACGCTGCTTCGCCTCCCCCGGGGCTCGCTTAATGAAACACCTGGCCCCCGACCGACTGCCTTTGTGTCCGACCCGGCCCAAAAGTGCGCCGAGTTCGGAGCCGCCGCCCCCACTTCTAGGCCGCCGGGACGAACAGGACTCGGTGTCCACTTGGCCACAAGCAATTTCGGCGTTGTAGGGCAGGTTCTTAAGCCGGGCCTGGCCGTGCACTGCAACTGCCTCCTGTCGACTGCCTGCCGTCGGCGAAGTGCTCTCAGAGCCCCGGCCGCACATCACGTGGCGGCGCCAACACCCAACAACACCAACAACTCGACAAGGACGACATCGACTTCGGCAATGTGACTCCCGATACGCTCCTAAATCGCGAATAGGCGGATGGAGCAGCAGCCGGCAGCCGGACCGAGTGGGCCCACCATGAGCGGGAGTCCTTGGCCCATGGGCTGCGATTTACGAGGCCCAGTCGTGTCGGCCGCTGTAACGTATGCGAGGCGACAACTCTTGGCGATCCAGCGCGCCACGCAGGGCGGAAGCGATGCGATTGTGCGCTGGGGCCGAAATCAATCAAATCAGTCCGTCTGTCAGTCAGCTCGAGAGAGACGGATATAAATAAGCGCATCTACGGTTCGCCATCTCAACGGGCGGAGGACGAACCAAATGCAGGCGTGGTAACGGTGGAGGTGAGGCGCCAACCGCTTCGAACTGGAGGCGATTCTGCCCCTCGAGCTCTTTAAATTCCCGCAAAATTCTTTGAATGCGTTCGTTTTTAATGAAACTCTCGTTGAAAAGGCTTCGGTGGCCCTCGCAAAACCCCTCTGCAGGGAGCCCGACCGCACATGGGTAAAAAAGAGCAACCGCAGCGCAGCCCACAAAGGCACGGCCACGGACACAGCCAGTGATAGGCGGGATGCGGGGAGGGCGTCCTCGGCTTACAAATGAACTACGGACGGGGAGGCCGAGAACAAAACTTTCGGCAGGCAGGGTCGTCTCGGCCCGGCTGACCGACCGACCCACCGCGTCACTTGGTCAAACTTCTGAGGCGGGCAGCGCCGAAGTCGCCCCGAGACCTGCCCGAAGACTGGTCGAGGCCGAGGGTGCGGGCGGCTGCACCACCGGAGGCAAGTTCATCGACATCTTGTGCGGCGTCGGTCGCCGGCAGAGGCACGGAGGGTCTGATCTCGTCCGACGAACTTTTAATTGATTTAATGGCCCATAAATATTTGGTGCCGCAAAGTTGGCCCTGTGCGGCATGAGGGGGCCGCAGGGGGCTGAGGTGAAAATTGGGACAATTTCCACGGACACTTATTGCGTGATAAGCGTGACATGTGTCAATGAAAGACGTGGGGGCTCGTCATTTAGCCGTGTCCAGCAGGGCTGAGGAGAACCGGCCCAGGCATCGGCTGGGGAAATTCGTTATTGAATCCGTGTACTTCACATGAACTGCTGCATGACTTTAAGTTCTTCCCCCGTCCTGTTCGTAGGTCGAAATCCTTGTTCACTTAGAAAAGTCTCCATGGCCTTTGTCCCAGTGATGGAGCGATTCGATTTGCTGCTTATCTGCAAATCAATCAGAGATTGCTCCACTTGTGAGCTGTCGAAAACGCTTCCGAATTAATTGCAAGGCGATGCGTTCGTTTCGATTGCAGGTCTCGACCCCTTCAGGGCCTCCGATGGCCCGGCCAACAGCATGAAGGCGTCACGTATGCGCCATGTAGAAGCCGAAGTCGAGAGCGGCCGTTGTGATTTCCATCATGACGAAATCCTGCGCCGTCAGCGGAAACCCCACTCACACTCACATACGCTCGCTCACCCTCACGCACGCACGCACTCATGGCTCACATGAGCCTTTGCAACTTTTCACGAGTGATTTTGCAGCGAGGCCCACTTCGGGCCACTCGTTTATGCTTACGTTGACAACGATTCGTCGAGTGTCCTTGCGGGCGTGATCCTTTTCGCCCCACTCAAGACGGCTCAACTATTTGGCGCAAGTGCCCTGCAGTCCTGCAATCACAGTCCCGCCTCCACTCCGGGTCCCGCACGGGTCCCAGCGAAACCGCATCAAGTTGTTGCCCAGCCTCGGTCCCACTCCTTCGCCCACTCCAGTCATTTCGTCGCCTTCGCCCGTCCTGCCGTGAGTGCGTTGTTAACTGAAGTGTCACTCGTCCAAATTTCTGAACGATCTCTTAACGAGAGTGCAGACAGAGCCATGGCAATGTCAAGCGACAGCGAGGAGGAGAGCGAAACAACGAAATGAAAAACAGCCGCATGGCCGAGGACACAACTGGATCCTGTGAGCTCGTGCGGTGGGCTGAGAAGGGGAAGGGAAGGATCTGCTGAGTGCAACCTCAGCGTGGTATCGGGGCGAGGCCCATTGTCCGGATGCTAAGTCTTCGATCCCGCAAAGACCTGGCCTGCCCTGCTCTGGTCCGGGAGCCTTTTCTGGGGCGGAAAACTGAGGAAACGGAGTCGCCCCGCTTCCTAATTTAGTCCGAGTGGCGTTGCGGGCCCCAGCCCCTTGTTCGCCACGACAACAACGAAAACAACGAAAGGACACCGAGACAGCAACGAAAACAGCGGCAGGTGTCGTCGCCTGCAGCCGGGATCCTGGCTCGGTGCAGCTTAGCTGCGACTGCATGGACATTTCGGAAGAGATTTGTGGTTTCAGCAGCGAGCATGTGTGCGGGTGCGGCTGCCAGGGGCGTGAGTGTGCGTGTGTGGGTCTCGGTTGGCGCTTGCTTGAAATTTCAAAAATTCCGAGCAAACACAAACACTTTATTACGCAACGCAAACTCACACGGACCCGGGACAACCGTACGGACGGACGGACGGCCGGCGCGGAGACAGAAACAAGCCAACGGTGATGTGCAATTCATTCAATCGTTCGGAGCGGCTGCCGAGTCCTGTGAAGCGAACGCACCCGAGCACGAGCGGCACGAGCACGATGCGAATGCGGGGGAGATTAATTTCCCCCCTCGTCCCGTCGCCCCGCCGGCGCACGCACCCCGGCACATCCATTTAGATTTGCCAACTCCTGTGGCAGGTACGAAACGACAGGACACATTTATTGTTTTGCTCTGCGAGGTGCTGGTTTTTAATTTAGAATCCTCCGCACACATACACCCCACACCCCGACGGACAGAGAGACAGAGAGAAAGAGAGGGCGAGAGAGCGAGAGACGGAGAGCACGCACGCATGTATCACACCCTTCACTCGCAGCTGGTGTCCTTTGATTAGAGGTTTCCTCCGCCACGCGCAAGGGTTTATTTTCTGCTGAATTTCGGGAGCCCCCCTTCACGACTCAAGCGCATTCGTGTCTGCCGGAGCGTCCCTAATGACGCCCTCAATTAGCAGACACTCGTCGCCCGCCCGAGCGGGGACTCGCCCCAGTTCCACCGGAGCCGAGGCGAGGCGTCGAGTCAATTAAAGTGCGGCCGAAACATACTCAATCCATCCGAGGACTAAACAACTGACTCATTAATTACTTGCCGAGGAAATCCTTCTCCGGCCATTTCCGGCCAGGACTCCCAAATCGATGCCCAGCCCCGACCACCTCTGACGGCGACGGCGACCGCGACCGACTCTGCGGCTGGCGGCCGTCCAAGTACACGCCGTGCCAAGGTGCAGACCGGTCCCAGCCGAGCTCCCTACCTGCAGTGAATTAATCACAGGCTCCTAATCGCGGCATCTGAAACCCCATCAATTAGGGAACTGCGAGAAAATCGTCGGGAAATCGTGCGGCGGCCAACGCGACGCAGCTCATTTTTCACCGAGTTCCTCCCGAACCGCGCCTTTATCGCACACAAAGGGCGCATCGCAAAAACTGCATACAGACCCAGACTCCCAGATCATGGAACCCACCCACACACACATACACCGTCACCCACACACTCACGCGTGCGCCACAGATTTTTGGCGACAACCTGCGACGTGAGCTGCAGACGCCGGGGCCAACAGACGTAGTCTGAGGCCAACAACCGAGCAGCAGCCGAGCGGGCCGGCAGAGCGCGACGGCGGCTCCAACGCCGTTTCCAGGGCTGGTAATAACAGCGATGCAGCCGCCCTGGTTCAGCCGTGTTCATTAGAAATGCGTGTTTCCCGTGAACCTCGCCGCGTCCCCCCTCCGGCGGCGCTGCATGTGCGATCCATTAGAGGGAGCGACAGGGAGCCCGTGGAAATACATGGAAGTCGTTTCGGCTCAATCCCTCGAAATTTAATTAATTTATTCGCCGAAACATCCCGTGTGGCAGGGCGAAGTTACGGAATGTGGGTTGAAGTGGCAGGTGGAGGAGCTGGAGGAGGGACAGGTGAAGGTGTAGGTTCAGCTACGAAGCTTAGTTAGGCCTTTATTCGCAATCGGCTCGTTTTTCGTCTTTTGTTCCGGATTTCGTTGCTGGTGAAGAACTTTGGAATGCCTCTTCAATCCGAGAAGGACGCCGACTTGTTGAGCACGTGAAGCCCATTGATGGGCCCCCGACACTATCAGCCCTGCCATTACTGTCCCATTATCATGGCCATTGCCACTGCCGGTGTCGCTGCCGCTGCCGTTGCCGTTTCGATTGCCGTCGGCATAATCATTGCCATTACCATTACAAATAACCATTATCCCTTTTAATCATACCGAGCGAGCCGCCCCTCCGAGCCTAATCCTCCGCGCTGGCTCATGTCCTAGCATCCTGCCCGAACGAGGCCCGTCAATTCAAGCCCGCTTAGCTCGCGGCTCTTCACCGGGGAGCTTCGCGAGCTGTTGCTGTCGCCTGCCCGTCTGCCGGAACCCTTTCCGGATCCGAGGGTTGCTGCTGCCTGCTGGTGGCATTAGGAGGGACGCCCGCCTCAATGGATGGCGGCTCATTTCGCCGACACCCGGGTCTTGTTTCCCGGCCTTGTTAATCCTCAAAAAAGCGCCGCACAAAGGATTCCGCAGAAAGAACGGCTCGTAAATGGCATGGCGAGGGGAAGAAGAGAGGGGTGGAGGGGCGTCGGGACGAGGGGCGGGCGGTGTATTTAATAACGCATGAATTCCGAACAAAACATTTTCATCATTTGCGAGCAGCTGACGCTGACGACGACGTCGGCTGTGCTGCAGCTTCAACAGTTTGCAGCAGCTGTCATGTGACACGTCACGTCACATCCTGCGGAGGGACGGCGAGATGGCGCCCATCGCTCCCTGGATGATGAATTCGAGCTGGCTGACGCTCTTTTATTCCAAATCGGCTCCATGTCGCTGTTGCTTCCTTTGTGCGCCGGGCTCCACGGCGCAATCAATCATCCGACCATCCACGGCCCGCGAGATACTGAAGCAGGCGACTCCAACCAGACCCGGCGTCGCCCAGGTGGCCCCGCCCAGGTTCCGCTAATCCACTCTCTCTCCCTCTGCCCCTTCCTCTCCGAACAATCGCGACCGAGTCCGCTCGGAGTTGAGTTGCTCGCTGGAAGCCGTCCAGCGCTCCACTCCTAAGTAGTGCTCCTTAAGCACTGATTCCTCTCGAGCTGGCCACTGTCCGGCTCCCGGAGTTGGCAACGCTCCCCTCTGTGAAGCGTTCACGAACTTCCCTAACGAATGGAGTTCGAGAAATTAAGTGCAGAAATGCAGACAGGATTTCGGGACGGATTCCAGGAAGTTTTCGCCAAGCAAGTGGAGAACATGAGAGACGTTTCGAATTCCCTGCGAAGAATTTTCTCCATTCCATCGGATGCCTAAACGGCTCCAGTCGGAATAGTTGCAACACGACGGAATTTATTGCTATCTTTCAACATGCTTCGTGGTATTATGTTACATTTTCTTACAAAAATATTCGGTCAAACGAATCTCTCGGAGAAAAACTTACAATTGAAGCATCACTCAAAATATATTATTTCTCTCTGGATATTTGTTTGCCACTGCCTTCTTTTCTCAACAGTTTCCAACTTGCAGCAGGAAACAAACAACAGTGGACAAATGATAAATAATTTATTTGTTTGTTCGGTTTGCTCGGTTTGTTCTTTCCAACTGTTTCGGCGCCGACATTGACTTGGAGTTTCTTGAGTTTCGAACAAATTAGTTATTTTGGGAACTGTCATGCCATCGTCGAATCGTAATTATTCCGTCGAAAACAATTCTCACGTTCTGAGTTTACGTGGAAAGTCCTGTCCAACTACAGTTCAATTTTTCGCTCTCCTTCATTACTTTCATGGACCTAAGAGTGGCAGTTGGAGAGTATATCATAGCTAGAAACAGAGAAACTACTTTCTTTCTGAATCATGCAATTGCCCTGAGTTGCAAGAACATATAAGAGTTGGATACTGTTTCGAAGAAATATTTTCAACTCTCGGATATTATTCTGCTGCTCGCCAAATTTATGTGAATTGTGTTTTGAAACCTACATGTAATTCCTATTTAAAGTGGGATCAAATAAGATAACAAGATTATCAATTGATGGAGCGGTTAGCGATGGAAAGTTGAGATTATGTTCCCAAGTATGTGCAAACACTGCGTTCAGTGCCAATGGCGAGGGCGAGACGACGCTCCACGGGTAGGCGATAAGGACGAGGGCACTCGTTGGCTGGGTAGGGGGCAGTGAGGGGTGCGTAGGGCTGCCACCCCGACACGACGCCTCGCCTCGTCTCGCCAGGCGGGCTGCAGAACTTGGCTAGCGAAGTGCTTGTCGCTTGTCCCACATTTGAGCCCGTCGAGTTGAGCAACTTGCCTCGTCCCCTGGAGATGGACGGATATCCGAGAAGGACTTGTTGGCACATGCCGTGCAGGGGGAGGGCGAGGAGAGCCCGACCGGCGAATTGCGACAAACCTGGGGCTGCCTCCTGCTCCTCCTCCCTGACTCCTTGTTTCGTCCGCAAGGAGTCGTGCCGGAACGCTCGAAAGGCAACGGGAAACGGCAGCGGAAGGCGACAAACTTTACCCGGTCGGACGAGCAGAGCAGGACGCGGGTCACAGGTTGCTGCATGTTGTTGTTGCTGCGTGGTAGCCTGTCATCTTCGTGTCTTACACCGGGACGATATTTCAGAGCTCGACTTCGGCAACTTCGGTCATCAACATATTTTTGAGAGTTTAACGCACACTCATACGCCAGCAACTCATATGCAAAATTGCATTGTCTACGTGGAGCTGATTCCACTTGTGTGCGTCTGCGTGTATGGGTAATAATATACCTGCCAACAACAGAAACTTTCCTTCGCCGCCTTCGCAGGCCAGAGAGAGAGAAAGAGAGAGCGAGCGAAATTCCCGGGGGAACTTTGTTTAACTTTTTCCGTTACGAAATCTCATCGAATTTCACGTCCTCCGCTTCCGCTGCTGCCCTCGCGTCGCTCGTTATCAACGAGGTAGCACAAGTTCCTTGTTGCCCATTTCTCCGGACTGACATCCGGTTCCGGGGAGGCTGGCGCTTCCTTCCTCCCTTGCTCCCGTCCGCGCCTTCCTTCCTCCGAAGGAAGAACCGACCAACCGACCGTGTGCAATGTGTGTTCGAATTACTGAATGCGGAAGGAGCTGCACCAACTGGTGGGAAATTCGAAAAATTTGCATGCCTTGCCTTCGGCCGCGCCCCGTCGTGAGTGCGAGAGCGACGCCTGCCTGCGGGTTTCCTCGCGGTTGCTGCTTCGGATCCGCCCTAAAGAGCAGACATGTCGAATTTGAATTTCGGAATTGGGCAAAACCCACTTGGGCGGGAGCCCTCGAGCACCGAGGCGTCCTCCCGAGACGGCATGGAGCACCTCGAAAGCACAGGCGGAGGGGTAGTGGAGTCCCAAAAAGACTCGAGTCGACTCAACTCCATTTTCGAGGGACTGCTGTGTAGGTGGGAAGCTAATTTTCGCAGGAATTCCCCAAATTGCAGTTGAACGACTTTCGATCCCGGCTCCGAGGAGTCTGACGAGGAACTCGCCGGGACGTCACTCGAGTGAATTCCGCCAATTAATCAAAGGATCGGGCGGGACTGTCGCCGAGGGAGGGGGTGAGGGGTGGAGAGAGCTGGGGTGTCTGCTTCCGGCGACTCCCTCGAAAGTTTTCGAACTGTTGCAGTTCGGCTCCAATTCAAATTAAAAGCCAATCGATTTCTGAAAACTTTACGCTCTCGTTCCTCCTCCTGGCTTCGGCTCCAGCTCCGGCTCCAGCTGCGGAGGGAGGGGACTTCGTGACATCATTGGAGGCGACGGGCGACCCAATAACAACAACAACACATGGATGGCAGGTGGGACAGTCGCCCAAGGGAGGGCGGGGGTGGCTTGTGCTGGAAATCATAGAATATCTCGGCGTGCCACGTCGTCAGTCACGGATGCGAGTGGACGAGCGCTGCCGCTTCGGGCTGAGCGTGCTCGGAGGTAATTTACGGAGACGGCTTAGGGTAATTCGCAAGGTAAATAATGGTGCCATCCATTCAGAACCAGAACATCATATCGAACCGATGTCAGGACCTTCGGCTCCGCTCCCCCTGCGGAGTCTGGAGTCAGTGGAATTCGATAAGAGCTTTATCGAATCACCATCGAAACGGAACCCTTGAATGCCGAGGTGGATTCCAGAAATAGCAGTTGGTCCCACGGCGAAGCAAAGCCACCTCCGTCGGCTGCTTCCGGCCGCAGCCATGCACTCGTCGTCCTGGAGCCCGAGGCGGCTTCTAGTCGCAGGTCGGACGCTCCCGTCGCTCGGAGCGGCTTCCGATCCGACCCTTGAACAATGCGGCGAACCAACAAGCGTTGCCCGGGCTTCGATTGGCGCTGATTGACGGTGAGCGTATTCGCGCGTCTCAAAAGGTCCTGCCGGCGGCTGGAGGAGGCCCACACGATCCGCTCCAGCTGCTCGGGGTCCGCCGAACCTGAGGCCGAGCCTGGGGTTCGCGAACAAAGGCCTTCGAAATCCATTCAAGTCGGGTGCGGACGCGGACGAGGACCCGGGTCGGGGTCCGGTTCAGGGACAGGAAGCGGGATGAGTCCTTAATGCGCCGTGGTACAAGCATCTTTCCGCAACACGCACCAAGACAATGGCCCGGGCTTTTAACGCGTGTGTGAGTGCGAGAGTGGCCGGGTCGGGTTGTTGGGCCACGCTAGGCGCGTGCGTGTGTGTTTGTGTGCGATTGAATGATACCAACGTCTTTGGAAACAGCATCTTTCCTCGCTTTCAGTGAAACAATGCACGAATTTTTGCACTCTACTAAACGAGCTGAATGAGACAGGGGTGGGGCCACGATGGCGAGGTTGAGGCGGCGGAGGAGAAGATGGAATCCTTAACCGTCCCGGTCTCGCCGCCGTCGTCGTCGTCGTCGCTCGAGGACCGCGTTCCACGATGGGCGCTGAGCCAGCGAGACGGAAGCGCGCTGAGCTGCCACCGACTCAGATAAACGAGGGATTAGGGCGAGGGCGGGGCACCGGGCCTGTGTACAATACAATGTTACGTTATGTGTGTCAGCGCGGAGCTGAAGGCGCTCAAGTCGATGCGCACTCAGTCAAGTGCGAGGGATGGATGTGTGGACCGCGTCATTATTTCGATCGAGTGTCGAGACCTTTGTTCTCCGGCTCCGGCTCTGGCGAAATTTAAATGACGCCACCAGGACGCGACAAATTATGTGGGGTGGTCGAACGGCCCCCCGCCCCTGTTGCCACCCACCGTCGGCGCACTTGACCACGTCCCAGAGAGCGGCGCAGCGCATCAGCACGCAATGAAATTTCCCGCAATTTCCGCATCCATAATAATCACAATAATCCATTTATTTTCGTATTACCGCATGGAATGTCCGACCGCCCCCTCGGGCCCCTGCGCCCGCTGGCTGACCGCAAGCCACAGTGGCGTCCGCCGGGCGGTCCGCGGCGTATCTTCGACATCCATCTGTCGTCCACTGCGAGCATATTTCCATCCGACATAATCGAATTTTCGTCATCGTCGTGCAGGAGCAGGAGCTGGAGCTCGAGTTCGGTCCGTTGGCGTCGATGGGAGTGGAGTCGAGTCGGTGGGCGGGCAGAGCGGCGGATTCGTAGATTCACTGCTCGATTGCGTCCGTCAAAGCGCGCCACCGCGGAGTCGCCACTCGACTGTCGACTGTCGGCTGCCCTTCCCTGGCGCCCCCACAGCAAGAGACAACGAGTGGATTCGAACGAAATACCAAGCATTGTGGGTCCGTGGTAAATGGGACGAAATGACCGAGGGCTGCTCAAGACTGCTCGAGGGGTGCAGCCGGCCCTCGACGGGTTCGGGCATGGAAATATAAAAACCTATGAGCCATGGCAGTCACCCAAGGGTCCCGCAATGTTCACATCGCATGCATGGCTGTGTTCGGCGACCACTGCTCGGTCCTCGGCGTGGCGGTGGTCAGCGGAAGCGACGGCAAGTGGCGACCGCTCGCGCAAACACCATTGAGGATTCTATTTACTGGCAAACTGCTTGACAAGTTGTGGGCGCCATCAAGTGGGTGCGCAGGGCTTCCGCACGTACGGACTCAGAATGTGAAAATAAAATGTCAGGATAGGGAACAATCAAATGATCCGCAATAGGCACGTCATCTAAAGGGTGTCGTGGCGGTTTTTGTTGTGTTTTTGGTCCATTGAAAACTTAGAATTCCAAATACCGAAACGTAGAAATTCATGTCGCTGATGCTTTCACGCCTACAGAATCAGTAGACATTGGCCAATGGGCTGTGGATGGGACCTAAAAATAGTTGGCACAAAAATATCGTTGCACTTGGGATACGCGAATTCGTTGAGAGCTGCTCAGGCAATCGAATGAGGTCGAAGTTTAAACTTCAAACCGAGTCCGAGGCGAAACTCTTCAATGAAAACTTCAATCTTTGATGCAGGGCTCGCGGAAATGACGACGAGGGCAGTTCGAGGGGAGGAGATCATGTTGTCAGCACGTCAGTGGACCGGACGTGTCGCCATTTTGCAAACCGCGCAGCATGCGAAATGACGACGCAGGTTTTTGGGGCGAGTCTCGTGTCCTGGCAGACGCGTCTGTCATCGGTTCAATTAACGCCAATTTTTGCTGCGGACGGCGATTTCGGAGCCAGCAAATTAAACAGCATGGCGCCCGCGACCCCGACGCACAAACACAAACACCAACACCGACACACCCCCGCTCTACCCGCGGGCCGCGCGCACACATCGACAAATTATGCAAATGTCATTAATCCTCGTGCCCGAATAGTTTTACGCTCGGCAGCCTCATCGACATCAGCCGAACATCGTCAGCGGCCGAGAGACGACAGCGCGCTGCATTCGGTCGCCGCGCTTCCGTCGACGCGGCCGCGGCCCCTCGCGGTGCCGGCCGGAACCGCCTGCGGCCCTCACTCACACGCAGGCATTCGCACCAGCCCCACCACCGACACGCCCGCACCCTCACGCGCCTTCGAGCCGGACGCCAAAACAAAACAAACAGAGCCGTGATTGCGCGCTGGGCCGGGCGAGTCCTGCACGTCCTCGTCCGCGTCTCTGTCCACGTCCTCGTTCCTTGCGATTTTGTCGCTTCGTCCGGATGCTTCGTTTCCGCTCTCGGCCGCACTTTTTCCGCGACCCGGCCCGACAGCAGGAAGTGGCTCGGGAGGCAGTGGTGCAGGGATGAAGGGTTGACGGATTGCTGGACAGCGAAGTCCTTCTCCACTCGCAAGGTCCAAGACGGCAGGACATCGAGCAAGGGCGTCGGCGGCCGCCAGTGAAACGGGCCACAAAGAGAGGGAGAGGGGGAGAGGGGGAGGGAAGGACTTTAATTGCGTGGCGCCTGACCCGTCACCTCCTGGGGTCCGGCAGTCACCGCCCCGCTGCTTGATGAATTTCACCCAGAGTCGCGATGGGCGTGGGGCAGGACAGACGGCGACGACTACGACGACGAAGGACAGAGGCCGGAGGTCGAAGGTCGCAGGAGTCCTTATTGGCTCCGGCAAAGGCCAGCGAGCGAGCGAGCGAGTGCTGGGACCTGCGGCTGTCCTTGTTATTGTTGTGTAATTAAAGAGCTCCATAATGAGAGCGCAGCATGAAATCAATGTCAACCGACGCACCAACACATGCTGCAGGAGCGAGTCACACACACACACACTCGCACCTTGCTTGGCCGCTTGGCTGCTCAACGGCGGCCGGCGTCTGAAAGTGGATTTCCCGTTTTTACTTGTGTGTGGAGTCGGCGGTCGGTTGTGCTTATTGTACTTGTATATATTGGAATAGAAGTAGTGGTTGTTGGGGTCGAAGTTGTTGTCATTGTAGAAATTGTTGTTGTCGATGTCGTCAGAGTCAATGGTCGGGGTTGTTGGTCGCCTTCGTATTAGTCGTTGTTGTTGTAGCACAAGTAATAACGAGTGTTGCTGCCGGTATCGTTGACATTGTTATTGTTATTGCGGTTGTTGTTGTTTTGTTATTTGTATTACTGTTGTTGTGTTAGTGGTAGCCGGCATGTCGTGTCCTTGTCGTTGCTGCTGCTGCTGCTGCCGCGGCTGCTGCTGGCGATGTCATTGTAAACGCAATGACCGTAATAAACACCCAGCGATTATGTTGGCAGCAACGTGTTCGACTCCGAATCCGGTGTCCGGTGTCCCGGTGCCCTCGTCCATGGCCGAGTGTGGCCTGCGTTGCTGCTGCGCACTCGCCGAAGGGGTCCGGGGCGATTGTTCGTAACTCAGATTTGCGGGCCGTCCCGGCCGCCCCGCCACCCGCGACCTCAATAGCCGCGCGCCGAGGGACCGCTTGAGAGCGGTAATTATTTCGCTCGCTATCGAGGCGAGTGGTGCTGCTTCCAAAGATAACAGCCAAGTCGAGGCGCCCTGGGCCCCTCGCTCAACTGGGGAATCCTCCTCGTCCGCGGCGGAGTGATCGAAATGATGCGATTCCTGCAGCAGCCCGCGACACCGCGACAAGTTTGCAGCGACTGAGTGAACGATCCGTCTTTCTTTTTCCTTCCTTCCAGAGCCCTTCGGACCGCCTTCAACCGGACCATCTGCGAGCGTGGACAAGGACTCGTCAGTCGAGGAGGACTCGGGACGGACGCGTAATTGATGCAACAGCACCCGTCGTCTGCTTCTGCTTCGTCCGTTTCTTCCAGCCGTCCGTGAAGCCAGGATGTTGATGGACGGCCAGTGAAGTTCGTTAACTCGGCTCCGACCACGCACAGCTGCCACGCACCCCAACCCGGCCCCGGCCCCGGCCCTGCCTCAGCCGCCCAACTGGTGAATCAAGTTTGAATGGACTCTGCGCAACTCCAGCTTCAAATGCATATTTGGAAACTTCTTTTAATTGGTGAGTGGCATGACTTGCGCCCTACCTCCCTTACCCCACCTCCCTTACCCCACCTCCCTCCCATCTCCAGCCCCCCCTGTGTCCAACAACAGTTGGCCGTCTTGGAGCAGGGCAGAACGCAATAAAGCTGTGGTGTGCAGTGCAAATTATAACGACTGCAGCTCCGGGACGAGGACCCTGCATAAATTGTGCAGGTGCCACCCACCGCCCTCCGGCCCCATCCGCCTGCAGCAGCATAACAAGTAGTTTCTTCCAACGCTGCACTGACTTCAAAGGTTGTTTCGTCGCTGCTCCCGATGCCGCAACCCCACTCGAGCGAGTTTCTAATTTGTGAAGTGCCCGAAGTGGACGATTCCGGGCTTGTTCAGTCGCCGGCGAACAAAGGCCGGGGCTGGCGTGCGGAGGGGCCCCGCCAACCGCGGTCTGACCCGCGCCGAGGAGGTCCAGAGAAGGGCCACCGGTCGAAAGTCGCGAATCCTGCGACGAGGTGCTCGTCGAGTCAACAAGCAAGGGGGAAACTTTTTTTCCCACTCAGAGAGAGAAGATTCCGAATTTTCTGTTGATGAACAACTTTCCAAGTCCCTGCCACTGGCCACTCGTGCCAGCCCCCGTCAGGGCAGGAGCGACCCGTGCCGTGTCCCGAGCAAGACATCGGATGGTTTTCCCTAATTACAACAGGAGACGTGCCAGGGCGTGAAGCTTCGAGAGCGAAACCACTCAGTCTCCACTGAGAACGTCTCTCCCTTGTTCCCTAGGTGGGTCCTGCTGTCCGGGTTTAGGCTACGACCCACATGCGGGATCCACTCGAAGCGGTGGTGAGGGACGGCAGTTACTGAAACCCGGTTTAATTGAAACGCATTAGGGGAGCCAGATGCTCGACTCGTTGGCGAGGGCGATGGCAATGGCGAAGGGATTTCATCTGCAGCATCCATAATCATTACAGAATGAATGCGAGTGGAAAGCACACACACACACGCACATGCACGCACACATGTGTGCGGTGGAAGACGCCCGTCTTTTACGATTCTCGAAATCAGGCTGCGACTCGATACCCGAGGCAATTGTTGCCATAAATCTCGGCGAACACTCAGAGAGTTCTTAAATCTGAATTAATGCGGAACTTGCTGGATGTGCCGGAGCCCACAGCCACACACGAGTGAGAGAGCGAAAGACAGACACCGCAGAGAGACAGGCAGATAGAAGGGGCGACAGGACGATAGACCGAGAGGCAGGCACGAGCACGTAGAATCGGATTAATTAAGACAGCTCACCGCATATTGCAGAGAAATTATAATTGTTGGTAAATTAATATGGAATAGGGCTGGGCCGGAGAACGCCTGGAGTGGGCGGTCACGGAGAGAGGGCGTGGCTGGGGAGAGGCCGACTCAAACGCAAGTGGCGCCAACGACGCTGTTGAACGTTTGGTGAACCACGAAGTCGGCATTTCCATCCACAGGAGATGAGAGCAGGGCGCAGAGGGCGGACTGCCATGGGGCGAGGTATGCAACAAGTGGGTGCTGGACGCAGGGAGCAGGGCCGACCCTCCACAGGTCACCGTAATCACATCCCCGATCGCTCCTTTATGCGCCCGCATAATGGCCACGATGCGAATGCGGTCGCCGTCTGTGACTCCGCTTTCAATCGTCTTCCAACCGCGTCCCCAAGGGCCTGCGTGGGTGAGGGCAGGTGGTCCGCGGTGCGAGTGGCCAGGGCCGACCACGGGCGACCCCTTGTCACTGGTCTGCCCCCTCTCCGCCCCCGAACACGCGCCCGTGGACGCACTTGGAATTCACGTGTGCTCTACATCGGAATGCAATCAAATTCCTCGCAGTTTTTCGCAGTCGACGACCCACGGCGCACCCCCTCAGTCCAGCAGCCCTCAGTCCGCAGTCCCCAGGCCCCGTCGCAGTCCTGGGCAGAGCGACGCACACAAGGATAAAGCCGACAGGAGTGCACGGCTGCGTGTGTGCGTGTCTGCGACGTGTGAGCGACGAGTGTCTGTGCGGTGTGTGTGCTTTGTGGATGAAAGGGGATAATAAGGATCTAGGAAAAACCACAACAATTACCATATGGCTGGAAGTTTAAACTGGAAACCCGAAGTGCGCCCCACTCCCGCACAAACAGACACACACACTCTCACTCACACACGAACACAAGCCTAGCCTTCGCCGCAGACAGACACAGGGGCACAGCTGCCGTGTCGGCATAGATAAGCGGCAAAACACACACAAAGGCGGCCGTCTCTCTCACGCTCTCCCTCTCCCTCTCCCTCCCCCTCTCCCTCTCTCACTCTCCCCTTCTCCCTCCCCCACCTGCCACGTTGGCGATGTTCTTTTATGTGTTGTGGCCAATCCTGTTGTTGTTTTCTAACCAAAATTAAATACGTCAAAAATGCTGTCGTTTCGGCGACGATGGATGAGCGTCGGCAGGATCCTTCAGGAGTTCATAAGGAGTCATCTTCCACCGACCTTGACTCCCCCATATGCTCCACTCGACTTGTTCCAGCTCCACCAACTCATTAAATTTAATGAATAATTACCAGAGCGAATGGAATATTCCTCGCAAGAAATTCCCTGCCCTGATTCTTCTTCTGCTTCGCCGCATGTGGAGACGAGTTGCTGGAAAACCGATAAATCCCCGAAGTCAACATTTCGCCTTCGATCCACTGCACGAATTTATGATTTATGCATTCCATGAATATGAATTCGGCATCCAGAACATTGAACTTGTATGCTAATTTGTGAGAAGCATGAATTACTCATCTGTTCACGTGAACAGCTGACTGAAGTTAATTGCAACCAGAGTCAGTCTCACACGAAGTTGGGAGGGAGAAACTTGAAATTGCATTTTCAAATTTCGGCTCCTTTTTACGGGATTTGTGATTATGGCTGTTGGTGGAACGAAAGCTCTTGATTCCTTCTTTCGTTGAAGATTGGGTCAACAGAAGCTTTTGGACGAAGGAATGTTCAGCATGTGCTCTTGGCAGCAGCTCCTGAAGAGGTTGCCATAACAGCTGTTACTAACAGGCTGTTGATGGTAGGACGTTGACAGTAAACTGTTAGAAACATACTGTTAATATCAAGCTGTTAATAGTATTCTGTAAATAACGAGCTGGTAGAAATATTCTGTTAATAAAGGCCTGGTAGAAACATTCTGTTAATAACGAGCTGTTAGAAACATTATGTTAATAACGAGCTGTTAGAAACATTCTGTTAATAACGAGGTATTTATAAGAAGCTGTAAATAATAAGCTGTTTTAACAAGCTGTTAATAATATGCTGTTTATAAAAAAGTTCTTACTAACACAATCTTACCAACAGCTTCTAATGCCAAGCTGCCAATAACTGACTCAAGTGAGGTTTTAGTTTATAGTTTTTTTCCAAACAGAAACATTTATTTTTTATAGCAACTCACGTTCCTAACAGCCGCCGCATTATGGCAGAAAACCCTTCTCGCCTAAGTCCCTTCGGGATAACGCTTGAGCTTCTGCTGAATTGCGGAGTTTTCGCCGCACTCGCGGCCGGGACAACAAGTGTATAACAGTCGAGAGAAAGAGAGCTTCATCCAACAGGATGAGAAGCTTCGCCACTGAAGCTTTTCTCCCTCTTTCTCACCTCCTCTCTTTCTTCCTCTCTCTCCTCTTCACTGTCCCCCGTTCGATGCTATCTTAATTCGACACGTCGACTCCTCGACCCATCCTTGGGAATTCCAGTACTCAGTCTACTGAGTGTTTGAGCTCGAACTTGTTTGAATGCGAAGAATTTAATCTAAATTGAATTTTGGCTATTTCGTCCAGAAATACGCGCCATGGCATGAAACAGTTCAAGTTTCCGGGGGGGGCGCGGCTTTCGCGGTCCCCTCATCGGCCCCTCGCAACCAATTTCGTGGTTCTTGACACGCAAGTGGCGACCGTCACAACTGTCGCCAGCCAAGGAGGCAGAAAAAGCCAAGCGAAGCCGGCAAAACGCGCTCCCAAACATGGAGCTGGAGCTGTTATTAGGACATCGCCTCTGAAATGCGAGACCGACAACAGCAACAAGGACAGTGGCAGCAGCAACGACAACGGAGGCAGCAGCAACAAGAACAAAGAGTACAAATAAACGGGAAAACAGAGCTCAAATTACGAAGCAGCAACAAGAGCCATAATAATTTTACGACTGTTGCTTCATTTACATTGCAAAGCAACAAAAGCAACAACCACATGGCAGCCCAGACATACAGGGAGGGAGTAGCAAAAAACACCAACGATAACAAACAGAAAACAATAACAACTCGAATTCCAAACACAAACAACATCTAAAATGAAAAATCTCAAATAACTTTTGGGAAAGTCACAAGGACACGAACACACGGCACACACGCAGATCCCGGGAGCAGGATAAACGACGCCCCCACCCCTGCTACACACACACATGTGTTTACTAACACAAGCAAACAAACACACACTCCACGCAGAGATACCCGTCCGTTCTGGCCAGGCGAAATATTAGACTCCCGATTCGATCTGCAGGATGTTTGCGCTCCGGTGGCCCTCGCCGCACGGTGGACGCGACTCCGCTCCCTCTCACGCCCGTTCGCCCGCGACCCGCTACAACTCACTCACCGACCCTCGGACCCTCACCTGCATCAGAAGTCGACTGGGTCCTCCGTCGGCACGGCACCGGCTCCGGCTCCCAGCGGGGCCGGAAGTGACGGCCATTTGTAGTCGCTGTCCATTCGGCAGTTTGACACCATCGTCGGTCAGCTCCACACACTCCGCACACTCGACCCTCGCCAGCAAGCGCGCCATCACCTTGTAATTTGCGCCATTTTTATGTGAGTTGCCTCGGCCCCTCAGTCGCCGACGCCGACGAACGGCCCCGGTGCCCCGGATGCGCTGCGGACCGAAGCGCATCCCACTTGCTCGTTGTTGCTGCCCATCTGTCATCCACCCGATCCGGCGCGGACACCGGCGGCGGGCGGCAGGCGGCGGGCGGCAGGCGGCGGGCGCCGGGGCACGAGCGGACCGCGGCCACCGGGGGCAGCTGGCCGCCAGACGAGTGGCGAGAAATATTTTATTGCACTTCTCAACACTTTCGTCATTTGTCCGTGGCTGTGGACTGGGGTGAGTGCGGCCGTCAGCAGGCGTGTGAGTCCCAGGAGCAGGGTCCCAGTGCCAGAGCAAGTGCAAGTGGGCCACTGGGCCAGAGGGGCAGTGGGTTAGTTGGGGTGAAGGGGATGCGCCGGATGTGCGCATAAATTTAAACGAACAGCTTCCGGGCGGCGATCGAACGTGGGCAAAAAGTCGCATGAGGGGCGAATCAATATTCCGTGCAGGGTGGGCGGGCGTCGTGCGGCGATGCGAAGGGGCTGCATTAAGACGAGTATAAGTGCAGGCAGACACGAGCAGCACAAAGGACCAAGATAAATACGACTACGACGCCTGTGGATGCGATCATGAATGAGTGGTTCGAGAGATAAAAGCCAAGTGCCCGGGGCATTCGCGGCGGGGGTGGCAAAAGGGAATCGCTCGACAACGCCAACGAAGGGGCGGGTGGGGCGCGGACGACGTGTTAATGGAGTCACAAAGGCAGCGCGCCGAAGGGTCTGGCGGCGACTTTGGACTTGGCAAAAACCGAGTTCGTCCCCCGCCCCAGCCGGTCGCACCTCGCTCTTCCGCTCAGGTTTCTTCCGCCCACCCATCAATCGACGAGGCTTCGATTAGCATTCGATTCAGCTCGTTTCGCTACTTCAAATTTAATTGGGATTTAATTGAGGCGAGGCTCTGCTATGGAAACCCATGCTCAGAGTGCGTGACTGACTCGCAGCCACTGTGGCAGTCCTGCCGAATTAATTACCGCCGGCCAACGGCACCGACACCGACACCGGTACCAGGGCCAGCACCAGCTGCTCCCTTTCTCTCCTTCTGCCTCTCTCAATCGCTCGTTCTGGGCCCGGCGGGACACAACAAAAAGAACGGACCAGAACTGAACAGAACCGAACCGAACCGAACCGAACAGAGCAGACCATGGAGCAGAACCGATTGCGGCTGAGGTTGCTCTTTATGGCCGCCAACGGGCACGGAACGAGCGGAAGCGACCGACGCAGGGCTGCAGCCGGCCGCGGTGCGAAGTGGCCCGCGATGGCTGGCTCAAGTTGCGGTGCCAGTCGGAAGTTAATTAAAGTTTCAAGATTGGCGCAGCGGGAGCGAACGACCGAACTACGGCGCCTGAGAAGGGGGTGACTGGGCAGAATGCACACACATACACGCCACACGCAGTGGGAAGGGGAGAGAAAGATGGGGGCGACGCGAAGTTCACTAAGAGCGATCCCTTCTCAATCCCCGGCCTGTCCACGATGGCGCTTTTCTTGCAGCCAGTGTCACCGAGTCCAGCAGAAGGCGCTCGTTCGTCGGTCTCCCTAACGCGGACGCCGGACACCGGGATCGGGCCGTCCAGACCGGGGTCTGGCCAGCTCCTCCGCCTGAGCCCTGCACAAACACTCAGCCGGGCCTTTGGCGGAGCATCAGGTCGGACGCAGCATCAGGCCGTATTAAGCTGTCGGGCGCAATCTCTCTTTGTCTCTCGGGCCATTAACTCGCGAAATATTGTGATTTGACAAACTGTTCGCGATCCGATAGCGGCCTCGGCGCGCCGGACGGGCCGCCGTGGGAGGCAAAGTGGATGCAATCCGCTCTCAAACAATTCCGTGGAAATAAAGTCGTTGTGGCTTCCGCTTATCTCGCGCTTCCGGCCGAAGTTCGCGTCGAGAAGTCGCTGTTAAAGTTGCTCCCGCCTCGACCCGGCTTAGACGTCGCCAGCCAGGCGATGTTTTGCCGCTCATGCTCCTGCTCCCCTCCTCCACCTGCCTGCTTTGTCGCGTCGCTCCCTCCGACCACTGGCCTTATCTCTGGCTCCGCACACAACAGCTGGCCGCACCGCGCCGTCCTCCCTTCGCCAGGTAAAGTTTTGCTCCTCCAACTATCGAAGAATGTGGTGGAAGGACGCATGATAAAAGACCTGTGACAAGTGGTGGGGACAGGGACGGAGCCGGGTACCGGACGAGCTGTCCAAGCCACACGCAGGGCTCCGGCGAGTTTGAACTTTTTTAATTTGTGTCTCGTGTGGCGGACGGCGCCCAGATGTTGATGAATCGCCGCCCGAAGAAGTCACCGGCGAGACAAGACGAGTGCTTCGGCGACGAGACCCGGCAATTAAACTGTCAGGACCTCGCCGGCACCTGCCAGTTGATCAACGTCTTCTCGGACTCAGATCGCCCTGGTCGCCAACTTGGTGGCAAACTTGCAAATTGGCTCCGACGGGGTTTGCTCTGACTTGGTTCGGTGTCTGACCCGCGTCAAAAGTATTGTGACATGTTTGCGCAACTCTCCCTGCGGCACTTGGCCGGGTTGGGGTCAGGTGGGCGTCGCCTGTCACTGGACCGTGAATTCAATATGATTCCTCAAACACTTCTTCGCCACAGCGAGGACTTCGAGGACAGAGGCCAAGAGATCCCAGCTTCTTAGAGTGCGGGGGGAAAAGGGAAACAGATTCGTGGTTCCTGGCCTACGCGGCTGAAAGCAAACCAAAGTCGTGATTCCGGGAAGTTTCGAGGGACGACTGGACGATCCAGCTTACGCGGACACGACATCCGTCCTGAAAAATCTTCACCGTGCTCCAGGACCTCGCTCCACAGCCGAGTGCAAGCCGTCCACATTGTAGGCGGCTCCGCCCCCGCTCCCTGGAGGGAAATTCCGCCAAATCGCCCCCACCCATGCCGACCGGGGCCGCAATCCACAGTAGGGATTAAAATTTATTCAGGGCTCAGCTATGCAAATTTAGCGCCGTTATCGAAGTTCGAGCTTCCGGCCTTCCGCGGAGGAAACGCAAAAGTTTCCGTCGCCAAGGCGAAGTTCTCCACAAGTATTCCAGGACTCGCAGGCGAAGTTCATGAATCTGATTCTGAATCTGAATCTGAATGCGCATCGGCTCGACAATCCCGAACAATTGCTCGCCAGGTGCCGACTTTGAACGCCATTGAATCCTAATTCGCCGCCGGAGCCTCTGCGGAGCCCCGGCTCGGGCGACCGGCCCAGGTCGGGCCGGATCGGATCGGGTCGAGGTCGAAAGGCGCAGGTGGCGTCTGGCAGATTGATAACTCCTCCCCGAGGGCCGCGCTCTAATTTAATGCCTCGTTAATCGCGGAGTCGGGGCATTAGTGCACGCGCCAGGACCTCCAACGACGCCAACAGGTCCTCGAAATAAATCATCACGCCGTTGTACACAGACGTCCGAAGACAGATCTTTAAAGGCTGCGACCGGGAACCAAGCGAGGACTTTAAGTCGAAGTCCCCTAATGCAGTCGATGCCAGGCACATCGGTAAATAAAACACGCGGCGTCGCTGGCGGAAACTCGCGAATACTTCTTGAGAAGTTGGCGTTCACACTTAATTAGTTTAATTTCCATTCAGAGCGGATCCGGCTTCCTCAGCCCCTGCTCCCCACTCGTTGGCCTGGCGCCAGGTCGCGCGGCTTCTGTAAACTGTCGCGCCGAAAAGACAACTCTCTGGCCTACTCGCGTCCCCGGGGATTTCAATTAAATTACACTTTCGTTCCTTCCGCCGCTGCCGCCGCCGCCTCGCAATCCATGGGAATCCTTGGGGAGCAGCGCAGGACGACGCCGGATGGTGGAGGGCGAGTCAAAGATTGCCGACAGCAGCGTCGAGGGCGCCGACTGACGGGCGACGCGATCCTGGAGGGGCGAGACCGCGTCTGCAGTTCAAAGGCGGCGACGTCGCGGCGTCTTCATCTTCGCTGTAGCTGTGCGTGTGTATGGGTGAATGTGGTTGGGGTCGACGTGGGGTGAGAGCGAGAGCGGAAGAGCGTGTGAAGACGAATAATTGTTTTGCAATTGAAAAGGGATTTTCGTGAATGCGGCATCAAAAGCGAGACGCGACGCGATGAGAATGAGGCACCAAAGGAGCACCAAAGGACGCACCGAGGACGCGGGGTTGGTGGGGGCGAGAGAACGGAGAGCGAGAGGTCGGCGACGGACCGACATTTGTCTGGCATTACGGCGAAATTTATTGCTCGACATTCGTTGCGAGATGCTTTCAACAGATGCAAATTTGCCGCGCTGACTGACACGGGAGCTCGCAATCAAACACACGCACACACACACACAGAGGCCCCCCCTAGCTCGGTTGGGTTGCGCTCCGTCGTTGTGGTGTGTGAACGGAGACACCAAAATTTGCAAAGAACTTTTTCGGGCGCTCGTGCAGTCCAATAAAGTCGTACGGATGGACAGACGGACGGACGGACGGACGGACGGAGGAAGCTATTTATGAAAAGTGACAACAAACGCCGACGCACACTCTCGCAGCTCCCTCGTGTCGCTCGCACTCACCGCACTCACTTTGTCAGTCACCCACACACTCGCGCCCCGATGTGCATTAAATTTGTGGCACACAAAAACACGTCATTAGAACGCCGAGGGGTCGTCGAGTGAGCGAGCGAATGTGTGCATGTGTGGGTTGCCAGTGACCCACATTCAAAAGTCGTCAATGAAGAAAGCCATAAATAGTGCACACACACACACAGTACACACACAGAGACACTCACTTTTTCATACACCAGCCCCCCCGCACTCGCACCCACTCACGCAATCACGAACAGCGGCCCCCCACAGAGAGCGATCGCCCCACTCGCGAGGCGGGGACTCGACGCAGGACCCCCGCTTCAAGTGTCTCTTCAGGTCCTGCGGAGCCAGAGGGAGGTTGGGGGTGGGGGGCACGCGGCGCATTCCTGCAGGGACGCTGCACGTCCGGCGCTCCCGGAGATAAATGTTCGAATTTCTCCGTCCATTAATTTCGCCCGCCCGCCGAGAACCACCGCGGCCGCCGCACTTGCAACAGCCCCGGGTCCCCGCCGACAGGGGCCGAGATGGGGACAAGATGAGAATATGCTCAGATGGACGTCAGTCGGACGTCCGAGTGAGACGACTGCGCTGCCGGACAAAGGCGAGCGCGATGAATCGTAAGAAAGCCGGGTGGGAAGATGGAAAAGCTCTGGGTCGCCGGAATGGGCGGCAGAGAAACGACAAAGGAGTAGCAAGACTGATGCAGGTCATCCCGATGATGAGAGGTGAACCGAGGGAGAAGAAAAACGACCTCGGTCGAGACACGAAAGCACGGGGTGGGAGACAAAGCTCGAAAGCGAGTGCTCGACCAGCGTCCAGCCAACGAATTCATTTTGAACACAATTAGAATGGAGTCGGTGTCAGGGGCATCGGATGATAATGATGACCGAGGCCCCTCCGCCTCCCCCACCCACTGCCGAGCGACCCCGACCGACGTCGTTCCGCTCTATTTCTCGCCGCTGCCGCCCCTCGCCACCCACACCCGAACCCGACCGAGGATCGACGCACTCATGTTTCAAAGTGATATCGGGATGGAGGCTTCGTCGTCTCGCTCGCTCTCGGGCGTCTGCCGTCTCCAGCAGCGCTCGAGACCCTCTCGCCCCACATTCGCTAGGCGGCCCCTCCACGGCACTCACCCGCAGACCGCTGGAGTTCATTGTTGCCCCGGACTGCATCACATGTCGCCTCACGTCCTAATCCTGATGACATAACGATTCATTACTTGTCTGGTAATTTAGTCGTTTCATTCATCTTCGTTCCTTGTCTGATACCGACCGATGGAGCGACGCTTTTGTTGCCACCATCGTCGTCGTCGCCGTCGTCGTCCTAGTCTTCATCGGCGTCGTCGTAGTAGTCGTAGTGGATGTTGTTGTTGTTGCTGGTGCTGCTGTTGATACTCGTGTTCGACACAGCCACAGGGCAAGGAGCTCCTGCTTGGTCGCCCCCGTCCCCGTCCCCACCCCGCCGTGGCGCAAATCGAGCGCAAACAGTTCGCTGGATGTTCCAGAGCCAGTATCGAGCCAATGGTGCGGGTCCAAGAGATGGGGCGCGACCGTGTCCTTGTCCGTCTGCCTGCCTGCGTGTGAGGGGTGGTCATGTGGCTGTCTGCGTGTGGGTGTGGGTGTGTGTGGGCGGGCATCTATGTTGATTTTGCGTTCAGCTACAATTTGCGCTCCGACCGGCTCCGGTTGTTCTTGTCCGGCACATTCGCAGGGATGCGTCGATTCGGCGTTCCAAGACGTCGCCCCCCATCGCACCCACAGTCAACCCGACCCGAGCCGACCCCGCCCACCCCGACTGGCCGCAATCCTCAAGCGCCCCGCCCGATCGCCCCGGATAAAAAGCCAGATCGGGCTCGTTGGCTGTAAAAATATGATGATGACTTGCGCTCGCAGCATCCATTCACTTTTACGGCACTGCGGACGTGATGAATTGCGGTTGTGGCCGAAGTCGATGCCGATGCGTTGTTTTTGTTATTGCTCTTGTTATCGTGCTGTGGACTCATCCGTGCAGCGGCAGCGCCGAACCGCGGAGTCCGTCTGTCCGTCTGTCCGTCTGTCGGTCGGTGGTCGGAGGGGCGGGACGGCGGATTTATGCAAAATTCCGGAATTTTTCTTCTCGGCGGCGGGGTCGAATTTATGATGTTTGACTTTTGCGAAAATGATGTTCGAAAAAACGCCGAAGCGGGACGAGTTCGTTAGAAGCCGCCGGGAGATGGGGCGAGGACGGTGGGCGAGGGGGTCAGGGAGCGAGGGCGCTTTGGGTTGCCGGAGATTCGTTATTTTGATCAGGAATTTGACGAGGCCTTTGTTGACGCACGACAGCCAAGTGATTCCTGCATTTCTGGGAAATTTACATTTAAATTCCGACGCAGCCTAAACGGCTCACACGCACACACACACGGCCGCACCCGTCATCACTCATCGGGCCCTCTTTTTATGGCGGTTCCGCCATGAGGTCCTCGTTCGTGGAATCCTTTTGAATTCCGCCCGGATTCCTAAACTTCGCCGCTTTTTTCGCCGCCGCCCAGCCCTGCCCCGCCCTGGCCTGGCGTTTATGGGTGCATCGCTGTTTCTGACGATCCCTGTCATCGCCTCCCACCCCACCTTTCGGGGTTCTCCTGTATTGTCGATCGCTGCTAATTCGCGCTGCCAGGACCTCCGCGACTCGGGGCAGACATTGAAACGAACGACACACGCGGAGCGCGCGTGCGGCTCCGACCGCAGCCGCGGTGCCCGACCGCGTTTTTGCGGGAAACCTCCCGGACTCCCTCCCTCGGCGGAATTTCGCATATCGGGATTTCGGAATCACCTGCACACGCTCCGGGGCCACCGACAACTGGCCCTGAACCTGCCTCAGAGACGCCCCTCCGGCCGCCACAGGTCGCGCGTTTTTATCGCGGCGGTTTATTTGCGAAATGAGGAGCTGGAGCGAAGGCTGGGCGGCCCCACTCATGAGCGAGGGTGGCGCCCCGCAGTCAAGATGAGGCCGGTGTGGGCGAACGCACGACGACTTTCGCCACCAAAGCGCGGCCTCGTGGGCGTGGCTGTGACATTCAAATCGCTTATTCATTTGGGCCACACGTCATGCAGCCAGGCCCCCGACTCAGTCACAGTCAGAGCCTGAGCCACAATTAATCAAATTTGTATAAAATTCTGGGAGCATTCATCCTTTCATGCCATTAATTAAAATGAAGCCACAAATCCAACGTTCTGCCTCTCGTCCCTCGGGCAATAAACACGACCCCAAAACGATTTAGCAGCATTAGAAGCGGACCCACCACCCCACAACCATCACGGTTCCGACGTATGTCCCACGACCACACGACACCGCTGCGCTGTGTCCAAACGTCTTACACGCCGCTCCATATGCTCCAGGAGCCGCTCCATCACCGCCCAGACCGCACGACAGAAGGATCCACCGCAAAGCATTGCAACAAATTGAGGCCGACGGGCGGCGCTTCCTGCCCTCGCAGGCCGTATGCAAAGTGCCAGCGGGGTCGGCGTCGATGGTGGGCTGTTGGGCAAACATCACACTTGACCCTGGCCCCAACGACACCCCCCACGCACACGCACACGCAAACGCACACGAACGCACGTACTCGTCCTCAGTCAAATCTTGTTATCACCTCACATGTGGCCTCGACGATGGCGCCTCGGCGATGGGCCTGAATCATTGATGGCCCCCGAAATCACTTTCAAGCTCAGTTAGTTCGGACGAGCCAGAGCTCGACAGCGATGGCGACGGCGACGGAGTCATCGAGGCGGCCGTAAAAGCCGCCGCCGGATGTTTTATTCAGGAGCCACGAAGGCAGGTGAAACGAACCAGACGACCAGACGACTTCGGAGACGCCGGAGTCTGGTTTATTTTTTGCGGCCGAGCCGGAGATAATCGAGCGGAAGCGACGGCTCGTCCTTCCGGATTTTCACACACGTCCGCCCCGTCCAAAGCAGCGATGAATCTTTTATGACAAGCGGTACACGAGGACCAGGACCTGCCGCAAAACAATCCGGCGTCTGCGAGAGACAAATAATGAAATCCCTGGCAATCACTCAAGGGACGTGTCGTCGGAGGCTCGGCTCCGGCGGGCAAATTACGAAGCGCCGGTGCCGCAAGGCAGGCCGATCAGTAGGTCTTAGTGGCGGTGGAGAGGGAGCGAGTTTGCCGACTTTGGACGGAGAACTGACTTTTGGGGGATCTGAAAGGGGACTTCTGCCGCCCCTCTGGGGGCCGACAGGACGCCGCAGTCAGCCGGGCGTCATCCAGGCGAGGACTCCGCACAAAGGACCTTCAGTTGCGATGCGATCCCGGCGATCCCGGCACATGGGATCTCGATAAGGTAGCGAGCTGTGGCCGCCTCGCGATACCTGGGCGACGACCGTGGCCACGTCCCGCGAACAAAGGCCGGTTCAGACACCCACAAAGCCCCGGCAGGTCGACAGGGGCGGACGCGAAGCCAAAATAACAACGTGAGCTCCTCGAGACGGCACGAGGCACGCGGCACCAGGAGCTCTAATCGTGTGTTGCTCCTGGCAGATGTGTTGCGCCTTTCAATGGCTTCGGCTTTGTCTTCCGTTCTGTGGTGGTGGCCGCGTCTGTCCCGGTGTCTGTGTCTGAGCTGTCTGACTCTGTGTGCTCGTGGGTGTGTTTGCGATGTTGGGGATGATGGGGATGGCGCCGGTGACGCCTCTGTTTCGGCAAATGCAATGCCGCAGTTGTTGCCGGTTTTTAATCTTCTGTAAAAAGACTTTCCACAGACTGAGACCGCTCCGGTTTCCGAATTATTTTCGTCGCTCGTCTGTCGCATTTGTTTCGCTTCCCTTGCTCCCCTCACGTGCTTGTGCGTGTGTGCGCGTGTGTGAGGGGTATTTATGTGCGAGTGTGCGAAATGAATTTTAAATTGTTTTGTGTTCTTTGTGGCGCCGCAACAAACGAAATCATGGTCTGAATGAGATCCAGTTCTCGGTGTCGCGGCGAAACCGATCGTCCGCAGGAGGAGCAAAAGGACTCAGACCCGGAGTCGAAGTCGGAGTCGCTCGCCATGGACTAAATGCATTAGAGGCGAGGAGTGCGGTCGGTCTCGGGGCGAACTCGAATCTCACGGTGAACGAGGGCCAGAGACCTGACCGGGGGCCACGAGATTCGGGCTGGGGTCCGCTCACAAAGCCGGGGCCTCCTTGCGGGAGCCCGGGAACGCCATTACCCCGATTGAGAGGACCCCGACTCCGGCCCCGACTCCGTCTCCGAGGAGAGCCACGAAAACTATTCAATTTTGAAATTTCTCCCGAGTCCAGGCTCATTTTTCAGCGTGGTCGGGGCGAGGAATCTGGACAAAGGACGCATAAAGAACCACATAAGATATTGCTCGACTCACGCCGGTCCCGCCACTGGCCGACGTCGAGACGGGAATTTCATATGCATGTCCTGGGGGAGGGGCGGACGTGGTCCTCGACGGGTCGGGGGCCCCGGGGAGGCGTCTGTGAGCGCGTAGAGCGGAATCAAAGTAGACGACGGCGTCCGTCCGTCCCTCTGGCCGCCTCTCGGTGCCTCCCTCTGTCCGCCCCTTTGTCCACCCCTCCATCGCTCCCTCTACCCCACCGTCGCTCCCCAACGGCGGCCCAGAGAAAAGCAATACCCTGAAGTAATATTCGACGCAATCGTCGAGCGGTTTGGGTCGAAGACTCGACTCGGCTCGTCTTCACTCGACTCGGCGAGGGATTTATGAGCGACTCGGGGCTCCCGAAGCGCCACGCTGAGCCCCAGCCCCCCGCGCCGCAGCCGCCGACGGAGTCCTGTCCGAGGACGTTGCCCAGTTGCGGTCGTAGTCTTCGCCACGCTCCTCGCTCCGATCGATCCTCGGCGTTTGCTCTCCTTTAATTTGCCTCCAGGCGTGGTGCCGTGCTGGACCACGCGGGGTTGGGAGGGGATCGGGGAGAGGGCGAACTAGTCCTTGGAATTATTTAATTTCTGCAGCTGAATTGGTCTCGTCGTGTCTCGCTCTCGTTCTCGCATTTCGATTGGCCTGGCTTTTCGTCCCAGTTCCCTCGACTGCCCTACCCTCCCACTCAGGGTTGGCAACTGTGGCACAGCGCGTGGCCGCCGTCGCCGCCGCCAACCACGATCGCTTGCGGAAGACGTGAAAAAGCGAACTTTTCGCATCATCGCGCGCTTTCAGCTGTCGGCTGCAGCGCCAACTGGCGGCGACTGGTCGCAGTTCATTTGTCATTTATCAATTGCGACCACGCTGGCAGCACTGGTCGCGTCCGTCGATGACGCGGCACAAGCGCCCACCTCTCAACCCCATCGCTCCACTTGGTCTTAATTCCCTCCTTTGTATTTGATTACAATTCAATTTCCTCCATTTGAGCGCCTTTTTGTCTCGCTGGCCGAAAGGAGTCCCCAGGAGTCACCGAGTCGGATCGGACGGCTGATGAGTCATCGGACGGCTCGCCAGGGCGAGGGGTCGGGGTCTTTCGATTGGAGTGCCTCTCGAATTAGATCATCGGGCGGGAATTGGTGTCGATGTCCTGGGGCAGGTCGAGCTCGCCCGAGAGCTGCTCGTCGGGGATTTCGGAGGGATTTTCGGGGTTTCCAATCCGACGCGCTCCGGAGCGTTCCCGAGCCATGGCGCGCCACCCTCCGCCCAGCCGGCGCTCCGCTTGTCCCACGACCAACGGGTCCTTTGGCCCCTTGCACTGAAGCCGTGCCACATTGTTTCAGCTCCCCACGACCTCCCCTAGGACTCGCCCCCTCTCCGCTGGCCCTGGGCTGGGCTGGGCTGGGCTCCTTGCTTCCGGTGGCTCGGGCAATGCGAAAATGGCTGCAATTTCAGCTCGCATTGTTGTTGTTGTTGGTCCTGTCGTTGTTTTGCCGGGACGGAATCTGGCTGACAGAGCATTCGGAAGCCATGGCAACATTAGAAGATGGCTTCGCAGTTGTTGTTGTGCTCGTTCTTCTTGTTCTTCTCCTGGTTTTCGTGTTCGCTTTCGTTGTTTTTGTTGTTGTTGTGCAGTTGTACCGCAAAAATTACCCATTAAAAAGGGCCGTAAACGACACTCGATGCACACGAGGCCGTCGCCGCGGCGGAGCGGGCGAGGAGCGGGGAGGGGCGTGGCGGCGAGGTCGGCGAGAGCATATAAATCACCGGAAATGAATACAATTTGGAGTGGAGCGAGTCCGGCGGGGGCTCGAGGGGCCGCGCCAGGCGGGCATGTGGCGAGGAGGGCCGCCGGGGAGGGCGGCGAGGATCAGCAGGAGCTGGTGCTGGTGCTGGTGGCGATGGTGGCGGCCCACGGAGCCCCCCCCCCCCCTCTCTCCCTGCCTTCCGTCGGCTGAAGAAGCCGGGAAGAAAAATTAGTTGTATTTCCGATGACCCCAAATGGCAGCTTCCCCTTCCCCTTCCTCTTCCCCTGCGCCTTCCTTCCCGCCGTCTGTCCCCGGCAGAGGTTGTTGTCGCCGCCAGCACGGCCGACGACCGGGGACCGACGACAGACGACGGCCTCGCATGCCGCCGGAAGCGCCGAAATGCATTTGCGACGTCCTCGTCCTCGTCGTCGTCGTCGGCCTCGGCGGTTCGTGCAGCGGCCCGAGAGTGCTTGCGTGCATAAATCTCTCGTGGCGGCTGCGGCGGGGCGGCCGAAGACGCTGGAGACGACGGCCGGGCCGGCGGCGGGGGCTTCGGGGACGGGGGCTCGGGGCGCATAACTGTGATGCATCGCAAAAGCTGCTGCGACAGATTTTCCAATAGGGAGGGGCGAGCCGGAGGGATTCCGACCGCTGCGATTGGATTCGATTGGAGGCCCAGGGAGGCTGGGAATGGGGGGAAGTCGAAGCCTCCTGCCTCATCCCCTGCTGCAACCCACACACCCTCCATCAACTATCGTCCTCCTACTTCAACTCCAACCACCTCCCACCTCCCACCACCCTCGTCACCCAGTTGTAGGCTAAACTTTCTAACGATTATTGTTATTTTCCTCTCTTGCAGGTAAGTCGGCGACTCCCCGGTGTCGCGGGACTCCGAGGCCGGACGAATGCCCACGTTGAAGGGTGGATTGTGGAAAGGTTTGGGGGAAGAGTTCGGGCAGGGACGGGTGGCGACGCCGACGTCGCGTTCCCGCTGGCGACCATAAGTTTTATCATTCAATTTCCGGGCGCGGACTGCATTTGAATTATTTATACTTTATTTATACTTTATCATGCAGGAGCGGAGAATTGGCCCGCACACAGGGCTCGCGATCGGCGCCCATAAATCGGAGGAATTGAAATTTTACGCTCTTGAGTGCGGGAGGGGACCGAAGAGCACTCAAATGGATTTCGAATACAATTCTATCGCTCGCATGGAATCCAACCTCGGCTCGGCACATGGGGACGGGAAGTGGGTGTGGGGGTTGCTAGGGCTCGATGTTTTTATGGGCTCGTAAAGCGGCGATCGGGCTTTTAATTGGAGGTCCTTCCGGGCGGCGGCCTCGTTGCCTCGGACGCAGTTCGGGCCTTCGTCCCGGCCCCGCGCTCCCGGCCAGGGCCGCCTCTAATGGACCCGCAATAAAACGCGCGTCGAGCTCTGGCTGTCACAGCAACGCGCGCTCCGAGTCCCATTTGACAAAATTGAAATGAAAAACTGCCATTCTAAAATTAAAAACGTAGCGCATTCCGAATTCCTTTGTTGCGGACGGCGGGGGGCGTGGCAGGTCCTTGTTGTTATAGTTGTTGTTGCCGTTGACGGGACGCTGCGAGCAACGAAATTGCGAACTGAAAACGAAAACGAACACGAAAACTCATCGGCGACTGTTTTATTTCTATGCAGATCCCATCGCAGGCAAAACAAAAATAATTGATAAGGATTCGCCAGTGTTGCCGACGAGCGAACAAAGCGCGCGCTCCGGAATGTGGTGCACCCGACGGCAACAACAATGACAGGAACAAAGACAGCCCAGCACAACATCGCCGACATTGGCAACAACTACTACAACAACGATAACGGCAACGGCAACAATGACGCACCGCATCCCAATAACTCGGGCCCGATTTTTGATGCCAGCACTGACGACTTCGCCCGTTCCCCCCGACGTCGCAGCACACCCCCACCTCCCCCCCCGACGCCATTGGTATCCGCTCACAGTGTCGAAATTATTTAAACATTTAACCGACTTCTGCTGCCGCCGACTCCGAGAGGCAGCCCTGCGGTGGGCCGGGCGGGGCGCAGAGCGGCGGCCGGAGAGAGCACAACCGACGGCGACGCCGACGTTTTAATTGCTCCCATGGGAGCGCAGTGCGAGGCTTCGACGGTCATGACCCACATTCCTGCAGAGAGGGAGAGCGATTAAGAGAGTGATGGAGAGCGAGCGCGTGCTTCGGCGATGTCTGCACAAGGATGCTGCGAAGGCAGAGCAAACATCTGCAGATTTGTGCACAGAGAAGAGAGCCTGAAGCCTGCGTCTCTCACACCTCTCTCTCTCACACCAAGCAAACATCCTTGCGAGCCGCACGAAGAGAATCTTGGAGAACAGAAAAGAGAACAGTTGCAGGCATCTTCTGATGAAATCTGCAGTCAGCGATTTGCAGATTACTTGTTGATCCGCTCTTCGCCTGCTGCACAGGCTCTGCAGACGAGCTGCTCTCAGAGGACTCTCTGAACGTGGCTTCCGTCGTTGACAACAGTCGCTTCTCTTCGCTCGGCGTCCGGCAGAACTCTTCGCCTCTGCGGCCAACAGTGAGCGGTCTCCAGGACCCACCGCAGGAGGAAGGAGCGTGTCGACCCCGCTGCCGACGCCGCCGCCGCCGCCGCCACCGCCGGGCGCCGAAGGCAGCATCCTCGGCGGAGGCGTCTGGCGGACGAGCGCCACGCATCAGTTCGATGCGAAGAATCGACGGCGACGCGCGCGTTCAAATCGACACGCATGACCACAGCATGTTGAGGTGCTCTCAGTTCTGAGCCAAGTCAGTGAATGCAGTGTGAGAAGGCAAAAATAAATTTAAGAAATTCTAAAAAAAAAAAATACAAATAATCAAAAAAATAATTAAAAACAAATTAATAAACCAACATATCAAAACATAAAAATTTAAAGTATTCAATTTAATTAACAAAATTCAGTACAAGAATAGAATTCAAAATACAACAATTCTAACTTCAAAAATTCAACTTAATATATTCAAAGTACAAAAAATCAAATCCTGAAAAATTCAAATTCTCTTCATAAAATGAAAAATTCTAAATTCCTAAAATTTAAATCAAAAATTCAATATTCAACTCCAAAACCCAACAAATGAAAAACCAAACAATCGAGATCAAAAAATTCTAAAACCTCTGAAACCAAATACATGAAATCACTCTAAAAAATCGAAATCAAAAAACGAGACAAAAAAAATCGAGTTCGAGAGGTGAATCCGGCCGATTGAACGAAATCCCGTGAACTCTATTCTGGCGGAAACTCGAGCCGTCCCCGCCCCGGCTCCTGCTCCTGACGCCCACGACGACGACGACTCAATTAAAACCGTTTCCCGCGGTCGCGCTTTGATTGAAAGTCGCCTCGTGTCGGTCGCTGTTTAGGCTGCACTCGTGCTGTGTGTGTGCGTGAGCGTGTGGCTGACGCTGTGGTTGTGGGTGTTGGTGTGGGTGTGATTGCTTTGTTTGTTCGTTTGTCTAGGCCGAGTGTTTGCTCTGATGAACACCGTCGCTGCTGCAGCGGCCGCGCCCACCGCTCCGATTAATTGACGAATTTGATTGTTATTAATTGGCGACCCCTGCCTGCGCCCGCCTTGATCGATTGGCGCCGCATCCCTGCTCCCTCTCACGCCCGCCCCCACGCGCCCACATGACCGCGATAACGACGACAGCAAGAACAACATTAAGGGAGCCGCCGATAAGCCACGGAGCAACTTGTTAATTAATTAATTAGTCGAGAGCATCGCGCGAACAAGTCGAGATCTTTATAATTAACGATTACGAGCGCACAAGCACACACTCACCCTCAAGCACACACACGCATGCACACGCTCCCCCTTGGCCGTCGTCGCCCACCACCGCTGCCTGTCTGCGTGGGCGGGGCTTGGGGCCGGCCTAATTCCACAAGGATTTGCAGTTGCTCGCAGGACGAGGCATGCCGAGAACTACAGCGTGTGTGCGAGGCGTGTGTGTGCGTCCGCACGCCGACGGCAAAGACAAAGCCCGGCGCCTGAGTCTGGATTCCCGGAAACCCCGTCGAAATCCGCCTAATTTGGGCCAGCGATCGAGTGCCCGCGGCGGCGGCCTCGGATTCATCGGCGACTTCTCTCCGCCGACCCCCATCCCTGTCGCTTCTCGGAATCAGGCCGCCGACCACGTCCTCGCCCGTAATCTTTTGTTTGTGTCCCATTCCGGAATCTATGAATATTAAAATTGAAAACGTCCCGTCGCATATTGAAAACTGCGAGTTTCCATCGCGCTCGGCGTCGGCCCGAAATTGATCCTCCTCCCTGCCCTCCCACAAGACGGAACTTCCTGCTGCACTGGGACCGGCGGGGACGGAACTTCAGTGTCAACTTTTCAATAAGATTATTTCGTGCCCTTCGGGGAAGATTCGCCTACGTAGTCGCCTCGTCCAAGTTGTCCAAGGCTTGTCCTCTAGGAACGAGGGGCGAGGGGCGAGGGGCGAGGGGCGAGGGGCGAAGGTCGTGTACGGTGTTGACTTTTCATTGACTTCACGTTCGTCACTCGGCCCGGCCGCTGGTTGGCTCCAGAGACCGGCTAAGCAAGTTGGATCATATTTGTTTTCGATTTGTTCCGAAAGTGCTTGCCTTATAATCCGAGGTTTTAATATTTCAAAAATACAGTTTGGCCGATGAACTCGCATGACTTTGCCGCAGCACGAAATCGACTCGGGAAACGTCCTCATGCGTGTCTCGGCCTCCTGGACCTCCTCCGGTTCCTCCTCCTGTCCCTTCATCTCCTTCTGTTCCTCCTCCTCCTCCTGTTTCTTCGCTACGTCCTCGCCCACCGACTCCCAGCATCTGGCGGCTTCTCGCTCCCGCCGCCTCTCCAACTCTCCTTCCTTCCCTTCGCTCGACTCACCTTCGCCCTGTCTGTCCTCCTTCCTGCCTCCCTCGGCCACCCCGACGCCGCACGGATATTGAAAATCTATTTGTCCAGAGGTAAATCCTAAGTGTATGCCAGTTAAGCGTTAAAGCGGATTCTCGTCCGCCCCCAAGGGCAAGGGCGGAGGCCGATAAGAACTAGCCAAGAGCGAGGGGGAACAAAAGACAGACCGGCCGACAGACATGAAGAAAGAGCGAAATAAAGAATGGGACGGAACTCGCTCGACGGTCGACAGTCGGCGGACGGTGGGCGGTGGGCGGTGGATGCTGGACGTTGACAAACGCAATAAAAAGAAATTTATTCATGAATCTTCCTCAAGAAGTTGTTTCGTCCTCGTCGTCGTCGTCGTCGAGGGGAGCACGGAGCACGTTTTCCCAGCCAGGTCACGTTGGCAACACTCTCTGTATGATAATGAACTGGACGTTCGTTGTTTAAAGGGGCCCGATTAACGGGGCTCCTTATTCCGTATCGCCATTTTCATTCCCGCCGCCCGCCGCCCGCCTGGACTTTCGCAGAGGTCAACAGAATTTTAATTTATTTTTCATGCAATTTATTGACCCAGTTTTTGTTCGACTCTCTTGTTCCATTCCCGCGACTGCCCTTTCCAAGCCCGTGCCTCGTTGCTCGTGGCTCTTCCTTCCCTTCCCCTGGCCCTGGCCCTGCCCACCTACGCTGCAGCCCCGCCGTGCAGTTGAAATTTCATAAAGTTTTCCAGTTATTCGGCGAATGAAAACACTGCTTGGTGGAGAATAGTTTTATTGTTGTTGCCGTTGCAGTTGCCCTGCTGCTTGTTCTTATCGTCGTCGTCGTTGTTTCCACTATTGATGTTGTTGTTGTTGCAGGTGCTTCTGTTGTTCCAACACTGCGTACTGTTTGTAAACAAGATCGGGAAATGGAAAGTTTTATTCTGGCGAAATGTATTTTCACAAAATTTCATTTTTCCGAAATGGCCCAGTGCGAGGTGTTCGAACCTCCACACAGTTTTCAGCCTTCCCATGGCCCTTCCTTCCGTCCTTCCCACGACGGATCCACGACATGGCCCAATTAAAGTTGTCTCAATTTGTCATCATTAAGGCGACCCGATCCATCGCCATCGAACCGTTTAAAGCGCTCGAACTACGCCCGCCTAATATCGCTCCTAATACCGCCCATTAGAGGAATCCGGATCCTCGCGATGGGATTTAATTACGCGACTCTCCGCCAGCTCCGCATTCCTCCTAGCCTGATGATGACGGGCATCAAAATAAATGTGGGCAAATTAATCCTTATGATCTCATTATGAAGTGCGCAACCTTCGAGGAGTTCGCGCCGCCCACCCCGCGCACCGCCTCCTGCCGCGTCTTCGGCGTTCTCAAGAGCCCTCGTAGTCGCCCTCGACTTCTTCTGCTCCGCGTCCTCGTCCTCGTCATTCCCGGCGGCCGTCGTCCGTCCGCGGCGCAACAAAGCGGAAGGCGGTGCAGCGCGCCGGAGCGCGTTCGAGCGCCAGGACGAATGCTCACATAAGTGCGCGTCCTGCGAGCCCTTGCGGCTCCACGCCGAACTCGCCGAACTCGCGAGGATACGTTTTAAATAATCGGCTTGGCTGCCCCCAGTTCTCGGCTCTCGTTACGTGGCGCTTACGTCGGTCGTTAGTTTCCGGCTGGCGGTCGGTCGGTCTGTCGGTCGTTCGACGGCAAATTAGGTTGGCATGCATAATAAAAACGGGTCAGCCGAGGGTCCTGCGGAGCTCGTAATCCGCCCCTGCACTCCAGCAGTTGGCTAACCCGCGCCCGCCCCCGTTTCTCCTTTGTGTGGATCGCGTTTATTAGTTTGCCCTGCACAGGATCACATGGCATCGCATTACGTGGCGCTGCACGCCGTTACGTTACGTTCCGTTCCGTTTCGTTGCATTGCGTTGCGCCACGTTGTGCGCTGAACGGCCGCTCGGCCCCGCCCCAGGCCACGGCATCCTCATTAAAAGCGGTGTGTCGAGAGAAAAAGTTGGCGGAACTTTAATTAAATACAATTTTTACTGCATCTGGCAACCGCAGCCCGGACCCACGGCCCTCGGAGTCCCATCGACAGCGCCGCTGTATTAGTGGATTATGAAAGTCCTCCTCATCTCGAGTCGAGTCGAGTCGTTCCGGATTCGAGGAGCGAAAACTTTTCGGTTTCGATTTATTTCCCCCAGCCTCGCCCTCATGCCTCTCGTGGTCCCCGCCCCGGCCCCGTCGCAAATGGACCCCCGTCCTCGTCCTCGTCCGGCCCAAGGCGCAGCTCCGTCCAGTCGATAATCATCCATCGCCCCGGTCGGGACCCGCCTGCAGTTGGTCCCGCCATTGGCACAGTCCGAGTGGAATCGCAATATTATGCAGATTGCTTGGGGCGGGCTCGGCGAGGGCCCATCAGCGGGGAGGCGGTCGGGGCGTGAGGGGTCGCGTTCCAATTATATTAAGCCATCGAGAGCGTCGTGTGCGCGCTGGTCGCCCCCATCTCATCGCTCATCTCCCACACACAGCCCCACTCGGGTGGCAGCCGACGACTTCTTGCTCTCTGGACGTGTCCGCTGTCCCATCAGCACCGACGTCCTGCTCGGAGCCCCGGCCTCTGGCCATCGGGCGATCGTCTCCGGCGTGGTCCCGACGACACCTCCGTATCGATTTCTGCCGACCCTGGATCGGGCGGAAACCGCAGAACGAGATCGAGAGCGCCGGGCAGTCGTCGAAAATGCGACGACGACTTCGGGATGGGGTTGGGGGAGGGCGGTTGCTCCTTGAATCCAATTGGGGAAACGTCAATCTCGATGGCCTCGCATAAATACTCGCCGATGGCCGTGCCCGATTCGGCAATCGTCGCCCCGCAGGAGCCGGCGAATCCTCGCGGAGTCCTCGACTTCCGGGGAACCCTTCTGGGAGCCTTTATTAGGCGTTAAATTCAAAAGTCACTGCGCACACACACGCACGTACTCCCACACACACACGCCGTCACGGCGGCACAAACACACCCATACAGGCCGAGATAATACCATACATAATTCCCATAATAATAAACATAAAAGGCAATGGATTGGAAAAACTTGTTTCTCTCTGCTCGCGTTTGTCGTCCGTCGTCTGTTTGCGGAAACTTGTCACACACGCCCCCCGCCCACGGCACTTGATGGGTTACTTAAACGCTTTAGTACCGTGGGGGTGGGGCGGGGCATGGGAGAACTGCGAGTCTCTGCCTCGGCCAGAGGAACTGTATTCAGAGCCGCGGCGAGGGTGCCCGGATGGTGGGAGGACGGCGGCGGGCGCCACGCGGTGCGGGGCTGATAAAGTTGTGACTCGCAGCGGGGCGTGGCGGACAGTGGAGGGGCGGCCGGATGGGAGGGAGAAGGTAGGCGGTCGGCCGCCCGACGCGTCGAATCACTCGGAATTCATAAGCGTGTGTCGCCCATCAATTTCGTATAAATCGCAACAACTCTCCGCGCTCCGTTCCAGACACGCAGAGACAAAACTTTTAATATAAAACAAAGCGCACGGCTCTCATGTTGTAATCGCCCTGCTCGCAGTCCCCCTGCCCTCGTGTCCTCCATGAGCGAGTGGCTGGGGATTCGGTACATGTTGCCAGCAGGGAAAACTTTTGCGAAACAATGATTTTTTCCCCAAGGCCCCTCCGCTCGACGGTGTTCGCTGGTGATCGCATTAAAGAGTGCGGCGACTCCTTCGCTCGTGGCCTCAGCCCCTGCCCTCGGCTCCCCTTCGGTTCCCCTGCGCCACCGCCACCGAGCAGGAGTTCGAGCGCCGCCCCACCCTTTCAGTTGCGAACAGCCATCAATCACTGATCTGTGACGGTGCACGGCAGGCGGTCGGGGCTGGTGGGTGCAGCCGGTCGGCTCCCGTTTTATTGTGGAAATCCAATCAAACTTTGGTGTGATTATTTTGTCGTTTTAACGGAGTCGCTCGTCGGAGTCTGGCGTGGGCGGGGAAGGGGACGGGGACCCGTGATGTTGTTGAAGCTTTCAATTGAACTACGGACGATTTGCTAAACGACGCGTTCATCCGAGCAGGGGCCGTGGTCGGGGAAGGGAAGAGAAAGGAACGTGAGTTGTCGAAGTCGCCCTCGTCGTTGTCATACTCGTTGTCAGGAGGGCGGCAGTTGGTGCTTGTCATTTATCGATTCGGTCGACTTCGCCCTCCCCCGCCGTGTCCCTCTCAAGGTTTTAGCGAACTTCCTCAAACGACGACGGTGGATTTTCCTGTCCATGGAGGGGGCCACACGTCGCACCCTCATCGAGGGCGGGTGCCCGAGGACCCCTGGCTTCGACAGCTTCATCAACGTCGCCGCCCGGGAACTGCGCCGTATGCAAATGACCTGGTGAGGCGAATCGAGATCGCGCTGAATAAACCTCGCCTTCCCGAACATATTCCATTGATTTAGTATTTGTCATAGCGAGCAGCTTCTCGGTCATCCCCCTGCCCCCTCTACCTCCGCCGGCACTCCTCCTGACCCCGGTCACTCGCTTCAGCCGCAGCAACCGCATCGATGTCCTTGGACACGCTTCGTTGTCTCCGCCCTCCTCCATTGATTGGCAGTCATTGGCCCTCCGTGGGTGTGGTGTGCGTGTGACCTTACGCACGCACACACTCACGCGGCGTCCCTGCTCTTGCCCGGACCTCCATTCGATTCGATTCGCTTCCTTTCGATCCGTTTCGCTTCAGTCAAAACACATTCGCACATTCGAATGATTTATTCACGATCCTTTGATTTATTTGATTTAACGCGTTTTTGCCAGCGGCCATCGATCCAGGCCCAGTCCGCCGCCGCCCTCTGCTCACTGCCCGCTGGAGCAGCACCCCGGAAGCCCAGCAACAGCTCCCGAAACCTCGGTCGGCGCCTTTCGCTGGGTGACACTCGCTGCGAACAAATTAATTTGATTTATTTGTTTGTGGTTTTCGACCCTCGACCAACGGCTTCAATGGCGATGCCGCTGCCTCTCGGAATCCCTTGCCCCGTGCAGCGCTCTTTTCCTGGTCTCCCTCGGTTCCTGCCTCCCCGCTCCAGGGCGCTGCCATGGAAACATATTGGCGGAGCAGAAAACATTCCGGGCCAAAGTTGCTCGCACGCTGACCACACGGGCTCCGGGCCGGGCGTCGTGGCTCCAAAGTTCGGACACGCCCGCCGCCGGTGAGGGCGCAGAAATCTCGGCGATAATTGAAATTTAACTGGGGATCCGGCCGGAGCCGGTGGGGCCGGCGGGGCAGGGCGGGGGCGCAAAAATCCCGGCAATTTGTATTCAAAAAATGTGTACGGAAATTGTTTTGCGAGTGCGGCGGGAACCGCGGCAACGACGACTCCGTCCTGAGCCCAGGATGCGTGAGGCAATCGTTGTGTTGTTGTGTTGCCATTGTCGTTGTAGTTGTAGTTGTAGTTGTCGATGTCGTTGGCGCTGTCGTTGTCGTTGTAGTTGTCATTGTTATTGTTATTGTAATTGCTGCCGCCGCTGTCTCCGTTGTGGTTGTTGTCGTAACCGGAAAATTCCAACTAATGTTGCAACTTTTTCATCGCTGCCTGCAGTTTGTCGTTGTTGTTTGCTCAAAGTTCCACCTCCACCTCCGTTTCCGGCCTTTGTTGTTGCTCGCTGTGATTCTGCCGAAACCGAGGAGGCAGCGTGTGCGACCGAGCAGAGAGCGACAGAGAGAGAGAGAGAGAGAGAAAAGGAGAGTGAGATGGAGACAGACCATATTTGCTGTGCCATCCTGGCAGAACTGGGTCATTCTCAGGCTCATTTAAAATGCGTGCCGTACAGCGCTCCGTCTACTGCGGCTTTAAACGATAACAACAACTACAGCAGCAGTAACAACAAGAACAACAGCAATAACAAGAACAACAACAACAACTAAATCACCAGCAACAACAACAACAAGTACCCCATCAACTGCGGGAAAGCCCGCAGAAGGACGAACTTGTGCAAAGTCCCAAAAACTTGGCAAGTTTTTGCCCTTCCCGATTCTGCTTCCGCTGCTGCCGTTGTTGTGCGCGGCGTCCTCGCAGGATTCGGACAAATTAAAGTTTCTTCTAAAAATATTTTGATAATTAGTGCGCGCTGCGGGGCGGGGGGGGGGAGAGGGCGGCAGAAACGTGAGTTTAATTGAACGACGATTCTCATAAACGACTCCCCTGCGAGGAGTGGGGAGGAGGAGGGGCAGAGTCGTTTGAGACGGCTGCTCAAATGGCTTCAGACTCGTTACGAGGTGTCCTTTGACACTTCCATCTGTGGCGTCCAGAGGTCGGTCAAGACAAGTAATTCTCTGGCTTTGGCTCGACCAGGGTCCAGTGGAGGCCGGATTTTGTGACCTCAGACATATTTCACGGCAACAGCTTTTGTAACGAGTTCACCACAAGACGAGATGAAACCGCCCTAAGAGGGAACGAAACTGAATCTGTTGGTTTTCCTTTCCTTTTCCATGAGGCGGATCCCTTAGGAATTGCATTTGGCCATCTCGAAAGTATCGCAAAGAATATTGACATGTGGCTTGCACGCCCATCCCAGGAAGAGAAGTCAGTCAACAACGGCTAGTTTGGCCAGGCAAGGGTGGTCGAGGAAGCTCACAAGACACATTCACTTCCACTCAAGTCCTTCGAAGCTGTTACCCACTCTAGGGGCAACTACAAAAGCCATTCAAATGGGCGAGGGGAGAGCGGACAAGTTCACACTTGTTGACCCGAAAGAATCTAAAACGAATTGCATGTACATAAATTCAAAACTCCCACGCGACGACAGGTCAGAGAAGATAGAGAGAAGGACAGGAAGATGGAGCGAGTGTGAGGGCGGCAGCTCCAAGTTAATTCCTTGCTCAAACTCCTGCCGACGTCCGTTAAAAGCGTCCCGCTTCTCGGCGAAGTCTTAGAGTTGTACAAGAGCTGACGACCGAAACTTTTCGCCGAATTTCGTCGTTCGCCATTTCCCTTACATCTGCATTTTCCGGCTTCCGTCGAGCATCCGTTTGCATTCTGTCTCTTCCGCGGCCCCGCCAGCGATGCGAGGATGTGGCAACAGAGGTTCGCCGCCTCGCACGTTACGCAGGACCCTCTCAGGCACATGAACATGCACATGCTTGGAAGCCACACCCAGTTACTGGCGATTCACAGACACTTGCATTATTTACAACACAACTTCTCGTTCGTTCCTCGTGCCCGTCCCCGGCCACGGCTACGGAACCGGACCCGAAATATATGCACACGTATCCACAATACATGCACACTCGGGGAAAGCTCCTTTCGCCCGATGGTGAAACGGAATCCTTCCCAGGGCTCTTCTGCAAATGCGGCTCCCAAGCCGGGTCGAAGGCTCCGCCAGAAGTCACTGTGGGAGTCCGTGTATTTTCCTGGCGCCCTGGAGCCTACGGCGAGCCCGTTATTGCTCAGTTTTCGGCACTACCGGAGCCCGAAATTCGAACACGAATTCGGGAGACGAGAAAAAAGCACTCGAACAGGTACACAAACGCCTTCCGTGTCGAAACGAGGCCAGGCGAGTCGAGTCGAGTCTCTTCGTCTCAGGAGTTTATCAGGTGTTGCGGGCTCGGGGCTTGCGGTGAACTCGAATCCCCCATAATTATTCCTCAAAGAGAGCAGAGGGAGACCCCAGGGTCTTAGCAAGAAATGCACGGATCGCATTTAATTAAATGATATTTTCCGAGCTCCAACCTCCGTCGCCCCACCCGCCCCTCGACGCACCGGCCGAATGGACGGAGTGTCTTCGAAGGAGTAGGAGGCGTCCTCGGGCCGGAGCGTGGCTGGTCCAGGGGCAGAGGACGAGGATGAAACAAGTTTGAAACGAATTTTTCAAAGAAATGCAAGCCATGCACTCAGAGTGAGGGCCCCACACACCCACGCTCGCATTCATCCGTGCATCCATCCATGTATTTGCGCCATTGTCTGCGCTGCGCATTGTCCTGGCCAACTTCCTCGAATTTGCATAATATAATTAGTCTTATGAGCGAACTTTTATCTCCCCTATTGCTCTCGATTGCACCAGCCGCCCCCCAACCCCTGCCCGGCTGCCCGCCCCGGCTGTGTCGAGGGAAAATAACAAGGAAGCAAGAACAAATGAATTTATTTCCTGAAGCTCAAGCCCGGCGCAGGACGCGCGGGCGGCAGAGGTCCCGCCTCCGATCGCCGGCAAAGTACATATGTATGTGTCTCTTTGCATGTGTGCTCGTCTCCGTGTGTCGGTGTGTGTGTGTATGTGTGAGCCTTTCTTAGAGATGCATTTTTGCAAAGTATATTATTTGTTTTTACCCTGCCGAGCTCCTTCGCTGGTAAATGAATTCTCCCCATTAGTTATTTTGATTGCATGTCCTCCTTGTGCTTCCGTCCTCCTCCTTGCCCTCCTCCATGTCCTCCTCTTTGTCTTCTTCCATGTCTTTCCCGATGTCCTCCTCCATGTCCTCCTCCCCCACGCTCTGTGACCAGCCCGTTCCGAAAGCATCCCACCAGATAGTCAGGAGCTATTTGCTAGCTTGCGCAAGTATTTGTTGTTTTAACACAATCTCAGCAAAATATTGAATTCTTTGCCAGAGATGGCGTCGCTCGAGATTGCTTTCTCACCCTCCGACCCCATCCCGAGGCGCCTCCATGTGGTCGCCTTCGTTGCCAGGAATGTTTCATCACTTCCCGCCCACGCTCCAAGGTCGACCACGCGGCGTGGCCCAGACTGATGTCCCAACGTCCGAACGATTTCGCAGTGCAAAGGTCGAAGGTTAGTCCGAGAGGAGGTCGCTACAGACGGAGAAAATGCGAACCCATTCGCTCTTCCTGCACTCAAACACGAAACAACTCATTAGAAATGGAAATTTCAGGCGAGCCCGACTCGCATCAAAGTGAGGAGAATCCTCGAGTTCCTTCCGATTCCGCTTGTCTTCACGACCGAACTTGACTCCTTCGGAAAGAACCTTGCCTGGCCGGAGGTCTCGGGAGGCCGGCGGTGGAAACCATTTGGCTAGGAAAAACTCAGGTGGAGTCGAGTGCACTAGAAGGAGCACAAAGGCCTTTGATGAGCCGCCTGCGCCTCGTCCCTCCCGCCGTTACCATTTCCATCGCCGTTTCTTCCATCGAAGCAGACCCTTAAATGGGAACCTGAGTCCTTCGAGTTCGAATCCCTCTTGACTTCCTAATTCTCTTCCCTAGTCCGAGGCCATTTAGAGGAGGAGCTGCTTCCGACACCTGCTTACTCGAATAAATTCCCCTCAGTTCGACTTGGCAGACTAGTTCTAAATTGCGTTTTCACCCAATTAAGTCCCTGGACTGGCTGCAGTGCAGGAATCCAGCGAATGATGTGGAGTGATCAACCGTGAGAGAACTCCCGAATGCATCGATTGATGCTTCGTGCCAAGGACCGCGCGGATTCCCCGCTCTCTGCACGCGCGATGTGGGGAAACTTGTATAATTGTTTCGTTCGCCTCGGCGGGGGAGGGAGAGGGAAGTCGGGCTTCGGCCCGGACTCTATCTGCCAGACTTTGAAGGCTTCTGATTCCCGCTCTTTGTTTGGCATTAATTAAAAGTTGCGATTCGCACACAACATATAATCAAAGATAAGCCCTAAGTTTGTTTATCTGCGAAGTTTCCCGAACAGTGGGCGGTGGGAAGGCAGCAAGATGAGGGGCACGGGGTAGGGGACAGGGGTAGTTGCAGGGTAATGATCTCATCTTCCGCGCGACTCTAATTATTTGCAAACACACCGGAGAACAGCAATTTATACGAGTTCCCAACAGCGATTCGTTGTCTCTGTAACAACAGAACTCCATCAGCGAGCCGGCAATAATAGCAAATAACAAGAGCAAAGCATAAACATAAACACCAACAATAACACCAACAACCATAACAAATACCACACCAACAAGGACCACAAGAAGAACAACAACAAAACGAAAACGAAAACTAAAATTAAGGCGTATTTGTGCAATTAGAGTATAATTGAAAAGTGTCGAAAGTGAGGAAGTGAAGTGAGGTCGAGCGAGGGCGGAAGCGGAACCGGATGCCAACGACTATGAGGAGTGTGCAACAAGTTGTTATCAGCTCGGCTTCGAAATCCCAACTACAACAACAACAGAAAAATCACCACCAAAGTCAGCCCCACTCCGAAGCCAACCCTACCAGCACAGGCACAAAAGCACGACCACCAGCTCCAGTCCGGACATAGAGACGGAGCGCCAGGCACGTCGGGAAGAGGGGCGAGTGAGCGAGCGAGTGACAGACAGGTTCCTGTGAGCGAGAATAATCAACCGGGATAACGAGGCGCCCATGTTGAATCCGGCAGGATTTGGCAACTCATCGAATTGATTCCGCACTCCATTCGATTCCGACATATCAGCTCGGCTCCCTCGGCGCTCTCGTGTCCTCCGCGCTGTTGCTGCTGCTGCCTCTGCTGCTGCTGGAGGGTTGTAAAACGTCCGTGTGCCTCGTCGACTGCCGTAGCAGTGATGGTGGATCCATTAAAGATCTTCTGGGTTTTAACGAACAGCACCTACTTAGGTGAGTATCGACCCATTCCCTAAATCCACCCTGGACTTCGGTACCCGTGGCCCTGGCTGGAGCCATTCATTACAGTACTTGTCCCCTGTCAATTACTCTCATATTCATAGTCCGTCATGGAGAAATAGCTAGCTCGAAATGTGCTAACAGCAGCGTACCGGGCGTTTGTGTATCATTTCTGCTGGGGATTCCACGGGTTATTACGTGTCCCTTTATTAGGCGGGGCAGGTACACGAACGGATTTCGTCGCAATGTGCCGTAATAAATTCGGGGATGGACGAAAGAAGGAGAGCGTGTAATAAAATTCGATCGCCACGAGACGAGACGACGAGAGAGGGCGACTGGCCGCGATTCGCACTCGGGAGACAGCGACCAGCCCCCGCCCCGCAGTAGTCCTCGGAAGCCGTGGTGCCTGCGAGGACTCTCGAGCGCACGATGGCAATTCATAGAACGAGAAGATGAAAACAAATAAGCAGCATTTAATAAAACGAAATGGATGTAAATATAATATTGCGGAGGGATGGAGAGAGCGGGATCTGTCTCGTGCACAGGGCAATATTGTGTCCTAAATCCTTTTAACGGAAACACGCAGAGGGAGGCGCTGAATTTAATATGCTGCCTGGGAGTGCTAGTAGTCACTCGTCTCACTTACACATGCACACACGGACACACACACACGAGGGCCCCGCACCCCCAGCATGGGAGGGAGTCCGCACACACAAGGACAAGTCCTTGGACGAGGTTCGGGCGGCGCTCCGGGCCGGGGGCCAAACAACGTAACGTAATGTAACGTAACGGAACGGAACTGCCTGTAGTTGCAATAACTAATAACTTTATGGCTTTATGTCGACGGGCGTGGGCGGGGCGGCGACGAGGACGGTCTGTGTTCCAAGTATTTACGTCATTTTCGGCCAGCAACGAACAGGGTCCAGGGTCCGCACTATTTGTTCTACGCCTGAAATTAATATGCGCTCCACTCAGGCGGCCCTGATGGGAGATTTGAGTCGGGACTGCAACGAACCGAGCAAGATTGACAGCGACTCCGACAGCACGGAGCTCGTTCCTTCTTCGCCCCTCTTGGATCCAATTAAATGACGCCAGAAATGCGCCAACATTTGCAGAATCGTTCAATTTACGAAAACCTAGGCGAGCTCTCCGAACCGGCACCATCGAGCATCGTCGGTCGGGCGAGGGACAGAAAGGCGGCGGCGGGAGCTTCGCAGGGAAATTTATGGCCGAGTAATTCGTTATATCATTTCTTCAACATAGGATTTCTACTGTCACAATTCGGACACTTGGACACAGGAAGCTCGCATCTGATTTGCAATATGTGAAACATGCAAAGAATTTGTCTTCGATCCGTATTGCTTTGATGTTTACTCAGGCACATCCACATCCACATCCAAGGCTCCCTTGTCACTGCCCCTTGGTCCACTCCATTCCTATTCCTGCTTCCGCCCAATGCCTCGTACATGCTTTTCGCACAACTCATGCACAGATTGAGAGCGTGTCCGAGATTAGCCGACATCTCTTGATCTGCTCTTTTCCATTAGGCAGCGCCTCCAAGCGTCCTTGATCATCAGGCCATCAGTGCGAACGAATCGGAATCGAACGTCTTGCCTGCGTCCACTACGTCGGCCATTGTCCGTGGTGGTGACCGTTCGTCGCTTGGCGCCAAACGACGGTACCACCCTGCCACCCTTGGCTCCCTCCGACAGTGACCTCTTTCCATGGGCTCAATTCGTTTCATGGGCGTGGCCTCGATGGCGTTGACGAAAGCCGGTATCGGCACAAAAACACAGATTACATTACATTACATTACGGACCCAAATACACAGCTACAAATGCTCGCCCCTGTCCTCGCCGTACTCGAGTACGCTTTTTAATGCCGTTTCACGGCGCGGTTCCGGAGCCGGCTGCCTACTTGCGCCGCTCTCGACTCGTAATGAACAACACTCTGGGGAGTTCCCGATGTTTTTACGATCCCTCTGACATGATAACGACAGTGACTTTTGCGCGTGTGGCGGCGGTGGGTCGGCCGACGGACGACGGATGAGACCGAGGGAACTCGTGCGGCTCTGCGAGTCGAACTCGTCGAAAGTCGATGAGTTCGTTTTTTAATTAACCAGAACATTTTTTAGCCGGACTCCGCTTCGGCTCGTTAAAATTTCGAGTCGACAGTTAAGGGCGTATGGCGAATCGACGACGCGGATCCAGCCCCAGATCCCGCCACGGATGACTCGACACAGCTCAGCGCTGGGAATCCACAAAGGTCCGTGCGGAGTCGATCTCGATGTCGTCGTCTCTCGGACAAGTGAATTTAAAGAGCTCGGCGCCAGTTTTAATTGCGGTTCCGGTTCCGCGGCGAGACCCGCCGTCGCTGGAGTTCATCACGTCCCGGCTACAAAGCCGTTGTTGTTGTTGTTGCTGTCGCTGATGTTGTTGATCTTATTATTGTTGTTGCGCATCTCTCATTTATTATAATTTTCGCTTAAAATTTAAAAGGGACGAAATTAAAATGCGACGGTGAAAAAGGACACCAAGACTGAGAAATATTTGTCAAGTCATCAGCAGAAAATATCCCGCTGCCCGGAGTCGATCTGTCCGTGGCCCTCGTTCTTGTTTTCTCGCTGCTGTTCTTGTTGTCGTACTTGTTTTTCGAGGCAGTGTTGTTGGCCATTCGTGTTACTTTTTAATTACAAGAAAATACAATACCTCGACCTTCCGCCCCCACCCGCCGCTTTGCGGGCCGCGATTCTGGGCGCGCGAACGTGTTTGAGTGGCCCGAAAGCTTTTAAGCTTAATTAACATTTTAACATTTGCGCTTTATTGGCGAGGGTGGGGTGGCAGTGGCGATGGTGGCCGTGCGGCATGCGGCGATGACGGCACAGCCATCGACTTCGATGACAGCGCAGGCCGGCGGAATCCATTACGCAAAAATTGAAAATCTGCAATTTATTTCAATTTAAGAGGCCGGAGTCACCGAGGCCCCGCGAAGAACTGAGGCCGCTGCTCGGTCTCTCCTCTGTCCCCGGGGTCGCGCATACTAAATGCATTATTGGGCAACAAACACAAAGGGGACAGATTAATATTTTCCCCATCAACAAGGCCAACACGAGGCACAGGAGGCGGCCGTGTCGAAAAGACAACGATTTACCTGGAAAAGGGACGACAGGTCCAAGGGAAGAACGGAAGGCGCACGGCCCGCGTTGGCTGAAGGATTTTAAGAGCTGGCAAAGCATACTCTAGAGACGAAGGAGGAATTAATGAGTAAAGAATAATAAATAAAGGACGGAACAAGTGTACGATTCCAAATCTTTTGCATACCAAATCGTATCTTCCTTCTAAGATTTCAACCAGAAGCTTGGGGACAAATTTCCCTTTTGCTCCTGTATTCAGAAAGTGAACAAGGAGCCAACACCGTCGCTTCCACCGTGTCCAGTCGCTGCCAAACGCCGCTCAAATCAAAACAACCAGAGCCCAAATAATCAGAGCGCTAAAACGTGGTCATAATTCGGGGATTCCTGCGTCGGGATGAAAGTCTCGCGTTCATTGAAGCGACAAACGAATTCGAAACCCCTGCGCGAGCAGGTGCCCACTAGGTGAGGGAATCCAGTGGCAAAAGGATTCGCGCGAACTCACGCGGCAGACAGGCAAAAGAAATCAGGGCCGCGAGGGTCCGCGACGGACTTCCACGCAATTTCAGGGTGCAGCGAGCTGGTTTTATTTGGGTTACTGGCGCGGTTCGAGCGGCTCGAGGGGAGCGGCCGGCTCTTTGTCTCCGGCCCGGGCGGTGGCAATCTAGTTCCCGGACGCCAAGACGCAGACGAACTGCTCAACGTGGTGCGACAGCGATCCGGACGATCCCAGCAACGTCGGACGACGACGGCAGCCGCACATCGGGCAACGGGCGACGGGCGACAGGGGACACAAAGGACCGACGACAACGGCAAAGACAAAGGACGTTAAAAATGTTTGCGATGTCATTCGGAAAATTCAGGTTACATGCTTTGCATGCCTCCGAGCGGCGCTGCACCCAGCCAGCGGGTCCTTCGAGGCAAAGTTTGGTGTAATGAAAAATGCGAGAGGACCAGATCTGGCAACACATAAAGCAAGTCGACACGACCAGAGCCGGCTGACGGAAACGCAGCGAAACAAAACAAAACGACGGGGAGGCAGTGGAAAACAATTCATAGAAGTTGCCATGCGAAAGTTTAATTGGAATAGTTGCCAATTTCACTGGGAACGCAGCTTAAATTGATATTGAAGCCACGACATGCATTTCCGGTCTCTCGGCGTAATTAGTGGGTGCCCGGGACACAGCAGCGGAGCCGGAGCCAAATGCGATTGGGAATTTGTTCGAGGGCCGCCGGAACAGCTTGCGAAACAGCGCTGCAGGCGACGGCCTTGGGTCCTCGCGGCGCCCTTGCCGAGGACTTTGAGCCGGTCGCACTTCCCGTGGCGCTTGCTCCAACCGCATGCGACCTAAAACGCCCTTCCTCACGGGAAGGTGCGGGACGCGGCGTCCACCCGGCCCCGGAGCCGTGGCCTCTAATGGAATATGCAGAGCGCCGGCCGACGACCAAACCGAAGGCTGAGACCACCCAGAGTACTCAAGTCAACAAGTTGGAATCATGCATTCTTCTGCGAGGACGGAAGCAAAGGGCTGCAGCCGGGTTTCGTCGACGTCGAGGAACGAATTATAATTCTCGCATTTCCACACCTCCGGCCCGGCCCGTTGCCGACGCCGATGTCGGCTCGAGCACCACCGACTGCAGCAGGTAATCCTCGGCAGTTAAGTTTGAATTTAAATCCAACAAAGTTAGTGAAAGCTTTCCAAGGACAGTCGAGTGCGAATTCATTTGTGCAGCGAACAACTTCGCTAATGCATTTCGGATTTGGAAATAAACGCAACAACTGGGAGAGAGCTAAGAGAGAGCGACGGCAGCAATTCCATTGGGCTTACGATCCCCGGTGCCCGGCCCGCGCTTCCTCATTCCACGCCTGCCTGCCAGCCAGCCACCTGCTAATGCGCGCCCTCCTCCGGCCGCCTGCTGGCTCCGGAGCCTCCGAACGGGTGCCCGGAATTTGCATAAAATTCATAAATACACTCAAGGGGAGGGCAGGCGAGGCAGACCTTCGACTACTGACTGTATTAGCAGCGGTGGCAGCCGCATCGGGCCGGGAGCGCGGGGCGACCCCACATCCGCAAAGACATTAATTCAAACTAAGGGGAACTTTCGAAGGCCTCGCCTACTCCTCTACTCTGTGTCGATTCCCACCGGAAACGACTCTCGTGTGCAACCCCCGGTCCTTGCCAGGCCCCGCAGTGGCTGCCGTGTACCCCGGACTCCGGTGTACACATTGGCAATAGAATGGAAGCCGTCTCAGGTGTCCGTATGTGGCATCCATTCACTTGTGGAGCGGGACGCGGACGAGGAGCCCCACTTGGTTATGACGATGATGAGAATGACGAGGATGCGGCTGTGCCATCCATCACAAGTGCCGCGTCGGGAGCGGACGCGACCGATGGACGAACCGACCCAGACGTCGGACGATCCGCCAAGAAGCGCAGCCAACGAGCACATGCAGAGATGAATCCTTCTCAGATTCCAGCAAAGCCTCAAAGTGAGCCAGTTGTGAGATCCGCTTAGCAAAGGAGAAGGATCCGCTTTGCCAGGATTATCGGGTCATGAATATTTTAAGAACTCCAAACTTCGCTCAAATGTTGGCTCCGCCAAGTCAGAGAGCGAAGGGAAAAGGAAGGGAGGGGCGGGATGGACGGCTCCGCTGCACTTCGATAATTTGAAAAATGCATAAAATAAATACATGCACGAATTCAATCTCTGAGATGGAAACAAATTGAAAAGATTTCGCAACAACAGCTCACAACACACTCGCACATCCATCCATCGCTCCTTCCTACCATCCTGCTGAGGAGCAGGCGAAATCCTGCGTCCTCACGGCTCGCTGGCTGGATGGTTGGTTGGCGCAGGCGGACGTGAACACAAAGGGTGGGGAGGATCCTGACTGGCAGCCAGATCGAAAGACAGACAGACACGTGCAGTTTGCATGCGATAGGGAGAGCGATAGCGATGGAGAGAGAGAGCTGCTAGGAGCTGGAGGATATTAACAAAGTTTATCAACATATTTTTCTAGCATTTGCCAAAGTTGCGGCCCGTCTCCGTTTCAGTCCCCGGCCCGGCCCCGGCCCCGGACCCGGTTTCCGTCACCTGCCCCGCCCATTCGAAAGCACGTCGACGACGATGCCGATGACGACGACGCCGATGACGATGATGATGATGAATCGGGCTCGGGACGGGGCACGGCGTGCCCTGTTGTCGTTGGCGGGCGTCGTGATTCCCGACGCTGCTCCGTGCAGTGCATCACAGGCACGCCCGGATTTGCACAGCAACAGCGCAGCCCCCGCCGACTTTCCCCCCGTCCCTCGCCGATTCAATCTGCCCCCAGCTGTTCTCGCAACTTGTCTGCCTCGATTGTGTGCGAATGGGTTTCGCACGGTGCGGTCGGGCGGCCGCGGGATGGGGCGGGCGCCGTCTCTTATCGACGCGCAATTTCGGGTGGGTGGCAGGAGGGCAGGTTGGCAGGATGGCAGAAAGACAGTGAGGATGGGGGGCTGCAGGTTTAATTATACAAAAACAACGATGTCGTCTGTCGTTGCAATTTAATTATTTTAACACAGAGCAAACGCACGATCGCAGATGAATCGCACGCCTTTCTGGCCATTAAGCCCATCGTTCAAAAGTTAATTAATTATGGATGTCGTTATGAAGCGCTTTATGGCGTGCCTGACGCCCGACTCCGGATGATTCTGGTGCCGATTGAACTCAGATTAATTGCTTCCACCATGTCCGCTCATTCCGCACACTCACTGTCTCCCTCTCTCCGTTTTTCTCTCTTCCTTGTAGTTACTAAATTTGTGCGCATTGGTATCGCCGACAAGAACGACTCGCCGCCGTACTTCGACAGGTTCCTCTACGAGACTGAGATCGACGAGAATGCCGAGCTCCAGACCACAGTCCTCACAGTCAACGCCAAGGACCACGATGAGGGTGAGTGTTTGTTGCTCAAAATTAAATTGTATTTCGCACGAATAATTGCGAGGACCGACGGCTCATATGGCTCCAAGGGAAACTGCTGAACTGATCGATCCAGAATCGTAAGGCGGGATCCCCGATTTCCCAAATCGAAAATCCTCCGGCGGGCCGCTGTGACCTCCTGTGACCTCCTTGGGCTTCGCATTCGGTGCCCGGCTGAGGCTCGCAATTTCTACGCAATTAGTTACACCCCCAATAAAGCACTCGGCCGGGTCCTTTCAGATGGAATCGGATGCGGGAGAGAGACAGCTGCTGCTCGAGGCCCGGGCAAATGAAATGGCGGCGACACAGGGTCTCCGGGGTCGAGAAGAAAACAACTTCCAGACATTAACCCAAATAGAAAAACACTAAAGCAAACACGAGACGAGACGAGACGAACGCGAAGACGGCGATCCAAAAGACAAAAGATGGGAAGGAAAACAAAAAGTTCTCTGCTCTGTTCTTTGGAGCGCTTGGAATTTATGAGCGAAAAATTATTTATTGCACGAATCTTTAAATATCCCTAATGCCTTGCCATGTAATATATGCGAAAACCCCTCTCACATACGAACACATGCTCACTTGGGGAGCACACACAGCCACACACCCTCTGTCTGAAAGGGAGGCATCAGAGCGAGATACGCCCTTGCCAAAGACGGACGTTAGGGTTGTGACGCGCTTGGCAGCCGCTCGGTTCGCCGACGAGGGGCGGGATCCGACTTTCGTGGCGAAATGGGCGAACGTGCTTCCTGGCATGCGAGCGCGTTCCCCCTCTTTTAATTAATTTATTATCATTATCGGCAACGAGGTAGCCAAGTGCTACGAGGGCTCGGGGAGCCAAAAAAGGGCCCGTTAACACACGATTCGCCATCTGACGCCAAATTCGGCCAGATTGCACAGACCATAGACATCCTAAAAGCCATGAGTGCCTTCAAGTAACTCTTCGCCTAAGATCCTGTAGGCATAGCAAACTTGTCGTATCGCTTTTATAGCAGAAGAGAGACGAATACAATTATTACGACGACCCCCACTTCGAGTTCGGAGCTGTCCAGGATCTCAACCGCCCCTCCGAGAGGACTTAGAGATGGGATATCGCAGGTCGGGAGCAAAAATATAAAGGAACGTGAATGAAAAGGTATGAAAAGGCAAGAGCCAACACCCTTCCCAGGCGGAGAAACTCTGCTCTTATTGCATAATTGTGTTCCTCGAAACACCATCGCAGGAAATTAAAATCACTCGCATTTTATTGGCCCTGAAATGTTCAAAGCAGAAGTGCTGAAGCCAAGAAGAATATCCGAAGCCATGGGAGGCCTTTGGGGTTGACTCAAGCACACGCTCGGTCTGCAGATTCTTTTCTCCATGTCGTAGGGAGCTGACATCTGTCGTCAACGACCTCCTACCCCAAGCTAGACACAAGCTGACATGACGAACATTAGCGAGGAGAGGGTTTGCGCCCCATTTAGGACCTTCTGTCAGACTGCACCCTCGATCTGCGAAGGGTACGTTCCATTGGCATATCGTCTTCGAGGAAAGCTGCCTTTCCGGGAATCCCACGTATCGCAATGTGCTAAAAGCACGCTCATTTGGATTGATTTCTAACGAGAGAGAGTTAATTAAATTCCCAAACTTTTCATAGTCCCATTAGGCGGCGCCCCTGTGCTCCTCCCGTTGCCCATCCACCCACACGAGACTGACTGTTTGTTGGAATCCAAGCATTCCTGGGCGTGGAGCACATTCCTCCTTGTAATACGACTGCCATATGAGCCCGGTCATTTGATTAGGGCCTCTTGACTCTTGACTCCCGCGACTTCGAAATTTCCCTTTTGATTTGCAGCCCCGAGCATTCGATACCAGATCACAGGCGGTAACATAGGCAATGCCTTCGGCGTACGGAACACGACGGGAGCGATCTTCATCGCCAGTCCGCTGGACTACGAGACCAGACCCAGGGTGAGTACACACATTGCATGGCAGCGGCAAACAAGCTTCCCCTAACCCCCTAGCAACTTCCGATGTGGTTCCACCAAAGGAGCTGGGCGCATTCAATTGAAGCTCCCTTGAGGTCGCGGAGCGGCGAAAGAGCAGTTCACAAAAAAGCATTTCGAACGAACAAACGCGAATCCGAACGCATCAGAGGACCAGACAGATGTCGACGCTGGGAATTGTTTGTTTCTCGGGAATTTCGCTTGCATAATGTTATGCGTTCTTCTGCAGCCGCGAACCCTTCGAATTCTCCCTTTTACGACTTTTTGCTGTTTGCTCTCGAGAAGCGGAAACATCTAAAAGTGCGGGACTACAGACTGAACATGTGCAGCGCAGTCAGTCACGCAAAGTGCTATCGAAGACAGGCTGCGCTTCTTTCGACAGACATGGAAGCATGTCCAACACGACGTCGGCGGATGCGCACTTGCACAACACATTTGCACCAGCAGGAAGTCAGACATGTTTTCGCCATGTCTGTGCGGGTGTGTGCGAGTGCATTCGGTTTGTTTGCGAGCAGCGGAGGAACCGGAAACGGAAACTTGCTGCCGACTCCCGCTCTACAAATGTTTTCACAACTACAATGTTTCATCCTGCCCTCCTTCGGCTCTGCCCAGACCCTTTGAGGCGGGCTCGTCGCATCGACTATTAACTTGGAGCGTCGCGAATTCCACTCATTCATCTTTCTTGCTTGCTTTCTTGTCTCTCTTCCAGTACGAGCTGCGACTGGAGGCCTCCCGCAACCGCAAGACCAACTACACCACCGTCGTCATAAATGTGCGCGACGTCAACGACCACCCGCCGGTCTTCGACCGCCAGACCTACCGCACCCAGATCACCGAGGAGGACGATCGCAACCTGCCCAAGCGAGTCCTGCAGGTTCGTAACGGACACCTAGGTGGGAGTAGGTGTTCTACAGCCCATTGCGGTCGACGAAAGAGCTGCTCATTTCGACAGAGCGGTCGTCATTTGACCCGGAGCTTGAGTGGGTCGTAGTTTGAGGGCTGTCAATTGTTTCCCGCTGACATTGTAAGCGGGTGTCGGACGCGGCTTCGAACAAAGGGTCGAATTATTAATCTGAAATATTGTTATTTTGCACATGGTTCGCGTGTCAAAAGGCGCGGCGGTAATTACTCGAGGTCAAGTCCGTGTTAATCCGCTCGACACCTGTCGAACAACAGTTCAACGAGCCATTGGCATGCACTCCTCAGAGGTGGGGCGGGGTCGGGGGATTGATTCAGTCCGACTATGATGATGGCTTGTGGTTATGGAGAAGGATCAGAAGATACTCTGGGCCATGGTAATGTTTTTGTCACTCTTTCAGGTCATCGCCACCGATGCCGACGTCGACCGGCCGATGAACATCGTCTACTTCCTCACCGGTCAAGGCATCGACCCCGACAACCCCGCGAACAGCAAGTTCGACATCAACCGCACCACCGGCGACATCTTCGTACTCAAGGTAAGGCTACGAACGGCTAAAGTTTTGTTCATAAAGCATTCCGCGATGTGTCTGAAGTGCATCTCATTAGCGCTGGAAAGTTATGAGCTCCGAACTTCTGTTACACTTGAAGTTTTGGCAACCAGTCCTCCATAACGGTTGCGTAAATAAACGTCAGTCATATCCGTCTATCTGTCTGAATGACTGTGTGTTCTTGTGTCTGTCTGTTGGACTTGTTTGAATAAACCACTTAACGTTTCGAAACTTTCGTCGTACGAGAAAACATTCCCTCTTTTCCCGAAATGAACTCTACGGATTCTTAAAGAGCATGATATGCAGACACATTAACCCTTTACGTCATCAGATATGATGGGGGACCAAAACATATGGGGTTCAGTCACCCCGAGAATCACTAAAATTCGCCCCTATCATTCTCTTATCTGGAGTATCATGTCACAAGGCTCGGACTTCAAAGGGAAAGGATTCCAATCCACAGTGTGGATTAACCTCCTTGTAGAGGATTGGAATATCCATAAAAGGCAGAACCATTGTGTTCCGGAACACTAACACCAGCACAACACAAAATCCGTCAATCCACTGGAGGAGTAATGTTTTCAGCAAATCCTTCAACATATCTACACGTCATTCCGCCGCCTCCTCCCGGCCGCTCGCTCGCTCTGGCGGAGTGTTGGCCTTGTTTTATATGCTTTCGGAAACACTCAGCTCTTGTTCAGTCTATCAAATAAAATTTTAATCTTCACTCGAGTTTTAGGAATGAATGTATGTATGAACTCCCCCACTCCCTGCCGAGTGCTTTTGCATCCGCTGCGGTCGAAGACTCCGAACCGACCCTCCACAGTTTGTGGGGGGCCGGCAGTCGGCAGTCGGTAGTCTGCAGTCTCCTAATTCGTGACAATATTTTTGCACATTGCCAACAAATTTGGATGAAATATGCACTGCGCCACGCGCCAGGACATCCACTCGGCTGCACCATCGCCCGCATGCGGCCGCTCGCTGCAGTCGAGGGGCTGTCACCAGCTGAAACACGAAGCAGTTCGCCGTGACAAGGCGGCCACTCCTTTTCCCTAGGCGTCCGACCCTTCTCTTCCCAACTCGCTCAGTCGTTAGCTTGAATTCAAACGGATTCGAAGGGACCCCCTCATGACCCAACGATTTGAAAGGAACAAAACTATCCTAAATTTAATCTCGCCCTCGGCGATTAATTCGTACGCCGTTGCCATGATCCTTTGTTGCCGTTGCAGCCTCTGGACCGGGACCAGCCCAATGGGCGTCCACAGTGGCGCTTCACCGTGTTCGCCCAGGACGAGGGCGGCGAGGGTCTCGTCGGCTACGCGGACATCCAAGTGAATCTCAAGGACATCAACGACAATGCCCCTCAGTTCCCACAGGGCATCTACTTCGGGAACATCACCGAAAACGGCACGGCCGGCCTGTCGGTGATGACGATGTCGGCCGTCGACTACGACGACCCGCACGAGGGCACGAACGCCAAGCTGGTCTACTCGATCGAGAAGAACGTGATCGAGGAGGAGACGGGCTCGGCCATCTTCGAGATTGAGCCGGAGACGGGCGTGATCAAGACGGCCGTCTGCTGCCTGGACCGCGAGCGCACCCCCGACTACTCGATCCAGGTGGTGGCCATGGACGGCGGCGGTCTGAAGGGTGAGTTCTTCCCACATATCTCGTCCTTTAGTTCTCCTAATCACTACATCCGGCACAGGAACGGGCACGGCCTCCATCCGCGTGAAGGACCTCAACGACATGCCGCCGCAGTTCACCAAGGACGAGTGGTTCACCGAGGTGAACGAGACCAACGGCACCTTCATCCCCGAGACGCCCATCCTCACGGTCACAGTCCAGGACGAGGACGAGACGAACGTCTTCCAGTACAAGATCGTGCCGAACAGCGGCTTCGGGGCCGACAAGTTCGCGATGGTGCGCAACAGCGACGGCACCGGCTCGCTGAAGATCATCCAGCCGCTGGACTACGAGGAGCCCATGCAAAGCAGCGGCTTCCGCTTCCGCATCCAGGTCAACGACATGGGCGACGACAGCGACGGCGACAAGTACCACGTGGCCTACTCGTGGGTCGTGGTCAAGCTGCGCGACATCAACGACAACGAGCCGCACTTCGAGCGCGACCACATCGAGGTCGCCATCTACGAGGACACCAAGGTGGGCACGGTGCTGGAGCAGTTCAAGGCCACCGACGCGGACCAGGGCGGCCAGAGCCAGGTCAGCTACAAGATCGTGCGCGCCTCGAACAAGCACCGCCAGTTCGCCATCAGTCCCAAGGGCGCCGTGAGCATCCAGCGGCTGCTCGACCGCGAGACGGCCGACCGCCACCTGATCCGCGTGCTGGCCATCGACGACGGCTCGCCGGCCCGCACGGCTACCGCCACCCTGACGGTCATCGTCAAGGACGTCAACGACAACGCGCCGGAGTTCTTCACCGACTACCGGCCCGTTCTGCCCGAGAACGTGTCGCCGCGCAAAATCGCCGAAGTCCGGGCCAAGGACGCGGACGACCGCGCCAGAGGCAACACCGGCCCCTTCCAGTTCCGCATGGATCCCATGGCCAGCGACGTGATCCGGTCCAGCTTCAAAGTGGAGCAGGATAAACGTAAGTATTTCCGCTGCCAATCGGTGGGCGGTCCTTCGGCGATGTGGTGGGGTCGAGGTCGCTGCCGGAACTCATTCCTTAATCAATCACAAGCGGGCGTCGGCGAATCCCTTCCGAACCCCAAACCAGTTTGGGGAGAGTTGATCCCATGCTCTCACTTTGTGTTCAAGAGTCGACCGTAGGTGTGGGATTTGATTGCCTGCCAGCCGTTGGAGGACTCGTTCAATTATGTATGTGACACCTCGTTTACAGCCTCAGCCCATTGCAGCGTCGACATGCTTTGACTCGTACAAGAATTAATTTGTATTCCCTCCCCCTCTCTCTCTCTCTCTCTCTCTCTTTCGATCTCGCTCGGTGTGCTGCCCCTCCAATCCGTCGACATCAACAATCGCCAATCGCCCACACGCGACGTACGTGCTCCGCCCCTCGACTTGATCATAACACGGGGCCTCCGCACAGGCGCGGACAATGGCAACGGCATCGCCATCGTCTCGTCCCTGCGGCCCTTCGACCGGGAGAAGCAGAAGGCCTACCTCATCCCCATCGAGATCAAGGACAACGGGTCCCCGCCGATGACCGGGACCAGCACCCTGACCGTCATCATCGGCGACGTCAACGACAATAAAATGCTGCCGGGTGCGAAGGACATCGTCGTCTACAACTACCAGGGCCAGTCGCACGACACCCAGGTCGGACGTGTCTACGTGTACGACCTGGATGACTGGGACCTGCCGGACAAGAAGTTCTACTGGGAGGCGCAGGAGCATCCGCGCTTCAAGCTCGACATCGACACGGGCCTGCTGACGATGCGCGCGGGCACGCGGCGCGGTCGGTACCAGCTGCGCTTCAAGGTGTACGACCGCGAACACGGCCAGGTGGACGTCCCGGCCAACGTGACGGTGGTCGTGCGCGACATCACCCAGGAGGCGGTCGAGCAGTCGGGCTCGATGCGCTTGGCCGGCATCAGCGACGAGGACTTCATCCGCGTCTGGAGCTACGAGGAGCATAAGCTGGTGCGCTCGAAGCTGGAGCGCTTTCGCGACAAGTTGGCCGAGCTGCTCTACACGGACCGCGGCAACGTGGACGTGTTCAGCGTGCAGCTGAACAAGGCCGGCCCCGTCCTCTCCACCGACGTGCACTTCGCGGCCCGGTCGAGCAGCCAGCAGCCGGCCTTCAAGGCGGTGCGCCTGAACGGCATCGTCCTGATGCACCGCGAGGAGATCGAGAAGGAGGTGGGCCTCAACATCACCATGGTCGGCATCGACGAGTGCCTGCACGAGCAGCTGCACTGCGACGGCTCCTGCTCGAACCGCGTGGAGGTCAACCGCACCCCCTATACGGTAAACGCCAACAGGACGGCTCTGGTGGGCGTGCGCATGGACATCGCGGCCGAGTGCGTCTGCCAGGCGAGGGACTTCGCGCACAACGAGACCTGCCGCTCCTTCCACTGCTTCAACGGCGGCCGCTGCATCGAGACGCGCACCGGCCCGAAGTGCGTCGCCTGCCCCGTGGGCTACAACGGGCCGCGCTGCCAGCAGAGCACGCGAAGCTTCCGCGGCAACGGCTGGGCGTGGTACCCGCCCCTGCAGCTGTGCGACGAGTCCCACCTGAGCCTGGAGTTCATCACGCGCGAGGCCGACGGCCTCATCCTCTACAACGGCCCCATAGTTCCTCCCAAGTCGGGTGAGCCCGTGCTGCGGGACTTCCTGGCCGTGGAGCTGGAGCAGGGCTACCCGCGCCTGCTGGTCGACTTCGGCTCCGGGACGCTGGAGCTGCGCGTCAAGACGAAGAAGACCCTCGACGACGGCGTCTGGCACCGCCTGGACCTCTTCTGGGACACCGAGAACGTGCGCATGGTCGTCGACTTCTGCCGCACCGCCGAGGTCTTCGAGCAGGAGGACGGCTCGTCGCCCGAGTTCGACGACAACTCGTGCCAGGCGCGCGGCCAGATCCCGCCCTTCAGCGAGAGCCTCAACCTGAACGTGCCGCTGCAGCTGGGCGGCCTCTACCGGCAGCACTTCGACCAGTCGCTCTACCACTGGCAGTACGCCTTCACCTCGAAGGGCTTCGACGGCTGCATCCGCAACCTGGTCCACAACTCGCAGCTGTACGACCTCGCCTTCCCCGCCCTGGCGCGCAACAGCTACCCGGCGTGCCCGCAGACGGACGAGGTGTGCCTGAAGAGCGAGCACACGGCGCGCTGCTGGGAGCACGGCAACTGCGTCGCGAGCCTCGTGCAGGCCAAGTGCCACTGCCAGCCCGGCTGGACGGGCCCCGTCTGCAACATCCCCACCATCCCGACCACCTTCAAGCAGCAGAGCTACGTCAAGTTCGCCCTCAGCTTCGAGCCGGACCGCTTCAGCACCCAGCTCCAGCTGCGCTTCCGGACGCGCGAACAGCACGGCGAGCTGCTCCGCGTTAGCGACCAGCACAACCGGGAGTACGGCATCCTGGAGCTCAGGGAGGGCTTCCTGGTCTGGCGCTTCAACCTGAACTCGATGCGGCCCGAGGAGCAGCTGCTGACGCTGAGCGCCATCGGCGTCGATGACGGCCAGTGGCACGTGGTGCGGGTGAACCGATTCGGGTCGGCGGCCATCCTGGAGCTGGACGGCGGCGAGGGCCGGCGCTACAACGAGACGTTTAATTACGTCGGACACCAGTGGCTCTCGATCGACAAGCAGGAGGGCGTCTACGCCGGCGGCAAGGCCGAGTATACGGGCGTGAAGACCTTCGAGGTGCAGTCGGACTTCCACCGGAGCTGTCTGGACGACATAAGGTGAGTGCGAAAGCGTCTTCTCATCCTGTCGCCTTCTGCCATGGTCGGAGGCTTGTTTGGCCGGGCGGCCAGCATGTTTGCTGCTCCGGCTACATGTTAATCTGTGAATCTTCCATTTCGATTTTCCACCCAGACTGGACGGCAAGCACCTGCCGCTGCCCCCCTCCATGAACGGCACCCAGTGGGGACAGGCCACCATGGCGAGGAACCTGGAGCGCAACTGCCCCTCGAACCGGCCCTGCTCGAACGTCATCTGCCCGGACCCCTTCGACTGCGTCGACCTGTGGAACGAGTACGAATGCACGTAAGTGATTTTCGCTGGTCTGGGCTGCTGCAGGACCCAGGTATGTCGCCTGGATGTCGGCTACTCTGCGAATTCACTCGACATGTCCGCATGTTTACGACTCAATAATCCTCGGCAAGAATGTTGCTTGCGTCGTCCTCCTCCGCCTTCGGCTCCCATCTGGCCACCCAGTCCTGACCACGATTTAAGACTCAATAGGTCAATAGGACGGCCCTCGGCTGCCCAGTCGTCCGGGACAGTGGGCTAGGGCGCCGTTGGCTCGACCACTAACCGTGCTTGAGTTACTACTACACGTCGTCCGAACTGTTTCGCTTCAAATTGTCGCATTCGCTGCGCGTGGCCACGCCAGGGCTGCTCCACGGCTGCTGGTGAAGAATTTAATCAGTTTCCCACCGTTGCCCAGGCCGTGTTCGCATAATAAATTTTCCATTTCTGTTTTCCACAATTTCCTGCTCCCAATCTCGTTACCGCTCGCTGCCACTCTGCATCCACATTCTCTCGGCGAAGGATTTCATTGCCGGCAAGCCCTTCGTGGCAACAGTGGTCCAGTGGCTCTTAAACCATGCCCTTCCGGGGATTGAATCCAGTGCCGTCGGAACCGGGGAACCGCCGAAATAGTTTACGGACGCTGTCGCCTGAATTCCATTCTCCCATTCTTCTAACGACTCCCTTCTCTCTCTCTCCCTCCTCTTCGGAACAGGTGCAGCGAAGGACGCGTCATGTCAGCCGACACCAAGGGCTGTGTGGATCGCAACGAGTGCCTGGACATTCCGTGCCTCAACGGAGCCACCTGCATCAACCTGGAGCCGCGCCTGCGGTACCGCTGCATCTGCCCCGAGGGCTACTGGGGCGAGAACTGCGAGCTGATGCAGGAGGGCCAGCGCCTGAAGCTGAGCATGGGGGCGCTGGGCGCCATATTTGTCTGCCTGATTATTATATTGAGTAAGTACCACCGGGTCGGGATGGGGGTCGTGGACGGTGGACGGTGGACCGTCGACTGTGGGCAGGTCCGCTCCATCACTGCGTATTTATTTGCATTCGCTACGGAAAGCGGCTTACCGAGTGTTTTCTCCGGATTACATGCAAACCCTATTTGTGATTTAGTGGTACAGCTGTTCCGCCCTCCCGCTGTGGTTGTTGGTTGGTGGACTTTTCAGTCGTGGTTGTTGTTGGTTTTGCTGTAATGCCTGCACTCATTTTTAACCAATTAAGCACGACTGTCGTTTGTTTGGGTGCGGATCGCCGCATTGTTTTGTCTCCCTCTCTCTCTCTCTCTCTCTCTCTCTCTCTCCACGGCATTAAGAGCTTAAACTTCCGTTCGCGCAAATTCCGACTTGATTCCGATATCGATGTTATTAATCCGCTCCTAATGTGGTGCGGAGCGGACCCGCTAATTGGCAATTGAAGCTGCGTTCCGGCCAATGCGAGGCCTTGAGGACTCCCGAACTCCACGCGAACGGAGGTCTTGATGACGCGGTCCTTTAAGCACCCCACACCCTACGTTATTGTTATTATCGATGTCGTCGGAAAACCCAATTCGACGCTGAGCTGATACAGTGTACCGTGTACAACCTCCTACTTCGAGCGTCTAAACAACCTCTGAATCAGACGACTATTAACGTCTGTCTGTGTATCTACTTGTCTGCTTGCCCGCTGGTTTCCACCCTCTGCTTTCCTGTTCTGCTCTGTCCGACGACGGGGATTTATTTACCCGGCGCGCCCACATCGGGCAGTGATAAATGCGAGCACATTCCCCACTAATTATTATTTGGGTCCTTCGATCACTTACGCCCACACCGCCCGAGTCGACCGCGGCTCTCGAGTACCGGGCAGGACAAGCAGCGAAGACAGTGCTCGGGCGAGGGATACAAAGTTTTATTAAGTGAAAATTAAGCTGGACCCGGACCGCTGGAGAGGGAAACAGGACACAGCTTGTGCTCCACTTGTCCTCTCCTACTTCCAGACCGGCGAGTGTTGTTCATAGCAACAACGACGACAACAACAACAATAAACTGGGCGCGGTCGAGCGAGCAGTGCATTGCGGATGTGGAGATCGCAAACAGAATGACTCCGCTTTGTTATGCGAGACGGTAGGAGGGTAGTGTAGTAGTAATAGTAGTAGGAACAGCGTGTGGAAAAGTAGGGGCAAATGCTATTTCCCGTTAATGAAGGTAATTAAAAGACTGCAAAGGAAAACAGAGACGACAGGGCGAGGGCGGCGAGCGGGCGTAACGTAAAGCGAGAGCTTCCACTTATCACGAGCACGGACGCCGGTCCTGTAATCATGAAGAATATGCTCCGAAGGCTTTGTTATTTCAGTGCTATTGAAGGGGCGACTGCAAGTGCATTTTATTTCATGAAGGTGCCTTCGTATGGTGTCCAATGTCCGCAGTGTTTCGTTTGTTATGAAGCAACTATGGCGCATACCTGGAACTTATTTCTCACTAATTCCACCGAAAGTTTTCTCACCACCATGCAAAGTTCCAGGTAACCGAAAACGTCCAACGTCGAAGGGTTGCTTTTGTTCCCGAGGCAGTTGGCAGTGTTGAAAGAAGACGGAAGAAGTTTCAAATTCACCTCCAGGACTCGGCGTAGGAAGCGTGGGAAATTCCACCGCACAGCAATTGCTCTGCGGGCGACCGCAACGACTAACGATGCGCCCAATCGGCGAAAACGCAAGTCTGGGAAACTTTCGAGTGATTCGGGGTGATTTTCATTGACGTACCAATAGTCCGCAGTTCATCCCAACATCTCCGGCAACAGTCCAAAAGTAACCATTCACCTGGCAACCTCTGAAGACCTATCAAAAGTGTCCGCAAGTCGACTTGTCGCCGCCTCGACACGTCCCCACCTGTTCTAGCCTTCGGTGCCCATTCAGCAGCCCTTCAATAGACTGACGAGCTGCTTCTTTGAGCTCCGCAAACTCGACTTATTAAGTTTTCATCACAACTCGCAACTCGCAACATCGCAACACAGCACTGGGAACTTTCTGGAAATCTGACCGACGCTCCGTAAATGCAGCAGACGACAAACTTCGGCCGGTTCGGACGACGGGTCCCTGCGGCGCCTGCCGATGCTCTCCAGATTTCAACGGCATATAATGAAGTAAATGCCGTGTTTGTGCGTCGCCGGGCTGGAGGTCCAAACCACGAGCCTCTGGACTTGCGAGCGTGTGCCTGACGCACCGAGCGGAGTCGAGAAGAGACGAGCCGAGTCGAGTCCTCGCTCCCACTGCCTGAAAGTTGCCAAGTTATGTTCTCGCTTTAGTGGAGAAAGTTTCCTCAACTTTTAAGGCGAACTGGCTGTTATTACTTGTGTAAACAAGAAAATTATATCGCAGCGAGGCAGAGCCGGGGCCGGGTCGGAGTATGAGACATTAAGTAATTAAAGGATTAGGAAGAGGAGGCATTGTTACGAGGCGGCGGCGCCGGTTCATGCGGGACTCGCAATTGATACCAGTTCCGAGGCGGTGCGAGGAGAAACTAAATGGATTGGGATCGTTTCACGCTCTTCACCGCGATGAGTCGTCGAATGTGGAGTCGCGATGCAAACGACTTAGGGGTGAAGTCATGGTGGGGGCGGGTGCTGGTGACTGTCCGGAGTGCTCCCCCCTCACGTCGTTCTCCGTCGTTCTCTCTTTCAGTTCTGGCCCTGGTCTTCGTGCTCTACAACCGCAAGCGCAAGACCTCGAAGAAGCGCTCTGGCCCCGAGAAGGACGTCCGCGAGACCGTGATCAGCTACGACGACGAGGGCGGCGGCGAGGACGACATGACGGCCTTCGACATCACCCCGCTCCAGATACCCATCGGCGCGGGGGGCAACATGCCGCCGGATATCGCCGCCTGCAAGGTGCCAATAATTTGTAAGTAGCAGACGGCGCGAGCCGCGGAGTGCACGTGGCTCCTCGCCCCAAATAGCGTCACGTTTCGAATTGCTGGATTTAGAGCTCCTCCTCGAATCCCCACAGATCCGGTTATGACGTTGCTGCCCGGCCAGGAACTGAACGTCGGCTTCTTGATGGAGGAGCGGAAGCGCCGCTTCGACAAAGACCCGAACGCCCCGCCCTTCGACGACCTGCGCAACTTCACCTTCGAGGGCAGCGGCAGCATCGCCGAGTCACTGAGTTCGCTGGCCTCCGGTAAGTGGCGTCCCGTACACCTGTCCTGGGATGGGGTTCGAAACCCTTCCGTTGATTGAGTGTCACGACCAAACGGCTTTGAGAGATTGCGCCTAAAGTGACTTCTCCCACCAGGCACCGACGACGAGAATCAAGACTTCAACTACCTGGCGACGTGGGGCCCGCGGTTCACCGAGCTGGCCACCATGTACGGGCCGGACCAGACCAAACCCACGGAGGAGGACGACGTCGTGTTATAGAACTAAGGGTAAAGGATTCGAGAGCAACACACACAGCAGCAGCAGCAACAACAAAACTATAAATGAACATTTATGTTGGATACAATTTCTGAATAATTTACATGCCAAATTTAAGCGCGAACCGAACAGCAGCCCACGACGAGGAGCCGCCGCTCGGCCGTCAGCAACGGGCGCGGGGCCTGTTAAGGCAATTAGAGCCAAACAGCGGAACTTCGCGTCCTGCCGGGACCGACACCGGCACCGCCCCCGGTCCCGGACCGTCCCGCCCTCCCCTCACTTACACACGCACGCACACCCAGCACGCGTGGACGTGGCCGAGTGAAGTTGATGACGGCGCAGACGATGTTGATGACGGCGTTGATGGCGATGATGTCGGCGATGATGTGGGAACTGGGAACTGGGATCTATGCACAGCGACTACTACAGCAATGACGGGAAGCCAAGAGCACGAGCGGAACGGCGACTTCCGCGGAGAAGCTGCGAAAGCGGGAGCAGGGCGAGGCGCATTCAAACGATTCCCGACTCGACTCAACTCGACTCGGAGTGAAGCTGTTGAATCGAGAGAAGGGGAAAAATACAAAATAGCAAAAGATAAAACACTATATAGGAACATTTAAGGACAGCGAACCGCGCCTAGTGGCCGCACTCTAGTTAAATGAATTATAGCAAAACATAGTTAGTCCGATAATCGAGGCTTAGGGTAAGGACTTTTCTTTTACTAAATACTACTGTTAAGAGGGATTCCACAGCGACTGTTCCGCAAGAATTTCATCAAATAATCATATAATCGAACCTACTGGAAACGTACTAAATTCAACTAGTCCGGGAGTCCGCACTTCGCACTCCGGAGGACTCCCGGAGGAGCAGACCAAGAACCACCTGAAGTTCAGTCTGCCAAACCCTGCCGCTCCGGGCCGGACCGACCAGCTCCGAACAAGCAAGTGGTGGCGCTGTCCGCACGGAGGTAAGACCGACAAGATAGGCTAATAGGATAGATATGTATTTCGTTGTCCTCATTTCAGATAGGCAGAGATGACACGAGACCTCGAGTACACCGGGCATATGGGGGTCGATTGCTGGACCGCCAGATGTCGATGTCGATGTCGGTGTTCTGCCAGGTCAAAGGACTCGACTGGCATCAACGGCACGAAGAGACGGATCTTCCTCTCTGGAACATGGTGAATAGGCCTACTGGGGAAGCCAGCCATGTATAAACACAAGTGGCTAACGCACTCGCGGCGACTCTACCCCCTGGGTGAGTGTGGAAACGGTCGCCAAAGGCACTTCCCAGTGCTACCAAGAGCACTTTTCAGTGCTACCAAAAGCACTCTTTAGTGCTACCAAAAGCACTTTTCAGTGCTACAAACAGCACTTCTCAGTGCTACACACTATTGAACAAAGAGATAAATATAGGCTTATTTCTCATGGCTCATTTATGGTTTTATTTCGATTCGTTAATCTGTCCACCAACCAATGCGAATATCGAGTTTGAAAGCTATTGGTTTCTCTCGCCAGCTCTCATTTGGTTTAATTTATCATTTTCATAAATTTAATTTTGGTTGGTGACTGACCCACTTCACAGCCAGCAGCCAAACCAACACCAGCTGCAACTGCAGCGGCAGCCGCACGGAAGTCAGCCGGCCGGCGCACACAAAAAAGATGGGAGCGGAAGGGAGCGATACTTCCGGGAGTTATCAATGCAGAAATATGTTGGAATTTATAGGAGCCGCCCGATTGCAGTGCGTCCAAACAAGCAGCGGACGCAAAATCAATACGGAGAGACGTCAGTGCCGTCAGAGTCCAGTGAAATAGCGCCATAAAAACTACGATCAGCAGCAATTGAATTTTCACAATTAAACACTATTCACAAGATAATTGGTGCAAATCGCGCAACCAAATTCCGTGGACACCAGTGTCGGGAGAAAAGAAACTCAATATGCTACATAAGGGACAACAATAAGGGGAGTTTGTTTTAAAAACACGAATAAAGTTAGACTTTTAGAAATCCTGTACATTTTACTCTGAAAATCTCTCACTATTAGTCGGTAAAAAATGTAAGCTTTTGTGGCCCTTCATTGGATACCCGGATAAAGTTAAAGGTGAATCAACTAGTAACATCATATAACATGCAGAAAGGGACAGAAACCTCCACATGCCTGTAGAGTTAATTTGGTTATTACTGCATCACGGGGTTGAAATGTGTATTCCAATTATTCCCGACCATGCACAATTTCGCGCTAAACATCAATGTTTGCGGGCTACACTCAATTACGGAAAATTCAACAGGATGAAATTGATTTAAAGTGACTTCACTAGGATAGAGATGAGGCATCGCTGCTCGTGGTGGCCACAACTCTATTTCAATTATAACGTTTCTGCAATAATCGTAATTAGTTTGGAGTTTGGGAAATTATACTTAAATTGACAAATTTACCACTTTTTGCCAGAATTCTTTAAATGCCTTTCGACAGCCATTGAGTTCCTGGAAAAACAGCAATTGATTGCTGCCAAGTGTATCAACATCCGGCATGAAAGTAGCAAATACCTAACTAGCTACTTTGCACCCACCCACACGCACACTCACACGCACACGCACCTACACAATAAGCACACACTCGCCTGCACGAATCCGAGCAAACAGGAATTCGATTAATGCGCTGTGGCTGCCTCGATTCCGAGCTCCTGCTGCTGGTCCGAGCAGCACATACCCCCCGAGGCCTCCTGCCCGATCTGTTTCTGTTTCATAAAAATTGTTTCCCCAAGATCAACACCAAGGAATGCGGTTGCTACGTCGAATTCGAACGCATACATACCTTCCGATAGATATTAGGCAGAAGACTTTTATTGTGCCTGGCTGTCCGGCGAAATATTTATGCATAGTCGATGCCTCACAGCCCGGCTCGACTCCGTCGTTTCTGCACCGGAGCCTCCGGTGTTCCTTCGAACATTCTTGTTTCTTCTCTGCTTCTATTTATTTTGCATTCCCTTGTACTTCCAATAGTTTGCCTTCGTGAAGAAAGTTTGCCAAATTGTATTTCTCTGTTTCATTGGTTTTAAAGAGAGAACTTTCCTCTCCTTCTTCTTCTTCTACATCTACTTATCTCTCCATTGGAACTAAATTGCTATTGCGAGGTAGAAACGGACCAGCCCAAGTTGAGTCAAGTTGGTGACGCAGGCAGACTGACAATAAATCCAGATGTGGTCCGAAGGACTTTCCGTACATCATTTATCATTTCACACAAAGTGCGAAGACTTTACAAGCAAATGTGATTTTCGCCATACACATGAATCGTGCACTGTAAGTTGGCAATTAAACTTTATATATTGAATATAGTAGCATACCAAAAATATGTAGTGAAAACTCATGCTTTCAGTCTAATTGTAGTTCTAGCAAGTTTTTCTCTTATTAAATTATCATTTGTGATTCAAGTAAATTTCGGACATTTTACTTTAAATGGTTTATTCTATCATCTCATTCTAACTGGCACTACAGAACAACCTGTTTTTGTCCAAATATTGTACACCACCCACATGTGCAATTTGTGTTCTATTGCATTTCACTAAAATCGATCCACCTGTTCAATTTCAATAGCATGCTGTGATTTTGAGATAACTCAAATATAGCACTAGCAAATATTTTGCCATTCATTAAAATAAACTGCAGATTTCGTGCCGTGATGTGTCATGACAGTACAATTAATAGAGTTTCTGATTTTCAACTGTTCAGAATTATAGAGATGCGATTTCCCAAAAAATATTGCGGTGTCGATGAGGCTGTTGATAGCGAACCCCGTGGCCTTTGTCTTCCCCCCTGCTCTGCGCTCGGCTCCGCCACGGGATCGGGATGGAGGATTGATTGACTGAATCCGGGCGAATAATCTATCGCCATGCTAGGAGGATCAATCAGCGGTCAACTGTCGGCCGCCGTCCCAGGGGTCGGTGGGTGGTGGGCGGTCGGGCGGTCACGTTGCGGTGGGGAGTCGCCTTAAGCTCGTTTTAATTAAATTGCGTGTGCTGGCGCCTGGAAATATGCAAACACTCCGCGAGTTATCCGGCACAGAGAGGCAACGAGCGAGCGAGCGACCGAATGAAATGTGTGTTAGATCACGACCCAGCCCCGTCGACCTCGTAGGCCCCGCCCCCGAATGAATACAGAATGGTAGCAATCGAGGCCCAAAAATAGCATTAAAAGTAAACGTCGGCGGCTTCGCAACAATGCGAAGTGTGAAACCAGCAAATTGCACAGCTCAGTGCGTGTGAGTGTGTGTTGGTATGTACGTGTCCATGCTTGGACCTGTGCATGTGCATGGGAGGGAGTTGTGTGTGTGTGTTTTAGTTTGAGTTTGGGGGGCCGCGGCCTCGCCTCGATCGCCGTCCTTTGCGAGGACGCCTGGAATTATCCGATGAATTATGCAATTGCCGGCGTAAACGTGTGATTAGCAGCACTTTCACGGCTCCGACGCGAGCCGCCGCGAACGCGGTGGGCGTGGGCGTGGTCGGGCCGAGGCTGAGGGCGAGGGCGAGTTGGTGGGGGCGCGGTTTCGGCGGCACTCGGGCGTGTTAGTCTTATGTTATTTTCAATTTGCGGCGTTTCAGTTGGATTCATTCAACTCTTTGTCCCTACGGACCGGATGGCGGCCGTGCCTGTGTGTGTGTGGGTGTGGTTGTGCACGTCTGTGTTTAGATGTTATCTCGCACACTAATGCATTTTTCAGAGCCCATTACTAAATGAAATATGCGCGCGCGGACCCGGTTCGGCCCAGGCCCAGCTGCACCGGCTGCCCTGGGCGGTCGGCTGAGGCCAGGAATGCGGGCGGCGGGCCGAAATGTATGCATACATTAATTTCCGAAATACGCAAATAATTAATTGGAGTCCAATTCAATGGAGCCGCCTCTCAATATTTAATTGGGAAAATCCTTCATGGGGGCGGGGAGGGTCGACAACCTCTGGGCGCCCCGAGCTGAGGACGGCTCCTGGAGTTGGCGGCGGCTGCTCCAACGAGTCTGGCGGGCACCAATTAAGACAGGCCCATAGAAATGATAATAACGGTTTCTGAAAAGGAGGCGCCAGGAGTCCCTGCCGGCCGAGCCCCACCGTCCGTCGGCGACGGCCATGGGGAGCGCTCGGGCCTCACGCGCAACCGGTGTAAAGAACTTGCCGGTGTTTGGCGAAGACAATGAGGGAGTGTGCGGAAACCTAATTGAAAAGTTTGGCAAACTTGCGCCAGCGAACTCCGGGGAACCGCGGCACCTGCGATGTAACAAGTGCACGGAGTCTTTAAATCAGATGCGAACGGCGGCCTGGGCCCGCGGTGGCCGCGACGTACGAGCTGAGAACTCCCGGAAGTTGGCCAAAACCAACACAAATCCATTAATTACATCCGATTCGCGTCCAACTTCGGCGAGAAAGTCATATGGTCGTGTCGACCGCTCCCTCATCTCCCTGATCTGCACCAAAGGCACAGCTCTACGCTTGTGTACACTTTTTGCACAAGTGGCCAAGTGGTTCAATTTGGTGGGAAAGTAAAGAAAAAAGTGTTTTCCCAATGAAATGCAAATGCAAACTCTGCGATTCAGGGGAAATTCGCTTTTTATCTGCCAATCGAAAAGATATGTTTTTGTAGCGATTCTATATTCATGAAAGGCTCAGCTGGATTGAGAGTTTCCATTAGGGCCGGTTTTAGTTGATCGGCGAATGCAGCTCGCTCTTCGTTAGCGGTGGGGCGAGTGCTCAAAGTGGCGCGAGGTGAGCAAACTTCAGCACGGAGGAATCGGCTTCGAGTTTCATGGTCCATTCAGAGATAAATGATTTCATTCCACACCCCTATCTTCGAAGAATCGCGATATCTGCGCTCGTCCTACTCCATTCACTCGCCACAGCTGGTCGCCCAGTTATGAACTGAGCCGCTGCAGACGCGCCGCCAGAGCTGAAAAAGCATTAAATCACGACTGGCCGCCGCCGTCGGCGGCCACCCGACCCCCCAGCTCACCGAATTCCCAGTTGAGTGGCAGCCCGGACCGCGCTGGGTCGGTCGGGGCCACTCGACATGCGTTTAGGCTGTCGGGCTTGTCGGAACGGCCTGAATGGCTTTATCCGCGTTCAATCTTCCCGCTAGGGATCAATCGCAAGCGGATCTGCTACGCGGACACTGCGAAGGGACGGGCCGAGGAGGGCTGAACAAAACAGCGAACGTCATTAAGCTCCGCGGAAAATGTTTGACGCTCGCGTTTGGGCAGGCAGGACGTGATTTCCTGCTGCCTGCCTCCTCCGCCTGCTTCCCGCTGACGAGGATGAGGCCGAACAAGATTCGACCCTGTCCCTCACGGTCGAGGCGGAAATGAAAATTTAAGTTTCGTTATTTTCGCTCCTGCCGAATGCAACGCGGAATGAGTTGTGGATCCGGGCCGAGTGGCGGAGGGGTCGAATCTCATCAATTGACTTTGTTAGCTGCTCTGGTTGCAGTCCATTCAGTCGACGTTGGGAGGCCGGCCCAACAGCCCACCGACCCCGCAACCGGCCGCCAACCGCGCGCCGACCTGTCGAAGCCCTTCACGGTTTCAGTTATTCATTTGAACCCGACGACGCCGCCGCCGCTGCCGCTCCGGCTGAAATGCTCCAAATCCAATTGACCTGTCGACTCCGCAACCCACCGCCACACTCACCCTCCCCTCCGCCGCCTGCCCCGACCGAGGGCAGAGTTTCATCGTTTCATCCGCACCACGACGGCGGCGTGGCCGGGCGAGGGTTTTATTGAATTTATGCGAATATTTTTCTGCTGCGGAGGAGAGTCGAATTGCGAATTGAAGTTTCGCAGGCAGCGCGGGTGCCGGAGAGGTTCATAATTAAAAGGGAAATCGAATGAAGACGGACTCGGACTCGCGCAGCTGAATCGCTGAATGGGGAAATTAAAGACTCTGATCGGAGTGGGGGCGAGTAGTTGGGACGATTATGACTTCATGCAGCGGGCCGATCGCTCGCTGCTGGTGGACAGAAGGGATGATGTGTGCTTGGGTGGGGCGAAGAGCTTAAAACAATCGCATTGTCGAGAGCCTCCGCAACCCGTGGACAAACTCAACCCAACCCAAGCCGAGCCCACTCAACCCGAGTCAACCGAACCCCACCCCAGTGGGTCCCACGACATCGCTTCTTGTTTGTTGTGCATATTTACAATGGACTCGACCGATGCGGCGCGGAGACCATGCCGCATCATCTTTCCGAGGGACCCGAGGGCCTCGAGGGTCCCCCGTTATGCAGGCTCCCTAATGGAGTGGTCGGACTTCTACCGCACGAGAGCAAATATTGTTAACATGTTTTTATTCCATCGGTTCCAATTGATTTCTGGCCGGACCCGGAAGATCGCCTCGCCCAGGGCCCCAATATCGAGCTCTCCACAAACACGCCGGCACCGAGGGCCGCCTGCCGTGCCCTGGCTGGAGTGTCAGCTGGTCCGAGGTGGGTTCCGTAGAGAACCTGGCCGGCCGATCCCAACCCACGCCTCGGCCAATGACGACGGCCTGACCTGAGTATGCGGCAGAGGACTTCGAAAATAATTCGTTCCTGGTTCGAGTGACGTTGAGTTGTTGTAGGTGTTGTTGCTGCTGGTGTAATCTTGCGTTGCCGCCGCTGGGCAGCTCTCGTGACGCGGAAACATCAATTCCATCGCGATTGCCTTGGCATCGGACCGCAATTCAGCAACAATAACTTCGGCAAATACGACAACAATGACAACATCAATGCCACGATATAACAACGAAAACAATCGACAACAACGAATGGCAAAGTACATTTGAATGCGCATAAATTGAAGGCGGCACAGGGCGGGCGTGGGCGTGGTCGAGGGCGGGGCTGTGCGGGTCGCGTTCGGCGGGCTGCGCTTTATTGCGGTCGGCGGCAAATGGAACGCAGCTCATTTAATGAATAAATGAAAATTAATGGAAATTCATGTAAAAACAAATAAAGCTGCGCCGAATGGAAATTAACAAGATTCGGCGCGCCGCGACCAGCCGCCAACAACAATGGCGGTGGGTGGCTAATTCAATTAGAGGCTGCGGCGAGGTCCAGTTCGATTTCCAATCACCGAGGACGCACTCGAAATTTATACCCCATTGGCAGCGCTCTCGCCAACGCCCCTGGCACCGCAGAGCCGGCGGTGAAAAGGGCGGAGGACGCCCATCGCTGAAGGACTAATTAGATGGGGCGTCAAACGGAGGCGTCAATTACGCGTGGTCCCCACCTCAAAGCCATTACTCGGAGGAGCCCACGTAGCTGGTCATCAGGTGAAGACAGACATTCAACCTCCCGATTTCCTGTGCCGAAAAGGTTCGGCTTCAAGCGGGCATCGCATTCAATTGGCGTGCTTCTTCATTCCTGTTGCCAGCATTCGGGAACGGTGTTAGGGGTGGAACCTGGTAGCATCTCTTCTCAGTCAGTTTCCTTCCACAAACATAGAATTTTAAAGAGTGTGGAACTGGGAGTGGACTGTATATTCAAAATTCCTGAACCCACATTGAGCTGTTGACCACATTCCATCCACGGAGTTTTCATATGTAAACCCAGTTTAGTTCGCCCTCGAACCCAATAAAAAAGTATTCTGTCCACATACCTCGTTCGCTAGTGTTGCACAAGATAGGTCGCTTTTGGCAATTTATAGTATACAGTGGACCACAGAAGAAACGCACCACCATTAAAATAAAGGAACTGTGGAGCACCTTTGTTTATTTCGAACTTTTCTTTGTTCTAGTAGGGTGCGGACAAAGGGTGTGCCTTTTTGACCTGTTGGCGCACTTCGTTGTGAACTCTACGATAAACTTGGGTCGACTCCAGCTTTTGACCGCGCCGCTGTCCACCCGAGTGATTCGACTCGGTCGAAAATCGATCTGTGCCGGTCGACCGTGCAACGGCGACACACGGTGGGAAGTGGCGTCAAACCCACACATAAATGGCCCGAAATCAGGGCGACATTTCCCAGAAGACGAGAGTCCACGCCCAATGCGGAGGCTGTCGATGTCCAGTGGACAGTGGGGAGGAATCAAATCCGCCTCCTCGCCTCGGCGCTTTGGCTCACGCCGCTCACCCAGCGAGTTGCTTAGGAAACGCGTCCATCCGACACGCTCCGCATGGGGACGACCGGAACGAACGAACGAGCGAACGAAGGAGAAGATCGGGGTCTGTGGGATCTGGTGATGGCCTAAACGATATGCTGGCGATACGATCGCCCCCCGCGGCACCATTGTTGCCGGTAATTGGTCGATTCTAAAGCGATCGCACCTCACCGCGAAAGACGAAGACAAACAGCACGACGGAGGAACCGAAAATAATGGGCTGAGTAATTACGAAATATCAACAGCCGGGGGCCGAAACGCAACCAGATACAAGAGCAATCACGGCCCAGAGGCCACGGCGACGGGCCCCAGCTCTAATTGCTGCGGACTCGGCGGGCGCTGTTCGCACAGTTGTCGGGGTCGCTCGGCAGAGCCGATGGAGCGGACGCGGCGCCCGGCGGAAACAAACAGAGTCACCGACATGCTGGGCCTCGTTAGGCCCTGGCCCGGCGGGGGCGCCTCGCGGATATTGATTTTTTCGGAGAAACCGAATCCGAATCCGAAATCGAGAGTCGAGAGTCGTCGCTGCACGCACGATGGTCTGGAAGTGTCTACAAATTGACGGTGATTAGCGGCTAACTCGGGTCGCAGGCGGGAGGCCTCGCTCGATCGGCCGATCGCGCGCTCGCTCTGGCAGGCCCAGCGCGATTAGCATAATTTTGAGGCAGAAAAATAAAATCACTTGGGACGACGATTTCGGATTTCTGATTTCTTCAGCGTCTATTGGTCAGCCGCATGCTATTTTGACAGCGACCATCACGGCTGCTCCTCCCGCTGGAGCCGGCGACACTGAGTAATGGCCCGATAATGAGTGACGGATGCTCTTCACACCTCATGCTGGGCTCCCGAAGCGGCTCCCAGATGAAGAGACCAACGTCTCGGCCAACCATTGTGTTGACAACTGGCCGTGCCGGGCGAGACAAAGTCCGTTTTCCCACGAAGCCAACCGAGGCGCAAGGGATAAGATGCGGAATTCAGATTATTCAATTCCAACAATTTAGGCTTATTCAAATCCAACCATCTTAGAGTACAATGCCAGATCCGATGCCCAGATGGCCGTTGCCGCTCGCGCCCTAAGACGACATTTATGGCATTCGATTGATACGTCAAAGTCGTGGAAGTCGTAATGAGCAGGAACAAGAGTTTCCCTCCACATTGAGGATGGTTCCAACTATCCAGAAACTACATTTGGATGATTTCACGGTTCTCAAAAAGCTGACAACATCTGAGTACGATCGCGGTGTCCACAGCGGCCATGAAGGAGGTTCGAAGGCAGAGTAATTGGACCGGAATGCATCGATTGACGACATACGTATTGATTCGGGCGGCTTGTCGAGGAGACTCCATCGGTTCCGATGGATCCACTCGCTCGCATTCCACAGCCACGGCTCTGAGTGCTCCAAATGATCACAGATCAATCCGATATCGCTCGCCCAGTCGTTCGACCCGCTCGCTCGCCCAGTCGTTCCTCTGGACGGGGGTGTTTTCACGGCTGCCCGGGCCGATTATGCCCGGCTCCATGTCGGCTGTCCATCGACGTCCGGCGCACAAAAGTATTCTACAGATCGCCGAGCTGCATAAATCCATTTTGATTTCGATCGCGAGATTTACATATGTATTTAAGCGAGCTGGGCCGCGGATAAGTCGACGAGTCCGAGCTCGAGAATATCGAGATTGCGTTGAACGGCGACATCGCTCGGCTGGCCGACAAAAGATGTTGAATAACGGCGCAATGGCGACGTCAACATCGCCGTCCTCGTCGCCGTCGCCGTCGATGCCGCCAACAAAACGAAACACTTTCGAACTTTGTTTATGGAATTTTAATTAAATGCCTTCAAGCGAAGGCAGGTCCGATTGCGGGCCCCCAAATTTATGGCACATAAACTTGTCTAATTAATAGATTAAGTGCGGCTTATGCGTCGATAATTCGGAAATATTTGCCCCAACAGATCAGGCCAGGCGATCCGATCCGATCCGCCGATCCGATCCCGGTCGATCCCCTCGCCGAGCTCGGCTGGATGTGAAAGCGACGAGGTCGACGGAGGAGGAGCGCGGCAACGAGGAGCTTTGAGCAGCCCTGGCCCGCCGCGACCGGGGCTTCCGGCGGCACTCGAGAGCCCTCGAGGTTGTTGGCCGGCGCTCGTTAAGCCGCTTCCGTCGAGAGAGCGCGAGCGCTTGTGCGCCTTTGTTTGGGCGAACAATTGGACTGCTTCCGATATCTGGCGATCATCCGCGGCCAACTTCTGGACCAGGCGAGACGGGGTCGAGACGGGATCTTTTTGTTTTGGTCCGCGTCCCGAGCACTCCACTCGAATGGTCGCGCTCCAGCTCCCTCCATCGCTCCCAAGTTCCTCAGCGGCCGACGCCGACGCCGAAGGTTCGGCCGACTCTCGCCGTGTCTCTCTGGGTCATTTGGTTTACGAGCAGAACCCACGATCCCTCGGCGATAGCGAGGAGCACTCGCTCTCCGGCGAGTCTCACACGAACGGGGAATCAAAACAAAGGCCCCGATAGCGTGCGTCGAGCGGCGACGACAACGGCGAGCAAACTAGTTTACCGAGCCGGGTGACGTCCGCGGACGATCGGCGAGAGGAGTTGGGCAGGCCGATGGGCCAGAAAGTGTGCCGCCAAGAGCTGCGACTGTGGGTAGGTGCGAAAGGGCCACAGGACGAGGGGGGACGAGGCTGTTGCGGGCGGGTCAGGCGGACCTGGTCAAGTTGTCCCTTGGGGACTCCCTCGCCTAGATCGAGCCAGAGTCCCATGCGGTGCAGGTGCCTTGGCCGTGAGTCACCTCGGCCACAAGCACATCCGGTGCAAGTGCTGGGCAGAACCGACAGCCCTCCATGCGGCCACAGGCGGCGCATTGTCGGAGCGTAAACAACGAACTCGCCGACCGGCGTCGGCGTCGGTGTCGGAGTTCGAGTTCGAATTTCGAAGAGAATCCCCAAGCCGCTCGCTTGCTCGCTCGGTCACGCGCTCTCAGTACCATGGGAGAGCCCTGGTCTCGCTCTCGCTATCGGCCTCTTCTTCGTGGTCGCTCTCGCGCTCTCCACAGCGCGATCACGACGTAGCCGTTGGACGAGGGCGACGGGCGACGCGACGTCGTCGCATCTTCCCGGCGTCGGTTCCACGGAACTCGGCGCGGCTCAGTTCGATGTAAACAAACGGGACGATCACAACGGCTGGCGCGCGCAGTTCGAATTCCGAAGCCATCACAAATCGCTCGCGACGACTCCGTTGCAGACCCGCTTCGGCCGTTGCCGTTTCGCTAAAAATAAAAATTCACCCTAGTCGTGTGCAGGACGTCGTCAGAGGGCCGGAAGGAAAGTGGAAGGAGAGCCGGGAAAATTCGCGCGCGACGCATGTTCGAGGGGCACGCGATCTAGGCTGGAAGATCTGACGCGGGACGTCCCACCCGGGAGTCGCAGCTATTTCGGGAGCGCCCTCCTCGCGGGGAACGGCTGTGCATTGCAATTGCCTGTGTGTGTGCTATATTTGTGTCTGTGTCTGTTTGTGTTTCGTAGTCGTCGCTAGCGGTTTCGACGCAGCGGGCGAAGCTATTTCGGGCCGGCGGCAGAGCATCGGACTCGCGACCCCGACTCGCGAGTGCGTCTTTGGCGAGCAGCCGGGTCCAGGAGCGCGAAGGAAGTGAAGGCAACGAGGGGACGAGGGCGACCGCAGCGATCCCAGGGAGCCAGTGAAGATCGCTCCATATTTTTAGCGCGCCAAACTCGCCCGACGACCGCCGCCCGCAGCCCGACTCGACGCCGTGAGTTGAGCGCGTTTGTTCTCGAATTGTGAATTGGTCGGAGGTTATCGCCATCGGCCCGGACAGACGCACGGATCTGCAGCTCGGCAATTGCGCACTACATCCCGGTCCACTTGGATTTCCAGCCGCCGTTCGCCGAAGATCGCGAAAGATCATCCAGCGCTCCAGCGCCGGCAATTCGGATAATTCTTTGGTGAGTAGCGGCCACCGATGATCGGTGGCGGCGCCGTTAGGGCGATCTCTGGGTTTAGTCATGACGCATGGCGAGGGACCCAAATGGAGCCGGGGCGATGGACTTCCAGGGTCTGAGGGAGATGCTGGCGTCCTCTAATCGCCGGAAAGTCCCATCACCCAGAGGACTCCGGCAGTCCCCCCGTCTCAGGACTCCCGGACTCAGTCGATGTCGCTGCAACCTCCCAGAAGACCCGAACCCCTCACGAACCTTCTTTCGCCTTTCCAATGCTCTGTCGCCGTAATGGGAATTTTCCTCGGCCGTGGAAGGTCGTCGGAGCTTCGCCTGCCCTCCGCGAGCTCAGGGACGGCCGGGGTGGGGGAAGAGAAGTCGCTCCCCCGCAGGATGACGGGCCCGGGTAATTGCAACAAGATTTATTTCCTCGTCAACTCCGACCGCCCGCGCGGCCGCTCGCCTGATCGCTTGTTTTTCACTTAATCTATTGCTGGCGACAGGGGGCGGACGGACCTCCTCCTGCTGCCGCCCGCCGCGAGCGCCCACGAATCGGGTCGTGATAAAATATTTGGCGAAGAATTTCTCACGAGCGGACGGACGGGCAGACGGACGGACAGTTAGAGAGACACTCGGTCTTGCTAACAACACGAGCACTTCGTCCCGCGTTGTCGTACATGGACTTGATTGCTTCCCGTGGCTCGGGTCCCGGTGCACGGCGCTGTCGAGGAGCTGTCAATGGCTGCAGTTGTAGCTGTGGCTGTTGCTGATGCTGGTGCTGAAGCTTCAACTGAAGGAGACTCCGCGGAATGGTGACGTCTGCCCTCGTCGTCTCCCCAGATGGATTTTCTCCCAACTTGGCCCGGCACTGAGTGAAGAGGGCTTAAACCGGGTGGAAGTCAGGGGTTGAGCCCATGGCTGCGGTCTCCTCACTTCGGAGGCTCCCTGGAGACTCCGTACACATCCACATTGGGCAACCTGGGCACTGCCGTGGTTCCTGACGTGGAGTCGCTCGATCGCTCCCAGGTGAGCTGCCAATAGACGACGGCTTCGTGTCGACCACTAGGTCGGTTCCCACCACGCGGAGGATGGTGCGATGCCGGGACCGGGCGGGCAGGGACGAGCCCCGTTCTGGTGCCGCGACAACCGCAGCGACATCGAGTGACACAAGCGAACAATGGCTCGTTCGGCTCGGCGCGGCAGTGAAAAGAAAGTCACATGGGCGGAACAAGTGGATGCAGCAACATGTGGCGGTGCCGGCGTCTGGTCGGGAAAAGCTCCATTCACAAGGGCCTGGGTGAACCGCAGGCGAGGGGCGCAACGGACTGCTCGGCCGTGGCTCCGGTTGTGGTTGGCGGAGAGGGGCCAGGGAGGCGAAATAGGCTGGAAAGAGTGACAAAACGCGGCCCGTTGAGTGACAAAACGGGGCCCGTCGAGTGACAACTGAATGTCAGGCGACTGCGATGAATAATCGCCGACTCGCAGCTTCTCTCTCTTTCTATCTTTCTATCTCTCCGGACCGCACGTCGTCTTCTCGGTCGCCTCGCAGCAGTTTCCGTCGATATGACTTAATTTATCGGATTCGAGCGCAATAAAGGCTGGCTGGAGGACGTGCCTAATGGGTTTCCCACTTGCTCGGGACATCTGTGCAAATGTGTTCCACGGGGCCCTTCTTTTCCCAGGAATTTGCATTTCCACGTCGAACGTCCCCCCGTGATCGAAGGGAATCGATGATAAAAAGCGCAACAGCGACGTCGCCGGACCCCCTCCTGCCACCAACTGTGGAGCGAGCTAATTAACAAGAAAATCCTCTCACAGATGTTCAGTCGACCTGAAATGATCGACGGCCGAACCGAGGAACATTCATTTGCTTTTTACCGAGCACCGAGCAGCGAGCAGCCTCTCGGCGACGTTGACGTCGACGACGGATCGCAGCAAGATCAGTGGAGCGATCATTAAGGATCTCGTAATGCCAATGCCATTTGTTCTGTTGGGAAAGCGCTCTATTATGAATGCCAAACAAAGTCAAAGCATGTTGACAAATAAATAGAAGATGTCAGGCGAACTGTAGCACCGCAGCCGACAGACACGGACAACACACCACAACAAAGGCAAGAGTAATCACAAGAACAACAAGAGCTGGAAGATCGGCAACGAAGCCGAAGCCGAAGACTCGCCGATAACGATCATGAACAGGCACGGCCCGAACCGTCGGCGAGTCGCTTCGGAGCCTCATTACATCACGATCGCGCATGTTTTATCTGTGGTATTTCCACCAGCCAACAGATAGACAGACACAAACACAGACGGACTGAGAGACAGACATTTAGCCAACCCGTACAGATGGAGGAACAGCGAGCTGTTGGACGTCTGCGGGACAAACGACCGGACGGACGGCGAGTCTGCGCTGCGTCGAATGATCGACAGCGCCGTCGAAGCCGATCGTTTAGAAGAGAAATGATTTTGCAGAATAATAAAGAACGACGTCTGTGCAGAGCAGTCGAGGGGGAGCGAGCGATCGAGAGAGAGAGAGAGTGGGAAATAATCTGCACAAGTTACATGCGCTCTGGTAGATCAGATCGAATATGCGGGAATGTTTTTGTCCCCGCCAGATGTGGTGGCCATTTCTGGAGAACTCGTCAACGCTGGATACCAGGCTAGTTTTTCGCCGGGCTGCCCTCGCCGATTGGGGAGGGATGGAGGAACGGAGGGACCTGCAGCCAGTTCCCGATGCGATTTCGAAGGCCGCTGTGGGAACTAACAACGCTTTCACACGGACACGCGGGAGGACAGCCGGGACAGGGCAGGACAGACCGACTGGAGCCGACCGAGTTGAGCTCCAGATGAGCTCAGATCGCTTCCAATTTGGCCTCCAGCAGTCGTCGTCCGGCACCTCGACTGTGGCCAAATCCAATGCTCTCTGAAGCAGTGTCGATGCCGATGACGCCGGTGGTGGCGGCGCCGAAGAGCGAATCCATGTACGCGGGCGATTTTATAGACCATTTCCATCCAATTACGACTAATTCAATCGCGATAGGACCGCGTCCGAATGGGTCGGGATCCCGTGCCGGGGTGGGGCGCGTCGTTGTCGAGGCGATGACCGGCGGCACTAACAAATTAACAACGCCAACAAATACGACGGCGACCCCAACAACAACAGCAGCAGCCGCAGCAACAACAGCTACGAAAACAAAGCCAAACAAAGCAGAACGAAACAAAACAACGCATTCCCGGCGGCACCTGTAAACACACGGAGACGGCGGGAACGCGAGCATCGGAGCCGTTCGTGACGCGCTCGCGACTCTTTGTTGTCGGGCGTTTTATTGCCGTACAGAATTTCAATATTCTGAATCATCGAGCAAATCAAACGGCGTCCAAGACACCAACAGCAACACAAACTCACACTCACTCACTCGTCCAAATGGAGTCCCGGTCACGCTTTTCCACCGGCCCGGCGAAGGCGTCCGAGTCCACGACGGTGCCGGTGTCGGCGACGGCGAGCAAAGAGCCATCCGCCGTTGTGTGAATTAATTAATTATTAATTAATTAATCAATCGTGGAGCAGATGGAGAAGAAGCGGCTTAGCCCCATTTGGACGGCGGGGTGCTGGGTTGGGCCGCTCGACCCGTATGGCTGCCTGGTGGAGTGGGCTGCAGATCGATGGCGATGGTATCGGATGTCGAGCGGCGCTGATATCGGAGAGCACGAAGACATGCGATCGCCTGGATGGGACTGGACTGAACTGAACTGGGCTCGACGGACGGACTGGTGGCCATAGCGGGAGAGCCCCGCACCACAACGGGTCACTGGGGCAGCGCCGAGACCGGTTCGGTTGCTCTCGGCGAGCATGTGGAAAGCGACGTTGAGTGCTTGAGTGGCTCAGAATACCTTAGATATGCAAAGTAGGGCGGCGATGGGCCGCCGCCACCTGGTCCTCGGACGGCCGGCTTCTTCGACTCCCACCTTGCCACCTCCACCCCATCGCCTAATCGCAGGTGCGTCGAGCAGGCTTCCGAGGCTTAATAAAGAGCTCCACCGCCCTCGCCTTTGCCACCCCCATTCCCACCCCCATCCCTTTGGTGCCCTTCCCAATCCGGCTGAAATCCCTTCTGCACGGAAGAAACGCCTCGGGCCTCGCCCAGGGATGGGATTTCCCTCGAAGACAGGGGCTAAGCCGAAACCGTTTGTCCCGCCCAAACGGCTGCTTTCGGGTCACTGATTTGATTGAATCGGCGTGTCGGGTTCGCCGGGTGGGGCCGCGGTGCGAGGGTTCGATTTCGTCGTAACTCTTCCTGCGTGGGGCGGTGGCGGGTCCTGCTGCATGTCAATGTGCTGCAGGATCATCCGTCCGAGCTCCTTGTGCGTGCTCGGCACGCCGGCCATTGCTCGGAAGTCCACGCCCCGATGCGACGCCACCATCCGGCCGAGTGTAATCCACACCTTGATCGCCTGGGCCAGGAAGGGTGGGCCGGCGCGGCCTGGAGTGGTGGGCATAAATCTGCATTTACGAAGGCCCCACGGTGAATGGATATTTATTGGTGGCGGCCCGTCTAATCGCCGACAGTTATTAATTAACGTGTCCGATATCGAGTATCGCGCGTGGTCGTCGACAGAGGGGCAGCGGACCGGCAGCGGGCGGGCGGAGCTCGTCCAGCAACGGACCTGCTGCCGCTCTCTGGGAGTCGAGCCGTCACTCTTGGCCGAGCGCAGAAATCGATTTCCGTGATGGGCTCCACGCGTCGCCGTCGTATTTTTCAAATTTAATTCGCAATCACTCGCCGCACTACGAGTGCATAAATCACAACTAATCGGCCCCGCTAACGATTACTAATGGGCGGTGGCGGCGGCATTGCCACATGAGCCGATCGTGCCGGATCGCGCTCCTGGCCAACACCTGAGTTCTTTCTGAGCTCCTCCTAGGCAATCTTTGGAGTTATCGGCAGCGAGCTCGACTCAGTGGCGCGGCCTCTGGTGGGGATCCGAGCTCGTCCAGCGTCGTCGCGATCGCCGCGAGCCCTGGCCGCTGGCCGAAGGCGTCGCTGGCCTTCGGCTGGCACCTCGCGAGGCCTCGTCGAGCTGACTTCGTTTCTGGCCAAGAAGTTCATTCCGGAATTCGCGTTTTGCCTGCTTTGTTTTTTTTCCAATTGGCTCCGTGAGCTGCTGCGGCTCTCGACCCATTCGCCGCGCTCGAAACGGCCATTTCGGAGTATTTCGGACGGGCGGCGCTGATGCTGGGTCTCAGTACTTGGGCTGAAGATATGAAAATAGTCATTCATCATCGCCGGAATCGCGTCGAAAGGTGGCGAGAGGCGGAGGGGGTCGACCATTTACATCCCGGAGCCGATAAAACATTGGACCCTGACGCCAAAGCGACGCCGCGCACACGTTGCTTCCCCGACCCCCACCCTTCCCTCCTCCCTCTCCGACTCCGCTCTGATGTGTTTTGGCAGTTGATTGTTTGTTGTTGTTTACTCGGTGGATTCTCGCTGCGTTCCTTTGTGTCTGCCCAGATGCGGGGCCCCGGAACTCGGCCAGAGACAGCAGGGTCCAGGAGGAGCGACAAAGACAAAGGCAAGGAAAGAGACAGAGACCCCATGCTGAAAACGAGCCGAGTCGCAGTCAGGGGGGCGGTCGGTGGCCGAATTCGGGGCGGTGCAGGTCGGAGCCGATTTAATGGGCTCACTTTCGATGCATAAACTGCCGGGATGCAGGGCTCGGTTCAACTGTCGACACATGCGGCGACTGCCGACAGACTCCTGGTCACTCCCACGACTTCTTGGGCCGCTCTCGCCTCCATCACGCTCGTCCAAGTTCTCGTTCTCTCGTCGCTCGGCACCTCGCACTCGTCTTGGCGAGAGTGAAATTTAAATGCGAATTCTGCGGAAACGTCCGTCCGTCCGTCCGTGTGTCTGTCCGTCCGAGTGGAGCGCCAAATGTTCCGCCGACGCAATGAAACAACACAATGAAAACGATCCCTCGTCGTGGTTGTGGTCGCGGTCGCGGTTGCGGTCGTTGTTGTCGTCGATGTGTCGAGTGTCCACCCCTTCGGCGCCCCTGCTTCGCATCATGTCGGCGATTATCTTGAATGGGAAGACGCGCTCCGACTCCGCTGCCTCCGTCTTCCCCGCCTCTGTCCTCTTCGTCTCCGTCTCCGTCTCCTCCTCCTTCACCATCGTTCCTTTGGGCTCCGCCGCCAAATTGGCCGAGCAAACAGAATTATGGAAAAGTGGCGAATAACAATTTCTCATAAGCATCATCAAGTCCCGGCCGCCTTTGTTTTGGGCGCTGTTTTGTTTATTAAATAAATGCGCCCGGAGCCATGGGTGCGCCGGCGAGGACCGGCGGCCGGATTCTGGCAATCATGGGCTTCCCGCACAACGCGCCGCCGAACTCGCCGAACGCACGTGATCGCTGAGGGTTCCCGTGAACTCGCAACGAGGGTCTGAGCTCGAAATCCTTGACTACGCAGTATGGCGATGCTTTCGACTGACCTCTTCATTAGGGAAATTGCACCACTCAACCAGAGCTCGTTACGTTGGCGACTCGACACATCAAAATTCCGATTTCGTTGCCGGATTCGCGACCTGTTCTGGGAACCATCGGAAAACGCAAGAACCATCAGGAGCGCTCAGTCCATTCCATTCATTCGGGCTGCTCGCATTGGCCGGAGCCACCGAGCTGGCGACCAGCTGCGACATCGACCGAACCAGGTCCGGCCCGTCCCCAGGCCACCTGGCTTGATGAAGGGCTTGGTATTCAAATAAATATTTTAGCACTTCGCGTTCCCCGACGGACTCGCTGCAGGGGAAATCGCTTTGCCTGAGAGTGCACTGGAATCGCTGCCATTTATTCAAGTCCGATATCCTTTAATTCACCGGGTCCTTATCGGAGCAATGTACGTGCTCCATCACGGCTCCTGTCCGCCGCTCAATTGTGCGCTTGCTCCGATCCCCTCTGAACGAGGACCGCCGAACCGTTGCCGTGGCCGACCGTCGCCCTTAATCTCGAATTCCACTCGCCGGCAGTCGTCTGCCGGGACCGTCTGCCGTGCGCCGAGGGCCGGCCGGGATGCGTTCGTCCTGAGATATTCCACATTGATTTTCCGCCCGCCGGAGTCGTCGCAGCAGCCCCGCGGACAGGCGACCGCAGCCCGCATCCATCGATACGGCGGTGTCCATTAGCAGGAGACTAGATTAAGTATCGAGTGGCTGCGAGCGGCGACGGAGAAAAATAGCTCGCATGCCCCGGCTCCGGAGGGGTCCTGCCGGGGGACGGCAGACGGTCGGAGGCCCCACGTCGGCAGTAAATAAATATTGTGAACTTCATTTCCATCGGAGTCGTTCCGAATTGCAAGGGCAAACTTTTCATTTGCTTTCAATTGCGCTAAAGTGGTCGCAGGTGGGCCATAAAGGGCGCCGCAGTGGAGATTCAGCGACTGCGAACACACTCATATATTCCACTGCCTCCCCTCCGCCACGCGGCGCCTTCGTGGGTCCCTGCGATACCACCAGGCTGCCTGGAAGAGGTTGGAGTCAAGCCCAAACCGCTGGAGACTTACGCAAAGTTCGCGTCGAGAACAACGACTTCGCGGGGAGGGGGTAAGGGGTGGTCATTCGTCGTTAATCTTACATTTAATTTCAATTAACTCTTGGCCGGGTGGCAACGCCCTCACCCTAGCCCTGCAGAAGAGCTGCGACCGCTTTCCGAGCGAGTGAGTGGCGCAAATTAAATTAACGTCTTGTTGGGGCTGCCGACGGAGGGCGGGAGGGCGTTGGGAGGAAACTTACAAGTGAAGAGAGGGGGAGAGAGGAGTGAGGGGAGAGTGAATTGTCGGGCGTAACTGTGAGAAGTTTCCCAGTGCAAACTGGAGTGAAATCATTCAACTTCTCCGATAAGTTTCGTGGCTTCGGCTACGGCTTTGGCTTCACCGTCCATCTTACTTGGGCATTGTGTACGGATCGATGGACCCCTCGCGCCCTCGCCTCCAGCCAGCAATGGCCGTGGTTTCGTTGCTGTTGTTACATCGATTACGGCTGTCACACCGTGCCGGAATGCAATTTTCGTCACGCCACAGCACACGCACATTCCCGAAGCTGACACACACACAGGCACATTATCGCAGCGGACACACACAAAGGCACACACACTGTCGCCTATCCAGCGGCTCGATCGCGGATGGCCTTGCCAGATAACTGCGTTGGCCAACTACAGCCGAGTCCTCGCCGCACCGGGTGCACCCGAACTTCGTAATGAGTTTCGGAATCGGGTGAAATGGGTTTCGGGCGTAATTGCGTTATCCTTATTTACAATCGATTAATTGCAGCACGGGCCGCGGCTACACCGAGAGAAACTTCTCGACGAAGTCGACGTCTTCACAGGCGATCGAATTCGAAGGAATTCGACGTGTGTTTCCTCAAGAGAAGCCTGGAAACTGCCTCGACTCTGGCCACATGTTGCCGGCTCCTTGACTGCCCTTCTCTGGTTCCCTCGACTGTTCGTAGCCAACTTGCGTCCTGGCGTGTCGCGTTCACTGAGTCGTTTCCACAGAGTCTCCTTGGGCTGACGCCTCGATTGCGTGCCCGCTTGGTGGGGTGGGGGTCGAGCCAAGGTCCCTTGTTGATCCTTGGCATTCCGCCGTCAATCTTGCTCCTGTCGGCTCTTAATTGTTTCGCGAGCGACTGCTGCCTGACGATTTGTCGCCGTTGCTGTTGTCGGCTTCGCCGAGCAGCCTTATCGGCGCTTAAAGGATTCGAACGTCTGCACTCGGCTGTTAATTTAATGAATTAGCAGTATGGCAAGACGTACGTGTACGTGAATGGTGGTTTATGGGGTGTGCACACGTGTGTGTGTGGGAGTTTTATTGTGGGCTGTCGTTGTGTGGGTGGCGAGAAAATTTCCGACAATGCTGCGAGTGCGAAAGTTTGAAATTAATCTGCGAAAACGATTCGCGCTCGAATCGATCCGAGATCCCCATTCATTAGGCGACCTGCACAAGTGTGAGTGTCGAGTGTGTTCGTCGAGAGCGATAGGACGAGAGCCCGGGAGGGGAAATTTTAATTAGATTTTGATGAAGTTCGCCACGAGTCCTACATCCGCCCCACATTGCAAGTTTGCCTTCAAGTTCGAACGCTGCGTCGGCCCGCGGTGTGCGCGAGGGAGGGAGGGAGTTAAAATAAATCGTTTGCCCTTCCTCCAACCACGTCCATCCATCACTTCCTCGCAATCCCATCTACGCGCTCCTGGAATGACGAGCTGCAACCTCGACGCTGCTCCCAGAGGCAGCGCCCGTGACAGCTCGGTGCCGAATCCCGGCCGGCCAAGGACCCGGCGACTCAATCATCAGTGAAATATGGACGAGACGAGCTGCCGCACGGCCGTACACCCGGCCGGAAGTGACAATTAAATTAAAATCACACACAATGCAGCTCCATTGAGCGCGCTGCGGCCCCAACGAGTTGTCCAAGGCGGGCGGCCTCGGTGCGACATCGGTGCCTGGGAATTGTCGCGAATCCCTTCGTTGGCTGATGCCTGCTGCCTGATGCGGCGAGTCCTCCCCAGGCCTTTAATGATTAAATGACATGTGCATGGAGCCTGGGGTGGAGGAAGGGCGACGAAAACAGAACGAATCATTTAGTCGCCCCTCCGGAAGTCGGCTCCGGCTTGTGGTTCTGACTCGCGCAGGGGAGGGAGGACCAGCCCTTGCCCTTGAAATCAGTCGCAACTGACTGAGGGCGCGAAAAAGCACCGCAATCTCAGCTGAAGCCACAAGCGTTGGTTCCCAAACACTTTGAACGCTACTGTGAAGACGACACAACTTTGCTGAGCTCTTCAGATGGCGATCTCGCACTGTGTCTCTGAAGAAGTGAGTCGTTAAATGACTGATGACGACGGCTCCGTCGAATTCCTGATCCGAAAGCCAGGGGCTCTCGCCGTTGTGAGCCGAATGCGTCCCGCTTTGGGGTCAGGCGTCGGCAGCACCGCGGCCTCCGATCGTAAAAAGTAAAACGTTTACGACCCATCCTCGCAGTGCGGCGAATCGCAAACAGTTTTCATTGGGCTCCAGGAATTTCTCCGTCAACTCCAGTGAGTAGAACGCCTAAAAGTCATTCGCAAATTATTCGTTTCACATGCGATTTGCCGACATTGGGGACCACGTGTCCAATTGTTGTTGTGGCAGGAATGAAATCCGTTGTCGTGGACTACGTGGTTTTGCCACTGCTGCTCAAATAATTACCCTAGGCTGCCAGTGGACCGTTGTATTGACCTGTCATGAACTGCAATCGTCGTCTGGCTCTCATTCAGCCAACCTTCAGCCAGCGACCCTTGTCAACGCAACCGCCGACTGGAAGCAATTAAATCGCCTCGAATATGCTGTTGACAGCGGTAAGACAAAGAACTCCTTGAAGCAATAGAACCAGCCGTTGAATCCCAACGAAATGCTGTAATCATGTATCCAGGGAGAGATTGATGAAATGTATGTTCAACGACCAATCAGCAAATCTTCAGACTTGCTAATACGATCGCACTTCGCAGTTGGACGGGGGCAAACAGACAAGTTCCTGTAATCGGCAGGTTCAGCTCGTCGCTTCCCAAATTAATTCCTCCCGATGAGTGAAAACGGAATTACATGTGGTTATGCGCGGTCTCCAGTGGACCAGAAACGGGGCCAGCAGAAACTTTCCTCGAACAGCTGTCCATCGTGGACTCCGGTCCCCACTCGCCGGAGTCCCACTGTGAGCCTGGCGGTCGGTACGAAAGTGAGCGAAACTTTCGCCCGTTCATAACCAGTGGGCGGCGGCAGAGACAGAAGACAAAAGAGACGGCATGGATGCTTAAAACGTGGCAACGCCACAGTCAACATCAGCAAAAAGCCCTCTTAGTTGGCTTTAAACTCCGGCCAAACAACCGAAAATTCAATTTCGCTCCTCGAAGTTCTCCAAAGACAAAATTTCCAAGTTTGGTTTTTGTGCTAAGGCACCAGAGCCAGAGCCAGAGCCATGAACGGAGCTGTGGGTGGGGGTGGGGGTGGTGGTTGAGAGGCTTCTGTTGTGTGCCCGGACACCCATGCGAGAAGTTTAGCATCTGGCGTACCAAGTGGCAGGGGGAATATTTGTGAACGGTCTTCCTCAGTTTCGGACTCGGGCCAAAGTTTGACGAACGTGCCCCACGTGTGGCTCCTGCTGCACTCGCACAACGTGGTGCCCCCCTCGGAGCCCCTTCCGAGACCGCGTCTGTCTTATCGTTTAATTGCAAAAGAGTTTGCGCTAAGCTCGGCCCAAAGCTCGGGCACGCTCGAGATCAGCCGGCGCGGGGTGGGGAGCGTCCGAAGGCCATTACTCATGATTCGGAATGTTGTGGGCACGCCCTTAATTAATGGGAGCCCCTTCCGGCTCAGCGTATGACATTCGGCCAACTCCGTCCGAGCTCATGGCAAGCCATTCAGCTCGAATCATAACTGGGCGTTCGTTCTCACAACTTCGGTCCACGTTGCACTGGCTCCGGCCTGGTCTGTCAGTCCACTTTCCCGAGAATCCTCAGCAGTTGAATTGCTAATTACTGGTCCAACAGCCGCGTCTGGTGCTGCCCTCCCGCCAGCCATTGTTTTTGCTGGTGGCTTGAAGAGCCCTCGTCTTCTTGGAAGCTGTTGTTTCGCAAAACACTCGAAACACTTTTTATCATATCTTGATTACACTCGAGAGCCAACAGAAACAAAAGTTTTCTTGTCCGCTTCTTCTTCTGGTCTTCTGGCCGCCCAGATCTGCGGATCCCTCGCGGTCGCTGGGCGCCATCGGAGATTTGCTTCGGACTCCTCTTGCTCTCCCCACACCGACGGCCTTCTTTCCATTCGCTGTGTCTTTATCGTACTCGAAAGTTTTGACTGAAACACTTCTGCAGATTTCCGCCTCCTCCGGCTTGCTCTGGTGTCTGGTGTCCGGTGTCTGGTTCATTTCGAGAAACAGCCAGGTCCATTTGATCATCTCCTCGGAAGACGAAGTTTGCCATTGTCTCTGAATAAACCAAACGGGGTCAACAGAATCGTGGCGAAGGGGGCGGGCGCGAGGTTGTCTGTTGGCGAAGTGACCTCAATTACCGGCAGTGCTTCGAGAGACTTCGGCAGCGAGCGGCGATCGATCGTGCCAGGGGATTTCCAACGCCGACCCCTACTCGAAAGATGTAGCCCGAGATGCCTCGATGTCGAGGGCGGGCCCACATTGCGCACACATGTCCGCATGTCGGCTGCTGCTGCTGTGAAGGACACTTCACTGAAACGCCAGCGCCGCCGAGGATGGCTTCGATCACGGCAGGGAGTCGAGCCTTCGTCCGAGTCCTTTCGAGGATCGCATTCGGTGCCTGCTGCTGCCTGCAGACATCGCGGGGATTCCTGGGCCATCCCGGCGGTCGTCGTTGTGCGGGTTCTCGACGGGTTTGGGTTGTCGCAGCCCGGGTTTCCCCATCGCAGCAATAAACGCGGCGTGAGACGCGTCGAAGTCAGGGCATTTGAATGTCGATGTCCGGCCGGACGCCGCCACAGTAACCGAGCCAGCATCCAGGAGACCCACTGCTGAAGCCCTTGAATTGAGCTGGGGTCGATGCCTGGACCCCGTGAGCCGCGGTCGGACGTGGGAACCGCATGTGGGTGCTGGGGAGATGAGTCGCGGCTGATCGCTTCGGATGGGGTCGGCGGCGCTTCCAGAGATGTCAATCGCGTGACATTGCGGCATTCATGAGAAGGGTTTAGCTTCGCTTGTTGGCGATTAGTGACCGTGAAAACCGGATCAGTCGAAGCGCGCTTGGGCCGAGTCGGCGTTGACACGTGATGGGGGCGAGGGACCGAGCCGAAGTCATTCCGGACACGCACCGCTCGGCAGGCCTCTGCGGCTCTGGCGTGGACAACGTTTGCCTCCCTTCGCTCTGGCAAAACATCTCGCAGTCGTTGTCATACGATGTAAACAAATGGCAACTCATTCAAAACAACCGGGCCGAACAGCAATGGCGCGAGGGAGAGGGCGACGACGAGGGTGAGGGAGAGCAGACAAGGATTTCGAGTGAGGGAGGGAGAGGGGCCGACAGACACTGCAGTATTTACCGTACTCGGAAGAAGCATCCCGGTTCTCTTTCACTCTCTCCCTCTCGCTCAGGCACTCGCGGTGCTTCTCGCAATTTCGCACAGCTGTACGAATCCGTGAGTTTACTTCGATTAATCTTCATTTCTTCATTTCCTCGACTCCTGCGCTTCCCATGGCGGGCCCAAACGCCCAGCGAGTCCTGCTGGGGTCGGCGCTGGGCTCGTGTCGTTGCACGCTCGGGCGACGCCCGACCCCGGCACCGTCGCCGTCTCCGGCCCATTTCCTCTGCTTTCATTTCATAATTCACTCGACGCGGCAGCGCCGGCAGGCATCGCGTCGAGTACTCGTGTCCTCGCTGCGAGTCTCCAGTCCTTGAAGGAGTCACTTATGTTGCCATTGTTTCCCCGTGTCGCTCGCCCTGTACTCCTTGGAGGGGACCCCGCAACCCGCCCAGCCGCCACCCGTCGTTCCGATGCCGCACATCCCTCGTTTCAGTTGCGCAACGTGCCGCGTGGAATCCGCACACTCGCCTCGTCTTCGCCCCGTCCCGAAACCCCACCGGGGCACTCACACCTACCCGCGCCCCTCGCCCCACCCGGCCGACCACTCTGGGCTCCTCGTCATCTGTCATCTGACAGTTCTTTTATTCCCTGTTGGTGTGTCCTCGTTTCTTTGACATTTGCCGGAGCGTGCGCGTCGCCGCTCAACGCTCAGAGCTCCGTGCTCGGCGCTCTCCGCTCGTCGCTCGTTGCTTTGACAGGTGCGGAGAGACACGCGAGAGAGCCGTAACGGTAGAGCAGCAGAAGTGCCGCCAGTGGAGAGCGGAAGTGAGTCTCGGTTCTTGCTCGCCTCGCCTCGCCTCTCGGCTCCCCCGACCCGTCCTCGTCCTCTAAATCGCCCCGGCTCCGTGCTGTTTTTTCGCGCTTCACTTGTTCATTTCGAATGGTTTGTGTTGCAAATGAATGCGATGCGTACAGGGTGGTTCCCACCGGTGGTCCCCTAGCTGAGTGAGGCGAGGACCCTGGCTTGGAATCGGGAGTGCGTCTCGCGACGAGAATGACAATGAGAAGGACCTGCTTTCGCTCGCTTGAATTGGATATTCGAGTCGCTGTTTGTCGGGATGAAGTACTCCTGGAAGGAATCTCATGAAAATGCAGGACGCCGTACACGGACCGCACGAACCCGCGGACCGTCGTCTGCGGTTTCGCAGCGCCCGAACAGGATACGCGCCCACGCACACAGCCACACTCGCCGCACAGACACGGCCGACGATGGGCCGAGGGACGGGGCGACAGAGGCGAGTCGGCCGCATAAACATTATTTAGAATTTTACACGCGACGCTCGCTCGGTCGGGTCGATCGGAGTTTCGTGCATAATTTTCATATTTTCTTTGTTTCCGCTCTCTCTCGGGTGCTCTCGCTGTCCCCTGCTCGGCCGCCCGCCCTCGGTCCACGCATTTCCCACATTGTCTCGCAGACACTTTGCAGCGGCCGCGAGTGTGTGCATGCGTGATGCGGCGCAGAACGCGAGTGCGAGAGAGAGAGGCAGTGAGAGAGCGAAGGGCTGCGGCGGCGGTGGTGGAAAACGCGCTGCGGAGAAGCGGGCGCCGACACAAGGATTTTCAGCGCCGTGCTCTCGGTTCATTGTGTCGATTGCGTTGCTGGAGTCAGGACGACCGCAGCACGTCGTCGGTCGAGCGTTCGGTTTAATTTTTCATATATCAAGCAGTGGAGGTGGAAAGTGGAAACTCTGTCGATCCGCAGTGCCGCCGTACCGGAGGAGCCAAACCACACCGACATTGCCGGGCTCTATCCGAGGAAGGTCCTGTCAGGGAAGTGGAAAACTCGGTCCGTGCTCATCGCAGCCGCCTGCGACCCGTCGCGAGTGAAAACAACCACCCCGGTTTTGAGAATTTTCTCGTGAAATTTAGTGCTTTCGAATCAGAAAATCCACCCAAAGAATCGAATCTAATCGAATAGAAGAGAATAGAATATAATAGAATAGGAAAAGTTGTGTGAAGAAGGAAAATTTTGTGCCCCAGTGGAATCGCAAACGCAGTTGCAGTTCTCGAAACCCTCGACCGTAGTGCCATAGTGCGGAAAGAAAAGAGTGAAGAAATTGAGTACCTCAGATCGGCCGTAGAACTACGAACGCAGACACGGCACGCTCCACAGGATACGAAAATCAATAACTTGGATTAGCTGCGACAGGATATACCGAGCGAAAACGTAAGAAAATTTGGCAACTCCTGAAAGAAGCCGAGGGCAGACTCGCTGCGGCGAAAAAAATGTGTAGACAGGCGGCTCTCGAGTGGGTGGCTGGGCGCAGGTGCCCGCCGTGCCGCGCCTCTCGCTGGCTGCTCCGCGAAAACCCTGGCACGGGTCTCGTCGGAGCCCGTCTCGGGGGTCCAGGGCGATCGAATTTCGGTCGCAGGACCGATCGAAACGGCACCGAGGGTCCCGAAAATCCCTCCGATCCCTCGATTTCGCCAATCTGGGGGCAACACACCTTGGCCTTATACATACACATGGCCCTCTCACGCACACACACTCCCTCCCAGCCGACACACACACGGCAGCAGCACTCACTCACGGGCCCCACACTCACAGGCGCAAGAAGTCTTTCATCTCGCCTCTGCACAGCGGGAAAAATCGATCGATTTCTTATCAACGGCAGCGCGGCCGCAGCGCCGTCGTCCGTCGTCCGCCGACCGTCTTCCGCTCTCCTCGCGCGGCGCTGGAGACGCTCGTGTCTCGTGTACGGCGGGGGTTGGGGGCGGCGCCCGTGCGACTGTGTGTGTGCGGGAGACTGTGTGTTGTTTGAGTTGCAAATAGCTGCGTCTGTGTGCAGTCTAAGCACGAGCATCGCCGTCGCCTTCGCCATCGTCGCCGTCGCCGTCGCCGTCGCCCACCCTCCCCGGTCGCGTCGGAGGGTTGAGTCGGAGCCCCTGCCTCCGGCGGAGATTCGTCTCTCTTGCCGCAGATCTCTCGCACTCTCTCTCGTCGCTCTTGCGCCTGCTCCCAATCTCTCTCGCTGCTCTGCCTTCCTCCGATTGGAGTTGCCGCCTGGCTCATTTTTACGATTCCCATTGCGCTTTTCGCCGCGCTCGTTCTTCCTGGATGCGAGACGTACGGCTCGTGTTTGCTCTGGACGTGATTTGATGTGTGCAATTGTAGGTGTGGGTGTGTTGGTCTGCGTCCATGTGTTTGCGGGGTCGGTGCTTTCTCCGAGATTCCGCTCCGAGGCGATTCTTCCTCGCCGGGTTTTCGTCTTGCTTTGTTCGGGTCCTTCGCCCGCAGCCCGCCCTGACGGCCTTTCGCGTTCACTCGACGAGAAGCCTCGCTACCTGCAGCCCTGACAGACCTTAATTCGCGGAGGCTAAAAGTTGTCGACTCCCAGGCGGACTTCATCGGCCGCCACTGCCGCGACTCCCAGCCAGGCGACATTTCCATCGGGCCGATGGGGCGACCGACGAAAGGAGGACGGGAACCACCGCGGGCCTCGGGGACGGACGCAGTTGAAGAAACCGCCAGCTCTGCGACTGCGACTGGTTCGGGCCCCCTCCCCGCAGCCGGCTCGGGTATTGATTGAGTCTTCGGCCGACACCGCCGGCCGTCTGGTCGAGTGTCGCACGACCGTCGCATCCGATTCGCATGAAGCGAGCGAGGCCAACCGCGAAATCAAAACAATGGAAATTCCTCTGGACGGCAATTTTGTCCGGTCCGGCTTCGTCGGACGCCCGACTCGTCGCAGCAGCTCTGAGGAGTTGCAGAGATGGGCAGTCGATGGTCGGAGGCATCTGGCTCGATGATTGAATTTTCCGCACGTCCACGATGACTCGATCTCTCCTCTCTCGGGGCTTGGGTTGTCCAAACAAACCGACCAACACCTCCGGAGTTGAAGGCGGCCAGGCCTGCGACCTCTGCCAGCTCTGGGCCATGTTTAATTTGTGGTCAACACGACGACTCACATGCGGCTGCCCTCGTCGTGACTTCCGAAACGAGCCTGTGGTTTCGCCTTAAGTGCCTGCGGTTTCTCTACTCCGGCGTCTTATTAATTACGGTTAGTCGTCTAATCGCGGTTTCGGAAGCCATCGACGTCACGACGCCACGGCTGCGAGTTTGAGGGGTCGTGGGCAAAGGTTTTGTTGATTCTAATACGGGGATCAGTTCCGTGGTTAAAGATCCTTCATCCAGTAGTTCTCACTGTCACCGAAGGCAGGCTGCCTTCGCCGGTCCTTCGAAGACGCTCCACTGTTCTCGATATCGACATGAGGCTCTTGAGGTCTGTCAGGGAATGAGTTCACAGGTGTATTCTCGAACTCCCCCCTGCTCGATTGGAATCTCTCTCTCTCTCGGCCTCACTGTGCATTCCATTCATGCATTCAGTCAGTCATCGATTCCCTCCCTCCGACTCCTGGGGGACTCCCGCGTTTGTGGCGCTGTGAGCGGGCGCAACAAATGAGTTCGAAAACTGCCAATAAAACGGCAAACGGCAAAGGCCAAAACACTAACATCGACAACAACAACAATGAGGTGGATTCATCGCAGCCGCATCCGAAGAAACCGACGAGACCGACCTCCTTTCGTGCCGCTCTCTCGCTGCTCCTTCCCGCAGACACGACCTCGCTGCAGCCCCGTCAACCCGGTCCCATCGACGACACCGGCGCCCCTGCCGGTTCAACGGCTCTCGTGTGCCGTTGTTGGTGTTGCTGTCACCTTTGTTTTTGTCGCTGCTGCGGCTGCGACTGTGGCCGGGGCTGGGGCTGGGGCGACTCGCGATGGGTTAAACGTGGAAACCTGGAAATGCCTGGTGCGGTTGCATTCGAGGCTACGACGACGAATCTCGCGAAACACAAGCCAACAACACCACAGCAGCAGCAGCAACTGATCCGAGAGCAACAACGCTCGAGTCAATTATTATTAGTGTACCTTGCGTTGACGACGGCAAAGGCGAAGACGAAAAAGTTGCCGTCCGGCTGAAGATTGCGGCGAAGCGGTCTTGGCGGAGGGGGCGGGGAAGCGAAACGAGGCGCAAAAATTCCCACAGTGTCTTCGTTTACGTGCCGTGTGGCTCTCGTACTTAGTATTGTTGTTGCTGCTGCAGTCGTTGGCCATGTTGTCGTTGGCTCGTTGCAGCGGAGGCCACTTTGAAGGGATTTCCATCATTATCAGTAAATTACAAAAACAAAAATGAGCTGAAATTACAGTCATTACCCGGCACAATGGAAGGAGGTGGTGGAGGCGGAGGAGGTGGAGGTCGGTCGGTCTTCTTCGCCTCATCTACGTTTCTTTAATTTCCGTCCAATGATCACCGTCCGAGCCCGTGATCGACGAGGGCTGTCGTTGGGTCGTGTCGTGGTGAGGGTCGGCGGTCGTCGGTAAGTCGTCGTAATGCACGATCACAGCCAGTCGAGATGGAGATGAGAGCGAACGAGGCGAGTCTCATGCAAGAGAAACTGCTCGACGATCAACCCATGTCGTGGGCAAACCTATGAGTCCGGCTCGGCACACGTGTGGCAGATCGGGGACGACGTCGCAGAAGGGTGGGCAAAAAATCGGGGAAATCAAGGTTAATCCCCGAATTCTGCAGACATGTGGCAATTCAAAATTTGTCACCGCTCTCGCCGACCTCCCTCCCTGGCCAGGGCAACAAAACCTCATTCAACGAAATTGATTTTCCTTCCCCTTGCGACACACGGCACGGACTCGGGTTCGCGGCGATTCCACCCTGGGATTGTGAGCGGGATTGAAACAGTGGTCGCTCCTGGTTTGCAGGACTCACTTCACAGACACATATCCCGGACCCAGTCGAAGCCCTAGCGGGGCGCGCCTCGACTTCGATTCGATTTGTTTCATTCAATTCCGCCGACGGTCGCCTTCCACGGGTCACAAACCCTCACTCACACACACACACACGTGCTCGGAACAGACACCGGGCACAGACACTGCACGTGCCTGCGATGCGCCGGCGAGTGAGTGAGTGAGTGATTCGCACTGTCGAGAGGCCACTCACCCGGCACAGAGCATCGACTTCTTCCGCGCCTCCTGGGCAGGGCCTGCGATTTCGCTTCCCACTGCCGCTGCAGTTGTATCGATTTTCGTGCTCGTTTCGGCGGGCAGCGGCGCCGGGGAGGCCGGTCGAGAGTACTTTGGCCCTTTTGTGGCACAAGTGCCGGCCCGTCGCCTGCCTCCCCGGCCGGGATCGATATCGACGCATTTCCCGAGAACAGGCCCAGTTCCATGCGAAGCCGCTCTCAGCCCTTCGTGTCGTGCAACGTCATCCAGGGAAACGTCGCCAGTAGATGAGGAGGGAACCCGCCAATTGTCGACGGATGGTGGCTCCTTAAGGCAGTGGGTCGCCTATATGAATCTGAGGAATCGCCGGCATCCAGCCCTGGGTCTTCCGCCCTCCTCATTATTCTCCGAATCTGCGACAGTTCGACTCTCGGGATCCTCAAACTCCCGGTCAACTCTTGTTAGCCTCGCCCCTGACCAGCTCCCGGTTCACGCGCCCCTTCCCTCACATGTGTGTGTGTGTGTGTGTGTGTGTGTCGAGTGCGTTTGAGCGTGAGCAGCTCCCATCACTCCTGAGTCAGCACCATTAAATGCCCGATTGACCAGCAGCCTCCACAGCCGCGACCGCGTGGCTGCGTGCCAACGACTTAATCTCAATTGATGCTGCATGCGGAGAGGGCACCGCGCCTGGCATCCTCGGGCCGTGCATTGAATGGAATCTTTTGTTCTAATTAAGTGCTCGTCGCATGTCTCGCGGATTACGTCGTCAATCTCTGCCGCCGCCGCTGCTGTGGGAGGCAGGAAGTGTTCGCGCGTACCCGTTTCAGGCTTTCCCGAAGTCGTGTCTGTGGCTTTTGTCACAGACAACTCGGTTGAGACTCGCTGGAGTTCGCTTTCTGTGGCCTGCTTGAAGGACTCTTGATCGGATTACGACATCGGTTTGATCCCAAACCTGTCACACGGTGAAATTCGGCGCGTGGTACTTGGATTGCATGCGATGTGTGAGCCTTTGACCGCATGTTCACATGCCGCGTATGATCGGGTACCCGGTTCCTCGTGCCCGAAGCGCTTGTAGAGCTCGTGGGATGGCGGTTTAATTGTTGTGGCAGCTAATAAATTTTAATTGCCTTCAATTAGCGATGCATCCGAGGGCCTGCTTGGGTTACACTCGCATTTTAAAGCCGCAATCGAGGCCGCTGCCACTGGGATACAGCATGCACCATTCACTCACCAGGCATGAGGCACCAGAGACCATGGAGGAATTAAAGAGCGATTGCTCCCGCATCATCGCCGATTCCGTTCATCAAAAACTCCGGCGGCAGAAAGAAAACCAAGAAAGGAGGGCGGACTGGTGGCGAGGTGATTGAGTCGTCCACCGTCCGCCGCGGAGTTCGGAACTTTACGGTTCACAGTTCACTGGTGAATCCATGTAAGGGCGGCCTCCGTCCTCTGGTCTATTGATGTGAGAATTTGTCGGCGCCAAGAGTGGGAGGGGACGATCGATTAATGGAATATTTCGGAATGTTGCCGCGGTTTACAGCGTGTGAAAACAGGAGCAAACAACAATTATCAAATGGAGTAGAAAATGTGGTTTTTGTGTATTTGAATAAAAATAAACACTCGGACCACGAAAATGTGTTTGCATGGTATTGATGAATGGTTTCCTAATGAATCGACTAATGGGTGTCGGACGGAAGGAGTTGAAAACGCACCCCAGGGGTCGTCCGATCGTAGTCGTCGGACTTGGAGAAGACTCGCTCCAATGTGGTCGAAAGCAGGCGAAAGCCCTGCCTCCAGACGCCGGACGGCGTCCGCACGGCCGATGCTTAATGGGTTCCTCATGAGTTTAGAAATCGCTGTGGGCCGATCGGCGATCGAAGGAACGAAAAGTTCCCACATTTGCCTTCACATAAATCATCCGTGCATTCGCTCAGCTCCCAGGGCCAGGGCCAACGCAAGGGCCGATGAAACTTTAATCGCGTTTGTTGAATTCTGTTTGTCTTGGTTTCTTCATTCGGCCTCCTTTTTCTTCTTAATGAAAATCAAGGAACGCGTACGAACCTGACTGTCGACAACCGTGATCTATTGCAGCAGCAGCGAAGCCCCTGTCGCTCCCAAATATTTGCACTCGCTGTGGAGCTGCGGAGCCCGTCCTCATGGGCTGCAGGTTGGTTGGGGGCACCCGCGGGCTAATTTGATGGCCTGTGTTTACATCCACCAAGGCGACGGCAAACGACGTGCTAAGAGCGCCCCGCACGCCCCTGTCCGTGGGCGTAATTAAATGCAGGTTCCCAAGGGGCGCCGAGTCCTCCGCAGAAGCCGTCCGTGGCGCCCCGCGTCGTCCGGCGGTTAATTAATATTTTCCTGCGCCGTTGCCGCTGTGTTCCTCAGGTGTCGGACACGGCCGCGAACGGCCCGAACCCCCTGGCCCCCTCGCCCAAGAAGCGACGCTCGCTGGGCGCAGGCGCGAACGCGGCGAGTTCCGGGAACGCGTCGCGCGGCCGGGCCAGACGTCGTTGGAGACGATGCTTGTCGTCGCCTGTCTGGCTGACCGGTGCCGGCTGATGCTGCAGATTGCCGGTTGTTGATACGAGCGGCGGCAACACGCAATTAAAATTTTGATTAAGCGAGAGCCCCGCATTCTCAGCACTCAAATTACAGCCCTGCGAAGGCCGATCGTTTAGGCCGCAAAAAGTGTGGCCCGTTCTGCGTTCTCGGCAGACATCGGCGTCTTCGCTCATCACGATTGAGCAATTTGTTGCCGGCGCTGGGCTCGCGTGCAGCTAAGTGACGACCCTCCTCCTCCTACCCGATCTCTCTCCGAGCCCCTGGCCGTGAGGTGCGAAAGGCGTTGACGTGTCGATTGCTGCGAACCCTCAGTTCGGAGCCGACTGTTTACGCAAGTCCGACCTGCGTTGGCTCCTGGAACCAGGCCGGGCCTCACGCCTCCGACTGCTGCCAGGGAAGCCGTCCATTGATCCTCGTCCTCGTCGCCCCTCGTGTTCCTCCGTCCCGATGCCGAGGTCAGGTAATTAATCAGAGCCTCGTCAGCCTCCTGCCGACCGACTCATCATCCAGGGCTGCTGCGCGGAACTGCAGGAAGGTAGAGTCTGGGCCAGGCGGGAAACCCGTAGCTCGATTCAATCCCCATTAAAGGCAACTATTTTGACAGTTGAGGCCGATCGCCCTGGCTCAGCCTAGGGCCAGGTGTGCGCAGCAGCGCCGACGGCGACGTACCTGAGCGGAGCGTGCCAGGAGGGCGCTCGTGCGGCGGAGGAGGGAGGGAAGCAGGGATAAAACCGAACACACAACACAACCATTTTCGGGATTATAATTGAGAATCAGTTAGGGTCTAACGCGGGCAGGAACAGGATATCGGAATATCAGAAGCCCGCTCGGTGGTGACAAAACACTCGACTCATTTTCCCATTCAGACAAAACGCGCCAATCCGCCCGAAGTAGGTGAAAACTCGCTGGCTTGCAATGTGTTCCGTAATGTATTCACCGGGCGGAGTTTAGCATTTTTAATGAATGCATCGTTTACATAAGCAAATCATAATTTCACAAAGCGCGGCAGCACCTCGGCCCTGTGGGGCGACCCTTTAATAGGATTAGGCCAGGTCGGCCCGGAGGAGACTCTGCTTTGTGAGCCCTTAGACAAAAGGGGCAATTAAAAGCGCCGCGATTGAGCCCGAAAGTCGTCTCTACGACTTTATTTTCGGCGGCGTCAGCTGGACGCCATCCGTCAATCCGGGTTTAAGCCGCTTTGGAGCGCTCTCCCGGGAAGTTATGGACATTTTATAGCCGACAACAAGTGGAATGGGATCAAAAGATTCCAATCACGGTCGCTCAGTCGCGGGCTCCGCCGATTAAACTATTTTCTCGATCGTGCTATCGCGCATAGGCCGTGTTTTCAACCCAACACCCGGCTGTCGAAGCCAGTCTTGGCCCTCGCCGGCCGACAGCATGAGCCACACTTGGGGCCCAGAGGTCGTCAAACGGTTCGTTGGTTTTATGGACGGTTGATTTGTCGGGCTTCCGAATTGATTAATGTGTTGACTCTGGCTTTATGGCTTCGTCGACGTTGTCTCTGCTCATCCCTGTGCTGTGCGAACCCCAATAATTACCTTTGTTAACATATACGACGTGTTAATTAATGAACGTTCCGTCCGAGGGGCGGGCGGAGGGATAAAATTTACCGATCAGCAAATTGAATCCAGATTCCGAAGCCACCAGGAATTCCCAATAAATCTCCGACGAAGATCGATCGCATTTGACAGTGAAGGCTTCGCGTTTGAGGAACACCAAATGAGGAGGGGACGTCGGCTCGCGGACGGGTCAGGACGAGCCAGAGAGAGGCGTCTTTAATGGGGGAGAAATTTATTTGCCTCGCTTCAATTTATTGGCTGGCTGCCGATAAATCAAAAACCGAAATTAAATTGCCACGAATCGACTCGATTTGCATAATTTCCTAATGAATATTTCCCAGATTCAGACTCAGACTCAGATTCGGCTTCAGCTACGTTTCGACCTGCCCGGCACGACGAGAGTCGACTCGAGGCGAGCCGAGGGAACAAAGCGGCGGAAACCTGCCTCAGGTGGCTCTTGCAATGCGGAGGGAGCGGGGCTGGGGTGGAGGTTTTTTGTTTTAATTTAAATTCCCGTCCGCGGAGCTGCGTAAGATGAATTCGGAACCACGGCCTTTTAATGAATTTTTACACTCGACCGCGATAAACACGCAGCGTTCTGCGGTCGCCGGGGTTTCGAAATGAAAAATGGAAACTTGTAGCTGATTTATCTAGCGGCCGATAAGCAGCGGCTAACAAGACGGATTCCGCCCCAGTCCCCAGACTCAGTCTCAGACGGGCGAGCGATCGCTGCGATCCTCAATTAGTAACCGCCGAAGCGACCGGGTCCAGCTGGCGACTGGCGGCTGGAGCTCTTAATTAGGCGCGACAACGGTTCGCAGATCGAATTCAGATTCGCCGATAAGCATTCGAATCGCGCATAGTGATTTGTGGGGCGACGCCCGTCGATCATTGGCTGAGTAGATTTCAAAGATTTGGTCGACGTCGACAGGTCGATTAACAATGGTGGGCCGGGGCTAGTTTGTCGTTCGGCCTAATTGTTAATTAAGACCTCGGGCGCTTCAAACGCTCCGGACCGGAGGGCTCCAGAGGTGCCAGAGAACTAAAAAATTACCCGTCGAAACTTCGACGGCAGCTTCCCTGGGACTCTGGGACTCGTCCGCGCATTCATCATCGGCCAGCGGTGGCTGTGGCCGCGATTGGTGGGAAAGTTTTCTGGCCGTGGTGATTAGCGACGAGTCGCTCCGGTCTCCAGCGACATCGCCGTGAAAGTTTTTAATTGCAATTAAATGTCCTTGGCCGCTATCGAATCGCTGCGCCGAGGCATCCGGCGAGGGACAAGTTCCAGGCAGGAGTTGGTCCGAAAGAGGACGATGGTGTTGGTAATAGGAAGAGTCCTCGCAGCAGGGGCCTCGTGTTCGAAACGCTATCTCACAATGGGAAAGAACATGCACGCCACGTACTCGAAGTCGAAACCATCGACTGAGTTTGCTCTGAACTGCATTTGGTTCGCTTTTCTCGGAACCTCACAACTAAGTGTTGTGAGAATTCCCATTAAAAAGTCCTACGCGACCGTTGCCGTTGCCTTGCCTTCTGCGGAAGTCCTGGCCGCACCCCGGCCCTCGTCCCGTGTCCTTGATTCACCACTTTGCGCCGCTGTCCGCCATGTGGTTGCGTCCTGCGCCCCGTGCGCCCTGCCCGGAGGCCGTCTCGGCTACTAGGGTGATAATGACCCGTTGCCCGATCGTGCCAGAGGCCCGAGCGGCAGCTGCTGCCTCCTGCAGAACTGGGCCAGGGGTGGCGGCACCCACGTGGATGCGAGCGTTTTTTATGGAGTGTCGAAAAATGAGATGTGATTGCGAGATGCACCGTATAATTTGACGCCAGCACCATCTGGTCGGACGAAGGAGGCGGCGCAGGGAAGGGCAGGGCAGCGCAGGGAATGAGCGGTTGCTCGGGAACGCCAGACAGACTGAGCCACGATAATGGTCCCTGGAACGAGGCTCTTTTATGGCCGCCGGATAAGCGAACGGCCAGAAGTCGAGGTGGAAGCGGCGTGTCGAAATCGCCCCTGACTCCTGACCTTTGCCTCCGGATTCCGGCGCTCTTGGCATGCGCCGGTGTGGGCGGCGGCCGCCAAAAGCACTTCGGGGGCCATTAGGAAACCGTGTTCGCAGCCCCATTTGGAGACGCGTAAACACGAGCGACCACCAGCTGAGCTCGGTGGCGCTTTTGCATAAATTCCCCGCCCCCCACCACTCGGACTCGTCTCATCTGAATACAAATGGCGTCGTCAGCAGTCGGCTCCGATTTCGAGGGCCGCATCTCAACCCGTTTGGCCCGATACGCGGCGACACCCTTTGGGGTCGAGTGGCTACGGGCCCGCGTAACCACGACGTAGCCGTGGCTGGGACGCGATGACGGGCGATTGACGCGTGCCTCGAGCGCGGCAGCCGGTCGTCTCATGCTAATGCGGCTCCAACTCCGATTAATTGTTATGACAGCCCACAAATCGATGAACCGATCTGTCGCTTCGTCGATTCGGGCACAAACCCAAAACACCTGCTGCTCCCTTCTAACTACTGTCACTAATGCTGCCTCTTTCTCTCTCTCTCTCTCCTCAGATTTGACTACTTGACTACTCAAGCCGGAGCTGCCAGATCGGCCCCGCCATGTGCTGACTGCAGTGCACGCGTCCATGTAAACCGTCGAGCCGCGCGCGCTCTCTTGATTCGATCGACTCCCCCCGTCGCCCGTCACACAAGGCACCACGCGAACGTCCGCCGGACCACAGCCGCCCGACCAGTCTTGCCACGCCCGCCACAATGGCGGCACGTGGGCCCCACGAAGGGCCTAATCGCGCGTCGTCGCGTCCCCGCCAGGCGCCGCGGATCCCGGCCGAGTCGCGTCGCTCGTCTCGTCGCAGTCGCGTCTTCGCGCTCGCCGCATCGCTCGCGGCTCTCTTCGTCCTCCACACTGGGCTGAGCGAGGCTTTCGAAGCGCCCCAGCAGGCGCAGGGCATCTCAGCCTCGAACGCCGCGCGGATGCTGGCCGGTAGCAACGGCGCCCACGACATGTCGCTGGTGCTGCCCCACGACACGTACCCGGGCTTCAGCATCAAGCGGTTCCAGACTGTGCCCGTGACCAACGCGTCGCAGGGCGCGGCCGCCACGAGCACGGGCGCGTACCACATGCTCGACGGCGACTACTCGAAGTACTTCACGGTGCTGGAGGACGGCGTCGTCATGACCACGTCGGACATCTCGCCGCTGGTGAACCGGCCGGTGAACCTGGTGGTGGTCGAGGAGACGCCCAACGCCACCAACACGCACAACCTGCAGCTGTTCGTCATGCACCGCAACGACATGCTGCGCTTCGCCGGCTCCATGCTGGACGCCTCCGGCGAGGTGCGCGAGAACCGACCGGCCGGCACCCGGGTGCGCGGCATCCCCCTGATGCAGGCCTTCAGCGGTGAACTGCTGGAGGAACCGATGGCCCCGAAGAAGGTCCGCTACACTATCATCGACGGCAACGAGGACCAGGCGTTCGCCCTGCGCAGCCGCAAGGGCAACGAGGACGGCGAGACGAACCTCAGCTCGCTGGTCGTGGACGGCGGCGACGTGACCGGCGTCTGGCTGGTCACCAACCGGCCGCTGGACCGCGAGCAGAAGGCGCACTATGACCTCTCCATCCAGGCCTCCGACGTGGAGGGCATCGACAGGACCGTCTCGAAGATCGTGGTGACGGTGCTGGACGAGAACGACAACCGGCCCGTCTTCAAGGCCACCGACTACAAGTTCGCGGTCGCCGGGCAAAAGGCCAGCTCCCTGGAGGGCAACTCCTCGGTGGCCTGGAAGCGCTTCAGCATCCTCGGCAAAGTGGAGGCTACCGACGGCGACGGCGACAAGATCGCCTACCGCCTGACCGCGCCCAGCAACGTCATCATCATCGTGCCCCAGACCGGCGAGATCATGCTGGTTGGCGAGCCGCCGCAGCCCGAACTGGTCGTCGAGGTGGAGGCGCACGACCTGCGCTACCCCAGCCTCGTCAGCGAGAAGCCCGCCAAGGTCCTGCTCGAGTTCCTCGCGCCCGAGCCCGTGTCGTTCATCATGCAGCACCTGGACCACGACGCGATCAACGAGCACTCGCACCACCGCGAGAAGCGCCGGGTGACGCGCGCCGTCCGACCCACCAAGCGCATCGAGTTCACCGAGGCCGACGGCGACACCGAGGGCAAGTCCGTGTTCCAGCTGGAGAAGGAGACCGACAAGGAGACCTTCAAGATCCGCGACGAGAACCCCTGGGTGACGGTCGAGACGAACGGCGCGGTCCGCGTCAAGAAGAAGTGGGACTACGAGGAGCTCGGCCCCGAGAAGACCATCGACTTCTGGGTCATCATCACGAACACCGGCCACAATGGTGAGTACTTGCTTTCGCTCCGCCCGTGGGGACGAGGGCGGACGACTGGGTCCGCAGCCATTCCGCCACTCACTGCGGAGAACTGCGGAGCTCGGGGCCGATAATAAAAGTCACATGTGGCGACCTGCTCCGAGGGCGAAGGCACTCGCCGGCTGCCGGCGGGCCCACCACATGTTCCTCGCATGGCGGACGAGTGCGGCCTTCGTGGCCTCCGTTGGCTTCTATATTTAAAGCGGGGGTCGATGGAGAGGCCGGGATTTTAATGGAAGAGGCGAGGGAGCGAATGTGTGGAATGTAAACGCCCTCACAATTAGCCAGAGTCGGCCCGGCCCGGACCGGCGCGGCTCGGTTTGGCTCGGGGAGTTGCGAGGGCAATTTCCTGTTTTAATGAAATGTATGAATTTTTTAATATCGCTTGCGCGCTGCTCTCCCGGGAGGATCCACCTCGATGTTAAATGGTCGGTAAATTTTTGATGCGTCCGGGCTTCTCGGTAGATCGCGACGTGCCTGGAGCGTGCAGGAGCCATAATCGATTCGGGGCCAGGGCCTCCACAGTATCCACCAGTCGTCCATGGCCACGCTTCATACGACGAAAACGTCCTCGCCGGAGTGGAAGGCGAATGAATTATGTTTCAATTGTCTCCTGCCAATAAATAATACAAATACGATAATTCATGGAACCGCCTCGGCCACACGTCGACCTCCTGCCACGGAGCGAGTGGACCGAGTGGTCGCGAAAGGTCGCCGCAGAAGAGAGAATTAAAATCGGTGACCGATACTCGGAGCAGCATCCGCTGAATGTGGATTAAAATAGCGTTGCCTCGGATCCAGCCCGACCACACTCGAAAAGAACGGTCGGTGGTGAAATTATTGTCATTAAGGAGTTGTTGCCGCTGCCCCGCTCTCCCCGGACTCATTACCCCGCGTTGACCCCGGGGCGGGCGACGTCGTCGCGGCCGCCGTATTCGCGGCATCGGGCGACGGAAGCCAGAGACATGTCGACAGTGAGGAGGGTGGGGTTTGGGTGAGGGCAGAAGAAGAGGGTCTGGGCTGACGGCAACTGCAGGCAGCACATGATGTTTACGCTTCCATTAGAATCGCTGCAGTGTGGTGCCGAGGTCTGATGACATCCAAAGACATTTGGAGTTTTACAGAATACAATAATGACGATTCCTTCCACTTGTTATGTTGTGGCAGTTGGTTTCCTCTCTCCCGCTCTCCGTTGCTTATTTTACTTTGTATCATTGTTGTTTCTTCGTCGATGTCGTGTTGTTTTTGCCGGTCTTCCCATCCGTCCCCAGATGCGAGCCAGAGTTAATGCGGATGTTCGGATGTTAGTCTGCAAAGTACGGGTGTGGCGAGAAAAAAGGGTTCGCGCTTGGTCGGTCGGTCTGTCGGCGGAAGGAAAATAGTGTAGGAGTCTGTGATCGCTGATATCAGAAATACAAAACTGGGTCTGAGACTTTAGTTACTCCTAACTATCAGGGAAGATGGCAATAACTCAAGCAATAACGAAGTCCCCGTTCGGTTCCCCGATCGTTGTCTGATTTCCGCAGTTCCATCGGGCTCATTCAGGGCGTGGCAGTAGCGAGAGCGTCTCAAACTAGCGAGGAAGCAGCATCCGATCGAAGAGGCCCCTGTTCCAGTGATACAATCGCAATATACCCCGACTATCTTCCACGCTTCGCTGGTGTAGCATCGCAGGCCTGGCTTCGTGTTCGTACCTAGTGTCGAGCCCCGAGTCGTGGGTCGAAAACTCACCCCTGTCCGCAGTACGGCATCGGCATCGGTGCTGTTCCACCGCCAGGCCGTTCCTGGGAACGCCTCGGAAGCGGGATGGCTGGCTATCCGCTTCCAACACATGTGCTGCGACTGGAACCGAGGAGGAGGAGGAGGAGGAGGCCGAGGCATGCGCGGAAGCCGGGTGAAGCCCGCTGGAAACGAGGGCCTTTGCAGACGGCGTAGTACGGACGACTCGGCAGCGGGCTCTCGCGAGTCCTGTCCTGAGCGGCTCGCTCTCGCGGGCTCCCTTGCCTCGGGGGGTGTGTGCGAGTGTCTTTCGACTTGCACCACTACTCTCTCAGGCCATGCTGTGGTGAGAGACGCCCGGGGCGGGGGTGGGAGAACGAGGCAGAGGGCGAAATAACAAAACATCAAAAGAAATCATAAACTGCGGGCCTGTAGTAAACAACTACATTTGCATGCAGACGGACACGCACACAGGCGCACCGCTCGGAAATCGTAGTAGTCTGCGTAGTAGTAGATGGCGTTCTTCGAGGTGGACGGAGGGAGGCAGGAGCGGGCGCAGTGGGTGGCACCGGTGTGGGGTGGGGAAGGGGAAAGTGTTTTCGGGCGTTCGGCTGCCGATGTCGTGCTTGCAAAGGAATGCCTCGTAACTTGTTTATATTTTGTTGCAGCTCGTTGTTGTTGCTGGCGCTGCGCTGTGGGAAGCAGTGGCAGGAATTCCTTGGCCAGCGGCGGCAATTTGTCGATTTCCGTGGAGCTCTCGTACTGGGAATGCCTTTGCGTGCCGCGCCGTTTTCACAAAACGTTGTTGTGCCAGTTATTAGCGCTTCTTCTCTGGGAAATATTCAATAATGGACGCGAGGCCGAGAGCAGTCCGTCGTCAGCCCAGCCCACCCCGGCCCAGTCCAGCCCCAGCGAGAGTAGACGGCATCCAAGCAACCGAATGGCATTTCATGTCACTCGTATTTGGCTAATCCTGACGCTACGCTCGACTCCGGCCCGGTCGTATCCAGCCAGAGGAAACTATTGTTGTGTGCGGGGGACTTCGGGGCCCTCGAAGAACCTCTAGAGAAGTCGGCCTGGGAGCTGGCTGATCGGTCGGTAGCATTTAATTTCGAGAGCTGTTACAATTTCCTGCGAACCAAAATTAGTTTTCACATCATATCTCTCGTCGCTGGCAAAGGGAGGTCTGCGTTGGCTGCTGTCAGGCCGCAACCGAGGCAGCTCGTCCGGGCTGCAGGGAGCGAGCACGAAATTGACTGTCAAAATCCACGGGAATCTGGAAAATCTATTTGCATTTTTAATTTGGGTCGAGATAAGAACGCACTTGAAGCACAAACACACACGCCGCCTGCTGCCCTCTCGCTCACGCTCACACGAACACATGCTCACGCCGTGCACTGCGCGCGGAGCGGGAGAAGGAACGACGAGGCTACGCACGTAGTGAGGCTGCTGCACGTACCCGGCCAGGCTCGGCGAGAGGCCATGGGCGCGAGGACCAGGAGTCCTAGGGCGCAGGGCGGAGCCGAGTTGGACGGACGCAAATGGAAGTCGCCTATATTTAGGACACTCTCTCGAGAGGCAGTGACTCGATAATGAGACCAGGGCAGGGCAGGGCGGGAGGTGTGCGAGTCGAAGGGCCTGCCTGGGCCTAGAGTCCTTCAGGGCAACGCGAGTCCTGCGCCAAGTGCCTCGCGTCCTATTGAAGTGGCGTATTCTCATTCGAATGATCCCGGTTAACGACTGCCTGCGAGATGCCAACATGTGTGCGACGCGCCGATTGCTGCGCTTCCCAGACCCAGACCCACACTCAGACCGAGGCCCCGGCCCCGGCTCCGGCCATGTCTCGGAGCAGCAGAAGGACGATAAATTATGATGCGTCTCGCGTAGCCTCGGCTTTCTCCGTAAATCTTGCGGTGCACTGCGACGAGCACTCGTTCCTAATTGTCCTAGAGCTGGGAGTGCCTACAAGAGGCCTGCCTGTCGCCTGCCTGAGTCGCCGTGTCTTCGTGGGCAGATGGGCCTGACACTTGGTTGACGCGCACACACACGGACAGGCGGGCGGTCTCTCGAGGGGATCGAGTATCCGCCCTGTGACGGTCTGCTGCGTGTGTGTGTGTGGGTGTCTCCGTGAATGTGTGCATGCCGTCCGAAATGAAAATTTAATATTTGCCTGCTTTTAGGCAAACAAACAAATTTCATTTTCATAAATAATTAAAATGCACTTCGAGCATGTTTCACGGCTGTCAGCTGGAGTTTCGAACACTTTTCCGGATGCCGAGTGCTGCTGGTCCTGCCTTCGTCCGCCGCCCCCTCTCTTCCGCCCCGCCTCGATGCCGCATCGAACATTGTTGCACTGGCGATGGCTGCTGCCTGGTTTATGCTGCTAGTGGCTGTCGTTTTCCATAAAACCCAACCATTATTCCACACCCCGAGATCCCAGCTCGCCCCGGCACAGCATCGACAGATCTGCAGTTGGATCCGTCCGATATACAGGCTGGCCGGAAGTTTTCATTTCCTTTCGAACTCCATATGCTGGTAGATGGACCTCAACTACGGCCAAACCATGACTTGGAGCCTGTATTTGCGCAGCTCCCTAGCATTGGAATATCGGTGCTAGACCCTAGATTTTTACGGAATTCCTTGGACTGTGCCCGGTAGCTCTGTTTGTTTTGGCTCATTTTCCTTTCATAAATCCGCCTTTTCCCCAATTGTTGTGAAATTTCCCCGGCAGACCCCGGTCTGCATTAAACATGAATTTATCCCCGAAACCACCTTATTAGACATGCATGGTGACGTCCGTACATGGGCCGGGTGCGCCCAGGGCTCGGTTTCCTCGGCTGCCTCGCTACCACGAAACCCGACGACCCCACACCGCAGACTCCCCTCGGCCCCAACGGCCCGGTGGAGCCAGGCGTTATTTATGGGCGCCATTATGTTAAATGTTATTGTTGGTTTCTTTCGCTCTGCCTTCGCCGACTTCGTCCCCTGACTCCGTTTGGGCGAAGTGATTTTTGGCAGAAGGCTCTCGGCTCCCGGCTCTCGGGCGGCTGCCACGGCAACCTCGCTTCCTGTCCCAGCGCAGGACTCGCAGCCGCCGCCGCCGGCAGAAGGTGTGAGTGAGCGAGTTGTTTGTTTGTTTGCTTCCTGCGACCGTTTGCGGAAAAGTTGGTTTCGCTGTTGTTGCCTCCGCTTTGTTTCTGCTGCTCGGAAGGACGTTCCCATAATGCATTCGCCGGCGTAGACGACGGGCGTCAGCTGCAGACTTTCGATGGCCTTTGTTGCGGTTTGAGGCCGGGTCGTGTCGGGCCGGCTGCGGACGCGCTGGGCCGTGGGTCCCTTGGCGGGCTGCTCGGTGTTTGGGGCTCGTCTGGTTTGTTGAACCGGCCAGCGGACATCTCGGCCGCCGACGCCGGTTGTCCGGGCGCATCCGACGCGGAAGGGACGGAGATCCTTCCTGAGGAGACACCGACGTCGACTTCTCGGCGTCTGTCCGGCCGTCTGGGACCGAGAGCACGGGGCAGGGGAGGCGACTTTTCTCGGCGGCAATAACAACAGCAATAACGAATCGCTTCCAGCTCTCAGCTTCAACCCTCAACTGCTGTGGAGAGCAATTTGAATCCTACTAGAGGCGATGCAGGAAATATATCCCTGCCGGCCATCGGTCGGTCGGGCCGAGCCGGGGCGAGATTGATGGGCGGTCAGTGCGGGTTTCCAATCAATTTTGTGTTTTTATTGTTGACCCAGCGAAATTGTGGAACGTGACGTTCGTCCCGAGAGGCGTCGCGCCCGCCGCCAGTCACACGCCCGTAATTGAATTCGTCCTCGGGACGGGCGAATAGTCAGCCTATTCTGCGATTTCTAATTAAAAATTAAAAGAAATAGAACGGCGATGGGAAACGTGAAAATTTCATTTCCAAACGCCCGCCCCGTGCTGATGCGATGCAGCTGTCGACGTGGGCGTTGCCCGCTCCCCACCTTCTCCGATTTCCCCATCAGCGTAATGCGACTGAGCGGTAGGGGTGGTGGGAGGCGGGAAGGAAGGACGGAGGCGGTGACATGAAAACGACTGGCGCAGTCAAACCAAACGACGGAAGTCCCTGGAAAAAAATAAATGCCCAACTTCTGAATTTTATTTGCGAATTTCGTTTTCTCGTTTTCCTCCATTCGCCACCCCTCGCCTCGCTACGTCGATCGCGCTGAAATACCTTCGAGCGAAAAAACTTAAGCTCGCCACTTGGCGACAAACAATAAACAGGAGGAAATAGTAAATCTTCGAGGCGAATGAAAAACCGACAGCTGTCGCGAGATCGCTCGCGCAAGGGAGGCGGGCGAAGGTTCTCTTCCGGCTGGGTGCAGCCAACTGAGCACCAGCTCGAATCTTGCCAGGACGAGTCGTGCGAGGAGGATGGCTCAATGGCTTCAGTAGGCACTCCACCCACTTGGGGGCCGGTCCAGGCAATCGCTGGACCCCGACGTCGACCAGTGACAGCCCCCGACGATCCTCCTCTCCACTGACTCCACAAGCAGCAGTCGTCGGCGGTTTCCATTGCTCCAGTTGGCAAATGGCATGTTCCCATCGTGCCATTTGCCCCGCCGTCCCCCGAAGCCACACATCCCGGGGCATGGTGGTGCTCAGAGTGCAGTCGAAATTGATTACGGCCGAAATGATCGTCATTAAATCGAACGGCATGTGAACCAATGGATGTGGATGGGGCGGAGCGGGATGTGGAGGGAAGCGAGCACAGGTACCTGGGTCAATATGGAGAAGCCGTGTTCTCGACGGCCTCCGTCTGTCCTCGCTCCCCTGCCATCTCTCGCTTGCACGCACGTCCGTCGAGCCGACGAGCGGTGACGTCGTGGCGACGCATGTCAATCCACCGCAGACATGTTTCGGCCGACTGGTTCCGGCTGACTTCCGAGCTACGAGTGGCCTACAAAGTCATCGCCGGAGCAGTCGAGAGCGGTAGAGAGCGATTTTCTCGTTCTCCTCGAGCGGACTCAATCGCCGGCGGGGTCCCTGGTGCGAACAGACCGAAGCCACCCGGACGCCTCCTGGCCTGCCTGCGCCCGTCCGTCCTTGCGTCACGGGGTCCGGCGGAATTCGTCCGCTTGCACCATGTTGTCCTGGCAGTGGTCGTTGTTGTTGTTGGTGGTGTTTTCGCTGTTAACATGCAGACTTAATTTCGTGGTGTTCCAGCCAGCTACAGCAACAACAACGGCAGCGGCACCAGCACCAGCAACGGCAACGGCAGCCACAATAAATTTCGATGAACTGCGAACAACAGCGGCCGATGGAAGGAGCAAAAACATTATTTATTTATAAACAAATACGGGCGCCGGCTCGCGCTCCATAACTCATGAACCTGGTCGGTCATTGTTGCTGCATGAAGTGCGCCGTGGAGGGGCGGGTAGGAGTTGCTGGGTGAATTACGGACATTTCGGGCCGTTCGGGAGGCAGTGGGCTAGGGCGCCAGGGCGGGCCGGACGCCGAGGGAGGTCCGGTTGTCAGTCCCCGGCCGACGTCGTCCCGCACTGCGGACCCCGCAACAACCGCAGCAACAACACGCGCCCGAGCAAAATAATTCGCGTTTTTCCACAGACTTGCCACGGCTTGTTTTTCCATTTTCACCCTCCACTGTGAATTTCCGAATAATTTCTAGTTCTGCTCCGACCGAAGTTGGCGAAGCTGCTGCCGTTCATTGCAGGCAGCTCGACCCGAGCTCGACTCGCAATCCTCGCAATCCTCGCAATGAAAAATGCCCCCACCCTCGACTGCCTCGCCCCTGGTCCTTGCGTCTCGGCTGCCCCTGCCTCGAGTTCTTTCGACCCCACCCAAACTTTTCCCGGGCCGTCTCCTGCCTGGTCTGGGGCGCTCCTCGTGTCTGGCCAGGGTGTCGCAGTAATAATTTACGCAGCGAATCCGCAGTCTTCGAACCCGTCGTGGCTGGGTGGAGGCGACGCCTCGTTGTTGGCGGGAAGAAATTGTACGAGGATCCCATGCTCCCAAAACACTCAACTGGCAGTAGGCGGAGACCGGTGGACCAGTGCAAAATCCTTTGTTTCGCAGCGCAGCGGGCGAAAAGTGGACACAGTTCGTTCTTAATCCCGGATTCTCTCCAAATCCATCCCACATTTGTCTGCATCCTGCTCGACACGCCGTCGAACAAATGTGTGCTCCTCCCCCTCCGGTCCTGCCGCCGCCGGCTGTTGGTGTCGCCGCTGCTCAGGTATTGTGTCCCCGTGCGTGGGCAGGCGGGGGTCGGGGTCGGTTCGATTTCGGCGTTGCGTCGGTCGTCGGTCGATTCGTGCAACTCATTAACATGCACAATTGTGCCACACATCCGTGAGAGTGAGAGGGCAACACAGTCAGCGCCACAGTGCGAGAGAGACAAGGTGCGACTCGAGGTCTGCGTTCTGGGCAGGTGAACGCCATCCCCGTATGCCGGTCGTACCTGGTCGTGGATGCGATGCGATTTTTACGTCCTCTCGGCGCCCCCGTCCATCGGTCGTAATCCCTTAAACTGTTAAACTGCTACAGCTTCTGGGCGTCGCTCGACTGACCCACAAGAGACTGGCTCGGTGCAGGCGGGAGACACGCGTCGATTGACCTGGTTATTAGCCGGCCCCAGGTGTACGGCGGAGCAGCCACTGGCGCCAGGCTCCGCCAGCGCATTATCGCATGCTTGGCTGCGTCGGAAATTGATTTTTAATCTTCGATAACGCTCGCAGGGTGCTCGGAGACGCATGCGGCGCAGAGCCTTGAAGTTTTCCGACCGAGTAGGAGGCGGAGGCGACTATTTTGGCTCGTGGTTCCTCGAGGGGCTTCCGTGCAAAAGTCGAACGCCATCCATCGGACAGTCCATGGCAGATTCGATCATCTCAATTGTCCAGGCAACTGTATACCATCTCGTTTGCTGCAGGCCCTGCTCCACTCTGGGAATCTCGAACGGAGGGGGGGAGGAAACCTTTCGACTACGCTGGACACCATTGCCAGGCAACCGCACGGGACGTTCCGAGGCTGCCTTGAGGGCGAAACTTCATCGCAGCGGAAGCGCCGTATTGCCGGATCTCAAGCACAAGATGGAGGGTCCTCCTGCGTCATCCGAGCATCGACGGGTGTGGGCGGTCCTTTTGACCCATTTCCGCGGGCGCCTCCCTGCCATGGTCGGCGCCCTGCCCGCATAAGCAACAGCGACAGCGACAGCAACAGCGCTTTTATACTGCTCGAATTAGCGATAATCATATCTGCGTTTGTATGCATAGGCGGTCGTGTACCCGGGGGTGGGGGTGGGGGCAGAGAGCGCTCCGCAAATTCAGCACACCGCACCGCCCCGCCCCAACATTTGTCTATGCTCTCTTTCGCCATCCCCAGGAACACATAAAATTGCATGCTTAATTTTAATGGCGTTGCCGGTCGGCTTTCGTCGGATTACGATGCCGATTACGAAGTCATTACTGAACGGCATCGCTTCGGTGCCGCACGCATGAAATATTCATGGGTCTCCCAGAGAGCCAGGAGGTGGCTTCACCCGGTCTCTGCCATTGTTCGAGCCTAGTCGAGTCAGTCGTCAGTCCTACCTCCTTCCCTCCCGTCGTCGTGTCCTTGGTGTCGGAAATCGTTCGACTGCTCGATATTAAATGCCTTTCATGCTTTCCTCCTTATTGCATTCCAATCCGTTGCATGCCTCGGGACCCCGCCCCGTGCCATGCCCATGTCATGCCCCAGTTGTGTGCTGCGTTCGTCTCTCTCTCTCTCTCCCCCCTATCTATCTTCGCACACTCCGCTGGCTCCGATGCATAGACTGGATGCATTTGACTGGAGCATTGACTGGAGCCACCCGGCCCAGGAATCCTCGATCGACGTCTTCCACACAGTTTCGTCCTGCATGTTCTAATTGGTGCGTAGTCGCGACCAAGATACCAAACCCTTCCCTCCGCAATTCGACGTCACCGCAGCCGTTCCGACTGGCGGCGCAAGAAGTCGGAAGCCCGAGCGCGATGCGCCGTCACCCGACACCCTGTAAAGTCAACGTCTTTATTGTCCTCGGCGATCTGATAGCCGCCAGATCGTCGGGTTCCCTTTCGCCCCTCGCCACAGTCCGCCCCGCCTCGATCGGCTCGAGTACCTGCGTCGTTTGTCGTTGCCACCGTTTGATGCGGTCGCCTGATACTTGGCGGCTCGTTACCACTGTTGGCCGTCTCGTTTTTCTCCGCTCAGCTCGGCTCGGCTGCTGCTGCCGTTCATCCGACACCTTCCGACCCAAGGGAGTCGGCTGTGCGGAGTCAGTGACTTATGGTAATTGAGAGCCGTTCCCGACTGCCCTGCCCTGTCCGGTCCGATCCGGCCCGGTCGGCGCATCTGGTGCCTGGCTGTGAAGCTGTTAATAGCGTGTTGGTGCCGGCGTCGTAGCCGAGTTTGACAAATTTTTATGGCCGGCCGCGCGCCGGTCCAGGAGCGCCCCATGCTCCGGTAAATGGAGGCAGAAGCAGGTGATTTAGCAGCCGGAACGTCTGCTCGGACCATGAGCCCGGCTGCACACAAACGCTCACACACACATCCGTGGCTCTCTTTATCGCCATAAGCCGTTTGGAGACATTTAGCTCCAAACAAAACAACTCGTAAAGAGACAGGACTCAGCCACGGCGAAACTTTGCACTCACGCCCAGACGATGGCCGGCCACATGGGTCATTCCGGGAGGCAGGGGGTGGGGAACGCAGGGCAGGGCGTCTCCGGACACTCCGGAGTTATGTCGAAATTCAGGCAAACTTCTCCGAACTTGTCTCGGATATTTCAATGGGCGATAAACTTTTACGAGATCATAAGCTCGAAAATTATGGATTCCCCAAAGAGTACGGAGTCGCTCAAGCGACACTTCGGAGCCAATTTACTAACTCCCAGATTAAACCTCTCTCTCTGATCGTGAAACTACCGGCATATCACTCAGGTCCACATCGGCATCCGGATGCCGGTACAATAGTCACGTAAATGCAAAGCGAACTTAACTGTAGTTGCTGAAATTTAATTGAACCGACTGCTGCTGAATCGCCTTTAATGCCATTTGCTTAAAGACCAAACTTTGATGGCCCCTCTTTAAAGTCTGGGATGTATTATTTTAGTGGCGCACTTGCGAGACGTCGGAGAGCGGAGACAGCGCCCCGGCCGCTCTTGCCCAGCCTCCTCTGCCGCTGCTCACTGTCTGCAGGACATTCGCAGGAACGACGTCATTAATGTAGAGAATATGATCCCAATAAACTGGAAGCTCCGCCAGGACGCCTTCTCCTCGGGTCGAGCTGTGTAGGGCGTGTCCTGCGCCCCGCCCCGGTGATCCGTAAATGGATTGAGGGATCGGGGGAAAATTAATGAAGTCTCACATTTGCTGACTGGGCGATGCCGACTGGCGCGGCTGTCTTGGCCCAAGGCTGGGAGTCCGTGCTCCCAACGTTGGTGCTGTTAAAATTTTACGTGATAATCGTCCAGCTTTTCCGGGGCTCGAGTCCTGCACCGGAGCTGGCGGGAGTGGCTTGGTCGATAACCCCGGCGAAGGGGCGTCGGTGCATGTTGCGAGCGATTGATTGGTCTCGGAGCCGACGGTGTTTTCAGCCGCCAAAGGCTGCCGACGCCAGGAACTTAGCACGCCATGCCTCCAACACCAACACCTAGCTAAAGAACGAGGCTCGGTCGTCCGACTTCTCTTCCCCATGGGCTCCGTAGACTTTTCGGACTTGCAACGGAAGTTTTCAGAGCGCCCACAGTCACGGCGTCTGCCGTGTGCGCATGAGCCGCCTGCCGCGCTGCGGGGCGCGTCCCGATAATCCGTCAGCAACTTCAAGACTCCCACCCTCACCAGGACCGCCGCCACCTTCCCGCGACCGAAGACGACGACTGACTGTACGTGCCGCAGTCGCCTGCCTCCCACCCGAAGGCCCCCTTGAGGAGCGACTCCCCAGCACCGGGATGAAGGTTGTCTGTCTGTCTGTCTGTTCTTGTGTTGCTGGGGCTGCTGTCTATTTGCCGTGCTGCCGCCAGTGGGTCTGCGAACGCGGGACTTAATCCGAGACGACAATGGCTTGCTTCATGGAGGGTCGACGGTCGTCCGTCGTCGGTCGCCGGCCGAGGTGGGGTGCGCGAGCCCTTGAAGGAACTCGGCAAACACATTCGCCCCATCGTCGGCCCTCGCACCCTTGGCGAATCCGTCTTCCACGGAACCCCATTGTTGTTGACGTGGGCTCAGGGCTGAGGGCTCCGAGCTGAGGGCTTTGGGTATGTCGTCGAGACGGCGAGTTGACAGTTTCCGTGATGGGGTCGTGGGCTGGGCGGGCAGGAAGGAGTTCGGATTCGCCGGGAAGTTGGGGACGGAACTGTTCCGACTGAGCCGCTCCGTCTGCAGGGCGCCGATTAATCTATTGATTGAGTTGCGGAAAGGAAGCTGGTTTCATTCGTGGCGAGTCACGGCGCTGCTGGGTCTCCGGGAGCAAGGAGCGGAAGGAGTCCTAAAGCCGTTTGTCTGACTTTATTGTTCGCAGCCAGGATCGCTCTGAGCCTTTAATGGAAGAAACCACGGCGTGGTTGGCCGCAGCCCGGAAATCAATAGGACCTCTAGGAGCACCTCTAAATGCATTTTGCATTTCATTCCCCTCTCTTTAATGTCTGCAGCTACTGCGAATTAGAGAAATTCCTGCACTTCAAGCCACCCCCTGCCACCGGTGCCAGTGGCCGTCCGGAACCCGGGACGGAGCCGAAGCCTTGGCAATTATGAGACGCTCGGAGGTGGATAGGAATGCGCCGAGAGGAGCAACAGCAACAAAAACATATTCTAGCCATTTACCACGGGGCTACAGCTCCACCGAACAAACAACGAACAACAAACAAATACAACATCAAGTGGAAATCCAGTGCCAGGATGCGCCCGAGTCGTTGTTGGCAGCGCAGGACGAGCGTTAAAATATTGCAACTCTTTTGGGAGCCTTTGTCTCGAGTTGCTGCCGGCACGGGCCCCATCTCCGACACTCTGACTCGCCGTCTCCGACGCTCCGGCTCGTGTCTCTGCCGGTCCGGCGGAGCCAAGCTGCCTGATTTCAGACTTATTCGGAATGCAAATGGAACGTTGCTGCTGGCTGAGCCCCGTCGGCTCGGCGCGGGGTTTCAACACCTGCGAGCAACAACTAATTGCGAGTTCTACGGAAGCGAAGCCTTCCCAGACCCAGCTCCAAGCCGAGGCCCTTCGCTCTTCTGCGCTCCCTGCAGCCGAGACCAGAGGCTGCTTCCTGTGCGAATGAAATTGAAGAAGTCCGTGCAGTCGCCGTCCTTCGAGCGAGTCCTGCGAAGGAACAACGGTGCGGCAGCCCTTGCAGGTCGTGCCGCGAGCGAGTCCCAGGTTTGCAGCCCAGGCGGCCGGCGACGAAGGCCCGCTGCAGACTGTGGGAGAGTGGGGGTTAGGGGACGAGGACTCGTATTGCGTTTCATTTGGGAGGCCGGCTATGGCGCCCGGTGCCGGGCAGAAACGCGTTGCCCACTCCCGGCGCTGCTCTTTTTCCAACTCATTGCATTTTAATGACTTAAGTGAAATTAAATAGTTCCTTTTTTTCTACCCTCATTCTCTTTGTGTGTCTCTTCTGCTCCGAGTGGAGGGAGGGAGTTGTCGGCAATGGATCGTTTTAGGGAGGATGCGTTTCTGTTAGAGCATTCGGTGCCCAGGAGGGTCTTCAAACGACCCCACCGATTGCATCTGATACTCCTGACTCGAGCCGAAGGGGCCACAAAAAGCTCCAAATTAGAGGCGACGGGACTCGGGACTGTGGTTGGTCTCAACTCACACGAGTTCCTGTTGTGTTCCTTCTCCCTCTGCCTCGCCTTGCTTTGAAACAGGACCTCTCTAATCAGCTCTCTCTCTCTCTCTCTCTCTCTCTGATTCTCCCTCGCAGCCGGCCTCAAGTACACGGACAACCAGCGAGTGATCATCCACGTGAAGGACGTCAACGACGAGCCGCCCTACTTCATCAACCGCCCCCTGCCGATGCAGGCCGTGGTCCAGCTGAACGCGCCGCCCAACACGCCCGTCTTCACCCTGCAGGCCCGCGACCCCGACACCGACCACAACATCCACTACTTCATCGTGCGCGATCGCACGGGCGGCCGCTTCGAGGTCGACGAGCGCTCGGGCGTGGTGCGCACCCGGGGCACGGACCTCTTCCAGCTGGACATGGAGTACGTGCTGTACGTGAAGGCCGAGGACCAGAACGGCAAGGTCGACGACCGCCGCTTCCAGAGCACGCCCGAGGAGCGGCTCTCGATAGTGGGCGGCAAGCGGGCTCCCCAGTTCTACATGCCCAGCTACGAGGCGGAGATCCCGGAGAACCAGAAGAAGGACTCTGAGTAAGTATCGTAGGGCGCGACTTGTCCATCTTGAGTTGAGACCGCTCTGTAGAAGCGGTCGTTATCCGAATCGAGTTCGAGTTCCTAAAGCTTCCAATGACGGTGAGCCTCAAGCTGTCGGTGAAGGACTGAGAGGCCTGACGCCCATCAGATTGTGAATACTGAGAGTCCGGATGTCCATCCGTGCGTCCGTGTCTGTTGGATGAGAGCCCTTTCGACGCCCCTTCCATGCCAGACCCTCTGGCGTGACCCCACCGGTTGTGTCGGCGGAAACCTCGCCCCGCAATGTAAATGAGTTTTGCAGACCCAGCTCGTCGCTGTCGCCCGGTCTCGCTTGCATGGCTTCCGCTGTGGAAATCGACTGTCGGGTCGACCCGTGTTGAAAGGAACTCAAAAATATTGACAGCAGGACATGTGGTGGGGACAGCGACAGTGAATTTCCCGTATTAGTCCGGCACACTAACACGACTCTCCCGTTTCTCCCCTCTGCCCAGCATCATATCCGTGAAGGCGAAGTCCTTTGCCGACCGCGAGATCCGATACACGCTGAAGGCCCAGGGCCAGGGAGCCGGCACCTTCAACATCGGCCCGTCGTCGGGCATCGTGAAGCTGGCCAAGGAGCTGGACTTCGAGGACCTGCGACAGCCGCACGTCTACTCGCTGATTGTGACGGCCACTGAGGACTCCGGCGGCTTCTCCACCTCGGTCGAGGTAAGACCAACTTGGATCATGGGCGAGGACACCCTTTCACCCTTATCTTTTCTTCTCTTCTTCGCCCGGCAGCTGACGATCCGCGTCACCGACGTCAACGACAACGCCCCGAAGTTCGAGCTGCCCGACTACCAGGCCCACAACGTCGACGAGGACATCCCGCTCGGCACGAGCATCCTGCGTGTCAAGGCGATGGACTCGGACTCGGGCGCCAACGCGGAGATCGAGTACCTCGTCTCCGACGACCACTTCGCCGTCGACTCGAACGGCATCATCGTGAACAACAAGCAGCTGGACGCCGACAACAACAACGCCTACTACGAGTTCATCGTGACCGCCAAGGACAAGGGCGAGCCCTCCAAGTCCGGCACGGCCACGGTGCGCGTCTACACGAAGAACAAGAACGACGAGGAGCCGAAGTTCTCGCAGCAGGTCTACACGCCGAACGTCGACGAGAACGCGGGCCCCAACACCCTGGTGACGACCGTGGTGGCCTCCGACAAGGACGGCGACAACGTGCGCTTCGGCTTCGTCGGCGGCGGCACCAGCTCCGGCCAGTTCGTGATCGAGGACATCACGGGCGTGATCCGGCTGCACAACAAGGCGATCTCGCTCGATCGCGACAAGTACGAGCTGAACGTGACCGCCATGGACGACGGCTCGTGCTGCGTGAACGGCGACCAGACGATCCACACCTCGACCGCCGTGGTCGTGGTGTTCATCACCGACGTGAACGACAACAAGCCCGTGTTCAAGGACTGCGGCACCTACTACCCCAAGGTGGAGGAGGGCGCGCCCAACGGCAGCCCCGTGATCAAGGTGCAGGCCACCGACGAGGACAAGGGAGTCAACGGACAGGTGAGTGCCCACCCCTGGTGGTCGTCCGGCGACCTCCGTCCTCCTCTGTCATCCTCCGCTCCGCGTCAAAGGCGTCTTTTTAGGCACTCGGCACGGTGTGTCGTGCCCTTGTCCCAATAACCGAACTTGCTAACGAACTGTCGCCGGCTGTAGAAAGGATTTCCGAGCGTCCCCTCGCGCCGTCAAAGGACATCTGGCGAAGCCTGCCAAGTTCCGACGCTGCGCTGCGAACTTTGAAGGACTCGACGACGCGTTTTCGCTCGCTCCGCACCCACATCGATTGCAGTTTTTGGTTCTGCCGCTCTTCGTGGAAACCGACAAATTTTTAATTAACGCTTATTCACAGCGGTTGGTTGTGGGTCAATCAAAGTTTACTTCTCGTCGCCACCGAGCAGTGGAATTTCTGGCACCTCTGAGGAATTTCCACACCTTTTTGGGGGGAGAAACCAACGTAACTTTCTCATAAATATTCGATTTCCCGCACGCACTCGGCTAACATTCCCCAAATCCTTCACACTGAGTTATGCTATTTCTCTGCGTTCCAGGTCAAGTACTCGATTGTGCAGCAGCCGAATCAGAAGGGCACCAAGTTCACCGTGGACGAGGAGACCGGCGAGGTCTCGACCAACAAAGTGTTCGATCGCGAGGGCGACGACGGCAAGTTCGTCTCGGTGACCGTCAAAGCCACCGACCAGGGCGAGCCCAGTCTGGAGGGCGTCTGCTCCTTCACCGTGGAGATCACCGACGTCAACGACAACCCGCCCCTGTTCGACCGACAGGTGAGTCCCGGCCGCCGCTTCCTGTTGCGAGCGACTCGACTAAATTTCCCCTTCTCGTCCCCAGAAATACGTGGAGAATGTCAAGCAGGACGCCAGCATCGGGACGAACATCCTGCGCGTGTCGGCCTCGGACGAGGACGCAGACAACAACGGCGCCATCGTGTACAGTCTGAGCGCCCCGTTCAACCCCAACGACCTGGAGTACTTCGACATCCAGGCCGAGTCCGGCTGGATCGTCCTCAAGAAACCGCTCGACGTAAGTGTCCGATTTCCGACCGCCCCGCTAAGCCCACTCGTTTTGTTTTCGTTTACGTTTTCGATTTCGTTCGTTTCCCGAGTACCAGCCAGAGTCCTCCAGTTCACTAACAAGCTATTCGTGTTACCAAGCCGTTTTTAGTTCTTCAGTTCCTCCACAGTACTACTTACTAACCCAAGCCAAGTAGGCTCAGCTTACCGTAGCGATCATGGGGAGCGTGTGAGTTGAGTGCAGCCAGCGAGCCAGAGCTCCAGAGGGAGAAAATGGAATGAGTTCGGGGCCAGAGCCATAGCCAGGGCCAGGGCCAGGGCGGGTCTCAGAGTCCTGAGTCCCAACACACAATCGGAGCGGCATCTCGTTGTTTGAGTTGTTTTTCATTTTCAGTTCTTAAGAGCACTTTTTTGGTTCGACTTCAATTATTGAATAATTGCGTTTTCGGTTTCGTTACATTGGGTTCCGCAAAATTGTGGTGAGGTTAAGTCTATCGAGTGTTTTTTTTCGAGCTGTTTCCGTTTCATTTGAGTTCCGCTTACATTGGTTTCCAGACACCGGCCGCCCGGGCGCCGTCATTTTGCCAACATCACATGCAGCAGTGCAAATTTTTGAGCCGACGCGATGCGGGGACGGCGGCCGCGTCCAAATTCGAGACTCGCCGCCGCCGCCCCCGTCCTAGCGAACCCCCCGAACCCACACGAACTCCACAAAGTATGTTTTTGTTTAGTTCACAGTTTGTGCAGAACGACAGTCGACAATCGGCCGAATTCGAATTGAAATTCAAATTGAACACAACACAACACCTGATCCACCCAAACCTACCGAGCGAAAATGTACATACGAAATTGATTTTTAACATTTTTCCGCAGTGCCTCGATTTTTGAACCGTTAGGCCCCTCCCGCCCCGCAGAGACCTGGTGTGCCTTTGGTGCGTGGGGCTTTTGGCTTCCGGGGCTCTGAGGCTGGTAGCAGAGTTGATAACAACAACAGCAACAACAACCCCTAACTAACACCTCACCAAGACATTGATTAGCGCGTGACATTTTCCACGTGGGCGCGTTCGACGAGGGCGCGCGGTTTTTGCCCTCGTCTGGTTTTGAAACGATCATCGCTTTTTGAGAGTCGTTTGTGTGTTTTCGAGATGGCAATTCAACACGTTTTTGAATGTATTTGCAACAATCGTTACTTTGCTTTTGTTTTGATGGATTTGTCTATTAGTTTAGTAACAACAACCACACCCATACAAGAACCCGCTCCACTCCCCCCCGATCCAGATCCCTGAATCCAATCCCCACTCCTCCATATTGACTTCCCCCTCGCGGCGAACTTTTTCGACTTTTTGCGGAGACGATTCCTTTTTGAGAGTCTCCTTTTTGCCAGTTTGAAGACCTAGACAGGCTTTGCTCATTTGGACCCTAGCCCTAGCAGCTTTTTGCAGGCCGCCGAGTCCAGTTCGTATTACGTTATTTTTTATTTTACTGCACCTTTGGAAGTTTGAGTTTCGATTTTGTTTGATTTGGTTCCCCACAGATACCAGACCACAGTTGAAGCAGTTCCCCTCTGCGATCTGTCTATAGATACTCACTTACAACTTTCTCCATTTCATATTCGATCACGTGACCGTAACCGTAACCGTAACCGTAACCGCCCTTTCATCGACACGTCCTTGGACAATCGACCCAAGCAGGGCTGCTATCCCGTAAGTAGGCCTCCAGTCCCAACCAGGGGCCGCTTCTCGCCGCCCTCCATCGCCTCATTCAGTGTAAATGCCCTGTTAACTCGCATTGTGCCTCTTACTAACCTCATACTTATTAAGCCTCATCTTATGCACTGTTTTGAGTTTCGATCCCGGCGGGCTCCGAGAGCTCAGAGGGCCAAAATTGCACGGTTCTTCGTCAAAGATCGGTCAGGTCTAGGATCAAGAAGTCAAGAAGTAGGCAAGAAGTCAGAAATATCTCTAGCCAGGCTTCAGGGAAGGCGACAACTTGACAAATGTTGTCGAAAAAATCTATAAAAAAACATTAAGGCCTGTGAAATATAAGATCGTGTATAGATATATTGTAAATAGATATTTTAGGATTTGTAGTGAAGACCGGCATTAGGTTCTTAAAGGCATTTCCTTCCTTCGGAAATCTTGACTCGTATTATCACAGATTAGCTTTATAAGCCATATGTCATATCAATAAATTCCTTATTCAATCCCTTTAGCACCAAGCTAACCTCACTAAGCATGGTCTGACAAACACCCCCTAGGACCAGCGATAGGAGTCTCTGAATCCCCGACAGCAAAACACCCGAATTCGCCAATGCCCACTCCACGAAACCCCCTTCCCCTTCCCTTATTGTGACTCAATTAACACGATATCCTCGCCGCTAACTTACAGAATCTCTTTATTTGTGAATTTATATTATTTGAAAATAATTTGATCTTTGTTTTTGTTTCGTTTCTTTGAATAACAATCGAATAACGTCGACCACTGCCATCCTTGCGGTACCGATTGCCATCACGTAAATCGACGTGCTCGTGATGCGCTCTCACGTTACCCAATACACAAACCACGCTCGTGACATCGAACATTCGGACGTGCGTTCGAACCGTTCGGACACTCGAATTCGATGTCGAATGTGGGCCTCAATGTTGTCGACATCCCGCGTCCTTGCGATGTGTACGATACGCCCGATTCGATTCGGATTCGCCTTCGACTCGGTTCGCATCGGCACCATGCAGCGCGACCGCTATCGCCTGCGGGTTCGTGCCTCCGACAAGGGCGACCCGCCCTCGTACGCCGATGTCGACGTCGAGCTAGATGTCGTCGACCGCAATAACAAGCCGCCGATTTGGGACAAAAGCATTTACGGTCCGATTCACATACGGGAAAATGTCACTGTGGGTACGGTTGTAACATCGGTGAAGGCCAGGTTTGTATTCTGCTCACGTCCTGTCCTGCCATCCCGCCCTCTAACTAACCAGCCAACTAATATGCGGGATGCGCAGCTAGCTAATAGTCATGCTCTACTAAACTTCTAACCTTCTCTACTACTACTACTCGTAACTCGTCGAACTAATCGTAGGAACGTAGCTTTTTGCCTCTAACACTCTAATATCTACCGTACTAACGTCGTGCTGCCTCGTACTGTACTCGACCGCGCCGTATCGTATCGAATGCTACGATATTGCGCTGTCCTGTACGAACCTGGGACGAGCAGCAACCGTGGTGGGATTTTCTGGCGAACGCATCACGTGCGGGATGATTTTTGTGGATTCCCGACGGTTTTTGCGATGCGTCTCGGCTGAAACCCACCATGTCGTCGGCGGTGGTGGTGGCTGCATCGGCTAAGCGTCCGTTGTGGTTCACAATGGAGCGCGGTTTTTGCCGGAACTCAGAAGGATGGAAAGGAAGAGCAGAGATTGAAGCAAAATGAAGAAAGTCAGTTTTTGCATTTTGATTGTCGGTTCAATTGTCCTGAGTTGAATTGAGTTGAGTTGAAAGCCAACCGATCCCCTCCACTCGTCTCGCCAGAGCTGGCGATCCCGCAACCACGCCCGCCCACACCCACCTACCAGAGAGACCAGACCCGTCCCAGACACAGAGCTTAGGCGTAGGCGCGCTTGCATGCGCTGCGGGTGTCGGTATTCGGTAGTCGCTAGTTGTTGGTAGTCGACCGGTTAGTTTTAAGCTCGCTTTGGTGGTGTCTTCCAGGTGACCCAGGTAACTCTATCCGAACCCGAACCCAAACCCAAAAATGTTAAAAACAATTGACAACATGCATTGAATCGATGTCCTACTGTAAATTGAACACTCCAAATTGATCGACCCATACCGATGCCATACCATACCATATCATACTATCATATATCGTATAAGTTATCATAGTTTGCGTTTGTTTACCGCTACTCACACGAAATCTTAGTCGAACTATTGCACATAGACCTCTTTGTGTTGGATTCATTTCACTCGATTGTTTCATTTCCATTTTCGCCTTTCGCCTTTTCTTCTTTGTATGCTTTGTGGTTCTTTCTTCTATTCTTCTTCTGTTCATCATGTCCCCCACTCCTCCATAGTCGTAAGTCTCTTAATACCATTCATCATCCATGGCGCGGACCGGGCGGCGGGGGCCAACGCGTTTCAGGCCACGCCCTCCCGCGGTGGGCCGGTCGACCTGCCGCGGCCCCCCGTCCCCCGTCGCCCGACGCCCCCACCCGACTAACTTTGCGTTCACCCCATCCCCGCTTTGGTTTCTTTCCTCGGTTCCCGTTCGAGTCCCGCCGTCCCGACGCAGACCAGGTCTGATCGGACGCCGGGCCCGGGGCGCAGGGGCTCCAGGGGAGCCGTTGCAAACGTCCAACGAAGGCGATAATTTGCACTGCTACACTGAGAACAATCGGGTTTTCTTTTTGCGCGTGGCTGAGTTTGTTTCTGCTCGAATCGGTATTGTTTTTGTCTTTTTGACTTTGTCTTTGGTTTTGGTTTTGATTTTGTTTCCGGGGCGAGGGCGCGCCGCAGCAGCGCGGTAGGGGGCAAGAGGGGGGTTGGTAGAAGCGATAAGTTTTGGAGCAGAGCAGAGCAGGCGCCTTTTGCACTCAGCGTAGTGGGGAGGTGGAAGACCTCGGAAGAGTCGGCGGCGCCGAGCTGAGCCGAGCCAAGCCCAGGCGAGCCGCGTCCGTCCGGCAGCGCGTTTTTGTTTCCTTTGGTTTCGTTACGTTACCATTAGGTTTCAGTTGGATCTCCAAGGAAGACACGATTTTTAACCATAGAAACAACCATTTGTTTTTTGCTTGTTTTTCATTTGTTTTCGATGACAACGATAACGACAACAACAACGACGACCGCCACCACAACTGCAACAACAACGACGACCGCCACCACAACTGCAACAACAACTCACAACCCACTCATCAACACCCGCCGTGTGCTCGTGCCAATTTTCGAAATGGACTATTTTTGCGACGCCATTTTGAACGCACACGCCCACGCCCACGGCCACGCGCATTTTTGAACCCCAACCGCATCGCGTCGAATCGAATCGAATCGAAACGCATTCGACTCGACGCGAATCCGCCACGCCATCGCACGTCACGTCATGTCACGTCACGTACGTCCTTAGCGGGAGACGTACAAGCTGGAGGCGATGGCGCAGGACAAGGGGTACCCGCCGTTGTCGCGAACCGTCGAGGTGCAGATCGACGTGGTCGACCGCGCGAACAACCCGCCGGTCTGGGACAATACCGTGTACGGGCCCATTTACGTGAAGGAAAATATGCCGGTGGGCGGCAAGGTCGTCTCGATCAAAGCCAGGTCTGTTGCACTCTTAGCCCAACTTTTACCAGCCAAATTAACACTACTACTACAGCCCACCAACCAAGTAATCAACACTCGTCGTCACCACCAACGACAGTTGATTTCGTCTCTTGATTTCAGTTCGTTTCGTTTCGTTTCGTTAGTAGTCTAAGCTCTAAGTTTCAGTTCTGTTCGATTCGAGTCCCTTTCGTTCGGTTCCATTTCGTTTCAGAGTCTTCAGTTTTCAACCAGCCTCAGTTTGTCGTTGAGTTCACTTTTGTTTCTCTCTCTCTCTATCTCTCTCTCCGTGTGTGTCTCTTTATTTGTAGCCTGTGTCTTCGTCTCTTTCGTTCCCCACGTAGTTGTGACCGCCCGGTAGTTTAGTTGTATTCATGTTTATGTCTTGTGTATGTCGTTTGCCGCACCGGCCCGTAGAAGCCCTGCCGATCTCCCGATCCCTCGAGCGCCGTCTCCGCCGTGGGACGCATCGATTCTTATTTCTCCTGATTTAGTAACTTCCACTCCCTCTCTCCTCTCATCCCCACCGTCCTTCTCCTCACTTCCCCGAGGCTACGATAATTGTCTCGTTGCCTCCGTTCCCTCCGTCCCCCGCACCATCACAGTATGCAGCATTCGATTCGATTCGCACCTTCCGCCACCAGCCAACCCACCCCACCTGTTCGCACGCCGCAGCACCCCGCACAGAACCCCAGCCCCACACGACCCCTCCCCCTCGGCACGAGTCCCGTCCGCACGTAGAAAACGTAGAACAGCGGCCGATCTACAGGCGACTTTTGCCAGCAGTCGGCCAGTGGGCCAATGGACCAGTGGTCGGGTCCGAGAGGCGGCAGACAGAGGTCGATTTGCCCCTGGCAGGGGCCGCCTCCGCGGGCAATTATGAGCGACTCCTCCGACGCCTTCGTTTCCGTTTAGAGCTGCTGTAATTTCGCAAAAGCTTTTTAATGGCCGTGCCTGCATGATAAACAGCACCACTGTACAATGGATATGTGTGTGCGTGCGGCAGTATGTGTGTGTCTGAGTGCCGAGAGAGTGTCTGGGTAAATGCAATATAATTGTCGTTAATAGAGTGTTCTTTGTTCACAACCGACGACGACGACGATGACGACGACGGCGAGGACCGACGCAAAGACTGAGAAGGCGAGTGACGGAAGGAGTCGCCGCCTGCACTGAGAGAGGCCGGCGCTCGATCGCACCTCGGCCGGAGTCCGCCGGACATCCACCACCGAGTGGGCCGGGAGTTCGGTCCAATTCAGTCCAGTCCAATTCGGGCCAGTCCCATTCAGACCAGTCCCATTCAGGCCAGTCCCATTCAGGCCAGTTACATTCAGACCAGTTCAGGCCAGTCTCCCGGCGATCTCGGTCGAAGAAAGGGCTTCGATCGGCCTGCCTTTGGGGAGGCACTGCTGCTGTCTTCGCCTTCGGAGGCGGCGGAAGTCGTTCTCTGGAATACATTATACTTCTCCGTGTACCCACACATACCCATCCTCCCTCCGCCATCCGCCACCCGCACACCCATGCATACGTAATGGATTCTCGTGTATGCCTCGTGGGTGGAGGGTGGCGATGAGGTGGAGGGTGAGGAATATAAATCAACGCACAGTCGCACCGTAGAATAAAATGTATTTAATGTAAATGCAAGTGGAATTTATTTTTACTATTATTTCGCATTCACTAGGAGTTCCTTTCTTCGTCTTCGCCTTCGCCTTCGCCTGCGTCTTTGTCGCCCCTTTCCGCAGCTCCTCGTTCCCTCGTTCGCCGCCCTTCTTGGGCTGCCTTTATCTCGGCAGGCTTCGCGAACGTCTAGGAATACGCAATTATCTTATAGCGATCCCGCCGCCCCTCCCAGGACCTCCAGCGCCGGCGAAGCGCACAAAGCAGACGAAGCACTCCGATGGAGAGAGAGAGAGGGAGAGAGCGGTATATAGAATAAAATTACAGCGACTGGAGCCAGGCAGGCAGACCTACAGACTCCGGACATACGGACGGCCGGACGGACGTCGAAATAATATATTTAGTCACCTAGTGGTGACGATAGAGAGGTCGGGGGAGGAGGCGTCTGTGTATGTGTGTCGAGTGTGTCTAATTTCGGCCCCCGCCGTCGCCCGGCGGTCGCGGGGCGCAACAGCGGGCATGTTTTATGACAGGAAGTCCACACGAGGCCGGGGCGAGCGGAGGCAGGGCGCGCGTTTTCGCAGGACTATCAGGACGCCGAGATTTCCATCCCATCCCCTCCCTATCGGCCCTCCTCGTCCCGCTGCTCCTGTGGGCCCGGCTCCTTGTGCCCATATCCGCTGGCTCGAAAGAAACATGCGGAGAAATGGAATTATGAAGCAACAACAAACAGGACACAACGACATTGCTTGCTTTTGATATTTCCTGCATTGTTTGCGAGAGGGAGCACAAACACAAAAACAACAGCAACAACAGCAGCAGCAACAACGCGGGCGACAAGCGCAGGGTGCGGAAGCAGAAAAAACTGCGAATGTTTGGCACATTTACGGTGTAATCTTGGCAGCAGCCCCAGGAACAGCATCAGCACAACGGCAGCAGGGGCAACAACATCAATAAGAACAACAACAACGGCAACATCAACTGCTGCAGCAACCGCAACAGGGATATTGTTTATGCTGCCGCTGCACCTACTGCTGTTGGTGTTGTTGCTGGTGGGTGGTGGGTGGTGTTTGGAGGACGCTCTCGTTTCGTCCTGTGCGTCGTTTTTAATACTTTTAAATCATTTCCACCCACATCCCCTGCAATGAAAGCGCTTTTATTGCTGCTGTTTGTGGGCCAAGAGCCGGAATCTGTCCATCGCCGGGGAGCCGGGAGGGGCGACGGCGACCACCGCATGTCCTTCGCACCTTGAATTGACTGCGTCGACACCTTAACTTAACTGGACCTGTGCCGTTTGCGACGCCTCCATTTTATGTGACCAGAGCCGCTTGTGTTGACCACAAGGGTTTGGTTGGGCCCAACTCCCACAAGTCCCTGGCCCTACAGGATCTCCTTGCTCGACTTGCGTGCGCTGCAGTCGTCGCTCTTCGGGCCGCGGCCGACCTTCGCATGCCAGCCGGCCGGGCGGTATGCCGAGGCAGCAGACGGAATTCCAGCGGAGAGTTGTGGAGGTGGCCGCGGCGCCCGACCTCGGTCCCGAGCCGGGTTGGGAATGCTTTCCAGGACAGACAAGGAAGAGGGCGGCGAGGCGGAGGGCAGCGGCGAAGTTTGCCTTGTAGAGGTTTCCCGCCGATGCGAGCCCGCGATCCGTCCTTGGTCGAGCTCCGAGGCGGGAGACTGGGCAGCGACAGCGGGCGCGGCCGTGAGACACACTCATACACAACGACACACGCGCCCTTGTTTTCGAACACGGCCCGCCACTCCCTGTAGACACGGAACCCACCGCGGCCCCGCCACATTAAGGCGACTGAGATCCCCACGAGTTAGAGTCTGGTCCACCCCGTTGGCTTCCGCTTCCCACCGCCCCATCACGAAGCAATTGATCTGCCCATCACGGAACCCTCGTCCCTCTTCCTTCCCTCACCTGTCCTGACCTGTCCACTCCAGCGACTCCCCTCCTCAACCGCTCCGTGGGTTTCAAGAGACACATTGAAATTCCGTTCCCATCCCCTGTGTGACTTTCGATGACGCCTCGTTAAGTGTTGCTCCCTCGTGTTGTTTTCGATCTTGTTTCGATTCTGGTTATGGTTTTTCGGTCCGCCGGCGGAGACACGTTGCCCGATTTTTGAGCTGACGACGCCCCCGTCGTCACACGGCCACGTCGTGTCCCGGCCGCGTCCGTTTCATCCAGTTGTTCTGCAGCGCGGGTCCCCCGGGGACCGGGGTCCCTGGCGACTGGCCACCGATTTTGACGCCATTGTCCCGGGCGCCCGCGTTGCGTCGTCCCCCGATTCGCCGCCTCCCGCCCTCTTGGCACGGCGGCGACAGCCAGGAGCAGGAGAAACACAGATGCGCCATAAGTGATTTTTGCATTTTGTTATGTCGCATGCACCAGACAGTATTTTGTGTGTTTCCCTCCCACAACCGCCGTTGACGTTTTGTTGATTACTTTTTGCTTTGTTATTTCTTCATTCCTGACGCCCATTATTATTGTGGAATCTCAATGACTGCTGGAGGTTCGGGGAATTTCCAATTTTCCCCCAAATGCGCTTCCATTAGAAGTACGCAGGACACGTTTTTTTGTTGAGTTTATTCGATAAAGTCCTGGTATATTTTTGATGCGAAAATTTCATTTCCATTCCTTTGATCAAGAGATGGAGTGAACCATTTGGTACTCAATATGTTGAGTTGGATACAAGACCTCGGTGGAACCTTTTCCTTGAATCCACGGCAATGGAATTGTATAATGATTCTCCTAAATCGTGCGAATTGAATGTCAAGAAAGGTCTTCCCTGTAAAGAGCATCCGGCCAGGAGCTCATTTGACTAAGTGGAGCGACTTGGGGGAATTTTGGGCATCCATGAACGTCCAGCAAATGAGAGATGCGGATTCCACCACCGTTCAGAATTGTTTTTGTTGAAATGCCTTTGTTGTATGTAGTGAGAATAACAAATTATCGTTTAATTAAGATTATGATTAACTTTTGAGATAAACTAATTTTTGAGAGAACAATTATTTTCAAGTAGTTTTTGGCGAAAATCAATTGTTTCACTATCTCACAACCACAAACGCCCGCCCACCATTGCGATTTACTAATATTTGCCTTTCTTCCACGCCCCCCAAAACACAACAACGCCGTTCGTTCGCCGCCAACCGTCTGCAGTTCGGGCATCGAGGGCAACCCGACGGTCTTCTACCGGCTGATGCCGGGGTCGACGGCGCAGACGAACAAGTTCCACACGTTCTACCTGCAGCAGCGGCCGGACAACGGGGACACGTGGGCCGACATCAAGGTAAACCATCCGCTGGACTACGAGAGCATCAAGGAGTACAACCTGACCATCCGCGTCGAGGTAAGTGCACAGTGTCCACCAACAAAAACACCGTCCCATACACCAACACCGCCACCGCCACCGCCGATTCCGCAGCCAAATGCGCAGCTGTCTGTCTGTCGCGGAAGTCGGGCGCTGGGGGCCGCAAACATGATACTTTAAATAAAATTAAAACACGGAACTCCGGGCACAATGGCATCGGTTCCGCTTAATTAAGTTGCGAAGTTGCAGCCATATTTGACTTTGGGTGCCTGAGCCTCGGCCCGTGCACCGCCCACCCGCTTCGGCGTGGCGACTGCACTCTGAAAGCGAAATAATTATTTTATTTGGAAAGTTTTAATTGCTAAAAGTTTAAGGAATTTCTGTAAATGTTGACTATCGCTGCAACAGTCGAGAGAGAGAGAGAGAGAGAGAGCGGAGAGAACCAAGCGGAGCGTGGCCCAGTGTCGTGGCATGGTCTGAAAATGTCCTGTAAAGCGGAAATAATTGAAACTTGAATTATGCACAACATGCCTGGGACGACGACCGACACCCATCCGGGCCCCGAATCTCGCCGGTCTACGCAGTGGATCCGAAAGTTTTCTAATCGGGATTCGGCGTCAAGAATGTTCGAGATTCGACTTCTCATGTTGGACTGTTGGAGTTCCTAGGAACAGGCGGAACCCTCGATGGCTTCCTTCCCTCGCCCCTGACAAAGGGGTGCCGGAGCCACCACAGCCAACTCCCTCCCATGTGTAAAAACCACTGTTCGGGCGAAAGGAGGTCGCCGCTGAAAGTTGCCCTTGTCGAGTGTGGATTTGGAATTGGTAACAGCGTTCGATCCAGGTGCGACTGGAAATGGTCAGCGCCCAGTTGGGGACGTGGGCGTCAGCGGAGTGGTCGAGAGCACAAATTCGGTGGAAAAAACTCGTAAATTCATTTGTCGCTGATTTGCGGCAAATTCGCAGGATCGCCAAAGCAGACTGCGGCGAGGGGCGCCGGGGCAGCCATAAATTCATTAAATTTGTTATCGACATCGGCCCGCGACCCGGAGGCACTCGAGTGGAGTGGAGTGAATACTCCGAACATTGGCAATAACATTGATTTCGGCGCTAATTTGCCATATTTAATAAAATTAAATCCCGATGGCACCCGAGTGGATCGACGAGTGGCTCTCGACAAAAAGCGCCGACAACTCGCGGCTGCGCGATAACTCATTCCCCGAGTTGGGGGCATCAGGGGAGATCAGGGGGCCCGGGACCGAACTAATGCTGTGGAGGTCGGCTTAGTCGTTGGTGATAACGTTGCGTGTCGATAAGCAAATGCTTCATCGTCGGACAGTTTAATTGGCTTGCATGCGGCATTAGCAGGCCTCGTTTATCAACGTGATTCATAAGCGCCGCCCCTGCGCACTACCTCGACCTGTCCCTCTTCCTGTCCACCATCCCTTCCCACTTCCTGATCCCGATGCTCTCCCATCGCCACCCCGCACTCACATATGTGTGTCTCGTCCCTCCGCCCGCGCGCCGGTCGTTTCACGATATAATTTTTCCCACAGCTCGTGCCATAAATCGCCGTCGTCGTCCTCGCAGAACTCATAACATGTATGTCCGTCTGTCTGCTACTCGTCCCTGCCTGCCTCTCTCCCTCCCGTGTCCTGGCTCGGCCCGCCGCAATAAATATCGGGCGGCGATTATTTATTGTCCGTATTATTTCAGCCTCCCGCCCCGCCTCCGCCGCCGCGGAGCCCCTCGCAAAGTGACACTTAATAGAGTCGTATTGTCGGCCTTTTGTTTATGGCCCGGCCAGGGATTTATGCCGGGATCCGATGACAGGCGGCGCCGCTCCTCGGTGTCATTGTCATCGGCCACGTTATCTCGTTATTGGAGCGCGTCAATGAGCGACGGTCGACCGCGAGGTGGGGGGCGCGACCTCTTCGACCAGCTGTTGCTCGACACACGGCCTCGTCGGCCAGGTCTCAGACGAACTCATTCCGTGGATCCAGCTGCAGGTACAGGATCGGGTCTCCGCTCCGGGCTTTATTTCTGCAATCGATAGTGGATAATCGGGACACAGAAAACGATGAACGACCCAGGCGGGAGGAAGGAAGTAAGGAAGGAAGACAGGAAGGAAGGAAGGAAGGAAATCTCCTGCGGTGGACTTCCGTTCTGCAGCCTGAGTTCCACCCCGTGGACGTCCTCGAGCTCCCTCTCTGAGGGGCGGGACGTAATTAAATTAATTGGAATCGGAGCAAATAATTCATCAACTGCTGGAACACACAAATTTATCTCTGTGTATCAGGAGCCCCTGCACCAGCACCAGCAGCAGCGACAGCCGCAGCAACGACAACCACAAGAACGACAACAACGATAACAACTAATAAAAGTAAACTATTGCCAAAAACACCTGAAACCGGCGTCGACTGGGGTCGGAGGGCGGCTGGGCTGATGGGATGATGGGTTGTTTGCGAGAGCGAGTATTTGTGTGTGCTTGAGTATGGGACTGTGTATGTGTGTGCGTGTGAGTCGCTGTGTGCGAGTTGTATTTATTTATTTAGAGCGCAACACTGATATGCAAAGCACAGACACGAACGAACGCACGCACGCACACAAACATCCGCAAACAATCAATCAACGGAGATTTCCACAAAGCTCGACGCACAATATGAACAGTGACAACCAACTACAAATACAACAACAACAACAACAACATCACCAACAAGACCAACAACTCACACAACAGCAACAATAAATAATGAACGATTGGAACAACAACAACGACAGGAATAAATGAAAAGACACTCGATCTAAATCAAAGCGAAATGGATTTGACATCGGCTTCGAATTGGTTTTTGCCAACGGTGCTGCTGTTGTTGTTGCTGTGATTGCAGTTGTAGCTGACTCCAAGGGAAGGTCCCCAAACACATCACACGCCCCCACATACACGCACACACATACAGCCCACCGGCCCCAGTACACGCACACGTACAATGCGAATAAAATAAATATTTAAGGTCCTCGTATTGTAGTCGAAGTCTTTCCGCAGTTGTCGTTGCTGCTGCGGCTGCTGCTGCTGGTGCTGGTCGTGATTGTATTGCCGTTGACAGTTGTTGTCAGTTATTGCAGCAGCAGCAATTGTTCGGAAACGAAACGACCAATGGAACCACACAAACACACACACACACCCACACACGCACGGCTGGCTTGTGCTTAGGTGGCCACGGTGCGGCCGACGAAGGGCGGCCGAACAGGACGGGGCGGGGCGGCCGGTGTCCAGGAGACGAGCGCGAGGGAACCTCGGATCCCGGTCGACCTGGGCCTGCCCTGGCGACTAGCGAAGGCTTTCAGCGCCACCTCCGCCCAGCCGGGGTGGGGAGGAATGAGAACCAGAACCAGAGCCAGAGCCAAAGCAGGAACAGAAACAGGAGCGGGTTTTTTCGTCGTCGGCGGAAACATGAGCAATTGATTTTGTGCACAGATTCTCGCATTTCCCTCCATTGTTCGCGAGCACACAACCACACCAAAGCAGCGTCCTCCTGAATGGCCACACCCACAAGCACACAAACACATGATGCGGCCAGGAAGCGCCCTGAAAAATTTGCACATTTGCCACATAAACATTTCACTTTATTTTCGCTTTCGAAATGCAAGCACATGGCGGCGACAACAGGATCTGTAAATACGCAAAAGGATCCCTTCGTCCCTTCGTCCCTTTGTCGCGCGCCACCGACAAACAGCGCCAACTGGACGCAGCGGCGGGATAATTGGAGCCACCTACGACGACAGTAACTTCATTAAAAGCGGTCCTCTTGGGCCATTGTTTATATGGTTCTAAGGGCAGTTCGGTATCCAGGGACGCGTCGGTGAATTCATTATCGGGATAATGGGGCCTGATGGAGTCGGTGCATGTCGAACGGGATGAAGCGATATAAAATCGACAAAGTGAATGAAAATGAAAAATGCAGCCCAGTAAGAGGAATGGGGGGTGGGCTTGAAATAATGAATGGCGCATATGGAATTCGGTGTGAATAGCAGTTTAATACGATACTTATTGAGGTGGCCATTGCCGCGGACATGAAGCAATCATCGTCTCGGACATGCGGAATGTGAAACCATGAATAGTTAATGCCTGTGCCATGCGATTCTCGCAATCTGCTCTACATTAAAAAATAATAATTTATCATGCCGGGCGCTACCGGCCGCACTGGACGCCATCCAAGTTTGGCCTGTCGACGTCCTGCCTGCCTGTCGCCACTGTCGAAGGCTCCTGTTCTGTACCAACCGACACGTCTCAATCGACGAGAAATCGGCAGATTTATGACCATGGCCGGGAAGACAGCAAGGACGAAAACGGCGACGGCGACGGCGACTACATCCGCCCCCTGTAGGGTGCGTCGTCGGCCGAACTGCGTCGAACTGGGCGGCAGGACTTGTTTTCGAACGCGAGTCGCGCGGCTTCCAATTAAAATGCTAATTGAATTATTTTCGAAACTGCGAAAATTATATGATGATTGTTTTTGTCCTCCTTTGCTGTCCCTGTCCGCCGTTGTCATCGTTCTGTTCTTGTTATTACTGTTATTGTTGTATTATTATCATAGTTATTATTATTGTTATTATTATTATTGTGATTGTGATTGTTGTTGGTGTTTTGAGTAATGAAAGCAATTAACGAAATCTCTCTTGGAACGCCTTGCAGAACAACGGCGCCCAGCAGTTGGCATCGGAGGCGACTGTTTACATAATGCTGGAGGACGTCAACGACGAGATACCACTGTTCACCGAGCGCGAGCAGGAGACGGTGCTCGAGGGCGAGCCGATTGGCACGAAAGTCACCCAAGTGAACGCGATCGACAAGGATGGCACGTTCCCAAACAATCAGGTAAGTGGGCTCGCCGGGACGAGGTCGGTGCCGGCGGATGTAGTGAGGATGCAGTGGCGCATGAAGTCCGATAAGGGGAGGGCGGGGCGCCTCGTGCCCCGGGAAGTCAAAACATCCGCTTTGGAAGCGTCGCGCCATGGGTCGCGGTCGGGGCCGGGGGCGAGTGGGGCTGAGTTGGTTCGAGAAGGGTCGGTCGGCGTAAATCCGGCGCATAAACGTCAAGCCCGACCAGCAGGGCTCGAGATTAAAAAAGGCGGATAGTGAGAAAAACGGCGAAAACAAAGCGTGATAATTATAATCCGCGGAATTGCGCACGATGGGCAAGACAATGGGATTGTTTTTTGCGCTCCAGTCGCCCCAGGCTGCGGGCTGACACTTCGCAGACCTGCCCCCACCTCAACCCCTACAACGCCATGGTGCGACGCCCGGGGCGCGATGAGTTCGTCTGTCGTGTTCCAGGCCTTCCTCCGTCTGGACATCTGTGGAGAGGGGAGCGAGTGGTTGTAGGGAATTAGCGGAATCAGTCCGAGACTTCGTCCTACCGCGCACTCAGTTTGCGGAACGCCCTGCGACCAGCTGCCGGATGAGCCTGAAGGATTTGGTTCCCCTGCTCCCGTCGCTCCCCCCACGTTGGGTTTTCGAGGACTCGTGCAGCAGGGAATTCTGATTTATTGCTAACTTATGTGTGTGTGTGTTTGTGGTGTCTTCCAGGTCTACTACTACATCGTGGATTCGCCGCGCAACGAGGGCAAGGAGTTCTTCGAAATCAACCTGCAGAGCGGCGAGATCTTCACCAAGACGGTCTTCGACAGGGAGAAGAAGGGCGCCTACGCCCTGGAGGTGGAGGCACGCGACGGCGCCCCCTCGGCGCGGCCCAACAGCAACGGACAGCCCAATTCAGGTTCGTAACTTAGACTGATCTCTTTCCATCCTCAATGCCCACTGCCCACTCCTCCCTACTCTTGCGTAGCATGGGGATTATCAAACATTTCGCAAAGTTTCCTGGGAATATTGAAAATTCGTGGGTCGCAAGTTTTCGCTCCACTGTTATGTTAATCAAACAAAATTTGAATCACTGCCCAGCATCCGCACCCAGCACCCGTCCTCCGGCGCCTCCAGCTCGGCAAAGTATTAGGAAGTTCCAACACGCTTGCGAAGTTGGTCCTGCGTCCTTGGAGGACTTACGGGCGGAAGAGGGCCGGATGCCAGATGCTCTCAAGTTGATTATGAACGAGCGATGTTCGGGAGTCTTAGGCGGCTTGTGAGGTTCCTCTTCGTCTTCGCCTTTCTGAAAATCATGACAAGGTTCGGCGAGGGTTCTAGAGGAGCTTATCCATCGATCTGGCTGCTGTGGTTCGGACAGTGGATGGAACGGAATCCACGGCTAAACTCGACTGTAGTCGTCCTTGAACAACGACGTTCCTTCCGTAATCTGCACGAATGGGGCCCATGCGAATGCGAGCCGCTCGCTGGTTGCTTCGATCGGAGCCGTTGCTCACATTTCCTGTCGCTCTTTCGTGCTGCCGGCGCACCGCAATCGTTGCATGTCCATTAATTTGCAAATATTATGTGCTGGTCCCCCTCCCATGTGGCGGAGTCGCCCCACAGAGCGAGGTCTCCATCTGCATCCTCCGGGCCATCCTCTTGTGTCGTGCTATTCTTCGAAATCCATTTGCATTTCGCACCCGTCCCGCCCGCTCCCTCCCTTTCGCAAATAGAACGAGCACAAGCAGGAAATGCAATTTTCATTTTACACACATTGAACCACAAGACATTCTGGAGAAAAAGCGAAAGAATGGAAGTACGGGGCACGGGGCGGAAGGGGTTGCGAAGCCACAGCATTCTTCGCCGCTGCCTGAAATCAAAAGGATATCGGAATTTTCAATCTGGAAATGCATGATGCAGTTACCTGGGTGGGTGGGAAGACCCCGACCTGGCTCCCATGGCCAAACGAGTCTCGGGCTCCTCGGGCGGATGCAAGAAGTCCCTGTAAATGAGGCAAGGCTGCAGGTCCCGGGGCGGATCGGCGGATCCTCGGTCCGACTCGACTGCTCAAGGACATTTCGATGCTTTGCGCGCCTTAAAGGCCGATGTACATACGGTTCTGATTCACGTCCTTGGCAGGATCCACTCGCCGGCAGGATGCGCCGGGGCTTGCATTGACAGAGCCATTTATTTGCTGCTCGCTGTGCGCGTTCCGAATCGGATCCGAAGTCCGGACTTGGCTTTTCATTTCCCACCGACATTTCCAGCGATTCCCCGATTCGATTTCCCCTCCCATCGCCACCGGAAGTGCTTGTCTGACATTGATTGTTGTTGCTGCTGTTGGTGGTCGTGGCATGGACGTGTATTCCGATTAGCCTTGCAGTGTTTTCAGCACTTATAACTGGCCAAACATGAGCATTTGCGTCGAAAGTCGAGGGACCGCTGGGAGTCCAGCGGTTCTGAGACCACGCTCATCGCCGACGACCTCCTCTAGTGTCCTGCCGGAACCTGTTTACATTCGCGAACTTCTAAATGTCTGCTGGCGTCGACTCAACCTGTCGAGTTGCATCGGTGCGCGATGAGCGCAATCGCTCCCGACAGCGATTCGACAGCCCAAATCAGAGGAGACAAGTGAGTCCGCTCAGCCGGTCGAGTACCGTCCGTCCGTCCGTTTTGGCACCACGTGCCACGCCGCCGCCCCCCGAAAGCACACCTAATTCAATTTGCAGCCACAGTCCGCCCGCTGGCTTCGAGGCGCCCTTCCGGCGCCGCCGTGAAAAATAACCCAATTTCCGGTTCTTGTGGCGCAACATTTATTTCCGTCCCCATCCGTCCTTCCCTCCGCCGCAAACCAACCGAGCGCTGCCACCGAATGCACCTTGACGGCTCGGCCGCATGGCCGGAGATGCAACTGAGCTGCAGCCTTCCCGCAATTTCGGCTCGCGCTGGCAATCGACGGAATCGCGGGCTGACGCGAGCCTTCCAGCGATTCCGCACGGATCCCAATCCCAGGATTCCTCGGTGCGAACGATCGATCGATCGTCGACGCCCGACCGCCCTTCCGTCAGGCTGAGCAATCGCGGCCTGACTGACGCTGGGTGGAAGGTTTTCATTTTCCATTCCGAATCTGTTACTCGGAGCGTCGATGCGACGTTGTGGCGCCATTGTCCGTGTTGTTGTTGTGGTTACTGCCGCTGCGGTATCAGTGATGGCTTCCTTCCGGTGCATTGTGCTGAGTTATGAATGAGAGGGGAGGGGAGCGCGGCTTCGGGTGGCAATTAATGCAACGTGGTGCTCACTGCAGCTCGATGTCGACGGCAGCGGAGCCGAGCAGCAAGAAAGTAATTAATGCAGGGCCGCTCCATCCACACGCCAACCCCCGACCGCCGAGGTCCTCAATTGAAATTTCAGGCGCCTCTTCTCGACGGCCGCCCTCGTCCCTCAACACGGCGCAGCAGTCGTCCTTGTCCTTGTTCCTACTCCTGCCACCCGAGCCCGCCTCCAGGCCACCACCATGTTTCAATCACTTGTTTCCGAGAGGTGCGCCTGCTGTTGGTCCTCGCCTCCCCTCGCCGCCCGTCTGGGCCGCAGACGAAGGCACGGCGGACGTGTCCAACACGCCTAAACGGCGCCTTCACCCCAAGGCCTCCCATTTGGGTGCGCCGCGTGCCTTGGCGAGTCGAGTCGTGTCGACTGGAGTGGAGTCGAGATTGAAGTGGCCTGGACCGACCGACGTCGGAATGAATTGTCCGGATTCCTCGGCCTGCTGTGGAACGTAGTCTGCTCATTGCGGGCCAAATTCTGGCCTAGTTGTGGCTGTGGCAGACCCGGCCGCTGCCCCTGACCCTCTCAGGGGCTTCGCCTTGAACTGCCCAAAACGATGGGTACGTTGGGTGACTTCGCCGGACTTCGTCGGAGCCGGTTGGAGTCGGCGTTCCTGCGTGTCCCGTCTGGCTCTTGCAGCAGCTGCTCCGCCGGTTCGTCCGCGCCTTCGGCACGTGCTGCATTCTTTCGGCTGCCCGGGTTCGACGGTTCTTGCGATTGTGTTCGGCCAGCTAGGGAGGAGTCTCGACCCGGTTTAATATTAAATTGCCGTAAATAAAATATTCCCGGAGTGCCAGTTGGAACTTCGCACGCAGAGCCCGACCCTCGCTTGTCCCCTCGAGGTTGGGGCTTGAAGAAAGGCATTGAGTTCGGGCATGAGCCGTCGACGATCGACAAGAACTCAATCGTGTCTCTGCGAAACGCCGTGAGGCCCTGGCACGAGGTCGCGAACTCCGGCATGGTTTGGCGAACTTTAAAGGTACTTTAAGGGAAGCCACGTGAGTTCGTCAACATTCGAAATCGGCGCATGACATTCCAATCCCATCAATGGAGCCTTCTTCCGCGCCCAATGGGTTTATTGCCAGCGCTCAATTTATGCCTTCTTCCTGCCCGGTTCGCGGCCCCCCACCCTTGGTCGGGGTGGTCTCGATGTCCTCATCGCTCTCTCGCCTGAATCACGAGTTCTTCGAGCGAATCCGTGCCTTCGCAATTTCGAATTTCTCACAGACCGCCGAGCATGTGACGCTCTTCCGGCCGCCTTCACATCCGCCGTCATTTCGCTCGCTCTCTTTATGGCGGACATTAAAAAACACTTTTGTTTATCCTACCCCCGGCCCTCGTGCGGCGACTCGAAGCCTTTCGGCCGACTTCGGCCCGACTCTGCGCCTCCGCCATGCAACAATTATTATTCACATCATAAATTTCCAGTCGCTGCGCCCTCGTCTCTCTGTCTGTCCGCCTGTCTGTGTGAATCTCTCTCTGCTGTCTGTCTGTCCGTCCGCCGGTTTCTCCTTGTGCGGACCGCAGAAAAACACCAGACATCGAGCGGCGCAAAACGCAGAGAACTCTAATTCTTAGGGCGTAAATAAGAGCTCATAAAACGCGCCCGGCCCATAACGTGATGTTGTTGCCGCCACCGCCGCCGGCGGCGATGCTGATGATGTTGTTGGAAATCTAGATGGCGTGAAATTTATTTTATTGCAATTCGAGCCGCAGCCATCGACCGACCGACCGACCGACCGAGGTCTTCCTCATCAGTTCAGCCTCTTCTCTGCCTCCTCCTCCCCAGACCACTCCTTTCGTTTCCCTTTACTAGCACTCGGTTTTATGTCCAAACTCATTTGCATCGCCTCGTTGGGGCCCGACCTCGGCAGGGACGAGAGTCCGGCGGCCTCTTTGTGGGAGAATTAAAACGGGGATGCTTTCAATAATTTGCCCCGCTTTTTCTATGTCTTGGCGCTGACCGGGCGCCGCCCCCGCTGCAGGCACCGCGCTCAACACTTGACTTCACTTCATTCTTCCTTGTCCGCCGGGACGTGGCGATGATGCATCGTTTCGGTTCGCCCTGCTTCACCTCCTAACTGAGGCCGAGGCTGGGGCTGGGGGTTCCTCGCAAATAGCACTGAACCCGGATCAGCTCCCTCGAGCCCGACCCGGCCCGTCCTAAGCAGTCATAAATCAATTGCAGTGCCACCGACAACTACAACGGCAACAACAACTACTACTACAACCACAACAACAACTGCAACACCAGCAACGACCCGAGAAGGAGCAGCGCAGAGCATAGCAGAGCAGTCAATAAGCCAAGTCGTGATCGATGAGGGCCACGTTTGTAGCTGCCGCTCGCGCCAACCGCCCGCCGGTGGTGGGTCTGCCTTTGAAGGGTTGTTGTTGTTGCTGCTGCTGGGGAGGTTGCTGGACTTGCAAAAAGTGACAGGAGTCGAAGTAAAGTTCGTGTTGAGTGGATAACAAACACGCTTCATAATTCATCATCGGGTCGGCTGGCCCACAACCCTCAGTTGGGGCCAGAGGAAGCGGCTCGGGCAGGCCCTGCTCGCAGACACGCAGAGGGTGCAACAACAAGCCTCCTTTGCTCGTCATCCATCCGCAGGGCGAACCCGGCAAGCACCATCCGAGTCCTTGAACCATCGAGTGCAGCGCGCCCTTTGGCTGAGGGCCTCGGGATCGTGACCTACGACTGGACTCGTGATTGTCCTCGCCCACCTCCCTCCCGCTCCCGCTCTCGCTCCTCGGCGCCCGCTGTCGTCGCTCAAATGAACCGGAAAATTCGCTCGACGCAGATCCTGTCAATTCGCCCCTCCTCGAATTGCGGTCAATTAGCGCAGACATCATCGACGCTTGCTTTCTGCCAGCGCAGCAGCCCCAGCCTTAGCCTAGCACCAGCAGCGGAGGCAGCGTGAAAAGGACTCGCATTCGCTAATTTGGAGTTTGCCGGTCCACGACCGACCGACCGAGTAAGCGATGGCCGCCCTCGCCCGGCTCGCGTGGACGCAGCACGCCGTTAAGCAATCACTTCCGCTGCACTGCACCCACTTCCGGGCGACGCATGCGAGCGCTTTCTCCGCTGCGTCTTCCAATTCTCCGGTCCATCTCCTCCGCTCTGCCGCCGATGCCGGGTCTGACGCGGATTTATTGCGAAATTAAATGAGATGAATTGAAACATGAAAAACTTTCGCTGCTGCGGCGTCAGCGGCGTCGCCGTCGACGTCGCCGGCAGGATGGCTCCTTCCTCCTTTGGCTCTGCGAAGCCAATCGATGGCCGCGGCAAGGGGCGTCAAGAGGTGGGGGGCGGACGGGACGGGGTTGTGCAGTGAGGCGCGAAGCGACGACAACTTTACGAGAGCGGAAGCTGCAAGACAGAGCGGAAACTTAAATATTAAAGGCCACGCCTTCCTTCCCTTTAGAGATTCGTCCCAGCCTGGCGCGCTTCCGCTGGGAGTCTGCTGGGTCTCTGGATCTCCGATTTCCAAGCTGAGATTTAGTCCTGTCCCTCGGCCGTTGCCTCCCGACGGCTTCCGGCGGCGCTCTTCCTGCGTCTGGCGCTAGTGGCAGGAAGACCGGACCCGAGTTTGCACCACTTTCGCCGCACGCCTGCAGCCGAGCTGATGAGCTGTCGTCAACTGCATCCACTTCGCATCAGGGCGCACTCAAGGGCCCCATCTTACGAGGTCCGGCCTCCAGCGAACTTCGGAGTCGAGATCCTGTGGCGCTTTCGGCGCCATCGGTGTTGATTCCATCCGAGTACCTTGTTCATTGTTGCTAGCACAGAGTTTTCGATTATTTCTATTAGTCGACGTTGTTTGCATTCCGTCCTCTGCTTTCACCATCACTTCCTCGGAAATTGTTTCACATTCTTCTGTTGTTTTGTTTCACAAGTGAAAATATTGGAGCGCCGCGCTCGTTACGTTTTTACTTATATCGCGCTCCACGGAGCATTCGAACTGTTAGCCACAGAGCCTCCTTCGAACCACAGAAACACCAGTCCCAGTTTAGCTTCTCCCTTGGCTCCACCGGTTTGCGATTCTCTCCTTCGAAAAAGCCATTGGAGCGAGAGAGGTCAGCGCCATTGCGTTCCACATGGCTGGAAGTAGGCGACAAACGCAGAAGGAAGGGGAAGAGCGAGAGAAAGAGAGGATTCGGTACGAGTCTCTTCGAAATTCGAACAAAACATAGCAACAAAGCTTTTACCGGATGCTGTGGATCCCGTTTCCGGCTGCGCAGAGAGCCGAGAGCAGTCGAGGTCTTGGGTGAGAGCGAGAGAGCGACTTGAGCGACTTTCGCAGTGAAGTCCTGGGGACGAGAGAGTATTCTAATGCGCGAACAGAGAAGAGGGGAAGAGGAGCGACGGAGAAATTCGAAGGGGAAGTCGCATGTGGGGAAATCGATTCACAGACACCAGGGGATCCACATCAGAGCTCCTTGGGGCAATTTCGACGCCTTCTTCGAATGTTATGCACAGCAGAACGAAGCCGTGTCCTTTGTGGGAGTCGAGTGCCGTGAAGACCCCGCTCTGGCAGAGTTTCGCGGAAGGAAGGAAGCAGGACCGACAGCAGGAGCCGCTTGTGCGAGGACCCGTTGACAAGCTGAACGTCCAGATGTGAGCACTTCAATTGACTCCGCCCGAGAATTCCGCGGAGACCCACCTCGTCCTCGTCGTAGTCGCCGGCCACACCGCAGCCCGCGAACGCTGCCGGGGCATTGAATATTTCGCGGATGTTCACCTTGCGCGACCCGCGGCCCGCGCCGCTCATGTGGTTCGATGGTCGTTCGACCCGAGCACTTAATCCGCAGCAATCCGCTTCGCTCCAGCTGGCAAACATCCTTTGCGTCATTTGTCCCGAAATCCTGCGACAATAGATGCGAGCGCACAACAAGGACATAGATCAGCGCCCGTCGGGACGACAATGAGCGCGGCACCATGGCGCGATGCCCGATGGAGTCGAGCAGTCCCACCCAATCACTCTCTCCCTCTCTCTCTCTCCCTCTCTCACGCTCAGTCCTCTCTCACCTACCCGTTGTCTCTCTGCCCTCGATGCTCGGCGGCTCCGTATCGCGCCCGCAGTCGGAAACGGCGATTGGCAAACATAAATTTCGTGAAAAATGTGTAAATGTCAAAGCAATGTTTCGATATATTAAAAATCCAGCCGCCCAAGCGAGAGGTTGGGCGGGACACCCATAGAGGGAGATGGAAGAGCGGATAAATTAATATCTGATCCGAAATTCGGGCGAAACACACGCACACACGCACGCACACAGACAGGGGACTCTCACTCGCACGGACGGGTTCGTCGTCTGCGAGAAGGAGCGGCGGCGAGGGGCGGGTGCGACTGACAAATGGCAGGGATTAATGCGTCTAATGCCGGCTGATGAGATGGTCAAGCGCTCTCCGGCGATTGTGTTTGGGTGTGTTCGGGTGTGGGGGCCTGTCTGTGAAAGTGCGAGTCCTGAGGAGGGTTTAAATATTGAAAAAGCTTCGTCTTTGTTGCCCGGCACAGCCGTTCTCTCTCCCCGTCTTTCGCACGCTCCCTCTCAGTCGCCAGATCCTGGGGCGAGATACCGAGACCTGATTTATTCCAGGGGAAATGCCCGCCGCTGCATCGCCCGCTATCAAAGGACGAATAAATCTCCCGACTAGATTTAGTGAGTTGGAAAATGCATTCATTAACGAGGCGAGGCAAGGCGAGGCCGGGTGAGGTGCCTGTGAGAGAGAGGGAGTGTGGGGGCTGGGGGCGTGGCAGCGTCTTGTACCTGTGGCGTGCTTAATTGCCAGGATGCAGCGGGCGGCCGGAGGGGGACAAAGAAGACGAATGCGCGGCGACATTGGCGCGGAGACGAAAATGTGCGACCCCTGTGGATGCACCTCTGGCCCTCCTCCGAATTATCCTTCTCCTCCAGATGCTCTCCTCCCGTTCGATGCTCGCTCCCTTCCCCGAGCGCCTCCGCCCCGCCTGTCGACTCCGTTGGCCGCATTGTTTCAGACGGTGGCGACAAGGCGCCGCAGCTGAGGTGCTGAGGAGAGAGGGGGGAGGAGATCTGCTCCTGGAGACTACCTTCATCCGTGATTAATGACAGCCATTTCTCCGGCATGATTTTCGGCCACTCGAGAAGCCTTAAAGTGCAGCGTTTTCTCCGGCGGAGAGATTGAATTATTTCACAAATCCTCACAGCCTCCCGCCGCCCGCTCCATCGCCAGCTCCAACATCCTCCTCGGTAAGCTGCGGGCATTCGATTTCTGGGTTTTGCTTCCTGCTTTGTTTCCCGCTCTGGCCGTAATTTGGACTTCAATCTATCAGCATAAATTTGCATTAATTTATCAAGCTCGCCTCCATCTCCATCTCGATCTCGGCCACGGTGTCTCGGTCTCGGTCTCGGTGCGCCAAGGCGCTGGCGAGGTCCTGCCCGTTGCCCCGCAAACATTTTAAAATTTCCGAATCGATATGAAACTCGTTTGCTCGAGCCCGGGACACGGTGTGGGTGAGGGGGGTTGGCTGGCCATTTGTTGCACACTACCTGGGGGAGGGACCGGCCATAACTCGTGTAGCACGCCTGGGGCTCATTGAGGGAGCGCTTGGCCCGCCGAGTGCCTGTGTGGGTGTGTGGCGTTCGTGGGCGTGTGCTATTTATGATGTCCTGATATGCTCTTGAACCAGCCCTTGTCCAGGAAAACAACTGAAGTCGTTGCTGGGCTCCGTCCCAAGGATCCACTGAGCCAAGGTAGCTGAAGTGGCCACGTCGTGTGGTCCGAAAATCTCGTCTGTGGCGAAGTGTTTGCTCCGGGGCCCCCTGCACCGGACCGGACGTGCTCTTGCTGAGTCCTCCGGACCTCGATGATGATGAGTTTTCGTTGCTGTCACTCGTGGTCACCACAGCAGCGCAGGCCAATCAAACCGATCGCCACGACGTCAAATGAAAGCGGACCAAATCAGCCCATCTGTCCGTCCGTCCGGCCATCGTGGTTCACTCCGCCCCGGGTTCACTGAGGGAGAGGCGGAACAAAGCCATCGGTCGACAAATCCTCGGCCGAGCCGTCGACAAGCCCCCGTCGTCGGCCGCGTGCCGTCGACAGGCATTCAGAAATTAATTAAAGCGACAGTTTACGAGATGTTGGCGCTCGACTGGCCGCGTTGTTCCATGTGGACAGCGGAGGACGTGCCGGGGCAGGGCGGATTCGGACATAAAGGACTCCATTGCAGATGAACGGAACGGAAATTTCTAAATTAGAAATAAAATGCAAAGTAATACCGCCGGTCGAAGCCGGCTCGCGGTTCGTGATGGCGGCCAACATGGCAGCTGCAACGCTTCCTCACTGACACGCCAGCAGACACACACACAGCTCCCACATTCACTCACACCCACATGCATGTCGCATTGGCCGGCGCAATTATTCGACAGGGCGGATCGCGCTTTTGTGTCGGGCGCTGAATGCAGTTCGTGGAGCGAACAGGACCGCGATATGGCCCGACATTTCGGACATTGTTGGTCAGTTGGCTCGACGAGGCGCCGGGCCGACATGGGGGTGGGTCCCATGGCCATCAGTCAGACCGGGGTTTTCCGTCCCACACGGCCCAAGAACATCGCCATGAGGGACGACCTTTTCGAGGGCGTAGGACACATACAGGATGCCAATTGCGCTGGGCAGACAGACAAACCGACAGACAGACCGTTCGTTGCAATGAGGAGGATGTGGATCGAGCCACTGCCGTCCTGGCATGATTCGAATCGAGCGTCCGAATAATGGACGCGAGCCCACAAACAATTAAAACGGTTTAATTTGCGAATTTTCGGAAGTGGAATTGATTGCGCTGCAACGACTTCCGGCTCCGGGACCGGCGAGGCCGGGCCGACTGAGGGGGCCGACTGAGGGGGCCGACTGAGGGGGCGAACGGACGCCGTGGTCAGTTGAGCAAATCAAAGCGCAACTTCCTCCGTCCGTCCGTCCGTCCGACCGTCCGATGGAAGCGGAAAACAGATTGATTATTTCGAGCGAGTCTCGGCGAATGCCAGGACGAGGGGTTGAAATCGTTCTGAAAAATATCAGAAATTCCAGAGCAGAACTTCACATTCCGACTCTCGAGTGGATACCGTAGAAGGCGCCGCCCCCCTCACTCACCCCCGTTGTGCTTGCCTCTACTCGGTCTCGACCCCCGAAGCAGCCGCCGCACCTTCGCCTGGGGTGCTCGCGCGCTACATGAGCCGCTGATGTTGGGAGCCGCCCCGAGGCCGCGTGCCCCAAGTGACAGTGAGGAGCTCGCTGCAAGGGCCCGTCGCGGCCGTCTTCGGGGGACCTCGTGTGTGGAGAGTCCTTCCAAAGCCTCTGCAATTCGCGGGCTTGGGGCATTTTCACCGAGTTCCTCGGGGTGGCGCAATTTTTCCTCCACTGATTTTGTAGAAAGCCCGTAACGGTGGAGGCGAAAGTCCGGTCGAAATTCTGACGAAATTCCTTCCACGCGAAGAATTCTTTCCCATACCCTTCTACCTGGGAGACTGATTAGATGAGGGACATTCTTTAATGCAAATCTGCCATCAGGTGTCCCTTATTTGATTTTGTTCCAAATTTTATCCACTTCCCCCTCGTGTCCTCGATCCCCTGCAGTAATTAGAGAAGTGGGCCAGTGGGCTGATGTTCCTGGGCAATTGCAGAGCGCAAGGATCAGCGAACGAGCTGACACGGTCCACGTTCAGCACCTGCCACCAGGGGCCTGGCGCGTTCTTCAACGAGGCATGCAGGCATTTCCGAAATAAGTCGGCAGATGACGGGATCCGGGCCACGGCGGCGGTCCTAATGATTTCGCCACGTTTAAGCCCCGTTCGCACACGTCGCAGAGGCGCGGCTTTAAATCGACCGTGGAGCAACCGTCCGCCCGCCCTTCCTGCGTTCTGCATTTCTACGACTCTGGGCAAAAGGCACCGGCGGAACTCATCACCGCGACGGGCAGGTGGGCGTCGGTTGGGTCGACGGGCGGGAGCGGCGGGGTCGGGCGCGTCGCAATTGATTTGACACGCGAAATCTTGAGTCTGATTGAAAGGCATCCGGCGCGCCGTGACGCCAGCGGCCGCGGAACGTGAGGGGCTCAAATGCAGATGCAGACGCACAGCATGAGAGAGAGAGAGAGAGAGAGAGCGAGAGACGGAGGACGGCGAGAGGGGGAGGGGGAGAGTCAGAGCAAACGGGGCGTGCGAGGCGTATTTCGCTGATGCGAACGAGGCTGCTGCAATCATGCTTGACGTGCGCTCGAGGACGAGTCGCGGCGGCCGAAGACAGCAGACGAAGGCGGAGGCAGGTGCGGGGGTTTGACGGGGAATTTGCATGCGAAGCGGGTGTGGTCGGGGAGGCCGCGGGAGCGGGGCGATGTTTGCAATAGGCTCCAAATTAATGAAGATTTGGGTCATGCCCGGACGCGGCCGCGGACGCGAAGGCAAACGAGGGCGAGCTGGCGCATTATTCTTCATTTTGGCTCCGACAGCAGCAGGAGCCGTTGTGACAGGCGTTGTTGCTACTGGTTGTTGTTGTTGTTGTGGCTGTTTAATTCCGATCTGCGAGTGCCTCCGCCTTCGAGATCCCCCAGGTCCTCCGACGGACGTCTTCCAGGCACTCCCGGGAGTGAGTCGTCTTCGGCGATGCTTCGCAGATGTCCTGGCCTTCGTTCCCCAGATGTCCTGGCATTCGTTTCCGCATCGTCCCAGGACTCGCGCTCCCCTGTCCAACCATCTGTCTGTCGACCGCTCGGACCATCGCCCGACACGACCCAGCCCGGCGGCCCTCGGCTGTCCCTCGCAGTGTCGGCCACCCGGGTCCCCTCGACTCCCTCCCTTCCGCTCGCCCCGTCCGTCACGGCCCCCTCTCGCTCCCGGGACTGCCGGGCCATTCAAGTTTTTCAATATCCTGCCCAACACTCCATTTGTAGCTGTTGGCGTTGTTATTGTCGCTGGTTTTGTTGCTCTCGTTGTTGCCGTTGTTGTTGTTGCCTGTTCTTGTATTAGCTGATGTTGGTGTTGTTGTTGTTGTTGCTGTCTGTGCAGCAGCTCCATCGCTGTCCCGCAGCTGCTGTCATGTAACCGAGCGCATGAAACTCAACTTCTGAATGGCAACAAAACTCCAACGATCGCGAAACTAACTCGACTCCAGCGTCGGCCAAGCAGCAGCAGCAGCAGCCACAACAACATCGACAATAACAGCAGCACCGACGACAATAGAAAAGAATAAAACCAGCGAGCGACAATAACAATAACGAAACAGGGAAATCGCGGGCTCGCGGCTGTCCATGCAGTGGCGGAGACGAGACGACGGCGAGCCGAAGGACGTCACCAGGAAGGACTGCAAGTCGCTGTCGCTGTCTCTGTCGGTGTCTCTCTGCCATCGGCCGGTTGGCAACGCGGCTGCCGGCGCGATAAATGCGGAATTTATATCCGCGGTCTCGCCACCGGGGAGGGCGGGGCTCGCGAGGGCCGGAGTCGTGGGAAGTTTGCATCGCTCTTTCCTTCCTCTGGATCCTTCGGGATTCGATGCCGGATCCCGTCGAATCACTTCGCTGCCCACGCCCCTCCTTCGCTGCCCTCGGCCTCGCTGTCGGCCCCGCCCCACCTCCGTTCCAAGGTCGTTCTGCCTGCAGTTGCTTGGAAAACTTCTGGCCATCGTTTGTTTGCCGCCCGCTCGCTCTTCTCGCCAATTCTCTCGAGTTGATGAACACCGGCAAGACAACAACAACAACAAAAACAACACGAGCAGCGGCAGCAGCAGGAATTGCAATTGTTGCTGCAGGAATTGCGATTGCGATTGCATTGCATGGCTGGCAACTAGTTGCGACGTAATTTATGAGCCACGGCGAAGGAGCCCCAGCAGCGGCTCCGCCGCCCCTCCTGGCCTCCAGCAATTGGTTGCCGAAATTGGTTGCCGCGGTGAGTTGCGTGCTCTATGAGTGTGTGTGCGTGTGCGTGTGCGTGTGCGTGGGTGTTCGTGTGAATGTGTGCGCGCGCGTGGCACTCTTGAAAAATTATTGAAATCGAGGAGCAGCAACTCCTGAACTCCGGCAATTGTTCATCTCGTGCTGGTGGTTGTTGTCGCTGCCGCAATTGTTGCCACCGTTGTTGTTGTTGTTGTTGCCCCCGACGCTGGTGTTGCCGCTGCCGTTTTTGTTGCAATTCTTTCCCATAGTCTTTGTTGTTGTTGCAGTTGTGGCCGCTGGCGCTGGAATTCGTGATTCCCATCCGTTGACAGTTAATTTAAAAGCTCCTCCGCACCCCCACCCCACGAACCGCCGCCCTCGTCATCGCCGCCCGGCCACAGGACGGATAATGGATGTGCGCATTTTTCATTATTAATTTCTGCCCCTCCGACTCGGCTCCTCCGTTCCTTTCCTTCGCTCGTCGCCTCCTTTCGGGGAAATATTAAATTTTAAGCCCCCGAATAACAAACACAGAAGCTCTCAAGCCGCCCAAATCCCCCGACGAACAAACAGCCCCTCGCACCCTGACCCTTTCCCTCGGGTCCTCCCGCGCCCACATGTCCTTGCTCCGACTCCTTTGTTCGTTTCGATTCGCCTCGCTTCCGCCGCCGAGCCGGGGGTCCAGTGTCTTCTCTGGTCCCGGTTTCGGTCTCTCTCTCTCTCTGGCCCTGTCTCTTCTCTGTCTCTCTGTCACGCACTCGCGTCTTCGCAGGACCCGATCGGCGTTCGATGCAACGGCTGTCGACGGCGCCGTCGCTTCCTCCGTCCCGCGTCCTCTGTTGTCTGTTCCCGAACAGCTCAGCCTCAGTCATCGACGGTTGTTGTTTGGGTCTGGCCTCAATCCGTTCGCATGCGGCTGCTGCAAAGCGGCTTCCTCAGCTCCCCTCCCCCTTCCCCCACCTCCACTCGTCACCACCGTCTTGTCGGGAGGACAGCCCGAAAAGGAACGCGTTCTTCTCTGTCTTTCTCTCTCTCTCTGTCTCTGTGTTTGCCTGCGCCGGAGCTTCGTTAAAATCAGATCTTTGAGGAGCGCTCGCTCGGGCCTGGGACGGCTGTCTTTGACGAGGACGTTCTCCACCTACGCTTTGCGGCGACAATTGTCCCCCTGTCCCTCCCCACTATTTCCAGCCCATCTGGAGGTGGGGCCAGGGAGCGGGACGTGGCCAGATCGGCATAAATCAATCCCATCCCGTGGCTTCCCCAACTAGGCTGTGTAGGAGGCAGGCATGGTTTTTTCGATTACTCCCGCAGAAAAATTAATTCCTCGCCACCAGGGCGGCGGCGGCGTCTAATCAGCGAGGAGGTGGCGAGAGTCGGGTCGGGTCCGGGCCGCGGTGTCTGTCGCACGCACTCGAGTGTGGCAGCGCCGTCGACGCGATGGAAAAAACAACGAACAGCAACGAGCGAGTCCTGCTGAATCCAGCTGCGAGGCACACCAAGGCAACCAGAGCCAACCGGGGCGGTCGGCGGCTGGGCAGGGCTGGGCTGGGAAGGAAAATGCAAATCGCACTGTGTCGAGCCAACTTTTCCCATATTTTACTCATAATTAAGTTAATTTGTTCGCGCTTGAGTGCGGTTCGCGGTTCTTGGTCCTCGGTCCTCGGTTCGCGACTCGCCCCAGTCCACCACCTCTCCTCGCACTCCTCTCGCCACGCCTCGTCTCCAGTTTCGCCAACACGCGGCCATGTCGAGACAACATTAACAACAAGTTAGAACAACGACGCAACAATTTATGATTTTCTGCATTTTGCACAAATTATGAGATCCTCAATGCCGTCGTCGGGCGCCGTCTGCGCCCACCACCCACCCACGACCGGAGTCGGCCGTCGGTCTGCGGAATTTCTTTTAAATTGAAGCTGTTGTCATCCCCGTGGACCATCCAGGCAGACGCCCGACCACTCGCCCGGCTCGCCGCCCATTTCCTTTCGCGAGGCTCCTGTGTTTTCTTTCGACGTCAGCCACCCTTCTCTTCCCCGTCTTTCGCTTCCCCTACTTCTCCACGTCCACGTCCTTTGGTGCTTGTCTTCGGCCAGTCGTCTCGAAATGATTTAAGCCCGGCCGTAATTCATTCAAACTTGGCAAATTACTCTTCAACCCAAGTGACATTGCTCCAGGCCACCACCAGACAACGGCTGCCCTCGTCGGCTGCTGGGACCTCGAGCCGAGTCCTCCGGGAGCCCTGTCGCGCCTGTTTATTCTCCGTTCGCCGCCGCCGTCGGGCGGTGAATTAAATTAATGCGATAATTTAAATGTGATCTCGCGAACCGCCTCTGTCGCCGGCGAAATGGGTCCTTAAATGGGGTTTAATTGTTCACACTTAACGACGTCCCCGTGCAGTGTATTACACACACCCACACACATATTTGTACATATTTCCCGCCTGATTGCCGCCAGCCACGTGCATCCGCGGCCCCCGCTTCCACTAATGAAGTGTTTGGGGGGCCGCCGCCGTGGAGTCGGCCCAAGAACCCCCGCAATTGAACCGAGCCTGGCTTAACGATCTCCTCTATTTCTTCTCGTTGCAGGTGAGACCATCAACCATTCGACCTATAAATAGGACGTCCTTGAGACGATGTCCTCTAATTAACATGCTCGCTGTCAATCGGGATGATGGATCGGATCGGGGAAAGTCCTTCTGGGCAGGAGGCAGCAATTGGTGTTGGGGTGGGTTCGCAGGAGTGTGGGGGCAGCTGGTGTTGCCGTTGGGGCTGAGATTTTAACAACCCGGTTGGCTCCATACCAGATATCTGTTTGCTCGCCGAGTTTTCCAAATAATTGCGCAACCGCGCTAATTGAAAACGCACACAAATAATTCATAATTAGTGAACAACAAACAAATCACGGCGAACATTCCACACACGCCCCCGGGCGTTGTTTAACAAATTAAAAGCCCGTTAAGTGGCCCGGGCTGACCTCGCGCCAACCGGCCGAGTTTCTCCACTGCACGAACTGTAGTTTATTGCAGCAACAACCAACACATTGCAAGGGCCACGGTAACAGAGCAACATGGGTAATTAGTTAATTGTAATTAATTCGATTTCTAAATCCGCACATCGGCCGTTCGGCCTCAGACCTACGACCTGGCGTCTGTCTGTCGGGCTGTTTACCGGGTATCATCTGGCCACGTGCTGCAGGGATCGTTTGCAATTGAACAAATCGATTGGCAAATCAAATCGAATCGAGTTCGAGCTTCCTGCTTTTGATTGCAATTAAAACTGAAGGCCAGCGCCGAGGAAGGGGACGTGGATTTCCTTCAGCGTGGGCTCACGTGCCCACTGCTGTGGCTTCCGAGGCCCGGAGGGAACGAGTTTGGGGTCCTTCGTCGTGCCCTCGGCTCTCCCGCCAGCTCCGAGCCTCTCAAGGGCGGCCACCTTCGTGTCTGGCATTGTGTAGTTTCATTTATTTATTTCATTTTATTCGAAATTTATTCCGACCAGACATTTCGTGTCATTGCGGTCTGATTAGAAACAGAGATAAAGTGAAAAGGAAAGAGAGAGAAGGGAGACGGGCGGCAGGACCAATTAGTGGACGTTGCAGCCGAACGTGTCCTCGTTCGATATTCGTCGCCCGTGTGCGCGTCTGTGTGTGACTGTGTTTGTGTTTGTGCCTTTGACTTTTTGTGCCAGCTGCACTGATTCGCTTCTTATGTTATTGTGCTGTTCTTACTGCATTTGCGGACGGACAGCCGGCCGGAGGGATGGACGGACGGACGGAAGGACGGTCGACAAAGAGGAACACAAAAGCCAGAAAGTTATCTAATTGAATTCGACTGCTCGATTGAGGGGCATTTGCGAGTTGGCGGAAAATTCGAAATTCGCAATTCGCCCGCTCGCGTCCCGGCCCGGGTCCCGGTCGCCGATTACTATTCAGGGCCCGGGCGAACTTTGGCCATTTCTCCCGATGTTAATGAAGCGCGTGACCCACTTTCACCAACCACCCGCAATTAACAACAGCAGCAGATACAGCAACAACAACAACCACCGCCCCCTGAGTTCGTCGCATGTCGCAGGATCGAGGCGCGGTCGTCTCGCGGTCGGATCGAAAAGTTTCCGGGACGAACTGGGACCCGAATGAAATCGAGGAGGGCCCGCTTGTCCTGGGTTTGTCCTCATTTAGCCAATTGGAAAATCCACGCAGTCTGCTTAAACTCGTCGATTAAATCGCGCTCGAACGGGTCGGGCGCCGGGTGGACCGAGAGGGAGACGAGGGTGTTGTGGAAGGGAGCAAAATGAGACAGGAGGAACCAACAGCGGTGGCAACGCCTGGTGTTTGATTGAAGTCCGTTGGGGAAACAATATGTGTGGAGTCTTGGGCAGGGCGGGGCTGGGTGCCCTCAGGCTCCCATTTTGTTGCTGCGAGTCTCCTCGTTGGCAACAGGCGTCAGTCAGTCAGACGTCGACCCAGCCGGCCCGGAGATCGGAAGTGAAACGCAGGTTAGATGCAGGCCTCATTTTCGGGGCGGAGGACGCCGTGCCTGCCACCGACCCTCAAGACAATTGCATTTCGAGGGAAGCACAATTTCGTGGCTTCGAGGACGAGGATTGGGATTGCGGTCGAGGGTCCGGCATCGCCCTCACTTCGAAGTCCGCCGTTGTCTGGCGATGGCGAAGTAGAAGTCGATTGTGTTTGCCGCAATTTGTGTTGGAGCGTGATAAAAGACAGACGACAGGGGACCGTTGCCGGCCGCCGAGCTCGTGGCAGTCGGATCTGAAAATTGACTGCAATAACAGGCTCCGTGGGGCCAGCCTAGGCAGGGGACTGAGACAGCAATTACGGAGCTCGACCCCTTTGACTGGGCTGCGTTCATTATTCTCCAGCGAAATCAGAGATTCTACTCGGCTCGACTCGTCTCATCACGTCCCGCCGACTTCACGGTTAGAGAGAATGCTGTGACCTCCGGCCGTAGCCTTTGACGCGTCCTTTGACGCGATTCCTTCCTGCGATCGGCCAAGGCAGCCTCTCGAAACGCCACTGGACCACGAGAATGCGGTCGAGTCCGCCGGCACAAAGCTCGGACGTCCATCTGAGAGCTCGACAAGGACACAGCCAACAAAGGCACCGCGGCAGGGTCGCGCCAGGTGGGGCGGACGAGGGATGGCGGCCTCAAGTGGCGTCGTTGTGCAGCGCTTCCAGTCGTCAGGGAGGCGGCGAGCGACCGGAGCGCCGAGCGGCCAGCCGTGGATCAGCGACGGGTTCCGCTCACGTTTCGGACCATTTATTTTTTCGCTTGGTCCCGGCCTGTCGAAGGCCCTCCGCCGTCCGGCGAGGGAGAAATTAGTTGTTTATGCAAATATGATCCTTTTTGCTAATTAAAAACGTGTTGCCGGCCAGTGTCCTTCGAGGACCCCGGTCGAACAAGTTAATTTATAATTAATTAAAAAGGGTCTGGGTCCGGATCCGGGACTGGGTCCGGTCTCCCGAAGCCCCAGCCGCCAGAGCCCCAGAGCTCAAAGGCAAACAAAACAATTGCCCGACACAGACGTGTTGACAGAAAGGATTCCGAAGACGCGCCCGCTGCTGGATTTCGAAATTAGCCCGGCTTGTTGCAGGATAATGCGCCGGATATTACGGCTAAGTCTATGGCGCGAAAATCGCGATGTTAATCAGCTTTCGGGCGGGGCAGCTGGCGCCGGGTGTCTGTCGGTCGGAGGGGTGGCAATGAGGAAAATTTGTGTCAATCCCACGCGAAGCCCCCAAATCCCGATCTAAACAATCGGAACCGCGGCGCCAGACGAGCCGAGTAGCGGCACAGCTGCGGCCGTGGAAGGATTAGCGATAAGAACTCGAGGAGGGAACAGCTCAGAGGCGGAAACGGTTCCAGAGCATTAGAACCCACTCCTTCGTGGCATCCTTCGATAGGTTTGTTGTTTAGTGAGATTCATTACTTGTGCGTGTAGCCTGAAGCCTGTGGGTGGGAAATTAAAAAAGCCAACAGACAGCGAGGAGCTCGAGAAGCGACGGGGCAAATTTTGACCACTGGCCACACAACACGCCCTCATACTCGACTTCTTCACGCCTGCTCTCACTCTCTGCACTTCGGCGGTCGCTTCTCGTCCTTCCTCCATGTTCACCCGACCCACCTCCACCACCGCCTCGCCCTCAATTGACCCCGGGCAGTCGCCGAATCCACACACGGCTGCTCGGAATTTTCCAATATAAGTGCGGTCAGGTGTCAGGACAACAAATTGTTTTATAATGCAAGAAGGACGACGGCGACGGTGACGGCAAACACTAGGCCACCGCGACAAGGGGCGTGCCAGCAGAGGACCGCCCACTCCCCCTTCCGCCAGCCAGGCATTCCATTCGCCTCGGCCGTGCTCAGCCATGAAATCCCAGACACTCGTCCGCTCTGTGAAAAATTTCTCATTTAAAGTTCTCTCTCCGTCCACCCATGTCCAGTCGCCGCTGTTGGTCCTGGTGGAGTAGTTGTTGTTCTTGGTGCTGGCGATTGTGGGGCCGTTGAAGCACGGCGAGCCCGCAACCCCAGCCCGGGTCGGGGGTGGCTCCGAACGGCCGAGGGCAGCTGTTTAACCTCGTCGACAACGGCGCTTCTCGGCTGGCTGCGAGTGTGTGGCGGCCGTGTGTGCGCGTGTGTGTGTGCTCAGCACTTACCTTGTGCGCGGAGCCTCCATTGACAAAGGTTCAATTTTTCCCACGTCCTCGTCGGGCGACGGCTCAACCCGGCCTCTGCCTCCGCCCCCAACTCCACTCCACTCCACTTCAACCCCCAACCTCGTCGTTCCGCACCCGTTCGCGTCACGCTTCATCGCTTTGAGTGTGCGAGTGTGAGTGTGTTTGTGTTTGTTTGTTTATTTGTCTGAGTGTGTGAAGGCAACAAATTCAATTGTTTATTGTTTATGTAGCTAGGATTCTGTTTGCGGAGCCTGGCCTGGCCTGGCCTTGCTTTGATCCTTCCATTGGCGGCATCTCAGGCACTCAAGTGTGTGTGAGCAAAGGAGAGAGGGGGCCGAGAGAGAGACAGAGAGAGAGGGAACATGGCCCCGTATTTGATCATAAATTGAAAAAAAGTTTTCTAATGAAACTTCCATGTTTTGTTGATGTTGCCACTTTGTTCGTTGTCGTTGTTGGAGTTTCAGAGATTTTCCTCTTGTTCTTGGGGACGCGCTCCCTGTGCCCACATTTGCCGCAGCTCTTGACCTCGGCAATAAAAGTCGTTTTGTTTCAACATGTCAAGTGGATTAAATCCTTCCCCCTCTCTTTCATTCTCGCCCTCTCTGGCTCACTTCCTCTTGCCTTTTCGGATGATTTGAGGAGACGATCCTTTGTTCAACAGGAGGCCAGAGGAGGGCGGGCCTGGCGGCCGGTGTGGACTCCGGTAATTGTTCCGATTTGGGGCCCGACTCGAAGTCGATTAGGTCCAGCACTTGCTTCAACGGCCCTCGCATTTCGTTTCCCTCGAGGGCCTCGCAGGCTCTGATTGCGCCAATTCTCCGCACAAAGCAGTCGGCCTTTCTGTCGAATCCGTCTTGGATGAGGCCCTGGCTCTGGCCATGGCAACGACGACTGCGATGCGAGTCCATTGAAAGAGCTTTCGCTGCCTCTACGGTCAGGCTCGGGCTCTCCCTGGTGGACAATGGCCTGCCGCAGCCCCCCGATCCTCGGCGCAGCCTCCCCCGTCCGGCCTTCGTCCGCTCCCACCTGGCGCGGCCGAGCCGCAGTGGCCGGCACTGCGAGGCACGAGCGGCATCCGTGCCGTGTCCACGTCGCCCCCCTCGCACGGCTCACTCGCATTCCGTCTGCGAGAGGGACGGACGGCGCCAATTGCAATTTCCCTGTCGAGCGCCGAGGCCTGCACGGTTGACAAACGCCCCTGACCCGGCCCGGCAGTTGCAATTTGCTCGAAAAAGACAAAAAAAACTCGAAATTCCTCGCCCTCGTCGTCGCCCTCGCACTCGCACGTCGGAAGACGTGAAAGGAATTTCCACTCATACGTCCGTCCGCGCAGCGCTCGCAGCAAGAGCCACGAGTCTTGGGGCAGCGGGTCCCTGCAGTCGGCTCTCGGTTCTTCTGCCCACCCACCTTGGGCCATCGAGGGCCGCCGTTTGGCGATGGGCGTTCGATTAGAGGTGGGCCGTGTGCGGCGACCGCTGGAATGAGGTTTTTTCCGCCCGGGCCTCCACCTCGAGGGCCCGCCTCCGCCTACCTGGGCGTCTGCGTCAGGCCGCCTTCATCCCTGCCCCCCGTGACACCCCCTGGCTGCGCCGTCCACGGCGCTTCGGGCCCGCTTCGTCGATTTGATGAGGTTGCGATTGGAATAACACTAAAACGCAATGGACCCCCGCCGAGCCAGCGAGGGAGGAGCCGGCTTCGGCCCACTCGAAGCCCAATCGAGCGTGGCGATGTTTATGGCAGCGCCGCATAAAAATGGCGACGTCATAACAATGCAGTGCAGGTGGCAACACCGAAACAACACACACACACGCACACGTTCGCGACGCCGCGCGACACACGGGGCGAGACAAACTGTCAAGCGCCGTCACCCGCAGCGACAAACAGAACAACAACACGAGGACAACAAAAACGACTGCGAAAACGAAAACAACGACAGCAACCAAAACAACAACAACAACCAGGGGAACCTCCACCACTACCCGGGGTTGGCGTTGGCCCCACCCGCCCCTCAGCCGCACCCCGCCGCCGAGTTAAGTGCGCATTTCTGCCCGTTCGCACGTCGAGCTCTTAGACGCGCCATTAATCTTTAACAGTGTGCGTATGAGCGGGTGTGGCTGTGTGTGTGAGTGCAGGTAGTCGCCGAGATGGGGTGCCGTGTGTGTGTGCGTCGCTCAAGCAAATGAAACGAGCATTTTTCATAAAAATAAACATCGGCCCGCGGTGGGTGGGCGCTCGCCTGGGTGCGAAATCGATGAAGGACCCTCGGCACTCGGGCTCAGGGCTCTCGTGCAGGTGAGTGTCATCGCGGCGCATGTGGGAGTGGGTGTGTGAGGACCTCGTCGACGGCCGGCGCCGACGCCTGTGCTGGTGAAGCACGAGCGGACGGACGGGATTTGTTGGATCCGACGGCTCCGGAACCGAGTCAAGTGCCGATTTGAACCCGCACCGACGGCCTCTTGAGGGCCACGCCTTCATCGGCATCCCGCCCACTCTGCAGCGGTCGTCTTCCTGCCACTCAAGAGGGCGACCAGCGGTGGTCGAAGTCGGCGTCGGCGTCGTCCAGGTCTCCGAATGCCCACTCGACTGACTTTTAAGGCGAACGAGCCCTGGCGCCAACTCCATCCACTCTCTATCGTCCAGCGAATGGTCTGCAGTTGTCTGTCGTCGGGCTCCATGTCAATTGATGGAAAATGAATTTAATTAATCCTATTTACCTCCACCGCGTCGCCATCCCCTGTCTTCCCCTCGGAAAACCGAGAAGGCACTTGTCTTCCGTGCTCACGAGTGTCCTCTGCACGTGTCCTTCTCGTGGGTTGAGTCTCGTTGATTGCACCTTACTTTCTACGTCCACGTATCGTAGCTCGGTGGCTTCCCATAAAAGCTCCACAAAAGTGGGTTCCACAGCCGCAGCAGAGCTTCGTTGAGTTCAAATTGGATCCTGTTTGCAACATGACGCGAACTTGAATCCTGTTCGCAACAAGATGAAGACCTCTGTTGCCAACAGAAAGCTTCTAATGGTTCCCATAGTGTTGACAACATTTCTAAGAACTCTAAAATGTTATCTTGGACATCCTATAACAGTCTCGAGCAAACTAAATGTCGTGTTCGCTCACGATGCTAACAAATACTTCCTACAATGTTAACAACATTTTCTAAAGACTCAGACAGAACACTCAACATGTTTACTTGGACATCCTATAAAATTCTTCAACAGACCATGAGCTCTGTTCGCTCTCAATGCTGACGGAAAGCTTCCGAAACTGTCGAGAAAATATTTTATAAAATGTTCTCTATAACACGGCAAGTTATTTACAGTTACATTTCTCAACACGGCGTCTGTGGGCTGAACTGTTTTCAGTTCTTCCGTAACCGACTTATGTACTTTCTACCATAACTTTCCGAAGCCATAGTCGTCAGCCAGCTTTTCCGGCGAAAATTTACCGACTCCGCATCCCCAAGTGCTGACAACTCAGTGCCGACCAGCGAGACGTATAACAGTTGCCTCCACGCTAAGCTCCCCGCCAGTGGACAAAAGCTCCCTCTTGTTCTCCCCTCCCTCTGCTGAGGCTGTCCTGCGCCCCTCTACCGACCGCCTGCACTTACGACGAAGAACGGGCCACTCATTACGGGCCCTCGCTCAGAAATGCACCCGCGCCACGCCCGCTGTCGGTCGCGCCGTTCGTCCGCCAAGGTCCTTCCGCGCGGGTGGCTACTAAAAGGGCGTGAAGCGAGTCCTGCAAACAAAGCAGCCGGCCAGAAGACGAAGTCCTTTGCAGTCGAACCCGAGCGCTCGCGGTGGAAGCGCAGTGGGATCGCGGACAATGGGCGGGCGAGGCTTTGCTGGGTGGTCAGGAGGTGGGTGTCGGGTGCACGGCGATGGACGGCGGCCGACTGGCGACGGATTGCGAATCCGTCAATGGCATCCGGCCTTTGTGCGTCCGGACGTGGCTGGCTTGGCTTTAATCCTGCAGCTCTTGTGTCCCGGCAACTTTCGTTAATTAAATTTCATTCGCCTCGCCACGGGGTCGGGCACTGGCACGGCTTTGGCTGTGGCTCTGGAGCCCCGGGAGTCTTCTCTTGAGTGGGGAGCCTGATTGGGGGGCGGGGCGCCTCTCAAGGACGTCGGATCGGAGAACACGTGTTAAAATCGCAATCGCGAAACGCAGCTGCGAGCAATTGACGTTTTTATCCTGCGCCAGGATTCGCTCGCTGTAAGCCATTGATTTATGCCCTCCTCAAACGAGCACAGCCACCCACGCAGACACACACGCTCGCAACCGCACACCCACACACACTCACCCGGTGCTCGCACACAAATAAATTACGCTGATTGTGACAAATCATCGCCGTCAGCGAATTACTTTGGCTCCACGGGTGGGCGGCCGGTTCTGGGGCACCTGTGAAGGCGGGTTTCGTTCGCCGCCCCTTGAATTATGTTTAAATTGGCCGCGCCCACTCGCGCCCATCGCCGCCTAGGAACGCTTTAATTTCGGGTTTAAATCGAGAACGGGCTCATTTCAATCGGCTCAACGCTCGGCTTCGCCCACGCCAAGGACACCGGCACCAGCCCTCCGGCGGGCTCTTCCGGGAACCGCAAATAGAAGCGGAATCCCATCCGTGGCCGTGGCGGCGAACAAAGATTAATTTTTGCCACTGTTCGGAGCCGGCTCTGGCTTCCGGCCCGTCGACCTTTTCCGCGCCCTCTTGCCGAATTGAGTCAATTATTGATGGGGCAAAATTAATTTCCCGCTAACCGCGGAGGTGTCCGCGTGCCGCCGGAAGCCACCAGGACGCGGCGGAGGTTCCGCGTGAAGGTGTCCGCTACCGCAGGTACAGGCCTTATTTATGGCGTCCTGGCGCGTTCCGAGCCTGCGTGTATGTGTGTTTGTCTCGGAAATTAATTAATGGGCAGCACGCGTCCGTGCACCGCAGTCGGCGGCACCTAACTTACCAGCGGGAAGTCAGTCGGCCCGGGACCGGCATCCGTCGCTCCGCGGATCCACCGTCGGTCCGGCCACATCCGACTCCCATCACGCTGGCGACGCCTGATCGATGTGCCGCGGACTCGATTCGAGTCCTGCTTATCACTCTTCTTCAGTTCCTGCCCCTGCTTCCTCACCCCTGCCCGACGATCGGCGATGCCGAGAGCCGTAAATCTTCCAGCGGCTGGCTCGACCTCCCACTTCTGGCCTTCCGCCGGATTCCTGCCTTCGCTCGGATTACACTCGACAAATGCGTTGGGCGTCGACGCCCTTGACTGCGGGGTCGTCGAGAGGTCGATGATGGCGAATTATTGGCATTATGCGCGGAGGTATCCCCACGAAACACCCGAGTCTGCGAGGTCCAGAGGGCGTGCTGATGACTGGACAATCAATCGCGATCTCGCACGAGGCCTCGACAGTCCCTCGCTGATTGAAGGCCACGCGAGCCAACCACGAGGGCTCCACGATATCCGAACTGCGCTCAAAGTTCATTAGGGGCACAAAGGACTTGCCGTGCTCAAAGACAAACTCCGGCAGAAACTCCGGCGAGCGGGGTCGGAATTGGCGACAATAAAAGTCCTCGGTGACTGGACGAAGACCGGCAGGGGGGTCGGGTGTGTGGGAGGAAGGGAGCTCGAATCACAAGTCGGACAGGTGGCCAGTGATTACGGCGCCTTTATCTACGTTTCGGGGCTGCTCTGGCTGGAGGCCGACATCTTGACAAAGGTTTCTTTCTTCGGGCCGTCATTCATTAGGCGTCCCGTGTTTGACTTAAATTGTGCCGTGATAAGCGGCCTGTCGCCGACACACCGCTTAACTTTCGTGTCAGTTTTGACGTGTTGGACACGCTGACAGCGGCCTTGGGGGAGGTCGGCATTGGAGGTCCTGATGGCGACTCCCGCCCCAGCGAGGCTGCTGCTGACTGGCCGGCGATAACGTGTCGTGATTTGCACCACACCGCCCAACAATGGGAACTTTCTCGGCGACGTCCACTCACGTCCGAACCCCTCACAACCACCGGCCCCTTTCGATGGGCTCTCGGTTACGACTTCGCAGGCCCCACGGCTTTTTTAATTCCCCACTAGGCTTAATTGAGTCACTCGACGCCTTCGTCCTGCGACTGCTGCTGCCGCTCGCCGAGTCCTCCTTGATTACGGCTCCCTCCGGTGTTTATTTAGTGTCCGTTCTTCGCAGGCACAGCTGGCAGTCGTGGCCGAAGAAGGAAGGCCCCGAAGGAAGGAAGCACGGCCGAGCTGCAGGCCGGTCATCGCGATTTTCGCAATGCTCCGCTTCACTTCCCTCCTGCGACTGCACTCCTTCCGCTGCCCTCCGCAGTCGCGCCGCAGTCTTTTCCTTTCAATTAAAATCGCCGTGCCGAGGCTCGCCTTCCACGGGCGAGGCGTGGCGATTCCTTCGCCTCCTTCGCGAAGCCCCGAATGTGCTGACGCGGCCTGCGAGGCGATTCGCTTTTAATCAGCGCGACTCTCCGGCCCGAGGCGGAGGAGAAGGTGGGGCCGGGAGCGGATCTGGTTTCGCCTTTGGCGTATCGGGGAATATCCTCGCGAAGGACGTGGCTCGCGTCGCTTCAAGGGACCGAGTACTCATGCAGTTAACGGCCTGATTTACGAGCGCGACCGTGGCCGCGGCTGTGGCTGCGGTTCGGCGAGCGGGGCGGACGGGGCGCGGCGAGTCCTTCCGGCGCGTCCTTAAAAGCTCCGCGGGGACGCGCGTTGATTCGCATTCCATTTGTCCGTCGCGCGGAGTTTTCGCATTTGTCATCATTGTGCCAGCCATCCGAATTGGCAGCTGGAGGGAGGGGCGGACCGCCGGACCAAGTTCGGCCACCGGAGCGGGGCGAAGTTCGGCGGAGCGTAAATCATTTTAAAAACTCGCCCGGGGATCGGGCGAAGGCCACACGACCCCCAGCCTCCTCCTGGAGCGGGGTCGATCGGGTTCGACGTCTCGCGTCCTGCACTCGGATTGACGTGAAGATCGGAACGCAGATCGGTCCGAGGAATCGGTGGCAGCCAGCTGTTAGAAGGGGCCGCTCGTTCTCGTCCCCTCCCCCTCTTCACTGCCCCTGCCCGTTCGCCGCTCAGTGGCAGCAGCCGATAAATCCCGGGAATCAATAAAGCTTCCGTTTAAATCGAGTCATAAATTCGAGCGCTCTGCGATGTACTCGCCTGCTGGGCGGGACGAGGATGGGGAAGGTCGAGGGCGATGTTCGGAGGGATGCAGCGATGGAGCGAGAGCGAAAGCGCGGAGGGCGCCAACAAGTGGGACGTCGAACGAGTTTAACGAGCTGCTTGTTTGTCAGCGCCGCCCTCGCCGGCGGATCCGGCGGTGCCACACGTACGCGCCGCCTGCCACCCGCCCCTTCGGTCCTCGCGAATGCAACGACGTCCCTCTGGTGGGCACGGGCACCAGGACGGGCAGAACCCAGACCCGGACCAGGACGAGGACGTCGCATCGCCTTCGCCGGCAAACAGCAGTTTATGTCCTGTCTCGTTGGCTTCCTGTTGTGCTGCGAACGGAAAATCCACGGGTGCACCGACCGAACTTTCCCCGCTTACGACTGACGCCATTTTGTTTTAGTCGCCCCGTTCGGGCAACGGCACGGCCACGCCCCCACCGGCCGTGGCTCGCGTTTTCCGCTTACCTGACAAGAAAAGTTGCTGCGAACTTTCTTTTTATTGGTGCGGATGTAAAGCGGAAGCAATATTTATGATCGCCACCGGGAGCTCGAGGGAAGTAGGAGGGAGGGAGGTTGGTGGGGAGGGAGAGGAGAGAAGAGCGGCAGGGGGAGAAATGTGGAGTCTGCAGCCGCCGTCGTGCAGGAGTTTTTCAATTTTATGGCAGTCCGGAGACTTCTGGAGTCAATAGATTCTGTTTTGCCGAACTTTTTGCTGCGGACGCTTCCGACTCCCGCCCCTCCGATTCCCCAACGATCTCGTCCTCATGCTGGCCCTCGCCTTCATCCTCGCCTCATCCATCGGCGAACTTTTTCGACGCCTTCGTCTGGAATGAGCTTCTTATGAGCTCCGATTGTCGCCGAGCTGAGCGGAGCCCCCTCGAGGTGCCGCCCGGCGAACTCGCATTCGTCGGAGCCGATCCGCGCCCCTCCGTCCGCGCGGCTCGGCGGCACCCGGGGGCTCGGACTCGGCCCTGGGTCACACGACTGACTCGTCGCTGTCGCGCCCACGTAGTTGGGGCCTCGGCCGGCGAGGTGCGTGTGGCTGTTGTTGTTGTCGTGGCTTCGTAATTGTTGCTGCTGTAGTTTCTGCTGTTGACGCGATTATTGTTGTGATGGATACATTGTTGTTGCTCGTGTGGTTGTTGTTGTGATAGCGACATTGTTGTTGTCCTTGGCTGCGTCTTAATTCAGTCCGTACTTTGTTGGCGTGTTTTTAATAAACGACGCGATTTCGGGAAGCGCCAAAGTTGTCCGCATCCGGCGCATTAAACGACTCCGCGAAGGGCGGCGACCGGGGGTGGGCAACTGGGGGCCCGCTCGACACCAGCCAACCTCCGGACTCCACCAACACGACCGCGACCAGGACCAGGACTAGGAAGAGGAGCGGCGATGGCAAAAACCACGGCGACCCCGGGGAGGAAAAACAGGATAACGAACAATTGCAGTTCAGCGAACTGCGAGCGGATCCGGCAACACTGGCGCAATGTCGTCCAGGGAAGACGGCGTGGAGCGGAGGAGGAAGTGGCTTGGGGAGCCGAAGGGGGGTGGGGTGTCGAAGGAATTACTTTATATTTGAAAAGAATGAGCGGAGACGCGCTTAATTCAAAACGCTCCCTTCCGCTCCCCACCACCCCTGCTGCGGCAAATCCCTCTCCGAGCAGGGATCCAGGGCCTCGCGTCCACTGCGGTGTCCAGTCGTCCAACCCTCTGTCCGTTTCTGGGCTTTCGAAAACTTTTAAACTTTTTTGTTTTATTGCTTCGCGTTCAGCTTTTATTGTCATTGGCGTATAGTGGGATGGATGTTGGTGCTGTTCTTGTTGTTGTTCTTCTTGTTCTGGTTACTGTGTTTGTTGTTCTTCTTATTATCGTTCCCATTGTTGTTGTCGTTCTTATTATCGTCCTTATTGTTGTTGCTGTTGCTCTTATTGTCGTCCTTTTTGCTGTTATTGTGGTTGTCTTCGCACTCCATGCAACGTGGGGCGGCGGGTGGAGGGCGGAGTTGGGGTCGGGGTGGAAGGACAGCAGCTGCTCCTCGCTCTGCGGCATCGCTTCCACTCGAGCGCAATTAGGAGGAGTCGGACGCGCCCGGAACGAAGACGCGGGGCTGGAGTCGCACGCGGAGTCGCACGCGGAGTCGCAGCCGGAGTCGGAGTCGACGTCCTCGGGCGCTCCATAATTCCCTCCATTGTTGGACGCCGTCAGTAGTTCATGTGGCGGACGGTGGATGCTGGATGGCAAGAGCTGGATGACGGGTGGCGGGTGGCGAGGCGTCCGCAATAACAGTTGGAATCGGAGCTGCGGGACTTATCAAGGGGAATGAATGTCAGCTCGGATGAAAACAAATCTCGATATCGTCGCAATTGCGAAGGACAACAACTGGGGAGGGGCGCGCGCTGACGACGGGCCCTGCGAGGCTGCCGTCTTGCGAAGAACCGCATCTCGGCGAACCACAGCCCGCTCCTGCTCTGGGTCAATCAGTGCCGACACCCGATCCCTCGACTCCCCGACCGCCCCTTTTCACTGCCTCGCATCCACGTCTTCGCCTCCCCGTCGTTCGTCTCGAGAACAGAGGCAGCTGTTGAGGGCGAGTCGGCTTCTTCTTCTCGGACAAGGACCTGCTGCTGCCGGACGGACGGACGGACGGGGGCTCCGTGCAAGTGAGAGCTCCATAATTAACTCCTACAGTGTCGCCTCCCCCCACCTCCAGGCCGTCCTCCTTTCACGCCCAGCCCTCGACGACGACGCGCTCGCCCCCACCCCGGGGAAATTTCGAAAGCACTGCGTGTTCTGCGATTGTCGCCGCGTTGCCAACAGTGAAATATTAAAATTTATGGCCGCCCAGGCGCAGGCCGTCGAGTGCATCCGAGGTGCTGGGCGGGCGTGGCAGCGAAGCCCGAGGGAAGGCGATCGAGCCGTCGACCGACCGACCGCCCGAGTTTCTTTAATGGCCCTCGCCCTCTCTGCTGGAGCAACGACTCCGACGACAAGGCCTAGGACAACGACGTCGGGGCAGTCGGAGGAGCCGTGGGTGGTCGACAGCCTCCGGGACTCGGCTCGGCTCGGCTCGACAGGGCTGCCTGGTGCATCGCACAAATCCTGACGAAAATACGGCGCTGCCTAGATGCAGCACGCGGCCGAAGTCCGTGTAATTTATATCGCATTACAAGGCGGTGGCGGCGGCCTCGCAGGCACTCGAACTCGAGCCGAACTCCGAACGAATGCAAATCGGTCGGTTATTTGTGTATTTTTCGGAAAGTGCGGCGATCATGGGTCGTGGTCGTGGGTCGTGAGCTGGAGTCGGTTCAAGGGGCAGGAAAACTGGGACAGAGCTCGGGGCCGGCGAAGTCTGAGCCGAAAAGCAATTGCAGGTATTGAAACTTTTCAAATTAGGGCCGCAGCCGCCAAGAGCCGCCGCTCAAGGGCCTGCGCTTGAGGCCATATCGCCGCTGGAGCTTCCCAGCGCTTCGGGGTAGGGGCAGGACGGAGCTCTTGAGCTGTTTCCAATTCGAGGACTCCCTGGGAGTTGTTCGACGACGGCATTGTTTCCAGACAATTGAAACGCCAAAGCGAGGACTTTTTCTGGTTCGTTGCCGGCGACGAGGGGCCCAGCCCGACCACCGACCACCAGGCTTAAGTCCAAGGACGACGCCGGATTGGGACCGCTCCACCTGCCCCCGTACGAGGAGCCGCATCCACAACTGATAAAAACACGGCCCGACCCTGCCCAGCCCTCGACGTGTTACAACGAAGCCATTTCGCAGACCACGACCTCGGTCGAGGGGGGCAGGTGGGAGGTGGGGGTTGTGGTGTGATGTGGGCACATGTGTGGGGGGCGGGGTATCAGCGCCTGCCCAGACCGTGTTTACGCTTGTTTCGCTCAAAACATTTGCATATTTCATTTAATTTCTCTCTTTTTCGTCGGTGGCTGAAAAGGAAACCTCCAGATAGAGGCGGCCAGAGAAGGTGGGGCCGGGTCGGGCCCTCGCCAGGGATGGCCAGGCAGGGGCGAGAGGGCCAGGCGGGCCAGCCGGGAGGGCGCGGCGACACATGCATATTTAAATGAGTCGGAGTGTAGCAGATACAAGGTTGTTTTTCCACTCGCATTAATAATTGAGCCAACAGACGACATTTGCCCAACTTGCTTGTGCTGCCGGGACCGAGGATTAGGCAAACGTGGGCCGCGGCGGCGGAGGTGGGGTGCGGGGCGATGTCTTTGCGGTGTTTTTCCACAGCGACTCATTTGGGCACAGGCCATTGAGCACAGAGCACTGGGCGTCCAATCGCTCTGAGGCGTTCACTGTCGAGCCTCGATCGCATTTCGCCTTGATCGGCACGTGGGACCCGGCGGAGGTCGGCGGGGCTCCGGAGCAGCTTTGGCAATACGGCCTCCACGAGACCTGCTGTCGACTCCACTCCGGTGGGTCTGGGAGGCGTCTTCATTACCATACGACGGCGAGGCGGACCCGATCCGGGAGCAACATCGGCTCCTCGCGTTATGCAAATGGGGTATCGTGGCCAGCGGAGGCCGAGGAGCCGCGCCGTGGAACCTCTGCAGTGGACGGACGGACGCCCAGTCGATCGGGCCGATCTCACGGCTTCGACCACGTCGTGCCGTTCACTCGCAAACGAATAAATATTGCCTGCCAGCAATCGAATCGTGGAGCGCATTATTTGCTGTAATTGTTCCTTCGTCCGTCGGCTGCCACATCGACAACAATGCCGAGGACTGCCGAGACGCAGTCGTCGAGGACACTCGGCGCCCAAGAGTCACGCCAGCTGCTCGTCCTTATTGAATCGCCCTCGTCCTTGGCCGCTGTCCTTCGTCCGGCTGCCGAGATTTGGCTTCGACGCCAAGTGGTCGCGGCCAAGTCACGTGCTGCCGACAACGAGGACGGGGCGCTGGCGAAGAAGGTCCTGGAGTGGTTGGCGAGAGCTCGAAATTAAACATTTAACTCGGGTGCAAGGTGCGCCCGTCCCTCGGATGCTGGCCCCTGCCCTCCACCTCTCCGGCTAATTAGGGCCCGGGCTGAGGGTCGCCCAGAGGGGACGCCAGACGAGGGGCCGGGCCGAGCCCAACATTGAAGCGCACTTAGCCAGCCACGTCCGCGTCCCTCCCGGTCCGTCGCGCGACGACAGGTTTAACGTGTTGCCAACTACTTGCCAACTCGTGTCGCTACATGGCCAAGAACACGGCCCTTCCCACGGTCGGCCGCCGGACACGAGGCTCCGGGGAACTCTTCGGAGCAGGCCGAGCCGCCCGCCGCCGTCGCCTCCGAGGCGAAGACGACAAGTCGTGCGACAGACGCGCCGTGAGAAGAAAGGAGCGGAAAGCAAGACCGGGAAAGTGTTGCGGACCCGCCGCCGGGTCCGCGTGCGCTTCTCTTTGCACTCTGCCTGGCCGGCTCTCGAGTCGTTCGCCGCCACGCCCCACCGCCCCCCTCGTTGTTGTCCTCTCAACACGTTCCGGAAACTCTCCCGATTCAATAAAAGTTTCCTGCCGTCCGCCGTCGTCCGCCGCCGTCCTTGGCCGCGTGCTCACGTAAATACGCTTCGCTACTTTTTCCATCTAGTTTCGGATCATCAATGGCCTGAATCCGTGTTTACCATCGCTGGCGTCGAGCATTTGTCCAGCTGCCCGCCGGTCGCAACCACGCCCTGCTCCTCCGTCGCCCACTTTGCACTGCCCTCGACGGAACCTGCGCCATCTCCTCTTCCGCGTCTCTCTCCTGCTGATGCTGCAGTTTCTGGCCCGACCTCCGCGGCCCCTCGAGCCCAACTTTTCCAATAAGGAACGGTTCAATAAACCGCACACACACGAGGCAGACAAACAGACAAACGGAGACGGAGGGCCGACGGACGACCCGGCGGACACCTTGCCGCCGTGGAGTGTTTTATTGCCTCGACAATTATCTCCACTAGGGCGGTGTGGGGCTTCAGTTATTTGGCCGGCATTTGTTGCGGATTTTCTTAATTAAACCCGATGCGTCTTCCGTGAGGCCCTCGGAGTTGGTGTGAGTGGGTGGCGGGGACGGCCGGGTGTCGACACCAGCTGTCGACGCCTTGTTTCATGGGCTTTAATTAAATTTTAAGTTTCACTAAACGTCCGTTTCCGGCGTCCGCCGCACAGGTGGCCTTCGCCGGCCTCTCGTCAATGTGTGGACGGGTTCGGATCGGACGGCAGCGGGTCTCCGCCGGGGGTTGGGCGTGGGATTTTAATCTGACCGGGACTCGTCCTCGTCCTCGCTGGCCGTCCGTGTGCGAGGGAATTTCAAACATTCGGTCGACTCCAACGCCTGGTCAATTTCTATGCAAATTCCGCGCAACCAGAACCCTTGCCCGGCTCCGGCTCTGGATCCGGGTGCCGCCAGATCCTTTGTTCGAATGAGGATTTAAAATTCAAAAATCTCAACGCATGCCGTCACGTGCCCCACATACACACGCACACTCGCACACACCCTCGCACATGCCAGGTCGTACATGCAAATGCGATAACAATCACGGCCGCCCGATAAACGCTGCATGCGTCCGGGCCAGCCGTAGGACGGGACGGGCGCAGGGACGCGGAACCGCAGCGAGTCATCTTCAAAGATCACGAACCGGCTCCGAACGCCCTTTCGTCGGTGGTTTTGATGAATTTTTCCGGAAATGCCGACCCATCCGGCAAAGAGCAGGGAGAGAGATAACGCTGTGGCTGCCAGGCCGACGTGAAGAGAGCGATGCACTTTAGGTGAAACTCTCTTCGTTTGCAGACGCGCTCTCGAGGGTTTCCTCGCACTCTCTCTTGGTTACCTTCGCCCGCTCTTGCTTGGCTTCGCTCTTTCTTCCCGCTTTCTGTCGTGGCCGGCGTGAAGAGAGCGATGCTCTTTAGAGGAAACTCTTCGTTTGCAGACGCGCTCTCGAGGGTTTCCTCGCACTCTCTCTTGCTTACCTTCGCTCGCTCTTCGTCCGCTCTTGCTTGGCTTCGCTCTTTCTTCCCGCTTTCTGTCGTGGCCGGCGTGAAGAGAGCGATGCACTTTAGGTGAAACTCTCTTCGTTTGCAGACGCGCTCTCGAGGGTTTCCTCGCACTCTCTCTTGGTTACCTTCGCCCGCTCTTGCTTGGCTTCGCTCTTTCTTCCCGCTTTCTGTCGTGGCCGGCGTGAAGAGAGCGATGCTCTTTAGGTGAAACTCTTCGTGTGCAGACGCGCTCTCGAGGGGTTTCCTCGCACTCTCTCTTGCTTGCCTTCACTCGCTCTTCGCCCGCCTTGATTGGCTTCACGCTCTCTGGCTTGCCGTCGCTCGCTGTTCGCTGACTCCTCGCTTGGCCGGCACTCTTTGCGCACTGTGTCCTTTTTGTGCGCCGAGTCCTCGACCGCTCACACTCAACCCATTCCTGTTCCGCGACTGCGAAGCATCGGAGGAACTGACGAACTGACCGTCTGATGAACGGCGGTTGACTGGGGGCGCGTAGGCAGGGGTCCCAGAGCCCCGAGGGAACGGCGGTCGGGTGACCTTCGCTAATGCGATTGGCGGCCCTGGAGATGTCGCCCCGAAGGGTGCGGGGAACGCGCCATGACAACGAACCACTCGTGGACAATCGCGCGGCTCCAACTCCAGATCCAGATCCCGCTGCTGCCCCTGCTCCAGCGGCGGATTCGTCTGGTTCTTTTCTGCGTTTGATAAATGACAGCGGCCAATGATAAATTAACGCAAGAAATTGATTGATTGCAACAACACCGCCGACAACACCACAAACACGACCACGACCACGAACAAGACACCAACAGCCGCCATCAGCCGCGGTGGCCATGACCACGAGCGGGCCGCGGGAACGCATTGCGAGACATAAACAAGTGCCAACGAGGGCGGGATGAAACGAAACGGAACAGGACTGAGGGACATGTGTGCGTGCGTGCGAACCCCAGATAAACAAGCTCGAGAGTAGCGAGGGAAGACGAGCGCCCTCGTGACCTCCCAGCCACTCCCTCACTCACTCCCTGTCGCCCTCCGTCCGTCGCATGAATCAATCTAATTAACGTCAGTTTATCAGGATTGACGCGTGGATTGCGGGGAGTTGCCAACGGAGTCTCACACTTGCAAACACGCTCGTAGAAGCGCCCCAGATCCTTGCTGGAGCATTTCCACACATGCGCAACAACCCTGCAGACAGCGACGGCTTCCTTATCGTCCTTACCCGGCCACCTCTCGTGTTTGTACCTTCGTCTTTATACCTCCGTGCCCAAGTGCCCGGACTCGCCCAACGACAGTTTCAGCGGACTCAGGAGGCACCGGCGAACTCCCACGTCCTCCGCTGGCTCATCCAATTAACCTCGGCACAAAGCGGAGATTGATTAACGCATTATCAAATAATAATAATCAGCTTCGTCGAAGGCCTCGACATGCAAAGAAATCTTAATTATCCGACTTCGAAGGTTCCGCCAGTCGAAAGAAAAACTCAATTAGTCGCATGGTTGACACAGACACAGACTTCGAACGCCTCCCATTCGCGCATCGATGAATCCGCCCACTGGTCGAAGATCAAGAAGGGAGAAGGAACTTCCTACATGTCCTTTCTCTCTTTTCGTGGTCTTCCTGCCCACGGCTGTCCTCTTTTTTCAACGATCAGCCTCGTCACAAATCGGAGAAATCGCAGAGGCCGAGAACAGTTCTCGTGAAATTCAAGGCTCGTCAGTGGGACGGCCCGAAGTCGGAGGTCTATGGTGTCCTGGTAATCGGCGATTGAAACTCGTTCGAGGAAATCGACTCGAAGGGATGTGTCGAGGCTGGCTGGGAAGCCGAATTTCCTCCCAAGCCGCCCGGGCAGCCGCCGAGCTTCGCGCTCTAATTTCCGAGAGGAGCTCGTCACCGTCCTCCTGCTCCCCGAAGTCGGCCGACGGCTCCCTGAGGCGCCAAGGAACAAAAAGTGCTTTCCTAGCCCAAAGGCTCCCGAGCCGCGCGGTCGTCGAACGAGATCCTTGCTGAGTGAGAACCAAAATGGCCTGCCTCGCCTCGCACTGGAAGCGCCTGGAGAACCAGCGTAGGCGTGGGAGTAAACGAAGGCCTGACAAATTAAAATCCTCTCCGTCCGCCCACTTCCATTTCCTCCGCCCAGCGTCACGGGTGATCCACGGCGCCCGGGAGCCGCATGCGGAGTCATTGTGTCGTGGTCGAAGTGGGGGCGGCCCAACGAGCAGGTGTTTGTACTTGTACGGCTGTCTCCCACCTACTCATGTGTGTGCGCCCTCCACCTTCTGGCTGAACGTTTCTGACGAGTTGCATTTACTTCGAATGTGCGAGTGTTTTTCCCAGGCCATACTCGTGGTCATTACGGAAATTGGGTCCCGCCCAAGACCGGAGAGGGCGGGGTGGTGGATCAAAGCAGTATCGAGAACATTTCGGTGTTTGGAGCCCATCAAGTGCCGGAGCCGGTGGTCGATCGATATCCCGACGACGATTGGCAGAGGCAGCCGAGACCCTGAGCCCCCTGGCCGCTCCACCTTCGTGCTGTGCTGACGGCCGGTGAGGCTGGATGTCGCGAGTTTGGCAACTGTTCGTGCGCCTAAAAGTATGCTCCGGCTCGAGCGGGGAAAGTTCGCGCCAGGAAAGTTTTAATTTGGGGAATTCCACGAGTTGGCACCAACTCGAGTCAACTCACAACCGATTTTTCCGCCATGCCCAGATTAAAGTCGTTAGCGGCTTTCGTGGGAGGTTGGCCGGGCGGGGACGAACGGCTCTTAAGCCCGTGTTGACCACAAGTTTTTGCATTTAAGCCGCTTTATTGCGCGGTCGCTCGGCTGCAAAGCCCCCGACACACATTGCATTAAAATTCAATTCAGCGAGCCTTACGACGACGGCGGCTTGTGAAAATAAAAGCTTTATTAAATTATTAATATACGTCGGAGGCGCGACCGTGGTCGTCGGCAATTAACGAGGCTCAGAGCGGCCGAGGACGAGCCATAAATTGCGCCTTTAAGGACTCGTGCCCAAGAGCCTAAGGTACGTCGATGCGAGAAAATTCTGCTCGGCTCCCAAAGGGATGCGTCGCATTCGTCCTGAGGCCTGTTGACTTGCACCCCGCTTCCAGCAGGACAGGCGGACAAATCCAGGTCAATGCATCTGCCTTGTCTTTGCTGCCGATGTTATTATCAGCAACTTGCAATTGCAAACTTATAACTAATTTGGAGATGTTTCGAATTAATGCGAATGCCTCCTCGTCCATATTTCCTGCACGTTCTTCGACACAGATCCTCGAACACTTGGCCCGGGCTGCAAATGGCCAAATCAGGCCACTGCTCGTTGCAATGCACACGGACGGACCGGCGGAGAGAGGGCGGACGGATGGACGGCCGGAAGCACCGGCGAGGAAGCAATCGGACACTTGACCAGGTGTAACAACGACCGACAGACAGAAGGACATGGACATAAGGACACTTGTAATGCAGCCGACGAATCGAAGAGGACGAACCTCGACAATTGGGTTGTGGCTGGAGCGACCGAAGAACCACTTGGTCGCTGGAAGGTGTTGGAGAGATAATCGTTGGCAGTAAATGGCTTCATTAACGATCAGGAATGCGGGTGAATTCTCTGGCTTTGGCAGAAATGCTTCGAAATATTTCGCTCGAAACAGTCTCATTTGGCTGCACTCGATGTGGAGGCGCGTCGTTTAAAGTCGCTCCCTGACGTCGGACTCCCGGACTGTTTGTGGAAGACCTCTGGGGGAATTCAAGTGGTTGGGCTTCGGCATCCCCGCCATAAAGCATTGCGTTCGCCCAATTTAATTCCCCGCCCCACGGGACGGTGCGCAGTTCATTGGAATCGCCTGGCAGGATCGGGCGGCGGGCGGCGCGCGCGGTTCCTGCGCCAACAGCCAACAATTCGAAAGCCATTTGTCGCTTATCAGCAAATTCCGGTGCGTTCGCATGCTCCCCTAATGCCGCCCTCACCCCAAAGCACATCCACTACCGCCAACACACTCACACATGCTGCTCGACGTACGCATAGGCAACAGGGACATTACGCAAGGTTTAAACCTTGTAATGCGATAAGGATGTAGGTGTGCGTGCAAGTGTGTGTTATGAGCTGGTGTGCGTGTGAGAGTCTTTTGTTTTATTTCGATTCCGCAAAACAACCAAACGACACCCGAATCAGCTCTAGACTAATATGTATATCTAATATTTATATAAAGCCGGTGTGTGTGTGTGCGCTGGACATGTTTGATATGCGTGCATGGAGTGTACGGGTGTGTGTGTGTGTGAGTGTGTGGGTGCTCGTTTACATTTATTTACAAGCAACACGTGCAGGTTTCCATGCAAATTATCAGGAATTCCGTTTTACCAAATGACGATCGAAGAACGAAATTCGGCACACACAAGAACCACACTCAGGGGGTTGGGGTGGTAACGAGGGAAGCAACGGACGACGGGCAACGAGGCCTGAATAATGGGAATCTCTGAATAAAGAAGGACTGCTTTCCGAACGTCCGCCGCACGGAACCTGCGCGTGCTGCGCTCGGACATTAGGAGAAACCACCGGGACAGATGACGACCGAAGGAGTCCCGATAAGGACGGACGGTCGGTGGGTCCAGGCCGGCGAGGGAGGGAGGGGACTGGTGGATCAACAATGGGCGCACGAAATCGAGCACCTCGTGAATTAATTGTGAACTATGCCGGATGGATGTACGACGACGGCCCATTATGAACGAGTCAACGAGGGAGCGTGCGGAACTGAGGATGAACAATGGCAGACGGGAATAACGAAACGGAATGTATTTAATGGGAGTACAAATGAATTTCGATGGAGACCGAAGAGTTCACTGACCACAAGATGAACAAAGAACTGGTTGGCCGAGAAGGACTCATGTGGTAATTGCCTGGGTCAATGAGGACGGCGGAAGAAGTCGAGGCCGGGTTCAAGCATCAACCGAGTCCATGACTATTCATGTAATTAACACGAGTCAATCAATAATCGGGAAAACTTCTAGCGAATGGGGTTGGTGCGGTTTGGAGGGAGGCGTGCCGAGTATCAATCGATGAATAAATCCGGATTCGAGGAACGTGGAATATTAGAGCGGAAAATCTAGTCACTAATTAATGAACTCCACGGCTCGTCTCCTGCCATGAAAGCCATCGAGCTGGGACGGAGCAAGTCTGGCGGCAACAGCCGAACTCCGTGTCTGATTTAAGTCGTTGCCTTGGGGGCCCGCATTAACGGCAATTTGTTCCCGAAAATAACCACCAAATACGCCGAGCACTCCGATCTGGTTTATTGCCGACAACAAATGAATTAATTCAAGTTTTCGAGTTTGCGCCGCCGGCGGGGACGGGCGTCAAACATCGCGGGATGGTATTATGTAAATTCTGGAGGAACATTGGCTCCAAAATTTATTATTGTTGTTACTGTCTCACTGCTGCCGTTGAGTTGGCGTCTTTGATGCTGCAGTCAAGGGGTCGTGGAAGGATTTGTACGGGTGAAGACGGAGCCGGAGCCGGTGCCGGAGCAAGCCGAATTCCGTTTGAAGAGAAAGAAGATTTCCATTTAATTGTATGTAATTCCCTACCGACGCGACGGCAAGGGAGAGACCGTTCATTAACCACGTCTCTCCCCCTCTCTCCATCGTCCTCACGAGGAGGAGGTCGCGTAATCTGCGGCTTACGCAGGTCGCCGCAGTAAGTCGTCGGCGTGGCAACGCATCGCACCCTCCCACCCACGCCTGTTCAAGGCCGCGTCTGGCCGGGCGCCAGGTCGGGTGAGGACATGTGGCAACGGCCCAAACGGCGTTCAAACAGATGCAACTCGCCACTCCACCTGAGCTCCGGAGTCGTCGCCTGGCTCTCGCGTCGCCCACGGCCGCTGCCAACCACGGACAACGGACAATATGTTGTGCTCGGAATGCAGGTCAAGCGGCGTCTGTCCGGCTGTCCGTCCGCCGCCCGTCTGGCCGCCCGCCGTCTGCGGAGGGCGGCTGCGATTGGTGGGCGACGCCGCGAGTTTTAATTAAATTCACGCCTGATTTATCGCCGTGCCGCGTCTCTTTCATTGCTGCTGTTGATCCTGCTGCCGCTGCTGCTGCTGCTGGTGCCGGTGTCGGTGCTGCTGATGATTATTGTCATTGTTGCAGCGGGCATCCACGCCGTGCGGGCGTGTTGTTGTAACGCCGTAATTAATGACTCATTTGCCGTGCCGCGCGGATGACGAATGGCGGGCGCGGGCGGGGCGGTGCGGCTCCGAAATTTGGTTGGGGGTTCGGGGTTGCTGGGCGAATTCAAAACGCCCCGAAACGTCGAGAGGACGCGCGCCTCCCATCAATCGCCCACCCCGGCCCTCGCGATCCGCTCCAGTGCGCCGTCGTCCGCGTCCATCGCTGGCGCCGTCATGTGTGGGGCGGAGGGTGGTGGGTGGCGCCCTCCGACCCGGGCGTCGTAAATTCCGGGACAACATTGTTGGTGGTTGCCTGTGGCCCAGACCTCTCCAGCGCGACGCCATATTTTTCGCATTTCATCGCGCGCCCCCTCCGCCCTCCTCGTCGACGGGCGCCCTTCGACTCCGATTGCGAAGTTTATCGAAAGTATTTCCGCCTCGCTGGCTTCCAAAGGCATTAAAATGTTGCTGTTAAATTTCTCTCGATTCCATTTCGTTTCGGCGGACGCGACTCCGTGCCATGCGATGCGATTCAACTCGACTCGATCAGCGGGGTGCGGGGCGGCACGAGGCTGGGCGTGGCGGGTCCTCGAAATTATTCGTCCATTCTGGCCGCTTGCCAGTGACATAAATTCCGTCGCCAATGAAGCCTGTGATGGGCCCTGTTGTTATTGCTGTCATTGTTATGAATTTTCTGATTGTTGTTGCTGCTGCTGCGGAAACTTTCCGAATCTCGTTAGCACTGGCCACCGGCTCGAGTCGGTCCTCGAGACGGTCTCGTTAGCCGGCCGTCGCCTCGGCCTCGGGCGGCGTTTAATTAGTCGCTCCGCGCAGTCCGCACGGCCAGAGAGGCCAGAGACGTCGCCTCGGTCCGCCCCGGGCGATCGGTGCATTGATTTCGCCGCATGCAGGAGCCCGATCGAAGGGCATCGAGACTGGCTGCAGCCAGTCGCTGCCGCCCTCCGGAAGTCGCTGCGAGTTGGCAGCTGTCAGGATGACAGGATGACAGAAGCTGGCAGCAGGGAAATGCAAATGGCGTCTTCGCTCGCGGCCCCGGACGACGGGAGCGAAGACGCCGAGTGGCGAATGGCGATTGGCGGAGGGCGTCTGGAGGCGTCACATGATTAGAAATCAATAACGTTAATTTGCATCATCGAGCACTCATTTGCATGCGGCCCGCGGAGCCGAAGCTCGTCGTCGGCCCAGCCACCCTTCGTCCTCTTCGGTCCCAGGAGTCTCGAGGAGTCTGCCGTTGACGGGATCACGTCAACAACGGCGCTGGGGCCCGGGTTCATTTAACGCCATCCTCCTCCGACCCCTCGCCAACCGATGCAAATTGCGATATTTTTCCATTTTTCGCTCCTTTGATTTTGACGCAAAGTGAAAGGGGTGCGGACGACACGCGTCGGATGCGAGTTGTCAGGCGATGTCGATGGTGCTGGCGCCGAGACCCGGCCCGAAGACCCACATCGATGCAATTAAATATGCCCGCTACTCGAAGCCCTCGACCCGACGAGGGCCCTCACGGAGCGGCTTCCGGCAGTTCTTCGATGAAGTTCGAGCATGCTTTTTGCAGCTGCTGCCACTCCAAGTGCAATATTGTTTTCATCCGGATCGCAAACGCTCCACAGTCGCTTCCACCTGCGACTTTTTGGCTCAGCGAACTCAGTTTAGGAGCCTGAATCGACTCAGCTGTAATCGCCTAATTCCAAGGTGCCAAAGCCATGCCAAATCCAAGGCACTCTTCTGCTGCTCCTTCCTCTTCCTTAGTGCACACACATCGCCCCCCACATCGGCTGCACCGGGTTGTGCCGTCCCTTGCTCGACTTGCGGTCCCCCCGCCTTCACCCGAGCGCCCGCTTCCGGCAGTGCACCACGGTCGAGGCCGTCGTAGCAAATGGGAAACAGTTCCAACAGAGTCTCATTCGAATCCTCTCGTTTGAATCGACCTCCTTTGCTCTTTGTTACTTCGACTGGCTGGGGTTGGTGTTGGGAGGATCATTGGGGATGGCTTGCGGCACGCCACGGTGGGCGGAAAGGAGGGCCGACGCAGGGCGGTCCGCAGTGGGAACAACAACAACGAAATTGAGCTTCTAATGGCCGAACACGAGGTAATCCGGAATTAGGCCCAAATTAAAATATTAACACGTCCTCACCCGCAACGACGCTTAGGCCGAAGGACTCGCCAGAAATGAACAGCCGAAGGACGTCGACGGCGATGTCGAGGTCGGTGCGGGGCAGGTCGGCAAGGTAGGGTGAGGCAGGGGTTGCTTCCACAATGATCGCCGTGTCCTCGATTGTGGTTGCGGTGCATTCGGACCCGGCAACAACTTAACGTGGTCCGAGAGGGACGCGGGCGGTCGTTTATTGTAATTTGCATAAAATCATAAATACCGCAAACAAGGCAACAACAACAACACCGGTGCACCGAGGGCAAAGCAAGAGCAGCAGCAAGGGCAACAACGACAACGACAGCAACACATTGGCAGCAACATGGAAGTCACGGAACCGCAGGACTCCGTGGCGTGGCCAAATGCTGTAAAATTGTGGTTGCCGGTCAAGACGGCCATGGTCGGAAGGATGTTGCCAGATGTGATGTCGTTGCTGGTATTGGTCTCATTGTTGTTGCTGTCCTGCAGTTGTCGTGTCGCCGTCATTGCTCTTGAACCGAGAACACCTGCAATTAGAGCTCGATGGCTCTGCATCGAATCAAATCGAAACGAACTCCAATTGACATAATGGGATTCATTATTGCAGTCGTCATGGAGGTCCCCGGCATTCGGGGATTCACTTTCGCCTGCAGACTTCAAGTCCGGCCCCGCAAAGGGCGACTGATCTGGGGTTTTCTCTCTTCCCACTCTCGGACGTCCTGCGGGACTCCCCTGAAGAGAGGAGGAGAGGAATCCAACCACCGGATTAGTATTCGGAGCGAGCGGTCGCCGCCTGCCGTCCGGGCATTTAGGTATTTAGCAAGTTCCGGGATCGATGGCGAGGAATGGGGTCGGGTTTATTGGCGCACGTGACGCGCAGTCAGGGTCGGCGAGTCCTGCAAAGTGGGCAGCAATTAATTAATTGCCGAACGAAATATGAATGCGAAATTGCATCCCAGTCCCTGTCTTCCACGACAATTAGTCATCTCTCCCTCTCTCTCTCGCTCTATTGCAGTGACTAAGTTCATTCGCATCGGCATCGCCGACAAGAACGACAACCCGCCGTACTTCGACAAGTCGCTCTATGAGGCCGAGGTGGACGAGAACGAGGACATCCAGCACACGGTGCTCACCGTCACCGCCAAGGACCACGACGAGTGTAAGTATACCACGGAGCGACTGCCTGCCAGGACCCCGCCAATAACACTAATTCCCAATGCCGACTTCTCTCCCTCTCTCTCTCCTCATCACGCCGCCACCTACATCGCCGGATCCCACATCGCTAACAACGTCTGCAACCAACAGCCTCGCGCATCCGGTACGAAATCACCAGCGGCAACATCGGAGGCGCCTTCGCGGTGAAGAACATGACGGGCGCCATCTACGTGGCCGGCGCCCTGGACTACGAGACCCGACGCAGGGTAAGCACCGACTCATCCCCACCTCCTTCCCACAGCAGCCGCCGCAGCAGCAGGAACTGCTAATAAACCCACATCCTCGCCAGTGCCCGGGCCCGTGTTTGCTGCTGTGTTGTTTCTGCACCTAAAGCGGCTCTTCCTGCTTCAATTCGTCCCCCGTTCGTCTGTCCGCCGTCCGCCCGTCCGTCGTGACGCAGCCTCTGAGGAATTTTTACGGCATCCGCGGCTGGGTTTAACTCGAGTCACGCCGCGATGCGTCCGACGGCCGCACGCTCCACCTCCGAGAGGCACGAATCCGAGGCCTTTGGCTGACGAGGGCCCGGTCGTCGGTTGCATGCCTCGCGGTTGCTCGCGATTCCGCCCGCTCCTCGGCCGTCCGGCCACGACCGCACTCAATGGCACTCATTTGAGTGGGCGACGCCCGCCGAATGCTTCAATGCAATTAATTGTGGCGCGACGTCCCCGTCCCCGTCCCCGTCTCTCGTCCCTGGTCCGTCGTCCTTCCCGCCACGACCGGCAATTCGGCTGTGGCGAGGAGCGGCAAAGAACAATTGCGATAGAAAATTCAATTAAAGGAATGTTAACTTTGGCCTTTGAGCTGAACTTCGCCGCGAAACCGCAGGCAGGCAGCCGGGCGGACAGGGCGAATGTGGAGCACTGGGGAGCCGACCGCGGCTCTGTGTTTATTTTGAGTTATTTCGTCCTTCTTGTGTTCGTTCCGTCGTCGTCGTCGTCGAAGTCGCCCAAGGCGTTTTTATGACTGATGTTCTCTGTCTCTCTCTTTCTCTTACTATAATTCTCTCTTACCTGCCGCACTCCCAGTACGAGCTGCGCCTGGCCGCGTCCGACAACCTGAAGGAGAACTACACCACGGTCATCATCCACGTCAAGGACGTCAACGACAACCCGCCGGTGTTCGAGCGCCCCACCTACCGCACCCAGATCACCGAGGAGGACGACCGCAACCTGCCGAAGCGCGTCCTGCAGGTCAATAGTTCGGCCCGCTCGACCGCAGCCGAGTCGAGTCGAGTCCAGTGCCGTAGTAGTTGAAGAGTTGCCCTTGTTGCGATGTTCTTTCGTAGTGACCGTAGTGCACCCAATAGCAGTAGTTCTTGCTCTTGTTCATGTTTTGTTTCACTCTTCCGCGCGCCTTCCTTCCCCGCCTCGCTTCGGGAGGGATCTCGGGCGCCGACCCAGGGGGGTCCCGAAATCGCCACCATCCTCCCGCGAGGTCCTGCCCATGTAACTCGAGAGGGATTTTGTGTTTAATTTGTGTATGTTTCCACGATTTTCGTTTAATTTTGATTGTTCTCTGTAAACAGGAGGCGGTTTTCCGTAAAACGCCTCCGAATAATTCCATTTTAATGGAAACGCGACCCGGCCCCATGGTAGGAGCTCGTGCTTGTCCTTCCTGGAAGTCGCACATGGACCGGGGCCCCAGTCGGGTACTCGCCAGAGCGCTTCCGTTGAGCAGGCCAGCTCCGGGGCTCCGGCACTGGGTCCGGGTTCGTCCGAGGTCATTACAAGGGGCAGCCCGAATTTTTCGAATTTCGATTTTAGTGTGATTCCCCTTGCACTTGTTCCCCGCCCCTTGATCCGTGTCGCGTTTGTTTGCGCTCTCGCTTTTTGCATGAAACCCTTTTCCGTAAAAATAGAATAAGAACTGCCCGGCACTCACTCAGTGTGTGTTTTAAATGGCCTCGGGGGTTTTTCGGACCAGATTCGTGTTAAATTTTCACGCTCGGATTAAAGGACGGATGAAGTTGTTACTGTTTTTCCACCGCACATCCAGGCGTTCGTCCGCGCTTTTTGAAGCACTTTTTATTTAAATTTCACATTTGCGAATGTAAATCAACAAAATGTATTATTTATTCCACTTTAAGCCATTTTTTGCGCCCGCTCCTTTGTTCTTTTTTATATTTTTTGCTTCCACCTGAGCGTGTCGCTGATGGTTCCGCAAAAACCAGGAACCGAGCGCCCTACACTCGGCCACACCAAACGTTCCACACGCAAACCGACCCGTCCCCCTATCTTCGGATTTGTCCCGGCCCCGATCGCCCTCGCCTTGTGAGACCAGCCTGGCGCGTTTGTGACCGTCAGTCGCCGCTACGTTTTTATTAATTGATCGCTGGCAAAAACTCGGCTCCGCACGCCGGCAAATATTTGGAGTGCTTGTCAATATATTTGCCCGCCAAGGGCGGACGGAGGGGATCCTGCCACAAAGGACCCCGACCCCCCGAAGGAGCCCAGAGCGCGCGTTGGTCCTCCTGCGGCATTTCGTCGGAGGGTTTCATTTGCATCCTTTGTTCCATATGTTGAATATTTTCCGTATTATTTCAGCCATTTCATTCCACGTTATCGCCTCATTTAATTTAGTAGTTCCCAATTATGTTTAATCTGTTATTTTATTAACTTTATTTGAAATTGTTTGTGTTCATTGTTCTTTTGTTCTTGTTTGTTTCCGCTTTTGTTCTTCATTTCCGTACGCACGTTCGCTCGTTCACTTCCGGTTCCGGTTCCGGCACTCGCGGTCGCTTCAGTACGAGCTGAAGCTGGTCGCCTCCGACAGCCTGAACGAGAACCAGACAACGATCGTGATCAGCATCCGCGACGTGAACGATCTGCCGCCGGTCTTCCCGCAGACGCTGTACGAGCGCTCCCTGGACGAGGAGCTGGAGACGCCCTTCACGATTATTCAGGTCCTTACCCCCCCACACACACACTCAAACACTCAATCTCTCTCTCTCACCACTTCACTCACTCACATAACACCACTCATTTGTAAATAAGGATCGCGGTGCAGTTGTACATTCATAGATAGAGTAGTTCGGGGCTGGATGGACCAAGCCCTGGCTCGAGGGCGCGAAGGAGCTCGGCCGGCACGATCCGCCCTAATGGCCAGCAATCGACTTCGGCGGCTCTCCGGCAAATAACTCATCGCAATTGCTGCCGAACCGGCGCCCTACGCCCGGTCGCGGGCGGCTTCAGGTCGGCTCTCGCGGCAGGTCTGGCTAGAAGCGAATTTTCCGAGCTCCCACTTTCATCCTCGTGATTGCGAGGCCCAAGCCGCCCAAGCTGCCACTGGGCAGCTCGGGGGCGAATCTTGGCCGCGAGAGAAGACGAAGACGATTGCCGTAGCGGCCTCCAGGCCGTGCCTGGGGCCGATCGGGCCGGCTCGCGGCTTGTAAATAAATAAATGTATTTTAATTAAATGGTGTTGGACGCGCATAATTCTCATTTCGCAGTCTGCAAGCACTTCATATTTTATTTTTAACATTTCAGAGCTGCGTGTGGCAAGTAACTTGTTGTTAATCGAATGATTTATTTCCAGTGTTTTTTTGTTTTTTATAAATTATTTCCATTATTAATGCGTCAACTTTTGGCCAGGTTTTAATTGTACACAGCCCCACTCCACCCCATTTGATTAATTAATTTGGTCGATTTAATTTTAATTTTATTCCCCATCACACCATCGCATCGTATCGACCAGAATTATAGACAGTAGACTCATTTAACGCGACAGCGTATTTATTTAGCAATTCGGAGGCGGGCGGATCTTCGTGGCGGAGGCATCGACCGCGCTTTGCTCCTTTTGCTTGCGGCCTCGTCCTGTGCTGTCCTGCCCTATCCTCGGATTAAACTTCGCTCTGCGCGAGCTGAGAGTTGTTTAAATCGAATTCATGAATTAAGCATGATCCTGCTCACAGACACCCACACACACACACAGACACAGAGCCTCATAAGCAGGCACACGCCGACTCAGTAGAAAGGACGCGATGAAGTTTTAAAAATCGCATTTGCTGTTCGTCTTCATGTTGGCGGAAAGTTGTGGCAGCCCGGGAAAGTTTCCGTTCCTGGGAGCCGAGTCTTTGGCTCGAGACTTTAAAAGCTCTGCGCCGGGAGTTGTGCTTGGTTGCTTTTCGTCGGAGATTCTTAAATACTCCCGCAACTCCGATGGCCCAGCAAGAGCGGCAAAAGTGACTTCGAGGACTCCCGTTGTGGCTGCAGTTACAGCCAAAAGTGCTTCCAGGGAGAGAAGTAGAAAGAAGCTCCGAGTTCCCCTCGCCGGCGACCCGAGCCGAAGGGAACTTCATCGGTTTGCAAGTCTTCGGAGATTTTATTGGGGATTTCAAATCGAAAACACTTTCAAACACCATTCCACAAATAGACAGCCGCCCACCTCCCATCACACAAGCCCCAGACGCAGACAAGCGAGGGAGACAAAGTTGCAGATTCGGAACTTTCCCCGAACTCGGACACCCGAAGGACTCACGCCCAGACAGTGCGACTTCAGATACACAAAACCTCCTCCGATACAGACGCGCGGACCGGTCGTGGACTGGGGTGGGGCCGGAAGACGCCCGCAAATATTGTGCAAATGCAAATATTTCCCGGAAGAACGGAGCACTTCCTGCCGCCCACAACCCGGATCGCGGGTGTGCGTGTGTCTGCCTGTGTGCGCCACTCCTTGATAGTTGTTATGCATTAGTGCCCCTTGCTTGCCGTAGTCAAACTAAGTAGCTGTAGCTCCAGTAGTGCTTTCTCTAGTATGTAGTCGACGGCACGGCGGTCGCTGCGAGAGCATGAGCAGCCCGTCGTCCTGTCCTTCTGTCCTCCTGTCCTCCTGTCCTGAGTCTTGATTATTCCTGCAGGAGTCTTTGCATTGCAAATCGGCAGAGGTTGATGCCAAACTCGTTGCTGAAGCTCTGCATTTCCCTGCACTTCCTTCGCGTTCGAATGCAATCGAATCTAACAGAACTCTCTTCTCTCCCCGAAACACTCCGCGTGCCTGGAACTGGAACTGCACCGCCTGGAACTGGACTCCTGGACCGCGCCGTATCTCACTCGGATCACACCTCGCTGCCACTGCAGGTCACCGCGACGGACGGCGACAAGGATCGACCCCAGAACATCGTCTACTTCCTCACGGGCCAGGGCATCGATCCCGATAACCCTGCGAACAGCAAGTTCGACATCAACCGCACCACCGGCGAGATCTTCGTGCTCAAGGTAAGTGCCACGCCCTCTCTCACACGACGACTTCTTCTTCTCAAGAACACGAACTGCTGATGCCGGTTCGAGGTCGAGTGGTCGCGAATCTCGGAAGGAGCCGCAACTGCCTACGCATCACTGGTCGGTAAACAAGGTCCGCGGGCAAAAATAACTCCGGTGGGAAGTCAAGCGTGGCCCCGCTGCGTCCAGGGCGCATGATGAGCAGCTCCTCGAGTCCGTCCCTCCGTCCTGCGTGGGGCGCCCACAACTTTCGTAATTATTTGAGTGTTAAAACTGATAAATGCTCGTCGTCCGTCCGGCTCCGGCGCGCCCAGTGGCCATCGCACTGCTGCGAAATCGCTGAAGGAGAAATTCGAAGATACGCCGGGTGGCTTCAGGATGCCACGAGCCTGGGCCCGAGGAGGCCCACGGTGAAGGTGCTCTTTTAAAGGCCGAATGGGGCGTGGTCACGAGGAAGAACTCAGTCAGCTCGGTTGGTGTCCAGCGGGGATCCTGAAGCAAAGCACGCCGTCTGTCGGGTCGCCCCACCGCAGCGACCATGTGCAGCTGGACAGCTGCGTCCTTGTTTGCTTTTCATCTTCGACATTGACAACACAAGTCGTGGGGGGCGGGGGAGAGCGGCCAACATTTATGATGCCCCACAACTGGTGCGAGGCACGGACGGACGACCGCCCTGTCAGCTCCTCCGGGCCGCCTTTGTCCCACTATCTGGGCCTGTCCTGCTGGCCTCGTTGAGGGCGTCATCGCCGCGTTCTCGACCACAGAGGATGATGACAACAGCAACAGCAACACCAGAAGAGCAGCAGCAGCAACACAAACACTGCGACACAGCGAGGGAAGGCGAAAAGTTTGGATCGAATATTCGTGTTCCTGGTTGCCGGGCTGGCGGTCGGTGGATGGCGGACGGCGGACGGGGCTCGGGCGACGGGATCCGAGCCACGCATGGTTTTCGGGGTGCGAGCTGCAAATGGGGGTGTTTAAGAACTTTAAGGCCCAGCAGCAGGGGGCGGGGTCGGCGAGGGAAGCGAGTGGTAATTTCATGGCTCAGCCCAGGAGGGCGCAGGGCGGCCCGGGGGAACGAACAGATTAGAGTACATGCTGCAAGCACGAAGCTGTCGACGCCGAACCTGGGCTTGAAGGGTCTAATCTGCCTAATTTACAAATTTAATTTGTCGGGCCGTAAACGTGAACCCACATGGAAAGTCCTCGAGCTCAGGGGCCCGCCAACGAATCCTCCTCAGTGCGGGAGCAAAAAACGGCGCGAGCCGTGGGAAGTTATGGTCATCGTCATGGCCGCTCAGGTAGTGGGGACCTGCACGAGGGCCGCTCGTTGAAAGGTGGGAAAAAGGCCTCGGCCAACGCGTGGGTTTCGCCATTATTTCCCAATCCATTGCGGCAAATTGAATTGAAAGCCGACCGAAGCTAATGAAACCCCGCGTCCGCTTCTCTTCCCTTGCAGCCGCTGGACCGCGATCAGCCGAACGGACGGCCCCAGTGGCGCTTCACCGTGTTCGCCCAGGACGAGGGCGGCGAGGGCCTGGTGGGCTACGCCGACGTCCAGGTCAACCTGAAGGACATCAACGACAACGCGCCCATCTTCCCGCAGGGAGTCTACTTCGGCAACGTGACCGAGAACGGCACCGCCGGCATGGTGGTGATGACGATGACGGCCGTAGACTACGACGACCCGAACGAGGGCTCCAACGCCAAGCTGGTCTACTCGATCGAGAAGAACGTGATCGAGGAGGAGACGGGCTCGCCGATCTTCGAGATCGAGCCGGACACGGGCGTGATCAAGACGGCTGTCTGCTGCCTGGACCGCGAGCGCACGCCGGACTACTCGATCCAGGTGGTGGCGATGGACGGCGGGGGGCTGAAGGGCACGGGGACGGCCTCGATACGGGTGAAGGACATCAACGACATGCCGCCGCAGTTCACGAAGGACGAGTGGTTCACCGAGGTGGACGAGACGGATGGCACGAGTCTGCCGGAGATGCCGATCCTCACCGTGACGGTGCACGACGAGGACGAGACGAACAAGTTCCAGTACAAGGTGATCGACAACAGCGGCTACGGCGCCGACAAGTTCACGATGGTGCGGAACAACGACGGCACCGGCTCGCTGAAGATCGTCCAGCCGCTGGACTACGAGGACCAGCTGCAGAGCAACGGCTTTCGGTTCCGCATCCAGGTGAACGACAAGGGCGAGGACAACGACAACGACAAGTACCACGTGGCCTACTCGTGGGTTGTGGTCAAGCTGCGCGACATCAACGACAACAAGCCGCACTTCGAGCGCGCCAACGTCGAGGTCTCCGTGTTCGAGGACACGAAGGTCGGCACCGAGCTGGAGAAGTTCAAGGCCACCGACCCCGACCAGGGCGGCAAGAGCAAGGTCTCGTACTCGATCGACCGCTCCTCGGACCGCCAGCGCCAGTTCGCCATCAACCAGAACGGCTCGGTCTCGATCCAACGCTCCCTCGACCGCGAGGTGGTGCCCCGGCATCAGGTGAAGATCCTGGCCATCGACGACGGCTCGCCACCGAAGACGGCGACGGCCACCTTGACGGTCATCGTGCAGGACATCAACGACAACGCGCCCAAGTTCCTGAAGGACTACCGACCCGTCCTGCCCGAGCACGTGCCGCCCCGCAAGGTGGTCGAGATCCTGGCCACCGACGACGACGACCGCTCGAAGAGCAACGGGCCGCCCTTCCAGTTCCGGCTCGACCCCAGCGCCGACGACATCATCCGGGCCTCGTTCAAGGTTGAGCAGGACCAAAGTGAGTATCCTTCGACCAAGCCATTCCACATCCTCCCATCCCAAAGCCTGGCGCCCACATCAAATGCACTCTGAGCGCTGCGGGATTTCGGTCAAAGGACCCTCGCCCGCAGAGTGGTGTTTGTTGTAATTAGTTTTTAATCCTTCGAGCGCCGCTCACCCCACCCTCCCGACCAGCCGACTGTCCATTTGGCAGTTGTCGGCGTCCTTGTCCAGGTCCTGTGTGCGAGGCACTTCCGGAGTAGGTCGACCGTCCCCATTCGGGCACGCTGAAGGCAGGGCGACCCCACCAACCACCGCGGTCTGTCCGCATATCGAGTCATGCAAACGAATCGCAAATAAACCAATTCCCGGGGTTTTGTGCTCCGTCGGGCGCGGTGGCGCGATTCGGAGCTCGGAAATTAATTGAAAAGCCAATGTTTGGCCCGGTGCGTTCGGTCCGGCGGGGAGGTCCTGGGAAGGGGTGCGCGCTGCGTCCTTGCCAGCCCATTAGCCGGCCATTTCATCGTGGGCCGCCTCCCCCCTCTTTTCGATGCACTCACTCACTGTTGTCGTTCTTTTACCCCCAATCTCGCCCCACTGCAGAGGGCGCCAACGGAGACGGCATGGCGGTCGTGTCCTCGCTGCGCTCGTTCGACCGGGAGCAGCAGAAGGAGTATCTGATCCCGATCGTGATCAAGGACCACGGCTCGCCGGCGATGACCGGCACCAGCACGCTGACGGTGGTGATCGGCGACGTGAACGACAACAAGATGCAGCCGGGCTCGAAGGACATCTTCGTGTACAACTACCAGGGCCAGTCGCCCGACACCCAGGTGGGCCGCGTCTACGTCTACGACCTCGACGACTGGGACCTGCCCGACAAGAAGTTCTACTGGGAGGCCCAGGAGCACCCGCGCTTCAAGCTCGACGAGGACTCCGGCATGGTGACGATGCGCGCCGGCACCCGCGAGGGCCGCTACCACCTGCGCTTCAAGGTCTACGACCGCAAGCACACGCAGACCGACGTGCCGGCCAACATCACGGTGACGGTCCGCGAGATCCCGCACGAGGCGGTGATCAACTCGGGCTCCGTGCGCATCTCGGGCATCTCGGACGAGGACTTCATCCGCGTGTGGAACTACCGGACGCAGAGCCTGAGTCGCTCGAAGCTGGACCGCTTCCGCGACAAGCTGGCCGACCTGCTGAACACCGACCGCGAGAACGTGGACATCTTCAGTGTGCAGCTGAAGCGGCGCCACCCGCCGCTCACCGACGTGCGCTTCTCGGCCCACGGCTCGCCCTACTACAAGCCGGTCCGGCTGAACGGCATCGTGCTGATGCACCGCGAGGAGATCGAGAAGGACGTCGGCATCAACATCACGATGGTCGGCATCGACGAGTGCCTCTACGAGAACCAGATGTGCGAGGGCTCCTGCACGAACACCCTGGACATCAGCGCCCTGCCCTACATGGTGAACGCGAACAAGACGGCCCTGGTGGGCGTGCGCGTCGACACCCTCGCCGAGTGCACGTGCGGGGCGCGCAACTTCAGCAAGGCCGAGTCCTGCCGCACCACGCCCTGCTACAACGGCGGGCGCTGCATCGACACGCGCTACGGCCCGCACTGCTCCTGCCCGGCCGGCTACACGGGGCCGCGCTGCCAGCAGACGACGCGCAGCTTCCGCGGCAACGGCTGGGCGTGGTACCCGCCCCTCGAGATGTGCGACGACTCGCATCTGAGTCTCGAGTTCATCACCCGCAAGCCCGACGGCCTGATCATCTACAACGGGCCCATCGTGCCGCCCGAGCGCGACGAGATGCTCATCTCGGACTTCGTCTCGCTGGAGCTGGAGCGCGGCCATCCGCGTCTCCTCGTCGACTTCGGCTCCGGGACGCTGGAGCTGCGCGTGAAGACGAAGAAGACCCTGGACGACGGCGAGTGGCATCGCATCGACCTGTTCTGGGACACCGAGAACGTGCGCATGGTGGTCGACTTCTGCAAGTCGGCCGAGGTCACCGAGATGGAGGACGGCACGCCGCCCGAGTTCGACGACATGTCGTGCCAGGCCCGCGGCCAGATCCCGCCCTTCAACGAGTATCTGAACGTGAACGCGCCTCTGCAGGTGGGCGGCCTCTACCGCGAGCAGTTCGACCAGTCCCTCTACTTCTGGCACTACTCGCCGACGGCCAAGGGCTTCGACGGCTGCATCCGCAACCTGGTCCACAACTCGAAGCTGTACGACTTGGCCCACCCGGGCCTGTCGCGCAACAGCGTCGCCGGCTGCCCCCAGACCGAGGAGGTCTGCTCGCAGTCGGAGCAGACGGCTCGCTGCTGGGAGCACGGCAACTGCGTCGGCTCCCTCTCGGAGGCGCGCTGCCAGTGTCGGCCCGGCTGGACGGGGCCCGCCTGCAACATCCCCACCATCCCGACCACGTTCAAGCAGCAGAGCTACGTCAAGTACGCCCTCAGCTTCGAGCCCGATCGCTTCAGCACCCAGATCCAGCTGCGCTTCCGGACGCGTGAGCAGCACGGCGAGCTCTTCCGCGTCAGCGACCAGCACAACCGCGAGTATGGCATCCTCGAGATCAAGGACTCGCGCCTGCACTTCCGCTACAACCTGAACTCGCTGCGCACCGAGGAGCGCGACCTCTGGCTGAACGCCGTGGCCGTCGACGACGGCCAGTGGCACGTGGTGCGCATCAATCGCTACGGCTCGGCGGCCACGCTGGAGCTGGACGGCGGCGAGGGCCGGCGCTACAACGAGACGTTCCAGTTCGAGGGCCACCAGTGGCTGCTCGTCGACAAGCAGGAGGGCGTCTACGCCGGCGGCAAGGCCGAGTACACGGGCGTGCGCACCTTCGAGGTCTACTCGGACTACCAGAAGAGCTGCCTGGACGACATCAGGTGAGTACATCGGGGGTCCCCTCGTTGCCCTCACCTCACCCTAATCCTCACCGTCGCTCTCTCGATTTTTCGCCCACAGGCTCGAGGGCAAGCACCTGCCGCTGCCGCCCGCGATGAACGGCACCCAGTGGGGCCAGGCCACGATGGCGCGGAACCTGGAGAAGAACTGCCCGTCGAACAAGCCCTGCTCGAACGTGATCTGCCCGGACCCGTTCGAGTGCGTCGACCTCTGGAACGAGTACGAGTGCACGTAAGTAGTTCCGGCCCAGTGCGGCCAGCGAAACGGCTTTCGTTCATTTTTACGGATTTTCGTTCGAGTTCAGTTGGTAACTTTGGCGTCAGGGCGTCTTGTCCGCGTCGTACATTCACACTACCCGAACACACCAGACACCGTGGCCACACGGATACTCTGCACACACACGAACCTCGAACCTTGAACCACGAACCACGCCGCGACTCGGACCCGACCTCGGTCCGGGCCCGGCTGCCGGTAGGAACCGGGACGACCGCCTTGCGAAGCCCTCGGTGATGATGACTCTGCCGATGACTCTGCACCACCCCGAGCACATCATCGCATCGCCGACCCCCACACCCCGCCCGCCCATCACCGATCGCAGTCACCTCATTTTCACTTTGCTGTCGCCCGCGGCCGCATTCGCCACCCTCGAGCCAAGTGTGTCCTGTTGACACAGCTCCATGTGTGTGGGGCTCGATGCTTTTCATTTCCCGAGCACGCTTCGGGCGCACCCGCTTCTGCCGCCTCGGGACCGAGCAGCTTCCGAACTTTTGATTTACACACCAAAGCACCTTCCATCCACACTCCTAGTTGCACAAGTGCTTTTCTGCCGGTGTGGGTGGCATTACTTTTACCCTTAATTTCGGCACATGCTCGACCTGTCCATGGCTGAGGTCATCCCGTTAAGCGACACCGCGACCGATTTATGCATGCATTTGGCCCCTGGGGTCACTGAATGGATGCGTTCCTGGTAGGCCAGGCCCAGTCCCTGGAGGTCGCGTACACCGCACTCACACCACCACCACAGCCATTACCAATACCAGTGCCATTATGTCTTTGTTTCGATTTTGCATTTGTTGAACTTCACCAGACACCGACCAACACCAGAAACCACTCAGGTCGAGGGAGTCACCGCACCGACTGTTGTCTCGTTACTGTTAGAGCTCTGTTCGGTGTTCGTCCCAACTTTATTTTCCCCCGCTCGCAGACTCCAGCCCTCGGCAGCGCCATCGGGTCGGATTTTTTGGTTTCGTTTCCTTTTCGTTTGTCCACTAATCGAATGGGGTTTTCTGTTCTGAACACTGAGAATTGATTTGGTTGATTTTTCGGAGCCAGTCGGGCCGACCAACCCCGACCGAGACCTCAGCGGCCGAGTTCATTAATCGCTAATGGTTTGTTTGATTTCGAAACCTTTCAAGTTGCGGCGAAGGACGCGTCATGTCGCCCGACGCCAAGGGCTGCACGGACCGCAACGAGTGCCTGGACCTGCCCTGCCTGAACGGGGCCACCTGCATCAACCTGGAGCCGCGCCTGCGCTACCGCTGCATCTGCCCCGACGGCTTCTGGGGCGAGAACTGCGAGCTGGTGCAGGAGGGACAGACCCTGAAGCTGAGCATGGGCGCCCTGGCCGCCATTCTCGTCTGCCTGTTGATCATACTGAGTGAGCATCCCGACAAACAGAGACCCGCACCCGCGCCACCCCCTCTGCCACGACGCCGTGCTCTTAGTCCTTAGTTATGCCTTCGAAGCCTTCGCCTTCGCCTTTGCCATTGCCATTGCCTTGCCTATGATTTCTTTTCGTTTGGCCTGACGAGCTTCTTTTGTGTCGATTTTGTTTTGTTGCCACTCGCTATTGGTGAAGCGTAGCGCCAAAAAAAAAAACATCAAACACCATGCGTGGCCCCCTGCACTCCTCAGTTCTCGTTTCGTCTTGCCTCGCCTCGCCTCTTGTGTTCTTTCATTGTTCAGTTTCCCATCGAACTGTGAACGACGACCATGTCGTTCGCAAATCATTTTGTTTTGGACGTGAGGGTCGCCCCCCAGATGGGACTGCGGGACCCTCGCCTGAGCACTGGCTCGTTAGCTGCACAATTTATAGATGTGTCTGTGTGTGTATTCAGTGTTAGTTTACTCATGCAACCCCTCCGTCACCACCATCCGCACCACCATCACCACCGTCATCATCATCACCCCGCCGTCGTCTCCCTGACAACGGATTCATTCATTTAGGTGTACTGTGTTTCTTGTTTGTGTTCGTAGCCAACTGTTTCATTTAGCGAACCCCGTCACGACCCTCCATCCCCCCTTCGCACCACACCGATGCGATTCACCCCCTTCACCCTCCATTGCGATCCATCACTGGGAAACCACCAGATTTGGGGGTTCCCGGCAGCCCATTTGCGTGCAGCTCTTAACGGGGCAGCTGCACAAAGACGACGAACGGCCACCCCCGCAGGGCGAGAACGCCAGGACGTCGTCAAGGGCGCACCGAGAGTCGACCAGACCCGGGGCCCGCTCGCTGGCGCCGCACGGAAGGGATCAAACGGTCGGGCAGGAGCCGGGATGAGGGAGGGAGTTGCAGACAGAGCTTTTAGCGGCGTAAATAAATAACTGCGTTTCGTTTGGGGAGCATTCGCAGAGCCATTAGGGGCAACACCTGCCAGTCGCAGGCAATTGCAGCCGCCGCGGCGTAGATTCGCGCCCGCAATTATTCACGTCCGTCGCTCGCAGCTCCTGCGGATGTCAGCCGGAGACCCGCCGCCCGAGCGAGGCCGTGTGTGCGCATTTTTAAGGATGAACGGATTGAAAAACGAGCGGACTTCTTAAAGAGGCGTCGGGTCTGGCCTGGTCGGGCGCGCTGCGAGGAGCCCGCAGCAGACGCAGCTGAGTGAAATATGGCCACCGACCTCCCGCTCCACCTGCCTCCGCCGCCGGCGCCCCGCGGCAGCCGGAAAGTTTGCGGCTGCCTCCGGGGAGCGATTTGTTTGCTGATCCCACATATATCACTCGCGCGCCTTTTCGACTTCCGGAGGAGCCCAGCCCAGCCCGACTCCTCCCCATTCGCTGCACGCTTGCACCGGCCTCCGGCCTCCGCCCACCCGCCAAGGCCACGACGGGGTCCCAACACCCATTGGCTCTGCCCCGGCGCGAGACCCAGACCGACGACCGTCGTCAGTGACAGGAACGTAGACGCAGACTCAGACTCAGACTGGAAGTCGGACGGAAGCGAGACCACTTGACTCTTCGAAAATGTGAAAATTCGTAAAAATCATGAGAGACCCCTTTGAACCGAAACTAACCCTCTCCTTCCCTGCGCCGGCCCGTGCACAGATGTCCTGCCGGCTACAGGATCTCCGGCAGCCAGTGCGTCAACGAGAACGAGTGCCTCCTGTTCCCCTGCCGCAATGGGGGCCGATGCCGCGACCACCAGCCGCCCAAGAAGTACGAGTGCCAGTGCCCGATGGGCTTCACCGGGATGCACTGCGAGCTGGAGCTGCTCGCCTCGGGCGTCCTGACCCCGTCCCGTGACTTCATTATTGCCCTCGTGTTGTGCTCCAGCACCCTCATACGTAAGTAAACAGCGCGCGCCTGGCGACCACCAACGCTCCATCGACAGGGCCCCTCGCCCCACCACCACTCGACGCGGGGAGTCGCTCGACTCCTCATCTACCTTCGCCTCCGCCTCCGCCTCCTCCTCTCAATGTCTGTGGATGTGTGTCGTTTGATTGTGATTGTGCGAAGCGTGTGAAAAAGAGTGAGAGAGAGAGAGAGGGTGGAGCGCTTGAGTGGACTTCAAAAGCATCTTGCAACTTCACTTGCGACTCCGGTGGCGACTCCATCGACCATTTCCGTAGATCTAAGCTTATTATTTCCATGTAGCTTCCATTGTCCTTGCGCTCAAACTTTGTCCCTTTCAACCGGCGCGTCCTTGGACGCCTTTAACTTCCCACTGCATGAATCCATCCATCCGGCCAAATGCTGGTATGAGCTTCCACTGCACCGTAGACTCGTGTAAAGCATGAATTTAACTTTATTTCATCTTCTTAGTTCGCTTCCAATTACTGCATGAGATGCCTTAGAGTAAGTTTGAGTGAGTGTGAGAATTTAAGAAATTTCAGCTGCAGGGTGAGTACGGAGAGTGACAAATCAAGGCCGATCCTGCTTCCAGGACCTTGTCCGGCCAATCGGAGCCGCCTTCCGGCCGGTAAAACGGGGATCTGCCCCGGCCGTACCGGAATCAAATGGTGCCGTGCTATTACTTTTTCCTCCTCCTAATTGTTCATGCGAAAAACAACTCAATTTCCGCAATCGCCGCGATAAAATCGACGATCGCAGCTCGGGCGATCTCCGGACGATAAACATTTATTAATTGATTGATTTCAACTTCCGGCGCGGCTGCAATTCCATCATCAGCGCCAGCGCCATCTGCGCGACCAGCAATGAATGCATGTTGAATTCAATATCCAGCGTGGCCTCGATGACCACGAGTCAGATTAAAATTAATGAAAGCCGGGAACGAGTCGTTCGAACTGCTCCATCCGCCCGCCGCCCCGTGAAATCAGATTCGAAATGGGTTCCGAGCTCCGCGCGTGACAACTGCGGGCAACAAATTAATTAGTTAATGACAATGCTCGAGTAATCGCCGCTGGAGGCCCCACCGGCGTCCGCCAGGGCACCGCATAAAGCCGCACGCCATCGGTCGCTGCACATTAGAGTCCTTGCTCCTTCCGCTGCACTTTAAGCCACGCTCGCCTTAAGGCTCCGCCATCCGCCACACGGATCTCCACCGCCATTACATTTACTTAACTCCAGCTCACGAGAAACGGAAAAGTAAATTAGCGCTCGCGAACGCGGGAGGGGCGGAAGGACTTGTCTCCACGACTCGGGACCGCCACGCCTTTCCAGGGAAGCGCGCGGGATCCCAGGGATCGGGGTCGTTGGTCAAGCGGACCAACTGGGGCGACAGGAGATTCCGCTGTAGTTTTGGATTAGCAGCGAACCGTCGCTGGTCCACGATCGGGGAGGACGGGGACACGGCATTTGTTCGCTTAATGGACGCTGACAGCACCCGGTTTGTCCAAGTGCCGTGGACAATAAACGCGGGCGAAGTTTAAATATTTATGAGTGCGTCGGAGGGAGCCTGGAGTCGATGCCAGCCAGCTAGCTACAGAGGAGCACAAAGTTGGTGGCCGAGGTCACAACTCACTGTCCTGGATCTGCGCTACATCCGCTCGAAATTGGGATGTGTGAAATTCGGAGGAATTCGCTTCGCTGCAGAACATTCCGACATCGCCGGGGGAAAGTTAATCAAACTATTCCGCAGGGGAATCAATGGAACCATGGCAGCCGGGCCGCGGCCGAGGCTTTGACATATTGCCCCATGGTCCGTGGTCCATGGACCATGTTCCGCGGCCTGTCCTTGGAATTCCTGAGCGACGCTACAAAGGCATGCCTTTGTGGCGCGCCTGACCCGCTTCAGGGCCGATTCAGCCGCGAACGGAGCTCGCAGAGCGGCGACGACGACGGCGAAGGGTGGCGAGACCGCTTATTAAAATTTCCAAAAATATTTCTGTCTGTGCGGCAGAATGGGTTTCCCAACGATAGACATTTGTCACAGCGCCATGGCGCCGAGATGCATAAATTTGAACGCATCCGCTCACTGTGCGAGCGGGTCCATTGAAATTTATTTTAATAACGCATGTCAGATTCCTCCCGCACGTACTCGTCCGGCCCTAGGTCGCTCGTTCTCTGGCTGGGTCCTGGAGCTCGACTCGGTCGCAGGACTGCTCCGAACGCTGCGAATGTGTGCGACTGAGTGTGGGAGAGTTTATTTATTTTGTATATCGTTTAATTTAGTTGTAGAATTCGCTATAGTTGTAGTTATTGTAGCCGTAGTTTTGTGTCCTTTCCCGCTGTTGTTGTTGTCGTGGCAGTTCTACCCAACCCGCCCCGCTCCTGCGACGATGATAACATCGCCGCCATGTAATTGCCGCATATTTCAAACCGACTTTTATCTGCTCTAATATGAAAAATTCTCCTCCTTCCCCTCCTCCACCACGACCATCACCTCGTCACACCAACGCCCGCCTACGCCGCCCGCCTTGTGCGAAATCCGCAGTTTTGGTGCTGGTGTTTGTGGTTTATAATCGAAGACGTGAGGCGCATATCAAGTACCCCGGCCCCGACGACGACGTGAGGGAGAACATCATTAACTACGACGACGAGGGCGGCGGCGAGGACGACATGACGGCCTTCGACATCACCCCGCTCCAGATCCCGATCGGCGGCCCGATGCCGCCGGAGCTGGCGTCCCTCAAGATGCCCATAATGTGTAAGTTTCCAACGGAAGTTTAATTATAAGCAGATTAAGACGGATTACCCTTTGAGAGGCGCCGGCGACATGTTCGACCTGCTCCACATTTCCGAGGGCCCACAGGTGGAAAGTTTCAGCCTGCTCCCACGAAGGGCCCAAACACGTCATCCTGGCCGAGCAGCCAATTACCTCTGATTCCCCAGCCGTTGGAGGTGTTGGAGACATTCTGAAGAAGGCGTCATTAACGAGCCCTCAAGTGGGCTCGGGGCTCGAAGCGAGCCAAGCACGCTGAACTTCATCGCCAGGGCCAGGGCTCTCACGTCCTCGGAAATTCGCAAATGCGTTTTTTTATGAGCCCCAGCACACCATATGCTTACTGGCACTGTGAGCACTCAGCCTCGGCCTGCCTGCCATCGTGGTACTTGCTGCGGGGCCTCTCCATGAATATGAAATTTAAATCCCATAAAGCTCGCTGAGACGAGGTGGCGATGTCGCTGTGAAATCCGTCTGGAACGCACTCGCCCACGCGAACATGTCGTCTCTCTCTCTCCTTCTCTATTGTTGTGTTTCGTCGCGACTAATCTCTTGCCTACCCCCGATTTAATTGCAGATCCCGTGATGACGCTCATGCCAGGGCAGGAGCCGAACGTCGGCATGTTCATCGAGGAGCACAAAAAGCGCGCCGACAGCGACCCGAACGCCCCGCCCTTCGACGACCTGCGCAACTACGCCTACGAGGGCGGCGGCAGCACCGCGGGCTCCCTCAGTTCGTTGGCATCAGGTTGGTACCCATCGCCCTCACCCCTCAACCACCACCCCACGCACTCTCCCCCAGACTTCGGGTCATTATGTGTCAAATGTCTCAGGGCTTTCCTTTCAATGTCAGCCCTCTTGGGAGCGAGCTCGTTTAGAGTACTTAGGACAAGGTAGTTTATTTCATCTCTTCGCCCTCGGACAAGTGTAGCCTAGAAGCTCCCACTGCACCGCTCGTAGCCTGGTCCAGAGCACCCCGGCGTAGTGGACCCAGCGTAGGACCGCAGCTGGTCTGGTCTGGTGCCGAGTAACTGATCAATGTCTTCTCTTAAACTTGCAGGACTTCGCGCCAGTACCGCCGAGTATTGGGTGTGAAAGGACCGTGACCTGATCGCGGCCGCCACTCAGGGCCAGTGTGTAAAATCAATGTGTATGGTTAATTCTTTTGCTCTGTCAGTAGTGGTAGTTAGTGTCCCCTAAGCAGAACAGTAGTGGCTAGAGCGTGACTTCTGGAAGCTTCCCCTTCTTTGCCCCTTGCTCCCCTCGTCCTCCCGTGTTCTCTTTCACCCAGCACTCGCGCTCTCTTTTGCAGGCACCGACGACGAGGCCCAGGAGTACGACTACCTTGGCGCGTGGGGTCCGCGCTTTGACAAACTCGCCAACCTGTACGGACCCGAGGCCAACCACCCACACGAGCTGGAGTTGTAAGCCCCGGGAGTCCCTTCCCTTCGATCACTGCAACAAACCAACAAGTCACACATACACACAGACACACCACACTCACACACGCTGCAAGAGGAGTAGCAGGAAGAGGAACCCAAGAGAGAGAACTCCCAAACACTCAGACTCCCACACACCTCGTTTGAGACATTTCCAGGACGAAGCAGCGCGTGACCAGACGCTGTCAATTTAAGGGCTAAGCATTGTATAAATCATCTACATTCGAAGCAAATGTAAAAAGAGGGACGACGACGACGACGACGAATTCAGAAGGGAGGCGTATCGAGAATACTTAAACTTAACTAGACTAGACTAGCGAGAGGGAGTCTTAAAATTTAAGTACTTTCCGGCAAATAATTATATTTGAATGAAACCAAAGTTTATTATAAAATAATGCATGAGAAATCACTAATTCTAAGAGATCTAGACTTACTTTTAACTGTATTTTATTTATTTAAGTTTACGTGTTAAGTACTAAAGTAATACAAGTTCATGTTCATGGAAACCAAACCTATTAGAGAAGACCAAAGGGCACACAGGACACACTCCCATTCACCATACACCACTCGCCACTCACCACTCACCACTCACTACACCACACCGCACCACCACGTCACGAGCCAGCACTCCTTCCCCGACTCCTTCCCAGAGCAGCCGAACGGAGGCACCGACGGCAGCCCGGAATTGAGTGGAGCGCATTCCAGGCCGAACAGTTTAGGGAACTTCATGTACAAGAGACAGGGACCGCTACCCACACACAGACCCTTTGGCGACACCGACACCAACTCCAACACCAACACCGACACTCAGACTCACACGGTTCCGCACCCTCCAACCATCCCGACAGCCCCGGCCACGAGCCACGCGAGCGCCCTGTCATCAGAGCCACAGACACCAACACAAAAGCTTTCAACAACTTCTGATTGACCCGCGAGGACTACGAAGCGCGTCGATTGTTCGCGAATAATTTTAAGTAAAGTAATTAATGAATACCCAAAGACTGTTTTCGTTCCATCATGATATTAATTAAACGACGACGAGGAGTTATTGAGGCGAAAGAAGCGCGGAGAGGCGTTCATGAGAAAACAAGAAAAACCTTGGTTGGTTGATAGGACGACTAACATTTTAAGCATTGACTATATGGCAAAGAAGTATATAAAGGTTAAGATTAAAGATTTATATAGACACTTACTCAGATACATGAGGACTACTAAAAGATCGACTAGTTAAACTTTGAAAATTCTATACTCACCCCAACACAGCTCCGAAACTCACTGACTCGGTAAGAGGGGGACCTGCGGGGCTCCTCAGCGACGTATCGACAAGAACACTACAGTCCAACGAACGCCAGCAGAGCCCTCGAATCGGAACACTCGAGGGCGGGTGGGCCGAGGCCCAGTCGACCGTGGACCGTACTGTGGACGATCGACGGACTCAGCAACTTGCAAGAAATTACCTTTAGATGAACTTAGCGCAATTGGAAATGTAAATAGTTTAGCAAGTAAAAGTATATAAATACCTAAATAAATATAAAATAAAACAAACATATATTCTATATAGTGCCGGTAGGGTCCGGACTCCGGACTGCGGACTCCGGACTCCGGAGATTGAGAATAGAATAATCCAAGAAAGTGTCATTCTCACTAGTTGTAAGTCACAATGGAATCATTTCAATTCACCCCACTCACCTCTCCCACTTCACACCTCACCACACCTCACCACGAAACACTTGTACTTTGAACGGAGAGTTCGGAGCGAAGACTCTAGTGTGAGCTTCCTGTTCCTTCCCCGAGGGATCGGGAGATATTTGAGCAGTATTGAGAAGAAATCGGAGCCGCGTCGAGCCGGTGCAATGTAGATTGTATGCATCTGCTGCCAATCGGTCTGTCTGAACTCAGGACTAGCCGGCCCCACGGAGACCCCGATTCGCAAAGACCTACCACGTAAGATTAGTGTTAAGAGTGTCCCCATTGACCCAAACCAATCCAATCCGACCCTGGAATACACGTGCAATTTATAGTGAATCGTACAGTTTGTTGTTGAGTTTGCCCCGCCTTTAAGCCAGGAATATACAACGTTGTTTTGTTTTACCATAGAATATAGCGTCTTCACAGACACCTGCGAGATCATCCAGTCCGCCAAGGGCCACCGACTCAGCCCAACACACCACAATACCATACAATACCATACAATAACTTAAATACAATACATCACAATACAATACTATACAATCGATACACAACACGATACTCTTGCCCTGCGCAGGCAGGAAGGCGAATCCACGAACACACAGTTAAGCGCCATGTGGATGAGAACGGACGCGAACGGGAAGCGGAAGGAAGCGTCCGCATAAACGCGATATGGCGCCGTTAACGGGTTTTGTACTGGTTACTGTTATTACACGCGACCTCTTTCCGAGCCGCGAACCCGAGCGAGTTTCACCGAGACGTGCAAGAAGACCTAAGATTAGTTTTAACCATTTTATTACAAGACATTTGGAATGTCTGAGCACTCAATTTAAGGAGAAACTTTTTAACCACATTGTTTACATACATCGTTGAAGAGTATACATGGATGTGTGAGTGCAGCCTCCAGCCGAATACAAGCGTCCTAACACTTGGGAGGAAGCGCTACGTGGGACGCTGGAGCGATGGGAGACAGGCGCGCGAATGGTTGAATTTTTAGGATTTTATCTCTCTTTGAATACTTTGACTCCGGTTTTGGGTTCATCCGATCGGATCGGATAGAATCGGATCGGGCCACGCCGCGACCACTGTTCCCTCAGTGCATTTGTCCCGCTCCGTGACCATGTCTTTTCATTACCGAGCACTGCCAAACTTATTTGAAATAAGAGTTTTGTACAACAACTACAACTACAAGAACAAAAACCACAATCACAAAAACAGTTCTGATTTCACTCCGATTTCGTTTATGGTTTTCAAGAAATACGTTCTTTAGTTCTTAGCTGTGATTCTAAGTTGTGTCGCCTGAGTTCGTCGCACCCTTCGTCTATCGCTAGGTTATGAGGTTAAGGGTTGGCAGGCGTCTCGCCTCCCTGGGAGTTGTGCCCGCGGCTACTGCGGTTGCCACCCGCTCGATGTTGAGGCGCGATCTGTAAATTATAGGATTCTATTTGCTAAGTTTCGGCTGATATTTAGTAACTATTATAAATATTCATATGTACAAGACAAAATTACTCATTTACAATTGCAATTACTTTATCCATTACTACATTGGAAATTGAATGGTACTTATAACGACAAAATACATACATAGTAATACAGTTAAATTACACACTCTCACACATATACACGACAAGATTATGTAATACTTTTTTTACAATGCAAAAATAAAAAAACATAAAAATTAAAACAAACAAACAAACAAAAACAAATGATTATAAAACGATAAATGCAATGAGGAGAATTATGTAAAACCTTAAGAGTAATACCAATTACGAAAACAATAAGGGAGAATAAAGTATTTAACATTAAAATATAATTGATCCAGAAATTGCAGCAACGGCTGCTGAGTCAGTACAGAAGAGAAATGAAAAACAAATGAAATGAATAAAATTGATGAATTATAGTTAAGAGGAGAATTAAAAAATATATAAAAATAAAATCTGTAATGTTATATGGAAAATATACAAACCGTGTTTTAATTATCCATCCTTCTGCTTTCCTTCCATCGAGAGGTGCTCGAGGCGATTTCGGACGAAGCTAGCGAAATTACGATTAAACGTGCTTTTTAATTACAGTTAGAGAAGACCCGGCCCTCATCTCCAGTGAGTGGATGAAGGGGCTGAACATTTAATAATTGATTGGTTTGCGGTCTGGCGGGGAATTAAAAACCGGTCGATTGAAGTCGACAGCCCTTTGGAAGAGGGATCACTTCCCAGGATCCGATACAGTGAGGGTGTGGAGTTGGTCTCAGGTCGAGGTGGAGGTGGAGAACAATTTGAAAGACAAAAGGCTTTCAATATGTCGTTACGGTCACGAAATTGTCTCAAAAACTGTTTCCTCTCAAATTCGCTCGGAAACAGTGTGGTTCTGCGGGCTTTTACAGCACCAAGAAGCACACATAGTACATCGTTCTCCATAGGGAGGCAGGGACCCATCCCCGGGAGAAAGAGGAACAGGGAGAGGAATCTTTGGTGGCCGTGTCTCGGTATGCTGAACTCAAGGCGTGTTTTTTGCGAATACACAGACCATCGGTCGGGTGGAGGCCTGGAGGGGTGGGCATGCAACTGATTTATGGCTCTTTTCTAATTTGCCCGCGGGTCTGTTGCAGGCCGTCGTCGATTCCAATTTCAATTTGTCGCCGAAAGACCCCAAAAGGCCATGGGGACGAACTCATATTTCAATGCTTTGTGGTTTTGTCTGCTACATGAATTATCGTCGTCCTCCCAATTTATCTTTCATTTGTGATTTCCACGACCCGACGCACTACGTACATACATAGATTCGTCTCCTCGGAGCCCCGGAGATGTGTTGCGAGTGCTCCGAAGAACGTGGCAGACACTCATAAAAAGGATGGCCATTTGCTGAACCCGGCATTCCCTGGAGCCGGTGTGGTGGCTCTAATTGCTTGCAGATTTCGTTGTGAAACATGTGAACTCCGTTCGCCGACGGATGCGGCAACCATGTTCAATGCGATACCTTTCCGTGGCCGTACAGCAGTAGGAGGATTTAACGAGGCCCGGCGGAAGCAGATCGCATGTCGGAGACGACGTCTCTTGTGGTTCATTGGTCACCCCAAACGGGGGAAACGGGCTGCAAATCAAATGTCGTCGCCCAAGCAGCTCCGCTTCATTTCCGCCGCAAACAAATGTGGATTCGGACGGAACGATTATTGAAACCCCCGGCCGCCCACGACTCACACTTGAGCGGTCAACAGGGCCAGGTCCAGGCCTCGGTCCGGGCAGACGGAATGCCAGACGGCGCTCCGACACAGAGTTGGAGTCTTGGAGACATATCCGGAATACACTGACGCAATTTCCTGCCCCTAGTCGAACCTCGCGGTCGGGAGGGCCGCCGTCGTTTCGTCATCGAGCGACTTCCGCCACACTAACAGCAACAATAAAACTCTTTCTCAAGGGCACTTGGGACAGCGGCGACCCCCTGTGGGCCATCAAATTGGGGAATTTGCTGCCAAATGTTGCTTTATAGGCATTTAAAGAACATACATACATACATGTGTATATGTATGTGATTGTGCGGCGACAGCCAGGGAACCGTCTCAGAAGGTGTTGTCCTCGGCCGCTCTTCTGGGGCGAACAAAATATGCTGATTAAATCTGTTGTGGATGCTAATCTCCGTAAACAACCGAAATCCCATGAAAGGATTTCTGTCGGAGACGACAGCCGTCTTCGAGAGGGCTGCGGTCGCCGCCGCTCACCATGGCGATAAGATATTTCAATATTAATTCCGCAGTTCAGCCGACCCTTGGCCCCGAGGCGCTGTTGCTCAAACAGCCCCGGGGTCGCCCAACTTAATTGGGCGCCGTCTCTAATGGGGCCCTCGGCCCAAGGGTCCAGTTGTTGTTGCGCTTGGGATCACCATGGCAGGTCACGGAGCGACTTGTTATGCCATGAATATTAATTCAACAATAATGGTGGCTAATCATGTTTTTTAATTCATGCCCCGCCCATGGGCAGCCGTCAAGGCAGCACTCGGAGGTCTCGCCACACCCGGCTCTAATTTATTATGGACTTACGCCAGACATTAATAATCACGCCGATTTGGGCCCCATCTCCATCTCCAACTGTGGTTGTGGCCCATGATGTTGGTTTCATGAATAGTTTTCGCATTAGTTCTGAGTCAAAGAGGTCCTTGCGGGCGGGTCCCGTGGCTGGGGGACCATTAAGTCGTGCCTAATTGCCCGGGTGTCAAAGGGGTTCATTCAGAATCGATTTGCGTGTCCATGATAATAATCAAATCCCTGTGCTTAATCGATCCCTGGACCTCTCGAGTAAAGGGTCTTGATATTGTGGAGGTGGCCGGGTGGTGGGAGGGTTGTTTTCAATTGCCTTTCGGACGCCAGGACGCACAGGGTTTTCCGGCATAGGCCTTTTCAATCGGTTGTAGGCATTAATTCCTCCAAGCATTAATTCCTTTCATTAATTTACTTGCTCTGGACCGAAAGCCATCAGTCGCTCCAACCAAATGGACGGAGGCAAACACATTCTCCGTCGCTCGTCACCAATCGGAGAGGCCGAGCTGGGGGTTGGGGGTGCCACGGAACTGGCTGCGTTTTTCTGCCCAGCCGAGCCGCAACATGTGGGTCGTCGGGATTTCGACTTCTGTAGATCCGCGCACTCACATGATTGAATTTCATACAAAAGTAACTGGCCACGCTATTAATTGGCGAATTGCCTGCCACGACGAGGCGAGTTCCTGTCCTGGCCGGCCGGCCTCGTGTTCATGGCTTGTACGAGCTCGGTTTTCGCGCTCCTTCGTGCTGGCCATTTAATGAATGCGAAATGACTGGAGCGCGCGACATGCGACATGGCAGCACTTCGTGATTTACGGGCCTCGCACAAAGGGCGACATTAAAATCGAAATAAAAACTTTTAAATGCCGCCTGGGCCTCGGCCTGGGCTCTGGGCCCATTCAAAGGAGACGACGCCACGGTATGCAGATCCGAAGCCGAGGCCCGGGCAGCAAACTTTCGTTTCCTCCATAAATCGGGCGCATTGTTCCATGGCTGGCGTTTTTCATCCGCCCGGCGCCCGTCCCTTCCCGGCGCTGCGATCCGATGCACTTAAATGCCATTTTCGGATTAATCAGCGCCGTGCACCGGCCCGATTGTTCGTTTGTCAGTCAGCACTCGCATTCGTTGTGCGATGCTCGGAGTCGAGGATTCCCAGCGGATGAAATATGCGCAGGAAACTCAACCGGACGCTCCAGGGTCGAGCCGAGTTCCAGGCGAGCCGCATGGGTGAAATATTTTCGCCGAGCGAGATTCGATTCCACCCTTTGCCATGGAGAATCTGCGAAGCCTCCCCTATGCCACTCTCCCGGCTGAAGTGCCAACCCCCACTCGCCCCACTCGACCAACCCCCGAAAGAGATTAAAACCCAATAAAAGTTGCCGGCCGACTCCTGTCCACAAACGAGATGACAACGTGTTCGCAATGAAATGAAAACACACTAAATTCCGAAGCTTCGACGCCGGCTCCGGCTCCGAAATGGGTTCCACACCCGAAGGGAATCCCGACGATTACAGGTTTCCCCAGGGCAAAATTGTTGCTCGAACTAATTAAAGTAATTACTTAAGCATCCTTTCAAAAGCCATTAAAAGTTGTCATTCCGCAAAGTTGTAGCGGAGCAGCTGTAGCTCCTATTTACGACATCCAGCACGGATACAACTTAAAGCGAAACGAACACTCTCCGGATAACAAGTGCTAACGGGTAACAGGGCCACTGAGAGAGCGGGGAGTGGGAACGGGGGAACTGCTGGCGGTAGGTGGCGGTTCCCTCCGAGGTGGCTCCAGGGTACCCCAGCTGGCGCTGCACCCGGCCCCTGCACTTGACTCCGGCGCGAGTCGTCCTCGAAATCCACTTTGGCTCGATATTTTATTTGCACCCGACCGGGATGATATTTATTTGGAGCTCGGCGCCCCCGTCCGCGGAACTGAATTATTCAGGGCCCTCCGTTTAACGGCAAACGGTTGTATGCGCAGATACAATCGCATTTTCTGGAAGCGTCGCAGCCATTAGAGGCGCACTCGGGGAGCACCGGCGGTGTGGGTGGAGTAGCGGTCGGGGCTGTCGAGGCAGCGAATTTGCATATAAACGGATTATCGGCAGGACCGTCGCAGCAAGAGGCAAAGGCGACGCCGAGGACGCCCGGCGGCTGAGGAGGACGCGAGGGTCGAGAGGGAGTCGCGGAGCTGCTACCAATTTGCAAGCGGAAGCAATTTCCTTATTAGGGAGGGATTCGCACCCCCACCACCAGCCCGACTCAGGAGGCGGTCGGAGGCGGCAGGCAACGGGCCAGCAGCGGAAATTGCGCCTGGGGTGGCCGGGTTGTCGGGTTGCCGGAGGGACGGGGCGAGCCACGCAGCCCGACGATTCCCGAGGCTGGGGGGGACGTTCGGCAGATGTTCCTGCGCCGCCCCTCCCCTGCCGCCGATCGCCGACGAGCTGTTTACCGAACGTCTAGATTGGCGGCCTGCATCGCCTTAAGGCTATCGTCGGCTCCCACTGCAATGGGGTGCGAACATTACACGGCATCTTTCCTTCTCAAAACGTCTCCCCTTCTCACTCCATAGTTGGTCAATGTTGGCAGGCGGGTCCCTCAGACGATTGCTTCGTGGAGGTCGGCAGTTGCATCCGCCAGACTAGGTGTGGATTCAATCAGCAGTCAGGACACTCGGCATGAGGACGAGTGGCGCAGATGAAGCCCGGCAGCAGCGCAGAGCCGCTTGCACTCGGTTCCAACAGGTTCGCTGCCGCAGCGGTCGGCCCCTGGGGGCGACAACAGGGCCGGACGACCATCGACCGACCGACCCACCGACCGACCCTCGCCCACAAGACAAGACACGCACAGCCGACGAACCTTCGGCCAGGACGAATTCAGAACTAATTAAAAGTAAACAGAAAACACTTGTTCAAATTAATTGAGCGGAAATTCTTTTGAGTCGAATCCAATCGAATCGAGCCAAATCGGTTTCTTTCTCTTCTCGATTTCCGTTTCTCGCCGTGCCCGCCGCAGAGATCGGGTGGGGTCGAGTCGGGTCGGAAGTGGCGGGGGTTCTCGCATGGACTGGGATTCCTTTGATTTAGATGTTTCCTGCACCGAAGCGCCGGGCGGTCAGGGGCGTTAATTGACCGGGACGTGGAGACGTTTGTTTATTTGTGCGAGTGAATTAATTAACGCTGTCTTCCGACTCTGTCCAGAGCGAACAACAACAACAAGAACAAAAAGCGAATTCCACTCAAGCATCCTCACGCCCCCTGCCCCCAGCATATTCATGGGATGCGGGGTGAAGAATGCGGATTTTTGAAAATCGATTTGCGTCCACCCTCGGTCCTTGGGTCGAGGTCCTGCCGCGAATTTTTCAATTAAGTTAATTTAACAACTCAATGGCTTTCGCCATCACCCACCCCCACCCCGGAGCTGCTCTCGTCAAGTAGTCGGAGGGGCGGAGGGGCCGCAGGCGGAGATAAACGCTTTCCATTCATCGGAGTTTTGCATTCGTCGTTGTGAAAAAAGGACACGTACAATGGGTCGTTATTGTTCGCATTGTTGTTGCTGCTTTTCTGTCGTTCATGTTTTTGTTTCCTCAATATTTTTGTGTATTATTGCTGTTGTTGCCCCGACGGTCCTCTGGGAAATCTCGACCAGCTACGACGACGAGGACGACAACGACGACTAAAAAGAATCAATGAACATTTATTAAATAGAAAACGAATCCCTCAGCCGCGTTGGCGAAGGGCGCAAATAAGGGAGCGAAGAAATTGTCGGCGACTCCCTTATTTTCGGCATTTTTTACTGTTTATGCCACGGGCCGAGGTCGACCATCGGAAGGGCGCCAAGGCAGGGCAAAATTGTCGGCATTTGCAGCTTCATTTGCACATTCCGCTAAGTCGCGCCCCGTGCTGATCCGGCTCGTTCTTCCGCTTGGCAGCAGTAGTTATGGCTCGAAGCAGTCGCCCTTCCCACGTTCAAATTAACGAAAAAGCAGTCGAAGCCGTCCGAGGTGGGGGAACGACGGAACCGCCGGACGTGTCCTGCATATCGATGTCCTGGTGTCTGCGAACTCGGCCCGACTTCAATGCCGCACACGCTGGACCCCGCTGCGTCCAGGAGCAGGCTTTATTTGCAATCGACGTGGCCTTTGGTGTGCTGAGAAGGTCCTTGCGTACTCTTCGATGGCTTTCTCTCGTCTCCTCTACGTACTTCGCGGCCTCCTAATTTAACTGCGAATTTTTCTCCCCGCAGCCACCGAAACAGACAACTTAAAGCCCAACTTGTTGGATGCGTTCACACTGGAAACAACGAGCGGATGCTGAAACCAAATTTAAGAGGGGAGGGCGGCACCGCCACCCACCAACATCGGCAACATCCACAACTCCAGAAATTACAACAATTTCAACAGTAACAGAACACACAGGACCACTTTGTGCGCACACACGCGCCATGGACGAAGTTTCCTAACCAAATACCATCGCGCGCACACAAACCCATAGAACAATCAGACCAAAGCGCGTTTGGTGGAGGGTTGGGTGGGTTGGTTTGAGACTTAATGAAAACAATCCGAAATTTGTAAAAACGGGCGCAGTATTTTCCGAGTGCCGAGTGCCTAGGGAGGCGGGAGAGGAGGCCGACGAGTGATGGGTGCTGGAGCAGCTCGAATCGAACAATCGCCGCAGTTCGACCGCTGGACAGCGAAGCGGCCTTTGTTGTTGGTGCTGGTCTCGGGAACACTTCCGGTGGCTGTTGTTGCTGTTGTTGTGGATGTCCTCGGCCGCAACCAGGGGAAGAGCTCGCGAATGCGCCGCACAATGAAAGGCTGCCGTTCGACGTCCCGTCCGTCCACGATGCGGGGCGAGGAGGACGACCGGCGGGCGAAGCAATAAAAGTCGCAATAAACTGTCGAGGACGAGGCGGAGAAGGGGCGAATCGGGAGGAGCCATAAGGCCACAAGGACGGGTTCGCGGATCTTCGCGGACGGAAACGAGAATCAGGCCGTCCGCTGAGGAGGAGGTCGGTGGTTCCGCGGCGCCCCTGAAATATGAATTTAATCATTGTCGCCGCGAACACGTGTCCACGACGGGTGCGGCCGGACCCGAGGCCCATGGCAGCTCTTTTTATTGAACTCACCGCATGTAGAGGGGACACGAGCGCATGAGAGGGTCCTGATGGCGCCTCCTCCGCATGACGTGATCCTGGCGTCCTTCAGCGTCTCTAATTGCGATTCGGAGGGAGCGATTGCGCCAATTGCATTTGCCCCATGCAAATGGAAGTGCCAGGGCGCAGTCGGAGAGCGGGGCGACAGAGGGAGCCCGATGCGGACCTGATGCGCTTTAATTGCTTCGAATAAAAACGGATTAAAACCCAATGGATTCCAGTTGACGAGTTGAATCGTGTGCGAAATTCATTATTTTCAGCTCTCTCGCACCCAAACCTCCTCTCTCTCTCTCGCACTCTTCCTCTCACTCGACCTTGTGTCTTTCTCGCTCTGATTTTCTCCCTTTCGTCTGCTCTCTCCATCCTTTCTCTGGCGCACGTGCCACTGTCGCCGCTGCGGAATCCGGCTATTTCGAACTCAGCTAAAACTAAGCTCGGACTGAGAGCCACTTGGCGCAGCTTTCACGTAAGCCCTGCCCCACGTTCAATTGCGCCAAGCGATCCCTGCCATGCACCCTACGTATTGACTGAAGGAAACGCTGTCCCATAGTCGCCGAACTTAAATTTCCGCTCGCAGCGTGCAGCATGGGCCGAGGTATTCCAAATAATAAAAATGCTCTTACCAACGCTTGGTAAAAGTGAAATTAAATATGTGATACGTCATATACCTAGATCTCCATGTCTACTATTTCCAATTTCTACAAATTTCCCAATTTATCCCCATTTTTAGCTCTTCTAGGTTGCCTTGTGGTTGCCCTTAAAACCATGTTAGTGAACATGTAGTGACTGAAGGTGAAATAATTGGCAATAGAAAAACAAATTTCTTTCAATTGATGTCTCCTAGTCCTGCTTGGTTAGCAGCTAGAGTGATTCTTGCAAGTATTTCACACTAGGCGAACTAAAGTTTTAATAGTGCACGATTTAATAGTGAGGACCCAAGGATGCCGTGGTGTTGGCATCACCAAAACGGAAAATAAATCATAATGTGTTTTGAATTCCATTCTTGTGCTCCTCCTAAATAAAGCCTCCAAACAATAATGTTGAAACACATCAGTCTGAGAAGTTATTTATGGAATGCTTGCGTTCCCGACCTACGACCACACGACACTTGCAGCCCGAGCGCTCACGACTCGGTCGAGTGTTTCGAGAACCATCAATATTTGACCGCAAACGAATTCGGCAACATTTAGAGTCGGGTGTTGTCCAAGACGAGCTGAGAGACACACATTGCTGCACTCCCTCGCCACTAATGCAAATGGACGCAACAACGACGACGTGATGCAGGGAGGCGGGTCGGGTCGCGCTGTGTGGAAGGCGGGATCGGGCAGGGAGTTGCATTTCAAGCATCTCCCAGCAATTGGAGATTCGCAGCACGTGCCTCAGACGAGTGTGTGTTGATATGTGTGTGTGTGTGCGTGTGTGTGCGGAGCCAAGGACGTCGCTCGAGTAGTTCTATATTTATGAGAAATTTCATGAACACTTCCGCCGCGGGACGTCCTCCACCAGTCAGACGGGCCAGACGCACGTCAAATTGCGGTTGACGGTGTGCCTGCCAGTGTTGTTTATCCTTATATAATAGAATTTTCCCATTTCCAGAGAACTTGATCCAGGCCAAGTCTAGCGCCATCGTCGAACAATGGGTTCATGGGTGTCAGCTTAATCGCGCCCCCCCCCCCCATCAGTAGTCCTTAGGGGACTCCAAATGCAGGAACTAAAACTAAAGTGCAGTAACTTCAGGAAGGATAAAAGCAAAAAATCCTAAATCAAGGACCCAACTGCTAGACCGAACCTCGATCTGAAAGGAGCAAAGCAGAGCAGGACGCGATTTTGGGCAGATCTGAAGCCAATTAATAAAGTTTCTCTTATTGTTACTTCCATTTGAGTAGGGTTCCCATTTTGTTTTGCTGTTCATGTAACCCTCTGGCCTCCGAGTCCGGGTCCGGCGTCTCCTCCACGCCGCTCAGTAGGAACTTCGTAGTCGAGCAGAGTTTGGCAATCTTTATTGCCAGCCGGACAGGTGCAGGCGAGAAAAAATCAGTGCCGAGAGAGTGTCCTCAAGATGCGATTCTATTTTCTCGAACAAAATCCGCTCAGTTTTTTGTGCTCGGCACGAAATTGCATTAAATTTTAATTGTTGAATCAGGCGCCACACGCCGAATGAACGAACGAGCGAACGTCGGCGTGGACTCTTCGGGATTAGAATGGAAAAAGGCTTCACCGATGCTGTCCAAAGTCATAGCCAGGACTTGCCGTGGCAACGCCTTCTTGAAGGACGAAGCCTCTAATCCACGACGAGTGCAAGGCACATCGTGGTTGGGAGAGCATAGAAAAGTGTGTGCAGCTGGTGTTCCCATTACGCGAGCCGTTCTTCGTGTGAGAATCCTCATTTCCGGTACATTCCGCACGCCCTCACCGACCACTCAGGGTTCCTGTCGTCTTTTTCGCGCTCTTCTTTAACCCGATTTCACACCCCCACCCCACCCTCTAACCGACCGCGTCCTCAACTCCAGTTTCCGCCCTTCCAGAATAAATTGCGCTTTTCTCCTCGCACACTCGCACATTTGCATCGCTCCACCTTTTGAGGCTTCAGCCGCCAGGACCGCGAACGGACGGACGGATGAACGGACGAACGGACCGGTGGAGCGATGGACGGATGGAGGGCTGTGCCGGTGACTGCACAGGTGAGTGCGCGTGTGGGGAATGAGCGAGTGCTGACTTTCGCTTTCCGTCGCGTACATCCTTTGATCCTTGCTGCTAGTTCTTTTGTCGCTGCGTGTTAATTTTTTCATGCACCAGCGAACATTTTAATCAATTTGCTTCTGCTGCTCCTGTTGCAGTCGTTGTAGTCGGTGTTGTTGTTGCTGTGCTCTGTGTTGCCCCCTCGACTATTGTCGTTGCTGATCCCTACCTCCGGTGCTTCTGTTTACGTTCCTGTTGCTCTGGTCGCCCTTGTTGAGTTTGTCGTCATCGTGGGTGCCGCTGTTGTAATACGTGTTGTTGTTGCTGCCCTGTTCAAATGAACATTGCACAGCAAACAATGGTTTCTCTCCGCCCTCCGTCCCAGACCGTGTGACGACCCGGCGCGACGCAGCGTTGCCAATGCATTTAATCCGCGAGTTTAATTGCTGCAAAGTCGTCGGGACATGTCGGGAGAGATCGCATGGAAGGAGGTCCGGGCGACTCTTCCGATCGATTTAATCCAATTAATACGTGGAACGCCGAGTGCGACGCAAGAGTGGGAACGGGGCAAAGACGACAACAAGGAGTCTCCTGGCCAAACTGCACTCAATCACGACACAATCCTCTTGGCAAGTGACTTAAGGTGCCAGATCAGGAGGACAATCGCGCACTCACATCAACAACAAGATGATGGCTCGGCGGAGACTTTAGAGATATCACCAGGAGAACCGACCTCAGTGGGATGGGCTTCTTGGGAGAGAAATTTTAGATTAGTTGAATTGAAAAATAACTGACACATTCTTCTGGTCTTTCAATTCTATATATTGTTGAATTCGGATTCGATTAAAATTTTCCTCCTGTCGAGAAGTCGATATTTTGAAAACTGATCCGCTGAAATCACTGAATCACTAAATTTTTCTGACATTTCAATCAGCAGTTTTTGATCCAAACTGGAAATTGGTCAACGGACACGACTGACACACACTAGGTGGGTTTTCATGGGAATTGGACTTGAAATATTTTTAAAATAACAACAAAAAGGTGTCCGCCGTGTGCCAGGGAAATTCTTAAATTAGAGAATTGGAGACATGCCCAGTCGCATTTGCCTAAATCCTAATAAATGTCAGACCGCGAATCGCGCCTCGGCGTCGTTCGGGAGCTAGTCTGGCGTTCAGTGACTGCCAGAGAGAACCGACACTCGTTAACCCGGCCATGTCTGTTCATCTGCCACTCAGCGGCGCGAATGACGCGTGAAATGCCAGATCTGCAAACATGGTGACAGCCGACACGGATTCTACCGAAACCACCCGCCCCGCCACGCCTCTCGCCGCCCGCCCCTCGCCACCGCGACACGGTGCGCAAATGAAAAATACATGGATTGTCAACAAAAACACATGACGTGTAAACAACGCGCTCGCATCCGCAGATTTCGACGTGGCACAGTTGACACCCCTTCCTCCCCAGTCCGCCGCTGGCAGCCGCCCTGCCCCACCCGCCTCGCGCAGCCGACGACCGACGACCGCCAACAGGAGAAACTCACGTTCGTCCGCGGCGTTGTTAGCCGCGAAATAAATTCGAGCTTTATTTCTTCCACTGAAAAACCACGTTTAATCCGACCACATTTAGCGAGCCTTGCGATTCCCTAAACAGGTCCCTTTGCCGCGAGCCCGCACGCTCCCACTCCCGGTCCCTGGGGCATAATTGCCGGAATTTGATTGTCACCGCCGGTTGCCTGTGGTCTCGAGCTTATCCGGCGCTGATAACGTGCAAGCCGTTTTCGTGTTTCATGTTTTAGGCCACGTCAACAGTTATCGGCCTATCAAACGTCAAATCTCGCCGAAATAAAAGACTGTTTCCACCGATGACAGGACCTGGTCCAGCTGCTCCTTCCACCTTGACCTTATGGTCGACAGATGCTAAGAGCGAGAAGCAATTTCCCCAATAAATTTTCTCTCTATATCCCATTGTTACCGTCTCTCTTGACGGTATTGTTGCTGTGTTGTTGAAGTTGATTAGAGCATGTACGATTAAGCATGAATGGAGTTCGATGATTTGGAGAATTCCTTCCGAGTTTCTCTAGGGATCACACAGCTTTTTCCAACAAACACTTCGGAAGGCAACAAATCTTGCATGGAAGTGATGGAGTTCCCTGGAGGAGGCTCTGAAGGCAGCCTGATTCTTTGAATAACAACTTGTCTATTCCATGAACCGAGTGACCACACGTGAAGCATGGACATGTGCAAGCAACTGGTAGATGGACGACCAGCATGACTAAAGGAAAACATGAACCATTTGACGCTACTGACGTCCAGTCTTCCCTAGCGGAAATGCCATTAGAATGGCCTGAATAAAAAATGTACACAATTATCGAGTGCCCAGACTCAATTCTCTTCGGCCGTATACAAGAAACTACAGCCGTTTGAAGTTCCAGTAAGGAGCTTTGCTCATAAATTCGGATTCAGTAGTCCCACAAACTACACCGAGGGCTTAAATTAAAAGTCAGAAGGTTTACTTAAGGCAGTTCAAGTTCACAAAATCGCTATAAACCTCGTTCATTTCGTGGCGCGAGGACCATCGATGATCTGTTGGTGCGTCCTGGATCACTCGTCTTTAATCTGCCGTAGGGAATTTTGTCTCCCTGGACCCTGGACCACAGATGTCATCCTGTAGATTTGCGCCGATCTGGGATGTTTGTTTGAGAGCACATAAGCCAGCATGTGTTTGCGATAGTGGAGGCAGGAGGGAGTATCGTATGTGTTTGTGAGGCTTGTGGAGGTCCTTCGGGTCGTCAGTTTGAATTTCAATTACGGCCGAGAGCACGGAGAAGCGGGCAAGTGTAGCTGGTGCGCGATGCCCGAGAACAACGGATGCCGATCCGAATTCACCACAATGTCTAGGGCCGAAGAGTAGTAGGCATCGGGCCCAACACGAGGGAAGCGCAAAGAAATCCGACAAGTCCTCGGCAAGGACACTTGCGAGGCTTCGCAGTCATACAGGATATAACAAAATTGCACTCTGTCTGCAGTGTTTGTCCTGAAATATTGTTCTCCTTGTTGCTTTTGTTGTTGTTATTGATGTTCTTACGGTTGTGGTTCCAGCCGTTGTTGTTGTTGTTTATCTCGTTGTTGATGGCGATAACGACGACAACGACGACGTGGACTGCGAGGACGATGTTGATGGTTCTGTTCAGCTCAGTTCAGTTCAGTTCAGTTGTTGTATATGAACCTGCTGATTCATGGATGGATGCTGATGATGGAAATTTGTTTGTCTGCGTGGAGCATAATTTAGCAGGAGAACAAGCACAGGTCTCGGAAGCAAACAGCAAGATGCACCGACGGACAGGAGGATGACGCGCCCCGAGGAGCACGGGCGGTTGGGAAGAGGCTGAATTGAGCATGAACTGAGGGGGACCATTGAAGCCCTCCGGAGTGTGCTTCGCAAGGCGTTCAGCCGCTGATGGCTGGCTCGCCGACCCGACCCGGCTCGACCCGCCCCCACTTGTTGTCGAAAAGATGCACGGCAATTTGTCATCCAGCGGCCGGGAGGGGTCCGAGGGCCAAGCATTCAATGTAAAATTTGATCGAAAATGGGTTGCGTGTGGGAGTCGTCGCCGGATGCCCGAAGGCCGCAGTCCGGGGGCACAGCGGTTCCAACCGGTAGACGGTGGCTCCGTCCCGATTGCCCAGCCTCCGAGCTGCCACCACGAGATCATTAACTCGCACCACACTTGGCGCCCACAGAACGGACCGTGTCGGGGCCGCACTCGTAGCCGCAGCCGCGACCGCAGACCGCGCTTCCGGTGGCTGTGAATAAATTTAAAATCACTGGCGAATCAATTGAGCGAGCTGATTGGGAATTTATTGCTCGAGAGGGACCCTTCAGCAGGCAGGCGAGTCGTGGGACGCGGCCAACATAAGGCTTGCTCCGCTGCCCGCGACATGTGGGTTGCCGGACCGAGCAGTGGTTGGCGCCCGACGACTCGTTTGTAAGTGTCGTCGTCGTCGTCGTCGTCGTCGTCGTCGTCGCCGTCTTTGTAACGTTGTGCATTGTTGTCCGCAATCCGAAGTTGTCGTCGTTGTTGTTGGTCGACTACAGCCAGTTCGTCTGTCCATTCGTCGAAGTGAGTTATTTGTCAAAGCCCTCGCCCTCGCCCAATTAAACCATTGAAGTCGAGTCGAGCGCCCTCCAGAGATGAATGGCAGCCAACTGGCTGGAGAAGATAGGATCTCAATCGCATACGAGAAGTCACAGAAGTCGCCTCTGATCCGGCTCTCGTCCGCCTCGTGACGCCAACCCGGACCGGGCCGGGGATGAATTTTCACCTTCGCAACATGCAGAAACATTCGATGCTTCCCCAGAGAGGCCGCTCCTTCTTCAGCAACCAGCTCGTAAATTAATTAGACTGTTCCCGGAACCCAATGGAGATGACGACTGTTTTCTAGGAGTGCGAACGGACGCCGAGGGTGGTGGACGATGGGTCCAGACGCAGGGATCGGCAACAGACGGCTGGCTTGGTGAATCTGTTAGATTCCATGTGTTTTAATCGATCCGCCGACCGGAGAAAGCTTTCGAAATCAACCCGGAAAAATTCTACGGCGCTAGAGCCGTTTCGGAAACATGTGCTTGTAAAATCCGACTGAGTGACCCTAGACACTTGAAATTTGCAGAAGATGATCGGTTGTAGATTATGCATGTTGAATTGCGTGACGTTCTAATTACAAATATGGTTCTCCTTGCGATTCCTTAAAGGAAATGACTTTTTTATGGCCGAAATAGAGAATTTTAAAATTTATCTAGTGTGAAGTTTCATAGGAATACGGCGCATCGTTTCTATAAATCGCGTTTAAAGTTTTTTGATGGAAAATCGGCTATAACTCTCGCCTCAGTGCTGATAAAAGAAGAATCTCCCAGCTAAATCCAAACCGAGCCCTTTATCACCACTGAGGCGAGAGTTATAGCCAATTTCCCATCAAAAAACTTTAAACGCGATTTGTAGCTAAACTAGCAGGAATTTAAGGATTCCGAGCTCAATTCGTGATCACCAAAAAAACATTTTTTTTTTTTTTTTCATTTTCATGAATTTCCGGGTCTACTTTGGGGGCTCACTGTGGCCAAAGTACTCATCGGACCTGGACAATGATATAGCAACTGAAAGAAGGATCTCCCAGCTTCCATTTAAATCCAACCCAAGCCCTTTATCACCACTGAGGCGAGAGTTATAGCCAATTTCCCATCAAAAAACTTTAAACGCGATTTCCAGCTAAACTAGCAGGAATTTAAGGATTCCGAGCTCAATTCGTGATCACAAAAAAAACATTTTTTTTTTTTCATTTTCATGAATTTCCGGGTCCACTTTGGGGGCTCAATGTGGCGAAAGTACTCATCGGACCTGGACAATGATTTTTTCATCAAAAAACTTTAATCGCGATTTAAAGCTAAACTAAGCGTTGTAGGACGATTCTGAGCCAAAGTTCTCATAAGCGTTGTAGGACGATTCTGAGCTTCATTCGTGATCCCGAAAAAAATAATTATTTTTCATTTTTTTTGAATTTCCAGGTCCACTTTGCGGATTTACTGAGCCCAAAGTTCTCATCGGACCTGAACAAGGCGGTAGCAAATGAAAGTAGGATCTCCCAGCTTTCATTTAAAATTAACCTGAACCTTCTATCACCACTGAGGCGAGAGTTATAGCCGATTTTTCCATCAAAAAACTTTAATCGCGATTTAAAGCTAAACTAAACGTTGTAGGAGGAATCTGAGCTTCATTCGTGATCCCGAAAAAAATAATTATTTTTCATTTTTTTTGAATTTCCAGGTCCACTTTGCGGATTTACTGAGCCCAAAGTTCTCATCGGACCTGAACAAGGCGGTAGCAAATGAAAGTAGGATCTCCCAGCTTTCATTTAAAATTAACCTGAACCTTCTATCACCACTGAGGCGAGAGTTATAGCCGATTTTCCCATCAAAAAACTTTAAACGCGATTTGTAGCTAAACTAGCAGGAATTTAAGGATTCCGAGCTCAATTCGTGATCACCAAAAAAACATTTTTTTTTTTTTTTCATTTTCATGAATTTCCGGGTCTACTTTGGGGGCTCACTGTGGCCAAAGTTCTCATCGGACCTGGATCCCGAAAAAATAATTATTTTTCATTTTTTTTGACTTTGCAGGTCCGCTTTGCGGATTTACTGAGGCCAAAGTTCTCATCGGACCTGGACAAGGCGGTAGCAAATGAAAGTAGGATCTCCCAGCTTTCATTTAAAATTAACCTGAACCACTGAGGCGAGAATTATAGCCGATTTTCCCATCAAAAAACTTTAAACGCGATTTGTAGCTAAACTAGCAGGAATTTAAGGATTCCGAGCTCAATTCGTGATCACCAAAAAAACATTTTTTTTTTTTCATTTTCATGAATTCAGAAGGATTTCCCAGCTTTCATTTAAATCCAACCCGAGCCCTTTATCACTACTGAGGCGAGAGTTATAGCTGATTTTCCAAAAAAACTTTAATCGCGATTTAAAGCTAAACTACGCGTTGTAGGACGATTCTGAGCTTCATTCGTGATCCCGAAAAAATAATTATTTTTCATTTTTTTTGACTTTGCAGGTCCGCTTTGCGGATTTACTGAGGCCAAAGTTCTCATCGGACCTGGACAAGGCGGTAGCAAATGAAAGTAGGATCTCCCAGCTTTCATTTAAAATTAACCTGAACCTTCTATCACTACTGAGGCGAGAGTTCTAGCCGATTTTCCACAAAAAACTTTAATCGCGATTTATATGAGTTATAGCCGATTTTTCCATCAAAAAACTTTAATCGCGATTTAAAGCTAAACTAAGCGTTGTAGGACGATTCTGAGCTTCATTCGTGATCCCGAATTTTTGAATTTCCAGGTCCACTTTGCGGATTTACTGAGCCCAAAGTTCTCATCGGACCTGAACAAGGCGGTAGCAAATGAAAGTAGGATCTCCCAGCTTTCATTTAAAATTAACCTGAACCTTCTATCACCACTGAGGCGAGAGTTATAGCCGATTTTTCAAAAAAAACTTTAATCGCGATTTAAAGCTAAACTAAGCGTTGTAGGACGATTCTGAGCTTCATTCGTGATCCCGAAAAAAATAATTATTTTTCATTTTTTTTGAATTTCCAGGTCCACTTTGCAGATTTACTGAGCCCAAAGTTCTCATCGGACCTGAACAAGGCGGTAGCAAATGAAAGTAGGATCTCCCAGCTTTCATTTAAAATTAACCTGAACCACTGAGGCGAGAGTTATAGCCGATTTTTCCATCAAAAAACTTTAATCGCGATTTAAAGCTAAACTAAACGTTGTAGGACGAATCTGAGCTTCATTCGTGATCCCGAAAAAAATAATTATTTTTCATTTTTTTTGAATTTCCAGGTCCACTTTGCGGATTTACTGAGCCCAAAGTTCTCATCGGACCTGAACAAGGCGGTAGCAAATGAAAGTAGGATCTCCCAGCTTTCATTTAAAATTAACCTGAACCTTCTATCACCACTGAGGCGAGAGTTATAGCCGATTTTTCCATCAAAAAACTTTAATCGCGATTTAAAGCTAAACTAAGCGTTGTAGGACGATTCTGAGCTTCATTCGTGATCCCGAATTTTTGAATTTCCAGGTCCACTTTGCGGATTTACTGAGCCCAAAGTTCTCATCGGACCTGAACAAGGCGGTAGCAAATGAAAGTAGGATCTCCCAGCTTTCATTTAAAATTAACCTGAACCTTCTATCACCACTGAGGCGAGAGTTATAGCCGATTTTTCAAAAAAAACTTTAATCGCGATTTAAAGCTAAACTAAGCGTTGTAGGACGATTCTGAGCTTCATTCGTGATCCCGAAAAAAATAATTATTTTTCATTTTTTTTTGAATTTCCAGGTCCACTTTGCGGATTTACTGAGCCCAAAGTTCTCATCGGACCTGAACAAGGCGGTAGCAAATGAAAGTAGGATCTCCCAGCTTTCATTTAAAATTAACCTGAACCTTCTATCACCACTGAGGCGAGAGTTATAGCCGATTTTTCCATCAAAAAACTTTAATCGCGATTTAAAGCTAAACTAAGCGTTGTAGGACGATTCTGAGCTTCATTCGTGATCCCGAAAAAAATAATTATTTTTCATTTTTTTTGACTTTGCAGGTCCGCTTTGCGGATTTACTGAGGCCAAAGTTCTCATCGGACCTGGACAAGGCGGTAGCAAATGAAAGTAGGATCTCCCAGCTTTCATTTAAAATTAACCTGAACCTTCTATCACCACTGAGGCGAGAGTTATAGCCGATTTTTCAAAAAAAACTTTAATCGCGATTTAAAGCTAAACTACGCGTTGTACGACGATTCTGAGCTTCATTCGTGATCCCGAAAAAATAATTATTTTTCATTTTTTTTCACTTTGCAGGTCCGCTTTGCGGATTTACTGAGGCCAAAGTTCTCATCGGACCTGGACAAGGCGGTAGCAAATGAAAGTAGGATCTCCCAGCTTTCATTTAAAATTAACCTGAACCTTCTATCACCACTGAGGCGAGAGTTATAGCCGATTTTTCCATCAAAAAACTTTAATCGCTAAACTAAGCGTTGTAGGACGATTCTGAGCTTCATTCGTGATCCCGAAAAAAATAATTATTTTTCATTTTTTTTGAATTTCCAGGTCCACTTTGCGGATTTACTGAGCCCAAAGTTCTCATCGGACCTGAACAAGGCGGTAGCAAATGAAAGTAGGATCTCCCAGCTTTCATTTAAAATTAACCTGAACCTTCTATCACCACTGAGGCGAGAGTTATAGCCGATTTTTCCATCAAAAAACTTTAATCGCGATTTAAAGCTAAACTAAGCGTTGTAGGACGATTCTGAGCTTCATTCGTGATCCCGAAAAAAATAATTATTTTTCATTTTCTTTGAATTTCCAGGTCCACTTTGCGGATTTACTGAGCCCAAAGTTCTCATCGGACCTGAACAAGGCGGTAGCAAATGAAAGTAGAAACTCCCAGCTTTCATTTAAAATTAACCTGAACCTTCTATCACCACTGAGGCGAGAGTTATAGCCGATTTTTCCATCAAAAAACTTTAATCGCGATTTAAAGCTAAACTAAGCGTTGTAGGACGATTCTGAGCTTCATTCGTGATCCCGAAAAAATAATTATTTTTCATTTTTTTTGACTTTGCAGGTCCGCTTTGCGGATTTACTGAGGCCAAAGTTCTCATCGGACCTGGACAAGGCGGTAGCAAATGAAAGTAGGATCTCCCAGTTTTCATTTAAAATTAACCTGAACCTTCTATCACCACTGAGGCGAGAGTTATAGCCGATTTTTCCATCAAAAAACTTTAATCGCGATTTAAAGCTAAACTAAGCGTTGTAGGACGATTCTGAGCTTCATTCGTGATCCCGAAAAAATAATTATTTTTCATTTTTTTTGACTTTGCAGGTCCGCTTTGCGGATTTACTGAGGCCAAAGTTCTCATCGGACCTGGACAATGATATAGCAAATGAAAGTAGAAACTCCCAGCTTTCATTTAAAATTAACCTGAACCTTCTATCACCACTGAGGCGAGAGTTCTAGCCGATTTTCAAAAAACTTTAATCGCGATTTATATGAGTTATAGCCAATTTCCCATCAAAAAACTTTAAACGCGATTTGTAGCTAAACTAGCAGGAATTTAAGGATTCCGAGCTCAATTCGTGATCACAAAAAATACATTTTTTTTTTTCATTTTCATGAATTTCCGGTTCCACTTTGGGGGCTCACTGTGGCCAAAGTACTCATCGGACCTGGACAATGATATAGCAAATAAAAGAAGGATCTCCCAGCTTTCATTTAAATCCAACCCGAGCACTTTATCACCACTGAGGCGAGAGTTATAGCCAATTTCCCATCAAAAAACTTTAAACGCGATTTGTAGCTAAACTAGCAGGAATTTAAGGATTCCGAGCTCAATTCGTGATCACAAAAAATACATTTTTTTTTTTTCATTTTCATGAATTTCCGGTTCCACTTTGGGGGCTCACTGTGGCCAAAGTACTCATCGGACCTGGACAATGATATAGCAAATGAAAGTAGAAACTCCCAGCTTTCATTTAAAATTAACCTATCACCACTGAGGCGAGAGTTATAGCCGATTTTTCCATCAAAAAACTTTAATCGCGATTTAAAGCTAAACTAAGCGTTGTAGGACGATTCTGAGCTTCATTCGTGATCCCGAAAAAAATAATTATTTTTCATTTTTTTTGAATTTCCAGGTCCACTTTGCGGATTTACTGAGCCCAAAGTTCTCATCGGACCTGAACAAGGCGGTAGCAAATGAAAGTAGGATCTCCCAGCTTTCATTTAAAATTAACCTGAACCTTCTATCACCACTGAGGCGAGAGTTATAGCCGATTTTTCCATCAAAAAACTTTAATCGCGATTTAAAGCTAAACTAAGCGTTGCAGGACGATTCTGAGCTTCATTCGTGATCCCGAAAAAAATAATAATAGTAGCAAATGAAAGTAGGATCTCCCAGCTTTCATTTAAAATTAACCTGAACCTTCTATCACCACGGAGGCGAGAGTTATAGCCGATTTTTCCATCAAAAAACTTTAATCGCGATTTAAAGCTAAACTACGCGTTGTAGGACGATTCTGAGCTTCATTCGTGATCCCGAAAAAATAATTATTTTTCATTTTTTTTGACTTTGCAGGTCCGCTTTGCGGATTTACTGAGGCCAATGTTCTCATCGGACCTGGACAAGGCAGTAGCAAAGTAGAAACTCACAGCTTTCATTTAAAATTAACCTGAACCTTCTATCACCACTGAGGCGAGAGTTATAGCCGATTTTTCCATCAAAAAACTTTAATCGCGATTTAAAGCTAAACTACGCGTTGTAGGACGATTCTCAGCTTCATTCGTGATCCCGAAAAAATAATTATTTTTCATTTTTTTTGACTTTGCAGGTCCGCTTTGCGGATTTACTGAGGCCAAAGTTCTCATCGGACCTGAACAAGGCGGTAGCAAATGAAAGTAGAAACTCCCAGCTTTCATTTAAAATTAACCTGAACCTTCTATCACCACTGAGGCGAGAGTTATAGCCGATTTTTCCATCAAAAAACTTTAATCGCGATTTAAAGCTAAACTACGCGTTGTAGGACGATTCTGAGCTTCATTCGTGATCCCGAAAAAATAATTATTTTTCATTTTTTTTGACTTTGCAGGTCCGCTTTGCGGATTTACTGAGGCCAATGTTCTCATCGGACCTGAACAAGGCGGTAGCAAATGAAAGTAGGATCTCCCAGCTTTCATTTAAAATTAACCTGAACCTTCTATCACCACTGAGGCGAGAGTTATAGCCGATTTTTCCATCAAAAAACTTTAATCGCGATTTAAAGCTAAACTACGCGTTGTACGACGATTCTGAGCTTCATTCGTGATCCCGAAAAAATAATTATTTTTCATTTTTTTTGACTTTGCAGGTCCGCTTTGCGGATTTACTGAGGCCAAAGTTCTCATCGGACCTGGACAAGGCGGTAGCAAATGAAAGTAGGATCTCCCAGCTTTCATTTAAAATTAACCTGAACCTTCTATCACCACTGAGGCGAGAGTTATAGCCGATTTTTCCATCAAAAAACTTTAATCGCGATTTAAAGCTAAACTAAGCGTTGTAGGACGATTCTGAGCTTCATTCGTGATCCCGAAAAAAATAATTATTTTTCATTTTTTTTGAATTTCCAGGTCCACTTTGCGGATTTACTGAGCCCAAAGTTCTCATCGGACCTGAACAAGGCGGTAGCAAATGAAAGTAGGATCTCCCAGCTTTCATTTAAAATTAACCTGAACCTTCTATCACCACTGAGGCGAGAGTTATAGCCGATTTTTCCATCAAAAAACTTTAATCGCGATTTAAAGCTAAACTAAGCGTTGTAGGACGATTCTGAGCTTCATTCGTGATCCCGAAAAAAATAATTATTTTTAATTTTTTTGAATTTCCAGGTCCACTTTGCGGATTTACTGAGGCCAAAGTTCTCATCGGACCTGGACAAGGCGGTAGCAAATGAAAGTAGGATCTCCCAGCTTTCATTTAAAATTAACCTGAACCTTCTATCACCACTGAGGCGAGAGTTATAGCCGATTTTTCCATCAAAAAACTTTAATCGCGATTTAAAGCTAAACTAAGCGTTGTAGGACGATTCTGAGCTTCATTCGTGATCCCGAAAAAAATAATTATTTTTCATTTTTTTTGAATTTCCAGGTCCACTTTGCGGATTTACTGAGGCCAAAGTTCTCATCGGACCTGGACAAGGCGGTAGCAAATGAAAGTAGGATCTCCCAGCTTTCATTTAAAATTAACCTGAACCTTCTATCACCACTGAGGCGAGAGTTATAGCCGATTTTTCCATCAAAAAACTTTAATCGCTAAACTAAGCGTTGTAGGACGATTCTGAGCTTCATTCGTGATCCCGAAAAAAATAATTATTTTTCATTTTTTTTGAATTTCCAGGTCCACTTTGCGGATTTACTGAGCCCAAAGTTCTCATCGGACCTGAACAAGGCGGTAGCAAATGAAAGTAGGATCTCCCAGCTTTCATTTAAAATTAACCTGAACCTTCTATCACCACTGAGGCGAGAGTTATAGCCGATTTTTCCATCAAAAAACTTTAATCGCGATTTAAAGCTAAACTACGCGTTGTACGACGATTCTGAGCTTCATTCGTGATCCCGAAAAAAATAATTATTTTTCATTTTTTTTTTGAATTTCCAGGTCCACTTTGCGGATTTACTGAGCCCAAAGTTCTCATCGGACCTGAACAAGGTGGTAGCAAATGAAAGTAGGATCTCCCAGCTTTCATTTAAAATTAACCTGAACCTTCTATCACCACTGAGGCGAGAGTTATAGCCGATTTTTCCATCAAAAAACTTTAATCGCGATTTAAAGCTAAACTAAGCGTTGTAGGACGATTCTGAGCTTCATTCGTGATCCCGAAAAAAATAATTATTTTTCATTTTCTTTGAATTTCCAGGTCCACTTTGCGGATTTACTGAGCCCAAAGTTCTCATCGGACCTGAACAAGGCGGTAGCAAATGAAAGTAGAAACTCCCAGCTTTCATTTAAAATTAACCTGAACCTTCTATCACCACTGAGGCGAGAGTTATAGCCGATTTTTCCATCAAAAAACTTTAATCGCGATTTAAAGCTAAACTACGCGTTGTAGGACGATTCTCAGCTTCATTCGTGATCCCGAAAAAATAATTATTTTTCATTTTTTTTGACTTTGCAGGTCCCCTTTGCGGATTTACTGAGGCCAAAGTTCTCATCGGACCTGAACAAGGCGGTAGCAAATGAAAGTAGAAACTCCCAGCTTTCATTTAAAATTAACCTGAACCTTCTATCACCACTGAGGCGAGAGTTATAGCCGATTTTTCCATCAAAAAACTTTAATCGCGATTTAAAGCTAAACTACGCGTTGTAGGACGATTCTGAGCTTCATTCGTGATCCCGAAAAAATAATTATTTTTCATTTTTTTTGACTTTGCAGGTCCGCTTTGCGGATTTACTGAGGCCAAAGTTCTCATCGGACCTGGACAAGGCGGTAGCAAATGAAAGTAGGATCTCCCAGCTTTCATTTAAAATTAACCTGAACCTTCTATCACCACTGAGGCGAGAGTTATAGCCGATTTTTCCATCAAAAAACCTTAATCGCGATTTAAAGCTAAACTACGCGTTGTAGGACGATTCTGAGCTTCATTCGTGATCCCGAAAAAATAATTATTTTTCATTTTTTTTGACTTTGCAGGTCCGCTTTGCGGATTTACTGAGGCCAAAGTTCTCATCGGACCTGAACAAGGCGGTAGCAAATGAAAGTAGAAACTCCCAGCTTTCATTTAAAATTAACCTGAACCTTCTATCACCACTGAGGCGAGAGTTATAGCCGATTTTTCCATCAAAAAACTTTAATCGCGATTTAAAGCTAAACTACGCGTTGTAGGACGATTCTGAGCTTCATTCGTGATCCCGAAAAAATAATTATTTTTCATTTTTTTTGACTTTGCAGGTCCGCTTTGCGGATTTACTGAGGCCAAAGTTCTCATCGGACCTGGACAAGGCGGTAGCAAATGAAAGTAGGATCTCCCAGCTTTCATTTAAAATTAACCTGAACCTTCTATCACCACTGAGGCGAGAGTTATAGCCGATTTTTCCATCAAAAAACTTTAATCGCGATTTAAAGCTAAACTAAGCGTTGTAGGACGATTCTGAGCTTCATTCGTGATCCCGAAAAAAATAATTATTTTTCATTTTTTTTGAATTTCCAGGTCCACTTTGCGGATTTACTGAGCCCAAAGTTCTCATCGGACCTGAACAAGGCGGTAGCAAATGAAAGTAGGATCTCCCAGCTTTCATTTAAAATTAACCTGAACCTTCTATCACCACTGAGGCGAGAGTTATAGCCGATTTTTCCATCAAAAAACTTTAATCGCGATTTAAAGCTAAACTAAGCGTTGTAGGACGATTCTGAGCTTCATTCGTGATCCCGAAAAAAATAATTATTTTTCATTTTTTTTGAATTTCCAGGTCCACTTTGCGGATTTACTGAGGCCAAAGTTCTCATCGGACCTGGACAAGGCGGTAGCAAATGAAAGTAGGATCTCCCAGCTTTCATTTAAAATTAACCTGAACCTTCTATCACCACTGAGGCGAGAGTTATAGCCGATTTTTCCATCAAAAAACTTTAATCGCTAAACTAAGCGTTGTAGGACGATTCTGAGCTTCATTCGTGATCCCGAAAAAAATAATTATTTTTCATTTTTTTTGAATTTCCAGGTCCACTTTGCGGATTTACTGAGCCCAAAGTTCTCATCGGACCTGAACAAGGCGGTAGCAAATGAAAGTAGGATCTCCCAGCTTTCATTTAAAATTAACCTGAACCTTCTATCACCACTGAGGCGAGAGTTATAGCCGATTTTTCCATCAAAAAACTTTAATCGCGATTTAAAGCTAAACTAAGCGTTGTAGGACGATTCTGAGCTTCATTCGTGATCCCGAAAAAAATAATTATTTTTCATTTTTTTTGAATTTCCAGGTCCACTTTGCGGATTTACTGAGCCCAAAGTTCTCATCGGACCTGAACAAGGCGGTAGCAAATGAAAGTAGGATCTCCCAGCTTTCATTTAAAATTAACCTGAACCTTCTATCACCACTGAGGCGAGAGTTATAGCCGATTTTTCCATCAAAAAACTTTAATCGCGATTTAAAGCTAAACTACGCGTTGTACGACGATTCTGAGCTTCATTCGTGATCCCGAAAAAATAATTATTTTTCATTTTTTTTGACTTTGCAGGTCCGCTTTGCGGATTTACTGAGGCCAAAGTTCTCATCGGACCTGGACAAGGCGGTAGCAAATGAAAGTAGGATCTCCCAGCTTTCATTTAAAATTAACCTGAACCTTCTATCACCACTGAGGCGAGAGTTATAGCCGATTTTTCCATCAAAAAACTTTAATCGCGATTTAAATCTAAACTAAGCGTTGTAGGACGATTCTGAGCTTCATTCGTGATCCCGAAAAAAATAATTATTTTTCATTTTTTTTGAATTTCCAGGTCCACTTTGCGGATTTACTGAGCCCAAAGTTCTCATCGGACCTGAACAAGGCGGTAGCAAATGAAAGTAGGATCTCCCAGCTTTCATTTAAAATTAACCTGAACCTTCTATCACCACTGAGGCGAGAGTTATAGCCGATTTTTCCATCAAAAAACTTTAATCGCGATTTAAAGCTAAACTAAGCGTTGTAGGACGATTCTGAGCTTCATTCGTGATCCCGAAAAAAATAATTATTTTTCATTTTTTTTGAATTTCCAGGTCCACTTTGCGGATTTACTGAGCCCAAAGTTCTCATCGGACCTGAACAAGGCGGTAGCAAATGAAAGTAGGATCTCCCAGCTTTCATTTAAAATTAACCTGAACCTTCTATCACCACTGAGGCGAGAGTTATAGCCGATTTTTCCATCAAAAAACTTTAATCGCGATTTAAAGCTAAACTACGCGTTGTACGACGATTCTGAGCTTCATTCGTGATCCCGAAAAAATAATTATTTTTCATTTTTTTTGACTTTGCAGGTCCGCTTTGCGGATTTACTGAGGCCAAAGTTCTCATCGGACCTGGACAAGGCGGTAGCAAATGAAAGTAGGATCTCCCAGCTTTCATTTAAAATTAACCTGAACCTTCTATCACCACTGAGGCGAGAGTTATAGCCGATTTTTCAAAAAAAACTTTAATCGCGATTTAAAGCTAAACTAAGCGTTGTAGGACGATTCTGAGCTTCATTCGTGATCCCGAAAAAAATAATTATTTTTCATTTTTTTTGACTTTGCAGGTCCGCTTTGCGGATTTACTGAGGCCAAAGTTCTCATCGGACCTGGACAAGGCGGTAGCAAATGAAAGTAGGATCTCCCAGCTTTCATTTAAAATTAACCTGAACCTTCTATCACCACTGAGGCGAGAGTTATAGCCGATTTTCCATCAAAAAACTTTAATCGCGATTTATATGAGTTATAGCCAATTTCCCATCAAAAAACTTTAAACGCGATTTGTAGCTAAACTAGCAGGAATTTAAGGATTCCGAGCTCAATTCGTGATCACTAAAAAAACATTTTTTTTTTTTTCATTTTCATGCATTTCCGGGTCCACTTTGGGGGCTCACTGTGGCGAAAGTACTCATCGGACCTGGACAATGATATAGCAAATGAAAGAAGGATTTCCCAGCTTTCATTTAAATCCAACCCGAGCCCTTTATCACCACTAAGGCGAGAGTTATAGCCAATTTCCCATCAAACAACTTTAAACGCGATTTGTAGCTAAACTAGCAGGAATTTAAGGATTCCGAGCTCAATTCGTGATCACAAAAAAAACATTTTTTTTTTCATTTTCATGAATTTCCGGTTCCACTTTGGGGGCTCACTGTGGCCAAAGTACTCATCGGACCTGGACAATGATATAGCAAATGAAAGAAGTATCTCTCAGCTTTCATTTAAATCCAACCCGAGCCCTTTATCACCACTGAGGCGAGAGTTATAGCCGATTTTCCAAAAAAAAATTTTAATCGCGATTTAAAGCTAAACTACGCGTTGTAGGACGATTCTGAGCTTCATTCGTGATCCCGAAAAAATAATTATTTTTCATTTTTTTTGACTTTGCAGGTCCGCTTTGCGGATTTACTGAGGCCAAAGTTCTCATCGAACCTGAACAAGGCGGTAGCAAATGAAAGTAGAAACTCCCAGCTTTCATTTAAAATTAACCTGAACCTTCTATCACCACTGAGGCGAGAGTTATAGCCGATTTTTCCATCAAAAAACTTTAATCGCGATTTAAAGCTAAACTAAGCGTTGTAGGACGATTCTGAGCTTCATTCGTGATCCCGAAAAAAATAATTATTTTTCATTTTTTTTGACTTTGCAGGTCCGCTTTGCGGATTTACTGAGGCCAAAGTTCTCATCGGACCTGGACAAGGCGGTAGCAAATGAAAGTAGGATCTCCCAGCTTTCATTTAAAATTAACCTGAACCTTCTATCACCACTGAGGCGAGAGTTATAGCCGATTTTCCATCAAAAAACTTTAATCGCGATTTATATGAGTTATAGCCAATTTCCCATCAAAAAACTTTAAACGCGATTTGTAGCTAAACTAGCAGGAATTTAAGGATTCCGAGCTCAATTCGTGATCACTAAAAAAACATTTTTTTTTTTTTCATTTTCATGCATTTCCGGGTCCACTTTGGGGGCTCACTGTGGCGAAAGTACTCATCGGACCTGGACAATGATATAGCAAATGAAAGAAGGATTTCCCAGCTTTCATTTAAATCCAACCCGAGCCCTTTATCACCACTAAGGCGAGAGTTATAGCCAATTTCCCATCAAACAACTTTAAACGCGATTTGTAGCTAAACTAGCAAGAATTTAAGGATTCCGAGCTCAATTCGTGATCACAAAAAAAACATTTTTTTTTTTCATTTTCATGAATTTCCGGTTCCACTTTGGGGGCTCACTGTGGCCAAAGTACTCATCGGACCTGGACAATGATATAGCAAATGAAAGAAGGATCTCTCAGCTTTCATTTAAATCCAACCCGAGCCCTTTATCACCACTGAGGCGAGAGTTATAGCCGATTTTCCAAAAAAAAATTTTAATCGCGATTTAAAGCTAAACTACGCGTTGTAGGACGATTCTGAGCTTCATTCGTGATCCCGAAAAAATAATTATTTTTCATTTTTTTTGACTTTGCAGGTCCGCTTTGCGGATTTACTGAGGCCAAAGTTCTCATCGAACCTGAACAAGGCGGTAGCAAATGAAAGTAGAAACTCCCAGCTTTCATTTAAAATTAACCTGAACCTTCTATCACCACTGAGGCGAGAGTTATAGCCGATTTTTCCATCAAAAAACTTTAATCGCGATTTAAAGCTAAACTAAGCGTTGTAGGACGATTCTGAGCTTCATTCGTGATCCCGAAAAAAATAATTATTTTTCATTTTTTTTGAATTTCCAGGTCCACTTTGCGGATTTACTGAGGCCAAAGGTCTCATCGGACCTGGACAAGGCGGTAGCAAATGAAAGTAGGATCTCCCAGCTTTCATTTAAAATTAACCTGAACCTTCTATCACCACTGAGGCGAGAGTTATAGCCGATTTTTCCATCAAAAAACTTTAATCGCTAAACTAAGCGTTGTAGGACGATTCTGAGCTTCATTCGTGATCCCGAAAAAAATAATTATTTTTCATTTTCTTTGAATTTCCAGGTCCACTTTGCGGATTTACTGAGGCCAAAGTTCTCATCGGACCTGAACGAGGCGGTAGCAAATGAAAGTAGAAACTCCCAGCTTTCATTTAAAATTAACCTCAACCTTCTATCACCACTGAGGCGAGAGTTATAGCCGATTTTTCCATCAAAAAACTTTAATCGCGATTTAAAGCTAAACTACGCGTTGTACGACGATTCTGAGCTTCATTCGTGATCCCGAAAAAATAATTATTTTTCATTTTTTTTGACTTTGCAGGTCCGCTTTGCGGATTTACTGAGGCCAAAGTTCTCATCGGACCTGGACAAGGCGGTAGCAAATGAAAGTAGGATCTCCCAGCTTTCATTTAAAATTAACCTGAACCTTCTATCACTACTGAGGCGAGAGTTATAGCCGATTTTCCATCAAAAAACTTTAATCGCGATTTATATGAGTTATAGCCAATTTCCCATCAAAAAACTTTAAACGCGATTTGTAGCTAAACTAGCAGGAATTTAAGGATTCCGAGCTCAATTCGTGATCACAAAAAAAACATTTTTTTTTTTCATTTTCATGAATTTCCGGTTCCACTTTGGGGGCTCACTGTGGCCAAAGTACTCATCGGACCTGGACAATGATATAGCAAATAAAAGAAGGATCTCCCAGCTTTCATTTAAATCCAACCCGAGCACTTTATCACCACTGAGTTATAGTTATAGCCAATTTCCCATCAAAAAACTTTAAACGCGATTTGTAGCTAAACTAGCAGGAATTTAAGGATTCCGAGCTCAATTCGTGATCACAAAAAATACATTTTTTTTTTTTTCATTTTCATGAATTTCCGGTTCCACTTTGGGGGCTCACTGTGGCCAAAGTACTCATCGGACCTGGACAATGATATAGCAAATGAAAGAAGGATCTCTCAGATTTCATTTAAAATTAACCTGAACCTTCTATCACTACTGAGGCGAGAGTTATAGCCGATTTTCCAAAAAAAAACTTTAATCGCGATTTAAAGCTAAACTACGCGTTGTAGGACGATTCTGACCTTCATTCGTGATCCCGAAAAAATAATTATTTTTCATTTTTTTTGACTTTGCAGGTCCGCTTTGCGGATTTACTGAGGCCAAAGTTCTCATCGGACCTGGACAAGGCAGTAGCAAATGAAAGTAGAAACTCCCAGCTTTCATTTAAAATTAACCTGAACCTTCTATCACCACTGAGGCGAGAGTTATAGCCGATTTTCCATCAAAAAACTTTAATCGCGATTTATATGAGTTATAGCCAATTTCCCATCAAAAAACTTTAAACGCGATTTGTAGCTAAACTAGCAGGAATTTAAGGATTCCGAGCTCAATTCGTGATCACTAAAAAAACATTTTTTTTTTTTCATTTTCATGCATTTCCGGGTCCACTTTGGGGGCTCACTGTGGCGAAAGTACTCATCGGACCTGGACAATGATATAGCAAATGAAAGAAGGATTTCCCAGCTTTCATTTAAATCCAACCCGAGCCCTTTATCACCACTAAGGCGAGAGTTATAGCCAATTTCCCATCAAACAACTTTAAACGCGATTTGTAGCTAAACTAGCAGGAATTTAAGGATTCCGAGCTCAATTCGTGATCACAAAAAAAACATTTTTTTTTTTCATTTTCATGAATTTCCGGTTCCACTTTGGGGGCTCACTGTGGCCAAAGTACTCATCGGACCTGGACAATGATATAGCAAATGAAAGAAGGATCTCTCAGCTTTCATTTAAATCCAACCCGAGCCCTTTATCACCACTGAGGCGAGAGTTATAGCCGATTTTCCAAAAAAAACTTTAATCGCGATTTAAAGCTAAACTACGCGTTGTAGGACGATTCTGAGCTTCATTCGTGATCCCGAAAAAATAATTATTTTTCATTTTTTTTGACTTTGCAGGTCCGCTTTGCGGATTTACTGAGGCCAAAGTTCTCATCGGACCTGAACAAGGCGGTAGCAAATGAAAGTAGAAACTCCCAGCTTTCATTTAAAATTAACCTGAACCTTCTATCACCACTGAGGCGAGAGTTATAGCCGATTTTTCCATCAAAAAACTTTAATCGCGATTTAAAGCTAAACTACGCGTTGTAGGACGATTCTGAGCTTCATTCGTGATCCCGAAAAAATAATTATTTTTCATTTTTTTTTGACTTTGCAGGTCCGCTTTGCGGATTTACTGAGGCCAAAGTTCTCATCGGACCTGGACAAGGCGGTAGCAAATGAAAGTAGGATCTCCCAGCTTTCATTTAAAATTAACCTGAACCTTCTATCACCACTGAGGCGAGAGTTATAGCCGATTTTTCCATCAAAAAACTTTAATCGCGATTTAAAGCTAAACTAAGCGTTGTAGGACGATTCTGAGCTTCATTCGTGATCCCGAAAAAAATAATTATTTTTCATTTTTTTTGAATTTCCAGGTCCACTTTGCGGATTTACTGAGCCCAAAGTTCTCATCGGACCTGAACAAGGCGGTAGCAAATGAAAGTAGGATCTCCCAGCTTTCATTTAAAATTAACCTGAACCTTCTATCACCACTGAGGCGAGAGTTATAGCCGATTTTTCCATCAAAAAACTTTAATCGCGATTTAAAGCTAAACTAAGCGTTGTAGGACGATTCTGAGCTTCATTCGTGATCCCGAAAAAAATAATTATTTTTCATTTTTTTTGAATTTCCAGGTCCACTTTGCGGATTTACTGAGGCCAAAGTTCTCATCGGACCTGGACAAGGCGGTAGCAAATGAAAGTAGGATCTCCCAGCTTTCATTTAAAATTAACCTGAACCTTCTATCACCACTGAGGCGAGAGTTATAGCCGATTTTTCCATCAAAAAACTTTAATCGCTAAACTAAGCGTTGTAGGACGATTCTGAGCTTCATTCGTGATCCCGAAAAAAATAATTATTTTTAATTTTTTTTGAATTTCCAGGTCCACTTTGCGGATTTACTGAGCCCAAAGTTCTCATCGGACCTGAACAAGGCGGTAGCAAATGAAAGTAGGATCTCCCAGCTTTCATTTAAAATTAACCTGAACCTTCTATCACCACTGAGGCGAGAGTTATAGCCGATTTTTCCATCAAAAAACTTTAATCGCGATTTAAAGCTAAACTACGCGTTGTACGACGATTCTGAGCTTCATTCGTGATCCCGAAAAAAATAATTATTTTTCATTTTTTTTTGAATTTCCAGGTCCACTTTGCGGATTTACTGAGCCCAAAGTTCTCATCGGACCTGAACAAGGTGGTAGCAAATGAAAGTAGGATCTCCCAGCTTTCATTTAAAATTAACCTGAACCTTCTATCACCACTGAGGCGAGAGTTATAGCCGATTTTTCCATCAAAAAACTTTAATCGCGATTTATATGAGTTATAGCCAATTTCCCATCAAAAAACTTTAAACGCGATTTGTAGCTAAACTAGCAGGAATTTAAGGATTCCGAGCTCAATTCGTGATCACTAAAAAAACATTTTTTTTTTTTCATTTTCATGCATTTCCGGGTCCACTTTGGGGGCTCACTGTGGCGAAAGTACTCATCGGACCTGGACAATGATATAGCAAATAAAAGAAGGATCTCCCAGCTTTCATTTAAATCCAACCCGAGCACTTTATCACCACTGAGTTATAGTTATAGCCAATTTCCCATCAAAAAACTTTAAACGCGATTTGTAGCTAAACTAGCAGGAATTTAAGGATTCCGAGCTCAATTCGTGATCACAAAAAATACATTTTTTTTTTTTTCATTTTCATGAATTTCCGGTTCCACTTTGGGGGCTCACTGTGGCCAAAGTACTCATCGGACCTGGACAATGATATAGCAAATGAAAGAAGGATCTCTCAGATTTCATTTAAAATTAACCTGAACCTTCTATCACTACTGAGGCGAGAGTTATAGCCGATTTTCCAAAAAAAAACTTTAATCGCGATTTAAAGCTAAACTACGCGTTGTAGGACGATTCTGACCTTCATTCGTGATCCCGAAAAAATAATTATTTTTCATTTTTTTGACTTTGCAGGTCCGCTTTGCGGATTTACTGAGGCCAAAGTTCTCATCGGACCTGGACAAGGCAGTAGCAAATGAAAGTAGAAACTCCCAGCTTTCATTTAAAATTAACCTGAACCTTCTATCACCACTGAGGCGAGAGTTATAGCCGATTTTCCATCAAAAAACTTTAATCGCGATTTATATGAGTTATAGCCAATTTCCCATCAAAAAACTTTAAACGCGATTTGTAGCTAAACTAGCAGGAATTTAAGGATTCCGAGCTCAATTCGTGATCACTAAAAAAACATTTTTTTTTTTCCATTTTCATGCATTTCCGGGTCCACTTTGGGGGCTCACTGTGGCGAAAGTACTCATCGGACCTGGACAATGATATAGCAAATGAAAGAAGGATTTCCCAGCTTTCATTTAAATCCAACCCGAGCCCTTTATCACCACTAAGGCGAGAGTTATAGCCAATTTCCCATCAAACAACTTTAAACGCGATTTGTAGCTAAACTAGCAGGAATTTAAGGATTCCGAGCTCAATTCGTGATCACAAAAAATACATTTTTTTTTTTCATTTTCATGAATTTCCGGTTCCACTTTGGGGGCTCACTGTGGCCAAAGTACTCATCGGACCTGGACAATGATATAGCAAATGAAAGAAGGATCTCTCAGCTTTCATTTAAATCCAACCCGAGCCCTTTATCACCACTGAGGCGAGAGTTATAGCCGATTTTCCAAAAAAAACTTTAATCGCGATTTAAAGCTAAACTACGCGTTGTAGGACGATTCTGAGCTTCATTCGTGATCCCGAAAAAATAATTATTTTTCATTTTTTTTGACTTTGCAGGTCCGCTTTGCGGATTTACTGAGGCCAAAGTTCTCATCGGACCTGAACAAGGCGGTAGCAAATGAAAGTAGAAACTCCCAGCTTTCATTTAAAATTAACCTGAACCTTCTATCACCACTGAGGCGAGAGTTATAGCCGATTTTTCCATCAAAAAACTTTAATCGCGATTTAAAGCTAAACTACGCGTTGTAGGACGATTCTGAGCTTCATTCGTGATCCCGAAAAAATAATTATTTTTCATTTTTTTTGACTTTGCAGGTCCGCTTTGCGGATTTACTGAGGCCAAAGTTCTCATCGGACCTGAACAAGGCGGTAGCAAATGAAAGTAGGATCTCCCAGCTTTCATTTAAAATTAACCTGAACCTTCTATCACCACTGAGGCGAGAGTTATAGCCGATTTTTCCATCAAAAAACTTTAATCGCGATTTAAAGCTAAACTAAGCGTTGTAGGACGATTCTGAGCTTCATTCGTGATCCCGAAAAAAATAATTATTTTTCATTTTCTTTGAATTTCCAGGTCCACTTTGCGGATTTACTGAGGCCAAAGTTCTCATCGGACCTGGACAAGGCGGTAGCAAATGAAAGTAGGATCTCCCAGCTTTCATTTAAAATTAACCTGAACCTTCTATCACCACTGAGGCGAGAGTTATAGCCGATTTTTCCATCAAAAAACTTTAATCGCTAAACTAAGCGTTGTAGGACGATTCTGAGCTTCATTCGTGATCCCGAAAAAAATAATTATTTTTCATTTTTTTTGAATTTCCAGGTCCACTTTGCGGATTTACTGAGCCCAAAGTTCTCATCGGACCTGAACAAGGCGGTAGCAAATGAAAGTAGGATCTCCCAGCTTTCATTTAAAATTAACCTGAACCTTCTATCACCACTGAGGCGAGAGTTATAGCCGATTTTTCCATCAAAAAACTTTAATCGCGATTTAAAGCTAAACTAAGCGTTGTAGGACGATTCTGAGCTTCATTCGTGATCCCGAAAAAAATAATTATTTTTCATTTTTTTTGAATTTCCAGGTCCACTTTGCGGATTTACTGAGCCCAAAGTTCTCATCGGACCTGAACAAGGCGGTAGCAAATGAAAGTAGGATCTCCCAGCTTTCATTTAAAATTAACCTGAACCTTCTATCACCACTGAGGCGAGAGTTATAGCCGATTTTTCCATCAAAAAACTTTAATCGCGATTTAAAGCTAAACTACGCGTTGTACGACGATTCTGAGCTTCATTCGTGATCCCGAAAAAAATAATTATTTTTCATTTTTTTTTGAATTTCCAGGTCCACTTTGCGGATTTACTGAGCCCAAAGTTCTCATCGGACCTGAACAAGGTGGTAGCAAATGAAAGTAGGATCTCCCAGCTTTCATTTAAAATTAACCTGAACCTTCTATCACCACTGAGGCGAGAGTTATAGCCGATTTTTCCATCAAAAAACTTTAATCGCGATTTAAAGCTAAACTAAGCGTTGTAGGACGATTCTGAGCTTCATTCGTGATCCCGAAAAAAATAATTATTTTTCATTTTCTTTGAATTTCCAGGTCCACTTTGCGGATTTACTGAGCCCAAAGTTCTCATCGGACCTGAACAAGGCGGTAGCAAATGAAAGTAGAAACTCCCAGCTTTCATTTAAAATTAACCTCAACCTTCTATCACCACTGAGGCGAGAGTTATAGCCGATTTTTCCATCAAAAAACTTTAATCGCGATTTAAAGCTAAACTACGCGTTGTACGACGATTCTGAGCTTCATTCGTGATCCCGAAAAAATAATTATTTTTCATTTTTTTTGACTTTGCAGGTCCGCTTTGCGGATTTACTGAGGCCAAAGTTCTCATCGGACCTGGACAAGGCGGTAGCAAATGAAAGTAGGATCTCCCAGCTTTCATTTAAAATTAACCTGAACCTTCTATCACCACTGAGGCGAGAGTTATAGCCGATTTTTCCATCAAAAAACTTTAATCGCGATTTAAAGCTAAACTAAGCGTTGTAGGACGATTCTGAGCTTCATTCGTGATCCCGAAAAAAATAATTATTTTTCATTTTTTTTGACTTTGCAGGTCCGCTTTGCGGATTTACTGAGGCCAAAGTTCTCATCGGACCTGGACAAGGCGGTAGCAAATGAAAGTAGGATCTCCCAGCTTTCATTTAAAATTAACCTGAACCTTCTATCACCACTGAGGCGAGAGTTATAGCCGATTTTCCATCAAAAAACTTTAATCGCGATTTATATGAGTTATAGCCAATTTCCCATCAAAAAACTTTAAACGCGATTTGTAGCTAAACTAGCAGGAATTTAAGGATTCCGAGCTCAATTCGTGATCACAAAAAAAACATTTTTTTTTTTCATTTTCATGAATTTCCGGTTCCACTTTGGGGGCTCACTGTGGCCAAAGTACTCATCGGACCTGGACAATGATATAGCAAATAAAAGAAGGATCTCCCAGCTTTCATTTAAATCCAACCCGAGCACTTTATCACCACTGAGTTATAGTTATAGCCAATTTCCCATCAAAAAACTTTAAACGCGATTTGTAGCTAAACTAGCAGGAATTTAAGGATTCCGAGCTCAATTCGTGATCACAAAAAATACATTTTTTTTTTTTTCATTTTCATGAATTTCCGGTTCCACTTTGGGGGCTCACTGTGGCCAAAGTACTCATCGGACCTGGACAATGATATAGCAAATGAAAGAAGGATCTCTCAGATTTCATTTAAAATTAACCTGAACCTTCTATCACTACTGAGGCGAGAGTTATAGCCGATTTTCCAAAAAAAAACTTTAATCGCGATTTAAAGCTAAACTACGCGTTGTAGGACGATTCTGACCTTCATTCGTGATCCCGAAAAAATAATTATTTTTCATTTTTTTTGACTTTGCAGGTCCGCTTTGCGGATTTACTGAGGCCAAAGTTCTCATCGGACCTGGACAAGGCAGTAGCAAATGAAAGTAGAAACTCCCAGCTTTCATTTAAAATTAACCTGAACCTTCTATCACCACTGAGGCGAGAGTTATAGCCGATTTTTCCATCAAAAAACTTTAATCGCGATTTAAAGCTAAACTAAGCGTTGTAGGACGATTCTGAGCTTCATTCGTGATCCCGAAAAAAATAATTATTTTTCATTTTTTTTGAATTTCCAGGTCCACTTTGCGGATTTACTGAGCCCAAAGTTCTCATCGGACCTGAACAAGGCGGTAGCAAATGAAAGTAGGATCTCCCAGCTTTCATTTAAAATTAACCTGAACCTTCTATCACCACTGAGGCGAGAGTTATAGCCGATTTTTCCATCAAAAAACTTTAATCGCGATTTAAAGCTAAACTAAGCGTTGTAGGACGATTCTGAGCTTCATTCGTGATCCCGAAAAAAATAATTATTTTTCATTTTTTTTGAATTTCCAGGTCCACTTTGCGGATTTACTGAGGCCAAAGTTCTCATCGGACCTGGACAAGGCGGTAGCAAATGAAAGTAGGATCTCCCAGCTTTCATTTAAAATTAACCTGAACCTTCTATCACCACTGAGGCGAGAGTTATAGCCGATTTTTCCATCAAAAAACTTTAATCGCTAAACTAAGCGTTGTAGGACGATTCTGAGCTTCATTCGTGATCCCGAAAAAAATAATTATTTTTCATTTTTTTTGAATTTCCAGGTCCACTTTGCGGATTTACTGAGCCCAAAGTTCTCATCGGACCTGAACAAGGCGGTAGCAAATGAAAGTAGAAACTCCCAGCTTTCATTTAAAATTAACCTGAACCTTCTATCACCACTGAGGCGAGAGTTATAGCCGATTTTTCCATCAAAAAACTTTAATCGCGATTTAAAGCTAAACTACGCGTTGTAGGACGATTCTCAGCTTCATTCGTGATCCCGAAAAAATAATTATTTTTCATTTTTTTTGACTTTGCAGGTCCGCTTTGCGGATTTACTGAGGCCAAAGTTCTCATCGGACCTGAACAAGGCGGTAGCAAATGAAAGTAGAAACTCCCAGCTTTCATTTAAAATTAACCTGAACCTTCTATCACCACTGAGGCGAGAGTTATAGCCGATTTTTCCATCAAAAAACTTTAATCGCGATTTAAAGCTAAACTACGCGTTGTAGGACGATTCTGAGCTTCATTCGTGATCCCGAAAAAAATAATTATTTTTCATTTTCTTTGAATTTCCAGGTCCACTTTGCGGATTTACTGAGGCCAAAGTTCTCATCGGACCTGGACAAGGCAGTAGCAAAGTAGAAACTCACAGCTTTCATTTAAAATTAACCTGAACCTTCTATCACCACTGAGGCGAGAGTTATAGCCGATTTTTCAAAAAAAACTTTAATCGCGATTTAAAGCTAAACTAAGCGTTGTAGGACGATTCTGAGCTTCATTCGTGATCCCGAAAAAAATAATTATTTTTCATTTTCTTTGAATTTCCAGGTCCACTTTGCGGATTTACTGAGGCCAAAGTTCTCATCGGACCTGAACAAGGCGGTAGCAAATGAAAGTAGAAACTCCCAGCTTTCATTTAAAATTAACCTGAACCTTCTATCACCACTGAGGCGAGAGTTATAGCCGATTTTTCCATCAAAAAACTTTAATCGCGATTTAAAGCTAAACTACGCGTTGTACGACGATTCTGAGCTTCATTCGTGATCCCGAAAAAATAATTATTTTTCATTTTTTTTGACTTTGCAGGTCCGCTTTGCGGATTTACTGAGGCCAAAGTTCTCATCGGACCTGGACAAGGCGGTAGCAAATGAAAGTAGGATCTCCCAGCTTTCATTTAAAATTAACCTGAACCTTCTATCACCACTGAGGCGAGAGTTATAGCCGATTTTTCCATCAAAAAACTTTAATCGCGATTTAAAGCTAAACTAAGCGTTGTAGGACGATTCTGAGCTTCATTCGTGATCCCGAAAAAAATAATTATTTTTCATTTTTTTTGACTTTGCAGGTCCGCTTTGCGGATTTACTGAGGCCAAAGTTCTCATCGGACCTGGACAAGGCGGTAGCAAATGAAAGTAGGATCTCCCAGCTTTCATTTAAAATTAACCTGAACCTTCTATCACCACTGAGGCGAGAGTTATAGCCGATTTCCCATCAAAAAACTTTAAACGCGATTTGTAGCTAAACTAGCAGGAATTTAAGGATTCCGAGCTCAATTCGTGATCACCAAAAAAACATTTTTTTTTTTTTAATTTTCATGAATTTCCGGTTCCACTTTGGGGGCTCACTGTGGCAAAAGTACTCATCGGACCTGGACAATGATATAGCAAATGAAAGAAGGATCTCTCAGCTTTCATTTAAATCCAACCCGAGCCCTTTATCACCACTGAGGCGAGAGTTATAGCCGATTTTTCCATCAAAAAACTTTAATCGCGATTTAAAGCTAAACTAAGCGTTGTAGGACGATTCTGAGCTTCACTCGTGATCACGAAAAAAATAATTATTTTTCATTTTTTTCGACTTTGCGGATTTACTGAGGCCAAAGTTCTCATCGTCAAAATCAACCTTCTATCACCCCGGATGAGAGAGAGCCATTTATTTCCATCAAAATCCCCGTGAAAAAGAAATGAAAAATTAAGAACAAATGTGGGGAAAATGGGAGGACGGTAGGAAAGGATAGCAAAATCCAAATTATCATGTCCATAAATATGTAAAACTTACAGAGAATTAGAGAAGCATCAATTAAAACCGACTCCTTGATCCTCCAGTCGCCCTTCTTTTGCATTTTCGCTGCCCCCCTTCCTCACCCGGGGCGCATCGTCGACGGCGGCCGACGATCGCTATGTGCCATCCATTTAGCGTTCAATTCATCAACAACAATGAGCATCGACGATCAGCGGGCCCCAAACAACCAACAGCAGGCATCGGCAACAGCAACTACAACATGACCACATCGACATGAGCTGCCGCCGTTGATTACTTGACGAAAGGAGTGGTGGAGGCTCGTGTGGGGCGTTGATTAGCGATCGGTTCAGTCGAAATGAATCGAATGCTAATTTCGATACCGTTACATTTAGTGGAACACATAATAGGACAACAACAACAACGACATCAACAATAAACAGCGACGACAACAACAACATAAAATCAACATTGCCCACGACGAGTCGCAGGAGTTCCTCGAGATCCATCCGCCGATTACTAGGATCATCAGATTCAGATTCAGCAACCCCAGCCGTCCCTCCGAACCCTCGTCACCGGTGATTGAGGCGTGTTCTTCTGATCGTTGTTATTGTTATTGCTATTGTTGTGGCGGTTGTTGTTACGACGGTTTCTGCTGTGCTGGTTGTTGTTGTCTTTTGTTCGCCCTGAATCACTGCGAGAGTGGGAGGCAGTCGCCGGGCAAATGGGGGCGACAGGGAGGAAGAGGGAGAGACAACCGGGGGGGTTGCGCAGACAGATGGGAATGTGGGCTACAAGGCGCCGATCGGAACCCTTTATTATGAGACAATAAATAACAAAACGTTGACATGGCGACGTCGTAACCTTTGAACGTGAAAACATTTTCATGAGTAATGAATTCAATTAATATCCAACGCCGTGTTGTTGTTGTTGTTGTCGGAACTTTGTTGTTGGTTTGGACATCTTTGCTGCTAGATGCTAGCTGATAGCGACAACTGTTGTTGCCGTCGCGGTTAGTGCGGAAATTTATGCAGCCATCACTTCCACGTCGCCTTCGAGTGCGAAACGAAAAGTCTTGGGCAGGTCGGCGTCGCACAAGGGACAACACTTTGTTGTTGTCATATTTGTTGTTGTTCCCTAAATCGCTGAAAGTGCCGGGAAGATCTTGAAGTCTACGAAGCGTTAACGCTTAATTTTTCGTATTTGTACATAGTGTTGAATATGTTTTTAATTACTTTTAAAGATTTCTTTATCAATTTGTTGTTTTCTTCTTTCTGTTATTAATATTTGGATTTATAAATATTACCAGATTTTCTAATCAAATGTAGTTTTGTAATAATATGCCTCCATTCATGGCTAATATATTTCTTAAATATTCTTTTCGAACCCATATTTCCCAGATTTTAATTACGGTTTTCATAATTTATGGCTCGTTATAAAGTCTTTGTATGATTTCTACGCCATTTAAATGATAATTGAGTAATTGCGGTCTTTATGAGCGCAATTTTGCCGTCGCCCGCCTGCAGGTGTCTGTCGCACGACCCCGAAATGCCCGGAGTACGGCGCGGTTCTGGCCGCCATCGATAGCCGTAAAGGCCCGATGCGATTCGGCCAGCAGCGGCCGCCAACGAGATGTGAATGTTGCTGCCACTGTTGCTGTTGCTGTCGCTGTTCCCACTTGTTGCCTGTTGGCCGTCGATCACTCGACTGAAACTCGAACGCTCGTCGATAAGCAATCATAAGCCATATGTTAGCCGAATGTTTGCCGTTCTCGCCCCAGTTCTCGCTCTCGTTGTTCGGCTCGCAATCGTTTTCATTGTCTCATTGCTCGGTCACACCAATCACAACAACCATATCGACATTCTTATTGTCGAACAAGATCCGACGACGTCCACGTCGTGCACGAACGACTGCGGATTGTTTTCGAAGTTTTTCGTTTCGTTCCCTCTGTTCTCGTTCTCTCCCGTCTCGCTCGCAAATATTTGTAAATCATTCGTTGACAACGTTTAATGAGCCGATCTCATTGTTGTTCTTGTGCTTATATTGCCTTGTTGCTGGCCATGTTGTTGTTGCCGTAGTTGTTGCTGACAGCTCAAGGGAGTGTCGTCGACAGCGATTAATAAAGGGTCGCTCGCTCTGGGAGAGCAAGGACTTCCAAGGGCTTCCCAAACGATTTTCCATTCCCCTTCTCACCATTTCAATCATTTCAACTATTTTCTCAATTGGCTCAACTTGGTGGTTTTCTATTAATTAGGATTTATATTTATATCTGTTTTTATTCTTTTCACAATTTCTTATTGGAACCTATTAATAAAAGTTTAATTTTTAAAATATTTATTTTGAGTTTTTGGTTCACATGTATTCACTGTAAAAAAAAAGACTGTAAAATTTTTTTTTGAAAAAATAAAATATTTTTTATTTTGATATATTTCTGTTTTTGCATATTCTTGAAAGTCATTTAATTATGTTTTAATGATTTAATTTCTTTTATATACATTTAAGGATTTATACTTTGCATTACATTTATTTCATTATTCATATGCTTATTATTTAAAATATATACATTACCTAATTAGAATCGATAAAATCACATCAACCTCCATTATTATTATTTTTTTGTTTCTGACTGCGTTTATTTGTTCACATTTAGTTCGCTTTTTACTGTACATTCAAAAGGAGTTCAGTTAGAAAAACAGTTTTTTCACAATTTTTTTGCAATTTTTAACTTCTCTGCTCATGATCCAATGGCGCCTCCAGCCCCCTGCTAATTGACTTTCCGCGATCGCAGCGCCCTCCCCTAATTGTCGACGGCGCCTCCGGGCATCGGCGGCACGTGTCGGCGAGGCCACAAATCAAACGCCGCGAATACAACCGACGACGACAACAATAATTACAACAGTAAGTTGTTGAGGGGACCAACAACAACAGTATCGACGGCATCACTGACAGCAGCAGCATGTTGTAGTGAAAAACCAACAACAAGAATAGTACAATAGCAACAACAGCAGGGCGAGGAAGATTTATGGAAAAACACAAAACAAAACAAAAGTGGAATCGATCATGAGAACATTTGATGATGCAACAATGATTGTTGTACAACAATTGCAGCAACATCCCGTGTCAATCGCCAGACGACAGCGACAAGAGTCGAACAGCAAGTACATAACAACAACAACAAACGTACAAATACAACAATATCGAGCGAGCGCCAAAAGATGTTCGATAATTATTCTTGACACCGAGTGGAGGAGCTGCGACGACAATCAACAAAAACACCAACAACTACCACAACAACAACAGCGAGAATCACGACAACGACAACTGTATCAGTGGGAAAAAATTATCAACATGAACTACAGCAACAACAACAACAACAAATATGTCAATAGTCAATCAAAATATTTCATGCATCCAACAGAAGAGAGCAAAACCGAACAGAGCCAAGACGCCGACACCGGCGAAAACGGAAATAGCAACAGCGTCGACCACGGCAACAACAACAACAACAATAACAACAACAATGGGAGGACCTGAAAAAATGTCAACAAGCATTCGAGAACCACACAAAAACGCATCAACATAATTAATAATAAAAACAAAAACAAAGCAACAGACATGAGGCAACAACAGCAAGTGGTTGGAGCAATGTAAATCCAAGCAACAACAACAAGAACAACAACGGCAACAATGCGAACAGTGGCAAGAATGCGTTCAATAAAAATAACGTTCCACTGCATTCGCAGAGACAGAGAGAAAGAGGGAGAGAGACAGAGAGCAGCAGAAATGCCGGCAATGACAGAAATCCCAAAAATAACAAGAGGAAATATAATAACAACAACAACAGTAACACCAAAACCAACAACCGCGTCACTACCAGGAACACGATGCCAGAGTCCAGAGATTCGGATGACGTCCGATGACGCCGACGATGGTCGAATCAAGGAATCGCGAATGCCGATGGACGGCGGTTGCTCGATCGGCGCAAATGTCTATCTATCTGTCTGTCCCCCGTCCGTCGGTCCAACCATCCCTCGATCCGTCTCAGCGATCTGTCGATGTCCGTCGCTCGGTTTAAGGTTGCCGTTGTCTTTCCTTCTTTCCTTGTGTCTGTCCGTTCGTTTGTCCGCCTTTTGATAGCTGCTGAACTTGGTGTTGTCTAGTTGATTTTGTTGTTGTTGATGTTGTTGCTGTTGTTGTTGTCGCATCGAGAGTCAAATTAATCTAAAAAATAAATAAAACGAGGCCAAATTTTCTAATTCTCTGTTGTTGCTGTTGCTGGTCTTCTTCTTGTGCTTCTTGTTGTCTGTGTCTCTCTCTGGCGCTTATTGTCGCCATCTCCTCGTGGAATGGGGATCGGTCGTGGAATTCGAGCCGCGACATTCGGCCGAAGTCTATGCGTGTGTCCTGGGAGCGTATTTCGGGGGTGGTGGAGATCACAGAATTGCAAGGGAATATCAAAGGCTTCTTTTTCATTGCCATTTTGATCTTACTTATTACTACATCGAATGGCATTGAGCGATTGTATGTTAATACAATTGTAATCAATAATTCTAACTAACATTGCGTTTTAGTGAAAGCATAGATTTCATTGAACAATCGAATTATTAAATAAATTTAATTAGTCAATAATTATCAATTTTATTAATTTTTTAACAAAATTAATTTATAATAACAACTTTATTATGGTGACTTTATATGAATTATTAATAGTATATAAAATATTAACAAAAACGTCTCTAATAAATTAGTTTTCTGTATTTCTTTCACATTTCATGATAGTGAGATTTAATTTAAACAACTTAACTCCTGTTTAATACTAAAAAATTAATAATTTAAAATAATATTTTTTTCAAAACATTATAAAATTTCAAATATAAAATACCTTTATTATTAATTATTTCAAATGACTTCCAAATTGATCAATTTATTTCATTGTTTCACTGAATTTATTTGAAAAAATTTCAGAATGTATTTCCAGAAGATATGTTTTAAAAACTTGTTTAATTAACAACAACAGCAATGGCCAAAACAATAAGAACAGCAACAACAAGAACAACAACAAGGGGAAGAAGGAGAACAACAACAATAATATTAATGATCATACTTCATCATATTCGCCTTCATTGTCGTCAACATTCACGCATTTATGACGTATTTTCTCAGACCCAGACAAAAGGACATCGCGCCAACAACAACAACAACACAACACAAAAACAACAAGTTCATCATCATCGGCAATCCGGAAAAGAAGGAGAACAACAACAACAACTGAGCAGCATCCAGAGATCAGCCACAGAGCACGCAGCAGACCAGGCCAGGCCAGGTCTGTCCAGATCGGTCCGGTCCGGTCCCCCGAGACTCTTTCCGAGTCCGCGCTCAGCGAGAGGCGGACGGACGGACGGCGGTCGGCCGGCCGACGATCGTGTTCTTCATCTTCGTGTCTGTTGTCGCTGTAGCTTCAGCTCGGCGGACGAAGGGGTGGGTTCGGCGTACATTAGCCCTGGGCAGGGATCGCTTGCCGCGAGCTGGAATCTGGGATCTGGAGAATCTGGAAGCCGATCTCGGCGACGGCGATGGCGCACTTGACGATGACGATCAATAGCTTCGCGATCATTATCAACTACTTTTCTCCTCCGCCTCCCCTCGGCTCATCATCTCCGGCTTCATCGCGGACGGATGGATGGAGTTTCAATCATTAGACGAACGCGACCACGAGTGAGCGGGCGAGCGAGCGGCGGTCACAACAACAAGACCCAACGGCGGATGCGTGGAGCCTCCTCCTCGTCCTCATCCTCGTTGCACCTCATGATCCCCCATCGCCGCTCCCTCGTTCGTCCTGCCACCGCCCTCGTCGGCGATCGGCGGCATGTGATCTCGCCGCACGCTGCTGATCTAGTTGCGTCTGAGGACCCAGGGTAGATCGCCGGGCAGAGGGTGGCGGAGATGGAAGAGTTGGGCTAGGAAGGGGGAGGAGGAGAAGGAGGGAGGGAGGATGAGAAGGATGAACAGGAGACGAGAGGATGATGGGAACGACGGGTGAGAGAATAGGGAGGGAAATCGTCGAAGGTGAGGAAGACCTGAGTTGAGTGGAAGCCGGAGAAGGGAGCGCAGATGAGACAGAGGGCGAGGGGAGGGAAGCAGAGGAGAGAACCCCGAGAAAGGCAGAAGAAGATGGGGAGCAGGAGGAGGAGGAGGAGGGCGGTTGGTGGTTCGAACTCGCTGATTGATTGCGCACCGGTGCGTGTGGTTGTTGGCTTTCTTTGCGATCGAGATCTTTATTGTGGTGGAGCGAATTCTATTTTTCATTATCGTCGTTGATAGTGTTGTTGTTTTTCTTGTTGTTGTTGTTTTCCCCGCTAGTGGCCGCTTGATTAAAAGCCTTTTGTGGGAATTATGAGCTGCAAATTATGAAAGACTCGCTTCCGTATGCGTCGCCGGTCGATCCTTTCCCCGAGGGGTGGGCGGAGGGGTCTGAGAGCTGTTGGTTGCCGATGAAGGGGAGTCGAGATGACGGCGACGGCGTAGTCGGAGTCGAGAGACCGGACCCAGGAGGCGGCCGAGGTGGTTTTGTCTTTGGCCAAGTGCGAAAATGATGCATTGTTCGAGGCTGCAAAAGGCGACGACGGCGTTCGAAACACGGTGTGAAGAGGCGAGGACGCGAAGGCGGTGAAGAACAAGGAGGGTGAAGAGGTTGAGGAAGGCAGAGCGGCCGAGGGAGGCGGTCGAGGGAGGCGGCGACATCGCGGAAGCAAATTCTCACATCGCCGACGTCCAGCGGAATGCCAGCGGAACCTTTTTGCGAAGCCTCGATGAAGGCGATGATCTTTGATCTGAAATCCAATTAAATCGCATCGGTACAAATTGCATATCGGTGAAAATTCCAGGCTCTCGGTGACACGCGGAAAACGAGCCGAAAGTAAGAAGAAGAAGTAGATGCGAAACCGAACTTCAGGAACCAGACGCGAGTCCCGAATTTCATTTCGTTATTGTCGTTGCGGTAATTGTGGTAATTGTTGATGCGTCAGTTAATCGTCGTTGTCGTCGTTCTTAAATTGTTCACATCAAGAGGATTCCGAACAGCAACATTAGCCGGAGCGACGACAATGTTGCAGCAATTGGAAGAATTGCTCACATTCAATTCGGCCAACATTTAATGCGGTTTGGCAAAAAAGCACGACAATCGATTTATTGCAGAACCACAACTGAAAAATTTTAATTATCTTGTTATTATTTAATTTATGTTGTTATTGTTGTTGAGGAAGCATCGGCTACATCTCGATATAAATATAAGCAGCATTGAATTCCGATTCATTGGAATTTTTCATTTGTTTCGCGAGTGAATGATATCTGACAGCCTTAGAGCGATGGACGACTATCACAACAACAACAAAAAATACCACATGTTTAGCAACAACAGGGGCCCGACGATCAGGGGACAGAAGTCAGATGTCGAACGAACCTCTTCACAGTGCAATGTCAATTTTCCTCCAATCGAATCGAATCGAATCGAGTCGAAAGAAACAAATCGACGGAAAAAATATATAAATAAGAAAGCGAAACCTTCAGGGCATTTGTTGGCCATGTTCTGGGGAGCTCCCGACCGGCCGTCAGCCGATGTATGGCCAACTGCGGCGATTGGCGTCATCCTTGTCTTCGACTTTATTGCAGTTGTCTCCTGCTATTGTTGTTGAGGCTGTTGTTGTTACTGTGGTTGTTGTTGTCGTGGTTGCAGTTGTTGTCATTGTTGTCGCAACGCTGTCATGTTACATTGTAGTGAACTGCTTGATCTCTGCTGCCTCCTCCCCTTCCCTTCCTCTTCCTCTGCTTCTTGCCCTCCACCACGGACACGAGGGCTTACAGAAGCCTCCACCTCCTCCCAGGAGTCTGATCGGCCGGTCTCGCCGGGAGAGGCGGAAGAGAGAAAGAGGAAGCGACCGACTGAAAACCTTGGAGAATTTCAATTGACCCGAGTTCGCTTCTTAAGTCTTTCGTTTCAGTAGAAACTGCTAAAGTTTCATCTCAGAAAAAAATGTAAAAAAAATAAATACAACAAATTCAGTCTTTCTATAATCTCTATAATCTCAATTAATATGCATTGAAAATTTATAATAACAATGTTCATATTTTCCATGAATTCTGCACTCGTTTTACTGTGCATTTCCATAAATACTTTGTGTTTAATTTCCACTTATTTGCAAAAATAAATATTTCATTATAACGTAATTATAACGAAAATCGAGGGAAAATTCAGGCAAATTAATCGTAAACAAAATCAACTACCCCGCCCCCTGCCGATCGCCTCCGTCCCCCGTCTCCAGCCCCACCGAGCCGGGATCCAGGCGATGGATTGTCGCGCCAGATAATATGTTGCCAACAAATCAAATATGGGTTTTTTTTAATTTCAAGGCCCACTTTGCGGATTTACTGAGGCCAAAGTTCTCATCGGACCTGGACAAGGCTATAGCAAATTAAAGTAGGATCTCCCAGCTTCCAGATGGAGGATTCTGTCTTCCAGGATGACAGAAATTCACTGTACTGGTTGGTTGTTGTTCATGTTGTTTTCTTCATTTTTATACTTATTGCTGCGTCGTATGTTTCTGTTCTGTCTATGTGTGTTTACTGGAGCATCGCCCTGTATTATTTATTCGACAGCTTTCTGGTGGTGGACGATTTTTGGAGATTTGTCTGAAATTGTTATTCGAATTCACTTCTTAATGTGGATTGTAAAGGAAATGGTTATCTTGCAGCTCCCACTGTATTAGATTTAATGTTTTTAGTAACAAATAAAATGTGACTATAACATTGTAAATTTCTCGATCCACAGAAAAACTTTCGAAAGACATCTGCAGACAAATTTGAAAACCAGCAAAGGTTTAATTTTACCCATGACTTCCTCCTACTCATCTCAAAAGTTCAATGAAAAAGCTCTTCAGTGTCCAAGGAAAAACCACGCTAAGGCTTTCGAAAGCTCGTCTGCATTTCGGAACCCCGACAAGCCCTCGAAAGCTTTCGTCCAACCATCACTAAACGAAACGAGACGCTTCCACAAGGACTCTTCTTTACTCTGGAGCACCCTGTTCTCGTAATGACTCTAAAAATGCAAAAAGTATCAACCATGAAGCCTCACTTAGCGAGGAACTTCTTCGCCGATCACGAAGTTCAGAAATATATGCGAGAATTTAGAATAATAGCAAATTAACAAACACTAACCAAAACCAATGCGAAGAAGGCGTAGATAATTTGAACAAAACGAGGCCGAAAATCAAACTTCCACTTTGCGGATTTACTGAGGCCAAAGTTCTCATCGGACCTGGACAAGGCTATAGCAAATGATCTCGAAATCTCGAAAAAGGTACTTATCATTCATTTTTTTTTTCGAATTTCCTTTTTTCCTTTACTTGCAAATGAAAGTAGGATCTCCCAGCTCTCATTTAAAATCAACCCGAACCTTCTATCACCACTGAGGCGAGAGTTATAGCCGATTTTCCATCAAAAAACTTTAAACGTGATTTGTGGCTAAACTAAGCGTTATTTCAAGATTCCGAGCTTCATTCGTGATCCCAAACGAAGTCCTTTCAGTTATTGTTTGCATTTTTATTATTCCGCTTACGATTCCCTAGCGGAAATATCGTTTTTGTTCCAAAATAGAGAAATTGAAAAACTATGTAGTGTGAAGTTTCATAGACCTGTAGCGCTTAGTTTAGCCGCTAGAGCCGTTTAAAGTTTCGGTAAGAAACATTTGCTTGTAAAATACGATTCAGTGCTGCTAAGGACTCCTCGTGCTCCCAGTGGATGATGATATGTAGGGGTTGTAGATGATGCAGGTTGAATTGTGTGACATTCCAATTACAACTTTGGAAGAAATGAGCCAAAACGGGTTGGCCACAATATGAAAAATTCAAAATTGCAAAAAACAAATTTGAAAAATGCCGAATGCCTACGTTGAATTTTGCGGACGGCAGGCCTGAATAAATAAACCTAAACCAGGCCTCGACTCCGTCCGGTATGTGATCATAATTCTGCATTCGATTTGGCAAAACACACAGAGGCGCGTGTGTGCGAAAATGCATGAGTATGCACGTGTGTGTGTGTAGGGACACACTGAACACATCCGGGTCCAACTATATGAGCATCAACACCGGGGGATAGAGGCGGCCATCTGCACAAAATTCCATTCAAATAAATAATGGAAATTGTGAAATCTGCGTAATTGCAATTTTATTAAAATATTATAAATGCCATTGATTTATTCTCGATCTCCACTCGAAGAGCGGACAACAACAAGCAGATTAACATGGCGTTTAGATGGCCCGATTCCCACAGCCGGTCCATCCTTTTTGGCCAGAATGAGCTCGGAGACACCCAGCTGGCCGCCCCTCCCGCTCTGTGACAGTCCCAGCTAATTGAATAGGTCGGCGGACGACTTGGACGATGAAACGAGCCTGCGCTCCAAGAGTCGCGCGTCCTGCTCCATAAAATCCCCGGTGGTCCGCGGTCTCTCGAGTCGAATGAAACGAGGGGGGTTGGGGGTAGAGGAAGCATTTCGAGGAGATAAGAATATTTTTAGAACTTTAGCGGCAAGAAGAGGGAGAGGAGGGAAACTGAGGAGTGGGCGGCGATGAAGCTCCAGGCACCGGCCACAACGTCCCCGACCCCGGCTTCGGCACAGTCTGGCTGGCAGCGAGATGGATGTTTCCCGACGAGTGCCGATGACGGTGTCCATCCATTGTCCTGGCTGCGGATTTGAACAGCAGGCGGACACCTCGCTGGTGTCAAATTTAGAGCGAAGAAGACGAATGAAGTCGTGCTCGTGCTCTCGATCACGCCGCAGCCGTGAAGCGGGAAGCGAACAGCACAACCCAAATGGGACACTGATTCGTAATCAAACATCGATCCTGGCACTCGCCTTTCTCTGCCCGAGTCCTCGTCGAGTGCGCTGTCGAATCAATCCGGGTGGGTGGCCGCCATCGAGTGAGGACTTCGAGACTCCGGCTTCATCAAAATTCTCGCCCTGCTCCACTCGACACCTTGGATGCCCGGCGTTGGGGCCCCGGCGGCACAGCACGATACGGCTATGGCATGCCATTCCATTCCAGCGTCAAGTCCGTGCGAGGCGAGGTGTTGGTGTTGCCTTGGCCCCTTCGCCGCATCGGGTCTGTCCAGACGCCAGTCACTACAGGTGGAGAATCCGCAATCGAGGGACGTCGTCAATGGTAAAGCAATTTTCTCTCTGACCATCTTGCACAGATCCCTGTGCGTGGATCGACGGCGCCTTGCCTTTGGTCAGGCAGATTCGACGCCCAGAAGGTCGAGAGTCTCATTCGGAAAATCTGTCTCGAACAAAAAGAACCGAATTGTTCCATTTTTAAACTCGAGTACTTTCTTGACTTCCGTCGAAGGACTAAAGTCGTCTCAAAGTAAATGTTAGTTACCCGCCAGCATCTCGTCAGTATCGGTCCATGGCTTCGAGAGTATGCAAACGTCCGTCGTGTCCGTGAAGAACTGCACTCGTCCTCCTCTGATAACAGACTGATGCGACTTCAGCCTCCGCAGGACGCTCCAACTTCCTCTCGTCCAGCCTCGTCCTTGGCGCCGAGCAGAGATGCCGGATGTACTTCTCCCGAATTGTTTCACTTCACACCTCACTTTACACTTCCGATTACACTTCAAATTTGTGGGACAGGAATTTTTATTTTTTGTTTTTTAGGTTGTTCTTCTGCAATCATGTTAGCTATTTGGACCTCAACACATCAAGCCATTTACTTCACTCCTCCCCCACCGTCGTAGTGGGCTTCGAAATTCCGACGCTTTATCCTTTCTACGGAGAGAAGGAGAGAATTCTGTTAGGCCACAGAGCTCTTTGCAGATGATGCCAGAGCGCGGTGCTCTTTGTGCCGGGAGAACCCCGGGACGAAGAGCACGGCGCTCTGGCAGCTCGCAGCATCTATTTGGTGGTAGCAGAGGAAGAGCAAAAAAGAGCAATGTGGCGGCCTTTGCAGCCCCGGCGAGAGGTTTCCACCGCGGGCTGTGTTGAGAGGGTCAGGACTGTTCGGAACTTAACCCTGAGGCGACGTGTCGATGTTGATTTATGATGATCAATGATTAATTTCGGATTCCGAAGTTGTGATATGATTTGGCCAGGGGTCGCCAAAGACGACGGGGTGCGGGTGCCTGGCCTGCGGTCACGAACGAGGGCCGAGAGATCCGCGCGCCCTGCAGCGTGTTATTAACGAGTTTGCATTGGCATGGGATACGCTTTTAATTGGGCAAATAGAATTCCTATTGGGAGTTGAGAGTTTCGACTCCCACCTCGCTAACGACCATTTGCCTCCGTGTGATCCTGTTGTCGCTGGCCAAAGGCTCGTGCTCCGTGCTCTGCTCCTTTGGCCGCCGGTGTGGGTTCCGGCGACAATCCCGAAGCCCGTAGCCCACTCCAGCTGCGGCCCGATCAGTCGGAGGCGAACCCGCGCCATTCACTGCCAAGCCGAGGCGAGTGAATGAGGCGAATTTGTATTCATTGTTGGTAATTGTCCCACACTCACACAGGCACACACGGCACATCCAGTCACACACTAGAGCACACACGCACACGAACACGCTGTCGGCACCTCGGTCGGGCCGTCGTCCTTGGGACCGCGTCCGACCACCGCAAACAACGGCCTCCTCCAAGACCGAGGCGCACGCGGGGCTTCGTGCGGCAGCGTTGCCAACTATTCGGAAACGGCTTCATTTACATGTGCGTCTGACATGTGGTCGGGGAGAGGGAGGCGTAGACGGAGACGGAGACGGTGGCGAGAGAGGGGGCGCTACCCAGGACGGAGCGTGCGTTCGGGCCGCATTTCTAGTCGTCCTGGGACACGGCCGGCTCGCGTTGCCAGACGAGGCGAGCACCGGAAACCGGATGCATTGCTAGCCACACATCCGGTCAATTCTTTGCGGTGACCGAAGCCGCCGAAGCCACTTCGGCCGCCTGCACGGGATCGCGTGTGCCTCGCTGTGTGTCGGCCTCCGAGGACGCTGGGGTGCGGCCGCCGCCTCATGAATAATTCAAAGGTGCGCGTCCTTTCGGGCGGGGGCTGTGAGAAGGCAACTTGTAATTTTTGAATTCTGCATTTTCGCATCGATTGCGATTGTGATTGTGATTATGAATCCCGCTCCCCGCCACGCCAGTTCCCCCCACCTCAACCCCCACCTCACGGCGTTTTATTGTCAAGCGACAAAGGACGAACTTCGGCATGAATGTGGAAAACATGCAAATGCGATGGGGAGGGCGGCGGCGCCATGGAGAGGGGCCAGGGCGAGGACGTCCTTTGGCATCCCGGCACACGGCACGAGCGGCCGGACTCGCACGGAGCGGATGCGCCTCGGCCGTCGCCTCACAGGACCAAATCGAGAGCGGTCCGGAGGTCCATGCGGGCGAAGTGGCCCAAATCGACGCGAGCCCAGGCGACTGCACTCGGAATGGGGGTCACAAGGGCTTTATTTCAAGCTCACCAGCCCTTCCGGAGCTCCAGGACGAAGGGAAGGTCTGAGGTCTTCTGAGCTGACACGAGCCTGGGAGGTGGGAGCATTGAGCATTGCAAAGTTCCTCAGTTGGATTGGTGAAAGGCGAAGTTGTGGGCACGGTGGGTGAAATTGGACTAGTTGAGCAGGGTCCTTGCGATTCCTCAGGCGTCTGTGCATCAAAGGGCGACCTGAAGTGGCTCCTCCGGTGGAGTCCGGTGCCAGGTGTCAGCGGCCAACTGTTGCGCACAAACTCACAGGCAGCCGACAGACAGGCCGACGGACGGATGCCCTCATTTGCATGCCGAGAAGTGGGCCGAGCCGAGCGTGGCGAAGACCGTGAACGGACACAGGTAGAACCGAGAGACGGGAGGTGGCGGGACGAGGGCAGCGCTCTCGCCCTCTCGTTGCCATGGCCGCGACTGGTGACCGCGGGCCAATTATTTGAAACAGATTCCTCTCGTGGCTGTTTGCCAGCCGCCGACTCCCGCACGCACGCACACTCAGCAGCTGGACCACGGCCAGACGCACAGAGAGAAGCAGAGACAGGGGTCGGGGAGGCCGGTGGATGACGGCATAATTGGCTTGGAGAAGGCAGGCAGACGTCAAGGCGTGTCGGGGCGCTTCGACGACCTTCAATGGAGACAAAGCGTGGCCCACGGGAAGAGGGGAAGCGGGCCAGGGAAGGCGGGCTGATTGTGCGATTGCGAGATACGGACTAATTTTAATAATCCACGAATTTCGCGCTGATCCGAACGCGAAATTAATTCGCGCCTTGGATCAACAACGAGGAGATGCATTCACGACTACATCGGATCACAAGCTCAAACACCCAGCCACACTCACAGACGCAGTCGCCCATGCTGCTGCTTGCGATAACAAACTGAGCGCGTGTTCGCGCTGAGCTGAATAATATTTCATCTAGCGCTTCAGCAACACAGCAGCAACAACAACGCCAGAAACAGCAACTTCAGCCGCATCGACAACAACGTCGAGAGGAAAATTACCACTTTATCTTGCATCAGGCACTCCACACACTCCGGTCCCGAGGTGGCGCCCACCCAACCCCCACACACTCGTCCTACACTCGCCCAACACTCAGCAGAATCCTCGAATTTCGCCTTATTTCCCGCGTCTGGCGCTTAATCGAGACGTCGTTGTGGGGACCCTGCCGAACCCGTGGTCGTCCGCGTTGTTGTCATTGTCGGACACACAATTCCCACGTCGTCAGTCAGTCGATACGACGCAAAACGACGTCGGCGCGGAGCAATTCGAATGGGGGCCTGGAGCCGCCGACGCGACCGGCCGAGGACGACTGGTCAAGGGGGAGACGGCAGTCGAGCCAAACTCCTCAGCATCCCGACCTTGGAAGGATCCCTGGGCCTCCTGGGCTCGTCCGGGAAGGGAGGTGGGAGAGGTCGATTCGAGAAATATCGCCCGCCTGCAAATATCCCGAGGACAATGCAAACAGGATGCGTCGGCTGGCGGCTGCTCGGCGCTGTGTCGTGCGGCGAGGGCGAAGATGTATTTGCATTTTATTTATTTTTCCGTATATTTTTCTTCCCCAACACCCAACCCTCAACCGCCATCTCCCTTCCTCTCTCTCGCTGCCGCTACTTAAAAACGGCTTTCGGGCTGAATACACGTATAGGTTGGTACATTCTGTTGGATGATGATGATGATAGGGTTGTTCTTGTTATTGCTCCTCTTGTTATTGTTGTTGTTGTATTATTTATCAATGCAAATTCTGCATTTAAACATGCCGTGTATCGCGCGGCGAGGAGGAAGGGGTGGAGGATAGGGTTGAGGAAGCCGTTGCCGCGTGACAAACGATGGCAGCAGCAGCGGCCACAAAGGAGCGAAATGTTAGCACACACACACCCACACGCTTTCGTCCACAGAGACAGAAGCACACACCCACACACACACACACACACGCAGACGTGTGCTCGTGCACAGAAGCACCGGGACACAGATACAATGCATTCGATTACGCCTTCAGATGCGACTCAAAGCCAATATTTACGATAATTTGATGTAAAAAATAAGGAATAAAAATATCAATAAACCCACAGAAATTATATGTGACGCCGGGCTCTGCGAGGATTTGTGTCTTTGTGTGTATGTGCACGAGTATTTGTGCGCGTGTGTGAGCAGGGCGCGAACCATTTTATTCATGGCGCTGAAAGGCGCCCCTCAGCGGGGGGCGGACGCTCGTCCCCAGGGTCCTCTGGTCCTTTGTGCCAGGCTCCGGGCAATTCACGCCTTTGCTCCGAGGCCTTCCTGTATTGAGACGTCGTCGTCTTCGCCTTCGTCGCCCCCATTCACACATCCCCAGCGACGATATCAACATCAACAACAACAACAACAACATAAAGATAACAACAAACCCAACAACTCAAGCACTCACTCACTGACAATTGGCAATAAAATGAAAACACGAAGGAACGCATTTTTCATTTTTCATAAATTTAATTTCGAATTCACCACCCGGCACGGCCACCACCCACCACTCAAACGATGCCCACGTCCCGCACCCCACCCCCCAGTCGTCAACAACCACCCCACTCCCCCTGCTCCCTCTATCTCTCTCGTTCCCGCGCTCTCGTTGAAGAGACTTTTATGCTCGCATTTGCATTTCTTTCATTGCACGCGTGTTTGTCTTCCATTCCCTGCGCCCTGTATTTGTCTCTGGCGTCCACAGTCGTTGTCGTTTTTGTTGCTCTTGTTTCAGTTCTTTTTGTGCTCCTGTTTTGCTCCTCTGTCCTCGCCTTTGTTTACTCTGCTCTCCTCTTCCCCGCTCTGGCCCGTCCAGTCCCATCCCGCCAGCCACGACGCGATTTTTATGGGCATGGCGAGCCATAGAATGGAGCGAAATCGCGTTACGGACGAATTAGAGCTCTTGCGGCGGCCGTGGTGCGTTGAGCGGGGGGTCCCGCCCTCATTCCGAGGGGCCCCGACCCAATCCGCGGCTTCCCCAGCCCGCGTATGTGTGGCCGCTTTTATAAGCCCCAGTCGCAATCGAATTAGGCATTGGTTCGTCGTTGGCAATCGAATTATTCGCCGCCCGCGACTCCGCCCAGACGAGGCCCTCACGACTGGCAACGTGGGCGGAGGTCCCGATTCCTTAATGAAGGACGACCACCGAGCGAACCGGCTCCGACAACACTCGGCCCCCTCAACTGGTCGGCCCGCCGGCTCTCGTGGGACCGCGCCCTGCGGCAGAAGCGCGGAGGGCGCGGTTCGCCCAACCCGATCACGAGCGCCGCCCGGGGCGACGGTGTGGCGCCGATCCCGGCCGCTCCCCCGGGACGTAATGACCCACATGTGTCGTTCACCCCTCGCCCCGCTCGCGCATATTTCAGTTTAATAACTTTATCACCGCCCGCAGCAGCAGCGGCAACAACAAGAACAAGAACTGCAATCACCCAGTGCCATCGTCATTACTGCAACATTACCCTCTCTCCACCTCTCTCTCTCCACCTCTCTCTCTCCACCTCTTTCTCTCCATCTCTTTTTCTCCACCTCTCCACGCCTCTTCCGTCCTCGCTCGCATGCATGTTTATGCCCGTTTTAATGGCAGCAACTTCGAACATCATCGTAAACTGCGATTTATTTCACATGCTCAGAGTTTAATATGAATTCCGCACCGCCCGAAGCCGGCCCGCCCTCGCCAAACCTCGCCACGCCACACCCCTCTCCCGACTACGCCCGCCTCAAGTCCGGCGCCGTGCCTCTGGGGTCCTCGTTGTTATCCTTGCTCTCGCTCGTGTCACTGTCCCTAATTGCGTCGAGGGTTGGGAAGCTCTGGCCAGGCAGCCGAGAGCCCGGACTTGCCGTAGCAAGTGAGGACCCGAAGTCGTTCCAGTCGAGCTGACCCGGAGGATCCCGGGTGGTCGAGGCTTCTGGCCCAGAAGTCCGGGTCCTCACGTCCGCAGCCAGCTGACCAACGGATCACCCACCGCCGTCCCTCCGCCGCTCCTCAATGCATCGCCTCTTGCATCGTGCAACGTGCTTCCACTTTCGGCCCGCGGAGCTGAGATTTAATTGTCTTGTTTTCGTCGGGTTTCTAAAATTCGTCGACCAAATTCGATTCCGACCCGGGCGAGAGTTCGCGACCAGCTCCGACCCCCCGCGCTCGGCCTGGGTCCAATTGGAGGTCGAGTCCGCCGAGAATTTGGAGCTCTAATTCGATCCACATATCACTAGCGTTGATTATCAAAACATAATGCAAAAGCACTCACTGTAACCACATAAAATATGACCTAGAGATAAGCGAGCAACGACAAAGGTCTTAAATCTTCTATTGGATTTCACAGAGGAGCCAAAAACTTAGCAACCTGATGAGTCGAAAACACAAAGTTAGGTTGAGAGGGCCCTGAAATGATATAGAAAGAAAGTTGTGTAAAGTTTCCATCTCACAATCACCATACAAAATGTGTATATAAAAACATACTAAATAATTTCATAATACAATTAGTATCAAATAATTAAGCATCATGTAAAGTAAAACTTAAACAGTGGATTAAAGTGTCTCGTGTCCTGTGGTCGATGTCGGTTCACCTGTTGAACCACCGGCTCCGGTTGACCCGTCCCCTAACTGAATTCCGAGTCATTGAATCGAATGCCTTCAGCCGCCGCCGTCCGTCGGGACCTGAGCAATGGCTGTGGGTCGTTGACCGGGTTCGGCCTGGTAATTAAATGTTCCGCAAACGAGGTCACCAAATATTTGCCCATCCTCACACCTTGGCCGAGAGACTCCGCACGCCTCGCACTCCTCCCCTCGGCAACCAACCGATCTCGATGGCGCGGCGCGCCATCTGGGCCACCGGGGGCGGTGGCGAGGTTGGGTCGAGGCGAGGCGATACGAGAATTATTCAACTCTCCCGCGAGTCAGCTCCTCGAGCACATGCGGCTCCCTCCGACCCTCCGACCCTCGGACTCACAAGCGCTCACCAGGCCAGGCCAGTTTATCTTCTAGCACGTCGCAAATCCTTCGCTCGCTCACCTCACTCAGTGACTTCCGCGTGATTTAGAGGAGCGCCGACAGCTCACAGCGCCTCGCCCCGACCGCCACCACCTCGGGCACCTCGTCTGTTGATATAATTTACCGAAAAGCACATCTCGAAATCTCCGAATGAGTGTCTCAGGCTGCCTTAGTGATGCGTCCCAGTCATCGCCGCGCCCCGTCGCACCACGTCGCTCCCACCCAGCTGCGTCTTGGCTCGTGTCCTAGTTCACCCGGCTCCCTTCAGCGCTCCACACCACCCCGCACCACATCACTCCATTCGACGAGCACGCCACACACTCGCCCCGCCGTCTTGAGGCGCGCTCACATGATGCATGGCGCCGCTCGCAGCAAATCCCCGGCTCCGGGAGGGGCGCGTGTGGCCCGGCACTTGTGAATTGCACGTGACACAAATAGGTAATTACACTGCGGGTCGCTCCAGCCACCACTCCACCGACACCCACACCCGCACCGGCACCCGCACAGACACCGAAACCGACACCATCGCCCGCCCCACCTCCCCGCACCCCTCCACACCTGGCGGCTTGACTCCGCCCGACATCAACGCGTTGTTTGATAAACTTGTCAGGGCGCCCCTGGCACTGGGTTAAGCAGCCGAATATCGCAGATTTATATAATGGAATTTCAATAATCTTCCGGACGACTTGGATCGCAGTTCGGCGATGCCACCCGCCACTTGGCCCCGAGCCACCTTTAGCGCCCAGGCCCCCTGTGGTCGCACCCCTGGCAGTGGAGAAGACACCGACGCAGGCTTACCGGGAGCCTCGTCCTGGCTTCGTCTGTGCGTGAGCCGGAACCCCCTTTGCCCGAGACAAAGGAACCCTTTCCCGACCGCCTGCAGACTCCGCCGCCGTGCCATAAATCAGTGAAGGCCTGCGATTCCTCTTGCGCCGTCCCTGGCCCAGTCCCCGGTCTCCGGTGGGGCGCCAACAGCTCGCTCTGCGAAGGCACAACCAGCAGGGCCGTAAATTGATTCCAGCCGATGATTTAGCAGAAGCAGCACATGACGTCGCACCGTGCGAAGCTTTCCAATTACTCGGTTCCTTCGGAGCCTACGACCGCCTCCTCCTCAACCTCCAGATCCACCTCCCCGTTGTGTGGAATGCATGGGCCCGAAGTCGATCTCGCCCGGCGAACGACATGAATCACCGGCCGCCTCCCGAAGACAAGTGGGTGGGGGCAAGAGCGAGTGGCTTCCGGCGTTGTTCCTTCGAGACGGAAGGAAAGTGCGAAGACGAAGGAAGGCTGGAGTGGCTCCGGCCAGAGACTGTGACACGTTTGGTAATCCCGATCGAGCAGTCGACCCTCCAGAGTCACCGAAAGAACCGACTGGGCCGGGGACCCGCCTACGCTCTTAAGAACTCCAGTCCAAAAGGCATCAGGCATCAGCCTAAGTGATTACCACGAGTGGACCGTGTTTAGTTCTCACGGCCGGGACGTGCCTGCCGTCGGAACTGCGCGAGATGGATCTCGTTCATCCTCTCAGTGCTCGCGATTTTTATTGTCCCCGGCCAGCCTCGTGGGGTCGCCAGGTCGCGTCTTCCAATCGACTGCTGTCCGCTCAATCGGCGGCTCCTGGACGCTCTGGTACTTGGTCTGGGCCACGTCCCACGTCCACTCGAGCGTAATCGGGTCAGACGCAACAATGGAACCTCCGGGCTCCGACCACGGGCACGGGAGCGAACAAGGACGTGGATTCCCGAACAGAGGAAAGTCGTTAGCTCCGCAGCCTTGCGTTGGCCCAAGCCCGAGGAAGTCCCAATCGCACCCCGTCCCCTCCATCCGCCATTGTCCCCGTCGAAAATGTCGTGGAGGGGAAGCGAGAGCGAGCGGTGCGTCTTCCGCATGACTTTGACAACTCGGGACAATTCCGAAATAAATGATTTCGGGAGTCGCCGCCACTCGCCGTCCGCGCGGACCGTGGATGGGGCCGGGCTCCGATGGACGCGGACGCGGACGCGGACGTGAGGTGCATGGAGTGCGTCCGCGTGCATGGGGAGTGCGTGTGTGAGCGTTCGTTCATTCGTTCGGGCGGCTAAAAACTCTTCGTCGTCGTGGCCAAAGCGGAGCGCGGTCGTCTAGTCGACATCAAAGCACACAGTGATTGGGACCCGTTTGTGTCTGTGGGTGTGTGCGCGAGTGGCTTTGCTCAGGGCGAATTGTTTTAAATTAGTTAAGTCGCATGAAATTGATAAACTTCTGTTCGTTTGTCCTTTGAGGCCCCGGACGCAGTCGCTCCAACCGCTGCTTGGGCGTGTTCATCGAGAATTCCATCAAACCCACGGAGACGATGACTTCATGAGGACTACCTCAAAATGAGCTCGACCCAGTTCACCCAGAGCACTCGCCTCGACCCATCTTGGCGGCGCGAGGATGGCCAATGACTTGTCCCGCACCCAAGACCCATAAGAAAACACTTTACGTTTTTGTATACATTTATATTTAAACGCCCGAAGCCCTCAAGCGACCACAGGACTCGGATTTGCTCAGGAGCGCTGGTCGTGCCCCTCCGCCCACCTCGCGGGCTGGACTCTAAAGAATGCTTACAACGATATATAGATTGGTATATGAATATAAATGCTCTCTTTGGATTTGGATTTACACTTACGAATCATTGCACATAATTGGATAATTGGAAGTATGGACTTGCGCTTGACCTAAGGTACGTATGGACACAAATTTTGCTACAATTACGATATAATACTTGTTTATAAACTCTAATAGACATGCATAGACACTTGTATGTATATCTGGAGGCTGGCTAGATAGATTGGATAGACGTTGCCCTCGCGGAGGGGACCCTCGGCGAAGGGCGTGAAATACGAAATACGAGTAGATGATGTTAGCTAATGGAAACCGACTCCGACTGGTATCAATCGCCCCTTGCAACGGTGTAACAGCGGCTCAGGCAAGGTCAACTGTTCCCACCCAATGCAGCGAACAGCGCTGTTGTCTTTGTACAGCTGTAGAAACATCGCAACAGTCGGCCACACTGCTAATGGAGCTGCAGAGACCGGCACGTCTGCTACACACACAGGTTCCACAATACAATCCACCCCATCCACCTGGTGCTGGGGCGCACTCCGCCTTTATCAAATGCACAAACCACCCGGCGCCTGCGGCCCTGGTCCTAGTTGGAAGCCGGCTGCGGGCTGGGGCGCACGCCGGCTCCGACGGCCACGTCCTGCAGCGGCACCCACTGGGCCGTGGCGCTCTTGGAGCGGAACATCTCCTCGAAGAAGGCCCGCTCGTCGGCGCGCACGTCCGGCGAGTTTCCCACGACGGCGCGGCCGAGGACCTCGCTGGAACCTGCGGAGGAAATCGTGCGATTAGGCAATGGCCGTGTTGACTGTATTGGTTGTAATCCCCACCGAGCAGGCCGTCGTGGACGACGGTGAACTCGAGCAGGCAGTTGCGCAGCGTGTCCTTGGAGACGTCGAAGGTCAGCGCCTCGTTGTACACGGGGTTCACCGTGTTGCGCGCGACGCCCGTCTTCCGCTTCTTGATCTTCTTGCCGCCGCTGAGCAGGGCCACCTTGACGAAGGGGTCCGAGGAGTTGCGCGAGTCGTCGACGACCCGCAGGTTGCGCGCCTTGATCAGCACCACCGTGAGTCGCTCGGCCGACGGCAGGAAGGACAGCGAGACCATGATGTCGCCCAGGTCCACCTTCATGTCCTGCAAGAACACAAATATTATTTCAACATTTTCGACATTGAGGAGGATGGAGTTCACGGACCTGCTCGGCGCAGCAGCCCAGCGGGGTCCAGAGCTTGAGCTTCTCGGACAGGTCCAGGTTGGCCAGCGGGATCTGGACGCCCCCGATGCAGACGTGGCGCGAGTAGGCGTCGAAGTCGTACAGTAGGATCTCGATGGTGCGCTTCTCGATGACCGCCGCGCTCTCCTCGAACACGAAGTCCTCGTCGAAGACTGCAGAGATTGAAATATAGAAATCTAACCAAAGACCGTTGGTCGGACTCACCTGGGTTGAGGGTCTTCTTGTGGATCCGGGTTTGCCAGAAGTTCTTCTTCTCGGGGAGGAGGCGCACCTTGGCGTAGGGGTCGGCCGTGCCGCTGAAGTCGCGAGGCTGCAGGTTCTGGGCCTGAAAGTGGATGGCGAGAAGCTGTCAGGACCAGAGACAAGGGGGAGAAGGACTCGCGCTCACCTCTATGAGGCGCACGGAGAGGATGCCGGCGGCCGGGTCGTACAGGATGCCCACGTGGATGTTGCCGCGGACGTCGTCGCTGCCCTCGGGCGAGGTTGCCTTCTGCAGAGAGTTCTGAAAAGGGAGGACGAAAAGTTAGCGTCAATCACAAGAACCCCGAGTCTGCTCGTTGGCCTTACGCTCTTGTACAAGGACATGTCGATCTTGGCCAGGTCCAGCTTCGCGTTCATCGACGAGACCTTGGGGCGGGAGGGCGTCACGCCCAGGACGACGTGCTTCTCGGAGCGCGCCAACGGCACGGAGCTCGTGGACGTCATCGACAGGGTGTTGGACTTGAGGCTGCCGGTGGGCGAGGTGGGGGTCGGGGGCGGCGACTCCTCCGCCGAGGTGGAGACCTGCTGCTGCACCGTCTTCGGCGGCACCCAGAAGGCGGGGTCGTCGGTGTTGATCGAGGTGGGGCTGGCGTTGCCTCTGCCCACCGAGCGCGAGCACTCGCTGACGTTGTCCACGTTGTAGCCGGCCGCGCCCGCCACCAGGGCCTCGCGGTTCTGCTCGGCCTCCTCGGACTCGGTGGCCGACTCCAGGAGTGTCTTCTCGAACCAGTTCAGGCGGTACTTCTTCGAGCAGGTCACGTAGAAGACGGCGCCCAGCACGGAGACCACCATGAAGGACACCGAGGCGTAGAGGCCCACCTGGGCCAGCGAGATGTCCTCCTCCCGAATGACGATGTCCATCGCGACCTGCGGCGGAATAAGTGCGAAAAGAATGCGGTCAGTGCTGGGCCGAGGACGGAGTAGGGAGCGACGGCGTGGACCCGGGTCAGGGAGAGGAGGCGAGGAAGCAATCGACACCTGTTGGACCAGGTGGCGAGTGGCTTCCGATTGTCAATTCTCCACCCGCCCCGCAATTAATTTCCTCGGGGGTTTCCGCTCACGCAGAGGTCTTTGCGAAGCGGATGCCGGGCACCTGTTGCCGTTGAACAGCGACAGGGCGACGACAGCCCAATTGAGGCACCTTCAGGAAGACCTACGGACGGTTCTCTGGCGCGGCCGAAAGGTACGCACCAACCGATCGACTGAATTCCACGAATCCGGCCCACTGTGCGATGTCGTACGCGCCGCTGGGGTTGTCAGATAAACGGCTCCCCATTAATATTTCAGTTCCCGCGGAGCTCGTAAGCCCGCGTGTGTGCGTGCGTGCGTGTGTATACGAGTCTTCAGACACGCCTGTGTGCGTGAGCGCGGCCGTGCGTGTGTGTGTGTACCTGTTGCATGTCGGCCGCTGTAAGTCCGTAGTCGAGATAAGAAAATCAATGCCATAAAACACGGCGACGTGTTGAGCTTTCGGTGTCAGCATTGTTGTTCTTGCTGTTGGCGTGGTAGTTGTTGTTGTTGTTGTTGCTGTTGCTATTTTCTTGTGGTTGTCGTTGTTTTCTTGTTGCTGTTGCTTCTCCTTTCCTTGTTGTTGTTGTTGCTGATGTTCTGAAGCCCATCTGCCAACAGACCTCGCGGCAGTCCGTTCCCGAGAAGAGTAAACAACGTGCGCAGCATCTGATGGAAACAAGCTCCCTTCCACCCCAGTGCCTCGTCCTAGTTCGGGCCGAGTGCTCGGGTCGTGAGCTCGAGGGCAGACTGTGGTTGGCTCGCGAGCGACCGGAGCAAAATTATTCGCCGCCCCGCAGCCGATTCAAATTTGTTTACATGCCACGACCCCCTCTGCCCTGCCCGCGCCGCCGCCGCTACGACGTTCCGAAATTAACTTTCCAATCGATGAATTTGCGTCGTGGTTCGCGACGAGAGTAATCGCTGCTGACGGACGGCCCTTCGGCGAGGTCGCGAGGGGGGGATGCGCGAGGAGCAGCGTCTTAAAGCATGGAGTTCCTAGAACCGAGTTGTAACAATCGCCCCGTTCGTTCGAGCTTCCCGATGTGCCACGTAGCAGCGACATCGAGGAATCCCAACGAGAGAGGGTTCCTACAGGTGGACGGGAGTCGGCCGTCCCTCGCCCTTCCTCAGGCACAGTCTACGTCGCCGTCTGCCGGGACAGTTGACTGTGCCCGAGTGGAAAGGCAAACAAAGGCGCGTGGCTCAACCTCGCCCGGCACGGACAACGAATGCCAGACGGCCAACGAGCCACTCGACAGCCCCGGTCGCGCTTCCTCTCACGGGCGAGGGCTGGGGCGAGTGTCCACGAGGAGACGGAAACGCGCAATAAATGTCTGGACAACTCTTCAGCGCCGACAAGAGCCAACAATGAGGAGAAATTCTCAGCAGATGGACTTTCAGGCGTTGTTCAAGCAACGAGAAGGATCTCTGGTCTCCTCCACATGTGGAGACCAGAGACGACGACGCCACTCGGACCACGCCCTCTTCCAGGGTCGGAGCTTCCTTCTTTCCGCTGAGCAACCACTCCCGAGCCCATCTATCGTCCACGGCTCGCCACCGGAGCCGCCTGGCAGAATGAAATCCTCCGACGACGAGTCTGCCCAGGCGAAGTCCCCCAAGAACCTGACTCCAAAAACCCCGAACTCACCTCAGGTAAGGCTCCCAATCACCGTTAATGAACGCAATATGTTAGTTTCGCGAAACGACGTCCGACGTGTCCTTTTGATGCTGGCCAGCAAACGCTGCGATTCTCCACTCGATGGGTTTCACCACAATAACAGAAGGTCTTCTTCGATGGTGGTCCTGGCGTCCGGTCCGGTCCGAGGTGTTTTCAGCTGCGAGGTAAAAGTTTCACTGGCCGTCTGCAAAGTTTACACACATTCCTTCGCCTGTCGGTATCCGAGGGCACGTCTCGTGGTACCGTGTCGAGGACCAACCGCGACGCTCGGCGTCATGGCCCGACTCCGACTCCGTAGGCCGGGTCGGTGGTGGCCGGGCCACGGTGCGCGCCGCTGGAAGCGCCGAGCAACAGCTGTCGGCACTCGGTACGTGTTGCCACAAACGCGGCAAAAGCGCGGGCCGCTCGAGCTTTCGAGGCGTTGCCAGACTCGAGGCATGGCGGTTGTCACTCGATTGCGATAAATCGCTGGGTCCTGCTGCCCGTCCGTCGGTCTCTCTGCCGGTCTGTCTGCCTGCCTGTGTGGATCGGCGTTTCGGCAACGAACGAACGTCACGGACATCGCTCTTGGGAGTTCGCGCTCTGCGGTTAACCTAGCCGAGGAGCAGTAAAACCTTAATCAACGGCCATTCATCACCCGGAGCGAGCTGCAAGTCATTCCAGGGATAGCCTCCGCCCGCTTATCAGCCGGATGCCGAAATAGGCGGTTGGTTGTTTACTGTTTCGCCGAAAGAACAAAGCCAACGTCATATCGCGGAGATACGGGAGCATTTAATGGCTTGGAAAGAACCTTGACTTCTAATTAGTATGACGATACGTAAAGTCCTCTCTTCGAGCAAATTAAGCGAGGAAAATTAATTGGGAATGCTCTTTAGCATCCTCCTACTTCAGCTGCATCCGAGGGACGAGTCGAGTCCTGGTTGTAATGCAATTAATCATTCTTACTTTTTGAAACGACAAAGGAATGCATTTGCTTGCACGGGATTCCATACGATTAGTGATAAGTATTTTCGATAAGTTGATTTACTAAGCATTGCATCGACAAACAACTTGCCTGCGTTATGTGAGCTTGTTATCAACAACAACAATTTTCACTTACAGTTTCGATCGCCGATGCACTGCTTATCAATCCGTACGATAGTGATTATGATAAGTAATTATCATCTTTACCCCAATCCCCCACCGCAATATAGGAAGTATAAATTCCACTTCTATGGCGAGTCTCCCGATGGCCGCTACACGGCTGAGAGAGCGGTCGGAATCCCGGTCAAGTGCTGAGATCTTGCGATGCGGTTGAGACAACCCGACTCTGGCTCTCGAATTTCTTGACGCCCATGCCCAGAGCACCAGACCCAGACGTGTTGCGTAGACCGCAGCAGCACGTGTGACGCTCGTAATTGGTTACGTATCGCAAGTGAGAGCATGCGACACGGTGCTTCCAGCACTCGGCGAAATGGGAGCGTGGAGCAGAGCCGACGTTCGCTCGTCTTTATTTACATTCTCTGCGTCGGAAATAGAAAAACAGTTTTGCCCTCAGTGCCCAGGGCGGCGGGGTTTCGAGTCCCAGAACGTAGTACAGCCGAAACGTAGAAAAACCGAATCTCGGAAATAACAACTTTGGTTATGGGATTCAATAACTAAATCGAGATTGTGGATTTCATCAGCGCATCATATCAATCAAGCAAAGATTAGTGCACGAGACCAGGGCTACAAAACTCGGCATCCAGATCAATGAAGCCACCTTAAGGGTCCACAGCTCAAGCCAGTATCTGTTCCCATATGAACAGGAAATATCTTCGCAAAACCGCCGCCCACGGAAGCGCGATTTCGCATATTCGGTTTCACCCAACCCACCGAAAGGGGATCGACGAGGGCAGGCAGTGGATCAGTTCCTTATCTAACCGGATTTGCGTGCGTCTCAGTTTTCGTACACAAATCGTGTTTACCTCCACGCCTCCCAGAGACTTGCGTCAACCGCAAAAACAAGTGCGCAAGTGCGTCTGCTCTGGGTCTGGATCTAGGTCTGGGGAAAAACCTTCCTCCCGAAATCCACTCCCCATTCTCGGCCCTCGACTTTACCCCCGGCCCAGTACTTGTCAATGCTGAACCACTTTTCGTCTGACGCAACTGGAGCGCGATCGGGGAGTCAGCCGCAGAGAGAACCCGCAGGTCAACTATTGTCACTCGGGAGCCGTAGCAGCAGAGCATTGGGTTTCAAGCAAGAACTTGCAGATTTCAATAGCCTCTGGTTGAGAGGTTGGATCTCTAGTTATCTCCGTTGTTGCCTTTATCAACTGACACTCGCAGCGCGGCGAGATCTGCGTATTATTTTTAGACAGTTCTTATAAATACACAGAGATCTTTATTGACGATCATTCTAGTTGTATGGGAGTGGTCTAGAAAGTGTTTTTTTATCAGTGCCTCGATGATGACCTTCGTGCGCTAGCGATGGTCTCCTCCCTGCCTACCGCCGCGTCGTTTGGACTCGGTTTCCAATCTGGGCGGGGATCCTACATTGACGGTGCCTACAGACCGATGACGAAACCGCAAACGATGCCGAAGGCAGCCCTGCGAGCCCAAGGCCCATTCAGTAGATTGGTGAGGAGAACCTTCACTAACCTAGCCCAACGCCGATGACTTCAGATCGGCTTCAGATCGGGTCGCTTCGGATCAGACTCATCGGCTGCTGTCAAACCCCCGCTCTTCAATCGGAGTCGTAGTTGAAGTCGTATTCGGAGCCATTGCCGTCGCCGAGAGCAGCCGTCAGATGCTGGCTGATAGGGCTGTGTAGATGCTCGCCCGATCGGTTGCTTTATAAATCGATGCTCGCTCGGCAGCCGTCAGTCATTCGAAGTCGCCGAGCAGTGCCACAGCCAAAACCACAACTGATTAGTCGAAGCGAGAACAGAGCGAAGCGACTGCAACGACTTGCTTTATAAGTGAAGTGCGATTTCGCGACGAGTTCCGCTCCATTTGGCGGCAGGTACGCGACCCCCTCACTTGCGAGATACAGAGACGTGCTCCCGAGGAAAAGTGAAAGTGTGTCCTTGGCCGAGGTGACGATGACGACCTCCATCAGCAGCCTCCTGCAGGCCCTGCGCATCGTGCCGCCCCAAGCCAAACCGCCGCCCCACAAGGTCTTCCCGGCCCGGGCCCCCGCGGGCGTCCTTCCGAGCGGCCTGCCCGAGATCTCGCTGGACGAGGTGGCCCAGCACGACAGCTACCAGGACTGCTGGATCGTCGTCTACGACCGCGTCTACGACGTCACCCGCTTCCTGCGCTCGCACCCGGGCGGTCTGGACGTCATCGTGGACCACGCCGGCCGCGACGCCACGCTGGCCTTCCACGGCACCGGCCACTCGCAGGACGCGATCGAGGAGATGCGCGACTTCCTGATCGGCGAGCTGCCGCCGAAGCAGCGCATCTTCCGCACCCCGAACGGCAGCGGCTCCGTCCTCTCGATGGGCATCCCGGACTAGACCCAGAGTGCGCGCGGCAGTCAGCACCGGACAGGGACCGGGACCGGGCCCGGACTCACACAAGCCGGACTCGGCGCCCGGTCGCGCTAGTTTAGGGTATAGGGAATTCCGTGACGGCGCGAGCTGAGCGGGCGCGCGGTCAGTGCCCGCCGCTGGCCACTGGCCCCCGCGGTTCACGGGGCCAGAGGCGGCCGAAGCCGATCCGCCGACTCAGTGCATTCCAAATCCACGACGCAATTACTCGCCGCTGATAGTGGCCGCTACCCCTGCCCCTGCCCCTGCCCCACTCCGATCGACAGTCTGGGCTCCGCCGACGGGAGCTGTCGCAGTGACGCCTCGGCCGACACAGAGCAGCGCACAATTAATCGCGTATGAGTTGAACTGCGAGAAGCAGTCATGACCCGGAGCACGAGCACATAACAATTGAGTTAATGCTGCGATCGGCGGTCGGCCGACACGAGCCGAGCGGCAGACAAAAGCAGGACGGGACGATGGGGGAGCAGGAGCCGACGGCCCCTGCGCAGTACGCACCGCACTTCCGCCGCCGTCACCACATGCACACCGCCGTAGCCGCTTCCGTCTCCGCATTCATGCCCCGTGCACCCCTGCACTCCACCTGTAGCAACGACAATTCGATCCAATGCGATCCGATTGATCACGATTATGGCACGAGCCGTGTGTCGTCTCAGTGTAATATAATCGTACTTTATTCTTGGTATAGATTTAGTTCGTAATGCATTGCTTCTTGAAATAAAATATCACTTAACAAATAAATTTGTTCTTCTTGACTAGATCGTAGTTGCCACGCCTTAACCGCCCACTATCGACTCCTGCTTTGCCCCTACTCCGCCTAGCTGCTGCTGGGGGGCTCGTGCGGACCCTGCAGCAGGGCCTGCAGCTTGGCGGCCGCGGGGAAGGAGCCCAGGTCGAGGGGCGCGGCGCCGGTGGTGCTCTGGATGTAGGCCAACAGTCTGCGAGGGAGGGTAGGAGGAGATTAATCCTGAATTCTAGAGGGAGGAGATGGACGACTCACCTTCTCAGTTCCTCCAAGGCGTTCTGCTGCATCAGGATGTAGTTCTTGGCCAGCAGGAGCGTCGCGATCTTGGACAGCTTCCGCACCGAGGGCGAGTGTGCGTAGGGAATCACGCTGCGCAGCTCGTCCAGGGCGTCGTTCAGATCGTGCATGCGCCGGCGCTCCCTGAAAGATCGTCCGCATTAGCACCCGATCTGGTCTCTCCTTCGACCCTCCTCCACTCACCTGGCATTGATGTTCAGCCGGACGGTTTTGCCCTGGCGGTTCTTCTGCTTGCCCCCCGCGCCCGAGCCGCCCGAGGAGCCGCCCAGGGCCACGGTCGTGGAGCCGCCGCCGCCGGAGCCCAGCAGGGGGGACGGAGACTTGTCGCCGCCGCTCGGCCCCGGCTTGTTCTCGTCCGTGGGCCCCGCCTGCTGGCCACCGAGCGGCAGGCCCTGGGCGTAGAAGCCGCCGAGACCGACCGACCCGAGTGGGGTCCGGCGACCGGGCACGCTCTGGGGCGGGCTGGCCGTGGGGCCGGGGTGGCCGGCCATCATGTTGTGTGTGGGAGGGATCGGGAGGTGGGCGTGGCCGGGCAGGGCGAAGCCGAAGGCCAAATTGTTCGGGTCCATGTCGGGGCCTACCGGGTGCTGCTGGGCGCCTCCTCGGCTGGTTGGGTCCTGGAAACAGAAAAACAACAACGTCTCAAATCACTCGAACTCGTTGGGGTTAACGCGGGAACTGTCGAGAGAAATCTGGTCTTCCACTCAGCTCCATCACTGAAGCCCACTGCACCGAGTTCTTCGTACTTTTTCCTCGCCTCGACTCAGAACCGCGAAGCAGTCCGAATGCAGTCCTCTGCAGGACAGTCAGACAGACGGACGGACGGACGGGCCAAGCTGCACGTGAACTAGGCGCCCCTGACGGCGACTAGCGCAAGCTCGCGAAAGCTCCGCGCAGGACTCCGGAGCATCGCGCGCAGATGGCGCCACTGGCCGCACGGATGACCCGAATCGCGTTCGAAACGATTGGATCGGGCTCCACGGAGCGAATCCTTCAAGGAACACACACACAAAGCACACACACTCGCACTTCCCCTGAGCGTACTTCAAATCGATGTGTCACAGAAGCAGCCTCCCAGCTCTCGCTGGCCCTCTGGCATCCCTCGTTGGAGTCGTCCTGGCTGATGGTCCTTCTCGCCTTCCTCGAGTTCCTCTGGGGTCCTTTGGGTTCGCTCGGAAATCGACGGACTGAATTTCGGAAAAAATTCCAGATATTTTTGAACAAACCGCAAACACGGAGCAAACGCGAAAAACACCGACAGCAGCCGCCGCAGCGCCAACAACTACGCGACGCAGTGTCAACAACACCGAGCGAACGAGCAAACGAGCGGCCACGACCACTATTTTGTGGTATCCTGCGACCCGACGTCGGCCGTCCTCGTCTCCTCTCGCTCACGCTCTCTCTGTCTCTCGCTCTCGACAGAAGGCAAGTGTATGTGTGTGTGCAGCACTCCAGATACACTCACATAGCCACAGGAACACTGATTTTATGTAGTGCGCTTCAGGTCCTGCTCGTACAAGAATCGTCCTTGCCGTCGCCCTCCCCCCCTCGCCTGCCGGAACCCGTGGCTGTTCGTCACTGTCGTTGTTGTTGGGACGAAATCGTTTGTGATTTCAATTTTCATTGTAACTGAATCTAATGACTTCCAGCGAATCTTCAATATAAGGGATGAATTCGGAGCGATGCTGGCGTCGAGGAGCTCTCGCGGCCTAGTGACGCAGAGATCCGAGTACCCGGATTCAGCACTCGGTGGCCGCGCTTTCCATCGCGCCATGTCACGGGATCCATCTGTGTTTTGCTTCTTTGTATATAATTAGCTTCCGTATAATTTCATGGTTGTCTTCCTGGAACGGGGCAAGAACGGCAGAGAGTTTTGCACAGGCTGCAGTTCTCGGAACTTAAGGATCAATTTGTAATTTTCCCATTTCCCGCAGTGCCGAAATTCGCAGAAACCGCTGATCATCCTTCCTCCAATGAAGCAAGCCACTTCGCTTTAATTTCATGGTCATCCACACAAATACGATGGCATTGACGAAACAACAATTACGATTCCCACGAATACAATTAATTAAAACGTTATTTGCAGTTTATGGAAACTACTTGCTTGATTAGAACCATTACTCAATAAGCCAAAAGTCGAGAATTATAATTTTTCAATTGCAAAATTTTGAATTTCTGATTTCAAATCAATACACAAAAATATAAATAATAAAAATCAAGCGCTGATTACAATTTTTTTGCTATTTTCTTTATTAAATCACAAGATGTGAATCGTTAGTTGTACCGATTACCCAGTCCAGAGCTTGTCACTAGAACACACTAATGACTACCGCACTCCATTGTGTAGTTTTGGCTCGACACTTAATGACGCCGTGCATAATAAATTTACAATTTTGATTTCTGTTTCCTGTGCACATCGGGATCGGGTCGGATCGGATCGGATTGGCCTGGACCCAGCCGGCCAGCCCAGTCGCTGGCATCGATCTGATTTAGTGTCAGATGTGCGCGTATGGCGTATGGCGAATTTAGAGATTTTCTGACATCGGTCGCCCTCGGGCCTCCCCTCGTCGATCGCACGCGAACCCTTATCCCTAGCCACCCCGAGTCCTTCCCACTGCCTGCCCGGTTCAGGCGCCAGTTCATCCCCGATGTAATTGCATCAGGATGTGTGTGCGCGCATATGTGTGTGACATGTTACTTGAATGCTACTTGGTTCCAGCCCGAATCCGGTCTAAATCACACACTCGCCGTCTGTTCCGCTCGCTCTCCCCTTCCCTCCTGCCGGTTTTAAGTTTCAGTCAAATCCTTCACCAATTCCAGGGGCCGCTCTATAATTACTCAGCAGCAACTTACGATTCCTTTGCTTTCCACACTAATGTCTGATGCGTGCACCTAAGAGTAAATCCTAGCTTTTATCAAATATATGAAATCGAATCGTATACATCGGAGTTGATGCTATCGAAGCCAACATAATAAAGCATAGGCAATTTCCTGTCTCCTGTTCAACTTATTAAAAATTTAAAAACAGTTTTGAAGAAATATTTTAAGTTAATCCCACATACTTACATACATTTTTGTTGATTTGAGCACTTTGAAAATTAAAAATTTTGGAACAAAAGTAGTGGAATCATTCAACATATAGGAAGTTTCTAAATTTATTTAATATCTTTGAATCTCCTAATAATTTCCTAATAATGGAAAAATATTAATTTTTAAAAGCAAATTAAATGTTTTCTTCGCTTTTGTTAGAATTCTAATTCAAAATATTTTAAGGAAATAGAAAAGAATAACCTAGAAGCAGATCCAGAAGCTAACAAATTAAGGAATAATTTAAAAAGTACAAAAAAATTAAGGATAAAAGAAGAGACATTAAAATGGCAATAATAGAATATTTCAAAATCATCACTAAAGGAGTCCCACTGACAAAACATATACTCGCCAAGATATTATCCTACTATATTTGTGACCATATATTTATTTTGAAATTATAAATATAAATAAAAGAGACTCCTTCGAATGTGTGAACTTTCTGAACTTCTGCGCTAGTCTTTGCCGATCACATCAATTCGCAATTTCTCACGTTATTAAGTCCGCTTAGTTGGAGACGGCTGACGACTGGTTCCTAATATGTATATAAGTGCGATGTAAGTACGCTGACCATTATTCGGCTTAGCCGTATAAATCATAGGGAACTGAATCGCGCAAGGACGAAAAGACTAGATGCACGCAGATGGGAGAAATAAGCAAGTTTGGATCGGAGATAGGACGACTGTGTGCTGAATTTGAGCATGTTTGTCGAATCCTCCACTCCCGCTCTGGCTATGCCTCGTTGCCCCGGCCAAACAAAAGAGCTGGATCTGACGGGATGCTCCGAGTCATTTTTCATGCAACGCACCATTCGACGCACTAATCGAAAGGACCCCGGGGAAAATCAATTTAATGCGTCGTCCCGAATGCCTTCCTATCAAAATAATATGAGAAATGTGTGCGAGGCGAGCGCGTGCGGCTCGCGCAGGACGAGCCGCGAAAAGGGGTTGTTTTCGCCGGCGCCCTAGGTCTGGCTCTTGGTCCGGGTCCATTCGGCCGACTGACTGACGACGACCGACGACCGACGACGCCCGACGGACGGACACCGCTGTTGTTGTGGCTGAATGTTACAAAAATCGCACAGGGCCTTCCAAACACTCGCCAGCCAGCCAGCGAGGCTTCTTCGCGTTCGCATGGGATTATTTCGTTTTCCATCAGAGCGGATTGCGATTAGAGTCCGGCCGCCGTTGTGTTGCTTTTTATTACAGCTGTTGTTGTTGTTGCTTTCCACGAGTGCCGGGGGTTGGCGGGCGCCCTGCATCCGGCGCTATCCGTCCTCAGGCGACGACGGCTGGCGGTTGGCGGAGCGTAGTCTGTGGACCGCGGACGAGGGCTGATGGATTACGCCGATGTCCGTCTCCGCTGCGAGAGTTCCTAATGGCGATGGCATTCGACTCGTCGCCCTTCGGCGCCTCGTTTTCGCCTTGCCATTGCACGCGCACGAAGGGCTCTCGCCATGGCCATGGGCAGTGGTCGTCGGCGCTCGCCAGCTTCCGCCGCGGCGATGGGACTCGAGTGAACCGAGCACAGATCCGTCTCGGCGACGCGGAGGGCCAACGGCCGACGACGTGAACTCAGGACACAATGACAAATGACCCGTCGCAGTTGTGGTGGTGTCGACTGAATCGAGCCCTGATTGAGTCCGGCCGCGTCTCACTCAGCCGCCTTCCGCTCTGCTCGGCCCTTGGCGACCGGAAGACCTTGGATCGATTCGACTGCGATTCGATGTAGTCTCAAGCACCTGCGTCCATCGCCCTGACTCGATTTCATGCGAATCCCTCGGTGATATTTATCACAGGAGATTAGCTTTTTATCGCTCGAATTTACTGATCCGTAACGACTCTAGGTGCGGAGACGTTACATACCCAAGGCGAGCCCGCGAGCCCGCGAGCCACTCCCTACTTATTGCATTAGCCTCGATGTGAAAAAAGGAAAGTCGTCGACCATTTCGCCTGGATCCCTTCCCGCTCTCTCGCACTCTCTGCCTTCAGCCCGTGGCCAGACGAAAGAGAAAGTCTTGGTCGTCCTTGCGGAAGCGAATTCCGAAAATTCGAAATTAAAAATTCCATTCCATTTCCCGGCCCAAAGGTCGGCTGGCGTCGCCAGTAAATCAAAAATGCACGAGATGCCACCCCGTCCTCCTCGCTGGCACTCGCGCGGTGAAATTAAATTCGAGCCGATTTATGGCGCGGCATCGCGGCGGGCGAGCACCCTTCCGCGTCAAATCGAACCCTTTGCGACGATCCAACCCGGCCGACCCTGCCCTGGTCCACGTCCAGGCCCACCACCACCCATCGCCGTCGGCCGCCGCCTGCGATGCCCATATTTAATTTCGTGTGCGAGCGAGGAGTCCGTCGAATTTTTATCTAATTTGCATATCTCCGCATTGCATCCGTATCGGGGCATCCACTGGTCCTGCAGCCCTCCGTCCGCCAGACGGAGGGGTTGCTCGGTGACGGCCCCGTGCGTTGCCATAGTTTCGCCTTTCATCAGCGCAATCATTCCATTCCGCGTCCTCTGCATGTCGAATGCGTTGCTCTGCGCTGCCCTCCCCACCATCTGCCTGCTTCCCTCACCCAGCCAAGCCAGCAGCCGTTGCCAACGCGGCCAGGGGGTGGCGCGGCGCGGCGCATCCCTGACCAACACCCGTCGGTTGACGACGCCGGCACGAGCGAGCCGCGCACCTCGCCGAGAAACGAGTGGTCGTCACCAGCAGCAGGAGCAGGAGCAGTGACCGCCGGCCTCGACCCCCCGAGTCGGTGACTCGCAAAGCCAGTGACAGCGATACCCTCGCCCCTTGCTGCAGTCGTCTTGGTACAGTGGTGCACGGAACCGGTCGGTCAGAAGTCGCTTCCTGATCTGGACCCACGTCGAGCGTCCCAGACCAGGGAGATTTTGAATATGTACGAACCCGAGCCATTTCCCAATACATTTCAAAGACTGCTCGTAGACCGAGGAGGAGATGAGTGGAAGAGCCGAGGCGGAATTGAAGGCGGCGTAGGAGACGGACTTGCAACAATCGGACGCTCTCGGCTCGGCGAGTTACCATCGATTCCTACTGACTGAAAGCGCCACCTTCCGCTTTGTCCAATTCGGTTAACTCGCAACCGTGAGATTGGTTTGGACAAAGGCGCAGGAGGAGCCGAGGGGGGTTGCAAAGTTGTCCGCGTATTTTCATCAAAGTCGCACGCTGCAATGGAGCTTGGCTGCAATTGAATTCCGTGCCACTTGCAATGCTCGGGTGCTCCTGCCGATTCAATCGACTCCGACCAACCCGTCGCGAACCGCCCGATCAACCCCGCCTAGAGCAGCGACAACGACGAACCACTCCGAAGCAATTATTTTGTTTCGCAAATAGTTTTCGAAATGTTGCTAATGACTTTCCTCCAATATCCTGCGAGACAGGGGAGCGCGCAAATGCGCTCCAACAGCACACAACAACAATGACATCATCTCCAAAGGCTTACGAAATTATTTGTTCCAAACTTTTAAGCGAGTTGTCGGCAAAAGCCAGCCTCTGGAGCCGGCTGGGTGGGGGCAGCGCCCTCTCCCAACGCCTCTCTGTTTGTCGGGAAGGCACAGTGGAGAAACAAAGGCAAAGTCGTCCCTCCCTCCGAGCCGACATGAGAAACAGGTGGACCAAAGCCTCGCTGCAGCACCGAAAACCTTCGTTGGTCCAAGCTCTTTGGGGATCGTGGTTGGGAGCCCACAGGGTGGCTGTGGGCCCCTCTCTTGAAGACCAAGGCCTCGGTGTCTGAAACATCGACCATTGTTGGACCAAAGTAAGCCCATGTACATTGCACAAAACTTAATGAGACCGTGGTTCCAAGCGTTCACATAGCCAGAAATTCAATTTATCATCTTTGCCGCAGAAGGGGCAACTGCCATGAAAGGGGGAAGAGGCGGCGAGCATCTGACTTGATTCGATAAGGGCTCGGTGTAATTGATGAATCTCTTCAGTTGTAAATGCTTGTCTTAGTGGTTTGAATTTCCCAGAATTCAACTTCGCTTCCCCGTTCCAGCAACCAACGACCGACCGGCGCCGACACTGTGACTTCGAACACCACTAAAGCTCGCCCTGCCTGACTGCAAACCACCAGGTTCGGCTCTCCTCCACATGCAGCATTAGTGTATAGTATAATCCTTTCTTAAGGCACCTCCCAAGCCAAACGAAGGACGGCGAGTCCGGTGGAAATTCGATTTGAATCGAGTCAGTCGTTTTTTCCATGCGTTACTAGGTTGGAGAAGCCGTTATTTGGGAACTTCCCACACAGCCATGACCCGGGCTACGCACGAAGCATCCCGCTCACTGGGGTCTGGCTTTCTAGACTCAGTGCTTCAATATTTTTCACATGTTCCCATATGTTCACCTAATACGTCTAAGCTCCCGCCCTCTTCCGCCTCCAATTGGTTCCATGCTTCGAAGCAGGAGTCTTATCGAGTTTTCCGGCAATTGAGCTCCAAAGGACTTGCCCCAACAGAATGCCCCGAGCCCCTGCGGAGAGAATGATCTGATGATTGGCAATGATGAGGGCGCCCTCCACTGCAAGACCCAGCCGGAAGACCCAGCGTCTTTCGATGCTGCCTGGTTCAGGGTTGAGACGGGTTCCCAGGCCACTCGGTGGCCCGGGCCCGGCACGCCCAGAGAGTAGTTGCAGTTGTCGATGACTCAGGATGGAGCTGGAGTGGTTCTCACGGCGACGGTGACGGTGATGGAGGACATGTCGCATGGGTACCGGATCCCGGATTCCGGATCCAACCGGGCGCATCTCAATGTTTCGGTTTGAGCAATTTGTCAGCGCCAGGCATCGGCGTATCGCGACAAAAAGACATTTAATTATAAAATGCTTCGCTTTCTCCTGGCGATGGGAAGGGCAGGCGGTGATGGGGAGGCTGTGATGGAGGAGTACAGGAGTGGGTCGCACACAGATACATGCCGTAGACTGTATTGCGCCGGCGCCGGGCCGACTCTCGCAGAGGTGGGTGCGGGAGCCGGCTGACGTGTACGTGGGCCGACCGGGACCGGGGCCGGCTCTCGACGAATTCCACAATTTGCACAAATATTTGAATATTTCTAGCCCCGCTGTGGTTCCTTCCGAAAATGGCCCTTATTCCCCACACCCGAACCAGCTGCCCCACCGGCTGCAATTCGTCCTCCTCCTTCTCCGCCTCTTCTAATCCGGATGCTGCAAACGACGGCTCTCTCCCGGACCGGGACGGCGCCGGCGCCGGCAAGGCCATATAAGGACCTGCGAGCGCGGGCCGGCGCCATTGTCCTCTGGAGCCGAGCCGGCGGCTGGATGTCCGAACGTGGCTCGCGCTCCAGCTGGGTGCCGCGTCCATCTGTTCGGAGCGTCTTTGCACCGAAGCCCCCGCCCGCTCCGTCAGCCCCTGCTATCCACGTCACCTTCCCTATGACCGCCTCCGCACTCGCTCCTCACTCTCGCTGCAGCACCTGTGGCACCTCTCGAACCCGGCTCTTGGCTTCCGTCCGCGGCCGCCTCCCACGAAGCCCAGCTGCCGAAGTCGACGAGGGCCGACTGTGTCGGTGTTAGTGAGACGCGGCTTCGAGAGTTGAGAGAGTGTGTGTTTGGGTGGGTGCTGTGTGTGTGTGTGGAGCTCATGGTTTGCACGCGACACTCAACACATCGGCGCTCGGTGAGAGTGTGTGCAGTTCGCGGCTCCGCGAAGCTGCTGCTGCCGCCGGTCGCTGGCGGCTCTTTGTCTTCGTGTGCTGGAAGAGCCACTGGAAGTGACCTGGGAACGTCGGTGCCCGGACCCGCCACCGCCACCGCCACTGCCGCCAACCTCATGGGGAGGGGCCGGCGAGGTGTTGCTCGTGGCCCGTGCTGACTGCTTGCATCATGGGTGCCTTGGAGGATTTCTTCTTGCCAATTTGCGCACATCTCGTGAGATCTGCTCCGCTCTCGATTCCGCATGAAGTCGCATCGCTTCAGGCATCGTCCGTTCACTTGGCGTTCTAATTAATCTTCTGGTTTTGGAGGTTGCGGGGCGTCCAGGATTGAGGCTTCCATAAATCTTCCCACTCAGGCCTTCCTTCCCAAGCACAGACCAAGTCACCTGGACTGAACCTGAGCAAAAACATCCCTGGACCCGAGGTCTCAAATCCACAAGGGTCCCAAATCCTTTGACGACCCTGTATTAAGCTCTACACGCCATGTGAAGTCCAACAATAGCCGACTGATTCGGGTTCGCTTCGCCCGAGTGGACCGAAATCGTTGAATCCTTCGTGGTCGCGTCTCACAATGGAAGGCAGCACCCAGTGCCATTCCGACGTCGATGCCCACCTAAACGTTATTAATTCTGCACCCTGACTCCACCCACCTCGCCCCAACACCGCACAGCACAGGCAATTGCGAGCAGGGTTATTGAATTGATTTCCATCGCAATTACATTCCAGTCGCCTCTTCTGAATTCCTCACCGACACCGTCCCTGGCATCCCGCTGTTGTTGGTTTCGGTCCTGCCGGATGGGCTTCCTGCAGATCCTTTCTGGCTCCTGGCCATCGCCTGGTCCTGCCACCGCCTACGCATAGCTTGACATTGACGCTGAAATATTCCCACCATTAGGCCCTCAAGACCGCTGGGAGTCACCGAAAGCCCACACCGACCTCCCTACGGACAAATCTTTCTCGGTCGTCAAGCCATCCTTACATACAATTAATTTAAACGGAATTACATATAAGTACGTGCATAGTTGAGCCATGCAAATATAAATAAATTTATTTAGATAATGGATTCGCAGCAATCGAATCACATCGTATTTTGAAAATTAATACTCCTTTTCACATATCGAGTGTGAAACAAGAGATTACGAAATTTGTATTAGGCATTCCATGAACCATAAATGGAAGTGCTTATTAATAATACACCAATACCAAAAAACCACTAAAGCCTACTAATCCTAGAATCGATGAATATGTGAGACCCCAATTTCTTTCTTTCTCTGAAGCTAATGAATGGATTAGTATCAAATCCATGCAACTATGTTTTTGACAATGGGCTTCAATGTTTCTGGTATTCCTGTATTACTTCCGGCTTTGTGTCTTTACTTATATGGTATGTCCGATCTCAGATATATACTAATGCTTCCATTCATTGAGCTTGGCGTGCCATCGTTGGTTATCACAGCTGCTCAATGTCTGACGAATCCCTATCAAACATTATCCTTTGCCATAAGCCGAGTATTAGGGATGAATCTGTGGTCTCTTCTATGCAATATTTCCTTTCCAACCACCTCTGTCGCGTCTATTTCATCCCCGATCCCCATGGCAACGATATCAAAAGCTGCTCCTTTTCAAAATTCGCCTCCTACATGACTGTATTATGCTACTTTAAGTATTTTTGTCGATATGAGCAATTGGTACTGGACACAGTACCCTATATTTGATTCTATGGAACTGCCTCGGGCGGAAAACATGCCATATTTCAATAGCTTCATACAGATATAAAAACATAAACATTTATTTCTTCGGCAAATGACTTCGAATACCTTTTCCAAGGACGCTCATTCATCCACACCAAGAATACTACATTTACCTCGGAATAGTTTCCTCTTTTGACAACTGAGAGACTCTCGTTTACATTTATTTATTGCAAATATGAGAAAGAGGTTCTTCAAGAAAAACCGTTTCCCTTGTTTTGAGGATCAAATCTTCTCCCGTATGGTTCGCACGTATTCAAGCGTAATTGTACTGATCGTAGAAGGTTCCGCATTCGACCAGACCAACACTGAGCACTATCTAAGGACTTGACCACTCCCAACACTTAGGGACCGACTTGAAGTGAGGCTTCACTTCCACCTTTAGTTCGCCACCTTGGTGTCCTGGGACGCGCTTCGTCCCGGAACATGATGAATTTCGTTCGCTCTTGGCATTCACCGCGTGCCTTATGACAAATACACATACAGGCCTACAGTGGATACCAGGAGAAAAACGTACTCGACGATTCACCGGCACCAACATCGACACCGACAACCGACCACGGGTCGACGGTGGATGCCGCAGGAGCTGCTTGACGCGATCCTCGTAGTTTGAGCGGAACAGCTGATCCTTATCGGTGCCTGTCGGCGTGCCGGCCCGGCCACGGAGCCAGGGCGCCGAACGCAACCTGAAACGAGGCACAACCGGTTCCTGTCCTGCCCTCCTGCCTGGACACGGAGACCACAACCGAACTGGAACGAGTTCCTCGCCCCATGTGGCCACTGCCCCGGTCTGGCCGCGGCGCGAGTTCGTTACCCCCCATGTACACTCAGTCCAGTTACGGCGAGCACTCGATTGGTCACTAGATTTCTCTGACTTGTTACTGTTACGCGCACGATCGCCGAGCGCGATCGCTGGGACCGATGTGGACGATGTTATCCTGGCGGGCGACGCGATCGCACTGCACGGTTCGGCCGCCGTGCCTCGGTACAAAACTCCTGCCAATCGCCGGGACGCCGTCGGCCCTTATAAGAGGGCTCCGTGCAAACAGGACCGAGACGAGACGTCGCCGCCGTCCTCTCAGGGGTGGCTCGCCGGCTCTCTCTCACTCTCTCACTCTCGCCCTCTCGTCTCTCCCTCCGCCTCTCGCCGTCCCTCGTTCGCTCGTGCATTCCAAATTCGTGATGAGTGATTCCTGTTTTGTTTTCTGCTATTCTAGTCGCTGACATGGTTGTTGTTGCTGTCGCCGCTGCTGCAATGAAACATTCACGCAGCTGTCACCTCGGCTCCTCTTTGTCCTCCCGTACGGCGTGTCGAACGCTGCAGTTGTTCCTGTCCCGCGTCCTCTGAATAAAAGATTGAGCAAAAGGCAAACAAGGACTTGCAATGCCAATCACAATAATAACAGCAACAACGGCAACGACAACGACAGCAGCCACATCATCGGCAGCACACACACACACACACAAATGCAGGCCTTGTCGTAGTACAATGATGCAGGACTCAAAACGGTAAATCTTGTTGCTGGCCGGCGTCCTTAATCCTTGCACCGCTCCGAGCCGAGTTGTCTTCTGCCAGAGCCGAGTCCTGTAGGGGCGTTAGGACGAGTGGGACAGAGAGGGACTGGGAGATGGAGGGATGGAAAGAAATTTTTGAGGATGGACGGGAGAAATCACAGATGTGCATGAATTCAGCCGGACAGGCGGCCGGACAGGGGGTGTTGATTGCTGGAAATGCTGGAAATACGGGCCTGATCTCCGTGTGCATCCAAAAGACACCGCCGGGAATCGCTTTTTTAAAGCCTCTCGGCTCCCCTGAAAGAGCCAGGCCAGCGGTCGACGGTCCGTTCTCCGCCTATGCCGGACCCACCGGCGAAAGCAGCCCACTTTTTCCCTGTAGTCCTCGTAGGTCGGCAGATCCTTCCCTTACCTATACTCGCCTTCCCTTCCCTCCCTCCTGCGTGCCGTCCATTCAGTGCGCGAACAATGCGGATGTCTGCAGCTTGCAATGGTTATCACCCTCGAGGTCGGGGTCCCGGACCCGGTCCCGGTCCCAGTCCCGGTGGTGATTATGCAACAAAATGATGTATTTCGTTCCGTTCGGGCGCTCCTTCCTCTTCTTCTTCCTCCGCCGGCGACAAAGGACGCCCGAATCAAAGCCGAATCAGAGCGTGAGCCCCGGGTTCGCCCGGGACTCGGAGCCACCGGGACGCAGGTATCCGGAGAACTCTCTACGATCGACTGAGGGCTGATGGCGATGGCTGAGGGCTGAGCGGACGGGTGCCTTGTGGGAATTGCGCGCGCTCAGAGGTCGACGGACGGAACAGCACGGACGGACGGACGGGAAGTCGCCGATCATCTTCACGACATTGTTGTTGGTGCATCGGTGCAGCCCAGCAGCTGATCGCCATGGTGACAAAGGCACGGCGAGGACCCGGTGGCACACTTTTCGCCAAAATCCCCGCCCGCCTTCCTCCCTCCGTTACTCGTGTTACGGAGCAACGGCTGCGGCCCGGAATCGTCTGAGGAATCGAGGGAAATCTGGAAACTAGTTTAGGCCCTGGCTCGGATCAGCTGGCGGAGGGTTGGAGGTGGATCAGCAGCTGCTGGGGAGAGCGGGTTCCACGTAGGAGACTGATAGAACCTCCTCCTGCCCTCTGTGTCGTTGGGATCGCGGTGGCGAGAGGACGTACCGGGAATCGCTACTCCGGAGAAAGTAAAGTAAGTCCCAGCAAAGGACAATCCAAGGGAAATTCATTCCTCGAAGCTCTAATACCGAAAGCCCGACAAGTCTGATCCAGTCGAGAGAAGCTTCCCAAGGAAACTCGCAGTCCAAACACTCGAGTCGAAGGCAGAGAAACCATTCATCACCCGAGTCCGAGCAGGAAATCCGAGGGGTTCTTTATGTACATATGTACTATGCACAGTACATAAGACGAATCGGAACATACGGCAGGATACGCCCCATCGATGGCCGCTCGACCCCCTCGGCGCGGTCCCGAGCGCAGGGAGATGTCGTCCCGGGAGCAGCGCTCGTATTTCAGCACAAGTGCCCTGTTCGCCTCTTCTGGGCGGCTTCCTTTGTGGGAACGGGGCGGGAGCAGCTTCGAAGGTAGGTCGTCGAGTGCTTTTATTTGAGAAGTGGGCCTGGAGTCGCAGCCGGGATGCGCCTGGCACCTGCCAGAGGACGCGGCGAGGGGAAACAAACTGTTGACGGCGCGAAGTGGGTCACCGGGCGAGCCTATCGCTTGACACCTCCATGGAGTGAAGGCAGAAGGATGGGCCGAACGAAAGAAGGAAGCTCGAATCGCCGCAGGAGAGTTCCCAAATCCGACCGTCGGTTGAAGGCCCCGAACGAACGCATAGGACGGAGCGACCGGATAATCGATTTATCTCCGAGTGCAACAGAATTATCGACCGCCCCTAGCTCCGCGCCCGGGCCGCCCACGCCGGCAGCACCTCGTCGACGCGGTGTCTGGCACGACCTGCAGCCTGCAGGCGAATGCACTTTGAGTGGAGGCCGGGTGGTGAGAGCGAGTGAGGATGGGGAGGGGGGTGGGATCGGCTGGTGAAGGGAGAACTTTTCGCGAGCCACGGGCAGCGGACGGCGCTCGGCGGACGGACGCGAAGACGAGCGGCAGACAAATGACGGCGGCGGAATTAAAGCGCACCCACACAGCGCCAGATATCGACTTTTCGCACACTCGCGCGCTCACGCCCGCACATCCATACACACGCACGCACACAGAAAGCGCTAAGGTTGTCGGCAGCAGCCGCAACAACTACACCGCAGCCTCCCACGAACTCAGCCTCTGCACACTCATATACACACATACACATAGATATGTACACGTTGATGGCCGCTTTACTGCGATTGCGATCGTACACAAGCCCGTATACAGTCACGAACGCACGAGTACACACACACACAAACACACAGACACACAGACACACCCGAGCGATTTGTTGCGCGCCGTCTGTGTAGTGGTGGCGGTCGTTAACGAAAATTTGGGTGCGGTCCTTGACATCGCGCACGACGCATGAGTACCGCAGGATGCTGCCGACGACCGTCTTCGTGCGAACACCCACACACCAACACACACCAACACACCCCAACACACCCCATCACACCCACACACGAACGCAGACGAGCAGACAAAGACACGACGGCGCTTCCGAAGCCGAATAGCTCGGCGAACTGCGAGCTCTTTTATCGCTGCTCCTGGCTCCTGGCTCCTGGAAAGCCACCAGCGAGCCTCCGATTTGCGCCAGGACAGGGACAGGAGGGCGGCCGGACGGAGGGACAGTGGGGAGGACGCGAAGGGGGCAGGACGGGGAAGTGGGCTTAGACACGGAAGATGGGCGGGTTCAGACACGAAAAAATAAGGAATCTTTCGCAGTTTCGGAGGAGCTCCAGCCTTGGGGAAAAGTCTACGAGGTCTTTGTACTTACGGCTCCGTCGACCGCTGTCCGGGCGGCGGTCCGGGGGCGCCTTTAACTCCGAGAGCTTCGGGTCCAGACTCAGCGCACAGCAAAACGACTTCAAATCTCATTACAACATCCAGTTCTACATACCCAGAGTGTCCGGTGTCTCGAACGCGCCCCCGGGACCACTGTAACTGTAACTGTAACTGACGACGCACTTCCACTCCCGATCTGGCACCACTCGTCACTTGGCTACGCCACTCACAGCCACTGCCACTGCCACAAGTCGTTGCACGTACCACGCATACGTAGTCGCACCGGTTCGTCCTCGGCCGTCATCGTCGCCGTCGTCGTCCTTGTCGGCGTCGTCGTCCTTGTAGCCCTCATCGTCCTGGCCGACGTCTTCCGGAGGGCGGCCAACGTCCTGGGGTCTCCGAGGGTCCGCAATCGACGCTGGCGACGCCTTGCGCTCGCTCGTTTGGACACGAGCCATCGTCGCCGTCGATATCTCGAATGCAAGATTAATGATCGCCGACATCCTCCTTCTGTCTGCCACCTCCTGCCGTCGCTCGACGCCTTCCGCCAGCCTCCGTCAGACCCGACCCGACCGACGGACACCAAGACAACGTGACGAGTGTCCTCTGGAGCGGCTCCGGCCGCCGCCAACGACTTGGAGCAACATGCACCAAACGTACTCTGGAGCCGCCTGGACCCTGGCCACAGAGCCCTGTCTGGCGTCCGTTCGGACCGCCCGGTCCGCCGACCGCCTGGCCGTCTGGCGAGTTGGTCGTTCGTTGGTCGGAGCCTCTGTGGAGCGGTGCGTCTGTGTCGATTTGCCGTTACGGGAAGCGGACCAAGCGCACTAGTTGACGCCTAAACGTCTACTACGAATAGCGGTTGTTGTAGCGAACCCCTGTTTCGGCGGCTCGAAACGGCGGCACCAACACACGCGCGCCGCCGCGTCGCAGTCGCCGCTGTACATAGTCCGACCCGACACAGCCACACTCTCGCACTCACACATACATCCCAGACACACAATCGCGCATCGGTGTGTGCAGCATCCGTGGCTCGGCATCGGCCCACCCCGCCCGGGCGCCGGCGAGGGGTGGCGCACGCACACGCGGACGCCGGGGACGATCCGGCGGCCCAACACAGGCCCAGCTCCGCGAGCCGGTATATAGGACCCGGCCAGGACTCGAATCGACTCGACTCGACTCGACTCGGCTCGGCTCGACTCGGTCTCTGCCACTCCTCGGGCTTTCGGCTGCAGAGAGCGAGCAGCTCCCAAACTCCCGAATTCGCAGAGTGTCAGTGCGTCGTCTGCGGGGCTCTCCCTCGGGTGCAGGTGTGCGAACGAGGCTTACGAGGCTCTCCCTGGCCCCCGACATGCGTAGACGACCTCCACGCACTAGGCGAACCCCGAGTGCCGGGCGGCCGCGATAGCGAGAGCGAGAGCTCGGCGTCGTGCCCGGGCGGGCAGGCGGCCGGACGGGGTGTCGAGCGGAGCAGGAGATCGAGATCCGGCTTCGCATCGCAGCGATTCTGCACGACGAGCGGGCAGCACGCGAGCTGACGGGACCGGGCAGGGACGGGAAGAGGCGAAGGCGGACGGGCAGAGACGAGGCGGCACGGGTTGGGACGCGGATCCGGGCGCTGGTGGGCTAAAATCGATAAACAGGATGGTGACGGCCCAGCGCTCTCAGCGAGCTTCGCAGCCTCACCCTCTCTCGGGCAGCTCTGGCTCTCTGGCGCTCGCTCTCTGCTGGCACTCTCTGTGCCTGTGGTAGTGCAGATCCGGGCATCCTGGCCACCAGCACAAGCAGACGCCAGCGCCATGTACTCGCCCGTCGGCAGCCACCCCACTGAGGTGAGAGCGCGCCGAGGTGAGAGGCACATAAAAAACACATTTCACGGCCCGAGCTCGCTGCTCACAGACGCCCCTGCCCGAGGGAGGGTGGTCGGCAGCAGCCCGCGCCCTCGTCCCCGTCACCGTCTCCACCCGTCGCCGGATGCTGCGCTCCGTGCGGACCGACGGGGACGGGGACGGACGTCGAAGGGGAGGTTGGTGTGTGCAAATCTCGCCATATGCCGCCATATGCGGCCTGTACATAAGGGTGTGTGTTGGCCGCGGCAGCGGCAGCGACGTCGGTGTGAGTGAGAGTGCTGGTGTCAGTGTGAGTGCGAGAAAGGGTGTGAGTGTGAGTTTGAGTTGGAGTGGCGTCTGTGTGCGTTTCTTTGTGCCGTTGTTGCCGAGGCAGCGAGCGTGGGCTGCGGTGGCCGGGCCCAAGCGCCGAGCGCCACCCGCGGTCCTGCGATGGGACGAGGCGAGGGAGCGTCGTGACTGATGCTGACGCTGATGCTCGTCTCTGGCCGGTGGCGGGTACGCGGATACAGGGTGCGGAGCGGCCGCGGGTCGCGCGTGAATCCCGGCGCATCCTCGGCGAGGGTCAGATCGGCCGTGGTGGCTCGTCCGACGAGTCACCCTGTGTCCGCGGCGCTTCCACCCTCCGCGCGCGCCACGAGTACATACACGAGTCTCCACTCAAGTACATAAACAGCGAAATGGAATTAAGTTCGAATATAAAAGGCACACAACGGCACCAGTGGCAAAAACCAACTGATGCAACAACACCATCACCACACCAACAACAACAGCACCACCCAAAACAACAACATTGCATACTACTACTACTGCTACAACAATGCAGAACAAAAAAAACGAACCAACCAACAACAACACGAGCTTCTGATCTGAAAATAAAGATTTTCTTCAACAGGGAACAAAAAACCCAGAAAGAAGAGCGAAAAACAACCCAACAACAGCAACAACAAGGATAGTGCGATGCTTTATTTTACTTTAGAGTAACAACAACAACAACAGCAACGGCTATAACAAAAACAACTCTGACGAACACAACATCAACAGCAATAACTTAGAATGTGAAAAGTGAAAATATGTGCGGAAAAGTGTCCCGGCGGCCGCCCCTCTGCCCTCTGTCGCCTGCCCCGCCACCTGTCACCCTGCACCGCCCCGCCTCCCCGCCACCCCTTCATCTGCCGTCCACCTCGGCCTCCTGCCGGAAATCTCATTATTACGGCTGTTGTTGCCTGTCAGGGTCCCTTTGTTTCACCCGCTGTCGTCGTGGTGCAGCCGAGCCCCTTCACCAGGTCCGCCCCGCTCCGTCCCGCTCCGGCTCCGGCTCGACACGGCCTCCCGCTCTGTCGGTCGGTCGCCACCTGGCACTTCCCGATTAGCAACACCCACGTCGCTTCCAGTGCATCCAGGGCGAGTCGGCTGGAAGCCTGCATTCGTTCGACGTCACTCCGCCGGCTCAGGCCAGCTCGCTCCAAATGAGCGGCTCCGCAGAGCAGCTCGGAGCACCTGGAGCCGCCTTTGTCCTCCATTGTCCTCCATCTGCGTCCTTCGCACGTCCTTATTTTCGGCTGACCATTCCGTTCCGTTCCGACTCCCCACGATCCGAACCCTCCGATGCCCAGGTCTGGGCCCGAGGGCGACGAGAGCTTTGTGGAAGTTTGCGTCGACCGACGACTCGCCTCCGTGGAGCCTGGGCACCATCGATTCGACGACGCCCGGCGCATGTTTCATTCATCGGTGATTCTGCGATTCCATTAGAGTGTTTGCTCTTCGCCCGAAATGGCTCTGCGGCTCCCCGGCTCGGAGCTCTCGGCAAACAAGACACATGCAGACGCACACGTCGGACTCCAGGTCTGGATGTAGACCAGCCGGTGGCTGGAGGTGGAGGGGCTTCGAAGGCTCGCAGATCTCGTGATGCGATGCTCTCGCATGACTGGGGATAAGAATTTCAAAATCAAAAAAGGTATCATAAAACGTCCCAAGTTTCCCGAGAACTCGATCTTCTGCGATCCGAAACTACGGCACTCGAGAAATCCTCCCCTGTCCCAGACCTTGTATCCTCCGCTCTGAGGAGGGAGGGAAAACAGGAGCATGGATATGGGAGAAGGAGCCCTGACTCGAAACATGCACCTCCTGCGAGGGAGCAACGAAACTGCCGAATGGAAAACTGGAAAGGGAAGAGAGCACGAAGGATGGAGGGTTCCCGGTAGTCTTTTGATAATTTATTAACGCGAGACAAGTTGCTCGGATGTAATTAAGTGGCGGAACAACAGGAGCTGCGGAACAAAGGAGGGGCTCGTAATTGAAAACTATTTTCGCCCGCGGCAGCCGGGGTTCAGGGCGAGGAGGCGGAGGCCAAAAGGCAGATGACGGCGACGCCGACGCCGACGCAGGGTGTCCCCAAGGCATCGAATCGTAGCCGGGCGATCCGGGCCCAGCGAGAGCTCCCGACGCACCCGGGCGTCTTGGTCGAGGCTCATTAAATGTCTCTTGGGCCGCCACGCGAAATTGGCTGCCACGCACATGCACTCACACACACACACACACTCCCAAACCCAGACATCCCAACGCAGCTCTTTACGGCCGACACACACGAGCAGCGCACGGAGTCATCGCGGCATCAACAACCGGAAATGGACCGCCATTTGCGCGACGTGCGAGGCATATTTTAATTGAATGTGCAAATGGGCGCCGCTTAGTCGTCGTCGTTCACTCACACACACACAGACAGTCGCACTCATACCACACTCACACACTCCCCACATGCGGCCGATCCGCGGGCACCTGTGCAGCATTTAGCCAAATTAGAATGGAGCGCAAAATGGTGGCCCTGATGGATCCACAGCCCTCGGGTCCCGAGTGGCCGGCGCACAGTGGGGCAGACGGGTGGGATCCGCCTGTTGTCAGCCCAATGACCGCCTTGGCGAAGGACATGGACAGATGTCTCGACTATGTAAACGTTTGGCTTCGCGACATCCGACAAGTCCCTGGCTCCCGCCAGCTCAGATTTCTCTTCCACCGCTCGGCTGAATCGCAAATCACGATCTCGCCGAGACCTCGACAGACAGCAGACAACAGACATCGACACCGACACCGACACCGACATCGACATCAACAGCAGACAGATATCGCTCTCCTTCCCCGCGACGAACCCGAGCAACCGCAACCCGAGCCAGCGGCGGGGTCGGCCAGTGTCGTGTGGTGCTCGCCCAGATTCTCGTGTGGAGCGTCTTCGCCGCCCGCCGATTTTATTTGCCATTCGATCGGAGGGACCAACCCCGAACGACCGACCGACCGACCGCCCGCCCGCGACTCTCGGAGGGCCCGAGGAGCTCGACATAACCACAACGGTCGCAACGGCGCTCCAAGAGCTCCACGAGCGTTGGAGACACTGTCGATGCTTCTTGGTGTTGCTGTAATTATTACTGCTGTGATTCCGATAACGACAGACAGGGAGGAGGACGGATGGAGCGGCCGAGAAAGGCAGAGAATGAGCGTTCGAGAGGTCGTGAGGGAGGGAGGGGGCGAGTGGAGCTCGTTTATTGAATGCGGGACCGTGTGCGTGTCTCCTCCAGATACTGCTCTGGACATAAAACTTAATGGCATCGACGGTGGCCACCACAGGTTGCTCCCGGCGACCCCCAACGACAGGCGCTGTGTGCGGGCGGCGTCTGCCCAGGAGTGGGCGGCCTTCCTCGACGGGAGACCGGCCGAGACGCGTTTCCAGAGCGACCCACGGCGTCGAGGTGGCCCGTGTCATTGGAGACAGAGGCAGGAACCCTAATTATGTAGTATGATGGCGGCGACGGGACGCTTCATCGGTTCAGCCGAGGCTCTCGGGACAGACCCTCCATTATCGATACCGAGGACGGGGTTTCAAATTGTGCTTTGTGGAAGTCCCAGGCACGAGGCGACCGGATTCCAATTAAATCGCTCTAAGGAGACCGAGACGGAGAGCGAGATCAAAGCGAAGAGAGGAAGTAATTGCGAGGAAATCGGAAAAAGTCGTCAGAATATTTCGTGCCCACCGTTCTCTTTCTCTTTTGTCAGTCTCCTTCTTCGTTTCCTCTCCCTCTTTTATACGGTCTCCTGCACTCTACACCCAGCCTCGTTTCGTGTTCTGAAAGACGACGACATTGTTTCATTGAAGTTCGCTCCTCGTATTTGTTCCGCCTCATTGATCAGTCCTTCATCCTTGAAGGCATTTCCATCCAATGCCCCCAACGTGGGCCCATCTGACGCGGCCCCTCGCCGCGCCCACTCCATTTGATTTCCGCATCCACGTAGCATCCGGAGCATCGCAGATAATGGCGTGCTCTGTAGAGCTTCTGCAAGGCCGCACCGAGGGCCGTCCAGGGATCCGCCCAGGAGTCCGCGTCGTTGCCCCGAGCCAAGCCAATTACTTCGTCCTTCGCCTGTCCTGTCCCAGAACACTCACTCATCATCCCACCATCGACACATGGCGCACACGGTTCAAAGGTCATTCCTGCTGAGAACTTTAAAATCTCGGACCATTATGCAAGGACTTCGAGGCGGGGCGAGACGAGTCGAGTCGAGGGATGCGAACTTTCTCAGGAAGTCTTTCTACCAACCCCCTCACCTCTACTGGGTTCTTCTCGATCATGTCCGGAAGCATCCCCAACCCCATATGGTGGATTAAATAAGGTTGCGGTTTTACGTCTTCTTTTACTGCGATCATAAGCAGAGCCAATGGAACCGGAAGCAATGGCCACGGACGCCGGCCACAGACGACGGTTCGCAGAGCGCGTCCATCCTCAGCTAACTCGGGTAGAGACGGCGGCTTCCCGTCTCCCACCCCCGTTGGTCGGGAGTGCGTCGAGCCAGCCCAGCCAGGCGGAACCCTTAATAAAGCAATTCACGAAGCAGTCAAAGAGCAGTCAGGGCAGTCAGCACAGTCAGGGCTGCCCAGAAGACGCTCCTCTACAGCCCTGCGAGCTCGACACACAGGACTCGACCGACGCCGGCACTCGACGGCCACAAGGGCAGGACGGTGTTGGGCGAGAGGCCGGGCCGGCAGACATCGGAGCGCGGCCAGCCTCATGGACCGAATATAATTAGCCGTCAGCGACGAGCCCCGCCCCGCCCCTTCCACTGAGCAGCAGCCCCTTCCCTCCTCCTCCCCTGCTTATCCCCTTATCCTGATCCGCCTGCCTGGCCCCAGTCCGGAATGGAAGGAACGCAACAAAAACAACCCGGACTGGGACTGGGCACCGCGCCCGTTTCGTTTTTTAATCACAGCCCGGGGTGGAGGGTGGTGGACGGTTGAGGGGTGTGTGTGTGAGTGAGGCGGACGAGGGTGGTCTATTCGTGTGTGTGTGTGTGTCGCCAGGGCGTCGCTTGCGTAGTTGCTGACGCAGGGATTTCGCTCGGATCTGTTTTCGTTTTCGTTTTTTCTTTTTTGTTTTTTTCATTTGTATCAGCCCTCGGTTCGCACACATTCGGTGGTGACCTTTCGCCCGACGTCGAAAAGAGCAGGACATCCTGTGCGTGCTGCCAGGACGCCGGACCTCGTCTATGTAGTCACGGTTCCCTCCTCGGTCCAGGTTTCGTCTCGGCTTCGGTTTGATCTTGGTTTCGGATCCGCCCCTCAATCGTCGGCTCCAAGTGGTTCGGAACCTTTGCCTCGGAGCAATTGCCTCCGTCAAACGCTTCACCTGGAGCAGGGGGAAAACCTTCGTCTCGGCTGGTTGCCGTCATTTGCACGTAGTTTCGGTGACACCTTCGCCCCTTCGCCTCTCTGGCCTCGGACGAGTTTGCCCTCTCTCGGCTCTTTATAAGTCCTCCGGGATACCGTCGAGGCTGTTGTCAAAGGGGCGGGGTCCTGGCCTGGCCACGTACGAACTGTCACTTATTGCGCCTTCGAGACGTGCGTCGGCTTCTCGTGAGCTGAATGTGGAGCACGGAAGTGCGAACCTGCGTGGAATTCGATGACTCGCCGAACTGCGTCACAGGTCGCTCCCCCCTAAGGCGTAGTCTCTCCCTCTCTCACACCATTTCTGGGTGTAAAGGTGAACGATCCAGGGCTCCAGGGTGACGCATAGCGAAGCCACAGATACCTAAATGCCCTCATAAACGAAGCTGAAGGAGTTTTTCGTGTCGTGGGCCGAGGTGCGAGGGTGACGAAGGCGAAGTTGTTGCTGCATCGGTCCAGGACTAGGCACAAAAATCAACTGGCGATAACACGGGCCATCCACGATCGCATACCGCTGATGCTGGTCATTCATGGAGATGGAGATGGTGGAGGTCCCGGCGGCCGGGCGAGGACGAGGAGGAGGCCGCACACAACACCTCGAAAACAACATTTGCTCTACAATTAACGCCCCAGGGACGGGTGGCCGCCGCCGCCGCCGCCGAGCCCCGAACAAAGGGGGCAAATGAGCAGGAGTCTCGACGGCGCTGGCTGCAACGGGCAGCTATTGAATTATTCCCGCGCCTCATTTCCCGGCGCTGGCTGGGCAGGAACACGAGCCATCATGGCCCAACATGTGGCCATGGACATGCACGGATAACGAACGTAACAGCGTCGCTCGTTGTTTGCCAGGACCTCTTTTTTGTCATTACGCCGACACGACCGCGGATCAATACGGTTTAATTGCGGGTCCCGCGGCATTCGGGTGTCGCACAGGGTCCTGTTCTGCGTCCTTGTTCGATGTTCATGTGCCGCAGCCAGGATGGGCAATCGGGAATTGAAAGCCCGAGCTGTAGGATAATCAAATAAAATCCTTCGAATAGAAGCCAATTATTTTGTATTCTTCAAGCAATGTTTTTTTTTTTTTGTGAATGACCCATCTCACCACAAATCCTTACCATCCTATACTATAATCCTATATTATTATACCAAATTATCAACCATTTGCCAAGTCCGACAAGACAAATCCAATTGGGCTAAATGTAGACGGAGTTGGACTTGCTCCAGTACGACGGAAATCGTCCACCTCTAGTGGAAATCGACGTCCCCCGAACAACTGGACAACTGGAGCAGCTGCACCTGCTCAATTAATAAATAGACCCCGACATGCAGAACGCGGCAGTGGCGAGCGGTGCACGAGGGCCCGGAAAAATTGCAAATGGAAGATGTTAATAATAATAATGGCGAAGCGAACGCATTTAATCCGAATTCAGGTAACCCCCATCCAGCTCCGACATCGGCTCGAGCAAGTAGAATGAAAGAGAAGAGGGGAGATGAAGGGTTAGACAGAGAGTTCTGCGGATACAACTTGTTGTCTGTTCCTATTGATTTTTGCGTTCCGCTGGCTCTGCGGAGCTCGTCGCCATCGCAGTCGCCGACAGCGCGCCTCGTCCACCACGTCCACATCGACAGCCACTCCCCGACCTCCCAGGCGAGCACACGGACACCGGCAGGGGCACCAACACACTTGCAGCTCTCTGTACATAGGGCAACAACGGCAGCAACGGCAGCAACAGCAGCAGCAGCAGCAACAACAGCAGCAGTAGGGGCGACAACAGCAACGGCAGCAGCTTCTCGACTCCCAGTGACTTGGAGCAACGAACGTTGCACATTCAGCGGGGACCCGGTCTCGAATCGAATCCCGGCCGTAACCAAGGTAACCTGCGGGCAGCCTTCGTTAGCTGGCCTGTTCGCCGGGCTCCGTTCGGTTGTTCGACTGCTCGCTGGCGGTCCTCGAGGATTATTGGAGTGCTCGTTGTAGTTGTAGTTGGTGCTGTTGCTCCTCCCGGGCACGCTGTTCAGCCGTCCGTCGGTCCGCCCGACCGTCTGTCCATCTGTCCGTCCACCCGTTCGTCGTTTATCGTCGCATCAGCCGGAAACCGGCTCACGCACACCATCGAACCCCGAGGACACCGCGTATGCTGCACTTGCGGCCGTCATTTTGGTCCTCGAGAGGAACCTCGAATTAGGGGTCGGGTCGCGCATCCATAAATAATCGCGTCCTTGCTGGCTCTTAGGCACCCACGCCCGAGGCGTGGTTCACCCTCAGTGAACTGATGACGTCCGCAGCTCGGGTCGAAGTCGGCTCGACGACCAACTGGAGGATACGAATTCGACTTCTGTTGCGGGCGGCGAGGGCGCAAATCGGCAACAAGTATATAATGTACTAATGAACCATGTACAACTGATTGAAATCCGGGAGTAGGAGATTCACATGGAGAACCATCTCGAGGGATCCGACCGTCCACGAGCCGTTCAAATGTGTCGACAACTTGTCCTAATTGTCCCGCCCTAATTAAACCCCGCAGCTGGAGGAAGCGAACCTGCGATTTGGTTCTTACGTCGACGCCCGACCCCGCTCGCGAACCGCACAATTCGCAAGGCATCGGGAAGGAAGTCCGCTGCCTGGCCTCCTGCGTTCGACCCCCGGGGGCAACAACGCCCATGTGGTGAGACAAGACAAGGAGCGGAGAAAAGTTTGTTGCAAAGTGGAAACTTTTCCTCCTGGCAGTTGGCACAAATCCAGTCAATGTATCCCAGTTTAGGGCCAGATCCGGGCATCAGCGCGCCCAGGCAAACAAATACGCACCACCACGTACCTTACGGCGCCACCAATACACACACACACACACACATGCAAACAAACTTATACACTCACATACTACCAAACGCCCACGCGCACGAAACTTTTGCTGTTCCTCGGAAAATGCCAATCAAACACATCCAACAACAGCAACAGCAGCAACAATTCATCCTTCCAGGCCATGCCAGGCCAGGCGTCGCAACGACTGTCGAGACAATAAATGAGAACAACAACAAAAAAACAAGGAGGACATCAGAAACACCATCGGAATAACATCGGAATTATCAGGGGAGGCGACGAAGCGAGTTCGCGAAGGCCTTCGGGCGTAAGGAGCTCCTGGTCCACGCTTCCAACCCAGTCCTCGACGGCGGTCGATTGGATCTCGGATCTGGGAGCTGGATCCAGTGGTCAGGACCTCGAGGAGGTCACCTCCTTGAAGGAAACAACAGGGCTTCAGGGAGTTCAATTCTGCCGACGTCCCACAGCCCCCTTTGCACAGCGTTCTTTCAATTTCATCCCTCGGTCAATCGCGTCGACAGGGGTTTTTTGGTGGGAGCGAGGCACGATGGTCCTTGGGGAAGAGGGTGGAGAGGCAACTGTATTGATTTTCCCGCCACCTCAGCGCCAACTGCGTTCCCTTCGATGGATCTCATTCCCTTTCACTGCGACGCACGAACTCCGGAGCCCGACCTCGAAGACCGCTCCCGGAGCTGCGGACCTGAGAGGAGACTGTTTGCTTCCATCTATTCAAATATTTGCTCGCAATTAATTTCGTTTTTAGGAGCGCCGATAAGGAGCCACCTGTCCGGGTCGGTGGGGGATGCTCGAGGATTCCTGGAGCATCCGTCGACCGAGAGATTCCGGGTGGCGTCTTCGTCTTCGCTTTAATTAAATGCGGCCGACCACCCCGCACTGTGGCTTAAAGTTGAGGCTTCCACCTCCACCGAAGCTGTCGCCGCAGGAGGGGGTTCAGCCAAACCCCTCGCTGCGGGGACGAGGGCGGGCAGGTATTTGCATAGAATTCGGGAAAATAAACGAGTCGATGCCGAGGATTGCATCTGCCATTAGGGGTTCGCTGGGCACCACCCCATCCAGGGGGTGAAGGTGGAGATATCGCAAGTATTGTCGGTCGTGATAAAACGAAACCTCATTCTGCTCGATATACCGTCCCCTTCTACAGTTATTTTTCCTGGACAACTTTAGGTGCCAACGCAAGCGTATATCAGCTTCCAAATCGTAATAACCCTTTCACTTAAGTCTCCTGGGTCACATTGAAAAGATAACTAGGTATCTTTCCGTTCATAAATTACCAGACTGCAGATGGGTTCGAAAAGACTTTTGCCTAAGTTATACTTACATCACTTACTCGTTCCTCAGAGGAAGTTTCGCAAGGAATTCGCTTTCGACGATGTACCTCTAATGCCATAATACTGAGTTTGGACCTTATCAACAGGAACATATTATGTGTTTTGCAATAAATCAATTAAAACGGAACCATTTTAACAAGTAATTGCAGCCGATTGATTTATTTACGTTTACGAGTTTAAAGTTATCAAAACATTTCCTGCATTTTATGCGGGAAATGAAAAGGTACAGAAATATATAGTGTAGGAAATTAGAAATTGAAGATGTTACCATGATTCCATGAGCAATGAGAATGAACAAACCAGTCAGATTCAGAGCCCTCCCAAAATATTGACCCTCTTCGATAAATTATCATCTACTATAAGATGATAATACAATCTTCATGGGCCACCTATATATATGTTTCCCAAGTATAGGCCAAAAACACTAACCCATGTTAAGGAACATTTTGCGAGGACGAGTGTGGGAAGAGACCAAGTGTTTGCTGCTGCCACCATGTGTTTGGCCACCACTAAAGGCTACCGTGAAGCAACAAATCAATAGTTATTGACAACTTCTTGATAGGCGGATATCGAAGGGAATCAGAGCGGTCGTTTAATGGCCCCGGGGTCGCTGAAGCAACGCTGCCTCGGGGGCGTTAATTGTGTTTTATGGCAAACTCGGTGGCAACCGGCGATGCCGCACGTCGATGCGGCAATTAAACGAACCTCGGCAGAAGATCAGGCACAGGGAGGGGAAGGGGAGGGCAATAAACAGCATCTTGCTCGGTCGTTCAGGCCCATTACATCTCATGGGCCGGTAGCATCAAACTAAGGAGACTAATTCTTACAAATAGGGATCATAAAATATACGCAGGCTTTTGTGGACATTCGTCGGGCTCCTAGAAGCTCAGCTGGCAGAGCAGGGCCGTGCCGCGAATGATCCAGTGCGAGGGGCTCGTCTTGGGGTCGCACTGCAGGAGCATGCCTACGACGAAGTTGGTGCTGTGGCCGGTCGTCGAGAGGACGCCGCGCCGCTCGGCCGTCTTGTAGAGGGGGCAGACGTAGGTGTGGCGCTCCACCAGATCGCTGCGATTGACGGGCTTCATCCAAATGAGCGGCATGCGGTCGAACAGCTCCCGGGGCAGGGACTCGGCGAGGCAGTTGCCGACCCGATCCCAGCGCGCCCCCTCCAGAAAGATGCCGTACACGTAGACGCCGTCCGCGGGCGGCTCCACGCGCCGCATGTCTTCCTCTTCCAGGCGCAGCACCTCGTAGTCGAACACCAGCAGGTCGATGGGGATGACATACTTTCGAGCGAAGTTCTGCTGGGCGCCCGTGAGGAACGCCTGGGTGAAGAAGAACCCGGACAGCCAGAAGGTGTTCGGCGGGCCCACGTTGAACCATTGCTGTGGGGAGTGGGGAGCGTGAGGAGCATGGGGTTTAGGAACTTGTTGGATCGATGCCGACCCGACCCCGACCCGCTACCACTACTATTCGATGGTTGCCACGCTCTTCAGTCTTACCTGCAGGAAGTCCAGGCGACGCAGGAAGTCGGCGATATAGCTTCCGAGGGGCTTCAGGCTCGGGTACGACTTTCCGGCCCACATCTGGGGTATCTTCGCGATGAGCACGGACTTGTAGACGGCCTCGATTGGGGCGGACATCACGACGAGACCTCGAATCGGGACAAAAGCAGGAAGTTAGTCGAGTCGTCCGTGTTCCTACCGAGCGGGGCGCCGAGCGGTCGGAACGGAAGGCAACGTCAACGGCAACGGCACCGAACGGAGGCGGTTGGCAAGGCGGCTCCCAAGTAGTCGCTGTCAGAGCCCTGCCTCCGAGCTCAGTTGACGTCTGTTTGTCAAGCGAATAAAATCAAGTCGTTCGCTCAAATCGAATTTTACATTGATTACGTTGCTTCCGCGACCACGTGATCTCTGACACGTCCGTATCGTCGTTTGGAACCCCAACAGAGAAGAGCCGAAGCTCTAAAGGGAGAATTCCTGCCCACCATGGCCTACTTGAGCCACCGCAGCTCCGAGGGACGCCCGTTCGACTTCCTCTACGACCCGTCCTACATCGTCCCCAGCGCGAAGGATGTCGAGACCGCGAGCTCCGTGGCGCTCCTCTCCTCCACCCCGGTGCAGGTGCTCTCCCGGTACAACACCATGTTCGAGGACAGCCCGAAGGAGGCCCGCGTAGTCCTCCGCAGACTGTCGAACAAGCTGCCAACTGTCGGCCCAGGAGGAGGATCCATGTCGGGCAGCGACTGGTCATACAGACGACTGGAGGGAGGTGCGTGCGAAATTGTTGAGTGAACCCGAAATGACGGATCTTCTCATTGCCAGGTGCCAACACCGCTTCCTGCAAGCTACCAAATCGAGCCATCGCCGGCACGATAAAGTGCAAAAATCCTCGGACCCCGATCTACGCCCAGCCCTGCAACAATGTGAACGTGATCAACGTCCAGCTCAACGAGTCCAGTACGAACTGCTCCCAGTTCGCGCGCGCTCATTGCGAGTTCTTCGGCGACCAGAAGCGGAAGAAGAGGCGCATCAAGACGAGGGGAACCCAGACCCTCTACAGGTGAGTGACGGTGCCTGACGAGGACAATACAATACCATTTTCCCTGGCAGGGAGTCCTCAGCCCAGACCCTACCCTACCTGCCGGGCGTGTCAAACGACGAGACCGAGCTCGACAAGATGGAGCTCTTCAAACTGCCGACCATCCTGCCCGGAGACGGGCCGCCGGGCCTGTACGAGGTTGAGGTCCTGGAACGGGCTCGCAAGCGCTGGGCCTTCGCCAAGGCCCTGAAGGACAACTTCAGGAAGCAGATGGAGGAGGCCAAGGAGAACATACCGTTGGCGCAGCAACGAACCGTGCTGGAGGCCTTCGAGTGGGAGCACTGGATGGAGCGCGAGGAGTACATCCAGGAGTGCCAGATGATGCGGCTGGAGCTGGTGCTGCGCATGTTCGAGGAGCGCGAGCAGAAGATACAGCGCGCCTCCCACGAGCGGATCGAGGCGTCCTGCAGTCAGATCGCGGCCAGGCGCGAGGCGAATCTGCGCAAGAACGAGATCGAGTTCGGGCGCCAGATGCGGCGGCTGGAGATGAAGAGGCGGAATGCCCCGCGGAACTGGCGAAAGGAGAACATCACCAGCCAGCTGGGCGATCCCAGCTCCGAGTTCTACGCGCCCCAAATGCGCTACGGTGTGAATCCCAGTCGCCGGCATTTCGAGGCGGAGCGCAAGGCGTTCGACGCCCGAATGGACGAGTTGGAGAAGAGGGCGAGTAACATGAAGCGACTCGTGTGTCCGTTTGCGAAGTTGAAGGAGTGGTCGCGGCCGAAGAAGCGCTTCACGGAGGTAGAGCAGAACTTCTGCTCCGACGCCAACCTGAAGAAGTTGTACGAGAGCCTCAAGGTTGTTCATTCTAGCACCACGCTTATGTCTAGTGTGTGACCCTGTCTCTCTTTCAGGGGCTGCGGGAGCAATCCATGCGCCAGAAGGTGATGCCCAGGTGTCTCAAGGAGAAGGTGCCGACCGAGGAATCGGTCTCGCATGTGGACTCGGGGGTCATCCAGGAAGAAGCGATCACGGAAATCCCGAGTCCGCAGGTAGCTAGCGAAGTGGAGGAGGACGATGAGGCATTGTATGAGCAGAAACGCGCCGCAGAGGAGGAGGCGTGGCGGAAGCGTATGGCAAAGCAAAGGGAACGCGCCGAACACCTGCTGCAGGAAAACCGACGCGAGGAACTGGAGGCGATGCTGGCCGAATACGAGGGCTCCACCATCGGCTGGATGATGAAGTTCCTCAGCGATGAAATGGTGCGTCTGCAGGAGCAGCGCAAACTGCACTTCCTCTCCATGCTGGCCCAGAAGGAGCGCTGGCGACGCGAGGCGGCCGAGGCTGGGCTGCGGCAGAAGGAAAACGACATGCGGGAGATCTACCAGCAGTTGTACCAGCAGACGAGCGAGGCCAACGAGGAGGTGTGCAACGAGTACCTGACCGACCTGCTGGCCTTCGACACGAAGGACTACGCGGACAACAAGGCCATCACCAGCATCACCGAGTTGGCCCAGATCATCGACCGCGACATCCAGCGCTGGCTGGACTCCTTCAAGTCCGTCCAAACCCCGCTCAACTACAAGATGCTGCGGTACCTACTGAAGGACATCATCTTCCCGAACCTCGGCGTACTCAGGCAGCGTTACGAGTCGGAGCTGGTGGTGGACGGCATCATCGCTGATGTCCTGCTCCCCAATGTGGAGAAGTTGCTGGAGCCATACGACATCTCGTTCGCCATCGCCAGCGATCTGATCGACAGAGGCATCGACAACGACTTGCTCCTGTTCTCCGACGACAGCTGCTCCAGCTCCGAGTGCACCGAGCAGGAGCTGGAGGCACGAGCCATCCTCAGGAAGCTGATCCGGCGGTCCGTACCGGGTCGGCGGTGGCTGCTGCCGGCCGAGCGGGCGGCGGATGAGTACGTCAACGATATCTTCGATGTAGTATTCAAGAAGATCCAGGCCAAGGAAGCCCTAGAGAACGAGCGGGAGTTGAACGAGGCCGGTGTCCAGGACAGGAAGCACTGCCACCAACTGACGCAACAGGCCTCTCACTTGAATCTGCTCGAAACCATCCACACGTCCTCTTGCGGTTACGCCGACTCGAACAGCGAGGAGCCGGCCCAGCTGCTGAAGAGCATGCACTACTCGAATATACACCAACATCAGACCAGAAACATCACCAAGGAGCTGCGAACCGAGGAGTCCCTTGGGTACAGGGTTTCGGAGAGGACGTCGGTGGAGATGCAGTTGGTCAACATCGAGGAGTACGACGGCCAGCCGCGGAACGTGTACACTTCGGCCCCTCTGAAGTACGTGGCCAGTCAGATGGACATGCTGTCGCAGGACGGCTTCTTGCCCGAGGACAGCGAGGTGGACCAATGTACCAGCTCAGACTACAGCATCGACATCGGCATCAAGTTCGACAAATCTGCGGGCCCAGCGAAGTCCGTCAAGGCGTTCGTCAGAGACGTCGTAATCGACATAGTGAAGACGGTCGACACGGGCGAGAAGAGCGAGCAAGAGGAGCAGAGTGTGTTCGGAGAAGAAGTCGATTGGCAAACGATAGAGGGCGCTGAGGAGGAGCTGGAGGACGACCCGCAGACTGTGTTGAGCAATATTTTGGGCAGGATCTTCAAATCCATCACTGGAAGCGCAGACCGCTTCTCGCCCAGCTTAAGCCAGATCGATGAAATGGCTGAGGAGGAGGAAGGGGCCGAGGAAGAGGATGATTTCAAACTGGTCGTCAACGAAAGCGAAATCGAGCTGATGGAGATCATCCGATGCAAGTGCAAAACCGAGTTGGAGCGCGAGGAACTCATCAGAAAATTGCTGAAGGAGGGAAAGGTCAAGATAGTGCGAAGGCAAAAGCCGGTGGACGAGGAAGAGGAGGAAGACGACATCTCAATCGAAACATTCGAATACAGCGAGAAGGACGACCAGACCGCGGCACGCCCAGATGTTGGAGTGGAAGACGACCTAGCGCCGATTGATGACGCCCCTCCAAATACTGAAGCCACTGAAGAAGATCAGCCACCGACTCTTGATGCTGTCCAGAGTGGAGAAGGTGGCGGAGTTCCCCAGACGGATGAAGGTGTCGAAGGTGCTCAAAGTGGGGAAGTTGTCGAAGGGACTCAAAGCGGAGAAGTTGTCGAAGGGGCTCAGATTGGCGAAGCGATCCAAGAAGCCCAGAGTGGGCAAATTGTTGCAGGGGCTCAGAGTGGAGAAACTTTGCAAGATGATCAGCAAGAGAAGACCATGGACGGGGATGTGAAAGTCGAGGAGGCAGAGCAGCCGATGGAACAACAAGATGTACCTATGGAACAAGTCAGCGAGCAAGTACCGGAGCAAGTCCCCGAGCAAGTCCCCGAGGTCGAAGCAGTCGATGCGGAACCTTTAGCCGCAGAGGAAACGGCAACCGTTGAGCCGGAGTCACCAGCAGAGGAATTGGCACCAGAAGCCCCTGAAAATGTGATGGAGTTGGGAGAACAGCAGGAGATTCCTCCAGCAGAGGAAGCCCCAGACAATAACCAGATCGAATCAGAAGCAGTTCAGTTGGAAATGCCAGCAGATGAACCCCAACAGTAGACCCTCAGGGTTCCCAAAAATTACCAGTTGTTACCCATATATATTTTATGTGTTTTTCAAATTGTCCATGTTGAGGACTAACTTAATTAAAAGGAATCTGTTTAACTCTGATGAAGGAGGTGTTTCTTTTTTGCCCATACCCTGATACTCACCTTTGATGGCCTTGCGCATGGTGATAAGGCTGGAGCGAATTGTGTTCAAGAGCACGTTGAAGCGCACCATCTCCTGCACCAGGACGGTGTTCATGCTCTGGTGGTAGCTCGTCGGGTACTTGGCGAGGGCCTCGTCGCGGTCGAAGTCCTTGGGGAGTTTCTGCAAGATGTCGGTGGCGACGTTGATGACGACCTCCTCGGGCGTGAGGGCCTTCTCGCCGGAGTCGTCGGCGCTGGAGGAGCTCGTGTCCTTGGGGAAGAGGGAGAGGAATTCAGGGCTCGTGGGAATGTTGGGGAGGAAGAGGTTTTCGGGGAAACGCCGGGACAGCTTCTCAACATACACCGTCCTCGTCTTATCAAACAGCTACAGGAAAAGTTTCGAACAACAAAAACGAGTCTATCGATGAGCAACACAACTCTAACCATGGCTCAAACCCATACTCACCCTTTGTTCGTGGAGGTCCTGCGGGAGTTCGTGGAGGTAAGGGGTTTATTTTTGAGTGGGGGAAATGAAAAGCATAAGCTCAGCGATACTTACCACGCGATCCTGAGCGATTACGGGCGGCAGTAACGAGAAACGCAAGTGAAACAAAGAACAAGGCAAGCAAGGGAGGAGGCTGGGCGCCTCGCCCCACACCTACCTGGGTCAGCAGCGTGTGGCTGAGCAGCATGTCCGTCTCCTTCTGGTCCTTCATGATGTCGGCGTTCGGGTGGAAGCCGAAGATGGCCGGCTTCGTCTGCTGGGGCAGCTCTCGCGTGTAGTTGAGGTAGGCCTCCATCTCGCGGAACACGGGCAGGTAGTACAGCTGGGAGTCGTCGAAGTAGCGCGGGTCTTCGAGGTCGATCACCTCGGGGCAGTAGTACTGATTGAGAATGGTCTTCAGCGTGCGCCGGTCCCAATCGTCGGTGACGCGTCCGCCGTAGTTGCACTCGCCGGTGAGGTAGCGCAGGGCGTCGTAGTTGACGCCCTCGTACTGGTCGAGGAACATCTTCAGCTGCATCAGGCTGATGCGCAGGTCGGTCTCGTTGAACTCGTAGGGTATGTTCCAGCCGATGGGCCCGAAGTAGCGGCGCTCCTGGATGACCGCGTGGAAGAAGCACAGCGAGTATATCAGCTGCTTGAAGGTTTGCGACTGCTGGCACGACTCGTACCACTCGGGGTCGCTGATGGGGTCGCTCAGCATGGAGCGCACGATGTTCGAGCGCAGACCCTTGGGCGGCTCATTGGTCATCTTGATGCCGTTCTGCAGCACCACCACCGGGAAGTGCTCCGCGGGGTACGACGTCAGCCAGAGGCGGAAGTCGGGGTGGGTCGAGTCGGGCACCATGCTCTCGCAGATCTTCTCCAGCGTCGGCATGAAGCTCTTGGCCAGATGGCAGTTCTGCAGTACGACCCAGTTGCCCAACTTGATGCCATTGTCAATCATCTTGACGGCGATAGGACCCTGGCCCTGGCCCAGCGAGAGCGAGAACAGTCGGTTGACGCCGAAACCCTGTTCGTCGGCGAACTTCAACAGCGTTGCCGTGGGATCGGAGCCCGGGGTCAGAATGAAGATCAAGGGGATGCAGCAGTGCGAGTCTGCGAACGAGGCTGACAGGTCGAACTGCGGCGGGTCAACGAACTCCCGGCCGAGTTCAGCTGCAAGGTAGAATAGGGAATGAGAATCAGCGATAGAAAGGATGTTAAAGAGTCAACGAGTAATGTCAAGAGTCTTTTACTCACCGGCCACGAACTCCAAGACAGCTGGAACCAACTTGTCCGGGCGGAAGACCCGTAGCAGCAACAGTTTCTGGAACAAGGTCAGCTTGTCGGCCCAGACTTTGGGAATGTTGAGATTATTCTGCGGGTTGGCGGCATCGAAGAAGGCCTTCCATTCGCCCAGGTTCGACTGGACATGTTCCCGCAGCCCCTTGTAGGCGGGAACATCGGAGAGGCGGCAGATCTCATTCCAGCTGTTGACGCCCAGCCACTTGGCCGGGTTGGGATGGGGGTTGTCGAGACCGATGCCGCCCGTCAGAAGGAACATCCACTCAGCGTTGTCCACCTTTCCCTCCGCCTTCAGAAGGTTTATGTTCAGGATCAATGAGAACAGCAGCTTATCCTGGAAAACGACGGAATCAATAAGATGTACAAATATATGTTTACGGTGTGACCAGAATGATCAAATCTCAAACTGCGTTAAACCGAATTCAAAGCAACCACCATCTCAGACCCCAGACCACTTCGCGTAAGGAATTCAATTTTCGACGACTCAGTGAATTCCCCCTCAACTCCCATCGAAGCCTGCATTCCAACAGCGCCCACCGCCCGCCTCCCATTACCGCATCGAGAATATTAGAATACGCAGCTCCGCCCCGCAGGCAGATTATACAAGGACACGAAAGCGTAATGAAGACAATTTGCAGAAATAGAGTGGGTGGGGGTCTCGCCTTGAGGCCGTGGGCGTTTTCGAAATGAAACAGAAGACCATTGGAAATAATAAGGCCAATATAGGAACGGTCGCGGAAGAACCTCGGTGGAGGCGGCGGGCGCTTCTGGCCATTGAAAATCATTTAAATTAAATTTACGTAATGCCAAGGAAAGAATTCCGGCGCCATCACGTCCGCCGTTAGTTAGAGTTCTCCACTCACCTGCTCGAACAAGCTTCGGCAGATGTTCACGTACAGGCTGTAGGTGAAGTGGTTTCTCAGGTCCCGCAGACGCTCGTCGATGTCGTCCACTTTCTCCGTGTTGTCGATGGAGGCGGTGAACAGAGTGACGAACCAGGTCAGACTGTACTGGTACATGGGGTCGATGTTGGCCAATTCCACTGGAAGGCACCGATTACTATTAGTTGATGTGACGCCCCGGAATGGGGGTACCTTGGGCTTACCAATGGTGAAGAACAGGATCGTAGAGTGGGCCGCGATCGGAATGTAGCTGAGGCGGGCGATGTCGATCTGCTTTTCCGTGGCCTCGGTGATGACCTGCTTCTCGTTGATCTCGTTGGCCAGCACCTTCGAGGAGCTGAGCACCTGCACGGCCGTCTCGTCCTCCAGGATGTTGTCGGCGGACGACAGAACTTCCAGGATTTTGTCCTCGGTCTCCTTAAGGGTCCGTTTGTTCTCGGCGCCCTGGAGAATCAGCTGGTTCTTCTCCGCCTCCAGGTCGGGTCGTTCGCGGGCGACGGTGATGCCGAGTAACTGGTCCTGCAGGCCCTGAGTGGTGATCATGAAGTTAAGCAGCGTGACCTTGACGGCGACCTCCGGCAGGTAGTGGGGGTTTCGCAGCTTCGTGGCAATGTAAAACCTTGGAGAGGGAGTGAAATCAGTTTGTAGTTGTCGTCGGGATTTGAAGGAAATACCTGAAGCTGTGGTTGTACTCGATCACCGAGTCGCCCAGCTTGATGCACAGGGTGCCGCCCTGCTTGAACAGCTGCTTCAGGAGGATGGACTCCAGCAGAGGATCGATTTCCTCGCCGATGTTCTCCAGCAGGACAGGCAGCCCGAACTGGATGGCGTTCTCCAGGACTCGCGTGTAGTCCGGCTGACTCAGGCGTATCACGCAGAGCCGGTTGTTCTTCTCCATGTTCTTGATCCACTTATTGGCCTGCCCCTGAGGATCGATCATCAGCGGCCACCGGCGGGAGTTCCTGATGGGAACGGAAACAGGCGTTGAGTCACCACCAGAAAGCCGATAAGTACTTGGCAACATGGAGCCCTCGCCCTCGCCCTCCTCCTTCCTCTATGCCAGCCCACTCTTCCCAACACCACGGGACCACGTACTCGGCGGAATCACGGGTATTAGTATTTATCCGAATTTTAATTGGATTCCCCCGCCCAACTCTTGGAAGCCGCTGCATGTGGCAGTTGTTCCCTGTTCCCCGAAATCATCCCGTGAGCGATGCGAAACACGCGATTGGGGTTGATTCCTGCAGAGCATCTGGTGCCCCACTGTCGGCGAGTTCGAGCACCTTCATCTTCCCACCCCCTTCCCTTGCTTATTTGCTTCCGGCCTGCCGGCAGGACCACGACGACCTCCCTTCGCTTTGACAGCACGCAATGTTTACAAAGCGAATTGATTAATGCTCCACGCCAGATTAGGACGATCCCAATCCGCCACCTCATGCAGCGCGACCAAGAGTCTCGCCCAGGGTGCCAAACGCTCCGCAGTCCTTGAGTATACCATTGAAGCGATGCCCGTTTGGAATTCGTATGCGGTTGGTCAAATTGTTCCATGATCGAACGAGTGGCGCGAGCTGCGGTCGATTGTGTTTCGCACCCCCGACGATGAGGACAGACATCGTCTTCCTACATTGATCGATCGGAGTCCAGAGCCTGCACGATTCGAACCACTCCAGCCGTCGTCAGTGGACGGTGGGAACTGCCATGTGAGCATCGTTCGCGGGCTCCGGAAACTACTATGCTTACTATGAGCCGAGCTATTCAAACTAACCCGACCCCCAGCTTAGAACGAACACAATGAACAATGCTCGCTGGTAGAGCGGGACTCACTTCATGATGATGCCACTCTCCACCGAGAAGGCGTCCGTGGGCAGACCGCAGATGTTCCAGGCCCGTATCTCCACTGGCTCGCCCAGGACGTTCTGCAACTGGAAGTCGTGACTGCAGACGATGCCGAACGACGCGCACTTTGTGACCCACTGGCGGATCTGGTCCACGCGGAAGTCGATGGTGAAGGGACCCAGGTAGGCCACGATGCCGGAGGAGATGAGCACGTCCCCGGTGAGGGTGTTGTACGTGCGACCCAGCTGGCGAGCCGCCTCAGACCAACGCGTCCGCTCACCGCCCAGGCCCGAGATGAGCTCCTGTGCCCTGTTCAGCTTCTTAGTGCACCCTTCGTGCTCGGCCAGCAGCAGCCTAAAAGGGACGATAGGAATGCGTTTAGCTGTTTTCCTAGCTGGGAACGAGACTTACGAGTATTGTCTGAGCTGCTCGTCCAGGATCTTCTGAATGGCTGCCAGGTTCGCCTCCACGCGGGCCAACTGCGCCAGCTTCTCGTTGAGGGTTTTCATGGCCGTCTAAGAGAGGAGGAAGAGAATCAGATTTCGCCCAGGAGTCCCAACGATAGAACGACTTACATTGTACTCCTCCTGAGCAGCGGCCAACGCGATCTTCTTGGGCGCCACCACCTTGGCCACGACGTCGTACTTGGTCAGGGCGATGACCCAGCGACACAGACCCTCGCAGGCCGTGGATGCGGTTTTGATCTTGTCGGGGTCGAAGGCCTCGTTGCTGAGGACGCGCTGCTGCAGCTTGAGGATGACGTGCGGCGGGATGTTGTCCTTGTCGAAGTTGAGCAGGCTGTCCAGGAACTTGATGTCGCCCAGAACGCGCTTCGATGGGCCCCAGTAGTCCTCGGTCGTGCCCATTCCCGACGGATTCGGCACGCGGTCGGGCTTCACCTCCTTCAGGATGCAGACGGCCTCCATGACGATGCGCACGCCCACCGGAGGACTCTTCATGGTCTTCACGACCGCGATGTCCGCCGGTGTTAGGGTATTGAGGGCTTCCATCGCCGAATTCAGAATGGGCAGAGCCTCCGCCAACTTCGTGTCGCACTCGTCCTTGATGGCCTGGGCCTTGGAGGCCTGCTCGGAAGCGACCGCTTCGTCCTGCTTCACCAGTTCGCGCTGTTGGGCGGCATCCTGACTGTCAGCGGTCACCTTTGCCACTTGCTCAGCCACCTGCACAAGAGAAAGGAAAGTCTTACTACCAACCAGGACAAACCTCTCCCCCACCCTATAACAACTTACAATTTCCGAGGCCACCTTCAGCTTTGGTTCAAGGGCCTGCAGTGTCTCCTGCATCACTCCGACCTGCTGGGCTGCGATGTCCAGCTGCGAGATACCCGTGAGGTACCGGTTCTTGTTCGTCAGGATGGATCTATCGCGGAAGGAAGATGAACTCCGAGTCGGATAACCAGATCATTACTTACGTCCTCTTCTGGCTGAGCAGGCCCTTGAAGGTCTGAATCAGCTCCAGGTAGGAGGTGGGCGTGACGTAGTTGTAGCGCTTCAGGCGCAAGAAAAAGGCCTCCGAAAGGCTCTGCGTCGACGTGTGGAACTCCATGCACATGTCGATCGAGGCCCGGCGCTCCAGGTCGGTGAGCTCCTCGGCGGCTAAGAAGCGCGTGGACACGGCCAGCAGGGCGTCCTCTGGCCAGGGCTGGAACCAGTCGATGGTGCAACAGTTCACGATGGACGGGAACTTGCGGATGCGTATGCGCAGGGACTCGCCGATGGGCGACATGGCCAGGACAATGTGCAGCTGGTCTTTGCAGGTCTGCGGAGATTCGGAATTAGGCAGTGACTTTCATTGGTGATCCCGCCTTCTACTCACGGTCACGAAGAAGTTGAACAGGGCCACCGGGCTGCCGTCCGTCTGGACGGACTTGTCGCGTTGTTTGTCGATCTGGGCCATCTTCTCCACCACCTCGATCTTCTCCTCGTTGCTGAAGAGGTTGGGCACCTCGCCAGAGTTGAGCAGGTTGTTGACGTCCTCCAGGAAGGACTCGTCCTTGATCTACGGATTCAGACGAAACTCAAACGGTTAAGTTTAATGCTTAAAAATATGATATTTCTTAACACAGGGAAAATAAACATGTCTTTGAACAAGGACCACGAACGTGTAACCGAACACTCTCCCACCTGGACGTCCGTGAAAAGGAAGACGCCGTGCATCTCCGATGAACTGATCTTCTTCAGGATGGTCTTAATGTCTTCGTGCCATTCGTGCGAACCATATTGTCGAGTGATCTCCACTTGAAAGAGTTCGTAGTCACAGATATGCGAAGCCAGGCGAGTGAGGCTCTGGCGCCCGGAGCCGCCGACCCCGATGAGCAGAGCATGACTCCGTGGCTGCTTTATTATGCGACAAATCCTCGACAAATGTTCGATGGCGAAGCGGAAGAGCACCAGATTCATCGGCTTTTTCGACATGTTGTTGTACTCGACCAGGTACGCCTCCACCACGTTCCGCAGCTCCTCCAGATCCTGCACCTCGACGTAGTTCTTGGTGTCCGCCTTGGGGTTGGTGAAGTCGCAGTAGATCAACTGGCGGAAGTGAGCTTCCGTAAGGTTCTGGCCCTTCTCCACCAGCCGCTCGAACAGCTGAGACGGCTCGGCGTTCAGATGCTTGCGCATCTTGTCGCACAGCGAGGTGAAGAGCCAGCTTCGGTCGCCGTCCTCCACCAGGCGATCGCCGTAGACGCGCAGCACCTCGTGCACCCAGAGCCGCCGCATGGAGTTCAGGTCCTCGGTGGCCTCGGGCACGGACAGCAGGACGCCCTGGATGACCCGAGAGAAGTCGCGCAGATTGAAGAGGTAGTGGGACTTGGCGGGCGTGGGAAGCAGGTTCAGCTTGGCCTCGTTGTAGATCCCCAGAGTGGCGTTGACGATTTCCTCGATGCAGGGATCGAACTCCTTGGAGAAGCCCCTGCAGACGAGTGTCAGAGGGCGGCGTCGCATGTAAGGGCGGTGTGAGTGGAAAGGACTCACCTCGTGTCCAAGTGCCAAAGGATGATCTTGCTGAAAATGGTCGTCAAGATGGCGTCGTTGAACTCGTCGATCGCGATGACGTTGAAGTGCCTCTGGAAGCGGGGCGTCACCGTGTTGCCAGTCGAAGGCGGCCCCATGGCGCACATCAGCTGCAGGTCGATTAGCTTCATGGGCACGATGTTCTTGCGGTCGTACCACATCATGTGGTCCAGCATCATCCGCAGCAGCTCGATGGGCGGCTGGGCGCCGTAGTTCTCCTTCAACGGCATCGAAATGTCGTCGATGAAGATCACGAACTTCTTGTTCAGCGGGGGCCCGAAGACGCCCTTGCGGCGCTTGTCCAGCTTCGACATGATGATGTCCTGCGTCTGGTTGGCGGACGTTTGGGCCGAGAAGCTGATCAGCAGCGGCTTGAACACGTTCAGGTCCATGCGCTTCAGCAGGAAGTCGATGGCGTAGCAACTCTTTCCGGTGCCCGTGGGCCCCACCAGCATCAGGGGCTTCCCGTGCTTGACCAGCAGCTCTTGCAGGGCGGCGATGCGCACGTTCTCGTTGGTCGTGATGATGATCTGGTTGACCGGTATGTCGCGGGGAATGGGCGGAGCGGCCGTGACGTCGTCCTGCCAGGGCTTCCATTTGCCCTTGCCCTCCTTGAGGAACCGGTAGTCGAACACGGAACCGGCCTTCGGTATCGGGAATATGAAGGGCTTGGCCAGCACCGGCACCTGCAGCTCACTCGGGATGCCGAACGAGTCGATCAGGTTCGGCGGGAAAACCTTCTCCATGAGACCCCGGAACACCGTCGAGAACTTCTCCCGACTGTCGGAGTCCAGGGCGCCGCCCAGCGACCAGATGCAGGAGAACAGGAAGACGCCCTCGATCTGCGCCCGCGCGTCCAGGTCGGACAGGCTCTGGACGTACTTCTCGTCCTTGAAGTCGTCGATGAAGCAGTCGAAGATGTTCATCAGACCCGACATGAGGTTGGTGTCCGAGGTCGGCGCAATCTCTCGCAGGCCGCCCTTGCGCACCAGCCAGAGCAGCAGCGGACAGAAGCGGCTGACCAGCGAGGAGATCAGCTGCTTGCTCACGGCGTGGAAGCTGGGCGGCAGTTTGTTCTTCCAGGAGGTCACCAGCGGATCCCAGCCCAGAGAGCCGGGTTCCATGTAGATCATGCCGCACCTGGACACGGTGGCCGGCGAGGCGACCTCCAGGTCCATGGGCTCGAACACCAGGTTGGTGGTGGGCGCCAGCTGTATGATCTCGCCGGACATCAGGCAGAGCTTCTTGTTGTCGTCAAGGACGGTGTTCATGTTCTCGATCCAGATCGCGTCCACGGGCCCGTCGAAGATCAGCCACTTGCGCTCCAGCGTCTCGGAGACGGCGAACTGGCGGTAGCTGACGGCCAGAATGCCGTCGCTCCACTCGTGTGACACGGCGTCGAACTGCCCATAGAGTTGGCCCATGGTGATGGCCTTCGGGTTGATGATGGTGTAAATGGCCCGGTTCTCGCCAGCGCCCCTCTTCTCCATGCACTCGAGCGCCTCGGCCAGAATGCGGTAGGACGTGGTCTTGCCGCCGAAGGGCAGACCCACGATCATCAGGCCGTGGCGCACGCAGATCATCTCGTACAACTGCAAAGAAGTCCATGGAGCACCCACACACGCACACACCCATCCCTCCCGCACTCACCTGCTGCACCTTCTCGAGGAAGAAGTCGGTGCACTGCTTGTTGTTCTTCTCGCACGTGAGGCGGACGCACTCGTTGAAGACCACGTAGTCGGCCTCGGGCAGAACGACGCCGGGGAAGAGATCCGAGGTGATGCCTTGGAAGAGCGGCACGTCCTGGTTGAGGAACTTCGGCAGGTTCACGTCCTTGATCGAGCGCAGCACCAGGATGTCCTCGAGCTCGTCGCGGTATCGCAGCTTCAGGGCGCCGGCGGCCTTCAGCACAGACTTCACGGCCCGCATCCCGTAGTCGTAGTGGCACTGGGTGCTCAACTGCTCGGAGCACAGGCGGTAGGTGGCCACGATCTTCACGGCCAGCGGTTTGGCCGTCAGGAAACCGTAGGAGTACAGCTCGATCTCGGAGATGAGGGCGTAGTCGGGCACCATCATGGCCACCGAGCGGAAGAGGGCCTGGGGTGGGGAGACCAACACAACAATGCGAGGGCCGACAGCCAGTGGAGCAGGAGGGACTTACCTTCAAATTATCCGGCAGCTCGGAGCGGCCCGCGTAGCCGGGATTCATGGTGATGAATACCGAGCAGCTGGGGTCCAGGGTCAACGTAGTGCCCTCGAACACCAGGGTCGGGCTTCCCGAGTTGATGCCCCGCTGAATGGTGAGGATCTGGAAGGTGGATTATGTGATGATTTGGTGCTGGCAGCAAGGAATGGGTGGAGACGTTAAATGACTTGCCTGCTGAGCCACCACGGACAACACCTCGAGGTCGATGCGATTGAACTCGTCGAAGCAGGACCACGCGCCGCAAGAGGCCAGTCCCTTGAAGAACTTGCCCAGTGCCAGGTAGTCCAGGCCGTCGGAGCAATTGAAGACCACGCACTGCTTGGCGACGGCCTTCGCCAAGTCCTTGGTGGTCTCCGTTTTGCCGGTGCCGGCGGGTCCCTCTGGGGCGCCGCCCAAGTGCAGATGCAGGGCGCTGAAGAGCGTGCGGTAGCAACGATCGGTCAGCGGAGTCACCACCAGGCGCGTCGTGTTGCCCAAGTACTCGTAGCCGTACTTCAGAGAGCAGTTGATCATGCGCGTGTCCAGGTTGTTGTCCTCCCAGTAGTAGCGAAGCTGCGGACGAGCAACATTAGAACTGGCCGATGGTCCGTGTCCCTCTCTCTTTCTCTGTCACTCACCTGGCACAGCCACTGGAAGTCGTTCAGCTCGGACACCTGCTTCTCCACGATCTCGGCCAGCACGTCCCGAGCGTGCACGTCGAGCACCACGAGCGCGCCCAACGTGATGCGGTTCTGGGTGTTGAGGTCTCCTCGCACCAGGTCCACGATACGGTTGATCTGGAAGAAAGAGCTGTAGGAGGGCCATCGGGAGCGGGAAGGAGTCGGGGAGTAACCTGCAACTTGCACACGCCCAAGTACTTGGTCAGGCTCTCGACGGGGTTGTCGGTGAAAAAGCACTCGGTGATCTCCAGCGTCCAGTAGGTCAACGAGATCGACTGGACCGTCTGGCCGGGCCACGTCAGCACCCACACGTCGCGCTGCATTTCCGGGTAGCTGTAGAAGGCCTCGCTGATCTTGCGATGCAGACTCTTCTTCATGGCGATCTCCAGCTCCAGCAACCACTTCTCCACCTGGCCCCGGGCCTTCGCCGTCGATATCACGTCCACCAGAGCGACCTCCTCGCGCTCGGACGACCGCATCGAGGTGACGTCCAGCTCCTCGGTGAAGTTGAGCGTGGCTATGCCCTCGAAGCACTTCTTGAGATGCGGTTGCACTCGTGTCGGGTCCTTGGTCTCGGAGAGGATCTCGAGCAACTCGTCGTTGGACAGGAAGAAGAACCGCGGGAAGTACAGGCGCTTTTTCTCCAGATACTGCGAACCACACAAAAAAATATGAATATCCACCCGACTCTAAGAACTGGCCGGGCAGGACCCACCGCATTGAGGCCCTTCTGGATGATTTCGAGCAGGTTGAAGGCCTTCTTCAGCTTCTCCGACATCTTGTCTATTTCCACCACCGTCATCACCTTCGGGTCCAGCGACACCTGCTTCATGAGCTCCTTCCAGATCTGTGGGTGGACTGCGTGAATGGGGCTCTTGGAAGCGATGGGCTGCGTCGCCTTACCTTGTCCACCGCACTGAAGCGCCGACCTTCTTCCGGCATTTGCTGCTGGATATCGGGGCTGGAGAAGATGGGTTCCAAGTACATCCAAGTGGCCTGTACGCGCAGCCAGTCGTCAAGGATGTCCTGCAGCAGTAGCAACTTGGCCTCCCACTTCCTGGAAAAAAAATGGTCAGTCATGTTTAGTGTGAGCTCCATGATATCGTAAAAATTGAGGGAACTCACAGAATTTCAGTCTCGAAGGGTTTAATGTAGGGAGAACTCTTCATGGTCTGCGTCTTGATGATCTGGTCGTCCAGCAGGATTTGGATGTCGTCAACCGCGGCCAGTTTGAATGTTCCGGTGTCTCTGAAAGAGAAACGTGAGCGTGAATCTACAACTCTCCATGCTCTTCGGATGCTCCGTCCGAGTACCTGTAGGGCGACACAGAGAACGCCATGTCCTCCCACTCCACGACCATCTTGGACATGGCCTTCTCTAGGTTGTTCTCCTTGGTCGCACTCTCCGAGATGGCCTCGAACTTGGACACGTAGTCCTCCAGCTGGTACTCGATGATCTTCTCCAGGGTGAGCTCGGGCGACACCTTGATGGGGAAGCCAATGATCTCAGACACCTGTTCCCAGTGCCGAGCCTTCATGCCCGGATTGCCGAGTGTGCTGATAATGGGCATGTGCTCTCGGAAGGCTTCGATCTGTTCCTTCACCTGAGATATTGCATTACGATAAAGACGATGTGCTCTTGGGAAGAGACGAGTCAACCTACATCTTGTATTAGCTGTAGGGTGGCCGGTCGATCGCCCATTTGCTTCTCCAACTTCTGTATGATGCGGTACGTGGTGGCCACATCACCATCGATATCGTCCGGGTCGAAGGTGCCCACCTGCGAGTGCATCCACAGGTCGTACTTGTCCATGAAGTCCTGCGAGGCGTCGAACAGGGTCTTGAACGGCTTCAGCTGGTCGTGGGTCTTCTTGCGAATCGAGTACTGCGACAGGTCCCAGCCAAAGGCCGTCTCCTCCTCGTTGATCTTGTCGATGGTATCCATGGCCGTCACCAGTCGGTTGTCCAGGACGGTCGCCCTCCGCTTGTACTTGGCCAGATGCTTGATCTCGCCCCAGTTTTCGTAGTCCTGCACCTGGTCGAAGTAGGTCTGCAGCTCGCGCCGGAAGGACTCGATGCGCTTCTTGAGGAGCTCCTGGTACTCGATGGTCTTCTCTGCGATGATCTCGCGGTGCTCCTCGAATACCGAGGGCAGCTTCAGGAACCACTGGAAGGAGTTGCTGTTGTTCTTGATCTCCAGTGGCGAATAGAGGGCGTGGTCCATCAGCCAGAGGATGTGGCCCATGTTCTAATAGAGGAAGTGAAACGATGTCAATGACATGGATGCGGTTTCTCAAACCAGTATCACGCTTACCACTTTCAGCCTCTGCTCCATCTCGGGCACAGTCACCTCCTCCGTCACGATGACGTACTCCTTCAGGCTCATGAGCTCCGCCGTGGTCTGGGGAATCGTGAGGGCCTTCTTCGCGATGGCCTCGTACTCCTTGCCCAGCTTAGAAATCTTGGCCTGCTGGTCGGCGATCATCCGGGCGAGCAGCTCCGTCTGCATGTACCGCGCCAGGTTCTCCAGGTTGCTGATGAACTTGCCGCGGTGAAACTCGTAGAGACCCATGCGAATGACTCCCCAGATGTCCTTGGCGATCTGGTCCTCCTTGTAGCGGTACTTGTAGACCATGTCGCAGTAGTCGTCGAACGAGGGATCCGACTCCATGAAGTTCGAGATGTACTGCGCGTCCACGCCGTTGATCAGATCGATGTAGTTGTCGAAGTCCTGCAGTCTCAACTCGGGTCCGATGCGCTGCTCCTCGAGCATGGCGCAGATCCGGTTGCGCGCGTCGGCGATGATGGACTCCGGTATGGCCGGGGTTAGGGTGATCTTTTCGGAGATCTTGAGGTCCGTGTAGAGCTTGCTCTCGATGCGTGGCATCTGCTGCACACCCAAGACAATGGACTCGATCACGCGCATCATCTCGTTTTGCACCTTGGCGAAGTTCGGATTGAAGACAATCGTATCCTCGTCCTCCAGCATGAGCGATATCTTGATGCCCGGGTTGGATTTCTGAAAGGACACGATTAGCTTCGACCGCAAGAATCGCTCACGTCCTTACGCCAAAGTCGCACATGAAGTCGGCGAAGGCTTTCAGACTCCGTATACAGATGTCCTCCAATTGCTGTGTCATGAGGGCGCCGACGCAGTTGTAGAAGCGCTGGAGCAGCTTCATGCGCCGAATGTCGGGCAGGTGACCACGTCGGCTGGCCTTCAGCAGGATCGTGTGGATCTCCCCGTACCAGTTCTCGTCCAGGATGTTCTTGGCCACGTCGATCTGCTTCCCGCAAAGGTACTGACCAAGGATAGAAGGACAAATAAGTGATCAACGCTCCTGGAGGCACCTCAAAACCCACCGTAAAGTTGTACAGGTCGTAGGCCTCCTCGGACTTGGCCAGCTCCCGACAGTCGACGAACAGCAGGTCCTTGAACTTGGTGCTCCATAGCTCCAGAATGTTGGCCACGCAGCGATGGATACAAAACAGAGTTTTCTTCATGCGGCACCGGTTTTCGTCGAACCTGTCGAGACAACACAAAGCAGTCAATCCCAATCTCCCGATGATACATCGATGGCCTCCACAATCCGACCCTCCCAGTTGTGTCCTCACCGATAGCGCCAGCGATTGAACATGGACAAGGTCTCCTCGCGCTCCGGCGTCATTTGGGCGCCCTTCTTCTCCTTCAGCTTCTGGAGCGAATTGTCCAAGACGAAGTCCACGACGGCCTTCTTCATGGCGAACACGTAGTCCGACTTGATTTCGCTGATGTTCTCGTTGAGCTCGATGCTCCACTTGTGCAGCACCGTCGGTATCAGTCTCTTTATCCTGCAACGATGCACAATGATACAATGAGGATCATGGGAAGCCGTTGAACGCACGGCTAACCCCACCTGTTCAGCACCCTGTTGCTCATCGGCGCCACGTGGATGGTGTCGATGCCGTGCTTAATATAATAGTAGTAGCGCAGGACCTCCTTCTCGTCCTTGTTGGGGAACGAGTTGTCCAGGTCAACGTAGTCCTCCTTGCTGGCTATGAGCTCCACCAGTTTGCGCCGGAAGTTCTCCCGCTCTAGCCGCATCTGCATGTATGTCTTAGGCTCTGGAAGAGATTTCGTTGATAAACAATGGGAAACCCAAAGGGGCATATTGAATTACTCTCTTTCTTCTTGTGGCGCTTCTTGTCCGTCTTCATAGCCTGCGTGTGGCAGAGCAAGCTGTCGGGGATCGAGGTGGAGAGCATCTTGCCGTCCAAAATGGTGCTGGTGCACTCGGGCATGTTCAGCTCGTACCAGAGGCGGCGCGAGTTGTACTCCGGGTTGGCCTTCGACTTCAAGATGCTGTGCAGGATATTGGGCTTTGGCCTGTTGTAGACCAGCTTGAACTTCGGGCACGGATCGCCCTTGGGCTTGGCTCCATGTGAATTCCTGTTCTCTCCCATTTGAATGATCGTGTTCGACTGAAAATTCAAATAGTCGTTTGGAATCTATTCACAGCAACGAGTAAAAAAATAAGTATAAATAACGAGTAAAAAAATTAAAATGATCAGAGAAGGTAACAAAAGTAAAAAGTAACAAATTGTTGTTATTTTACGCTTATTTTGTACTGTAGTGGGAAATTTTATAAATTTAGGCAGGGGAAATGCGAGACAGATTCCGATTTCAAATGTTCGTGGGGAAATTGAAACTCGGGAATTTTTAAGGGACATTCGAATTATAAAGCAATATTTGAAAATTCCTAACTAGCGTGGGCACGAACCGCTGCCTCAACCGATTCGAAGTGGTGCCAGATTCGCTATCAATCAGCTGTTCGCATCCACGAATGTCGGGAGGAAGCAACGACGTCGAATTTTAACTGTCAAAAATCCATTTCTCGGCCGGCAGCCCACATTTTATTGTGCAACCACAAAAATCTTGTTTGAAAGTAAATTTCACCAATTTTTTTATAAAACAGTTAACACAGTGCACAAATTAACTTCTTACTAATTGGATTTGATGCTTGTTTTCGATTATTCTCTCTCGATATTTGATTAATTCTCAGTTAATTAAAATGTGTTTCCCAGTCAGCAACAAAATTTTTCGAATGAATGAATTTTCGAGCAGTTGTTTATTTTGAATTGATTTGTATAAAAATTGTTTTCGAACACTAAACATATTTTATATTGGTTTCCTAGGAAGTTTTAGACTCCCGCAACAAGTTTCTAAACACAATTCCTTCAGTCTCATCGTTGCCCTGGTGCCGATTTGTCAACAGCTAGAAGAAGTTCAGTATGTTCCTGCGGCAAGCTACACGAATGTTCCACACCACGCGCTCGGTGTTTGCGAGTGTCGAGAAGAGCGCCCTGGCTGCCTTGCGGAAGAAAACCGGTTACACATTTGCCAATTGCAAAAAAGCGTTGGAGATGCACAATAATGACATTACCTTAGTACGATCTATTTCTAAAGTTCCATGATCTATTCCTGATATATGGCCAATTATTTGCAAATTTATAGGCAGAAAAGTGGCTCAATGAACAAGCTCAGAGTTTAGGCTGGTCCAAAGCCACCAAACTTGAAGGACGTACCACCGCTCAGGGTCTCGTTGGAGTTCTTATCAAAGGAAACATCGGAGCGATGGTAGAAATCAATTGTGAAACGGACTTTGTGGCGCGCAACGAAAACTTCAAGGCTTTTGTGGACCACGCATCCAGAGTCTGTGCCAAATACACAGAAATGACAGAGTTCGATGGAGATTTGTGGAAGGTTTGTTTTGATATTTAAAAAATTCAGTTCGCCTGCATTACAATATGAATTCTTTCCTTCTTGTTAAAGCTTGGTTTTGAATCGGAAGCGCTAAAGAACCTCAAGGCTGAAGATGGTAAAACACTGGGGGATCATCTTGCTCTGCTGATTGGAACTGTGGGGGAGAATGCAGCCATCAAGCGGGCAATATGTTTCAAAACCAACAATGAACTCAAATTAGCAGGCTACGCCCATCCTGCTGCGGTAATATCTGCAGACACCCAAAACACCACTCAGGTGGGAAAATACGGCACCATAGTTGCATTCCGAGGAAACTTCATAGACGAGGAGCTACAAAAAAATCTGTGCCAACATATCATTGGACTAAATCCAAGAAAGATTGGCGAAGTTGGGAAGGATGAACCGCTTGCCAATAAAGACGATGAAACCTGTTTAATTTATCAAGAATATTTAATTGACGCAGATAAGACCGTCGGTGAAGTATTAAATGAACAGAATGTATCTGTAATTGATTATCAGCGCTTCGAATGCGGTGAAGAAGCAAAAAGCGGTATTCTGGAAGAAGCGACATTGAGTAATTGATTTTGTATAAAAATAGCACAAAATCGTAAGAGAAAACAAATTGACAGAAATGCTTTTATCAATGTTATATAATGCATTTTCACAAATTTTAATACATCAAGGCCATGTTACAAAATTACGCAATTAAATAAAATTAATTAATTTAGAAGTACAGCAGTTTCATTTCATTTATTATAATCAACGTATGATTTAATACAATTTTATTTTCGAAGGCAGACGAATATTATATACATATTTATTTTTTTAATTTTGTACTTGTACTTTTGAGTTGTGCAGTAATATGAATCGCTTCACAGGTTGAAACCAAATTAAAATGTCTAAGAAGGGTGGCATTCATATACAACAGCGGTTCGAAGTAATGTGAAAGAGATGTGTATGTTCATATATTCCCATTTTCTAACACAGACCGTCTAAAGCAAGGTGATTCTTTTGGGCCAAATTCCCTGCCTTCACAAACCCCTCAACGATGTGTCATGCAAACGGCGAAAAGGGATCTGCGCATGAGTGCGTTCAACCGAAGAGAACCATGCTGCGTGTAGACTCCACACAGAAACTGTAACTAGGGAAAGAGATATAATTACCGAGCAGCAACAACTCGAGCACCGGCAGAACCAACAACAACTCGAAAAGGGGAAAACAAAAAACGGGAAAGAGAATGCTGGCAGGTTGACGAATGTCAAATGCGTTCAACGGCATTTAAATACGGCTGCGCTACACTTGTTGAACTCGCACCGACCGACCGACTTCGCGCAAACGCACAAGGGGCGTGGTTCCTGGCTGTAGACTATCTTTAGAGTAATCAATTACTGGCAAGGCTGTCAATAAGACTCTATTCTCCGCAATAGACCACCATCTGGGAAGGTAGAATTCCACGTAAAAGACCAGCATCCATGAATAATGGTCTCTATGGAACTATTAGATGCGGTGGTGTCGTCTGTGTCTGCCTGTAGGGCACTCACTTTCACACAGGTGAAGCTCCACGAAAAAGTGCAGCTGGCCAGTTCAGCTCCAATCATAATTCGCCCGCCGCGTTGTGCGGAAGACAGAATATAAACAAAACCCAGTTAATAACTTCCTCCGAAAGCGCGCATCAGCATTCGAAATCCTACAATTGAAACAACAACAAGTGCCTTCAGGTGGGAGCAACATACACGAACCTTGGAACTTACTGTTGAGTCGAGGTCGATTCCTCCTGGTGTCGCGAGTAACAATTGTACCTGTACCGAGTATAACAATTGTTAAAGCAAAACGCCTCGCGCTCTTCGAGGGTCGCCCGTTCCTGCGACCGGTCATTTCAACGAAACCAACAAAAAATAGAAACTCTAATAATATTTCCACCAGCTAACGCCGGCAGACCAACGAGAGTGGAGTGGAAATAATTGGATTTTGCGCAATTATTCTTCGCACTATTCACTGGAATTCGTTCGCGGGTGGTTGAACCTGGCGGACTCGAGTTTATGAGGGACCTGTTGAATTTTCAAATTTCATCGCAAGTTTCAACCAGACTTCATCCACGCGACTGATCCAGCCTATCTACTGAAACTGAAAGTTGGATGCATCAATTCCGATATCTGGCTGGAAAAACCGTCTCCATTCGATAATGCTGCAGTACAATTTCATAAAACAGGTGAGTTCCCAGTGACCTTTGTGTCTTCAATTGAACCTTTAAGCTGGACTGCCAGCTACCATTCGGGAAACTGCTTGCCTCAATTGCATTTTCTTGTCGTCGGCATTTGGTTGAGTAGAAAAAGGTGCGGTAAAGATGGTCGGGTTGTTTCTGCGGTAATCTTATCTTCTATCTCATGGAGTTATTAAAGTCTCCTGCCGTCATCCGAACATGGCAAGGCCCTCGAAATGAAGCTGAGTCTGCATTAGAGAAAACGTTTGGTATCATGCAATGTCTTGGGTTGATTGAGTTCTGTGAAACATGGAAAACAAGACGTGAGAAAACCCGAGATAATGAAGTTAACCGCCGTTTCCGCGTTCGTTGATATCGGAAACGAAGAACATCTTTAATTATTCTTTGTACACACATATATCTGTATATATGTATGTATCTCGGACTATCATAATACTTTGCCTGGGTGCTTCCTGTCATTAAGCACAGAAAAAGAAATGTTCAACAATTTCATTTCCCAAAAACCTTCGCACAAACATCTTAAGCACCATCTTGAGAATCAGGTCGCGGGAGGCGAGCCAAGAGCTGCCGAATCTCGGCCATGGCTTGTTAAAAGAATATCGTAAAACACCTCTCTCCCCATCATAGTCATTAGGCCATTGCGAACGTACACCTTCTCTTCTGCTGCAGCGCCCCTTAGGTCTGCTCGGACACAGCTCGCAGTGCTTTCTTCTGAGATCGCAGAGTCTTTTGAGTCGAGGCTCAGGTCAAAACTCAAACCCAACAACCCAACGGGGGAAACAAAAACGCTTCTGTATGGTTTTTGTTGTTAACTGCATGCTAAATACAGTTGGGACTAGCAGTAAACAGGGCCGATTGTTAACGAGCTGCCCGCTGCATCTTCCGTCTCTAGCACAAGCACTTCCACTCGCTATTAGCCATTACGCTCGAACACAACTGCTATCTCGGATTCGATCGTGAGAAGGTGCACCACGATATCACTGATATCTCCCTCGTCCCATCCCCTCAGGTTGTCTTCGCTGACCAACCCATAAAATACTCCGAAAAGATTGAGATCGAGTTCGAAGAGCAGTGAACTCTAGTGAACTCCATCCTCCATCCATCCATGATGGCATCCCGTACTCACAATCATGTGCAGTACAAACTTTCAAGTAAGTTCCCTCCCCACAAGCCGGTTCCAAGGAAGGGAACGAACGCCGATGGGTTTCCCTTTCATCCGCATCCGAGAGAGTTTCCACCATTGTGGCCATTGTGTATAAATCTTCGTGACCACAAAGTGCAGGGCGCCACCAGTCGGGCATCCTCCGGAGTTGGATTGAAAGCGAGTCTGCTTTTTTCCAAATACATACATCTCTGCATAGTTTTCTCGCATTGCGAACGTAATTTATGTAAAACAAAAGACGTGAGTTTTTTCTCGGGGTTGGGATGTGGCATTGTTTCACATCGATAGGCCAACGAGACGAACCGTTACTCGATGCAATTCCAACCATTTCTGCGCCCGATGAACCCGATGGCGCACGCGAAAAAATCCGATGATGATGTCGACGATGCCTTAATTAAACGCAATTATAAATAAAGTGGATCAGACGAACCAACTGTGCTGCTGTGCTGCTGTCGTGACGGACGGCGAGGTGTGGAGCAGAGTGGGGAAGGAACGGCATCACGCATGCGTAAGCGCATGACCGACAACCGCCTCTGAATGCAGTGCTGACCGATGCGTATCGTGCAAGCACTTCTTCGACGCCTCCAGGTAGACAGGTAGACGTGCCAATGCCCTTGGGCCTTGGTTTTCGGGGGCAGCGATATCAGTGGAAATGCGCCGGCGACGAAGTTTGGTCTTGGTGCGTTTATGCACCCAGAATTCGACCTTCGATTGAACGAATTCCGGCTAGAGATCTATTTCATTGAATCTCTCATACTCGACTCCCTGACGAATGAGACACTTGAGCTGCAGTAGCACAGTTAGACGAAGACAACAGTTGCCGACACTGGACACGGCGACTGGAGCGGCGGCGGGACCACAGCCATTGCAGACGAGAAGAGTAGCAGATGCGGAGAACTTGGGTAAATCGCTCAAGAAACCGTTCGTAGGCTCGTCCGATTGTCGGTTGTCGGTCGGCGGTCGTGCGTTCAGCCATCATGTGGGCCAACTCCAGCCCGAGTAGCCGCCGGAGTCGCAGACGAAGTCGGAGTCGGACTGGTGAATGGCGGTAATATACGTCGGCAGCACGACGACGACAGCAGTCTTCATTCGGCGCCGGAGCGCGATCGACGGTCGCAAGCGAGTTGCTCGTTAATTGTAAACACAGTCCCAGACTGAGGCGACTCCGCGGCGTTTCTGGTGTTTCCGCTGACTGCACATGGCAGGTGCGTCGGTGCCGTCCTAGTCTTCAAACCGGATTCCCCGCAGAAAATTCGTGCTCGGTTTTCGTCCCTTCGAAACTGAGACCTGACCTCGTAAACATCACTGGCGGGCGGTTGAATCTGTTAGGGCGATTGAAGCCGATTCAAATCAATCGAGTGTCCCGGGCTCCTGCCGTTCGGGCAATACAAACTCAAAATTCTAGTGACAAACACGCTTTTATGAAAAAAAAAATTCGCAAAAAAATTAAAAAATAATAATAATAAGTATAATAATTGGGGGAAAACTCTGTACAGCAGTAAACCAAGTGCATCCACGCAGAAGTAGCAGCAGTAGCAGTAGCCGGACCAGCGGCATAAACAACTTTTCCGCGATTGACACGATTGAGGATTTTCACCTTACTCTAATTCAACATCCACCGGACGGGTTTCGATCGACTCGGTCTAGGCCAGACCGCACCGCATCTGATCGAGCATCATCTTATCGAGCAAAGCAATTAACGAGAAGGCATAATGCAAGTGATGGAGATAACATCGAAAGATATGGTAAATTTCGCTCAGTGCACTCTGCTTCAGCCTCACGCCTTCCCACCATGGCGCTGGTCCTCCAGGCCAACCACGGACTACGGCTTTGTCTTTTATTAGTTTTCCTCTGCTTGGAGCTTGGAACTAGTTGCCGCCGCTCAGCGAGGTCGTTTCAGTGTTTTTGTTCCACTCCTCATAGGCCTGGCTAAGCCACAACTCTGTGGTCAAGTGATAGTGAAACTGCCATGGAAAACACTCGCCGTTTTCTACCAATCGGATGTAAAGTGATTTGAGCTTCTCATTATGTCTCCGACCTCAAATAGAAAGTAATCGGGATTTTTGCACTCCCAACGGGTTTTCGTGGACAGTTTTGCTCTGAACGCAATTTGAAGAAGATTCGTTTTTCCAACTGGGTTCGCAATTTAAAGCTCATTTTAGAATTCCTCCAAGCGTTAATAAGCAATTTGTTTACATTATTTATGCACACCAGATAAGCCTAAATTATGTCGAATTCCCTCGCAATTGTACACTTATCATCTGACCATCGGAATATCCCTGGGCTTGTTCAATGCTAGTCAGATGTTTGGGACATAGGAGATGTGCAATACCTCTTCACTGACTCTAATCTACAGTCATTTAGTTGACGGACCTTGTTCAATTCGCAGTTGAAAATCTTTACTTCCAGGAAGTTCGCCCGAACTCCATACTAGACGTCAAAGTAGACGCATCCTTCCGCAAGATTGCGAAGAATGCAATCTGCTTCCATATCTGGAAAATTGAGGAAGATCGCTTGGAGGCCGAATCCAAGGCGCAATTCGGCACTTTCTACGACGATTGTGCGTACATCGTATATGCGGCCAGTACGGTCGGCACCTATGTGAACCAGGATACCATAGTAAGGCTGCAATTTCGTGGAATCGATTGAATAATTAAACTCATTCCCTGCATTTCGGATCAATCCACAGACTCGCGAGACCAAGCCGGGCACCCACCTGGAGCGTTTCATTCACTTCTGGTTGGGCAAAAAGGTTTCCGAGCAGAAACGTTCCAATGTGGCGCACAAAATTCAAGAGCTGGACTCGTATTTTGGAAACGTGTCCACCGAATATCGCGAGACCCAGGACAACGAGAGTGCTAGGTTCCTGTCCTACTTCAAAAGGGGTCTGACGTAAGCTCCCATTCTCACAGCAGCGCCGAGTTTCCATCCCTTGACTCCACTATGTTATTTTTAGAATTCGTTCCCAAGCGTTGGTCTCGTCAAAGGAGCAAAACCGATTATACCAGGTACGTGGTCGGAAGTGGCTGCGGTCCGTGGAAATGGAAAACATCTCATGGGAGCACTTCAGCTCAGACTACATCATGATCCTGAAGACAGATCCGCACGTCTTTGTCTGGATCGGGCGGTCCAGCAGCGTATCCGAGCGACGGGACGGCATCGAGTTGGCAAGTCAGCTGCAGGCCGACCCAGCCGAAATTACCATATTGGACGACGGGTACGAACAGTCGATGCCGGAGGCGCGCAAATGTGTCTGGAACATGTTCCTTCCATTAAGCCAAAGAGCGGTCAGCCAGATCTCGATTACGCCGGAGAAGCACCAAAGTAGCAAGTTGAAGATCTACAAGTGCGGCTACAGAGGCACCCGCCTGCACTTGGACCAGCTGGACGTGGTGATACCAACCAAAGAGGATCTGAAGGACCCCACCACGGCCTATGTCCTGGACGGCTTCGCTCAGGGCGTCTGGCTGTGGGTCGGCAGCCAGGCATCGCACCAAGACAACCTCAGTGCAATGGGCAATGGAAGAGCCTTCGTCAAGAAGGTATTTATAATAATTCAAGGTCTTTAATGAATGACAAATATTACAGTTGCTTGCCCGTTTTTCTGGCAGAAAAAGTATCCCTACTCGACTCCCGTGATTCGCGTTGTGGAGGGACACGAACCCATAGAATTCACGAGGCTCTTTCCGAACTGGCACAACGAGTGGAACGAATCCACGAGCTCCTTCAAGCCAGTCTCGACCATTCTAGGGAAATTCGACTCCCTCACACTATGCCAGCGCCCCAAAATGGCCGCCGATACGCAACTCATCGACGATGGCAGCGGCGAGCGAAGGATCTATCGCGTGACTCGGGACCAAGTCATCGAAATGCCACCATCCAAGGCGGTAATTTTCACGACCAGCAACTGCTATGTCGTCCAGTATTCGGTGGTGGTGAGTGAACAAGTCCTCGTGCTGAGTCAGATCGGAGGATGCTGAAGTCCTTTTCTCTTCTCTCCCTCCCCCAGTGTGCCTCGGTAAATCCTGCGGACACGGAAAATGTCGGCATCACACACATCGTCTACCAGTGGAACGGCTCGGAGGCGCCTGCAGATGCGACGTCCAAGTGTGAACGCTTTGCCAAGAGCTGCTTCGATAACTTGCGGCAAAAGGCGATGTTCGTGCAGATGTTCGAGTTCGACGAGACGCCGCACTTCCTCCAGATCTTCGAAGGAAAGTTGATCATATTGCAGAGTGAGAAGAATGTCTATTGCAACCACAATAACAACAACAACGGCACTGATATGTCCGCGCCGGAGAAGATCGAGCCCTTCGTTCTCAAAGTATATGGCGACGCCAGCTACAATTCCAAAGCCGTCGAGGTTTATCCCCTCAGTTCGATGAGCCCGAAAGAGTGCTACATCCTGAAGACGAACCACGTGTGGGTGTGGTGTGGACAGAGCTCGACAGGTGACTCCAGAGAGGTGGCGAAAAACGTCGGCGCATTGCTAGGCGAAAGCTCCTTGATAATGGAGGGCAAGGAGCCCAAGGAGTTTTGGCTCTCCGTGTCGAGCCAAATGACCAAGCCTCTGACTGGCAACGGCATCTCGAGCAGCAGCACCAATGGCTCCAGTTCACCGCTGAACGGTTTCAGTACGCCGACCCCGACGAAAACCCGTCCCGTGGCTCAGCTTTTCCTGGTATATGCACAGCGCGGTAAGTTCCACAGTCAGGAGGTCATTGGCTACGAACAGAGCGACCTGACGCCCGAGAACGTGTTCGTCCTGGACGCTGGCCTCATCTCCTACATTTGGCTGGGCGAGCACGCCACGACCTACGAGAAGGAGAAATACTTGAAGATGGCCCAGTACTATTTGGAGACGGTGCCCATCGCACGCAGGCCGACGACAGCAATCGCCGTGGTTCGCCAGCACGACGAGCCGAATGTTTTCAAAGGATTTTTTGAGAGCTGGAACCCGGCACTTTGGAACGTTAGTATTCTTCTAGACCAAGGTTACGATTGCCATTCTGACTTCTCTCTACCTTAGAACTATATTTCCTACGAGCAGAAGCGTCAATTCTTTGCTAACCTCAATGAGACCTCAATGGCAAAGGCCATTGGCAAGGTCAGCGGCAACGGTGAAAACGGACACACGGTCCTGCCGCCGGCACTAATGAACCACCAGAAGAACTTCGACCAACACCACAAGTACCCTATTAGTACATTACAGCAGGAAATCGACTCTTTGCCGACCGAAGTAAATCCCCTTAAGAGAGAGGTAAGCTGCCGTCCTCCCCTTGTTGGGATTCATTCGAATGGCACTAATTTCGCTTATTCAAAGGTCCACCTAACGCATGACGACTTCGTTGCTTTGTTCAACATGTCCTTCTGGGAGTTCGACGAATTGCCTGTGTGGAAGAAGCAAGAACTCAAAAAGAAGCACAAACTTTTTTAAATCGCGTCATTTACAATCCCTATGATTTATATAATATGAATTTGGATGATTTTGTTCTAGTACATAAATACATACATATATATGTATTTGAATATATGAATTTAACTGTTATGAAAAATACACTTAAATGGAAAGTCGAATTTGTACTTTTACTAACTATTGGTTTTTAATGGTTACAATACATAGATATAGCCATTTTATTCAATACTGCTTTTACGTTTCGACAGTTTCAACTTCTTCCGAATCTGGCTCATCTCCAGAACCTAGAAAGATAATTTATAAAAATTGTATCAAGTTGGTAAAATTCAAAATTCTACTTGGAAAAATTAAGTCCATAATGAAGTCTATAATTCCTTGGAACATTTCGAAAAACATATTGAGAAAATATTATATATTATAGTATTTTAATATTACTGTTTATTCTACGGCAAAATGCAAGGAACTGAAACTTGAGCCACACTCATCACCATATAGACAACAACCATGAGCTAATCACTGGAGCATATAATGACGGGCCAATTGTGTTTTAGAGTTAACTTATCGAATTTTTAAACCATGAAATCAATCCATTTTCTGTTTTTTATTTTTTTGTTTCTTATTTAAATTTATAATTTCTTTTAAAAGTTACTGCTTTCAAACAATGCATCAATCGTTTTCGATTACCTAATATATATGGTCTATAGATTTCATGAAGGTTTAATTACCTGTATTTTTGATTCTTCTAAACATTCATTTTTCATCCACATCATCGTCATAATCTTCATATTCGTCTAAATTAAAAATTTTTTATAAATATTAATTTACAAAATAATCATTATATATAAAAACCTTTTGGGAATAAGATATCGGTCAAAAAAGTGAATGCGATGCCAAGAAACTGGCAGTTATCCATTTCACAAAAATATACCTTTATCAATAGCAGACAAAATACCTTTGTCACAAAACCATGATATAACCCCTTTATATCGCACAACTCTTAGCGATCATTGAATTAGAACATATTAAAATCACCAAGAATAATTAACTTAAGCTTTGAAGTTATGACTGGTATAATTTGGACTAAGGGCAATTATTTCATTTGATTATACTATTTTATTACTTCTGAGCAAGCATGTCATTAAAAAATAACATTTAGAAATGTACAATATTTATCTATTTGCATTGTTGCCGAGTCAGAATATTCTAATCTATATTAATATACATCATAGCCGTACATAGGCCCCTCCATATAAGCTCTATGCTGATCAGGTGAATTTCGTCTAATTCGTCGGCCAATTGGCTCAAGGTCCGCATAGCATTTAGGAAAAACACGTTCCACGGCGTCGATAGCTTCTTGACGGGAGACATCTCGCACAGCAAGAACTGATTGTAATGCTTTGGTTTTAACACAGTCCTTAAAACAAACAAAAAATTATTATTTGAAATTAATTATCTTAATTTCAATATCTAAACACCTGGTGTGATTCCTTAATATTAAATATGGATGCATCGCCTTGCATCATCGCACTTAAAAAGGAACAGTGTGCTAAATTCGCAGCACGTATTTCAGTACAAGCCAAATGATCAATGTTTCTGAAGTCCAGCTCATTGTTGCAATAGTCAAACATATGGATCATTTCATGAGTAAGAACGCCCTGCACCATGCCTTCATTACGAGCCATATTTTGGCATACAACTATTTGATTCATAACTGGATCATATCCTCCAGTTACCGATGTATCACAGACTTCGCATGAGATGTGCCGGCGAAGATCAATAGGACAACCAGAGCTTCGCAGTGCTCCCATCATCAATTTGACTAAAGGACTGTTTTTTACGCACCAATAAACGTTTCGTTCACATTTCACCTTGTCAATATTCTCTCGCCCTTCCATGCCCAATAAAATTTTTGACCACTTTGGTTTATAGGTTTCACCGCGACGTTCTGGATATAGATCATATCCCCATTCCTTTGATTGATTCATGGACCCATCTACTTTTTCGGCTGTGACATTTTCTGTTGAATCTAATTTAATCTTCTCTGTATCCGGTCTATTGTCTGCAGCTTTTGCATTAGCTTTCGTAAATAACACCATTTTGAGATACGAATTTAATATTGATAACTATTGAATAACTCCATGCAAAAGATTCTCAAGTCTATGCGCTGAGTAAAAGTCATTATCAGCTGATTTTTACACATAGTAGAGTTTCCATCCTTTCATATAATCGGTAAAGATTATCCTTTGAGCGCAAAAAACTTTTTATTTAAATTTCATTATTTATAACATTTGATATATTTAAGTATTGTAGTCAAATAATATATGATATCCTAATAAATTTGTATGATTTATGCTTATATTTTTATAGTGTTCATTGCTAAGGAAGTACTTTTTTTCTGAGAATTACTGTGATATGTAACACTCACTACAAACTGTTATATTATTTTGTATTCTTAAGTTGCCTATTCTGATCACTCTTTAAGGCGCAAATTAAAATTTAATTTAATTCTGTCTTCAACCGCCATTACGTTTAACAGAACGACCAATTATTTAATATTCTGTGACAATTTTAAAAACACAACTGAGAAATGTCTCAATTCAATTTTTTTAACGAAATCAGCAATGCCCTGACAATGGATGGAGAAATCACTAGAGGACCTGTACCGCGATGGCAGAAAAAATTAGAAGCATCATCTGCAAGTCTCAATGGGAGCATAAATGCAACACGGTCCGTTCTTTCTGTTTCATATAACACAAGTTTCTCTGGAGCCAATCCACCGACTAAGACGCCTGGAAAGAATAACGAAAAGAAATGTAAGATTATGCCTTATCGAATATATAATAACAATTAATATATGCTACGGAATATAGCCAAAAAAACACCTACACCCAGTAAGGGATCAAAGACTCCAGGAGGCGGGGATCGGTTTATACCTAACCGAGGAACGAGTAACTTTGAATTAGGACACTATTTGGTAAGTTCATATTTTTAATCCTTAAATTTGTACACCAATATATATATAATATTACAGATAAAACAAGAGCAAGAAAAGACTGAAAATGATGAAGAAAATGACAAAGCTAATGAGAACAAGCAATCGCCCTCAAAAACAGAGCGACAAAAGCTCATATCAGACTCTATGCAAATGGCAGATACTAAAACTTCACGTATTCTTTGCTACCAAAACAAAGCACCAGCTGCTCCAGAATCTCATCAAAATCCTCTTAAAGTGGTTTACTCTATCAAGACTCCAATTTCGACGAAAAGTGGTTCGCGCTACATACCTACAACTTCGGACCGAATTTTAGACGCACCAGATATCATTAATGATTATTGTGAGATGATTTTATATAGACAAACTAACAGTATTTTATTTATATGCATTAAATCATTAATACAGATCTTAATCTTATGGATTGGAGTGCCGATAATATTGTGACTGTTGCCTTAGGCAATGCTGTATACCTTTGGAATGCGGGAACTGGGAATATTGAACAGCTTGTTGAATATGAGGAAGGCGATCACGCTTGTGCGCTATCATGGATTCAGGAGGGGCAGATTCTTGCAATTGGAAATAATGCAGGAGCTGTGGAGTTATGGGACTGTTCAAAAATTAAGCGCCTTCGTGTAATGGATGGCCATTCTGCGCGTGTTGGTGCTCTGGCATGGAATTCGTTTCTTGTGTCATCCGGAAGTAGGGACGGATCCATCATACACCACGACGTTCGTGCCCGGGACCATAAAGTTTCCAGTCTTAGTGGTCATACACAAGAGGTGTGTGGTTTGAAGTGGTCTACTGATTTCAAATATTTAGCAAGTGGAGGAAATGATAATCTTGTCAACGTTTGGGCCGCAGCTGGAACTGGAAGTGTAGGAACATCTACAGAGCCTTTACACGTTCTGAACCAACATCAAGCCGCTGTTCGTGCTCTAGCCTGGTGCCCATGGACGCCAAATATTTTAGCAACTGGCGGAGGAACGGCAGATCGGTGTATAAAGTTTTGGAATGTTAACAATGGTTCCTTGATTAACTCGGTGGATTCCAAATCTCAAGTTTGCGCTCTACTTTGGTCTAGAAATTATAAAGAACTTATATCTGCCCACGGCTTTGCCAATAATCAATTGACCATTTGGAAATATCCATCAATGGTTAAGCAAGCAGAGCTCACTGGACACACATCTCGTGTGTTACAAATGGCTATGTCACCCGATGGTAGCACAGTCATCAGTGCTGGTGCCGATGAGACGTTAAGACTATGGAACTGTTTCGCTCCTGACCCACATATGGCAAAAAAATCGTCTGCCGTATCCAGCAAAGCGAAACAGAGCGTTTTTCGTCAAAGTATACGCTAAATTCACTTTCTTTTTATATTATTTAAACCGGACTTACGTTATTTAAAATAGATAGTATTTTGCCTTTAATATATTTTGTGACTATTTGTTAGTTTATAACTTCAATTTCTAATGACTGTATTGTTTGTAATTCATTTGTACTTTGATACTTTGAAATATATGCATAATATTCTTATGCTCTTTTTGTATTTGTAATAAAATAAGAATAAATCCAAACATTTGTTTCTAATATGACAAAAGTGCCATTTATCAATGATATCCGATAGTTGGAATAAAAAAATGAACTAATTATCAGTATAAAATCACAAACTCGGTTAGATGTAGCCGGGCTTATCAAACAAATACAATCAAGTAGTCTTTTTAAATTATGGTTGAAATAAAATCGTTCTAAATAATATATGTATTTCAAATTTTTGCAAAAATATATATATCGACTCTCCTTTTGACTCCATCATTTAATTCGGATCTATACGGTTTAAATTGAAATGTGATGGAATGGGTAGGGGTGTACTGAGATTGATGACCCATGACAAATTAAAAACAGTTTCCTCTACTTTTTAATCTTTCAATTATTATTTCAATACACAATACTTAATTCCTAAAGTTACTATTATTTGCCATGAATCTATTTCGCAATTCTAATACAATGTATACAGATATATGTATATAATATATGTATAATATTTATATGCATATGCTATTTTCTGATTAGTTTGCAATTTCATCTCATTTGTGTTCAGGCTGAAATTTTAAACTATATTTCAAACCCATTGCATGTTGTCTTGTATACACATCAAACTACGTTGTATTAAATATATAAGTGTTTTTTAAGTGTATTATTTTAATATTCATTTCTATGCAATATATACCATAGTTATGTAAGTGCTCAGTTCCCAATAACCTAAAAGCACAAGCATAGGAAGCATGTATCCCGGTACTTAGTACTTCTCTTACCACATTTCATTATTTCAGAAATGTTTATATATATATATATATATATATATATATATATATTGATTACTCAACTGTTTGGGAATCTTTTGCATCAATAGGTTGTTAACACTAGTAAATTACAACTTCCTCATCGACTATTAAAGCAAAATGTAATTTGTAAGACCTCCTACAATTTTTTAAAATAGATTAGACCTTGTAATTGGTATCGATCAATAAGATCCAATCTTTTTTCTACAATATAGAAATAAACTAATCTAACATTGTCAAAAAAGGCTCCAATATTAACGTTGAAAATTTACCAAAGTATATATTAAAATAGTGATACAAATATGACACGACAAATATAAAACAAAAATTATATGAATTTAGTGTTTAAGAGTAAAAGGAAAAACAAGTTTGAAATAAATATTGGTAAACTATTGAACAAGTAATTGATAATAGACAAAAGCAAATTTATTTGGAGAAAATAGCAACATAAAACATTGTTTTGTATCTAAGAACAGATATTCTAAATATTCCCCCAGATCAAGTTATGTTGAAATGTCATGATAGTCATTACAAGAGTCTTCATTACACTACACATGTTTTATTTAAAAATCAATTTATATGCCAAATAGTTAATACACGTTACAATATGCTAACACTAAGTTGTACCTAGATACTACTTGTATTTTTATATACTATGTAAAATATATTAGAGAACAAAAATGTATGATTTAAACAATGTTTGCAATTTGAAATTGTTCCCTGCATATAAATTTCCTTTGATTACATATGAGAACGTAAAATTTATGTGTACGGTTATGGGAAATACGGTTCAATCTATCAATCAATATAAGGGGTTACAAAATGAGTGAAAAAAGAAAGAAATAAAACACCAACTTTTAGACTGTTAAGCAAATAAAATTATAAATATATTATGATAAAATTATTAATAATTAAAGTATAAGATAATTGTGTTAAGGAAGCATTTAAATTGTTTTCTTTTTAAAAGTATAGCTACAACGTATTCCAAAACGTTGTTACGTGATTTTGCTTTCGATTTTGCTTCTTAATGTTTCTTGTTTTTGCAAAATGAATATTCTATTATAATATAGTTATATATGATGGATATATGTTTGCAGTGCGTACGCAACATACATCAAACAAACTGCGACAAACAGACATTTATAATGCTCAATTATCTGCAAGTCTTAATATTTTAAATCTTCTCGTATGCACTCTATAAGTAAAAACTATAAGTTAAAACTCTATTAGTATGTTAATCATTAAATATATGGTTTATAGTAAATATATAGTAAGATAATAATAATGAATATGTGTTGTATATATTTAGCTTTTTTCATGATTACATCCAAAAAATCTAAATCCAATTTTTCTTCTAAATATAACAAATTATTGATTTAAAGCATTTTCAAGTGTCCACATTTGAAAATGAAATTAAAAACTAATTTCAACATTTCACTTTCGTTTCTCACTTGCGTGATAAATTTCAATTTGTTTATTTTCAGTAAATTTAGTAATTTATTTTTCGTATATGTGATTCTTATGGATTAAGTCTAGAACTAAAACTGGTTGTTAATTTTTAAGACATTTGCAGAAAGTTATTAAACGGAAATGCGCATAATACAGAAATTGTTTATACTTGTGTAACTTAGGATACACAGATTAAGAATAATGCAAATCGTATTAAACAAAACAAATTTTGTTTTGCATGGGGAAGGGCTTTTACTTAGTGTGAGATTAATGGTTGATGAACTTAGTTTCAATTAGGATGTACTATAATTCAAAAAATTTTACCTTAATATAAATATACATGTATATATATACTTATAGATAAATACATATCTTTTATGTATTTATTTATACATAAATATATATATACATACATACATACAATACTTGAAAATATATTAAAAAATAGTTTTCCATTTGCATTCTTAAAGTATTTCTTTTAAAAAGTAATAGTTTAAAGCTTTCAAAGCAATATTTTCTTAAAAATTTCCTGTCATAAATTTAGTATTTAGAATACAAGTTCAATGTATATATTCTGAAAAAATGTATACATATAAAATCAGATAAAATAGAACAATTTGTTTCGAAGCACAGCTACGATAAAAAGAAAAACTTGTAAAATATTAACAGATTTGTTGAAGTTTATCGATTAAAAACAATAAATTTAATATTGCACACAAAACTGTAATAATTACAAAAATAAAAATATAAAATTGGAATACAAATGGAAAACTGTTGTTAAAACAAACAAAAACTGAGAAATTGCTAAACTGAAATTTGTGCATTTGAAAGGAATGCAAGGAGATTTTCATCTGATAAGGATATTTTATGATCACTACTCCATATAATTAAATCTGCATTTGAAATGCATTCCCAACAAATCAAAATCGAATATATATGGTACACCATCCTCATGTCATCGTTTTCTTACGTTTTGTGTATAACCTCATCTACTTGTATTTTACTTTTACTCTCCTTACGATTTAATTCTAAAAGTTAAACTATTGTTAATAAACCACCGGATGTTGTTCCACATTCGCTGGCAAATGTTGAAGTTGCATAGCTGCGCGCGCTAGTGCGCTCGGATCGGCTTGGATCAATGCGATCGGCACTTGAGGAGGCTGTGATTGTGGATGGGCTTGTTGTTGTGCGGCTTGCGCTTGTTGTTGTTGATGATGTGCTTGTTGCTGTTGCTGATGTTGGCGATGTTGCTCCTGCTGTTGTTGCTGATGCTGATGATGAGCTGCCTGCTGTATTGAGAGTTGAAGTAATTGTTGTTGTTGTTGAAGCTGTTGTTGCTGATGTTGTGCCTGCTGTTGTTGTTGATGTTGCTGTTGTGCTTGTTGTTGTTGCTGTTGTTGCTTTTGACTATTATGTGAAGTTATAGTTGAAGTAACTAGAGGCACAAGCCCAGGCGTTAGTTGTATAGCATTAGCTGCTCCAGCACCCGCTGCACCACCAGTTATCTGCTGAATTGTGTGCATTGTTGGTGTTTGATGAGGAACTGCAAGAGAGAAAACAATTTTTAATCTCAATACATTTTGCGATTGAGTATGTTTATTAGATGGGGACTAATAGCAATTGTGCAGCACCCTTGAATATTTGCAAACTATTTTAAACGTAATCTCTTTGTAAAAATCTTTAATTGCATTTGAAGTTCTAAAGACAAGAGAATCTCTAATTTGAAAACTAATTATGGAAACCATTGCGATTGTCATCATGAAAGGGAAACTCGACAAGTCTGAATTTCACTTAAATACATAGGAACATTGGAGGACGCTTACTTATAATCGGATTTATTTCCTGTTTAATTGATGTCAATATTCCAGCTGGAATTTGTGGATGTGGTACTGGAGGGGGTGGCATAACTGCATCGGGGTGATTCATTTTCATGTGACGCTTTAAATTTCCGCGCTCGACAAATGCTTTACTGCACAATGTGCAAGCGTGTGGTTTTTCACCAGAATGTGAACGCATGTGAGAGACAAGGTGACCTGCAATGGTAATAAAGAGATTACTGAATTTTTTGTTTGTTCATATTTGAAATCGTTTCAAAAGCATCGGTACACTCGATTAATGAGTAAGGAGACGTTTAGAAAAAACCAAATTAGAGCAACATTGCAGGTTTCTGTAAAATAGGATGGAGAGCTCTTGGGGAGAAACATCTCTAGATTAACAGGCACCTGCTGCAGATGCTTTGACGAGCTTGGGCTATGAATGTTCAAGCGTTATCTACAAAAATGCCTCATGTCCCAGAAAGACAGCAAAAAGTAAACCTTTTTTGCTCACCTTTACAAATAAAATTCTTAGGACATTTTTCGCATGCAAATGGACGTTCACATTCCTGTCCCTTAGTATGACTTCGTTGATGGAACAACAAATTCCCCTTTAGTGGAAATGACTTTCCACAGGTTTCGCAAGCAAATGGACGATCTCCAGTGTGACAACGAGACATGTGATTGATGAGATGTTCCTTCCGTGTAAATGGCTTGTTGCACACATTGCAACAATGTGGATTGTCACTCGAATGTTGGCGCATATGATTGTTCAGATGCTCCTTACGCGTAAATGTTTTCTGACAATATTCGCACTTATGTGGGGAATCGCCGGTATGCAAGCGGATGTGGTTGGTCAAGTGTTCCTTTCTCGTAAACGTCTTTTTGCAATAGCTGCAGCGATGCGGTGACTCTCCAGTATGTTGTCGCACATGATTAGTCAGATGCTCCTTGCGCGTGAATGTCTTGGTGCAATAGGTGCACTTATGTGGTGACTCGCCTGTGTGTTGACGTATGTGGTTAACCATGTGATCTTTGCGTGTAAACGCTTTGGTACAGTAGGTACATTTGAAGGGAGTCTCACCAGTGTGTTGGCGTATGTGATTTACTAGGTGCTCCTTGCGAGTGAAGGTCTTTAAGCAATACGTGCAGCGATGAGGCGACTCGCCGGTGTGTTGTCGAACATGGTTAAGCAAGTGCTCCTTGCGAGTGAAAGTTTTCGAGCAGAAATCGCAACGATGAGGAGTTTCTCCTAGAGGGGAGGTGGAAGATTCTATTAAAAATATATCAAATCTTATTTATATCACTTCATTGACATACCTGTATGCCATAGAATGTGATTGGTAAAATGTTCTTTTCGACTGAAACTTTTGCCACAAATCTCACAACGGAAGGGTGTATCGTTAGTGTGTGAACGCATATGATTGGCTAAATGTTCTTTTCTAGTATATTTCTTGCCACACACTTCACATTGATGAGGCGTTTGTCCTGTCGAAAATAATCACACAACTATGTGATAAAAGAACGTCATATGAACTTTTTTTTTTTGTACTAACCTGTGTGCCACATGTAGTGATTGACGTAGTGTTCTTTGCGCGTAAAAGACTTCTTGCATATATCGCAACGATGAGGCGTCTCCCCAGTATGCTTGCGTACATGGTTTACCATGTGCTCCTTGCGAGTGAATGTTTTAGCGCAATATTGACAGCGGAAAGGTGTTTCGCCCGTATGTGACCTGAAATGATTATCCAAATGCTCTTTGCGAGCAAATGTCTTTTGGCAAATAGTGCAAGCGAATGGTTTGTCAGTCGAATGGCGTTTCATGTGACGCTCAAGGCTCGCGTTATTGGCAAAGACATTAAAACAGATGATACAGGTGAACATGGGACCGCCAATGTGAATCTTACCATGGCGTGTAAGATCCTGCGATGTAGTGAAGCCCTGACCACACACCTGACAATTGAATGGCTTGCGTTCGCTATGGTACCGTCTATGCACAATGAGCTGATACCGAAATTGAAACATTTTCCCGCAAATATCGCATACATGATTTCCAGTTGCAATTGGAGTGCCATCAGGTGCCAAAGATATGGACCCGGCATCTACTGCAATACCCCCTTCCATTTTGGGCATGAGTAATTCGCTAGTGGAGCCACCGGCTCCAGAAGCTGTTACTGTAGTCGTTCCACTAGCAATTGTTGTGGTTTGATTAGACGTAGACGCCGGAGTAATTCCGGAAGTAGTGCTAGTTGTGGAAATAGTAGCAGCAGAGTTACTAGCTGTTGTTATGGTAGTTGCGTTTGGATGCGCAACTGAATGGGCTGATATTTGGTGGTTCATAACTTCACCATGTATTTTACCAAAAACTTCGTGATACGTAAATAATTGCGATATATCTTCAATATTAACTTTGTACATTTCTATGCCTGGTGGCGGTTTGCCCATTTCATGTTGATCTTTATTATCTGATTTAGATGATCCTAGCGTTATTGTGGTAGCTCCTCCACCAGAGGAAGTAGTAGGGGTTGTTGAAGCAGTAACGTGCTGAATTATCATTTGCTGATTTACCTTTCCGTTTGCTGAATATGGTTTCTCGTCCTTTACATTTTCTTGTTGGTGTGATTGTTGTTGCTGTTGTTGTTGCTGCTGTTGTTGAACGGAAACATGTTGCTGCTGCTGAGAAACATGTTGTCGATTATCATCCGACGATGACATTGTGGCTATAAGTAAAGTATGACAATTAGATTAACTTCAAATAGGTTCTCCCCACAACTTTCGATTAGTTACCATGTCCATGCATTTGTTGCTGTTGTTCAGCTGAGGGGTGCCGCTGAGAAGTTATTATTGTACCATTTGGTAGCTGTTGTGCAATAGATGCATTGGTCAACATCGGTTGCGGTATATGCAGAGGAGTTATACCGCTGCCGTCGTTGTTAGATTCGTGACCACTTAAGGTTTTTGCTGATGAGGACAATGATGAACTTGTTCCCTTTATCAGCGATGATGCTGCGGCTTGATGATGATGATGTAAATGATGAGCTAATGTCGGAACTGCTGCTGTAGATGAAGATACACCAAAATTATAGGGATTGGTAATAAACCAGTATTTTCCGATCTGAAAAACGTTTTCCCAAATATAAAATTAAAATAAAACTAACTTTTTCTTTCTGCAAAGAAAAAAATAACAAAATCCGATACTTTTTATAGAGAGATATATAGTTTTCATTCATTGTGCATTAAATAAAATCGAATCCAATATATTTTATACTTATATATTCCTGCTTCAGTGATCTTTAGTAAATATTAAATATCTTATTTAACATTCCCGAGAATTCTTACAATAATTTCATATTCCATAAAGGACTTTGCTCTCATTCATTTTAAGGTGAATTTCAAATGTTCTTACACAAATGAAAGAGACCTACCGATTTTAAACGAATCTTAATGTCGAATTAGAACCTATTTGATTACAAATTTTTACTCTCTTGCAGTTTTCGCATTGCTACCGAGAGGTCGATACCAAAAAGAAAACCTGTTTCAACTTTTAATTATTTACAGGAATTCTACCTGGAACAATATTTTACAATCCCATACTACACATCATGAACTGTTCAAAATTCTAAAGAGAATTAAGCATTTTCCTAGTTAGATATGTTTCCCCCATCGGTACTTATACTATGGTACGTCACATTACCCCTCACGCCATATTGAATTTATATAAAACAATTTTTGCGCCAAAAATGTAGACATAAACATAAGTCTTCGTTTTTTGATCTGCCTTTTGATTCCACGATTTCTTTTAAATTTTAATGGACGCACAAAAACTGTACAAAAACAATGTGAACCTCCTCCTCGAAGCTCTTCCACTCCACCACACAAGCGAGCTACCTACAAGTCTTAATTGTCTGTAAGCTCACTCACACACTACCATGTGTATACACATATACACACATATAAATCCATATAAACGCTATTAATGGAAATGAATTCGAGTTGAGTGGTGGAAATGAGGAAGTTTTGGTCCTTATCCACACAAGAGCTTGCTACAAAGAATTTTCGGTAATTGGGAGTAAGAGAGAGCGGAAAAAGGGAGCGACAATAAATGTGCGCAGATTTATCGAAAGGATTGTCTTCGAGTATGATACAATTTGAATGTTGTAGTAAGAAAAACAACTTCAAATAATTTTTTTGTCTTCAAATTTCTCTCTCTGGTTTATTGTATCTTTGTATATTATTTTTAAGATCATAATCTACATATTATCACATGCACGGATTTTAGAAATATGTTTTCATTTGTATAGATTAGAACATATGAATGTTAAAATGGAAGTCCTTTTGCAAAGCATTTATGTTTCTCAACCCAAAATAACATTCATATTTAATAAAAAAAATATATAAAAATTAGGAATTGATATTCAAACAGGAACCCACCTCGTTTAATTGTTGTTGTGGATGCCGCGAATGTGCGATGTGTTGCTGAGGAGAGTGACGATTTTGTTGCTGCTGATTAGAACCATTTTGTTGCTGATTTGTTGCCGACTCACCAGGAGTTGCCGATGCATGTTCTGTATTCATTTTACCATCGAACACATTCGTTTTTCTGACATTTTTTCGGTGTTCAACACTCTACTTATGTTTTCGAAATAATTTAATATAATCCAAGTATTTCGAAGATTAAACTAGAATATAAGAAATAAAATATATACATTTTTGTAAATATATAATATATATTAAATCCAAATTTCATAATCTAGTTCCACTCTTTTCTACTACTATCTCTTCTACATTTTACATAAGTTTGATAGTTCACCGCCTCATAATAAATCAAGCAAAAATAATTCAGTCACTTGGCGGCGACTCGCATCGCATCACAATTGTAGAAAATTTAATTTCAATTTTGAATGAGTGCGCTTGTCAATGCATCTGTGTTTGTGCACTCCATATATTCATTTTGTTCTGTATTCCTCTCACTCTTACCAACGTCGCCGCCTCAAGCTAGAACAGAACAACAAATGCAGCACAGAGCAGAGACTATAAAATGAATTGAAGCAAAACAGCAAAAAAAACTCACACATGAAAAATCAAGTTTTTCTGCTTTTTAATTGTGGGTCCGCTCAGTATTTTTTCGTTTCGCTTTTTCTTTTCGGTTTTAAAAATACTTTAAAATTTGTATTAACTACTTTTTACCTTTATTTCTTCTATTTTCTTATTACTCTCAATTAGAGTGCATTTCATAATTGTTCAACAAATACGAAGAAGAGTACGATATATATGGGCATTAGATATATTTACAGTATGCGAGAATGACACGATGACGTTAATAAGTATATTTTTTGGCTTCGTACGTCTTAAAAGTATATATATATATACATATAGATATAGATATGTACATATATATATTTTATTTTTCACTCATTTGTTTTGTAAATTATCAATTTTTTTAATTTCTAAATTAATTTGTTTTACATTTTAATACACTGTACTATTTTTTACAACTAAATATGGTGGAAAAACACACAAAAATTTGAAAAAATTACAAGTAGTTTAATGGGACGCCATTTATGAATTACGGCGATGTATGACGGCAACAATGGTGGCAACCAGAAAGACGTCGGCGGAGGTGATTGCGTTGACTGAGCGTGAACTGAACGAGAAAACGAAGACGAGAGCGAAAAACGATTCAAAATGAATGTCAGCTTCTAAATACACATACAAAATCCAAAATCAGCGTTGCAGTATTCTTATTAGCTTGGCTTGGAAAGAATTGAAATCTTATCAGAAGATGGATTTTGGTAATAAAAATTAAATATCTTCTAATGCTTGAACTTATAAATCTCATTTTGTAACTACTGTTAAACTTAAAAATTACAAATATTTAAACAAATGAATTTCGTTATTTATATGTTTAACAAAAATAAATGATTTAAAAAATATTTTAAAATAAATATATAAAAACCCATTTCGCATGCCTTTAATGAATCCTAATTATCCTTCGAAATATAACGAATTCTAGATTCATTTTCTCAATGTGCAGTAACTAGAAGTATGCTGCTACTCCCCACCAATAGAAAATTGGTAATGACGCATGCTCACAAAGGTCAACCATTAAAATAAAAATACAATCAAAATATTTACTCGTAAAAATTAAGACAACAAATGTTAAACTTTTTACACAAAATAATACAAAACTTCTAATTAGTAAATTCATTAAAATTTCGACCGTATTTTATACTAATAGTATTGTTAACCGTAAAGCGAGACATTTTTAAATCTATGAATACAAACGTACGCTTTTACTCCGCTTTCAGATACCAACGCAGCAGTACCACTCCTCTCTGTATTTGTTTTTGTGTATCGCGCCAACGAGTCTATTAAGACAGCGCAGCCAGCGTCGGTCTCTGCTCTCTGCTGCTGCTCCCTGCTCTTTTACTCATACATTCACAAATTTTAATGGCTGCGACCGCCGTCTTAAAATGTCATTTCACTTTCAGAAAATTTTCAAAGAATTTTGAATATATTCAGCAAATTTATATTGTTATACAAAATTTTTCTTTTTAGTAATATATATTTTTATTTTGTTAATTCTTCAATATCTGTACACTATTTATAATTTTTAAATAAGTTTTTTTCCGATAGGAGCACAAATCTAGTAATTATTTCCCAACGAGAAAAAGTTCTACCCGAACCACGACGATGATGTACCGACTTGATTCGTATTGAACGACGAAGTGCAAAGGCGCAAGTTGAAACACCAACACGAACGCTTATCGTCCCTTATTCTAAAAAGTGTGAAAGAGATAAATATACTCTCACTGTTCTCTGCAAGGAAAGGTAATGATGGAGAAAAATAGGTAGCACGTTTTAAAATCTATTTATTGTAATAGATTGCGTTGTCCATAAAAATATTAATTATTATTACAACAATTATTTTTTATATAACTGTCATTATTCGATATATTATATATACAATTGATATAATATCGAAAAAAATTTTTCTAGTGCAGATTAAAGATGTTTCAAGAAATTCCATCAACAGAAGTTTGTATACTTATTTGACTAGAAATATTGTAATGATTATATATAGTTTAAGTTTTGTAGGGTCATTGTTCATAAAAAAATCAATGAATAGCTTACAATCTTCGATATGAATAATGTAGTTCAAATAATTTTAATAAGAATATATTGAACTTTTTTTTAGTTGATACAAATTTTATTCGATGACTGCGCAATATCAGCGCTTAGGCAACCCTGTCACAATCCAAATAAACTTTCTTGGAAACAATAAAAATAAATATTCTCTGGACAATCATTGCAAGCAATGATATGTGATTGCAAGGACTGCATAGGCATGTTCGATACTTCATTGTTTTAGCAAAACTAATCAGTGTGTGTAAATAGTAGATTTAAAATATCGGCAGCTACGTACTACTTGTAACTAATAGTAAAACCCAAATAATAACAATTGCTAGTTACAGTTGAGCACACCAGCAATGTCTTTTTTACGTGGCTCATTAAATTATGTCTGGTGTACAACAAGTGTTCTCGGAAAAGGTGCAACTGGATCAGTATTTCAGGTAAAATACTTACAGTTTCTATTTAATTAACTAAGCATAATAACTGTTTCCGCAAAGGGTGTCAATAAGAATACAGGAGAATCAGTAGCAGTTAAAACTTTTAATCCATATAGTCATATGCGTCCGCCTGATGTTCAAATGCGGGAGTTCGAGGCTCTAAAGAAAGTGAATCATGAGAATATTGTAAAGTTATTGGCAATTGAAGAAGACCAAGAGGGTCGTGGAAAAGTGATAGTTATGGAACTCTGTACAGGTGGAAGTTTATTTAATATTTTGGATGATCCAGAAAACTCATATGGACTCCCCGAAAAAGAATTTCTTCTCGTCTTGGAACATTTATGTGCAGGTTTGAGAATTTTTGTCTATTTTGTATTTATATATTTATTATTTTTTAAATAATGATATTTCTTTAGGAATGAAACATTTACGTGACAATAAACTAGTTCATCGTGATCTGAAACCAGGAAATATTATGAAGTTTATATCGGAAGATGGTCAAACTATATATAAGCTTACTGACTTTGGAGCTGCTCGAGAGTTGGAGGATAACCAACCATTTGCTTCATTATATGGAACAGAAGAATATCTCCATCCTGATTTGTATGAACGAGCTGTCTTGCGAAAGTCAATTAATCGTTCCTTCACTGCAAATGTTGATCTTTGGTCTATTGGGGTAACTCTTTACCATGTGGCTACAGGAAATTTACCTTTTAGACCGTATGGTGGACGAAAAAATCGCGAAACTATGCATCAGATAACAACAAAGAAATCTTCGGGCGTTATATCTGGCACACAATTATCTGAAAATGGTCCTATTGAATGGTCAACTACGCTCCCACCTCATTGTCACCTCACTGCTGGTTTGAAAGCTTTGGTTACTCCTCTTTTGGCCGGACTTTTAGAAGAAAATCGTGAGAAAACTTGGTCTTTCGATCGTTTCTTCCAAGAAGTCACTTTGATTCTACGAAAGACTGTAATTCACGTTTTTTATATAAATCGTACATGCTCAGTTGAAATTTTCCTTGAACCAGATGAGCAAATAGATAATTTTCGGGAACGGATTTTTATTCAAACAGAGGTACCTCTAGAGAAACAGATATTACTATTTAATAATGAACATTTAGAAAAAAAGGTGACACCCAAAACTACAAGTAAGTACTCAAGTAGTCTATTTTAATATAATTTGAGATATTTTCAATGTTTGTATTTTAAAGTTAAAGGTTTCCCTCAAACTACTACCGAAAACCCAATATTCCTTTATAGTAATGAAGACAATAATGTTCAATTGCCTCAACAGTTGGATTTGCCAAAATTTCCAGTTTTTCCTAGTAATGTTTCAGTTGAAAATGATGCAAGCTTAGCCAAGGTAAAATAATTTATTTTTCATTTGAATTTTGGAAATAAATTATTAAATTTCTATTAGGCTGCATGTAGTGTCGGTCATGAATGTAAACGCCGTGTTGATGCTTTTACTACCATAAATATTCTTATCAAGAAAGGCTTAGAAAATTTTATTGAAACGCTTATTACTACAATTACACTTTTATTGAAGTAAGTATATTACATAGAAAATTATGACTTACATTTATTAAAATATACATTTAGAAAAACTAAAAACTTCGACAATCTCCTTATGACTGTGATAGATTTTTCCGATGTAGTATTATGCATGTCGAAAAATGTAAGTAGTAAATACAACGATTATTTTTCTATAACAAATTTTTAATTGTAGACTAAAGACCACAATGAAGTTCGGTCTATTGTCGATGCGTTGAATGATTTAAAGGCTGATTTTGATAGCGCTGCAGATGTTGTAATGCAAATGCACAAACATTTTGTTGTTGAGGATACCTTGAAGTAAAATTATTTTTTTGTTTTTTACCATTAATATTTTAATTTCTAAAAGAATAAATCGTTTTCTTTTAGTGAACAGTGGAACTCTTCAATGCATGGAAAGAAGTGTCCATGTCGAACACGAGCCAGTGCACAGGCAAAGTACCTTATCGAACGATTACGTGACTCTTGGCAACATTTACTGAGAGATCGAGCAACACGGACCCTTACCTATAATGACGAACAGTTTCATGCTTTAGAAAAAATAAAAGTTAAAGAATATAGAAAATTTTGATTACTAGTGATAAATTCATAAATTTTCTCATAGGTCGATCGGAATGGAAAACGATTAAAATGCCTTCTGCTAGATGATGTAAAACCTGCGGTAGCACAAATGGCAGAATGTTTAGCGGATTGGTATAAACTAGCCCAAACTGTTTATTTAAAAACTCAAATTTTAGAAAAAGACGTTCGTGATTGCGAACGAAAATTAAACGTGATCCGAGATGATTTATATCACATTAAATCCGATTTGAAGGCGAACGCAGAATGTAAAGTTAGTCATAATGGTGGGCAAAGTTCCAAATTGCAACATACAAATCTGAGGGTAAGTTTTTTATTAAAATTCGTTTTTTCTGTTTAATATTTCGTTTGTAGTATATGCAGCAGCAACAACAAGAGGTGTTAGCTATTTTGCGTGGAAATCGTAATGTGATTGCAATGCTACAAGAACTTGGCTTAGACATTAGTAATAAAGGTGACAGAGAATATCAATAATGAAATTATTTTCTAAAAATATTTCATTATGGGAAAAGTTAGAGTATATAATAAAAATGTATTAATTATATTTACAAGGTAAATTTGTGATCTCATTTCACAACATTAATATATATTTATTTATATTTTATTTTACAATTTTATATCTTACACATTTTCTTTTAAAGCACGTTCAAATAAATCAAATAATAATGGATAAATAGTATCATATTGCTGACTATTTTTTCTACGTATACTATCGCGATAACGTTGCAAAGCTCCAGAAATTAACTCTAATTTCTCACGTTCTGAAGTGTGGCCTTCTAGCCATTCAATTAAACGCTCATTAGACCAATTCGCAGCAGTGTGTGGACTTTGCAACTCTGTATCAGCATGTCCAAATAGTAGAAAAAGAATGATGTAGCTGGGAACTAATGTTTCCTCCCCAATAGTTTGTTTAACAAGATCATTTGGATTTTGAACAATTAATAGAGACATGGCTCGTAAGAGTCGAGCGGAATTCCCGAATTCTGAGATATTAGAGCAGACTGGTTTCAGCGCTTGCTCCATAAAGAAACAATCATTTTTCAGTCTTGTGCGACCAGCAGTACTTAGAGGACGTATTATGCATAGATTATGTATAAATAAATCAATACACCGTTTTCCCAATTCAACGCCGCAGATGTTGACCATTTCTTTGTCATCGAAGGGTAATATATGGTTAGTCCATGAGCGCAAAATAAATTCCTGAATATGTCGTCGAATAAGAAAAAATATGTAATTATAGTCATTTCTAATATTAATAAATATGTAGCTATAAAATTATTCAAATTATGTGATACCAACCTGTAGCTCTTTCATATACATTGATGGTCCAGTAGTCGATATTTTTTCCGTGTTAAGTCCTGGTTCGCGATGCATACTAAGTAGAATTATATTAATAGTTGATATTATTGAATTCATAATTTGTTGTAGTATTGTACTGATAAGTATATTCGCTTGATCTAACGATTTAGCAATATTGTCGTGGGCTCTATAAGACGTTTTGCTGAAATGCTCTTGTAAATCTGAGAGCATTCGTTTCACAGAGTCTTTATAATAAAACAAAGTGTTTGCTAGAGTCGTATTCTGGGATTGTTGAAAGTTTGGTACGTCAACAACTTGTTTGGAATCTGCTCCTAATTTAATTTGAGCTTCTAATTTAGTGCACAGTTCTTTACCACAAGATATAAAAACATCTGTGACAGAAGCTGTAAGTTGGGAATCAATAAGCGCTGCACTCAATTCGGTAGCTGCACACCTTATGAAGTTATCAATGGTTTCATTAGATGGTAAGTCTATACCAGCCAAACATGCCTTCATATTGGCCGCGCATTTGCTAATATATCCCGATTCCAATGGTGCAAACAAATCATTATCAAATACGAACTCATTATTTAATCGTACTTCAAAGCCACGAGCAGAACTCAACAATTTTGAGAGTCCCTCTTGCAATGTCTGTGAGACATGTGATGGACATTCCCTGAAAGATTTACGTAACAGTTTTTGAACCGCAGTCCAAAATATTTGATGTATACTCTTTTCCTTCTGAGAAACCAACCCAAACTGGTTAATCTGTTCCAATGCATGCTTCAAAAGTTTAATTTGTTCACAGCACTCAAACAATTCGTCATAAATTAACCAGTGGAGTGATTTCCAAAATTTAGCTCTGAAATTTTGTGTTGTTGTTAGTTGTGGTGTTTTTCCGGGACCACGAACAGCTGTATTTTTTGTTAAAGTAGATTTTGTTGCATCTGCTTTGTTTAAAACTGATATATCAGTACCCGCAAAGCATTCCTTTAAAGATTGCTCCAGGCCGGAAATGTATGTTGTTATTAAATTTTCAAGTGATTTTTCCAACGTATTGAAATTGATGAATATCTGTAACACAAATTTTGAGTATTTGTGTGAAATTATATATTCCATAATATAATGTGTATATAGAAGTACCTTTAATGTGTTAATTACTTGCGTTTCGTTTCTCTCCTGTAGACCTGTCACTAATTGCATTTGTGTCAAATTTTTTATCTTTTGCCGGCTACTAATTGCATACGTTCTTTCTCCTTGTATGAATTCAATATCTTTCAATTCTCTGTCCTCAATAAATTGTCCTAATTCATAATGAATATCCGCTTGTTTTAGTACGTCTTTAGTATTTTTCAATTTGCTAGTTAAATTTAACAAAGTGCCTGATGATCGTAATAAATGTGATATATCGTGCAAGCGACCCAGAACTCTGGTCTGGTTCTCAATGAGGGCATATTGTGCATCTACTTGACTTTTCAAATGTTGCCCAGAGGAACGAATACGCTGTACATCGTCGGATAACGAACTTAATGCAGCGTCAAACCGTCCAGCATGAGTTGCTTGTTGAAGAAGAGCTCCATGTTTTTCACGAACTTGCTGTTGCAATTCTTCTGATATTGAACGTAAGTTTTTGGACAGTTCTTGTATTTGGTCTGATATTGACAAGTCAGCAAGCGCTGATGCATAGTTATTATCCAGAATCGCCTCTATGTTGGCCCTGAGCATTATAGTTATTCATGTATTTTGAATTTGAATATGTATTAAATTAGTAAATTACATTTTATACTTGCTTTCCAGCGAGCAATCAAATACGTGTAAAAGTTCTGTTGACACAATCCGATAAAAGTAAATAAAAAAAATAAAAATAATTGGCAATAAATTGATTATTACCCAGTGTTGTAGTTTTCGTAGTTATAAGGAATATAAAAACGCAAGGTGTTTTTTTTTTTTTTTTTTAACTAAAATAGGTTTGAAATTTTGAATTTATTCACAAAGTATATTATTCTATTGTATTATTATTCTATTTGTAAACACATACACAAAAAGAAACACCATAGAGATAAGCAACACTTCCATGATATGCCTTTATTTACACTACTAAAGTAAGGTACTGAAAAGAGAAATAAAAACTCTGGTCTTAGAGGAATATAAATAGAGTAAAAAAGAAATGTTGATATAATTTGTTTTGTTAACTTGTAAATTTGTGTCATATATTATAAATGTAAAATGGTAGACGATATCAGAAAATATTTTAACAGCATTCTTCATAAGTAAGTAGTTTTTTTTTTGTTTACAATTGACATTGGAATATGATAATTCCCTAAAAACAGAGTAAATGGGCTGTATGTCATCCAAGTCACAGATCGGGATGGGGTTCCAATATTACGCGTTAGTCAAGATGAAACGTTTGACTTTGCTCTGATGCCATCATTTATTCCAACATTTACAACATCAAGTGACCAAGCGGGGAAATTTGGTTTGGGTCGCAATAAAACAATAATTTCAATGTACTCGAACTATCAGGTATGTGCCGTGTTTTTGCGATATCTGAATATTCACTACCTTATTTTATTTAATAGGTGATCCAAATGAATAAGTTACCCTTCATTTTAACTTTTGTTGGATCAGAAAATTGTAATACAGGTCATATTCTTGCATTAGGACATCATATGGATGCTCATTTGGAAGACATCAAAGTAGCTGTTTGTGAAGCTTAAAAACAAAATAGTCGTGCTTGAACTGAATTATTATATATCATATAAGAGTGAATAATAAAAAACGTGTTTTGAAGATTTATATATTCTATGTAGTCATAATTTTTGTATGCTTAAACAAAATATTAAATTACAAAATAAATGAAATTTATTTGAAAGGAATCATTTCATATAGATATATTTTAATTTAATATCAGAGGAATGACGTTTCAGGCTCATATATTTTAATGTGTAAATTTCATAGTGAATTTATAAGAATGTTGCTATTGAGAAACTATATCCTGTTGAACATGCACTCACTTTTATTTATATAACATAATTGTATTATTAATAAATGTTTTGTGTGTGCATATTACGAAATCAACATTAATCAATATTATGTTCAAAGCTCATCATGCATTGAATCATAAGGTTGTTCGATGTGCATGGAATCTCCACAAGCCGCAGGAGTTTCGAACACAAAGAAATATTCACAACGATTCGGTTCTGTTACTGAAGTTATTTGGTGCTCTAAGGCACATTTTAATTGTACTATAGCGGAGCGCTGCGGACCATTCCAACAAGAGGCACCATGAGAATATTTCTGTTGGGTATATTTATTGTCTGCATCACCAGACCATTGATCCCATCGTCCAAGGGTAGTTTCAGAACCACCACTACGCTGTTGTTGAGATGCTCGATCAAATGGGCATAGTTTATAAACATACTCTCTATCCTCATATGTATAGCATTCTCCATCCATTACGGCAAACTCTTCATTTAACCCATAATCTTTAGCGTTTTGATCTTCAATATCTCTAATTTCATGTTCAATTTCTCGAATTTCACGTTCAACCTCCGAAAAGGCATTTCGTGCCTCATTAGCAAGCTCAATTAATCGTTGGGTTTCCGGATCATATTCTGGTTTGATTGTATCTTCAACTACGGAACCTTCTCCAACATCAGCTTCTTCTTCGTCGTAATTATCTTCATTTTCAAATTCTTCATTATTTTCGTGATCTGTTGAAAAAATTAGAGAAATTAATTATGATTTGAATTTGTATTATTTACTTTTTTACCTTCAGCATTATCAATGTCTTCGTTTACATTTTGTTGATTTTCATGGTGTTGTTCCGCTGCGTCATCAGATTCGCCTTCCGTTACTGGTGGCTTAAAAATACCTTCCGCTAGCATAAAATATGGTTTAATTCGCGACCACGAAATCGTCACAAACGAATTTAAATCCATTCGATCGCGTTCATCTAAAAAGTACTTAGCCTCTTCAACATCTACCACTCCATCTCGGTCTTTGTCGAAAACCATATCCACTTGTAGCTCTGTGATATCGACGAAACCATCTTTATTCGTATCATATTTTAAGAATAACTCTTGTGCCTCAATCCAATTAGAATTCGATTCTTCATCGGCCTTTCTAGAAGCCTCTTCCTCTCGTTGTTGCTCCTTATACACTTCTAATGCGTCAGCTTCCATCGCTTCTGCATTTTTCTTTAATTCTTCTTTTTCTGCTTTAATAGACTCTTGCTCAGCTTTTCGTTTTTGTAACTCTTCCAAACGTGCTAAACGTTGTAGTTGAAGTTGTTTTCCTTTGCTAATCATGTCGGCTCTTATTCCGGCTCCGTTTTTATACAGCTCTTCTTGGCTTTTTCGTCTCATTTGTTCTTCTTTACCCAATTCCAGACATATATTTTTACACTCCTTTGCACTTGCATATTCATCACTTCCATCGCAACAGTCGCAAATGCCATCGTTAACTCTTGAACTAGGTAAGTTCATCGAGCGGTGTCCTAAGTTCGTGCAATGGAACTGTCCATGAGTACAAGCTGAGGTTCCTGGTTCATCACTAGCATCAGCACAATCACAGTAATCATCATTGATCTGTTCAAATTTAATCGTTTTTAATCCATCGAAACATGTGAATGTCTCCGAGTTAGAAGAGTATAAAGATGCTCGAGAAATAGATACACCGCGAGGACGTGGTACTTGAATGCTGATAGCGCTTTCAACCAGAACCAAAGATACCAAAACGAGGAGAGTAGTTAATATATTTAACTTTTTACTCATTTTCAAATAAATCCGAACGGTCCAGCACTATAATCTAGATATGATGGTTTTAATTTTTATTAGCTATTTACAATACGTTCAACCTTTTTTTCCTCAAATGATAAAGCGATAAATAGTACCGGTATAAAAATGACCACTTATTATTTTACAAATGAGTGTGTTCAGTGCGAAAAATTCAATAATTTAGATGTAATATAAGTTTGGACTTCATTCACTCGTTTTGGTGATTATTTGTGTTAATATATTTAAAATAGTTATCAAATTGCTTAATGATAACTAAATTAAAACAGCAATACATATTTTATATTAATAATTATTTTTTAAATTATTGTGTTTCACTACTATGATTTCAATAATAGAAACTATGACATTTATCATTAAAGTGGCAACATTGCTTCAGATTCAATTGTCATTTGCGAAAGAGCCCATTCATTAGAAAAGTCAAGTGAGAAAAATTATTATTGTGTGTTCGTGAAATAGTTAAAACTTTTCAATTAATATATTGATTTTAATGTATTCAATTGCAGTTTATTCATAACACCTAAAAGCATATTCGTAGGAATAAAACAATGGCATTCAACTTCACCGCCTTTACCTATATAGTCGCTCTTATTGGAGACGCATTTCTCATTTTCTTTGCTATTTTTCATGTAATTGCTTTCGATGAGTTAAAAACGGATTACAAAAATCCTATAGATCAATGTAACAGTTTAAATCCGGTATGTATTATGATTTCAAGCTCTAAAATGAAATAAATATTTTACTTTTTACTTTGAATTTAGCTTGTACTTCCTGAGTATCTCTTGCATATTTTTCTGAATCTTCTTTTCCTGTTTTGTGGTGAATGGTTTTCATTGTGCATCAATATTCCACTTATTGCATACCATATTTGGAGGTAAATGTTTAATCTTCAATTAGACCTATTTTTCATAAATATTTGTTTGTAATATTACTAAATATGGCTACGCAAAATCTCTAAAATATGAACACTATTGTGTTGTCTTCTCATGATTTACTTTATTGAACATATTTTTATAAAGAATTGCTAAAATTATTTTGTAATGTAGGTATAAAAATCGGCCCGTTATGACTGGTCCTGGTCTTTATGATCCTACAACAGTTCTCAGCACTGATAACTTTTCGAGAAATATGCGAGAGAGTTGGATAAAATTGGCTATATATCTCATATCTTTCTTTTATTATATATACGGGTTTGTAATTATATAGTAAACTTATCAAGAATCTGACGTTCTAATAATATTTTATATGTATTGCAGCATGGTCTACTCGCTCATTTCTACGTAGAACCCATTAATGAGAAAGTCAGGAATCATGTTAACTCATGTAAAGTCACTTGAATATGGATATTTTGAAATACATTTGAAGTTTAATTCAAATGACGATATTAACTTAATAAAATTTGATTAAATCTTTTAATTCTAAAATCAATTTGTTTTAATAAAATTATAATTTTAGACCAATCAATCATCGATTTAAAAATATGTAAGTAATGATTTCTCATAGAATTCATTTTTAATTCTTTCTCAGTGGTGATTTTTTCACAATTTTCTTTAATTTTAAATGATTTCTAAATTTCGAAAGAATAATTTCAAATTATAATTTTTCTATATATAAAAATTTCTATTTTTTTTTCTTGTAAAATTTGGTAAATTCTAAAGGACATAAGATTAATTAATTGCATTACTTCAGTAACGTAAGGTACCTTATTCAAGAGACAGATTTATTATCTTGACTATTGCTAATGCTGGATGAACTTCTCGCAATCATTTGTTTGTATGTTGTTTATGCGAGAAATTGTTTATAAATAATTTTAATAAATAGGAAATTATTATTCCATTTATATAATTTTGTTCGCCGAAAACCTTAAACAAAAATTTATATTTGGAGGCCGTTGTATGGCATAAGTTTTTATGTTTAGAAAATAGAAAATATTCAAAGAAATATTAAACAATACCTGTTTTTAATTTTGTTAATATTTATTAATTAAAATGATTCGTTGGTTTGGTAAGCAAAATTTATTTGGGGATTGAAATAACAACAAATAATTTGAAAACAATTCTTTTTTATTAAATATTGAAATAAAGAGAAAACATTGGCGAATGTTATTTATAAACTTTAGAATTATAAAATGTTAAATTTTAGGCAATTTTGGGAATCGCATAATTTATATACATTATTGAAAAACCCCAAGGCAATTTATAAGTTATATTGTACAGATATAGACATATTATTACGCCATGAATATAATAAAAAACAAGAAAAAAAATATTAACACTCCAAAAATTTTAATCATAAGCCAACGATTTTTAGATACTGACTGAAAATATTTCAAAATTTCCCCATGTGCTGCTTCAATATTCAATTCAGCATCTTGAACATTAGTATCAATACGCTCCACTATTTCTTCTTGTTCTTTTACCATATGTGCGAGCTGTTGAAAAATGCCACCTAACTCTACAATAGTCGATTCAATATTTTGCATGGTTTCAGCACGCTGTTGCACATAGTTATCGGATTCGTCGTAGAGTGCTATTTGTGTTTGAGTTTGCAGGCGTGCTGGCGGCCCTAACAGTGGAGTAGTGTCACTTGCAGACATATCAATACTTACGGCCTGATTTTCTTCACTAAGCAACAGTGACCCTTGTTTTGCAGTCGACTGTGAAATTGAATTTACTGCTACTGGTCCTTGACTAAATTGATCTCGTCGAGTTTTTTGTTGTTTGAGATTTTCAGTTCGCACTTCAAGAATTTGTTTAAAATCTGTGCTCATACTAGCTAATTTAGATTGGAGTGCTAGCACCATATTAGAGGAATGTGATACCAAGTGTTTTCCATTATTGGTACGCCGTTGATTTTTTGATATTTCTTGAAGGCGTGCTATTTGTTGGTTAAGAGCGTTTAAATCTCCCTTTATTATATAGGTAAGCTCTTGTATTTCTTGTGGTCGATCATCAAACAAACTCTTTTTTTTTGCAACTGAAATTATAAATTACGTCATTATTTCATATTTTATTTTTACATATTAGACTTACGCAGTGTGAGTTTCTCCAACTTCGCGTATGTGCTTGCTATATTCTTTCCCACATATTTTGCAACCATCATAAACTCTGAATAACTCTGAACTTCTTTTGCTTTTCGTGGATCCTTAATATTAACCGCACGCGTAATATTACGCGATTGTAGCGAACGAATAGCATTGGAAAATTCGGTAGTTCTATCTCGTGCAGCCATTACAAGAACACTGTCTTTATTTAAAATAAAATCGTCTTCTATATCGTCAAATTGTGGACCAGATTGATGCTCACTTTTATTATCTGTTTCTTGAGCACCAAAGTGATAGATATTATTATCGTTAGTATGATTTCCAGTCACAACGGCTGCTGCAGCGCTCAAAGGTTGCTGTATGAATGTACGAATCGCATTACCAGAGGAAGCTTGTATGCGATTTGAAATTGAACGAAGATTCCAATGTCGATTTGCTTTGTTATATTTATCATCAAATTCTTGTTGGGGTATATTATAACTGTTTGAATAAGGTGGATTACTTGCGTCACCAATTGAAATCGATGCCTCCGTTTCTCCACTTGTCTTACTCTCAGATGAATCTACACAATTATAAGCTGCAGAACGTGTTTGCGAATTAGGATTAGTTGAAATTAGAAAACGTCCCTCGTCTTTTGGGTTTTGTGTTGAATCTTGTGGATGAAGCCGTCGTCTAGTTGGCATCTCATAATCTACAAAACAATTTCAGTACAATTTTAAGTGCTTAGTATCCTAGTTTAAATAATAGCATTCGCGATTTGTATTGTATTCGATTCGACCGTTTTAAGTGCCTATTAAACTACCAAAACATCAATTCTCTAATGTCATATATCAGTAATTCTGTGGATATTGTATATATAATATTGAAGTAATTGTTGGCTAGTATTTTATCTTTATATATTGGTATAAAATAAAACTTTATTGACAAAGAAATAACGAAATGAAGATATTGTCTAATTGACAGATAATACGTGTACTACTGCTCCAACTGTCAATTTTTAGTACAAAAACAAAATGTCTAAACTACAGAAATCGTACCAGTAATGCGTTCAAAGAAACCATTTCTAAAGCAAAGTAGCAGTGATGTTGCTTATAAATGAACGAATATAAAGTTACTTCATTCAATATATTTATTTTTCCATTTAAATTTCTAATAGCTCAAATCGTTCTACTATTTTCCATAAGCATGTAGAGATAATATGATTAAATATCAAATATTAATTTTTGTTATATTTTGATAATACATGTATTTTCTTCTGTAGTACTTTATGTATATATTTTTTATTTTTGGTATTCTGTCGGTCACTACACTGTTATAAAAATTAAGAAAAACGACCTCTGGTAACACCTTATGAATAACGTCAAATTTTTATTTCTTATCACAACTCAGAGTTATTTCTGTCTGAAAAATAGTTAATTTCTAAGATTCATGTGTGAATTTTAGTTTATTAAAATGACTTTATATCACTTTGGAAATTGTTTGGCATTGGTATATGGTCCGTACTATATGACATATAAATATTCTGGTTTGTAAGTTCATTCAAGATTTTCTTAATTGATTATGAATTTAATTATAATTTTGTTCAGGTCAGAGTACGGAGCTTTTTGGAAATGCTTTCAAGCGGGAGGCATCTATATATTTACACAATTGTGTAAAATGCTTGTTTTAGCAACATTTTTTGATTCCGATACATTATCATCTTCCACAGGAGATTTTAATTTTTTTGCGGTGAGATTTATTTTTTTTTTTGTCTTCTTTAATGATTTTATATTATTTGTAATATAAATTTATTATTTTAAATATATATTATATATAATATATAAATTTATGTAGGAGTTTCTGAGATGCAGTGTGGATATAGCCGATTTGCTTGGGTTTGCTGTCATACTCTCCAGAATACCTGGAAAAGGTCATAGCAAGCTTATTACTGCTGGTTTAGGATGGGCCGCTGCTGAAGTAATACTTTCTCGTGGTATTATGTTATGGGTTGGTGCGCGTGGCACAGAGTTCAGCTGGATTTATATTCTTAAGTGCTTGGAATCGAACGTCTTTTTGGTAAGATGTAATATTTCATAATATAGTTATGACTTATTTAATCGATAAATCTATATATTTTGTTTTTGCCTTTAAGATTCAACACATTACAACTGCAACATTAATTTGGTTGTTCACACGTCATGACTTAAATAAAAATCTCAAACCACTGGTTACATTCTTATTAGTGGTGACTATTTTCAAGGGAGTATGGTTGGAAGGAATTTTCAGTGTGTTAACTTTTGGACCTTGGTCGACAATTGCTTTGAAAGCATTCGTAGCAGCTATTATTGGCTTTATATCCTTACATATTTATACTGGATTGGCTCAACAAATTGGCATTTAAATATTACCCGTTATAAATAGAACCCGTTTTAAAAAGTTTATAATTTATTTCAAAATATTAGAAAAAACACTTATACAGTTAATTAAGTTACAATTTGGAGCCTCGTGAAATGGATAATTAAATATTAAATTTGTTTTAAATATTGGTTATAATTGGTTATAAGTTTTTCGGATACTAAGCCAAGAGAGATTCGATCCATTCTATATGTTTTTTCGTCTTTTGTTATTGTAATGAATTTTTGTGAAACCAGATCTGCAAGTTAATTTTGAATAAATTAAAATTATTAGAAATAAAATATAAAACGTCTTACCCAATAATGAATAAAATATTTTTGCTGCATTTTTACGATTAGTAGCAATGCAAAATATGTTGTTAATTTCGACACTTGGATTACCGGAATAACGGACAATATCGAGGATTTTCATCATCACTTCATATGTGTTCACATCTTCCATAGATTTAGTGTTCACATCTACCTTGTGCTTTGAGCTTATATTTTCCATTAATGCGTCCAAGGTATTGTTATTTTTGTCATAAACCTTCTAAAATTAATGAGGCAAATTAAATGATTTAGTGATAGTGAAATTTTACAACCTCCTGATGAAAGTTAGATCGAATTCTTTTTTCTTGAATATACGATTCGCATATTGTATTATTTTCCGTATTTAAGGAGGTATTACTATAATCATACTTCATATTAAATGCACTTGTATGTTTACGTTTTCGTAAATTTACAGTGGCAGAATATGAAGTAGGCGACGAATCAAGTATCTCTGAAGCTAATGTATTATTAATTGAATGACCCAAAATATCATTTAAAATATTTATAGTTTCCTTTGAATATTTGGTATCGATATTGTCCCTCTTTTCTTTATATCTAAATTTTATTACTTGCCTAGAATCAAAAAATTTATTTTTTATATTTTTAAATATATAATACAGAAAGATAATGTAAATAAGTCAAGATTATCAACAAAAAGGAATTTACCTTCTGTTAAATTGTGTTAATAATTTATTGCTATCATTTATTTTATTTTTGAGATGCTTATGGATTTGTTCGAATTTGTTCGAGGAATGATAATCTTTGTAATGTCTCATTTGTGAGAGCATTTGCTTTTCTGATAATTTGATTGATATATCAATAATAAGCTTTTTATTCTTACGTTTTGCTTGTTTGTGTTTATTATTTTTACAGCAATTTGCAAATAATTCCGATCTATCTATATTTGAATTAGTGTTAATTGGGTTCTATTTAAGAAACATTATAGTATTAGTTTTTGATAGCATTAAATAAAAATAATATAATTACAGTAGTATCTTCTTTCCGGATGTCTGGTTGTACTTCTTTTTGTAATTCAATTATATCACTTTCAAAATTTTCAAATAAATAATTAGAAACCTTAATAATATATTTATACAAACATACCTCATCACAAAGCTGTTTTTATCGTTTTCGGTACAAATATCGGACCCGCTACAAATATAGAAAAATAATAATTAAAACAATATTATTTTGGAAAATTTTAATTTAGATTGTATCTATGAATATGTTTACTAGCGCTTCTCACCAGTTTTGATCAGTAAAAAAATTAAGTAATTCTTCCTGTTCCTGCTGCGTAGCAATGCCAACATCTAATGTTTCATCGAGTTCTGGAATTCCATATCCAAAGCTAAATTCTCTAATGGTTATTTCTCGCATTTGTATACTTTCTGTGATCAAATTGGTAACACATGGTGTCAATTCTACATTGGAAACGTCCATATCATTCTGTTCTGTATCGGTATATAGTAGGGCGGTGTTCTATGACGGATTATAAGGGATTGTCAATATGCATTATTACATAACCTGTTTCTCATTTAATACCTCCATCCAATTTTCACAGCTATAAATATCTATGTCAGGAAATGGATCCATGGAATTACTTAGAAGAGTTTCTCGAGTGGATAGATGTTTACGTTTTCTTGATTTTAAACATGACTTTTCGTAGCTATAAGTTATATATTCTTAGTCTCGTATATTAATATAAAAAAAACAAATCAATATATATATACATATACATATATATATATATATATATATATATATATATATATATATATATAGATATATATAAATATAGATATTTTATATTTCTACAGACTCAAAACTTACTTTAACTTTGTTTGAAATCCACGTAGGTAATTTATATTAAACTTGTAACCAGATATAAGACGCCGTGTCATACCTGTATTTGTGTATGTTTCAATATAAATATAAAATTTACAGAATTACAATAATTGTTAGATATAAAAATTTATTGAATATATATTTATATATATATTTAAAGTTATATATATATATATATATATATATATATATATATATATATATTCTTATTTTCAAAATATAAATTTAATTAGAATATCATCTTCGAAAGCATTTAAAATTATAGGAAAAATAAAATGTAAGGATATGAAATAATTACAAGAACTTACGTAATAAATTAAACACCTGTTGTTGATAAATATGTACTGTTCCAAAACACAGTTTCGTTAGTGTACGAAACGAGAATTTATTACTCTGAAAATTATCATTCATGGTACCTTTGTAATGGATCTGAGGCATCAAATGTAACTGTTCGCTTTATATATATTAAATAAATATATTAAAATAAATATATTTAAAAAGTTAGTTTTATCTACCATATTTCCGGTATATTAACAGATTCAATTTCATGTCGCTTTAAATTTTTCTTCAAAGAAACTGAGTCACTTCCTGCCACCCAAATAGGGTGGGCAAGGATTCCTTGATTAGCTAATAGTGATCGCTTTCCAGCAGGAAGTTTATAGCAATTAAAGATGTTTAACATTGTTAAAATATATATTAAAGAAAACAAATAATATTTTCAAATAAAATTTATATTCTATTCAAAATCTATGAAGATATCACAACTAGATGTCTCGTCGGAAAAAATGCATACAATGTTGTTTACCCCTTTTTTATCTATGTGAAATGTAGATATTTTATGTTATGTTAACTTATTCAATATAGAGTACTTTTTGTACAATTTTTATTTAAAATTGAATGTTAATGACATCACAGATTAATCTGTGAATTGTATCGTGTCTTTACTCATTAAAAAAAACTATATGAACATATAAATATATACGTATACAAATTAATCATTAAAAAATTATATGGCATCGCTTTCCAGCAGGTTTTTTCAAATTTTTTTTTTGTAATATACTTGACTATTCTACACATTTTGTTTACGCCACGAATAAAGTTAATTCTTTTTAAATGTGCTAAGGGTTTACGAAAAAATAAGAATTTCAAGTACTTCAGTATTAGAAGTTCGACCAATAAAATAAGTAAAAATGGTAGGAAAATGTAATAATATAGCACTCATTATGTGAGTCATATTGTGACTCAGAATAATTTAAATATTTTTCTGACAAAGTAAAACGATTGGATACAAAAATATAAATAAAATATATTTATACTAGTAATAACTTTTGCAGGGCGATAGCAACATTTGTGACATTAGTGATGAAGTTCGCAACGAATTGAAAAAATTCCGATTTCGAAGAAGTTGCACCAATTCGGCATTAATCCGTAAGTTTAGTATGAGTATCAAAGATTATCTTTGATGAGTAATAAATGTACTGCATTAAAGAAAGTTCTTCAAATAAATGTTAACGACGAATTCTTCATCTTACATGTGCTGTGCATTATACGAATTCTTAGTAAAAGTTGATCGAGAGAAGCAACTTGTTATATTAGATGAACTAATAGACGATATCTCAGTCGAAGAATTACAAGAAACTTTACCAGGACACCAGCCTCGCTATATAATTTACAATTATAAGATGGTGCATGACGACCAAAGAATATCATACCCAATGTGTTTCATTTTCTATACACCACGCGACAGTCAGGTATATTTATTTGATTGCTATTTCTGAAGAAATATATTCAAACAGTTTTACTGCAGATTGAACTGCAAATGATGTATGCTTGTACAAAGGGTGCATTGCAACGTGAGGTAGATTTGACACGAGTGTATGAAATCCGGGAATTGGACGAGTTAACTGAAGAATGGCTAAGAGAAAAATTAAAATAAACATCATTTGAGATGAATATTCACCCCAGATCTTCGATATATATACAGTAATATTGAAAACGTACCAAGTGTTTGATCAGTATGAACATGACATCCAAATACCAACGAAAATATACCAAACTAGCAATCATAATTACTTTCCTATTAATAACTTTTTAACATTACACCTTTATATTCGTATACAAATATTGAAATGTTTTTTAAAGGCAAGATTAAAGTTTATCCGATATTTGTGCACCACCTTGTGTGTTCAAAATTCATTTAAAAGACCAAATGTGAAATACATTCCATATATATGTATAATAAACGACGCTGTACTTGCCAAATTTTATATATTCATACATATACATTTTCAATTAATGTTAATGTAACATATAAATTAAAAACATATAAAATGCTTTTTAAAATAAAAAATAAATTAATTTGAAATCAAATTTTTATATTTGTATTTTAATATGGATGCAATCGTTGAGCAGCATGCATCATTGATAAAGCATTTTGAGGTGTTGGTGGTGGTGGTGGAGGTGGTGCATGTGTTGGTGCCAATATATGAGCCATGGTGGCATGACTCATTGCCATTCCAAGTGCTGATGTTGGGGGAGGATTCGTAGAGGCTACATTCGCTGAAATTGATCCAACAGTTGATGAAACTAAATTGCTGGTGGGGGCAGAAGGAGGAGCAACTGCATGTATATGATGATGAGGATGAAGACCATCGTGGGGCAATGGATAATGGTGAGCATGCGGATGAATCTGTCCAGTTAGTGGTAATGGAATCAAATTACCATTATTATGTGATCGAAAATGAGCACTCAAACAATTTGCTGTAGAAAACTCTTTATCACATTCAGGGCATTTGAATCTATCGTTAAGATTAGATGAAACATTTTCTGCATTTACTGGACCATCTTCTTCGGAAATAGCCAAATTTTCTACTAAAACATGGAGTTTTCGCTTATGCGCTTGCATATCCCGTAGTCTGCTAAATGACTTGCCACAAACATCACAATGGTGATTTTTGATTCCTGTGTGAGTTATCATATGTTTCGATAAATCTCCTGCAGTATAAAATGATTTCTGACAAACTGGACAACACTGATCACGAACGCCTGTATGAATTTTCTGATGTGCTTGAAAATTACCCAATGCTGAAAATTGCTTTGAGCATATTTCGCACTGAAATGGACGCTCACCGGTATGCGTACGTTCGTGAATCTGCAAGTTGTACTTTTGTGCAAACCGACGTGAACAATAACTGCAAGCAAATGGTTTTTCGCCAGTATGTGTCCGGATATGCATTTGTAGTTGAGCAGTGCATTTAAATGTTTTATTGCAATCATAGCAAGTTTGTGGTAACTTTGGCAATGGTTTGGGACCTCGTTTTTTGTGTTCCTCTTGGGGTTTCCTTTTATAACGAACTTTTCGTTTGCTGAAAGAATTATAAAATTGTAAAATTATTACCGCCATACATGTACGAATACAAACTTTTTTTTTGTTTTTTTATTGTTTAATTCCTCTTCATCTGTTTCAAACATCTTATGGCAATCAGTAAAGGAACCTCTGTTATCGCTGATAACCTCTGTATTTGTTTCCGCATCGCAAAAGCTTAAATTAAAACTTCTATAGTGGATTAACTTTTTGAAAATATAATACACTACTTACCCGTACATTCTATCAGGTAGTCCCAAATATTGTCTCAAGCGAATATCCGAATTTTCACATTCTTGTTTAAAATGATATGCAACTCCAAGTCGATAAATACAATTGTTGCATATAACTGCCGGTAGTCCATCACTTTTAAAAACCTGAAAATAGTGTCAACGTAAATAAAATCAAACAAACATTTGTAAAAATAAATTTGTTCTGACTTTGATTTTGGCACACATCATCATCATAGTTGATGGCATCATTGCAAATTCAGTGCTGTAGATAGAAGTCAGTGCTCCTTCTTCTAAGCAAACTCGACATATTTTATGAATATTATAATCCATGTGTAACATAAACAATGAATATTATATTATAGTATTATAATCCTTAATCCGATAGTGTCAATTACTTTTTGTTTTATATATTATAGGTGTCTGTATATAAAGTCCAGCTGTTTTTGAGAAATGTCAAGAAGAAAGAAAAAAGATTGAAAATAAAGTAATCTCTCGCTAAGAAACTCAATTTGATTTGAAAATATTATCTGTACATGCATCCATGAATATGTAGCTGTATCTGAATTTGATATTTTTCTGATATTCGCTATTTTTAATAGCGCTTATTTAATATTAATTCGATTTTATTAATATATAAGCAAAATAAAGTTTCGCTTTGATTTCATAAATGTACAAGATTTGTAAAAAGTCACGTTTGATGTTTGACACTAAAAGTGAAAACAAGGTTTTAGGTGACGTGACAGTTGTTTGATTAGAAAAATTCGGAGCGGCCGAATAGAAATTTGTAAAATCAGAAAAGTTCTTCAATAATTTTCATGTATAACACTTATTTGCTAATATAAACAAAACAATTAAATGAACACGGCATATTGTTTGGCATTATTACTAGAAGGGGAGACGTGTAGTGGCAGTGCTCTATATATATCAGATCTAGTTCAAATTTGTGAATAGAGAACATAGAAATCTTGCGTTTTGTATGACAGACAAATGTTACAGGGAGAGGACTCTGGATGTTTTCTGAGATATATAAGTATTAGTATATGAAAATATAAAAAAGTTCTTATTGTTTATATTGTTGAACAAACTAAACAAAGTTCACTTGAGGTTTCGGGGGCAACTGATTGCATCGATACCGCTTTTTCGGAACAGAGTATTTTTTGGTGTAAACATACAGTGGCCATAAGTCAAATTGTGAAAATAAACAAATGAATCTTATGTGAAAAATTAAAATAATTCACGTTGAGAAATACACAACGAACTGGGCATCTTCCTCTGAAAAGGTGTGAGTTAATTTCAGTAAATCAGAAATCGGCTTCTACACCAGAAATACTTCTGCTTAGGTGAGTTCTTTATAGAAAATTTTAAGGATTTATTAATTTGTACCTATACATATTTTTGAAGGTCCTCATCACTATGGCATCGACTTCATCCACATCTTCTCCAGCTGATAAAATATCTAACGTATCTCTGCTAAAACATTCTATAGATGAGAGCAAAGAAACTGATTCAATAACTTTGTCTTCTACAAATGGACATTCAACAGCTACACATCCAATTTCAAATGGCAAAACATTACGATCCGATCATACACATTACTCCTCAGGAACATTTATGAAAATTAAAACATATCTTCATGCCTTAAGACCCTGGTCTTTATCTGCCAGTTTGGTTCCAACATTAATGGGGTCTGCTTTGGCGTACCGTTCACAGTGGGCTGCGGAGTTTAGTTTTGTAACGTTCATATTAACAATATTTACAGTCGTTACTGTACACTGCGCTGGTAACGTGGTTAACACATATTTTGATTTCATCAAAGGTATAGACAAACAGAAAGCGGATGATAGAACATTAGTTGATCATATCTTGACCAAAGATGAGGTAGGTTATACAATATTTCTAATTATTAGTCTCTTTAAAAATATGAATTATTGAATAGTTAGTTTACAATGATACATTTTTTTCAAGATCTTTTATGTTCAAAGATGAGTAAGATATATATTTAATATTTACAGGTTGTTTCGCTTGGTGCTATATTGTATATGGCTGGTTGCGTTGGCTTTATATTTCTAGCAATTCTAAGTCCAGCAAAAATGGAACATCTGGCTCTCATATACTTTGGTGGTTTATCATCAAGCTTTTTATACACGGGTGGCATTGGATTTAAATATATTGCATTGGGCGATTTGGTAATACTCATACTATTTGGTCCGCTATCAGTGCTTTTTGCTTTCATGTCGCAAACTGGTCACGTTGATTGGACTACAATTTATTATGCTATTCCATTAGCCTTAAACACAGAAGCGATATTGCATAGCAATAATACAAGGGACGTTGAAAATGATCGAAAAGCTGGAATCGTCACTTTAGCCATTCTCATTGGACGCACAGCTTCGCATGTTTTATATGCCTTACTGCTTTTTACACCTTATAGTATTTTTGTGGTATATGGTATGAAATATTCGTTGTGGTTTTTATTACCGTTAATAACCGTGCCACAAGCATTTAAAATCGAGAAACACTTCCGGAATGAGTTAACCATGAGCATGGTACCACGCCAAACAGCCAAATTGAATTTCTTCTTCGGAATCTTATACGTTGTAGCATGTTGCTGTGCCACTCAATTACCAACATTTAGCTATCGCAGACAATAGATCTATGGACACTTCACATAAAGTCAAAGAAATGCCAAAAGGGAGAAATATATCTTTCATGCTAAATATAAACAATTTGAATCGTTGACCCAGGATTATTAAACTACCCTTCTGAAATGTAGTAATTCATTAGTAGGTTTTAAGAAGCAAATGTTTAACAGATATTAGGGAATATATGTGTGTGAAAATAATTTATTGTATTTCATAAATCTTAAAATGTTTATAATAAAAACAGACATTTCAAAGAACACAGAAGTACGACGATTTTTTCGCGCCAGTGTGCTTCTCGAAGTCAGATATGTTTTAAAATGCATACGTTGATAAATCTTTTCCAAGATATTAGGTTATTATTTATTTATTATGTGTACTAATTTTGCAATAAAAATTAAATATAATCAGTTCAAATAATAAATAATTTCATACAATTATCGGTGCTGATATATTTTAGCAATTAGTGGACCAAACGACGGCGACATTTACTTTAAGAAGATCATATTTTAGATAATATAAATGTGCTTTGATTATTGAAAATATATAAACTGAATGCTTTTTATGAAACAAACATTTTCAAAATGTGTATTGTTTAGTCAATTTAAGCAGAAATATTTGAACTATTAGGTATAGTGGTAGTAGGAGTGCGAACAGAATCATGTTGATCGTAGTTGTAAGAATTTTGTAAATAACACAATAAGAATATGTAAGAAACAAAACTGCTAATTAAGCCATTTTAAGGTTTTTTGTCTTTTAAAAGTCTACAATGGCAACAATCTTTTAATTTATACGTATTTTAATAAATAACATTTGTAATTGAATAACGCAATGTTTGAAACATTGAAAAGACGACGATATCAATAAAATCATTGCGCATTAACATAAACAATTGAAAACTGAAACATTTATTTTAATTTTTTCATTTAATTGTTTACCATGCTTTTGAAAATTAAAATATATAATGGTCAGAATTATAGGTATGAAAATATAGAGAATTGAAAATTAATGATCTGCAACTCAACTGATAACTCCATGTCGTGGTACTATCATTGCCTGGTAAGGTTTTACAGCTGCTGTGGCGCCATCTAATGGTTCATCATCGGGAAGTGGCCCGGGTAGTGATTGAAATCGAAAATTTTGCAGAACAGTTGTGGTAAACAAAAACAAACTCTGGCGACCTAGAATATCACCCATACAACGGTGTCTGCCATACCCAAAAGGATTGTAAGCTTCAGGTAAATGCAGTTTTCCATTTATGATATAACGGTCAGGATCGAATTTACTGGGATTGGGGAAGTCGTGAGGATTCATTAGCATTCCGCGGAAGCAAGCAATTACCATTGTGTCCTTAGGTATTTCATAGCCACTGAGTCGTGTGTCCCGCAGGGCACGGTGAGGAATACCGAATGTGTGTGCCATAAACATACGAATAGCTTCATAAACTATAGCCTCACAATAGGGTAATTTACTGCGATCACTCCATTCTGGTAGACGTTCCAGACCTATCGTTTCCTTTATTTCATTAAAGGCTTTTTCTTGTATATCCGGGTTTCGCACCATATGCAAAAATGCAAACCCCAAACTTTTGTTGGTCGTTTCTGTCCCAGCTAGGAACATATCAAGACAAACAGCCATTAATTGTTCTTCACTGAAGGACTCCTTGTGATTGGGTTCAGCAATCTCACGCAAATAACTGTCCATGAGGTCTCGCGGTATGTCGTAGTTCATAAACGTCTGTCGATGATTTTCCACCTCCTTACGAAGAAATGCGTAAAAGCGTTTATGGCTCTCGACGAATCCACTGTAGCCTGAATAATTGGGTGCGACAAAGCGCATAAGAGGAAAGTGGCTAAATAGTGTTCCGAACATGTCAATGTTTTGAAACAATTCAAAGAACATATTCAATAGGGCGGAGACTTCTTCACTTTTCCGATCGTATCGCTTGCTCGCCATCATTGACCACAAAGAATTAAGAACATATATCGTAAAAAGGTCCTGCATGTAAACTTTAGCTCGCTTTCCTCCTTGCTCCTGGATCTGCTGTTTGATATCCTCTAATAGTTCAGCGGATTCATTTTGGACGATATTTACCATGCCACTGCGTGCGAATCCAACGTCCTTCAAGTGTTTAAGAATGAATCGTCTTTGAGATAACCAAAGTTCTTCGTCGGTTACCAAGATACCTTTCTTCGAGTTGAATGTTCGCGTTCGGTAGAAAATACCTTCGGGCTTGCCATCCAGATCCTCGTTGGTCATCATCTCATTGATCGTGTCAGTGTAGTATGCAACGACTAACTTGTCTTTTCCAATTTTGAGGCCGTACAATCCATATGGGTTTATATAATATTTCGCCAATTCGTCGATTACTTTGCAAAACATTCCGCATCTGAGGCGGAGCTGCGATATTTGTAGGGCACATCCAACAAGAGGATACCATTTAGGACCTGGTGGATATTTTGGTGGCTTTTTAACATCCCATAAGATGAAAATTAACACTAGAATAGTGAAAAAAATAACGGTGTAAAACATTCTTCTTGTTTTGTTTCAGTGTTGTGTCGAATTTGCTTCCGCCAATTCCACTTTCACTTTTTATACAACCGCTCTAGCGGCGGTTCGTAGTTTTTCTCGTTTTCCACTTTCCAGCTGAATTTTATGCAGAGTTAGTGAGGTGAATCGATACTTGTTCGCTGTATTAGAGGCAAAAATAAACTGAAGTCTCCTTTCGGGTTGCATCATCTTTTATACGTCTCGATTTAGTCAGTTTCTCCCACATTGAGAGATTCCGAAAGTGATCTGTTCACAGGATTTTCAAGAAAATCTTGCTTTTATTATGATATTGCATTTAAAACCATAAAAACAAGGATTTAATCCAAAATAATACTTTGATAAAAAGGACAAGGTTTCATTTGAGCCGGGATTAGGTTATATATTTGAATAAAAAAAAAATACAACAACAACACAAGTCATTAGGCATTAGTTCAACGCATCGGTGGAAACCTTTGCAGTATTGAATTATGCAAGTTTGCTAAATTGAACCCAAGTGTTTTCAGAGAAAACCACATCCCCCTCTCCAGTTGCAGATTTCTCTGCAGTTGCATGTGAGCAGGTCCACTGCAGCCGGAGCTGGTCTGCTCGATGTGCCATTATGTCACTTGTCGCAAGCTGATTTGTGGTAAACGCATTGCGAAAATTCAGGAAACTCGACTCACGACTGGCGACGCATAGTTCCGGTTTTAATTGTGGTTTAAAAAACACCAAAACTAGTAAGGATTGTGTTGGTTAACTTGAATTTGCTGTTCCAAGGTAGGGGTTGACTTGACCAAAGCGTCGGTGGCCTCGGGATGATATTTCGACTGTTTTTCTCCGCTGCAATGAAAGCGTTTTGGCATTTTAAAGTGGTACCTTGAATAGAAAAGATCGCTTTGCACAAGTGTATCTGCAGCGAAATGGCCTTCAGGTAAAGATATATAATAATTATAATTTGTCCAAACAGATAAGAAGATCGTTTGTTTAAATACTAGTAATGCGTAATGCGTACGGAATTATTATTATTTGTTTTTAAATCCAAAACCGAAAAATATTCGAAAATTAAACCCCATTACTTAATTATATTACTTAATGCTTTAACTAACCCCAATTTATAATTAGTTCTTTGCAGTAATAACATATAATGTCACATTTCTTCAGACTTATTATCCTGATGGCTATGGGTCTTGGCGCCATGTATATGATGCATTTATTGGCGCAGGATTACAACAAAATTCGCCGGCCCATTGCAGCAGCTACCAGAGCTTTAGGCAGCGCCAGCGCAGGGATCATGCGAGGAAAGCGAGAGGCGCCGGAACTCGCAAAACTTCGAGACGACCCGACATTGAACAATGGAACCTTCACCGTGAACTGGAAACGTATATTATCTCGCGATCCTTTCGAATGCCTGCAATCATTGATTTGCCAAATTATGTCCGGCGCAGAAAGTCATTCGGGTGAAGCAATCCAGCTGATGGACTTCATTGAATCCTCACTAGCTATGGCTCCTGCAAGGGTTGGCAAAGCCTTTGGTCGTGGACTTGCTTTCCGCGGAGCGACCTATCGCTGTTATGACGAGTATCCGTTTTGTTTTTATTCGGCAAAGACGATGCTCAGGATTTTAAAATGGTTCTCCGATTCCGGTCTTGCAGAGAATAACCTTTAGTCATCATTTTCAAATATGTTTAATATTATTATATACATATATACAAATTTACAATGTGTAACATTTGTGCCGTTCAATACAATATATTTATTAAATTAAATTTCTTATAATAAATACTAATACTAAACGACTATGAATAGCATTTATGCTTTGGAATTTTCGGACTTGCGCATTTTACGCATTGGACATCTGCATTAAAGAATTCGCTAAAATTATTATCGAAACTTAATCAAAGCACCAAAGTCTTGCTTCTATATCGAAAGTAAAATTGATGAGGTTGAAATCTTCGATCCTCGAAACAAGGTGTCTTTGCTAAGTTTTGTAAATGAGTCATTGCGAACCTTGGTATGCTTAATTTTACGATCCTTTTGTTTTCAACTCTACTCGTTTTTTTATTATTAACTAGTTTATGACGCTATTTAACTATAGTACCCCATTTTGTAAGAATAAAAACAATATAAATCAAGGTTCAGTTGATATTTTTTTCAGATTCCTTTAATAAAAAACAATATAAACTCAGGGTTCAGTTAAACATTGATAGTTTTGCAGATTCCTTTTATATTTTCCATATAAAAAACACCAACCATAGCCATTTTTAGCCATATCAACTTAAACAATATTTTCAACTGATGATATATATATTCCACTGTGCATATAATCGTATTCACAATAGATAACAACTGGTATAAACAAACAAACACAAAAACTGAAACAGTTGATTTGAAGCTTAAACATTGAAACAGAAAGCCTGATTTTGAGAAAGTAATACTTTTTTATATTATTGGGTAGATAGTATGGGTGCCCCAGAACTACCATCAGATCCAGGAGATGATGATCTCAATTCACAAACTCATCATATAAATCATGCTCCAGTGCCTAGCGACGATAGTGATAATGAGTCAACCGATGCCTACGAGGGATATCAACCATTGCCAATGGGAGACAATCCCGAGGACGCTATCGAATCGGACAGCATTCAAAGTGCAAACCCTAATATTATAAGTGATGTCGAAAGTCCAGAGTCGGAACAAGTGAACGGTGATCCAAATTTGCCATATGTGGAGAGCGTCGATGTAGAAATTGAACGACAAGTTTGGAGCGAGCCACGACCTCAAGAGCTACAAATAGAATTGGATAGTTCGAGAACAGAACAGGTTATAGATTAAAATAAGTCATTTTTAATGACTTTAATAACAATTTTAATACTAATTTCAGATATTGACGGCAATGGCGAATGTGTCGTTGCCAAATGCATCAGTACCAGATTGGGCACAAGGAATTCCTGAAGAACGTTGGAAAGAAGAGTTGCTGCAGCGAATTCGACAACGTAAAGTTTGAGAAGATTAAGCTTTTTAGGTTGATAAAGTTTGGGTTAAAATTCATTGATACGAAAACTTACTATTTGATTGCATGTAATATAGATATTTATCATTAAAATATTCATTATTAAAAATATATAATTAAAACTATTAAAATACGTGTATGCAAAATGCAATTTAGAATTGAATATTTATTAGTGTGCAACTTGGATACATATATTTTTTCCTTTCCCTCCCTCCATTATACCCATTCCTTAAAACACACCTAAAATGATGCTAGAAGAGCTGTTCCAGCAGCGTTTAGTTTTGCAAGAGGTTGAGGTGTGTTGGTAAGCTGTCGAATTTTATCCATCACGTAATCGACAGAAATTACTTGTGCTATCGTCTCCTGTTTAAACGGAGTTGAGATTAGGTTACCAATTGCTTGCAATGCACGATAGCACGCTTCCAAATCTACGACCCACTTGAGCAACTCAACAGTTCCTTCAGTGAGAACTTTACATTTTTCAGCATTTGCCACATTCAGAGTCTGCCAAATGGTAAGATTAAGATAGAAAGTAGCAATGGCTATTTGAAGATTGGCACTCCCACTTTTGATGGCCATTATTTGCTCGATAATTGGATCAAGGCGCATATCTACTTCTTTTCGACCTGATTCATGACGCATCATATTTGCAAGACATCTGATAATCATTAGTTGATTTGGAACTGAACTTGAGATTTGTGGCAGAACGTAATCTAAGAAACTCAACGAATTTAAAATTGAAAATATCACTTCATTGCGGACTGCTAATCGTGTTACATCCAACACAGGAAATAGAATATCTAAAGAAATTGCACTGTTTTATACAAGTTTCGTGAAAATTAGTGAATCTTACCACTTGGCCAACAAAGGAGATGTTGTAAACCCTCAACGACATTTTTGTCGATATCAGGATCCGCTTCGGTTAATTTTATAACTGCTTCCAGCAATATATCGGATACTTTTTCGTTGTCGGCTGGCAGCTTATTGTTAAACTCTCTATTATAGAAAATCTATTATTACATCTATATTAAAACAATATATACCTCAAACTCACTTTAACTTTACTAAAACCTTGGAAGGATCACAATTGTCAAATGTCATATATTGTCTTACAGGAAAATGATTATCGGATCCTAAACGGCACTACTGATGATATATTTCAGTTTTTATATGAATTACTTACCTCTAATAAAATTAACGTCAATTCTAGATGTTTCTCGACTGGCATTTGTTGAATAACTCGAACTACCAGTGAATGGATCAACATTTCCCGCTGTATTCAAGTTATTATTACTCGATCCTGGAACATAACGAGAGCCTCCAGTAAACGGATCCTGATATCCACTAGAAAAAACAAAAATTCATTTTTAGTTGTATATCCCTTCAAATTGAATATTGAAACTACCTGGGTGTAGTCTGTGTTTTCACAACTGTGGAGCCCTGAGAATTTGTCACAATAAAATTTGCAACTTGATCCAAATAAGCTTGAGGTAAATTATGTCTATGTATAAAGGCTTGAGCTGCATGCCAAGGGTCTTCGCCACGATTATATGGTAATTTTAAAGGTGGTTCGGTATCAGAAATGTCAACAGAAAAGACAAAATCATATTCCTACAAATATTAAACTAATAGTAAAAATTATGATTACAGTAACTATTTATTACCTTTCCTTCATGTAGGGTTTTACCAGAGGATGCTTGAGATCCTCCAGAGGCTCCAGTTATATCTCCAATTAAATTCCATTTTCCTAGCTCCCAACTATAACATTTTATAGATCCATCAGGATGCCGTACCATTTTGGATTGACCTTCTTGGGTTCCATTAGTTAGTAAGGCTTCCGGTCCAGGGAGACTGCGATACATATTGAAATTTTAATTATTTATAATAATATATTTAATAGAAATAACATTACTCTGTTTTTTTGATGCCGCCTAATTCTTCATTCATTTGTTCTTTTCTAGCTGTTACGGCGAGGGTAAATGCGTTTAATGTCGATGCATTGGCTACGCGTGATGGGTCTTTGGTGAACACACGAACTATACCATCACTGCATCCAGTGACGATGTCTCCATTTCGTAGACAAGTTACTGACCACACCGATTGTGCTGGATGAACAATAGGTGATCCTAACTCTATTCCAGAAGTCAAGTTCCACATGCGCAGAGTGCTGTCTTCACCACCTGAAACTATAATATCAGGACCCAATGCCGCGTTTTGTCCTACTGAATATATATAATTAGTGTGGCCACTAAGCTCTTGAACACACTCTCCATCTTCGTTCCAGTAACGTATAACAGCGTCGTTGGCACAGCTTACTAACGATTTATTTTCCAAGCACAAAATGTCACGCACACAATCAGTATGTCCTTTCAACATACGTAACTTTTCCCCTTTGGTATTCCAGTAGTAAATATTTTTATCTGCGGATCCGGTAATGAACTGCTTCACCAATGGAATTGAAGCAACAGCCCAAACAGCGGCATCATGGCCTTTTAATGAAACAAATGAGAATCCTCCCATCGAATCAATTATCCAGATTCGTGCAGTTTTATCCCAACTACCCGTGATAATGCTCTTTGGCTCTACACCAGCAGCGATTGAGCACACATTAGATTCGTGACCTTTCAATACGAGAATGGGTAAATAGCCTCCTTCTTTATAAATACAAATAGTGGAATCGTTACTGCCCGTACAAATCCATTGTTCGCTTTCAAGATAGAAAACACAGGATATAAAATTCGTATGGTCCTGAAATGTGACTGATTCACAGTATTCGTTCCTAAAACACGGGGAATAAGTATAAATAGATTAATAATCTACCAAGAAATCTCTACTCTAGCTCTTACCCTGTTCGTTTCCAAATTTTAACCGATTTATCTCGTGAACCCGAGAGAATTTCTTGGCCGTCGGAAGAGATTGCCCCGGCAGCAACTGAGCGAACGTCCATGCTATGACCCAGCAGTTCGCAACTCAATTTGTAATTGTCCAAGGTTACATCCATTTTCAGTTAGAGTTTGCTCTTCACGACCCGTTTAACAAAGATTTTATAAACGCAAACCCCAATATCCCGATAAAACACTTATTGTCTTTCAATCCAACAAAGAGAAATTAGAAATTGCAACTCGATTTGCACAAAGATACTGCAACAGCGGCAAATGTAGCCAATATCTGTCAATTTCACGAATAATTTGGTCTAAATTGTAAATTTTAGTAAGTTACCAGCATAAAAATATAAGAATTCAGTTTTTAAATGGACACTAAAGATTACCAGATATAAAATACATATTCTTAACCTGACATGTGTATATAATTCAGAACGGAATTTTTTGGTACTCATTTTTTTGAAACCCCGATTAATCTCAATATTTACGAATTACCACTTGTCACCCTTAAACAGCAAAACTTTACGTAGTACTAAAACACTTAATATTAATATCACACCATGCTATCTAGAAATAAAAAAAATAAATTTCAACAGAAAGTTCATATTTAAATTATCGTAAAACCAAATTTGTTAATGATACACAAAATTATTGTGAGATATGTATTTCTTTTTATATCAATGTATTAGTTTTATGTAAAGTCTTTACAGATAAACCCGTTTTTTTGGTTTGTCGCGTAATTTTAAAATCTTCTACGGTTCCGTTTCTCATGGTTCAAACCCTGACCACAACTTTTTGTGCGAACTGTTATTTGCCAAATAATCCCGCAAAGCAAGTTTTACAAAAGCTAGATCAGAGAGTAAAAGCGTTAAACGAATGACTGATATAAACTTGGTCATTAAAAAATTTGGGCTTGCGATCCAATTACTGGCCAAAATAAAAATGCATTGACACAACAATATTCAATTTGCGGTTCTAAAATTATAAAACAACATTTTTAACGAAAGAAATAAACATATTTGTCCTGTTTTCACAACTTCCCGATAGCACTATTTCATATAATCTAAAGAAATAATTTTGAAATATTGCAAAGAATATTGCAAAATATAGATTCGGACCAAATCAATAAGTTATGAGTTATTTTTATATATTTTTGTAGGTATCATTGGACTTACAATTTATTACTATTACTTAAATTAGTAGATTTATAGCTTTTTCAAAGAATAATTTATCGTTTTTAATTTTATGTACTTATGAAGTTTATTCACTGTATCCTAATTCAGACTGGAATATGGAGATTGATAAAAATATATATATCAACCGAGTGAAAATAAGAAATTGATTTGAAATTTCTATTCGGCTTTACAGTACGAATTTGGTGAAGAGGATATAAACAGAGAGAGAAGTGGAAATTGGAAAGGAGTTAACTGAATTGAAAACGCAACAGATTCAAATTAGCATTGCATCCGGTGTCTTCAGCATCCTCCATGTTTAATTGCACATGTGGAGGAACTCTGAGAGATAAAGTGAAAGTAATTCACTCGCTTCTCTTTTTCTTCGAAGCACAACTAGGCGCGCTGAATGTCGGAGCGAGTCCAAGGCATGTCTCTCCATGGGGCAAGGGTGTTCACCCTTGGTTGTCCACCGTGTTTCGATTGGGGTATATTTCCTACCACCCTCCGCCGCAATCAGCTGTGCGGATTCGGCTCTCTCTCTCGTCGGTGCTCTACATTCGTGAGTTCGCCAATACATGCTTGCTTGCTTGCACTCGTGGCCGCTCAGCCGACGCCACGTCGGTCGACATCGGCTCATGGTGTCTTTGGGGTTCCAATTGAGACATTTTGAATTCAGTTCATTTCTGCGTATCACTGGGAACGGTGTTCTCTATCGGTGGGTATTGTCGTAATATATGAAGAATAAATAAGAGATTCGCAGGAAACCGACTTTAGATCGTTCGTTCGTCCGTTTGCATCGGAATCTTCAATCTCTGGCCATTGGCGTCATGTGTTCTGTGAGAAAAGTTCTGCCCTCAAACGCCTTCCATGTTACGTTGCTTTCGCGGTCATTTTAATTCTCGTCATTAAAGTGCGAAGTTTCGTGCCGACACTTGACAATTGTGTCTATCAGCGAGTGCGGGATAGGAGTGACATATCATCCGCCAGTCGCCACCCGGCCACCGACGCCGTCACCATTGGCCCAACGTAGCACAAAGAAAATGTTTGTACCTCCCGGGCGATCTCATAAATTTCAATTGTTCGTCGGGTCGTCGCTGATTCGCACGATGTAAATGTATATTCAGATAGAGGATAAGAATCGAAAGTTTCATTTCAGCTTCAAGTGGTTCCAGAGGTGTTTGTGCGCGTAGTTCAAAAGAAAACACAAAATTAATTAAACCTACAAAAGCAGATTCAGCTATACCATTTAGTTTTTATTCAAAATCGTATTTACCTCGGAACAATAAAGACCCGGTTGGAAACTCTTTGCCCCAGCGAGTACGGTGCCAAATGAGCACTCTCGAAGCTCTTTTGCGAGGAGTCATTTAACAAATATTTGCAGATTAATATGCTCGACTTTTGCTTGGCTTGGACATTGGAGTAGGTAAGTTTATGCATTTGTGTATATATACCTTTGACGTAACCCTATCGATATCGCGATAACAGGTTCGTAAACATCAATCGAAGCAATTTCCGAAAAGTCCTTATATTAGGTTTTAACTCCCACTTGGTATTGCAGTCGAACCACTCCTTCGATAACGATCCCCTCCGTCCCTTTACTCGGAACAGCAGCTGCGCCCAAAGAATTAAAACATAAGCTTCCATTCCCATACTTCCGGATTTAGCTTCTGACGTTTTTTGATGTGCCCATCAATTATGGAGGCTTGAGCTTCGTGTTCCTCTAGAACCTTTTCTGTGAAAATTGGGATTGTTGTGAATTTGGAAATGGACACCGAAATGTCATTAATCTTTCAATTGGATTAGATTCAGAGATCATTAGTAATTTGAGAAACTTCTAAAAATCACAATTCGCAAGCCTCAAATTAGAAACGAGTAAAAACCCTCGGGATGCGAAACATTAAATAAATCCGGGAATAAGATCGAATGTCGGTGAGCGCTTAATTATCAATTTATATAGCTATATACATTTATATATCCAAGTATCGACCTGCTGACAATTATATTTCCTTGATGCCATCGGGGTTATCAGTGGAATGCCTAAAAATAGTTCATTTTGTAGGGGCCCTCCGTGTGGTTTCACCTTAGTGTAGTATTTAATCTCGACTTTGGTCGCAGCGACTACAGCAATTGTATAATTTTTGCAGAGTGGTTTTATTTCCATTCTTTTTATTCTTTTCTTAAGACTGTTCTTTCTTCTGGCTCTGCAATATTTGTTATATTTTCATATTGTCTTCGCGTCTGGTCGAGTGTTTTGCAAAAATGCATTTTCTTATTCAATTTTTATGTAAATAAGCACTTGTAGACTTTTGAAATTACTTCGCAGACAATTGAACAGTGGGGCATATCGATGCTAAGGTATTCAATTCGTTGGTGCTCATGACCGTTGTGCCCAAAGTTTTGCGATTACGAAGGTAATCGTTTCCTCAGACTATGAGGTATCCTCCACCGTTGGACGATTCGATTCTATTCGTTTCTTGAATGAATCCGCGATATCTCTCGATAGTCATGGATACTGGTACGAGGTGCATAAAGAGTTTTATAGCGTTGCTTGTGCACTTGTTTCGGATTTCAGAAGTTGTTTTCAATTGAATGTTGTTTCCCTAATACTCATGTTACACCCGCTTCGCAGATCGCAGTTTTTAAAAACATACACTGAACACAGTGACAGAAAAAGTACGAACCGAACGCATTTCGGTTATAATTGAATTCCTCTGTTTTGGAGCTTTGTTTCCGTTTCATCATTGCGGGCTTCGCTTCTTGAGCACCATTTAATGTTATCGACATTCTTCATAATTCTGTCGGTTCCAAGATAATTGGGTTTCGCTGTCGTCACTGTCGGAGCTCGAACCTCTGGCTACAGTAGCGGTTTCCCGGTCTTCGCCCTGTCAGTCCCATTCTGCGGAATGGAACACGAGTCACACCTGATTAAAGCTTCCGCAGACGCAGCCGAGGTACTGTAAATTCAGCTCATAAATCTTCATCTGCTTTTACAAACAGTGGAAGAGCGAAGAAGACGCACGTAGCGAGTTCCGCCCGCTTCACCTCAGCCCCGTCCCCCGCTGAGGGTCGGGCGGTTTCTGCGACAGTTAAAGTCGCCGGTTCTCTCTTTTCCTTTCCTTTCGTCGTCCGTCCGGTCGTCCGTCTGTCCATCCGATCGTCCGTCGCGTCGGTGGCATTACATCTCGCAAGCGAGCGACAAAAACTGTCATCAGAGCTCGAGCTTCTGCTATTTCGATGCTAATCAAGAATCAGCGGAGACTCGGCTAAAAATAGGAGGGCATTCCCCCACTTCCCTCCCACGGCCCGCTGTGGGAGCGCAAATGAAAAACTCAAGCGCTAAAATAACAAATGAATTGAATTAAATTGATGTCGTTGTATTCGTGTGTGGAGTGATCTGTATGTGTAGTGCAGATGGAGTCGAGTTTTGGAACGCAATTCTTAGGCAAACCTAAACCGTCGGGATTTTTCTCCGCACTTGTTTGCGGCGTTCAACCACCCGACTTGCGCCTCATTTCAGAGTATGTACAGATGTTCGTCTGCACATCGTCGCCTGACTTGTACTCCGCAAATTGCGCTGTGCCTTCTCCAAATATCTCTCCCAAACCTAGCGATCGACATGCCAATTAAAGTCTCATTATGGTCTGATCGATTTATTGTACAAACAACAACGTTTTCAAGGTTTTGTTTCTGAAGTATTGCCTCGATAGCCTATGTGTATAGCATTGGCACAGGTTTGTGCAAAAGTAGTAAATAATAGAAGGAAAGAAAGTGTTTTTCCAAATTGCTAATTGTCTGGTTGACAATTAAACTGTCATTAATTACTTATCGCCAATATTTCACATTGATATCAGGCATTTGGTGGGCATCCGGTGGGTTCTGTTGGACTCTGAGTAATTTTGCTAATTTTATACGCAGTGCTGAGTTCCTCAATCTTTGCGAGGACCACGAATGTTGGGCTTCATTGGGCGACTCAGAAGCACTCCTCAGATCAGGCGACCGAAGGTTAAAGAGTACTACAGCCACCGTCGAGTGTTCCACTGGGTCAGGCGGAAGTCGTGGAGGAAAGCGGGCCTTCGTCGCCCACAACTTCCGCGACCGGAAGCAGTCATCATAATCGGTGTCCAACAGGGACCCAGCGAGCTGGCACGGCCATGTCAACTCGGTTTACATTTCAATACCGAGCTCCTGCCATCAACGCGCAGTAACTTCGAAGAACAAGAACAAAAACGACGATAACCTCGGTCTTATGAACAATAAATAAAATCGATTACGCGATAACCGTAAATCACAATGGGCCAACTGGCAAAAATCGTAATTGCATAGCATGAGGCAGCCACGTGGCGAAATATGGATATAAATTCGGGCGAGGAAGTCACTCCTGAGGCCCCTGAGGCCCCAACTCGAAATAGCTCCTGAAAATATGCCACTAATAAAAGTGTTTGTTTTCTCGTCGTTCGTGTGAATCCCACTCCACTCCACTCTACTCGGCTCCACTCTGTTTCTCCCACTTCCACCACCCCCCATTCGCTATCGTTGTTCCCCCGCTCCCCACATAGAGCAAATAGAATTTATTTCAATTTTATCGCATAATTAAGGAACATTTGCATTCCGAACAAATGTTCGTAGTTGTGGCAGGTGCGAACGGTAAGCCTGCGGTTAGGGTTGCCTATGGCTCTGATTTACCTCGGAATCGTTCGTTGTCTCGATATTTGGATAAAAAGTTTCTTGTGTTAAACGGCGTTGCCAACTATAAATGCTGTCGTCACGTAATTTGATGTCTTGGCAATATGTGACTTAATCTTCTGCTTAATTTGAATAAAATAATTTGTTAGGGAGCATTAACGGCAAAAACGACAAATGAATCTCTGACCAGACGAACCACATCTCTTTAGAACATACGAAACATCAAACGACCGACTTCCGGAGGTAGCAACAGGGATCTTGCTTGCATCGGTTCTCAGAGCTCTTTAAATAACTTGCCATTGGGAAGAAAATATTTTCGATTGTAGCAGAACCTATTATGTTCTAATGTGCGATCAACAACCAAGACGCGTGGGTTATTTCAATTCGGGAAGATTCCTATCGGAACACGGCCAAGTGCAGTATTTCAAGGGTGGCGTCTGGTAGCCGCCATCGAGGCTGTCTTTCGGTATGCAACGGCAGCAAGCCAACGTCAGAACCCAAAGACTTTCACTCTGACGATCTTGATGGTTATTTAGAGGCCATCATGGGAATATTAATTATACATTTTCCCCGGCTGCTGCCTTCGCCCGTTGGATGACGGATGACGACTACGCAACGATAACAACTTAGCGTCTATCATCTGCTGGGTCTAGACAAGAGCAGTTGACCGTTTGTAAGTGCGTGCGGTGGGGTGGTGGCTGGGGTCCGCTGAGTGTGGCTCCCTACAAGCACGGAGCATGCCGTGCGGTGCTGGCGGGTGCCTCTAATTAGACCGTACTCGGTGGCGACAACAAGTGGCTCAAGGTCGATTCAATAATAATTCTTGTAGAGCGGCTGTCTCTTGCGATGATTCTGATTCTGAATCTGTCGTTGTTGTTCTACTGATGATGATGCTGACGTTGACGCTAATGCTGATGTTGTTGCTGTTTCGGTGCGTTTCAAGAACGCAATACGAAACAAAAAGAATAATTTGTTTATGGCATATTTGCTTCTGCAGCTGCACGGTGAGTTGCAGGCTATTTTCGGGGAATGTGTTACCGCAACGTGGCGAATGGGTGAATCATCAATCCTCCGTGAGTGGGCAGTAGGCGGCGAAACGCTAATTTTCGAGAATGTCTGTACTCTCTGCACTTCTAAACACTGCAGAAGACAGAAACTATATCTGTGGCAACAAGCAAAAGCTCGGATCGAACATAGCTACAACATGGCTTCAAGAAAAAAACGTTGCAAGAGGTTATTTAATAAGGCACAAATATAAACCAAATGTGTGCAAAATTGTTACTTTATTAGTAAATATCCTTTAATTTTTAATACAATTATACTCAAACTCGTTTTAATAAGTTCTTAAATTACTCAAATCACTCATTCTTAGAATGAAGTAGATGAAACCCATCCACGAAGTTTGCTACTTCCTGCTGCTGTCTTTCTAATCGGATTAAATTACATTGTACAATTTGTCTCGAAAAAGTTTTTGTTGCATTCAAAGCTAAGCGTATCGTATCAAAATTAATAAAGTTTTCCTAAAACAATATTTTGAAACACATACCACACAAGAATTTCTAAATGTTTAATATTTGAGTTTCGATTTTCTGCACAATTGAAGAGAAGTAATTTGTATGAGTGGAGTTGAAGAGAGAATTTTGATCAAAATGACGGTCCTTCAACCGTCCTTGTGAGTTACCGTAGTCCTTAAATCTAGAGGCAGGAACTGTTTGAACAGGACACCGCCGGACAGGCAAAAGGGAAACAACGTTATAATTGTGTGGAAATGTACAAACGAGGGGGAAATATGGAAAGAGTGGTCCACGGGCAGTGGTCGGGCCAACAATGAAGGATTAAGTGTCCATTGGAGAGCGTATAAACATGGGTCGTGATCCCAGCTCACCAAACCACGTAGCGAGCGCCTGACGAAGAAGGGAGAAGGGAATGGTCGGTCACTTAGCCATCGGTTTTTGCACTCCATAGGGCGTTTGGCAGTCTTACATTACAGAATACGTTATCGCAGGCCACCAGTCATTCCGAAAAGTCCACAAATTCAACCTCAGAGCCCAAATAACTTCTCTCTAGGGGTGCGTGTCACGTACCGAATTGAGGGTCTTCTTCGTCTTCTCCTCGTGTTGTGAACTTTTGCCCATCGAAACATTATTTAATTTCTCCACACGTGCTGCCTCTACTCGGCCATCACCTCTCTCCAGCTGGAAAAAAAGAATGCTTTGAAAAGGGCATTCGGATCCTCTTTCGCAGATGTATATGTGTGGGAATGTGTTCTCATATGTTAAATGCGTGTTAATGTCAGACCCACCTCGTGACCAATGGTAGCTCATTCGTTCGGAAATGAAGGATGCTGAAGATGGATTGGCATGTGTTAAATTGGTTACAATGGCGATGATAGCTCCCGCTTCTGGTGAAGCCCTCAATATCCAATCGTCGGGCTTAAGTTTAAAGTAAAGTTTTAAAATGTATTTTCCCCAATTTTTCGAGAGTATAATGTGCCTTAAAATTTCTCAGTATAAAACTTTAGGTCGTAGGTTGGAGTATAGCAATGTAAACTTAATGACTTATTTATTTTTCATTTAGAATTTGTTAAATGGTATTAATTCCTTTGTTATTGTTGAAATCCAAATGAATGGAGATTTCATTAAGTTCAAATGATTAACAGGAGAATTGAAGAATTGACATTTTTAGTATTTGGTTCGATGTCTTTTTAAACCTGACTCTGTTATCTCTCTTATTACACACAGTTTTTGGTTTCAAGTGCGTTCTAACGAAAATTTATTACTTTTGCAGATTAAACGATGTCTATGCAAATGCCATTGTCTCTAAGTCATGCGTGAATAACGTTTGAGTCTTCAGGATAGGACAGCTGTGCACTGATTGTGAACTGTTGATTTTCGATACACTATTAATTTCGGGTCCAGATACGGCGGTCCTTAACTACGTACGAGGGTCGTTAAGGAAGGAGAAGGAGCCTTGCAGTTGTTCGTTAGAAGGAGTGACAAAGAAAATCGCAGTCGTGGATACCGCCGGTGAATACCAGGAGTCACCATCGCTACCGTGTCCAAATACGCCGCCTTATCAGAGGCTCACGAAGGCCCTCCAATGCGATCCAAGATGCGGACACGAGGTAGGTGGAACCTTCGACCCGCCCGCTATTGGGTTTTCTATGTAAGAGAGCAACAGTCGACGAGGGGGCCTTTTGTGGGTCAACTACTTGGATTCCAATCAAGTCACGAAAGACTTCCCCACTAAACGTTTCCACAATTCAAGGTAGTACGCTGGAAGACGACACGCACACCGAATTCGCCGAATGATTGAATACACGCGTACGACCCACTGCACTGGGCGTAACTCGGCGAAGTTGACCCCTTATCAGGCTTGGGATCTTGGGGCTGACGGTTCTGGTTGGGGTTGGTGTTAGTGGTCTACGAACAGTGTTCGTAACCTCATCGCTGTGGTCTTGAATGTCAGTTGTGCGGTCTGTAGGCTCGATGCAAATTCTATACTAATGTCTAAAGAGCTCGTCTGGGGGTTCGATGGCACGTAACGTGGCCGCCGTTGTTTGGAAAGCAATTTGCCAACTTATTGTTCTGAATTACGACCAGTCTACCGCCGCCCTAGTTGTCTGCGTCAACAGTTTGTTGTTACCGCATTCCTTTGGATTGCTGTGCCAAGCGTGGCAAGTGGGGGACACCGTCTCAACCTCCGCCGACCAATGTCAATGTCAGGGTGTTACATTGCGGCGCGAAGGTAGTTTATTTGCTTTGCACCACCACGGGAATCCCCCAGTCGATGTTCTCCATTGTTTGCTCGTCCGATAATCGGGGTTTGTTGTGTCTTCGTCCTTTAGATTGTCTGATCAAACAGGTCCCAAGAATGTCGCGTGCTAGTGCAAGCCTTCAGCAGGCGTTTAATTACACTTCACGGTCGTAATTAGCTTTACTAGGATAAAATCATTCTTGATGGGAAACTGCTACGCGAACGAATGCATTTCCGACGGGTTTAAAGAACGTGTATTAAACATTTCTGACTACCACTCTCTGTTACTGTGGTTCATTTTCCGCCTCCTGTAAAATTAATTACTCAACATACGCCCAAAAACACACTCGTGCTGGCTTTTGTAGGCTTCAGTCAATGCACTAATTACAACATGGGAGGTCCAAGCAAAACATGCTCAATGTCCATAGCGCGCGACACCAAATATGACATTTAATTTGACATCAACGAATGGGATGCAAATGGCGAACCCGGGACCGCTGGGTGTTGACATCAATAGTCGGCGCCTGCGGCCAGTCAGTTCCTGTCCTGAGAGCCGTAGGAAGTCTGGATGAAACTTGTTTTGGGTTATGGAGTGCAAATGAAAATTATTTCATGGAAGCCCTACTAAATCCATTTTAATTAATCAGATCTGGAATCATCGCACTCAACAGTCGAGCTTATCTCCAAGTGATAATTGAAAGTAACAAGTCCATTTCGAAATATCATGAATGAATTTATTAACAATTCTCCACCATACTCTGATTGACCCTGATGTGAACATTGGCCTTATCTAACCCTAAGGTTGAGTTCAATGGCCAATGCTTATTTTAAAATGCAATTGCATCACTAGCATAGTATATCCGCAGGAATTAATAATCACTGGCCATTGATTATTCAGAGCAAGCTCCATACGTGTCGATTAAATAATGCTTAGACATCGTGGCAAGTTTTCAACCCCTAATTGCCATAGTCCACAACAGGGGTGCAGAGTGGCACGTCTCCCGCCTTCCATCCATCCACCTTCCATATCTGTGGTGGGTGCCAAAGCCTGTGTCGGTATGAATTTGCATAATAAACTATGTAATTCCCAACACTTTGTTGCCATCGACTAAGTCGTGAAGTTCGAAATTGGCAATCTCTCTGCGACCGAGGGGAGAACATATTTCTCAGGGTGCGATCTAGGAAACATTAGTTTAATCTCAACATCCCTCACCTAGGTCACGATTGGACGTCGCATAGGTCTCTATCGGTTCTGCGGCGACATTGGACGAGGCAACTTTTCGAAAGTCAAATTAGCCGTCCATCAATTGACGCGCGGTGAGTTCCTTCTTGACCTGTTTGCTCTGTTTGTTTGTTGACATCATGTCCAATAACTTCCATTTTGCATGCTCTCAACCAGACAAAGTAGCCATCAAAGTAGTTGACCGCGGAGGCTTAGACACGAAGGCGCTACGCATGTTGTCAAGTGAAATCGCCACCCTGGAGTGTGTTCATCATCCGAATATTTTAAGGTACTCTCACCCCGCAGTGTTTGCACCCTTGGTCACAAACACGTGCTCTTGCTCTTCCTACTCACATTCAATCATTGTCATTGTCTTTCTCACCTTCCGCAGGCTCTTCGAGGTTGTGGAGACATTGGGTCGAGTCTACCTAGTCACGGAATGGATCCGCGGAGGAGAGTTGTACAACCACATAACCCAGGGAGGACCCTTGCGGGAAGTGCACGCGGCGCCCCTGTTCAAGCAACTGCTGCAGGCTGTAAAACACATGGTAAGCTGTGGATGCACAGCAGTAGGAGTGTGTTTGGCTGATAACGTGATATCCCCCATTCGTTTCCTCTTCGTCAAATTCCAGCACAGCCTGGGCTTCGTGCACCGTGACATCAAAGCTGAGAATGTGTTGTTGCTGTCCGAGGACCGCTTGAAGTTGGCTGACTTCGGATTCAGCACCCAGCTCATCAACGGTGAGTTAGTCCCATCCATCATTCAAATAAACTCAATGGAAACAGTCCAAATCTCGGCATATCGCACTCCGGCAGACGTGCACACATTGTTGGTCAGCGCACATGCATTCCGTGCCTCCCCAATGTGGTGACAATGAGGGATGGTGGTGGGATGATGACTCCTTGGAGAGCACGTACTAAGCCTGTCTATTTCCGCCCGATCCACCCTCTCCGCCTGACCGACGAGTGCTTCTCGCCCGAGCTTGCTTAATTAAAATAGGTTTGACATTTGATATGTGATATGGGCTAGTGGAGAGCGGCGTTGGAAGCACGGCATTCATAACGCATTATGACGCAGTTAGGAAGATATCAATACACGATAAATGCTCATTGTATATACATACATGTAGATATCCCAACACATTGCCATTAGGAGCATTTTTGGCTCAGTCGATTTTGGTATTTTTAGGAATCGAATTACCATCGTTCATTTGTCAATCGTTATCATCATCATAATGCATCTATTATACATTTAAATGTCCTTGTCCGCATGTACATGGATAATGGTCTGAAGAAAGTGACTCTCCCTTGCCTAGGTCCCCACCAGAAGCTAGACACATTCTGTGGTTCGCCTCCCTATGCCGCCCCGGAGCTGTTCTCAGACGACCACTACGTTGGAGCCCCGGTTGACGTCTGGGCTTTGGGCATCCTGCTTTACTTCATGGTTGTGGGAAACATGCCATTTCGGGCGCCCACAATCCCAGGACTGAAGGCGGCCATCCTCAAGGGCGATTACCTGCTGCCCGGACAGCTGAGTTTGCCCTGCATACGATTGATCCGTGAGTAGTAGCTTCATGTGTCTGTGGCTTACATTTAATAACTTTTGGTATTTCTGGCCTTGTTTGTCCTTTCAGAACGCATACTCATCCACGTCCCTGCGCGTCGTCCAACAGTCGACGACATGCTGGGCAGCCAGTTCATCGCCTGTCCCAAACTGAGTGCTGAGCTCATGCAGCACGAGATAAACCTCCGCACAAAGGCCGTGAAGCGATCGGGCTTCTGGGTACGCTCCAAGTCGCGGCGCATGCGCAAGACGTACTCGTTAAGGGAACGCTATATGGAGGTCACCAACAAGCCGCCACTGAACCTGAATACCAAAAGGAACGACGGCTGCCTGGTGGACAACTTTTTGCACCCGATCGAAGTGAATCGGGATCTGCCCAACGACTCGGTAACAGAACCCTCCAAAGCCAACACGCCGAAGAGATCTTTCTTCTGCGGAACGATCAAGAAGAAGGTCAGCCCCATGGAGATGGACAAGGAGAAGCCGATGTCTGGTGCCAATGGGAACGGCCACCACGAGACTCGTCAGTGGAACTCCGAGACCGCACTCGATTGCCCTCTCTTCAAGAACTACGACGCCGAGACGGGCAACTGCGTCATGCTGCCCACGGACACGGACAACCTGAGCCAGCTGAATCCGCTCGAGTTCGAGGCTCGTCAGATTCTCGAAGAGCTGGGCGTGACCAGCGAAATGCTCCGAGGAGCTATCCAGAGTGGTCCGCGCAGCGATATCATCGGAGCGTATCGGATCGTCATAAACCGCTTGCAAAAGCAGTCTTGGCTCGCTCGGAAGCACGTCGAAATTGCCCTGCAGGAAATGCCGAAGGTGGAGCGCAAGCTGGAACGCTCCTGTTGTATACTTTAGGGCGGATGTGAGGGAAATTTTAACGTGGTGCCACATAGTTTTATTAACGTATATTTAGTACGACAGAAGTATAGTGTATATTGTTACTTGATCTCTATTACTAAAGTGAGAATTCCTAAAGAAACTCTTGATATCCCTACGTAATGGCAACTTTAACGGAAAATAGATCTGTAGATATGAAAAGAGATATATAATATTCGAATCTAACCTGGTAGGATGCGTTTAATAGATACCTAACCTACAGTTTGCTTCACGTTACTCGTAGGCGTTTCGTTAGAAGTCGATGGTAGTTGTAATCGTAATAGTAATGTTAATACTAGTGTATGATAGATCATTTAGTATACAATTTCTATTGACTAAATGTATTTTACATGAGAAATTGTCTCCCATGGAGTCAGATTTTAATTTTAAGTTCTTCAACGTAGAATCCCAATGACATGTCAATATTAGTTCAATTTAAATAAAAAATAAACTTTCAAGTATCAATATGTAGCTTGTGAGGGATTTGTTTGTTCGGTGGAAAAGATTTGGGTTAGCCATTATTCTCCGGTTTCGGAGCACTCGCGAACCCAATGTCAAAAAGAATATATTTCCTGTAAAATCCAACCACTGAGGAAAACTATCCAACTGTCATTTAAAATATTGTATTCAACATTTTGAATGATTTATCAGATCAGATAGTCGGTATCCATGTGGCATTCCCTCCTTCCTCGTAAACAACAAGTGCCAATGTTATTGCCAATCCTGTCAATACAATGCTTTTATCTTGATTGACAATTTCATGGTAACAGAAACGAACCCTCATAGAATCGATACAGCCAAGATAACTTATCTATGTGTGTGTGCTGGGTTGGCGTTGTAGCTCACAAAAAGAAAACAATTTATTTAGATCTGGGGTTTGTAACTAAAGACAGTGGGTTCGTATGCTGGTTCTGGTGCTGATGTTGTTACTGACGTCATCTGGAGCAACGATATCACGTTATCATTGTGAACTGATTCAATTCTGCTCCACCACTAGTGCTGCATTCCCATATCGTATGGGGTCGCAATTGGATTTGTGGCATCTCGGAGTGGACATGAACTGCTAGTTCAACCCAATAACAAGTAGTAAGGGGAACAAATTTGTCACAAGTTTATTTTCCTAAACTCCTCCCACCCATTATCAACTTATTGTGGAGTCAAACAACATTACTGAGCACATGCCTTCTGGGTACCTCTTAGTACTGCACCGCATTTAATTGATTGTACATGTTTATGTATATGTTTTTTTTTTTTTTGTTTGTGTGATTTATTCGAATGAAGAACGCTTCCCCAACCCAAATCATCATGGACTGACGTTCATTTCTGCCATGACGAGCAGGAAATTGTCCTGAAATTGTTTGCGTCCTCGCTTCGTGTGCGATGCAAATGAGTCAATTAAGGAGCTTCACGCCTCAGCCCAGCCATCTTCGGTATATGTGTGCGGAATATCCTTGCCGACTGTTCGTGAGACGACAACCCCAGTCAATGTGCCAGACCATGTCCCTTTTTATTACAATTTCCTTTCAAAGTTCGCGTTTAATTTTCTCCAGAATCCCTTAGGGACTTTATTTCTATCAGAAAGTCACAGGCAATTCATATCCCCAAATGTTCCTAGTATCAGTTCCTAGTATTTATATATTAGGAACACATTCAGAGAAGTTATGTATATGCAATGTGTTGCTCTGCTGCAGAAGTATTAGCGGTAGGGTACTAATCTCGAAACAATTATCAGTCGGAGGTGGAACCATAGAAGTACCTTCTGAAAAAAGGGAAGTCAACCGATGACTGAGGTTCCTGAAACGTCCAGCAGAAATAATATGACAGGCGTTGAGTGATATGTGATAGATATGTTGTGCCCCGCGTTAGTCGTAGGCCCGATGGTAGAAGCGAGGCGAGGATACTTGTTAGTATGGAGAAATCAGCGAAGCGGCTTAGGCGATAATTCTGATTCTGCCATCCCTTCCCGTCCCTACCGAATTTGCATACCGCGAATTCCAGCAACGGCTGTATTTGCATTTATTGTATGAGGAATGGTTTTGTTTGCAGGACGATTCATTCGAAATGGGCTGGTGCGCGCCATAACTCTGCGCTCGGGTGAGTTACCGCCTTCCGTTTTAATTTCCTTCTTGCATTTGAATTTCAACAGGACGCGTGCAGCGAAATCCAAAACTCGGGTGATTTTTGCTAAGCTGCCTAGGGCAGAGGGCGGACAGAGGTGAAATGGGCTCCAAGCAGTGGGTAGTAGTTGGCGAGAGGGGAATTCAATTGCGTCCACGGAACGATTTCAAAGAAGACTTAATGAGGGCGTTTATGGGGGATTTGTTGGCATTTGCATAATTACTGCGTTTACATAAAGAAACAAATATCTAAGTTAGCATTCATAAAAGAATATCAATAAAATCCTGAAATAGGCAAAACATAGAGGAGGAGAAAATTAAAATGTCACATTAAAAAAAATGAAAAAGTCCAATTCATGGCTTTATTATAATTCGACGCATTAATTTCGAGGAAGGGAATCATAAAGATAAAATATTTGAAACAACTACTGCCTGATTTCTTGTTGACTCTTTGACGATTTCGAAAGTTTTGGTGAGAAATCTCGGTCAAGCCGGACTACCTGATGGCAGCAACATGGCATATGGTAGGCCAGGCTGCAGGATGAACAGTGAGATGAATGCGCCGTCTGTCATCTGTACTATCAACCGCATTTCTGTATCTTGAGTGCTCTCTGCGAACGCGAGACCCACACAGAGAGAGAGAGAGAACATGGTGAGAGAGCATCCAGGGTGAACTTCTTATGCACGTGGACTTCCTCAACACTTCCATGGTTGCTCAGTGTGCGTGGTATCCCGCTCTCCCCCGCACTCGTTATCATTAACACAACGCTTCACTCCTTGCTACGTATTCATTCGGTGGTGTGCGAACTCTTTTATACGCAGTCTCAGTATGACCCACGTGTTCTGACCAACGACCTGCAGCATCCAATTTCTCCGACTGCTGTCCATGGTTGAAGCATCCCGCTGAAGAAATTGACCCAACCTCTAATGTGGTTGGCCTGAACAAATGAATTCACCAGGAGGTTTCGACACTCATTGTGAATTCAACATTATTTCCTGAGGCACATTCAATAACTCACGTCGATTTGTGTGTCGCAATTTGCAAAGGACCACATGAAAAGCAGGACTGCAATCGTTCTATAAATTCTATCCGGCCACCGCCAGAATCGTACCTCAACTCGCTTGGCGCGCGCTTCCGTCTCATGGACATCAGCGTCATGCAGCCAGGGCACATGGGGCGCCACCATCAGTGGCCTAAATATGCAGAAATGCGCCTGTTCCGGCGTCGCACACAGCCAAACGCAGCCAAAGCCAACAAATTGCACCGCGACTAATGACACATTGGACGAGCCGGGTGCGAGGCTGAGGTCGGCAGCGAGGTAGGGGGCAGGGCGATCAACGAGAATAACAGTAATTTGTTGTAGATTCGATCAACTCAAAAGGCTAGAAGCAAGGATTAAAACCAGCGGAAACTGGCCGTGCTTCACTAAGAAATGTGCACGATACTCAATGTAATTTTGATGTTAGTAGAGGGTAGAAATTTGCTTCGGAGTCCGAACCGCAGCCACTCTCAATGTGCATTTGACTTCCAATAATATCCCAGGTACAACCATTTAGTTATGCATGCGCTGATGTCGAGAGCACTTTAGTTGGAATATAAACAACATCAACACTTGCATGCAACGGACATTTTTGCCGAAATACTTTAATATTTTATGAATCTCGCCTGTTGTTCGAGTTCGAGTAATTTCGCTCATTATGAGACATGGACGGATTAATCGCAGAGTCAACAGCACGCGAGCTGGACTCATGTCTGTCTGTAAATATCGAACGACGATTGTTGTTTTGTTCCTGCACCGATTATTGGTGGATGGCGACAGCGACCACGACCGCGACTGTGACCTCGACCAGATTCGAATGAATGTTTTCATCGATCTGTCCTTTGTTTATTTTAGTCGCTTGTGGAGGAGTAATAGTCGCATATACCGAATATAAAATAATTTGGTAGTTACAGACAATTATCGAGACGGCCAAAATTGATCCCAGTGACTCAACTCAGTAACTTAAGTAAAAAATAAACAAATATTATTTTTTCATGCAGACGACGATAAACAATGGAATTGATCCGTGGATATTCAACAAATGATGATCGATCGATAATATACGCCACAATCGGCCAGTTATTTTGAAAATAATTGTGCAGATGTTTTGTATAGACTTTTTGCAATATGCGAAAAGCTGCCAAGATCTTTTCGGTGAGATCTTATCGCTCTGCGGTTTCCCGCACACAAAGATCCGGTACTTCCACACTGTAGAGATGAAGAATAGAGGGCGAAGAGAGAGACATTGCAATTCTACAGTATCTCTGGTGAGATTTTCAGCTGAATCGACGGGAGATCAAGAAGAGAATTTACCACAGTTACATTACGCAGAATCATAGAGAAATAATACCATCAAGCCACTCAATCATTGAGTGAGTCGCGCAAATTGTCCACAATTGATAACAGTCGGGAGAGGACAACTGCCATTTCCTTGAAATCTCATTTGTAAGATGTTTAACAATTACTAAATGCTATTTGCATGGTGGAAAACTTGACCTTAGATGATGGAGTCGTTTTGAACTTCGTTGTCACCGCTTTTCGTAGCATACTTTTGGGGTAATTATTCGGCGAAACATTTTGCACGGAATTGCGAATTATTTCAATGTGCGTTCTGGCCACCCTCTAATCTCAACGTTGACTCCAACTTGTTCGAGTTCAACAAGGTCACCGCGTTGGCAGAGGGAGAGAATGTGGAAAATTCAAATACCTGTCGTTAACTTCGTACGAACGACTTTTCAGTGACCACAATAGGACTAGGGGGCAATAGAAATAGCTTAATTCAGAGCAACTTTATTCGCAACTTATTTCGTTTCTCGGAAATAATGTAATGTGTCAGCGATTCATGGAACATGGGAAAATACATCAGAAAATGTACAGAGGAAATAAGGTGCCTTTATACACAAAATAACAAATTTTAAGAAATTTATATACAGAAGTACATTTAATTTTATTTGTGGTGATGGTATGATAACTGTATAGAATTTTTTGGAACGCGTCTTGTTTTCCCAAGATATTCACCTTCACACCCGAGGTGGCGATAAATCGTGCCCATAGGTCAATCGCTTTGACGCAATTGCCAACCAAGGGCCTCCGTACATCCTTGGAACGGAAGTAATCAACATGGTAATCATAACACGACCCTGAAACTTCTAGTGTCAGAGAAATTCGTAGAAACGTAGAAACTAAGCCAAAAGCAATACGTACAGCAATGTGTGAGGAGAATCAGCTTCAGGTCTAACGAGCTGGTGGCACTGTCTGATAGTGAGGTACCTATTTATTTTAAGGGATTTCGAATTTCAAGCTTCTTGCTCGTGGATAAAGGCTTCTCTGAGGAACACAATATGACCTCCATAAAATGACTAGTTCCGAGTAAGTTTAGTGGTATCTTTCTATTCAAAAAATAAAGCTAAGGCAATTGCATGATTCTTTCAATTTTCTATGTCAGCTTTTTATTGTTAACCGTAATTTGTGAATTTCTTGAGAATGTAACTCATGCCTGCTGGATTATCCGCAGGCACCATGTGTCCAGCCCGATTTATCCAGAACATGGTGAAGTTTCGGGCACTCTTCTCGTATCCCTCCAAAATACGATCGACACCGATTCCCAAACGAGGCGCCTCCACGTACTCATCTTTATAACTCCATTCCATCTTGTTGATCCAGTTAACAGTGCCGGCGGTAGCGCAAATCAAATCCAGATGCCCCGAAAAGACGCCCACTTTAAGATCCGTATTATCCAGAAGTTCGCTCACTGAAAGTGATAAATCAATATATTATTCACTTGGAAGCCGTTCGATCTGGGAACTTACCGATATCAATGACAGGCTTCATGAAGTCGCCCATCAGTCGGGTGAATGTGGATCCACTTTGAGAGCCCCATTTAACGTTGGTCGTTATGTTCAAGGCTTCGGTGACGTTGATACGCATCAAATCCGATAAAATTTGGTCCCGATCCTCGTCAATGTCGTAGTTGACAAGAGTTCTGAACATGAGCTCTGTAAAATAAATGTATTCTTCATCAACAAAATCTCTCAGCAACGTAATGTACCTAAACCATACCCTTGGCATTTCCGGTCCTTGCTAGGAGTCTTGAGTATGCATCGGCGGCTGTTGGTTTCTCGATGTTATAAAAGTCCACACCCTTGGACTCCAGCAGCAAAACCCTCTGAGTGTTGCTCCACTGCGTGGTCGCCTGAGTCCACTTGCCTTCGTTCACCAGATCCTCGGTTTTCCGTGCAGATACCATGATGTTTTCATAGCCCGCATCATCAACGATACCCTACAAAAGCTGTCTGTATTAAACATGGTGAACTAACGGAAGTATGGGAATCAGTTCTACCCACCATATTCAGCAACAGTGGCGCCCAAGCCAGGACAGAATCGATCGGTGAGGTCCATGGGTCGCCTAATGCCACCGATGTCAAGTTGCTGCGTAGCTCTCCCCTCTGAATGGCATAATACAGTTCCAGAGCAAACTCGGGGGCCATTTTACCTCCATAGCTTTCGCAAAAGATGTGCAGAGGAACGGTCTCGAATTCGGGATGCGCTTGGTAGAAGCCCTTCATGAGTGAGACCAAATCCTTGGCGATTGCGTTATTGGTGGACGTCAAATAAATCAGGCTATCCACATAGCTGAACCCACTTCCCACTGGGTTATCGATGAAGAGCACATTCATGTCTTTCACCCATGTGTGATCGCGGGGGTTTCCGTATATGTCCAGCGGACCCAGTTCTTCGAAGTTACCATAGCCCGTGGAAGAGGCTCCAGGGCCCCCTTGTAGCCAAATAGCTAGTGGCCGCTCGGTATAGCTGGAGACATTTGCTGTGGTGTAGTACAACCAATAGAACATGTGCGCCCCCTTGCGCACATCCACGAATCCCCAGTCCTGTTCACCAGGTCCAAAACCTTGCTTAGCTGAAATTATTATAATTGATCGTGTTGTAGTGTGTGCATTTTAAAAGGATTTTATATAAACACATAGGATCGCAAGAACGGCACGAACATGAGTGTACTGGGAATTCTTTCAGGGGATTATTTTTAATTAAATAGATTCTAACACTGCCTCTGAAGTGATGTTTCCGATTAGATTAGATACTTGTTTTGTGAAATCGATAAGACTAATCTCACGTTGTGGTCAATCGATAAGTTAATCTCTTCTCTTAGATATAGTACCTGTTGAAGTAGCTCCTTTGAATTATTAGCAAAAGTTTTTTGGATCTTTGATTTATGTATGTATAAAGAAACATACAGACTTGTTTTACAGCATAACAATTATAATTTATACAATTATTTATACAATTTATAATTTATAAAAATTTAGATTACGATTGATTCTTGCATGTCGATCCTCGAGGCTTAGGCTTCATAAGGGCGGTAAATAAATATGGACATGGGTTAAACCAATTGTGTTAATGACGGATCTAGTCGACCTGAAGACTTTTCCACAAAATCCCAGACGACTATTTCGAAAAAATATATAGGGGATTGTAAATTATTTATGTGGGTACTTCGTTATACTACAAGCTCTGCATGTTGGTTGAATGGCCAAAGATGAACTATTTCACTGATCGCCACCTACAAATAGGCCAGAATATCGACGCCGACTGAATACACTATGAGCTGTCGTGCCTCGGAGACAAATGTGTCAACCAAACTAAATCTAATTAATTATTCCCTCATTTAATTTGCATATACTTTTTTCTTTACTAAGATCTTCTGTATTAGAAAGGAGCCTTTAAAAAAAGAATAACTTAAAGAGTAATTAACTTACCGTCTACATTGGCGAAGGAGATCGCTAGAGTAAGTGAGGCGATGAATAGAATCCTCCACATTTCTACAGCACTAGTTCGTTTCCTGATAAGAGACCGCTCGTGGTAACTCCGAGCAGTTCAAACACCCGACTCTTCCGCCATGAAGTGTTGCGGGCGCTTTTATAACAATTGTATGGATCGCTCGATCGACGTTTCAATTGATGTGTTACACTCTACTTTCAAGAAAGTCAGATCTTTGGCTTTGGTATACTGCTGATTGTGGCTATATATGCTAAATGGGGTGTATAATGCGACAGCGTCTGCATAACAATGGAATGAGGTATCATAGAATGATGCTAATGCGCTAATGTGATATGTCCTTCTGCTATTTAGAAATAATCAAAAATTCGCTATGATAAGGATTTCATATATTTTATTCGTGCAGCACTCACGGGTACGGTGCACCTTTTGAATGAAAAGTATGGCAACATTAACCATGCTAGTCCAAGTATCGAACGTGCCGCTTAGGGCCAACAGCAGGGTTGCCTCTCGGAAAAATTGTTAACTAACCTAAACCACGACCTTAAATTGCTTTACATTTTTAAACAACTTTTTGTTCGCAGAATGGAATAATAGTTATGATCCCTACTGAAAGGATACATTTTGATTTCATTGTTTTTATTAATATAAGTAAAGTTAATTAATTAATTAAATTAATTATGTTAATTAAGTAAATTAGATAAAAATCCATACATAAAATTGACATAGAGTTGTTTTGGTGAGAGTGTCAGTCAGACTGCATTTAGGATATGGTGAATTTAAACATAATAGTAAAATTCAATTGTGAAATTCAAAATGTATTCAAAAAGGAATTATAAACGAAATAACTGAAGATGGTCTAGAAAAAAAATTTCCTATCTTGGCAACTCTGGCTCTCAGCTGTTCTGATTATTCTTTATTATGACATTTGCATTCTCTTGCAATCTCATGCAAACGTTTGAATAATTGGAGAAACTTAGTAGTAATTAGATTGAATAGCTTTATTCAAGAACATGGCAAAGCTTCGGATTCCCAAGCAAAAGGTTATACTCTGTGGGGAGTATGGCGTGGGCAAGAGCTCCATATTCAGACGCTTCGCCAACAACAGCTTTGTCACGGAGACTGACCGCAAGTCGACACTTGGCTTGGATCACATCGATCGGGAATACACAGTGGGCGACAAAATAATTAAGGTAAATATACAAAAACAAAAAAACAAAAGCCCATCTGTAATGTATTAAAGTAATCCTTGCAGCTTCAACTTTGGGATACCGGTGGCATGGAGCGTGTGGCATCTGTTACATCCAGCTACTATAAGTTCGCGGAAGGCGCGATTCTCGTTTTCGCTCTCGATAATGCCTCATCCTTTCACTCGTTATCACAGCATCTGCTGGACATTGTCACCTATGCTGAGAATGCAAAGATTTTTATTTGTGGCAACAAATCCGACATTGATGGTCGAGATCCTCAGGTAAGCGATGCAGAAGTTGAGGCGTTCTGCGAGCAGTGTCATAGCCTCATAAGTGCAACCTACAAGACCTCCTGTAAAACTGGGGAGGGAGTGGAGGAAATGTTCCATGACATCTCTCGAATTTTAGTCCAGGCGAATAAATCGAAAATGGAATTACAGGCTTTAGAGCATCAGAGCTTCAAAATTGACGCTGCTATCGCTGAGGCTGAGGCCAACGAAGAGCAGGGGTGTGTCTGCTAGCAGATGGGGAACATCGAGTTTGGTTAGTTCTAGCCAAACATCGAAATATTATAAACCTCTCGGTTAAAAAAGCTTTTGTATTTGAAGTGCATTTTTTAAATCTATTTTGTTGTTTAATATTATAATATAATTACAAGTCGAAATATTAATCATTTAGAAAATCAGAAATATTTCATTTTAATAACTTGCGAAATACTCATACTCATATGTTTTTGAAAAAATGAAATTATTCTTGATATCTGTAATATTAAATTAATATTTATACTATTTTTTTTATTTTGATTGTAACTTGTCCATTTATTTTGGAGCGAATAACATGCTGTCGACTGCAGTTGTTATATCATAATATATATCGAACTTAGAAGTTGTAAGTATTTCACAGTAGTGCTAAAATATAAAAATAACGCTTTCCTAAAATCAGCGTGTTGCTTTTGAAAAATATTAAACTTGTAATTTCTTCATAAATTTGAATATATGAATATATACTAAAGCCAAGTATTTTATACGATAAACATAAAAATTAAGTTATGAATGTTGTTCGTCTGTACACTAACGAGTCTTTTGTTCTCAGAGTACACACTATACTCCGAAAGATTTGTGATTTAATAAACAAATTTGAAAGCAATTTGCGCCCTTGTTTCATTTGTGTTATTTATTTTGCGTTCAACGTTAAAAATTGTTGTAACGAGTCCGGTTGTGTTTTAAAAATATTTTTTGTTTTTTGCATATGGAATGCATAACGAACAGAAATATCAATTTAACTACAGGAACTATCAATACATAAATATAAATTTACATAATTCTAATAAAGCCTAAAATAAATAAATATTTCTTAAAATATTTGCCATATGATTAATTAGTAGATGATGAAGAGAAAAAAGTAAGATATAGGCTTATGACAACGGCAACAACAAAGAAAACTCCTACTCCATAAAGTACCGCCTTTTCACGAAGTGCTCTTAGAATCATTGTGTTAAGAGTTCGAGAGGCTCGACCCAACTCAGCATTCGTTTCACGTAAGCGTGCCCGAGCACCTTGGATTGTTTCCCGCTGATGGTGCAAGTCATTGAGAACTTGTGCGCCCAACGCTTCTGTTTCTAAAGCGACACGATATCCCTCTGTAAGCCGATTGCCAGTACGCTCTATACGCTCCGAATTTTCAAGCAGTCTCTGTCTCTGGTCATCGCTAATTGAAACATCATCGTAGAAATCATCTACGTTTCCAGTTGCATTTAGATCGATTACAGTGTGGCTGCCGTCAGAGGACTGTTTCCGTACATCTTTAGCATTTCGATACTCATTCTGAAGACGTTTAAGCTCCACCTGGTAGCAGTTTAGTTTACTAGTAAAGTTTTGTCGTTGGGTAGGATTCAACTCCAGAATCTCAAGTCCAATTTGCTCTAATAACTCAGTGGCCTCTGTTGAAAGACCATCGATTTTCAAGCAGAGATCTCGCCGTTCATCTAAATAACAATTCATTAAGAAATTTCATTGCCAAGATTTTCCTCTACTTACGCCCGTTCGATTGCTGTAGTCGTCCAATGTAAGCAGTAATTTCGGCAATGATAGTTGAATACTGCTGCTCATAATGTTCCAGGAGGGACATTTTCACTACAGAACTATCTTTAATTCAATTAAACAAAAGGTAATTTCAATGCGTATTTATTTTTTTTGCATTCGAAATTGGTATTTTTTGCATGTTTTGTTTTCTTTCAGCCTATATGCTGTCACATCGATGATTTACCCCCCATGACTTTGTACGTAAGCTATAGAGCTGCCAATCGGCCAAAATTTTGTCATAAATTATAATTGCAAAATTTGTATTTTATTACAAATATATATAGAAAGTATTCAAATCTTGTACTTCAAATGATATGAACATAAGGCACATTGATGTTGATACCTTGACATTGAATTGTTTAATTTAAGTGAAGAAATTTAAAAATATACAGAGTATACACACTTTTGTAGTAAAACTAAATATTGTATGAGAGATCAAATAATATAATATTGTATTCACTGTGAGTCTAAGCAGACCTTTTCTATACTGCCTTATCCATACATGAGAATATGACAACTTTGACGTTGCATAGCTGTGGCCAACTTCAGCCCTTTGAACTGCAATACCCACAACTTCCTTTCCAGTTTATTTCTCTGAGGTATGCGTACTTATATTTAGGAAATGCTAGAAAAATATCGAAAAACATCGATGCAATAAAAATAAAAGGATCATAAGAAATGCAGAAATCTTTTGTGGGAAGATGTGACACATCCATTTAAACTAAACTGATGTAAAGTTTTGTGTTTTTTCTTTTATTTTTCGCACCTTTCGTTTGGTCTCCGTTGCTGATACCTTTTGGACATCAAATCAAATTGTTGTTTTGACCGTGCCTTGGTACTTGTAGTTGCCGACAAAATGGTCCAGCGTTTGACTTTGAGAAGACGTCTGTCATACAATACAAAATCCAACAGGAGGCGCATGTAAGTAGTTATGAATTAGAGCTGGAGTGGACGAGTTTGTAGCTGTTGTCAGCTGATTTGATATAAAGATGTAGCTATGAAGCTTTTGTCGAATTGATGGCTTCGGCCACTCCATCTAATGACTGTTCAGTTCATATTGTAATTATTGTTCTTTTGCAGTGTTCGCACTCCCGGAGGTCGTCTGGTATACCAATATGTGAAGAAGAATAAGACCGTGCCAAAGTGCGGCCAGTGCAAGGAGAAGTTGAAGGGTATCCGCCCCACTCGCCCTTGCGAACGTTCCCGCTTGTCCAAGCGCCAGAAGACAGTTGCTCGCACATACGGTGGCGTGCTCTGCCATTGTTGCTTGCGCGAGCGCATCGTTCGTGCCTTCCTCATTGAGGAACAGAAGATTGTGAAGGCGTTGAAGAGCCAGAGAGAAAATGTGAAGCCCGTGAAGGTTGTGGAAAAGAAGCCAGCCAAAGCAGCACCTAGTAAATCGGCTGGCAGTAAAACTGCTCCCAAGAAAACCGCGCAGAAGTCTACCGGCAAATCCAAGAAATAAGCAGTTTTAGACGTTTCGTGGGGTTTCATTTCTATCTTAAGATTGGATCTATACGTTGTTCCAAATGTATAGCCGGACTACAAAATCAGAAATAAAATCTTTTCTTTTGTAACAAGATAATATTAGTTTACATTCCAGTTGTCGGTGTGTCTATATTGTTTAGTTACTGGTGACAGTTTTTATTTTTATTAAAATACAGCCGGCTTCGTTTTGGAGAGAAAGTATCTAATGAGTACTTGAGAGAATGATTGCAAAGGACAACTAAAGCAGTTTAAATATCCTATTGTATGTGTATATGATTTTTGTTTTTACTATTCCATCACAATTTTAGTTTTGGATTTTTATTCCAGAGCTACTGAGTTTAAAAGATTTATTTATATCAAGTGGATTATTCATAATTTATGAATATTATTATTTTCCGAATTGAAATATATAATCGGAAAACGATATTAAATATGACAGTTAAATCAATCGATAGTTTCCCTATGTCATGACAGTTTACCATCTCTAGATGAACGAGCTCTGATTTTCAATTTGCGTTCAACTTTTCTCATCAACAACAGTTTCAATTAAAAATGGCCGAAGTGTTGTTATTTAGTGACCGCGGTTCCGTAGATTTTTGGCAAATTTTCTTAGTTACGGCGATTTTTATGCACTTAAAACGAGGTGAGTCGTTGGTCAGAAATATTTTAAAGGCAGATAGAATAAAATTAACTGAAAATTCGTGCAAATTAATGGTTACATGCGAAGAAATTCTTGTGTCTTGAATGATTTTGTGTTGTGAAAATGAGAGTGTATGCGAATGTGCATTGGTGAGTGATATTTGTATGTGAAGTGTTTTCAATTCAATATAGTCGGAATGTTGAGATTTAATTGTCAGTTGAAACGTCAAACAAGTCGCAGTGGTTTTATATCTTGCTGTCTCTTTCGTGTTCTAATTTTGACATGGATTGGGCTGATTGTAGTTATTGCTATCCGCCACCAGTTGGCAGTCTAAACCATAAGGTGACCATATAGATGTTCGGATAAGGAACATTTGAGTTCTAAAGGAAGAACCATGGTGTTTTTAAGGATCGCATTGTTCTATGAAAAACAATGATGTCAAACCATGATCTCCAGAAATATGGATTCAATTTCTAGTTCCCATTCATTCATACTAGACCTTATAAAAGTTAAGAAACATTGAATTTAATTCTCCACTAACTAAATCCACGTTGACTTTTGAAAACAACTAAAGCTATTCTAAACATATTAATATACTTGTTTAATTAGATTATTTGAACCCGGATCAAATCCACTTACTCGTTTCTAGGACAATAGTAATAACAACGAAAACTTAATTTTCAATCTTGTAACCACAGAAATAATCATAAATTCATAGGTCAAATTAAATATCGCCATTCTAGATAGTATAAAAATACTTAGATGTGTAGAATATTAGTTGGTAGATATATTCATGACGTATAACTGTAGCTTTATTCCCTACTACGTGCATTCGACTGGTGGGAGCCAGAACTCTCTGCATTCAATTGTGGCGAATTATGGTCATTTTAATAATTGGTCATTGCCAATTGTACCGCAATGTCGACAGAAACGGCAGAAACAACAAGCCACTGTCATTACCTATGTGGGAACAAATCATTGACGACTCGTTCATTGGACATTTGTGAAACTGATCGTAGCCTTTTCTGATTAAAAACGCGAATACCGCAGCTTCTTTTCCATGAGATTTATAGTTAGAAATCACTATTCAGACACACAGTAACTTACACCATCATACATGTGAGAACATTTGTTATGTTGGAAATGTGGTGAAGAAGGCTCTGCAAGAGTCGCTGTTGGGCATAACCAGTTGCACGTTAACAGTGCAACGAACAACTGACAGAGAGCAACAAGAAACTATGAGATCGTTTCGAAAATTGCACAAACCATGCGTACGCGACGTGAGATGCATTTAAAAGTCAACATGAAAAACTGGTCAATTGGAAATGACCATAATAAAAAAAGGATAAATATGTAGCGACTGGAATAGTTCGGATTACAAACCTAAAAAGGAAAATGTTTTACTGAAATGAAGCATCGGTTCCCAGTAAATCCCGTTTATTCGATTCAATCACAGCCCATCACAAACTGTCTGAATCTCTACTCTCTCTTGCGCAGTCTTATTTTAAGCGGTTGCTGGGAGCGCAACACTAATCCATTTTCGAAAACTATATCCTCCAATCGCGTCACTGGCAATATCATAAAATTCTGGATTATGGATACTAATAAAACTTTCATTTCGAGTATGGCGAACTTTTGCCCTGTAATTGAAAACCATTAGGATATACAATAAATAATAATAAAGTACCAACCAATGCAGTTGCGTGGACCTGCGCTAAAAGGAACGAACGCGAACGGGTGTCGGTGTTCGGTATTCTCAGGGAAAAATCTCGAAGGATCGAATTTCATCGGGTCCGGGAAATGTTTGGGGTCTCGCATGATGTCGAAGATGTGAACATTTACTTGGGTATTCTTGGGCAGTATTAAACCATTCACTGTGGTTTTCTCAACACATTGCCTACCTATATATGGCACAGAGGGGTAGAGTCGTAGCGTTTCCTTGATAACACATTCCAAATATTCCATTTGATTGAAGTCAAAGATCTTGAGCTGTTGCACATTCGCTGTGAGTCAATGAGATACCTTTAGACAGTAAAAAGGGAAGCCAAATATATTAACAAACCTAATTTCTCAACTTCTTTAAAGCATTTTTCCTGAATATCCTGTCTTAATGCCAGATTTAAGAGGGTGAATATCAAACATGTCGATGTAGTATCGTAGCCTTCGAACATAAAGGTATTTACTTCATCGCATATGCTATTGTGGTCAATCTCGCCTTGTTGCTCGACATCTAATAGTGTATCCAAGAGGGCATATCGTTTCTTTTTTCCATGTTCATCTCTGATGTCCATACAGTAATACTTAGAGTAACTCCAGTATAAGATCATAAATTACTAACATTTTATCAAACTTGCCATATTGCATCCGTTCGCGAAACTCTTCACGCTTCTTTTTTATGATCTTACTCGAGAAGTTATGGGCGATATCCAGATTCTTATGCATCTGTCTATAGTCACCGAATAAATAGTAGATGATGTCGTAGTATTTCAACGGGTTGCAAACGCGTTTTACAATACTTCTTTCAATTGCATGTATTGCATGACGATATTCCTTACTACCTTCGATAGAGTCAAGTCTGATACCCAGCGCAGTTTCTTCGGATATTTGAAAATGTGATTAATAATGAGAAGGTCTTTTTTTTGTTTGTATTTAAAGGGAATCATGAACTTACCACATATATTATTTAGTGTGAATTCGGGTATTATTTCTGTTAATGTCAGAATATCTTCCCCTATGTCATCTAATTTTTTGACAACCTTCAAACATTCTTCCCTATAAATAAAAGCTATTCATATACTGCACGCTATTCAAGATTGAAATATAAATAGAAACAGAAGAACTGCTAAAACTGCATCGTAAAACATATATTTCTTGTTAATAAGACCTGCTTACTTGAAAACTTCGAGAAAGGATTGTAGTATGTTAAAATGAAATGCCGGGGTCAAAGTCTTCCGATGGAAGTGCCATTTCTTGTCTGAAAGAAGTAGAGTATACTGAATGAAAAGAAAAGTGTGATCTCAAGTTAACCTGTACTATTTAGGAGACCATCACCGAGAAACGGTTTCACTAAATCGTATATTACGCTCTTCGTTATAAGGTTCTGGTTCTGAAACACCTCTTCGGCATCTTCGGCATGTGTGATGCTGTAAATGGGCGCAAGCAAGAAATATAGCAAATAGCTTTTCCCTTTGGAGTATTCAGCATTACGTCGGCAATATTCGAAAATGGTTTCTGAAATTATCAGAATAGGAATTGATGTATTTCATTTGTTATTGATCAACAAACAACCTGGATTCATTGCTAGAATGTCAAAGTTATTTCCGAATATGGTTGTGCCTGGAATAGTATAAACTTTCTTCTCTAAGCTAGAACCATCAGCAACTTTAATACGAGGACATATGGCCAGGATAAAGTAGTTTCTGTTTAGGTGTACTAACAAAGCAGCTAAAGCTATGATGAAAAGAAGAATATAAATCCACATTTTTGAAAAACAATCCACTAAGCTGAAATTAGATTCTGATTGTGTCTAGACGAGATATTTATAACACAAGACTGGACCTCGCAGCAATAAAGATTAATTTATACTGACGGGCTGATGTTCGATTTGAAAATTAATGAAGAGATATTTGTTGTGATTTGCAAATTTATAATATTATTGTTTTTCACACATAAGAAGTATACATTATCAGATGCAATGTGAATGCATCTGGTCATCGGGCATCAGAATTATTTTCACTTTATAAGGAATGTACGAGTGACGTAACAATGATAAGATATTTTGTAATCGTCAATTAGAAATATATATTTATTGGACATTTTAACTGGGGCATATTTTCAACATTGGGAGATAGATTCGACATTTTATATACATATAACTCACATGTATATAATCACAGTGAATAGAGAAAACGAATAATCAAATAGTCATTTCGACGGGATGCTAATGAAGTTTTATAAAAATCGCATGTCCACATGAATGTTATGTTGTTTGATCGTTAACATCGGTACATCGGCTACTATTCAGTTAGATGGAGCTGACGTTAATTAAAACACAGAGAAACATGATAAAAATAGTTGACATATTGTGTAAGTGACGTTCAAATGACGTTGCTGATATAAGCACAATAATTTCCTATTAAAGTATATTCCATTGACGAAATACTATACTATAGTCGCTTCTATCTTTCATCGTGCAACTCTAATAGATGTTTTATTGCATCCAGAAATAAAACAGCCTTGAACAATCTTTTAATTTCCCCCAAAGAACAAGAAATTAAGTAAAGAAGCCTGAGAAACAAACAAAGAATTTCAGCGAATACATTACATGAAGTTAAGTACTTGCTACCTTTTTATGACGATGGGTATGATTTCATTGAAATGCAGAGAGCGTCGCTGTCCGTCCATAGAATAACTAATTGAATAGACGCGTTCTTGTGTCAAAACTGTTTCCTCCATTTTCTTTCTCTTCATTCTCTGCTGGGGCCACATAAGTGTGTGTTTGCTTGTTATTGATATTGAACTAGACATTTGAAATGTCAGCGCGATGCTGAAAGCTGTTGTTTGTACTTCCATAAAGCTTGAATGCGCAGCACTTGTTTGGGTTTTCCGATGCGTTGAGGGGCACTAAAGATGACCAATAAAATTATGTATACTCTTCTGAAGGAGTAATTATACGACTACTAATATTGCTAGCTCTTAAGAATGGTATAGTTACGTAGGCGGAATGTTCCAGTAGTTGCTGACGTACACAAGTTCGGTAATGATATTTTTATGTTTGAATAAATGTTGCCTTAAAGGTAACCATGTGTAAAGTTTTCAGAAGTTATATCTGGACTAATAAAAACCATCGACCTCAGAGTTCAAGTCTATAGGTATTACAATAATGTTCGAAAAGGTTGGTTTTTGTTTTGATGACGACAAACATAACAGCTGAAACACCAAAGATAGTAAACATTAAAGTTGTCTTTCGATCGACCGCATGGTTAACGATTCTGTTTTAAGTGCTAGGGACACTCACGTAACGACGATCCACTGGGGTAACAAATGCCAGTTTTTGTATTGTCATGTACAATTCTCAAGTATTGCTTGCATCCGTGGCGAAGGGACCCGTGTCGGAGTTCAGAATGCCTGCCTAGGCATACTTAATTAAACGCATTTCGATTGAAGAATTCTGAAGACCTTAGAATTGTGACGCAGTTCAGAGACGCCGTTGACACTTTTGTTGATTTGACGCCAAGGCGTCCGCTGAGGAGGAACCATATTATAAATGAAGCGTATAACCGTTTGTCGTACATAGACAATCAAATAAAAATCGAGTGCAACGGAATTTTAATTGAAACCCCGAAATACTTCTAAATTTGACAGGTTGCTTGTTTGTCATCGCAGGCCAAAGAGATACTTGGAGAGTTAGGTGTTTGTTGGAGATGATTCCAAGAGGTACATGTTTAGCATATAAATCATTTCTTATATCTGTGAGATTTGATCATCGATTGAAATCTTTTCTGAAGATGTAACGATACGCATCGAAAATTTGAGTTTATGTTTATTTCGCGAGGAAGCAATTACTAACGAAGCCCAGTAAAAGGTTCAAGGATAAATTACCAAAGCTGTACAGATATATGATAGTCCCATTAAGTTCCATAGGTAGATTTCTACGTTGAGTTCTGCACGGTGTGTGCACAATAGTAATAAATCAGAAACAGCCAGCAAGTTCCGCTCCCGGGCTACCATAAGAAGACTGGTGCGCGTTGATTTCAAATTAACCTTTGAGGTGAACATGTCAAGGGAAGTGCTTTTGCTTGGCTCCATCTTGAGGAAACCACAACTCTAGAACCTTTCGTCCAACGGACGCAGTGTGCATACGGAATAGCAGCAATCGGTGCGAGCCTTTATTTATAATCGTAAAAAATACAAAAAAAAAAAAAACAAAAACGGTGATTCTTCGGATTAAATAAAAAATGATAAAATGCTTGGGAAAAGTCTTTTTCAGAATGATGCAATGAGCAACACTCCACGTTGGAGTTATTCGATATATTTACACCGACTACAGTAGACTACTACTATTTTCTTCCCAATTTGTGATTTTCATTTCAAGTATTATTTATTTAATTATATTTTTTATAACATGACGTTCAAAAATAAAATAATGAGTTTATAATTTCACGATGTGTTTTTGGCATAAAGACGGTTAGGGTAAATTTCTTGGAACTTACATAAAGATTGTATTGTTTGGGTATATTTTATTAGTTGAATATTATTCAGAATTTTTCTTTAATTTCAAGTAATTGTGGACATCTACCAAAAGTCTATACACAATCCCACCACTAATTTATTGATATAAATGGAGATTGTTAATTAAAAAATTGCTCGAATCAATATTCTGTTGTGATTCTGTACGTTCTCAAACAATCTTTTCTTTCGGTTCGGCTTGGTTGTTGGCAGTTTATTCCATCAGTGTTCGACGTATATGGCTCCACTCTTGCATCCATATTCGGATATGCTATGTGGAATACAGTTGGACGCATGCTCCAACCTGGCATTCGGATGGGGCAACTTTTCTATCATTATAGGAAAAATATAAAAATACATTAGAGGCGGAATGTCCATTCGTAGATTGTTTAAAGATAAATATATTTTATAAAACAAAGATTATTACCTTGGTTCTTGAGGCGGATTATAAAAGATCAAACGAAATAAAATAAATACCTAATAACAATAATTAAATACTTGAATTATTAATTATTGAATAATTTAATTTAATGTTTAGTAGCATCTTAAAATTTTTATTGCCACAGAGTAATTTCCTCAATTTGTCGAAAATAAGTCTCCGTCTCAACCTGTTTTAAACCAGATACTAATTTCCCAGCAGCGCCCGTCTTAATGCGTTTGGTGACAAATTTATATGAAGTCTGTGATGATTTATGAACCGTTGGAGTCCATTGGACCAGTTAATGATGACGGATTATATATTACCGCGATTATGACTATCGCATGTTTGAAGCCGTCGTCTTCGAGCACGGCCGGATTGCCGGCAATTGCAATTGACCGAGATACCTGCGATAGAGTCACGTCCATGTTTGCACCATTAAACATTTGTCCGGCAATAGATGTCGGTTCCAATCACTTTCGCAGCACTTTTCAACTTGCGGTGGTTTGCTGCTCACTCGAACTGACGATCGCGATCATAAAGTTGCAATAAAATTCACATTCATATTAGTCTTTAACGTGCGCAGGTACGGAGTTGGGTAGACATGAATGCAAAACTAGGCAGTTCAGTGGCGGATCAGTTTTGCGTCACATATTTAAAGTAGTGGAGCGCTTTCATACCTGGAGATAGGCAATGCAAATGCGATATTGAACATCGGGCCAGAACTCTATCGACTGCACAAATCGCACACCCGCTCGAGATTTTTCTTGGAATGGTGAGAATAGCAAAGGGAACCAGACCCATCACTGTCCCCCGTCGCAACGTATTCTGCTCATGATTGGATAAACATGCAGTTTGCGACTAATTGCGAGAAATTGCGCATGCAGTTCTTCCCAATTAGCGTGGCCGTTTGCTCCACCGCCATACCAATTTCACGAGTTTCGTCTCATTTTTCGCTCTTGCATACATAGACGTTATTAGCGACATGTTGCTAATATCAGAACGAGCTCTTGTGCGGCTGCGGAGTTGGGAGCCTCACTTAACGTACTTTTGAGCGTACGTGAGACTGCATTTATACGAAGGTGTTAAATGAATGCCCATCAAGTCACTTATTCACTCATTCTATTGCTCGTGTGGAATGCATTTGACTGTGATGTGTTTATTTAAATTTTCCTCTTTGTAAGCTCTTTTTGCTCAAGTGTGAATGTTGCAGTGGTGATGTTTATGTGCCATGCTTTCAAGTCGATATGTATATTAGACGCATTGACTTTATTTCTACGAGTTGCAGACTAAGTGTCATGGGAGCGATCGTGGGAAGCTCTTAATCATTAAAGAGTATTTTTTTTTCATTCTTGACGGGCGTCTGAAGGTTATAGGAAATGTAGACAGTCTGTCGCGGAGAGCTCAGACATAATCATTTGCGAGGCAATGAAATAAACATGCTTCAAGCTAAAAAAAACTCAAAAACTATTCAACTAAATATAGATACACTATTGGTTAACAAAACTTATTGACAATATCGTACATGTTTTATACGGAAAGATCACATTGCTCATGGAAGAGAAGTTACTGACTTGTCGTTTTTGAAAAAAAATTTCTATATGTTTTTTAAATCTGTATTATTGGTAATTTATGTATTTTTTTTATAAAAATAATTTTCATAAATAAAAAAAAAATAATAAAAAAACACATATTGCATCGACCGGGAATCGAACCCGGATCACACGCGTGGGAGGCGAGCATTCTACCACTGAACCACCGATGCTCATACTTGTTTGTTGTTATATTTCGTTTATAAACTGTAGCTGATGTTCGTGTGCTGATAACTCTGCTTATCTTATAGTATGAGTTATAACTTTTGAATTCTGTGGCTTCAGTATAATATACAGTTGCATAATACGATATATGTATAATTTTATATATTATTTTTTATTATTACAATTTTCTCAAACACACCACATTGACTGCAATGATCGATCCATATGCAACATAGAATCAGTTTTTAAGAACGGACTCCTAATACTGACTTCAATCGTTTATTTCCTTTTGTTTGTGTGGTAGGAACAAATCTTTACGTCGTTCGGTTCGTTAATTTATAGTCAGCCTCCCTTGCCAAGGTAAAACGACGATCACAACAACAATACGCTATTAGGGAAAACAAGAACCGCCAAACAACACGTACGCGGGCATCAAAAGGCACCGCAGCGCATAAAGTGCATCGCCTTCCCATCGAGCGGAACCGACAGATCTGACGTCCGCGTGCCCTCGGCCCCGGCGTTGGACAACACATTAATTGAGTGTGACACAAAGCGGACGGGGAGACGGTTATAATAATAAAATTGGTCGGCGTATCGAGGAACGCCAAGGGAAGGATCACGCAGATCACGGATTTGCCAAACCCACCAGCGAGCGAAAATGGCATGTGGGTCAATTCGTATATTTTTCGGCTGTCGATGCTAAATTATATGTAACTTGCTCGAAAGTCTTGTTCGCACCATTGAACTCAATGGGTGGTGGACCATGTTTTGCCGGGAAACCGGTTTAATTGTTGACAACGAAAATCTCATTCTGAGTTATCTTGTGCTCACCGGGTTCAGACCTAAGACTGTACACGACCACAAGTCTCTAGTCGTTCTCTCTCTTTGTTCGGTAATTTATGTAGACAACACCTTATCGTTTCTTTACCTCACACCTTTCCAACGTGGCTGCATTTATGGCTAGCTCTCGTGAGGTTTCTCTCGGACCCGTCCTCTACTCAGTCGACCAATCGTAAGCCCACCCGCTGAGACGTTATGATGGAATTTTTAGACGCTTCGTACAGCGGCTACCGGGTCTGAAGAGGATATTAAATGAGAAATTAAGATAAGCTCGGATCGGGTTCCTCCTCGCTTACATGGCTGCGGTAGCAGGTTGGTCGGTCCGATCGTGTGTCGGCGGGAACTCAATTGGACTTGCAATCGAACGCCAAACGATAGTCGGTTACGCATAATTATTCGTATTTTTGCGTTGATCGGCATCGATCACATGAGCGATGTAGCTGTACATCTTATATAAACCGCAGAGAGCCTTGTTGTGACAGATTGACGGCACCCAGGGATAATACATGGGAGTTAGTCTAGGCGTGGTAGGACTCGGTCATTTGAGACGTTTCTCCGCAACATCCTTACAACTGCAGAACCCCCAATTTTATATGGCCTCTGCACCTTAAATTACCTCTCTGATGCCTGGATCTGTGGTTTTCCGACATCAGTTTACCATTCGCACGCCCCAGAATGTTGGCGGCGACGTCTGACCGCACAGAAATGTCGACTGCAGTGTCGTTGCTCACATGCGATCACTGACGACGGTTGTCAATGACCTGAGTTACATATTATTTATTGAGGCAACGCTCTGTAGGGTGCGTTATTTGTACGGCAACATATCAACAGTAAATTCTTAAAATACACTTCTCCATTCGATTTCGCAGATATGAATGAAGATATTCCCGTTGTTCGCTAAAGCTCGTGTCAACGATCGATTCGCCCCCCACACAAGTACCTCTCAAACACTTTTTAATTGGACTCCCCGCTGGGCGAAACGCGTTAATCGAACTCCTTTAAACGTACTCCGTTAGTGACCACAGCGGAGTCTCTCGCGGGGTGTCGCTCCTAATTCATGAACACCACCGGGGTGCATTATTAAGACGACTGGTCGACTCGAAGTTCGCATCAACTCCGGTGTTTATGGCCATACAATGTCTTTCCAACGAAACTGCATAAGGTTTCAATCTTTATGGGTCATCGGTACGAGAACCTTTTTATCTCATAGCGCTGGCTTGACCTGTTCGCTCATCATGTGACATCTGCGTCCCGAGAGAGTTCCTGAATCTCTTCTGTCCCATGCCCCTCGCTCAAGACCTCAGGACGGGTTTCGTGCACCAGTATCAAATTCGTTTCATATTCATGTGATGATATTCGGTTGACATCTTATCTCCATGTTTTTGATGTCGCTGTCGGTCGCACTCTGATTATCGAATAAATTGAATTCTCGTTTAGCTTCGTTTTGAAACAGCCTCTGCCTGCCATTCCTCCAATCCCTTTCCACATTGATTTGGTTCGTTGTTGTTTTGCCCGATCGGCTTTATCTTTAACGAATGTAATAAAAATGTAATAAAATCGATTTTTATTTTCTGATATCATAAAATTTCCAATTTATTGTGTATTTATTTCAATGGGACGCAGTTTCAAGCTCGAGTAGTTTTCCCTTCGTCGGTGGATACGGATACGGAGAATACACATCCAGTGGTGGGATCGGCTGATCACAGTCCATGAAATGTTGCCATTGTTGCGGGAGTAGCTTATAGTCCATTTCTAATTCGAGCATGTACCAAATCTCATGCATGAGGAAAAACTATCTAAATCGTCTTACGAGGAGACGTTGGACTTGTGTCTCTTTTAAATTCTATCTTCTTGGTGTCATTAAAGACCAAAGACGTAGACATAAGCTCCTCGGGTTGAAAGGAAGAGGATGCGATAGAGACAAAGAGGATCTCGTGCAAGAGGAATCTTTTCAAATCGGGACGAAATGTGCACTCCACTTTGCAGCCGTCGCGTGACTCGGACTGGTCTGGGCGGGACTCTGTTGTGGCGACGTAAGTCTGCGTCGTGTTCACAGAATCTAAGAATCTGCGACGAGCCATCGTGAGTGTGGGATGCGCTTGTGGTGTAATGCCTGGTGCATTGCGAATATCAAACCGGATATATATTCAAGCATCGTACGTGTTTAAAAATGCCCTTGGAGAAAATTTCACAGGGTTTTAGGGTGCATTGGTAACGATGACGAAATCATTCCTGATCTCCAAACTAACTCCTAGCTTATAATGGGCTTATTTCCTGCTATTCTACGTCCAGCCACTGATCAGTTCTGACACAATTTATCACGCTTTCGGAGCGGTGGAGCCTGGTAAAAAGGGTACGAAGAACAGAAGAGACGGAACACTGGAAACGGAGAATAATAAAATCCAATCAAGCGATTTGTTGCGGATGCGCAGCCCAACAGCCGAGCTTAAGTTGGAATATTCAAAAGCATAAGAGGCACTGGACGGTGAATCGGTCAAAACTTGGCAGGAACGAGTTTTTTGTGGCTGACGGAACAAAAGCCTTCAAAGCAAATTTGACACGCAATCACGTAGAACCAATCGTTTTAAAATTAATCGCAGGCTCTACTAATGCTGCTCCATCGGGACCGTCTGCTGGACGCCTTCTTCAGAGTCGCTGCATGATTTGCATATAACCAACGAAGATCCACCACGCTCCATCCAACGATAGCCTGAGTCTCTCCATTCAGGTCAAAAATGCTGTTTCTTCGCGAGATCGCAAGGCTCACATTTCTGATTTTGGCATCCTCGCGGAGCTGGATGTGCGCAGGCGTGCACATACATTGCGATATGATTAATTGCTTAGCGCGTCTGGCTGTCAGAGAGGCGCGGAAGCCGCCTGGCACCCGACACAATTTAGTCCACCTCTTGTCCTGCCTATGCTGTGGAGAAAGGGGAGCCGCCAGAGGCCAGGGTAATGCCTCACGATTTAATCTCGACGTAGAATCTTTGCTCAGGGCAGCAGGAAACATTTCTCTACTCTTCACGCGCGGACTCGACATCTTCGGTTGGCTTCCACCTGCGGAGGTTTTTCGTCTTTTTTTTTTTTTTTTGTGTGTGGTGTTTTCAATGCTTTTGAGATATATTTTGTTTATGACAGACCATAACTTCACACTTGACCCGACTTTGAATTTCGGGCTCGGTTTGAATTTCTCTGAACTGGATTCCCTCTCATATGAAATATCGGGTATATCGGTTCGAGGAGCTTATATATGGTATATATAATTCTCCCTACGTATTCCTAATCCCCAACTCGACCAGTTCCTTTTCTCTTCGTCTTCGTTTTCGTCTTGTCCTGGGCCGATCGTGACGGATTTAACACACTCTCCTCAGTTCCGAAGGTAATCGCATAACCTTTTCTTCTTTCAGTTCCTGTTCTGGTCGTCTTCTCTCGGTTATGGCTGTTGTTGGTAGTATGTATGAGTCTGTGTTGCAGTTGTGTCTGATCTTGTTGTTGTTATTATGAATCTGACAACACTGGCGACCGAATGTCGCGTCTTTGGCGCGCATTACCTACCTCTCCGTTGGCCCCACTGGCCATGCACCAGCAGTTCATTATTATTGTAAGCGAGTATTTTTCCTCTGGTCAATGTGTTGCGCGGCCTCCTCTACTTCTTTATCTTCTTCCTCTTCTGGTTGTGCTTTTTCTTTGTGGTGAGATTTTAAAGATTTCGATGTTCCTTCTGTGATTTTTCACTGCCACAGCTGCCAGCGACGACACTGGTCGCTTCTGCAGACACGTTCTTGCTCTGGTAATCGTCCGTTCGGGTCGTCTTCGTGGAACCATTAGCGGGATGTGACTGCACTATCCCCAGCCACATCTCTGTCTCTTAGCTTTTCCTTTGAAGACTTACGATGAGTTGTTCTGCGGCACTTCGTTGCCAAAGTTTGCTAACGAAGCTGTTGTGGACTACTCTTCTTGCACTTCAATCCAAGTACAATAATAGATTCGATTGGTGTGTTGACAGGCTCTGCCTTTGAGATTTTTGACACCCCACACAGATCTGGTGTACAGTTCGATTCCATTCATGTCAACTTCGAATCAAGTGTAAATAGAGCATATTTATTGGTTCTTCCTGATAAGTGCCGAACAAACAATTCGATATTATTTTCATTATCAGATTAATATCTATATTTAGAGTAAATAAATCGAAGAAATAGCTTCGTGGAAGAGCACTGAAAGAAAACTTTACTGTAGTCAGTTAACATAATGCCTTCCTAGGTATGCAAAACTAATTCCAATTCTCCAGCCAGCATTGTGTTTTCAATAGGGACTCCGACTCCACGCCATGTGTTTTCCGTGTACTGATGACACTTTGAATACCTTTTTGATTTTGAGCGATCACAATCTCCTCACTTTTGACATTATCAGTCGTAGTCATGGCCCCCATCTACGTTCAACGTGTACCTTGCGTTCAACCATTGTTGACAGTTGATATGGTGTCATAAAGTGTTCAAGGGTTGTATGGCCTGCCCGAGTGTGGTAAGATGGGTGAGCTAAGTATTGCCCTAGTTAATCATATCCGAGGTAAACAATAAAGTTATAAGACAGAGAGTCATAAATTTTGGGTTGTCTCCTAAACGATGGTTAAATATATTAGAGTTGGAAAGCTTTTAAATTGATTTATCACAGGGAAGCATGTCCAAAAGAATACCCTGTAGGAGTACTCTGCGAATATCCAGGACTGAATGGAGAACTCGATGTCTTCGACTTCGTTTAAATATGTGTCGCCTAATATCCCCACAAACCGGTTTCTAATTAAGTCAACGTGTAGATTTTTTCTACACCGTCAGTCACATCGTATATCGAATGCTCATTAATTGTTCCTTAAAATTTGGGCATGTTTACCGGAGAAGGTAACGTTGGACTATTTTCTTTGATCACGACCACTATAAGCAACACCAATAGAACGCGATGGTTTGGATCCCACTGTCTAGATTGGTAGAGTCCAATAAATTTATGAACTGGGGTTTTAAAGCATCCAATCGGTCTGTTGGGTCGCTGGCATCGTCAACGGATAAATGAGATTTTTAGTTTTGATTAAATTTTCACACTATTGCTTGGATTTGTTGTTGGAAGTTGGATATGGCCAAATGTATCTCATTCTGTTGACAGATTTAATTAATTTCATGGAGGTTCACTCGGAATATTTAATTAAAAATGTGTAGGATTGCTTGAAGCTTATCCTGATGAAGTCTTATGGGGAACAGTTTGAGATACGAATGGTTGCTAAGTCGACTGCCAGGCATCTCTTTTCGTGATACTGCTTAACGGACAGACCGCATGATAGCCGAGACCAACAATGGGACACATTTAATAAAGCAAGTAACTGTGTTTACGTTGAATTAACTACTAATAATTAATTACTTTGCGCCGCAATGGCTCATCCTCCATAAGTATGAGATGTTAGATATTATTGAATAAATTTATTCCGTCCCTAAATTAACGCCCTGAAATAAGGGTTCCGTTCTCCTGTGCTTCAACAGTAGCTGTTTGCGTATATCAGACACATAATCTGTCAAAAGATTCATAATAAATCAAGGCACGCAAGTCCAGCACGAAAGAGGCTGCTCAACATATTCGGGGCTTGTTTTGTTCTTGTCGGCTCCTATCTGGTCGCCTATCGCAGAAAACATGAACAACTTTATATTGCAGCCAATGGGATGATGGGATTTGCTTGGTGTTGATCCCGGCAAAGGTTCAGGTACGGAATTTTTAGCAGAAGCCAGCTCGTATCACGGAGAATGAAGGGAGCGCAAAGACGTCAGTGTCTTGGCATTGAGTTCCCTCGAGCCATTCAGAAAGGAACGCGTCGATCACACTCTTGAAAAAAACGAATTTAAAATTCCTGCAACGTCCCCAGTGGACCTGCCGCACATCCAAAAAAGCAATGAAATTAATGCTAAGATCTTGAACCGGTTTGAAAAGGAAGGTATGAATGTGTCTGAAATGGACGGCAATGAGAAATTCTACCCGAGTATTCAGGATCCTTTCAACTATTTTGAGTCGATCGAATACTGAATTTCCGTTCTCTGAATATCCTACCCTAAGGGTAGAGAGTGGTTGAAGAGGTTTAATTCTGAATAGAGAGTACCGAATACCGACTATCGTCTGCTTTTTACGCGTGACGTTGGTTATCCATCGAGAGACTTGTTTGACTGGAGTATGGCGGAGACCTCCAGCACTAAATGTGAAGTGTAATAATTATATATGAGGCAGGTGATTATATAGATTGGCAGATCATGATACAATCGATTTAAAACACCTTTATAAGACATGCACTGTGTTTAGGACACTCAAGGGCGGAGGATAAAATACCGCTTGGGAATTAGATGATTTTTCTTTACTACTAACAATTACAAAATAAGTGCAGTTACTGATTTATTATTTGAAATTTGAGAGTTTGTGTTATTTTAGTCTGAACCGAATTTCTTCCTAGCCATATAGTGATGTGCGATAATTCTCTGTGTACTCCTTAGGAGGATGTTTCTATTGTACCTTCTAAGTTTATGAACAACTTCTTGTATTGGTTAGTATAGACGTGCTCTAAAAGACCGCAGGGCTTACTTTGGAGGTTTACTGAAACCATTTGTTTCGTGTGGCCATGAGTCCCAGATCTAGCCCCAAAGCTCCCAAGGAGACCGGTTTTTCTTCGTCATTCTTTTAGGACGCAACACATTTGGTATCGCTCTGTAGGTAGCCTAATCGATAATTTATTGCTATCGATGTTTTCCTGTCAGACCAACTAGCCCGCTACGAGGCAACAAACGAAGCTTGACCATATTTAAGCGAACCTGGACCAAACTCTCCGTGAACTCAACTACACATCCTTGCTTCTCGATAGGCCTTATTTACAGTGGCTCACAGCTAATTTGAACCAGTTGTTGTTATATTTTGTAAATTAACTTCATTCGTTGTTCATTGTTAATTAAATAAAAAATGATCACAAACGAACAATACTGTAATTTGTAGGCCAACATTTTATGCCGGTGTTCTAATTTCACACCATGTGGAAATTTGTGATTACATTGAGCAGTGGATGGGTTTAAATGTCACCAATAACTCTCTTAGCATAATGTTAAACCAAATCGAGTGTTGTGACCAGCACTGTTTAAAATTAGCTGTGAGTCACTGTAATTCTTATTTCGGCTTATTTCGCTATAACGAATGCGCGCGATCATCTGGGGATGCTGAATTTCAATTTCTAGGTAACGTCGCCCTAGCACCGCAAGAGTTATTACAACTGCGTCTATCTGCCTCTATCCATCTGCGAATACTCGGGCCGGATCACGTTGGAAACTCGGAGAGGAAATTCGCATTTAAATCGTTTCTCGTTTTTGTCTTTTTGTGCTCGTTCGAACCAACTGCCTCGATTCGATACGATAAGATCGTCTTGCCGTCGTCGTCGTCGACTTTTGTTTTGGACCATGCCAACTCCGAGTCGTAGCCTGTTAAGTTGTATTGGATATTCTGCCGTGTGCCCTTTTTCTGGCGGAGCTTGCATTCGTTATTCCAACTAATCGCGATGGCTTGTCCGTGCCTGTCTCGTCTGGAGCCTCGTCGGACCCTTGGATGCTGATGATGCGAGTTTATGGCATGCCTGGAAGTGTGAAGTAATGATTCCTTGGGAGCGATAAGGTTATAAGTGGGTTCGTGTTGTAAGGGAAAGCATAATAATAACAATAATGGTCAAACCGACGAGGTAGCCCAAAACCAGCATTCCCAGTGCACAAATCTCTGAAGGTGCATCTCTTGAAGTGTCTTGCAATTGGGTACGGCCATCCTGGCTCATCCTCGTTGGGATGGATGTATCTGCCGTTGTGCAAATTTCTTTTAATAAGACTTGACGCCTTGTAGTGCTGCGAGCCATGGACACCATACATAAATTGCTGATTGACTGTTGCCGATTACTGCCCCAGTAGATGGGGAATCCGTGCACCGAACGCTCGATGCGAGGAGGAAATGAAATAATAACATAAGGGCGACCTTAGGAAGTTCTTCCTTCGTTCGATCGGAGCGAAACAGTTTCGACGGAGTCAATGGCCACCAGTGCTTCGCAATTCCTCTCGATGGCTACACTGGGATCTTGGCAGTTTCCCCATTACAATAATATAATAAACTTTTATTCCGGAGGTATATATCCATCTTGCCAATGTCACCGGGCATGCCAAGCAGCTCACCCCGCCAGGTTCTCTGGGGACTGCTGCCGATGCCAATGCCAATGCCCATGTTCGTGCATTGTTTTATTTCGCCTCAGTGATCTTGGTCTGGCCGCTTCTCTCCCGTATCCCGGGTAATTCCGAACGTCTGTATGCCGCTCGTTATTTTGAAGCGTCGATCCCTTGCGTTTGATTGGCACTTGGTCGATCCGGAGCTGTATATTCTAACATTTATCGTTGCGTTCGTGAATCGAGGTCGTGGTTATTATACAGGATTATTTATTCACGGTGTTTCCTTGTCTTAAACCGAATATAACCACGATCCGATAGGCGGACTGCGTTCCAACTAAAGTCGTACTTCGGACCAGTGCATACTCATCGGAAGTCCATTGAGTTGGGTATTTCAGGCCTTTGGTATACAATCGGGATTTCTATTCGTTCATCTATCGAACCGATCTTACAGGCGACTTATTCCTGCCTCTTGATTTTGTTTCTCCTCTTGGGCTCCTTATTCGCGTATTCCGTGTTCGGGTCGGTCTCGGTACAACGAACCAAAAGGGAGAATAACGACAGGAGAACAAGGTGTTCAACACCACAATTTGTGCGGTTGTTGCTTGTGTTGTATTTTTTGTTTTTTTTTTCTGGTCTCGTATTGAATCGTACAAATTCAGACTTCGGCTCGGAGTCTGTCCCGGTTCTGTCTGGCTGTACGACGTTTTGTTGTTGTTGTTGTTGCTGTTTGTGGCAGTGTAATCAATTGTTGCATCTCCCCGGTGGCATCGCAGTTCGTGTTGCCAATCGTTTGTTCGCATCACTTTCCAATGCATGCACGGTGCGAAGCCCAAAGCGCACGATGGTGGAGGCTGCCGCCTTCTCGCCTCCTCGCCTTTTGGAGCCTCCCGAGGCTCTATGCGCGCCGCCGAAGGTGATGTTCCCTAATCAGTTGTGTCATTCCGGTGGCTTCTGTGGCCACTCGCTGGTTTCGAGAAGACCCTCTTTGCACTTTTTGCTTGTTAGCTTATAATTTCTGGCATGTGGGTAACTTTTTTCCCAAAGGACATCTTTCGTGCGATGAAATAGGTCTTCGTTTGGTCGGTGGGTGAAGTGTGGTGACAATTTACAGCATGTTGCAGTTTATGCTGATATTGGTTCTGACGCCCCATCACGCACTAACTGTAGTAATAGTTAGAATAGCACTTTGGGATTTTTATCGCAATTCTCAACAAAATGCAAAATGCAGTTTAATGATCACGACTTCACTCTCTTTAGGTTCGATCCCTTCTTTCGTCATGTACTTATATGTATGCAGGTATACACAAGTTCACAATACGAAATTCGGGGTTCGCTCTTAACTTCTGCACAGCGGTGGATTTGCAACCTGGCCAAGAGAGGAGTGTGCCGTGTTGTTGGCGAGCTCGCGGCAGTGTTTTTGCCACGAGGCTTTACATTGTTTGCTGGCTGCGACTGGCCAGCATATCTGACGGAAGGCATCTCTCCAGAATATCATTTCCTCATAAAGCCCGGTCCGCACGTGGAATGCTGGGTTTGGATTTATGGAAAAGCAGTTGGGCTGCGCTTATCGCTCTCCTCGCCATCTGCATAATGTTTATTCGGACTTCGGGTCGAGCTGTACTGCAACCAATTCCGAATCTTTTTCCCACTCGTGGGGCAAGACTGAGGAAGCAGAACTTACTTCGTAGCGGAAACCGATCGATTGGTTAAGCACCGAAGCCAATCCCAAACATATTACTTTTGGAAATAACTCGTACTTTCTCGATTGCCTTGACCTCGGATTCATTCAGTGTTCTTTCCGATGGAGACTATTTTCTTTCAGTTTCAATCCATTATGAGTCGGGGTCGTTCAGTAGTTCCATCTTATTTCACGTACGGATCGAATAAAGACAAATCAGAATTGTCTACGGTCCAAGATGTTTTGTGCAAAAATCGTTCACATTTTTCTATGCTTCATCGGTTTTTGGACCACCACCTGCGAATGGGATAAGGGTTCTAATATTGCAAGGAGAAAGAGTCGTATTCGTGGATCACAGCTGGGTGCCACAATACATTTATTTCTAATTTTCGGAACATTTTTCCGCGACTCCCTGCGGAGTCTGTGGGTCCACGATACACGAAATTAAAGGAGTCGCTATTGGGTGATCCAAATGATTATTATAAATGTAGAATATAAGTTTCTTCAGTTGAAAAATTGAATTATTGAATATATATATATATATATATATATATATATATTTCAATAAACCATTTCTAATTTTTGTTTCAATTTTGCTTTATTTTCAGGTGAGCGAGTTTACTATCATTCTAACATCCAGCTCGATAAAAGTGCTTCCCCGAAGTCGGTCGTCGCTTGAATTTTTTGAATATAATTTTTGAATATAACGAACAGTAACGAATCAGTAACGATTGTCAGCTTATGTCCGCCGTACCCACTACAAAACCCCAACTTCCAACCGGTCGGTTCGAATCCGTCGATGCAGAGGCATTGAATACCTTCGCAGAGCCCTCGAATGCCCCGCGGTAACGATCACTTCAAGCGATCTCCTCGGCCTTTTCTTCTACCGTCCGACGTGTCATTCTTAACACTTTTGTCTGCTTCCCCCCTCGCCCCTTTCCCCACTCGATTCTCTCGAGCATTTCGTATTGAATTCCTTGGGCAAGAGGAGCAGAGGACAGAACCGAGTTTCGGTGGTAAACACAACGAAACATAAATTTACTTTCCCAAAAAAGTATTCTGCTGACAGTGCGAGCTGGAGATACTCAAAAGTGACAACAACAACAACAACACAATAAGGCCGTCCTTCGTGGCGACGTAGACAAAGATGAAAGAATGGAAGATTTCGCAGAGGGTCGTGAGCGACCGGGGGCGACAAGGGACCCGGACCCAGACCCCGGGTCCTCTACTTGGAGATCATTATTATGCTGTCACTCGTGTCTGTGTCGAAGCAGCTGAAGTGGCGACGGCTCCAGGCACATGGGGAGCGGCGGACAGACAGACAGACAGACAGAAAGACACTGCACGAAAGCTCTTGACACTTGTACGCTCGGGACGCATCCGACGCATTGGATGCTCCCAGATCCGACGCGATCCACGACGCGACTAACGAGCGCAATCAGGCGATGGTATTGTATTACAGCGATCTTCAGCCTCATCTTCGTTTATATTTATCACTAGCGTCGTTGTGATTTATACGGACCATTTTGTCTTCGCATATTCGATCGGGGGTAGCGGAGGTGTGGCGGTGGCGAAGCAAAAAGTCCCGGAGTATCGGGCGATAATGGCTCTCGAAATTATTCTGATTGGCGCGGGATGCGGCTGCAGGCCGGAAGCCGTTGAATTAATTCAATTAGTAGTTCAATTTATATAATTTCTTTTGCGAACTTCCCTTGAAGAGTTAAACGACTGGAATAATCTAAAAAATTGCGATCACGAAAGCACCTCCTTTACTAAAAACCCTTTGGAAGTCCATCCTACATTAGGCCCTTATCCGACAGAAAGCAGAACGGTCTAATCTTCACTTAGTTAAGGTCTTTTTGACCACATCAGCTTCCCATCCAGAGTCGGTGGAGTCTGCAATTCGGGTGGACGTCTTGGGGTTTCTGAGTTGAGTGCAATTGGATATGACTTAATAATATGAGGGGGCTTCCGTCGTAGTAGATTCCTGAGCAATTCTTGCGGTTTGCGATTTGATCCGGCAGGAACTCATACCCGCAGTGTATGCCTTGTCCAGTTCATTGGAGATTCAAAGTCTTGCGTTGATTCTTCGTCTCGCGGCGAGGAAATTAAATTGTAGAACATGCGGCTGAGGCACGTTTCGGCCTCGATTCCGCCGCCACGATCGCCAGGAAGTCCCGACAAGTGGCCGAGCGCAACAAAGTCGCACGACTCGGCCGTATTTAGTCTCGTACCCCGAGTGCGAATATGTCGAAAGAGACTCCAGTCGCGCCAATGCGAATCGATTGAAATTGCCTTCATCGATCGGAAACATCTTGAGATACCGATCAGTGTTTTTGCAAAATTCGATCGTGTTTTGTTTTTCTGCGGTACAGTTTTCAAATATCAATGTTTCTCCTCGACCCCATGGCACTGCGAGTTCCGTTGGGTGGGACTGGGATGGTTCAGGGTGGGGCACGTTGTGTGTTTTAAATTGGCTTTGGTAAATAAATAAAATGTGTGCGTGCCGAGTAATTTTGAATGACGTGTGATTGAACGTGGATAATTAAACAGATACAGATGCGATTGTGGGTGGTCGTCGCCGCTGGTTCTTTCCACCAGTTTTGTCCAGTATTGTCAGCAACCCGTCATACCTATGAATACAACATTTCGTATGTTTACCTTAAACAAAAATTGTGCAAATAAACGGTCAACATATTCCATATCCGAATAAAGGACTAGGGAGTTGTTTTCATCGGTGTGGGAACGATTGCTATGCATGATCAAACTGGAAAGAGTTGCATCGACCAGACGAGTTGATACCAGTGACATTTAAGACATGTTTTCACCATCACAAGCACGCCGCCGATACAGTCAGTGAACTCCATTGGCAGGAAGAAATTCGGCCCACGGATCTTCCCCATATGGAGACTGAATTGCAACATGGTCTGCAGGCCCATGGCATAGGTCAATTAGCTGAGCAACGGGATGGTGATCGTGTCGAGGCCCACGCCCGGCTGGTCTGGTGACTGTGTGCATCGCAGGCTTCTGTCGTTTCGAATCGAATATTATTAATGTGATTATGTTGTTGTGCCGCTCATCCGCCGCCCATGTGAATGAGCCGGGGCCGCCTCCTCCTACACCTTGCCGTAGCGTAGGTGGATCGCGATTATGGACGACGTGGATGAGCCTGCGCGTCGCTTGAGAGAGGGAGAAGATCGTCAAGAAACGAATAAATAAATCATGCGAGTAAATAATATTTACGATAACTTGTGAGTCGGGTTTCCGGTGCGAAAGGAATTGTTTATCATCGCGTAACACGTTCCCGCTTGCCATCCGTGAGTTCTGCGGGGCGGACAAAGGGTCGGGACGGAGACGGTTTTCCACGATGTGCCTGATGATGTGATGACTTGATTGTGAGTGGTCGTGGGCTGCGTGGACGGCGCGAGCGAGGGGATCTAATGATTGTAGCAGAGTTGCAGACAAAGGGAAAGCGAGAGCGAGAGAGAGAGAGCGCTCAATTAAATTTTCAAATCAACTCTCATTCATCGCAATAACAATAAAAGCGATCAATTCCACCCGGATGGCGGAGCGCACAACAATCAACCCCATTCAACCGAGTCGAGCCTTTCATCTCGGCACTTCGTGGACCTCGGTGCCATCTCGCGTCTTCCTGGGAACCTCGACGACGCTCGGCTCTGGTCTCCCTGGATGCGGGTGACATTCAGATCGAGGTCTGTGGCTGGGCTGCTGCATCTCTCACAGCCGTTGGATCTCGAGGCAAACAGTGATTTCACGGCGACTCGATCGCGGAATCAGATAAACTCTGAAACCCCTCTTTATCCACGCCAATTTACTCTGAGCTGAGCATGCACCCGAGTCTTGAGTGGGACAAATTTGCATTTGATGGCGGCGGTGGGCGGGCTCTCAACATCCAGCATGAACGGGCGCGCCCGTGCATTTTTGAAAACGGTCCGATCCGATCGAATCCACTCCGTTCTGAACTCGATTCGTCGTCGACACCGGACACCGCAGACTCATTGAGATTCGAAAGGCTGCTGCTGCGAGGTCGGCATAGTACGGGACGGTAGGGGTCGGTAGGGGAGGGTGAGGAAAAGGAAAGGGCGCTGATTGAAATACGGCGTGCTCAACGCTTTTCCACTTAAGCGGCTGTAATTCATATTTCGCCCGGGTAAACAGCCGGGCCAGACCTAAGTACTTTTCGATGTGTGTCTGCTTAACCGTGCCTGTTTACACAAGGGATCCATTGACTTCGGCTGCGGCAGTCGCTGCTCAGCATGTGCGAGTCGCAGGGACGACGGACGGGCGGCGACTCCGCAACTCGACGACTCGGCGTTTCATGTCTTACTTATTTCTCCACGCATTTCCCTCGAATTCCGCCGCTCCACTTTGTCCGACTGCGTCCGCCACGCAGACGGAAGCGAGGTGCAGTCGGCCGACTCGTGGAAGCGGCTCTGACACCAGGAGTCTCTAAGAAGTCTCGAGCTTTCCACCCACCCCCGACGACGACAACTTGCTTCCTCTTTGATCTAATTTCGACGCAGCATCAAAGCAGCAGTCTAGGTGGAAAGTTTCGCGTCGCCTTCACCCGAACCCATGGAGCCCACCTGGCGTTGCGTTGTTGCCACGTCCCACGTCGCCAAGTGGTGTCGGTGTCGGACGTTTCGCCACTTCTCCGCAACTCGCTCCGCGTGGAAGCCCAATAGACCAAGACCACGACAGCGACTGCGTCTGCGGTCTTGCCTCATCGATCTTTACTAATTACTCCGGCAGCCGCCTGCGACTCTGGCCATTCGTAGCTGCGTCTGCTCGTTCCACGAGCCTGCGGTTTGCATCTGTTTGTTTGTGTTGCGGAGTTGCGCCCGTCTCGTGCTAGGGCCGTGTTAGCGTGTGTCTGTGTGTGTACGTATGTGTGTTTGTGAGCGCGTGGGCAATTTCTTTCCGCCCTCCCCTCTGCACTTAACAGCATTAGCCATCGGTGTGTTTTGATTAATTCAGCCACATCCGAGCTTTGAAAGCAACTTGAGCGAAAAATATTTATGAGATGCATTTGTATCCCCATACGAAAGCGTAATGGCCATAAATTGAGATTAATTTTGAGAAATTGACGATGTGCTTGTTATATTTGTATGTGCCAGTTGGAGTAGCAAATCAGAGTTCCAAGAGTTTTCATCACCGCAGTCAGTCGTTGAGTTGCGCAGACAAATCGATCCGCAATGACGACAAATTCTCTCTGTATCTACCAGATGCACCACACCATCTGTGTACTCGTGACTGTCCATGGTGCGGAATTGGATGTATTTCAATATAAATATATTGGCTTGGTTGTTTTGGCTTCAACCGAAAGTGGCCGAAAATAGAAAACCCATGGAAACCGATGTAGACACCAATGTCGGTGACCTCTGCAGAGCAGTGACGTAAATCCTACAGATGCTAGCGGTTGTGGTATTTATCGGAGGGATCAGCAGTGTATTGAAATCACACTTGTCCTGGTTGTTCCCACTAAAGTCCCACTAGAGTCATCTCAAAGCCCTGCTTCGAGACGTCCTGCTTCGTCCTCGATCTCCCCTTCCTCGGGTCGTCGTCTGGCGATCGCTCTCGCTTCATTCATTTGTTTCATAATGAATTTGTTTTTCGTTGTTGGTGTTGCTTCGGCTGCAGTTGCCGTGGTTCTGATTGACGTTACTGTTTTGCTTCTGTTCCCCATCGCCGTCCTCCATCTAATGTCCACGTCCGAGCCGAACCAACCCCAGCAATAAAAACCATAGCAACAACACATAACAACTCGAACGACACCGCAGCCACCAGCACTATTAATAATTTGCACGTGCTCCAATTTGTTATTGTTGGTGTCATCGGCGTCTACGGTGCACGCATACAAAGCAGCTGCCCGTGCGTGGTGACCGAGGCGCGTCTCGGCCACGGAGCCCCAGCCCGAGCCCGAGACCGATACCGATACCGAGCCCCAGCTCCCAGTCCAGCTCCCAGGTCGCCTCGCACGGTTCGTGGACGTTCAGTGGAAATGCTAAATTAACATTCTGCCAGAGTTGCCACTGCTTACAGGCGCTGTTGCTTCGCAGATTCCTGGAATGGAATGGCGAGAGAACCTGGCCGCCTGGTTTGATGGCTTCTCTCCGCATCTGGTCCTCGTCCTCCACTAGCGATCCGATCCGATCTGCGATCCATTCGAGTTCTCGGCTCTCTGTTCTGGCGTTGTGTTTACACTCAGTTTTTATGGTCATTTATTTGTGGGTTTCTGGGGTAAACAACGCCAGGGTCGCTTCTGGCCGTCGAGTGCTTGCCCATTATCTTATCGCTGGGTGGTTCTAATAAACCCCCAATCTTGATTTCTGAGAAGCCCATAATGTCATCGGGAGTTTATAATAACTGGTTGCAATTTCAGATAATTCGAAGAAGTCACAATTATTCGGGGAAACCTAAAGAAAGGGATATATAACGATAACTTTCCATATCAAATTTTGGTCATAGGCCTTGACCGCCCTCTTCCTCCCTCCTGCCTAGTTATCGCCACAGGTTTCGTCCACTTAATGGTTTCCTGCTTCCTGGGTTACGGTGTTCGTCAGAGACACCTAGAGCTCTTAATTGCATGGTGCCCGCGTGCACGCGCGCTCCTCATCCACGGGGCGTGTCGCCTTCGCCACAAAGTGGATAATTATGGCTATCGTTTGATTGGGCCAAAGGTATGCACACAAGAGAAGCGTCATTAGGGTAGCAAAGGAAGGTCGAGGACTTCGAATACAATTGGAGGACTATCGGTCCAGCAAGAGAAGAAAAAAATCTTTGTCTTTGCTGCGGTTCATCGTGAAGAGACTGTGTTTTGTTCAACGATCTGCAACTTTTCAATTGTTAATTTTCAATTAGTGGCCAATAAATTTCGTCTTCACACCTTGCTTCGGACACAAGAGATACCATCAATAGGTGCTCGCTCTTTCATGGAATTTCGCAGCCGACTCGGAATCGGACCTCGGATTCTCGGATCCTGTCGAATATTTATCATTTAAATGTGGATTTCTTTCCTGGAAAGAGGAGCTCGTGTGGATTAGATTCTGAGAGACCGGAGCAAGAGTGTTTCAGAGTGGTGGGAGCCGGACAGAAATAAACGAAACCAAACCAGTTCTTGGGACGCCCCGGCTTTGGCTCGATTCCGATTCGGGCCGCAATCAATAAGTTCTTGAAAGCTTGCTCCAGGTAGATGCTGCTCGGTAATGTGTTTAAGGCAAAATGGGGCAGACACAGATGTGTGCTCTTGTTGTTGGTTCTAAATGGTTCTCGGTCTTCGGTGCCGGTGAAATCGGCTTAGGCCAGATCACGTGTGACTTCGCGGAAAACTACGTAGTTATGCCGCGGAATAGTTCACGGCGCCAGATCAGTTGGATTATAAATCCCATTGGCCTATTGTGAAGGGTGTTTTTTAAGGTTTGTTTCCCGAAGTGGTCGCAATTTTTTCAGCAGCTCAGCTGGCCAATTCGAGAATCATTGGACCATAATTAATTAAAAATAATGTTGGCCCGAACACTGCGATCAGTGGAGAGCGCTTCAAACACTGTAGGCATTACAGTGGAAAGCTGTGCTTTTGTGAATCGGGTTGGCTTTTGTGAATAGTGCGATTTAACACCTTTGATTGCTTTTCTGTCAAAGCCCGAGACCACGTCGATGGGCGACCGTCGATGGACGCCAACAGTCGCCGCGCAAAGTGGTCGACGTTTGCCGTGGTCGTGGTCGAATGTTTATTTATGTACATTTAAATACGAATGACAGGCAATTATTTTTCCACTGCCATGTGATCGAGGTAATTTTTGTTGTTTGCGCGTTAATTTATTCCGACATCGTTCTTCTATTGCAGGCGATGCGAGATCTGCTGTGGGCTACAGTCTGGAGGGTCTCATGGTCGAGGACAAGATCACCACTGGTAAGCGAATTTCCTCCATGTCCTTTCATATATATCACAGCGAATTCCAGTGAGAGTGCGGATAACTGTGTCGGAAGATCCCCGGGACCTTCCCATTAGAGATGGTGGGCTCTGTGTGAGGTCCTGCCAATGTCGTTGACTCCCTACGTGTGATGCTGCACACATGTTGCGCGCGGTCGGCCAAGCGGACGAGCGACAACGCGTCTTTCGCACGGCTTCCTCCATGCGTTTCCCGCGCATTCGCTGTTTGCGCAGTTTTCGTCGCCGCTCGAAGCCGGGGTTTCCGCCACATCGGGTGTTCCGACGAATCCCGGGCCGGGTTCAGAGGTTTCTCCTTTGTCTCTAATTGCTCCCAACTACGACGACGGCGAGCGAGTTTTCATTCACAACCGAGCTCCGCGAGTCTCGCCGACGTTCGACCTTCGCAACGGCATGCAACGCGCCCCCTCTCGCTCGCTCCTCCCTACATCCCATGCAACCCCAGCCGATCCGATCCGATGCGATCCAGCCCGATCCGCTCCGGCCGATCTAGCCGATCGCAGCGCGTGATTAACTTGCATTGACTAATTGCGTTATTAACTCGGAACCGTATTTAACGTGCAATTAAATCTAATTAATCGCATATTTCAAATGAAACTGCTGCGCGACGTGGAGTGTGGACTGTGGACCGTGGAGTGTGGAGTGTCTGCAGCAGCTGCCAGATGCTTTCCAACGGCGTAGTTCCAACGGCGATCGCGCGCAGCACGGAGACAATTCCGATCGCCGTACTCACTGGGGCGAGTGGTGCCCAGCACATTCCCAGTCCGTGGCTCTCGTTGGGCTCGCAGAGAGAAGTTCATTCCACTCGGCATCATCATCATCATCACCATCATGATCTGTAGTGATCTGCTTATTGTGATTTTCCAGACCTCCGCCACGAATTTGTGACACATAGTTGGCGGGACTCTTCAGTCTGCTCCCTCTTTGTGAGCAATAGAAAATGTCAGCGATCCATGTTGAATGGAAAAGTCTATGAGCCCTTGTCCGAGGCTTGATAGCGCCCACGTTGTCGCCTCAAGTGGCCCGGTTCGGAGAATCCTTTGTCCGCTCCCGTCAGTGCAGGGGTCCCTCTTTGATGAGGAAATGTCAACTTAAGGAAGGGACTCCCTCCTGCCTGGGCACCCACACTCAGGAGACACTTTTCGCCCGATGACTCGCCGTTCGGATTGGACTCGGTCGGTCCTCAGTTTCCTTTCTTCCTCTTCAAGTCAGCTTGTGTCGGCTTTTCTATTCTCTTTCTATTCTCTTCTACCAAACGACTGACTCTGGGGCTGGGCCTGTCCCTGGGTCCCGAAGAGGCGAACATCTGTCCGAGGAGTGTGGGGGAATTCTCTTATATAGAGTTTACAGAAAAATGACCTGCCAAACGATTGTGCTCCGGTCTTTGTTCGGCCTGGTTCTGACTCGGTCCGACTCGAACAATTGGAAATTGATTTCGTGCCCTGTCCGAATTCGTTCCCGACGGTACAGCTACAGCCACAGCTACAGCTGAGTGGGCCCGACCAACACTCCGGTGCTCGTGAGAGCCCCGACTGCCTGCCTTTGTTGTGCCCGCTGTGAATTCTCGGCTCTTGGCACTTCGAACTGCCAGAATGTCTGGGTCGTCGCTTTGTCTGGCGGTGGGTCCGTCTGTCCCTCCACCGTCGGTTCGTCCGTCCCTCCGTCCGTCCTTTTGAAAACACTTCTCGGCCGAATGTGTATCGCATCGAAATAAATCTATTTTTGAAATGAAACATAAACAATGCATTTGAACGAAACTCGCTCACGGACGTTGGCTCGAGAGACCTGAATAGCATGGATCCGAGTGCCCACTGCGTTCGGGCCATGTTGCTGCATAGAGATCGTCCCACGGACTCTACCATTTGACGCCTAGATTTATGGCTGTGTGTCTGTATGGGTGTGTGCGTGTGCGTGTGCTTGTGTCTTAATGCGGAGAATCCTTCAACGCTTCACGCAGCGTGATTTGCTCGGAGTTCGCTCGAGATTCTCTAAACAAATCGAAATGTATTTCGGTTCTAATGATCTTTATAAACATTGAAATATTCACTCCAGACAGAAATCAATTAATAATTAGAATCTCTTCCGAGACCTCAGACTTCACCGCAGAGGTGGATGAATCGATGGTTTCTTTTTCCGAGCTACAGTCATGGCCACCAAAACGGACCAAACCCAAAGTTTCACCCAATTGTGCAGTCTTGGAGATATCGAAGTTGGTGTAAATAATGTTTTCTTATATATTATTTTATACGACCAAACTCGATTCGTTCTCTGCCCATAAAAACACAATTGCATGGCCTTTGATCGATGGGCCTGCAGAGAAGGAGCCCCAAGGAAGGTTCTGCAGCAGGCAGAGCAACCATTAGCGCATTAATACCCGATGGCCCCCGATTCAACTTTCGACTTCCCCACTTCGATCCAGTCAGGGACCGTTGACCACGTCGCTCGAGCGCGGAGCCGGCCCGAGGGTTTCCGCTCGCTCTGCCTGGCTCCACCGCGCGAGGTGTTAAGACGAGGGCTAATGAATGTGTCCTGCTGCAGCCCAGGCCCGTCCAACATCCATCCAACGGCCCCCGCCCGCCGCGCATCTCCATAAATCATTTCGCTGCAGTGGCTGGGAGTTGCGGTCGCTGTCGGTGCTTGCGTGAGTCTCGGACGAAGCTATTAATTAACACCTTTGTGGAGTTGTTTATGGTGGTGGTGGGATTCGCAATTAGGGATGCCGCGAAGGCGAGGGCAGCGGAGGGCAGGGACGGAGGGAGTCACTTCAAAGGGCCACAATTATCGCGTTCCAATGCAATCATCACAAACCCCACCTCACGTCGACCTGTGTTTAAAAATATATGTGTGGACAACACCTCCTTGGGGACGGGGTTGGCTGTTGGACCTCTGTTGAGGCCTCTGACGCGGAATGGCCGAAATTCCAATCGTCCCAGCGCGCGGAGACGCAGCTGACGATGGGGACACATTCCAGCCATGCTCGGCCGCGGAATTTCGTCTCATTCCTCGATCTCCGAAGGCAGTCTCCAGAGGGCAGGCCGTAAAATGGCCCTACTCAGGGCTGGCTTAAGAGCGACGGTCCTCGCCGGATTCGGCAACTCATTTGTTTGTGCTTAGGACGGGGCGGTCGGTTCGGGGCCGTGGCTGCGCTCGATTAGCGCGCGGATTCGTCCGAATCGCGGGGACAATGAATATTTAACGGCGTTTTTACGACCGTGCTCGCCTCGTCCGTCGTCTAATCTGTATCATTAGTGCAGTGGTCAGTGGTCAGCGGTCTGCCCTGCGCTGACGACCACGTCGTTCGCGGCCTCCTCCTACCTGCGCTCGGTCCAGCTGCGCGCACGTAGTCGCGGGGCTCAGGCAGGTATCGGAGGAGGAGGAGGAGGAGGACGAGGTCGAGCAGAACAAAGAGAAGGAGGAGAGCGAGAGCGAGAGGTGTTTCGAGCGCTCGGTTCTCCGACTCCAGGAGGAGATCACACGGAGGTGTTGAACGGTGAACGCTTGTAACACGAACCCTCAGGCTCGGCCCGGGCTCAAAATGGAGGGTCCGTGGCGAACCGTTTCGGCCCTACCGAGGCGAGGGGCCGACCGCGGCTCTGACACTCGGCCAGTGCCGTCCGCTCCACGTCCCCCGCACCCGAGCAGCGGGGTCTTCGGCTCGTTTCGCTTCGCCACTGTGGACTACCTTCGGAGCCGGTTCCGCCGCGCTGCTGGCTGCTGGCTGCTGGCTGCTGGCTGTGGTGGCGGTGGTGGTGGAACCACAAATCAGTGAAACCCAAGCGAGCGTTCGAAGCTCGAACCGGATGAGCTGCTCCACTGAGAGAGCAATAGAGAGCGAGAGCGGCGAGATGGAGGGAGGGTGAGAGAGCACGAACACAAAGGCATTTATCAACTCCGCGCGCAGCATCCGTGCAGTTCGCTCGTTCGAGTATCAGATTAAGTATCTAGATACGCCAGTCATGCTCGCTCGCTCACAGTCCGCAGCCTGGGTTGTGTTATTGAGGCGACGTCGTCATCGTCGTTGTGTTGTTGTTCCGTATGATTCCAAACAGCAACGACGCACGGACAGACGAACCCGAGAAGGCTCTGTCGGCTTGGACGAAGCTCTGGAGCGCTGCAGATCCTGTCTACGGCCTTTGTCGTTGCCAGATGGAGTTGGTTTTGCTGCGTTTGGTCGATCGTAGGGTGCTCACGGCTGAGCGGCCTACACACATGTTGCACTCGCAGCATAATTTATTGAATGGCCGGAGAGTCGCTCTCGCTCTGCGACAGAAATATCTTCCAGAGTAGGTGCCTTCGCTGGCTCGCCTCCAAGACGGCAAGAGCGCGAAACCTGTTTGTGTCGCTCTCGCCTGCGCTCTCTCTCGCGCGGGCCGCTCTCTTCCGAGTGTTCTTCCAACAGCACCAGGTCCGCTCTCTCTTTGCCGCAGCCCAACGCCCTCTCTGCGCCATCGCCATCGCCATCGCCATCGTCTCGACTGCTGGCGTACGTCGGCGGCGAGACCTGCCTGTTGCATTCAGTACCTGGTATGTCGCTCGATGGTGATGACGTATGCCGCTCGAGCGTTTCTGGCTGACTACGATTGTGACTGTGAGTTGTTGTGACCGCTGTGACTGCTGACTGTTGTGTTGTTGAAATAGAAGTATCTGCGATTTCGGTGATCGGTTGAAGAAGTGTCTGCTAAAGAACTCGTCGTCGCGTCACCCGCGGCTGCCCATCGCAGCTGCTCCGCCACCACCGCCGCCCGGTTGGATACGTCGCCTCGTCTCGTCTCGGTCTCGAGTGTGGATGCGACTTGACGCCTAAGTAAATACGCTCGCTTGGATCTGTGTTTGCGTGCCTCTCGCTCTGAGTGTGTGTGTGTGTGTTGTGTTTTGTGCTACGAGTATCGCGACGACGTCTTCGTCGTCGTTGTGATTTTGTTTTCAACTCGAGTTCGAACAAATAAAAACACATCAATTCGGCCGAAACCCACATGCAAATTAGACGCCCGGGAAATTACAGAAACATCTCTCGGATTCGACAAAAACACAGATAGATTGCGTTCGGCGAGCATACGTCGTAACGGCAACATCGTCAACAACCACGGCCACGACAAAAGCAGTACCGAAAACAAAAACAAAAACAAAAATACCGATAATAAAAGCATAACAAACAGAAAGCAAAAGCAAAAACAATAATACGAAGAAGAAGAGGAAGACGAAGAAGCGGAGCTGTCCAAGAATCTGGCGGATGCCGTACATGTGTGCCGTGCTCGGTGGATATTACGTGTCGGGTCTAAATATAAACACTGCTGTTCCGTGCTGTTTGCGCTTCCAATTCGTCTGATTCAAAGTGCAAAAATACCCGAGCAGGGAGTCGAGCGCCCGACCGACCGACCGACCGCCCGCCCGCCCCTCCGGATCTCATTGGATTGGGCCCGACTGAGTTGGGTGGATTCGTCCGAGTCCTTGGCAGTTGCCCGGTGTCGTTTGCGACTCACCTGCTTCTCGTCGGCACCTCTCGCGAGGAGCAGCCACTGCATCGTCATCACCAATAGTGTCTTCAACACCGTCACCAACGCCGCCATCAACCACCGAGCGAGGCCACGACGCCATCTCCAGGACCGCCGTCTCGTCCTCCCGCTCTGAGCCAGCGATCGGATCCCAGATCTGGCTCTGCTCTAGCAACGATTTATGAGTCCTGCCCTCGGCTTTGGCTCTGGATCTCCTGCTTGGTGCGATTGTTGATATCGTTGTTGTTGTTGCTGTTGCTGTTGCCGTTGCAGTCGCCCCACAGCGGCGCCGCCAATTCGAGTTAGTCGAGATCCCGGCTCCCCAAGAGGACCGCCACTCGCCGCCAAGCCGCCCAGACATGGCGCCGAAGTCCAGAAAGAAGAAGGCTCACGGTAAATAATAATAAATTTCAATTCCTGCTCATCGCTCTTTCGCCCGACTCGTCGACTCGTCGTCGTGGTCGTCGCTGTTGTTGGGGCTCCGGTTGCTGCGGCTCCGGCCGTGGTCCTCGAAGGAGAGAGAGTTGGGAAACTCGGCGACCTCTCGGAGCCGGGGATTCGTTTCTTGCTCCTGAGAGCCGCAGCCGCCCGAGAGACCTCGCTGGAGGCGCAAAACGATCACGCGACGAGCGGCTTCTGGTGTCGAATTAAGTACGACGCAGCAGATCCGGAGGCCGCGCGTATCAGCGAGATCTCTGTAACGACTGGGTCATAAACCGGCGCTGGACGGCTGGGCCGGGCGGGCGACGAGTGGGAGACGAACCCAGTTTGATCGGTTTCCCGAGCTGCGGTCAGACTTCGGCGCTGCCGTCGTCGCGTCGAAATCGCTCCGTTCCACTCGCACCCTGCCACGGCCACAGTCCGCTGCCTGGCGACGACGTCTCGGCCGGTGTCAGGGGTCGCTGCGTCGCGGGGCCCTTGAATCGGATCCTGCCGGGCAACATGTGTTGTTTTGTAGGAATCTACTTGTGTTACAACGTCCTCGACCTCGTCGTTGTCGTTGTCGTTGTCGTCCTCACAGGATGCAATCGATCTCTTGAGTTCACTATTGGAATTCCTAATGCTCGCCCCTCCCCACGACCCTGCCGTCTGCGGCGACCTTCTTGGATTTGCAGCCGCAGGTAGACGGCTTCACGAGGAAACTCGTCTCGTGGAGATCTTCAGAGATCCATCCACGATAGCATGAGCAGCGGTCGTGGACGTAGCGGTTTCCCAAACCTATCGCGACGAAATCTCTGGGGGGAGGCCGAAGTGCTCGTGGCTCTGATTTCGACATGGTCGATAACCCTATCTGAAAGACCCTCGACGCTGTCTGTCACCTGGTTCGCTCCCATCCACAGTCGAATCGCCGCGATTCGAGTCCACCTTGTGCTGACGGCTCTACTTAAGATGTCAACATTTGCTCACCTGCTGCCGTCTCTGATCTCGCGGCTCGCAGTTCGGAGCGCGGAGCTCGGCCTAGCGTTTGATTGGTAATTTCCCGAAGCTCTATCGGTTTGTGTTTTTGTTTCGCTTCGCCCCCTGGGCCACACCAACCGAGGAGTGGTCGAGGGGCTCCACGAACGATATCGGCTCGATAGCACGTCGAGTCGTAAACTAATTTTCTGATTTCGTCGAAACACGTCGCAGTCAAGTCGCCCGTCCGTCCGTTCGTCCGCCCATTGACTCTATCTTATCAATTTGTAAACAAACTGAACGGAACAAAACTGACTGAAGTCAGGCACAAAAACAGCCACCAGAACGCACTGGGAACGCTCGAACTGGGCAAACAAATCGACTCGAGCACGAGCTCTCCTGACCAAACTCCTCGCTATCGCTATTCCGAGAAGTGGGTGGGTTCCATCCCCGATCGGCGGCCCACTGGGTCGATCGACCGGACTCCTTTCATGGGGCATTCCCTCAACACCTTCGAGAAGGAGCTGCCCGTTCTATAGCAAAGAATGATCGAGTGGGTTTGGCCACGTCCGCAAATCGCCACTGATTTATCACCACGCTCTGCACTTGTGCCCTGGTCGGCTCCCTCGTTCGGCCTGGGAGGCCCTTGGTTACTGCTTCTTGTCATATTCGCACACGTCACGTACGTTGCAATGAGTGCAGCCAGTCGACCTGGTTTAGACGATCGCCGTCGTCGGCATATTTCTGCTCGACCTGGACTCCGCCCGCCCCACCCCTCGGTAGCGCTTGGTCGGCATATCTCGACTTTGCCGTCATATGCCTTTCACATTTTACTCTAGAGTCGCTTTACCTCGCTTATGCTTCGACTCCGGGGCGAGGATCAGCGCGGCGTTTTGCATTCGTCGCGTCTGCGTCAATTGGATGGAGCCAATTTGATTGATTGCGCCTCCAGTCGACACTTTCAATGCGGTTCGATTCGATGTGATGCGACTCCAAAATCGAAGACAGCCTCGAGGTGTCTAATACGTAAATAAATAGTTCTCTCGAGCCAAGAAACTCCACTTTGGACAGCTTCGACATGGCGCCGGGGGCACTCGGGACGACCGGGCCCGGGGCGATTCGTGTTGTTTCTGTCTCTCTTTCGAGAGGACTTTCACCATGCCAGAGTTTGGGAGTCACGACGGGTCGGGAGCACGAGTCGGCGGCTCCAAGAGTGGGCAGTAGCTGTCGAACTCACTCGATTCTCCACTGTCACCCTGCCGATGTTGGGTTTTTGGGTTGGCGGTGGTGTCAGTAGCCGACCGAACGCCAAAAAACCCCGAGTCATTGAAACCCGTTTTTGGTCTTTTCAACTACACTCTCCTCGTCCCCTCCACCGTCCACCCGATCCCTCGCCCCACTCCAAACTCCGGCCCGAGTCCGTAAAATCATTAAGTTTCACTTCATTTATCAAATAATCCATCACGATCCTCACAGATACTCCGGCCGCCAGGGACTTTCTTATGTGCCGGAGATACTCAGACGAGTCTGCATCCGCAGCGCGCTCGTCGTCGTCGTCGAAGTTGTTGTGGATGTTGTTGTTGGATGTGTGGTGATGGTGGTGGTGGTGATGGGGATGGTGATGGTGTTGTGAATGTTTATGGGATTTGCTCGTTTTGATTAATCGTCAACGCAATTAGGAACATTTTTTGTCTGCCGTGCTGTTGCTGGAGCAGTGGATCAGACCGAAGTTCATGCTGCAGACAGTATGCGAGAGAGAGGGAGAGAGAGAGATGGTTTCGAAGCGTTTGGTTGTACTTTTCCGAGATGCCTCTCCAAAAACGAGCTCCCCTGCCCCCTAAGAACAGCCGCTGTTTAGCGTGGCATCAGGTGGAGGAGTTGGCTCCATTCCTCTAGCCATCCACTCGTCTGTCTGTCGGCGCTCCTCCGAAGACGAGTCGGGCCCCCATTGCAGTGTCCATGAAGTGTCTTTCACCCAGCCCCAAGCACACATGTCCTCATGCCGAGGGCTGGAGGGCCGGAGAGCGAGTTCGGATTTGCGCGCAGTTTCGGTTTCGGTTTTGGTTTTCGGTTTCGGTTTCCTTTTTTCGCCCTGCGATTTCGTCACGAGGAACAGAACATAAATTCGCTCCACTTCACTTTGACGCGTTCGTCGCCGGGAGATCGAGCGGCCGGAGATCGGCCTGAGAGCACTTCGCGCAGCCCCCGCCGACTCTGCTCCGTCGATCCGACAATTTCATGTCCCTCGACCTCGCTTTTATTGCTTTCGTGGCATGCACCGCTGCGGCCCGATCGCGACACGTTTCGGCGACGAAATTCAGAGAAACCGCTCACGCCGAAACCGTTCCGGCTCGCATCGTTGAGCCCTGCCACAACCTCTGGTCACCCTTTCGCAGACGAGTTCGTCATGGAGGGAACTTGGAAGACCTGCCCGGGTCTCATCCTCCATCAGTCCTCTATCACTCCAAGCTTGCAGCCGAGATGATGAATTCCCGTTCCCTCCTCGACTTCCAACGCAGCCCACGCACCTCCGCCAAGGAGAAAGCCAGAAAGTCACTCTAGCATTTGCGTTGACCTCGCCAGAACCACGACGCCAAAGGCAGTTGGAGTAGGTTGTACTTGGCGGCAGTTGGCAGTTGGAGCCACGCGCGCTGGTCGTGCGCGGAAGACGTCAATAATTCACAGGAAACTCGTCAGCGACGTTGGCGGATGTCGGCGTCATCCTGCATTGGCACCAAGTCGCACCTACGGCCGTTTGGGCGACTGTCGACGTGGGAGGCCCACCTTCAGCAGCATTCGCTGCGGTACACTGAAAAAAAAAACCTAACGGCAGATGATTTTCTTCGAGTACGCAAAACCTGCATTCGCTTTTCGTTGACAGTGTTTATGGGAGCGACAGGAAGAAGCGGAGCGAGCGGAATGCCAGCCGGCGTGAGCGAGATGCCAGACGGCGTGGCTTTCGCAGGCCGAGAGAAACCGCCTTGTTCGGCACAGACCTTTGCCGTAGACATCGCCTAAATTTCCCTTTCCGTGCGAATCTATTTCGGCACCGGAAACCCTCGGCTGGTTTTCTGTCTGTCCTCAGTCTGTCTTGCGTCCCCTCATGTCAAAAGACGACGGAGCGAACTCAGCGACTCGCTAGACAGAAAGGTGCAGAGTGAGCGACAAGTGTGGAATTTCTCGAAATGTCTCGAAACGCCGATGCATGTGATATCGGACAGATCCGACGGTTGCATAACTGGCCGTCTGTCTGGCTGTCCGTCTGTATACATTGGGAGTTGGCGGGTTCTGTCTGTACATCTGTCTCTCTGTCCGTCCGCCCATCCGTCTGCCGTCTGGTTGTGTGTCCAAAAATACTTCGGTTTGTCTGTCTGTCGGTCGGCGATGGGGCCGTCGTTGCCTTCATTGGATATACACATATTATCCTCTATTATTTTCCATTCGATTCGATTCCCTCCGAAAAGTTTTTGTCGCCGGTGAATGCGAAATCGCGCGACTCGGTCTGTTTCTGTCTGTGTGTGTCTACGTCTCCGCGGCCTGCCGCTGTCTGTCTGTGGGTCCGTCCGCCCGGTGACGCGTCCGTCTGGGTGCGTTGGCGAGATACGCATCTGACATGTGTCCGCGCGCCAGACAGTGTGACTTTATTTTCGTCGCAGGCGTTGCACAGCCGAAGGAGCGCTAATTAATGGAAACATGAGGATGCGTCGCCCCAGCCTCCGCCACCTCCGCTCCCCGGGCTCACGTGCAGCGCAGTGGGCGGAGGTGGGGTTTCGAGAACGACGACGACGACGGACATCGACATCAAAGTTGCCAAAGTCCACGTCGGCGAATTGTCGTCTCTGCATCTCTGTCTGTGTCGCTGTCTGAATCTGTTCCATCGCTGACTCTCTCTGTCTCTGGCTCTCTCTGTATCTGACTCTCCCTGTCTGTGACTCGTCTCTCTCTACTGTGTCTGTCTCTTTCCCTGCCTGCCTGCCGTCGGCGGCATCAACAGGCTATGCTAACCAGCAATTAATGAAACCAAATAACAAAGTGTCAACAAAGCGCCGAGATTCGCTACTGTAATTTGATTTGATTGTTTTCCCGAAAGAGCATCGTCCGTCTTTCGTCTGTTGGTGTCTCTTTTGTGTCGTTATTATTGTTATTGTTTAGACAGAAATAAATTCCTTTGAAACAAACAAAGCGCCGACGACGACGGTTGGGCGAATTTGAATTTTCAACGAGGAGAAGAAACTTGTTGTTTTCGTCTGTTAAGGCCTTCTTCGGTTGAAATGATATTCGGCAAGACAAAGGCGATTATAAATGGAGTTGTATTTGGGGGCTAGCACGGGACCCTCGTACCCTCGTTTGATCGCGGTCTCCTGCCGCCGCGCATTGTCCTCTAATTAACATCGATTCAATACAAATCTCTTCTCCACCCCACCGTGCGCCGGCCAGCCAAATCCATCCAACAAGCTGTCGCCCCCAAGCATTCTGCCGCCGAACCTTTGGCGGGGTCTGATTCAGCTCCGCTCAATTGACTCATTAGCGGCAATTGAATGGGACAGGATTTTCATATGCTTTTAATTAGTGTTGATTAACTTTTGCCCCTCGAGGCCCGTTGCATTGTGCCGGGCGTCTGTTGAACGCAGTCGCGCCATCCAGCCGTTGGACGTCGAGGTTCCGGCACCATCTGCACATGTGAATTCGGGCTCCGCTCTCGACTGGGTTCAGAGTTTGCCAGAGCGGGATTTTCCACCATGAAACAAAGAAACTGCCATCCGAGTCGGATTCGTTCACCTGCCCATCGCTACTGTGCTGCTTCCAGCGCCTCGAAGCGGTGTTTGCCGACTCCTCGAGGTTGGCCGCGGAGCCACCGACGTGTGCCCCTTGGGACTCGAACGCTGTGGCACGCATCACGCATCACGCCTCGGAGGCTGAGGTTGGCGACTGGAGGCTGGAGTCGGCCCAACTCGAGCGCGACGGCCCGGGGCGCAGAACTCGCGGCACTCGGCCACACTGGAGTCGAGTCGAGTCGAGAGCACAGCGTGCCGTCCGCCGGGCCTCGATGGGGGGCGCTGCGCAGCGGGGAGCGACAGGCGCGCTCGCACCCACCCGCTGCACTGGAGCAAGCGAGTTGCAGTTGGAGTCGGAGTCGGAGTCGGAGACGGAGTCGCCGCAGTCAACTAAATCACGGGCCTGCAGAGCGAGAGCAACAAAAACCACAGCGCACTGAGAGCGAGACCCACGTGAGCCGCAAGGCTGGGCGCTGGTGGCGGGTGCCGCGGCAACCCTGGACGGGCCTGGCAGCCCGGCGAAGATAAACTATCTGACGAATGCCGTAGTCGTAAACTGCACTTTACGACTGCGAGCGAGCGGCTCCAGCGATGGGCGTTCTTATCTTATCGCCTGGTGCGTGCAACTGCAGCCTGGGGGAGGAGACCGCGGTCGACTCCGCGCCATCGCCCTCGCTCTGGCTGCCCTCGGTGCAGCTGCTCGTCGTGGAGTCGGCTCCCAGAACGCGTCGAAAGCTCCTTCGAGAGCCATCGCTGGGAGCAGAACGTTGCGACCACGCCGGGTCGCCGCCGGTGTCGCCACATCAGCGACGGAAGTTGAAGCGTATGAATGTTTGACACTCGGCTCTGGCCAACGACAGGCGTCCGCGTTGTTGCTCTGTTCAGTTGTTGTGCTGTTGCTGTGACCGTGGCTGTTGTCGTTGCAGTGGGTGTCGGGATTTGCATTTGAAATGGGCTCGTGAAAGACGTCCCTCGGCTGGTTGCTTTCGAAAGCCGAAGCCAATCGCACGAGGGCCTCGTGGGTTTTCCACATGTTGGCCAGCATCCGGCTGCGGATGGGGGGGAGTCGTTGAGTCGTCGTCAGCTCCATCAACAGGTCTTCGCCTCGGTATTTGCACTGCGCTGAATGGCCGCGACCCATTCATCTACTCTCCATTAATTAAAACGTTCTGCCCATTATCGTGACTATCGCGGCTATTGTGGCCAAATGGTTTGCGGACCTGGTTATTGTCAAGATAGAGCGATCTATTGTTCGGTTTCGGCCAACGTCTTTGGCTTATAAATTGGCTCGTTTTAATCCCTCATAAACGCGCCGTGGGCGTTCTTTTGTGGCCATAACGTTGTAAGCCTTTCGCAAGACTCTTGTCGCCTCCGTCTTCATCTTCATCTTCATCTTCATCTTCATTTCCGCGTTCGACTTGCCGTGCGAGAGCTGCCTATGGTGTGGCGACGTTTCCACCTCCCTAGCGAGCTCGGCTCCTAGCTCCAGAGGCTCTTGCTTGCCTCTGTGACTCGATCAAACACTGAAGCGAGTTCAGCGACGAGACGCGGCGTAGCATCGTGAACTCGCCCAGGACTCTCTGCGTACTCTAGACACGTGCCGGCAGGCCAAAAACCAGCTCCAAGACGGATGCAGGGCCGTCCGTCCGTCGTCAGTTCTTGGACGGCGTCGTCTCTCGCGTCCAGTCTGTCCACCATTCACAACCGTCGGCTGCTCCCGTCGCGGCCGGAGCGAGGTAGGATGCCGTGCGTCGCATACCTGTTTCTCTCTCTGAGTCGCGGGGTGGGCGTCGCTGACGCGTATGTAAATTTTAATGAGAGCTTTTAATCAAGAGCTGTCACAGTTTTAATTAAAAGTATTTAGGCATTCGCACCGAGCTGAGCCTTCTGCCCAACCCCAGTCTCCGCGATTGTAACTGGTTCGGGCGACTCGAAGGTCCAGAGCCCGCGTCGACTCCACCTTCTTCCCGCCTGCGAGGGTACAAGGGACCTTAGAAAGAAGCTAAGTGAAGCAGGATCGTCGCGTCCCGTCCGGCCGTCGCCCTACGACGTGCCCCAGACGTGACGGATGCTGGCCGCTGGGCCGAAATGGACCGAGTGGAGCGCGAAATCACAAAAACGAAACGACGGCACACAAACAAAATTACAAAACTATTTTGCATAAAACACCTGCACGATGAACAAAGTGACTCGCGCTCGATTTAGCCGCGAGACCCGCTCCCTCCGCCACAGCACCAGGGCTGTCAAGTGTGGTTTTCTAATTTATGGAAACCCCGCACAGTTTCCTGCCCGCGCCCAGGGACGGGCAATTCGTGTTGCTGGTCGAACTCAACGCTCCAGCCAGTCCAGTGGCGTCGGAGCCGGAGTCGGATTCATTGAGAAAACAAAGCAGTCAACAACAAGATCGTAGAAACCGGAGTCGCCGTTCGCTGCTAACAATGGCCTAACTCAACTTAACGACGGTCACGCCCACTCACTCAACCGGAGTTCAACCGGAGTCTGGTCTGGTCCGGTCAACTGGCGTCGAAACTACGCAGCACAATGGACGGAGGTGGCTTGTCGCCAAATCCAGTTCCCTCGAGGAGGCCGCGAGCTGGCATCTTCCGGCCCTAGTTCGACTAGAGGGAACCTCATGTTTGGACGACAGCGAAGAATGGGAGGAATTTGCCTCGCTCGCTCTGAATCCTACCAGCCGAGAGTCTCGTGCTTCTCTTGGCCCGCCTTGGGGACGCATGTGGGCGCGCTCGGTGCACTCGCTACACACACAATCACACCCATGTGTGTGCGCCGTGTGTTCCCCTTGGGCCCCTGCATCGTGAGGCAGGCCTCTTGACGAGTCCGTGCCTACGCGCGATCGATGGCATGCATTGGGCGAGCGGAAGTCATAATTGCGAGTTGCGAGCTCGCGGCTCCGGCTCCGGCCACGACCACGACGTCTCTCGAGGTGCAGCCCGTGGCCTGTGCTCTTTGCCGAGACTCATCTGCATTCGGCATCGTCGTGGGCTGCAGGGTTAGAGAAGTTCCTTTGTGGACGGCGGTTCATCGCAGCGAACCATCACGTTCTGTGCTCCCCGCGGTGCTGCACATGGTCAGAAGCTCGGGAGCACGAGGTCGCCCCAAGGGGACGCCGTGGACCGCGGAGTCGATGCACTGGGCGCGTGTGCGAAGCCAGTGCGCAGTGCCTTCCAAGGCCCTGATGACGCACGTCTTGCACCCAGAACCTCTTCGACCAAGAGCACTGGCTCTGCATCGGAACCTGCGAGGCGCACCTGAGCTCTTTTCACAGTTATCCGAGCCGCGGAAACAACGGTAGGAGCGGAAGAAACGGTCGTCTTATCGCCGTCTGCCGGCAATTGCCGTAAAACATTGCTAGCAGACCAATTGCTGGCCTTCGTACTGAGGAGGGGGGACAGACAATAACGGACGTTATCAGCAAAACAGGAGGGAGGAATATGCTCGTAAATCATGAGAGGGAAATGCCCAGATGGTGGGCTGTTTAAAGTAGACATAAACATACAATTTGTCTCTAGCTTTGCTGATGTTCTGCAACTAGCCCGATGTCAGATGTCCAGAAAGCTTCGTTGGTCGCCTCAAAAGCTCCCAGTGCAAGGTGTTGCCGCCAGTCGGTGTACGTCGCCGATCCTCGTGTCTGCCAATCGAGCTGCCCAACAATGTTTGCCGCGTCTCGCACTCTGTCTCTCTCTCTCTCTCTCTCGATCACTCGTTCGCTCGCTTCGTCGTCTGTCAAGGCGCCTGGAGTCTTTGCTTTGCTTTGCTTTGCCGCGCGAGCACCTTTGGTTCCGACCAAAAAAGCATTGGTTCGAAATTGTGTCGCTCGGACGCGGCACTCGTTTCGGCGCTTCGTCGGCGCAGACGGACGGCGCCAGGTCGGCGCGGCCACGCGCGCTCGGATGCGTTTTGATGTCTGCGCCTCGGTCGCCTCGCCGTCGCTGGCCATGCATTCTCGCAGTATACAAAAAAGAATATCAAAGAATCTTTCGATGATTTCGTTTCTTGCTGCGATATAATTCATAATTTAATTGTTGTGGCCTGTCTCGACCAGCTTCTGTGGTACGGAGGCGCCATCGTCGCGACGAGGACGCGATGTTCGACGTCGACTCAGACGCCGGTTGCTCGAGTCACGTCCCTCACTTTGGTACAACCGATTCGTTAACTAATGTTCGCCTCTTCGCCTCGCTCGTTTCAGCCCGCACCCTGAGCTGCTACTGCGATGGGAGCTGCCCCGACAACGTGGTCAACGGCACCTGCGAGACCCGGCCCGGCGGATCCTGCTTCAGCGCCGTCGAGGAAGTCTACGACGAGATGACCGGCACCTTCGAGGAGGAGCGCACATACGGCTGCATGCCGCCCGAGGAGAACGGCGGCCTTCTAATGGTGAGTATTCAATAAGCAATCCCTCGTCTGGCTGCGACTGAATAATTCCATCTTCCTCCACAGTGCAAAGTGGCCGCTGTCCCGCACCTGCATGGCAAGAACATCGTCTGCTGCGACGACGCCGACTTCTGCAACCGGAACCTGCACCCGCCCTACACGCCGAAGACCACCACGCCCGCTCCTGAGCTGCCCGTGAGCACGCAGTCCGTGCACTACCTGGCGCTCATCGCCTCCATGATCATCTGCATCTCCGCGTTCGTGGTCATCATCATCGTCCTGTGCATGACCTACCGCCGGCGCGAGAAGCTGCGCAAGCAGCCGCGCCTCATCAACTCCATGTGCGGCAGCCAACTGTCGCCGCTGGCCCAGCTGGTGGAGCAGAGTTCGGGCTCCGGCTCGGGCCTGCCGCTACTGGTGCAGCGAACAATCGCCAAGCAGATCCAGATGGTGCGCCTGGTGGGCAAGGGTCGCTACGGCGAGGTGTGGCTGGCCAAGTGGCGCGACGAGAAGGTGGCCGTCAAGACGTTCTTCACCACCGAGGAGGCCTCGTGGTTCCGCGAGACCGAGATCTACCAGACGGTGCTCATGCGCCACGAGAATATCCTGGGCTTCATCGCCGCCGACATCAAGGGCAACGGCAGCTGGACCCAGATGCTACTGATCACCGACTACCACGAGATCGGCAGCCTGCACGACTACCTCTCCACCTCGGTCATAAATCCGCAGAAGCTGCAACTGCTGGCCTACTCGCTCGCCTCGGGGTTGGCCCATCTGCATGACGAGATCTTCGGTACTCCCGGCAAGCCCGCCATCGCCCACCGTGACATCAAGAGCAAGAACATACTGGTCAAACGCAACGGCCAGTGCGCCATCGCCGACTTCGGCCTCGCCGTCAAGTACATCTCGGAGCTGGACGAGATCCACATCGCCCAGAACACGCGCGTCGGCACCCGCCGCTACATGGCCCCCGAGGTGCTGAACCAGACCCTGAACCCGCAGCAGTTCGAGGAGTTCAAGCGCGCCGACATGTACTCGGTCGGCCTGGTGCTCTGGGAGATGGCTCGCCGCTGCTACACGGCCATCCCCAGCTCCAAGGTGACCACCTGCGAGGACTACGCCCTGCCGTACCACGACGTGGTGCCCTCCGACCCGGATTTCGAGGACATGTACGCCGTGGTGTGCGTGAAGGGCATCCGGCCTCCGATTCCGTCGCGATGGCAGGAGGACGACGTCCTGGCCACCGTGTCCAAGATCATGCAGGAGTGCTGGCATCCGAACCCCACCGTCCGGCTGACAGCGCTGCGCGTCAAAAAGACCCTGGGCCGACTCGAGAGCGACTGCCTGGAATGTCCCATCAAGATCGTGTAGAGACAGGTCGCTGAGATCCTTGTCCACTACTCGGCCACTATTTGCATTGAGGCAATGCGAATGTATATTTGAGGGAACCTTGATTTTCGTCGACAGTCGACTTTATGTTTCAGTGTGTTTATTTGTTTCGTCACGTGGACGTCATGGACTGCGCTCGTTCGTGGCTCTGCCTCTTTGATCGAGACGATTGCCGGTGCACGCGTAGCAATTGTACAAAGTCGTTAAACCTAGTTTTAGCCCGATTACTGTTAGTTTGATTTAGTCTAAGCGATTAAAACGAATAGGTCCATTCGAAATCCACAAGAGTTATTGTAATTCCCTAAGTATTGTTAGGAGTTAGTTTTGTAAAAAGGAAAATTCTGTTTAAAAATACGTTACAAAAAACAATGTTTTTGGTTAAAATGGCTTTAATTTGCAAAATAACTGAACGATTTCAAGAGAGAACGCCTACTTTAAGTCCACTTAAAAGTAGTTTTTAATGCCACAGTTGCAAGTGCTTCTGTATATTTTTGAAGTTGAGAATAAGTGATTTCGATTACGATTACTACGAGATGTGCCAGAAAAGATGTTAAATTCAATTTAACTGAAATTAGTTAGTTAAGCTATTTAAACCTAATTTAGATTAGTCTACCGCTAAGTTCACCACGGTTTTATGCAGTGAAATCTGCATGAATCGACATAAGTAACGCCTTGAATAAGACTCGGAAGTATGTATGTATATGACAAGTACGACTACGTTTGGAAAAATCCAGAACCCTACGCTGCCTTGGACCGAAGTGCCGACACTGTCATAATAGAGACATCCTTGGTCCCGAGGGTGAACTGCCTTATTTCGGCTGCAGAACTCCCAACCACTATTTACAAGTTTTTATTGCGGATGTTGTTGTAAATAAGAAAATTATGATACTCTTGTAAATTCTTCATGCGATTTGGCTGCAAAATCTTTTCATTTATAATGCAAGCACGACATTTGTACCGTGTATCATACTAACATTAAGTGTCTTTGACTGCAATTAATACAGAAACTATTTAATTACTTTAAACTGGACTAAGTGCATAGTGTCCGATATATGTAAGAAATACATTATTAAATATTCTAGTTTGTATGTAGCAGTTGTGTTATGTAATTATATATTACACAAATTTGTATATCTGATACATCATGATAAATTTATATTTATCTAATTTAAAATGAAGTAACAAATACATATATACACATATTTCAACTAACGAATGACTTAGTTATTTATTTGATGTCTGATATAGTTATGATGGTAACTACAGCAATGTTCAATAGTGCTAACAAGATATTATATATTAAATGTAGGATTAGAGTCACCAAGTCGTTCAAAATTACCTGGTGGCATCGACAAAATTCAAATGCTTACTTGAGAAAAGTAATCTTTAATAAATGCGAGAGGACATATTTTAGGTTCGAAGGTACATCCCCAACCAAATGCCCTTAAAATATCAAAATATAATAATGTCAAAAAATTTCCACCCACGTCGTCACATTCTTGATTAACATATTTCAATATCAACAAGATAAAATAACTAAACTTCAGTTAATTTTCCCTAATTAGACAAATTGTACTAGTCTGAATAATATTTTGGTATATAATGTTATAGTAGTTTCTTTTAGCCTACTATATTCTTATCATCAAAATAACCAAAACTTTTCCCCTCCTTTAATTATTTATTTTAATAGATTAAAAAAATGAAATACTAACAACTTTGCAGTGGAGAAAGTAGCATGTGAAGAAAATGTGAATAATTTCAAGACAGTTCACCTTTAAATTTGAATTCATATTTTCCTTCCCAGTAAGTTATTAGCTTTCATAAGAAGTGCTAAAATTTTAGCAACATTTATTTATTCATAAATTTCATAAAAATGAAAGCTTATATAGGTATTTAGTACTCTCTGAAAATATATTTTTAGTTTTATAATTTTATTTGTTAGGGGCGATATTTCGGGAAATCGGAAGTTGGATTTATTATTTTTGAAAATTTTCTCAATATCCTCAATGATATGGATGAATGAATGTGTGAGTTTTGTTGAAGGCTACAGCTGGGTGACGAGTTCGCGTTGGACTTTAAAAGTACCTTGAACCTTGAATCCTTGACTGCCGGAAGCATTTATGAATTAAATAGCAATTTGATATTTGTGAAAAGGGCTCGATTTGCAGAAGAACGGAAGGGAGCCACAAAACCCTGCCGCGTGCCAAATGGCTGGGGTCCAACGGCGCGGAAAAGTTCGTCCTCTGTGTTCGGCTGATTCACAGGTTCTCCAAAGAACCGAACCGTTCACTTCCGCCAGAACCTGCGCCGCTGTCAACACTGCATTTGGCGGACTCTTATCACAGCGAAGGGCAGTGCTTCCGGTTTCCGGTTTTCGGCTTGGGTGGGTCAGCAATTAACAGCCATTGTGATGGTGGCCTCGACGTCCACAGAGAGCGGAGACGAAGGCGGACAGCGGAACCATTGGTTGTCGGCAGAGCGAAAAACGAGCACGCAGCAGATCTGCGGAAGCACGAAATGGCCTTTAATGATGTCCTTCGGAACGGATGATTTCCACGTGAATTTGTCGACCTCAAAAAGTTGGCAATAAGTATGACTTCCTTCCTGTGTTCGGAGCGCGTCTCCTCATTTCATGCCAATGAGAACCAAACCCAAGGCCTCCTCACATTCCCCCACCCCAAGTTCGTAAAAAAAGTCGCGCTCTAAATACATAATTTAACTCTTCATTGAATTCTTCGATCATAAATACAAATAAATTTCTTAAGCCCTAGGGGACGCCTCAATCGCCGGTCATCATTTCCATGAACTCTGCAAAAGAAAACCGTTGAGTGGAAAACATTAAAAAACTTGAAAAAAACAAAAGATTTACCATCAAAGTCAACAGTTCCGGAGCCATCGGTATCGATTTCCGCGATGATGCCGTCCAGGTCGCTGGAGGAGAGCTTGTCGTCCAGAGCGGCCAGGATCTCCTTCAGAGTGGACGTGGTTATGTAACCGTTGCCCTCGCGATCGTACAGACGGAAGGCCTCCTTCAGCTCCTTCTGTATCGCCTCGGCGTCCTCCTCCTCGAGGAAGTGGGCGGCGATGCTGCAGAAGCCGTCGAAGTTCACCTTGCCCGTGTCCTCGGGATCGTTCTCATCGATCAGATCCTGCAGCTCGCTCTCCTCGAACATCTGGCCCATGCTGTTGAGGATGGTCTTCAGACGCTGGGTCTCGATGAAGCCCGACTTCTGTGTGTCGAACATCTGGAATGCACGGCGCATAATTTCCATTTTCTCATCGTCCTCCTGCGAAAGAAAAGGAGACGTCAGGTTTTCACATGCATGCACTTGATTAACGCAAAAGATTTCGGAAATGTTCCCGATGGTGATGGCAAGGTATCACTCAGAAGGTCCAGGCACCGATTTTCAACTTCACTCAAACTTTTTTGCTTTTGATGCAAAAAAGGATTGCAGAATTTATCCTCAAAATCAATCGTTTCTTGCAGTTGAAGTTGAACACGGTCTGTTCCAAATAATCGGCATCGCTTTCTTTGCATGACACAATTCCCAATTTTATCCCCATTATCCTGGCTCGAAATGTCCTTCCGCCGCACTCCTTCGGCCCCCACGTGTGTGCGAAACGATCACAGACGACCGTGGGAATCGGACAATAGAATATGGTGTCACATTACATCACCGTTATGGAGAGTTGCCAATTACCATTTTCTGGCTGTAGCTCACGCAATTTCGCACAAATCACTCGCGTAGACCCTGACAAGTCCGACACCGACACCGACTTCCGCCGTTCCGTTGAAACTTCCGCCGCCGATGGAACTCGTTAACACACTAAAGCGCCGATTCGCGAAAATCAATATTTATAATATCGGCCCGAGGTGGCATCGGTAGCATCGAGTGGCATCGCCCACTGCAGCGCCGCCCGCCCCCCGCTGCTCCTCCGGCAGATGCTCGATCGAGTTGCTGCTCTCTCCGAGGCATTTATTGGATGATCACATCGGAATTTTCTCATCGGCTACTGTTCTGTTCTGCATCATCGTGATGATCAGCGGAGATCAAAAAATGTTCGACACATAGACAAGGCAAGACAAGACAACAATGACACGCAGTACCGTGGAGAGTCCGGGCTGTGCCGATCGCACTCGGGCGGCCCTCGGCGGCACTACGTGAGCCGTCCGAGGTGCTCGCAGACATCCACAATCACAATCACATCCACAACCACACCGAGATGTGGGAGATTGAGTGGAGCGAAGCGGCAAATCGATCTCCTCTACGGTCTCCACTAATTAATATAGTTTATTTCGGAACGAAGCACCTCGGTAATGACGATCGGGCGGGCGGGCGGTTGGTCGGACGGCCAGTCGTCTTCTACATTGTGGTTATGGGACAGGCTGGCTCGTCGATGGCCACCCCTGTGGTACACGTAATTATGCTGAGGCGCTCAGTCGGAAACTTTTAAAAATCCACTATATTTTCCAATGCGGCAGAATATTTTTAGTTCATTATAGTAAGTTAAAGTGTTCATTATTTACTTGCTTTTCGCCTTCGCCACCCCCATCGCGATCGCCATTCGTCGTTCGCCGTTTGCCGTTCTTCGCTCTCCGTACTCCGTGAGCCAGCTGCCTTCGGGCCATCGGGCAATTTCGCCGGCACCTCCACCACCCCCGGACGATACATGCCTCCTGCTCCTGCCTCCTGCCTGCTGCCTGCTCCCCTCACCCCGCCGCGCCACGGCTCGCCGCCCTCGGGCAAAACGAAAACAATCTCAACCTTCCGATTTTCACAATATTAGAGTCGGTGCAAACTGACGATTTCCATTTCATTCTCTCGCTCTGATCTTGTTTTGCAGCCTTTGATGAGTTGTTTTTCCTCGTCAATATTCTTTGGATTTGACGGCTTAGGTGCGAGGTCGGCTGACGTTGGCATCGACGCTGTGTGCGTGTGTATTTGTTGGCGGGTTAGTGTGTGTGGGCAGGGGCACGAGGTGGAACAAAATGCGATACGGAAATATAGCCGAGTGGCCGGAGAATTATTGTGGATAATATTTCGGAGCTCGTGGGGCGGGTGACAAGATCTCGTGTGCGGCCACCTCGTGACGTCAGCGGAGTCAACGCCTTGAATGGAGCGCGACGGACGTACGTGAATTATGAAGAATGGCCCCAGTTGGCACCTCGCAGTCGCAATCCCACCTTTGAACTCGAGGGAGCCCTCATGGAGGAGGACTTCTGCTCCAGGAGTACGTCAAAGTGGGACGTGGGTAGGGAACGATGTGCGGAATTTTCTATAATCCCTCCACGGTACGCCCATCACCAACTACGACTCCCTCATGCGATCGGAATGCCAGCCGGAGGCTCCCAACTGGAGCTAATCAACGATGAGAAGGAACATTCGCATCGGATCTTAAGGGAGACACAGTGAGCGACCAGTGGAAGCGAAACAAGACTAGGCGGAGGGGGATTGGTTTGGGGTTGGGATGCCAAGTGGAGTCGCGGCCAATGGTGGCCATGAATCCGATGGCCCGCTAACCGAGAGAAGAGGTCCGAGAGCCAAGAGCCAATCCCATAAACACAATTCAACAGGTTCATTATCAAAACAATAACAAATCAAGTTTAATGGTTTATTTAGAGCGCGAAACACATTATTGGGGATCGAATAACAACAAACAAGTGTTACCGATCCCTCGCCGATCGTTCGGAGCCACAACCACTGCCACAGCCACAGTCACAGCCATCGCTATCAGTGGCACTGACAGAGCCTGATCGTGTGTTAAAAATAAGTGATTGCGGATGCCAACGCTCGTGGCGGAGAACCGTGGTAGGACAAGTGCCGGCTGTCGGTAAAATTTCCGAAATTTGTCATTTCCAATGCGATTGACAATTAAACAAAAACAAGAACGAAGCGTATGCCATCGAGATTTGGTCCCGATCCCAAGACCCAGTCCCTGTCCCACTAACATGACCATGCCCAGACCCGCCCATGGAGGCGAGTGTGGGCGCTCCCGCACATTTCGCCGGAATACCATCCAATTGAAATCGGGCGTATTTTCGCAAATGAATTGCGGTCTATTAATAGGCCGCGAAGGCAGATAGATGTTTTATGCAATACCTCAAAATAACTCCTCAGCCGTGGGGCTGAGGTCGTGGAGCGTCGTGAATCATCTGCATGTCATGTGGAATCGTTCGGAGTCGAGTCGAGTCGAGTCGAGTCGAGTCGAGGCGAGTCGAGTCGAGTCGCCCTCGGGGCCGCCACCCAAGACCCGGGATAGATCGGTTCTTTAATGGCTTAATGTATCACTTTTCGGGAGCCACGTGTGGCGTTCCTAGGGAATCTTTTCGAACTCCCTTTCCACGGCGAGGTCCAACCTGGATCCATTAAGATATATACGAATTACAGCTCTATTTTCGCGAATTTCTGAATGATTGAATGATTGAGCGATTGAACTTATTAATGTTTACGCCAAAAATAATCGCAATTCATTATTAAAATCGCTGTTCGCTTGTAGTATTTATACAAGACGTGTGTAGGTGTGGGTTATTGATTGCGATGAAATGTTTTTATGATGATTAGTACAATTTGTTCCTGAATTATTCATTCTTGTTTAAATGCAAAAGAGCTCCCACCTTTAAATTTAGTGAAATACTTTGTGTCTCAAAATTAAGTTTTCACATAGTTTAAGGCCACATTTTTAAATTGATCGAAATTTGCATACAAAGTATTGACATAATTTAAGTTGACGTTTTTGAATTGATCAACATTTTTATGAAAATTAAAATTAAAATTTTGTAGTGTAAAGTTTATTTATGTAATTTCCGGCACGGAATTTGAATTTTCTTTCGGGATAAAGGTAATTACTAAGTATTATCATTGATAAGTATATGATAAAAAACTCAATAGAGCACAAGTAGAAATAGTCGGAGAAAATTCTGAGTAGAAAAGTTTGAGTGGAAAATTAGGCAAAAAGCAATGGGTCTTTTTTGACATATAAAACAAAAGAAGAAATACGACAGTGCCAATTATATTCCTCTTGTTCTACTCAAAGCGGTCGACAGTGAGGACATTTGTGTCTGTCACTACACATATGTCGTATACCTAAGTGAAGATGCTTCTCTCTAAGTTCTGCACAACGATCAAAGGTATGTGCGCCATGTCTATGCCTACAACATTCACCGTTGCTCAGGCCGAGTCCGAGTCCAGTCCCTCATGCACAAGTGAACTCGGGCAAATTAATGAAATATACGAAATGTTGTGGGTGCCGAATAAAAACGTTCCAATTAGAATTCCGTTTTGTCGCCGCTACTGCCGCCGCCCGCCCCCGACCAAAACGAGAAAGCCACGAGGCAATACATTAAAAGTCTCCGCACGACCATCTCAGCCAGTACTGAGTCGATGAAGACACGACGGCGAAGCGACAAAGTCTATGGCCAGCGGCAAAAAGATGAAACCGTAGCGAAGACGCCGGTCGGTGGAAGCCAGGCGAGTGGGCGGCAGGCGGCAGGCGGCGACACATCGTGGATTCCAGGCCCAAATGTATCATCGATGACGTCAGCTGGCTGGCCGCAGACACACGGCAGACGTCACCGGAAGAAGCTTGAATGTGGTAGCAGAATTGGTCATATGGGGCTTCTTGAATGTAGATACACAGAGAACTCTGTTGCCGTTTTCGCTGTTCTTGTAGTTGCTGTTGAAGTTGAATGGAGGAAAAGCTCGGTGCCGCCAAAGGAAGGATTTACCACCAATTGATACCAACCAGAGTCGAGGTGGACTGGAAGCCTCTGACTCACAGCCTGATGGTGGCGGCAGCACACACGAGCAGCGGTCTGCGAGTTCCTTTGAGTGTCCGCCCTCCACGAGCACTGACCTTTCCCACTAGCCGAGCGCAGAGCTCGGCAAACGGCCACGTCCTTGGGGTTTCCCTTTCGCTGCGAGGGCAGTATTACGAGCAGTATTACGAGCAGCGCTCTCGAGGGTTCTCCGCAATCAGCGGAGACTGGGTACGGAGAGCCGCCCACCTGGCAAGCGCCATCAACAACGGCTCCTTCTTGGCTGCGCCGAGAAAACCCTCAGCCGAAATAGTGTCAAGTGGAGACGACACGAGCACTTCCAGGTGGGCCCGCAGTTCACGGTGGAAAATGCACCGAGCACAGCCTCCGAGGAATTCCGACAACCCGCCCCTAGATGCGGTTCCTCGACATGCGAGTGCGGCCGCTGCCGACTCCGAACTGGAGCAGATCACGTTCTCGCTTTCAGCAGCGCCCACAACTGCTTCCAACGGCCGGTCCACACTACTCTAAGGCACATACATACGGACGGCCGCATGCAGGACGCTCAGATGCTCGGCCGGTCGGATGCACACGCACAGGAAGGAGGCCGCGTTCGTTTACCAGGTCGCCTCGCCTCTCCTCGGTCGGACTGTCGAGCGTTTTCCGGGAGCACGTTGTTGACCTATATTCGCGCATCAATGAATAAGGAGCCTCTCTTCGCTTTCGTTGGCGGCGGCTTTTTGGGTCACGCCGAAGCTCGACGGCCGCGGAAGAAACGAGCAAGCGAGCTTTCGGACCCAGTGCCGGAAACTACTCGGTTACCGCCGAGTAAAGCTTCCAGCTCGAGTAGTCGCGGAAGGAAGACCGTTACAGCAAGATGAATAAAGAGCGAGGTGCTCACTTCGCTAGCCTTAGATCTGTGTTGAGCTCAAGATAAAGTTTGGTAGATATTAGGATAGATTGCTCTGGTCAATGGGATATTTATAAAGGAACCATGTCCTTGTCGTGTTACAGCCGTTACCGTTACAGCAAGATGAATAAAGAGCGAGGTGATCACTTCGCTAGCCTTAGATCTGTGTTGAGCTCAAGATAAAGTTTGGTAGATATTAGGATAGATTGCTCTGGTCAATGGGATATTTATAAAGGAACCATGTCCTTGTCGTGTTTCCTCAGACGCTCGAGTAGTCGAGCTCCTGCAACACCAGCGAGTTGGACGCGTTGGCTGCGCATGACAAACAAGTGTCATCGTCGAAACGTCACTCGAGTCACTGTTGCTTCAGGAGTCCATGCGGCCAAGTAACGTACAGTCACTACAACAACACGGGCAATGGCAACAACAGCAATGACAGCAGAAACAACACATCAGCTGGAGCACGTGAACGTTGGCCAGGAGCCGGAGCGAGACGCACACACTTGCTCGGCGAGTGGGAGTGGGCTGCCGTGGGAGAGGGAGCGTGAGCGGGAGAGAGAGAGGGCGAGAGAAAGCGACGAAAGCTCCTTCGCACGCTCCGCATCGGAACTGGAAGAGTTCGCAGGCTCTCTTCGGCTGGAGGTTGCATGGCGAAAAGGAAAAAGTGTCAATGGAATACAAAGTTTCATGGATACCGAATGTAGCACGGATGTTAGAGAAAATTTTCATAGCGTTTTCATTCAAGTTGGAGCTTTAACACGGCACAGACCTCCGCTCGGACTCGACTCGAGACGCACTTGTCGAAGGCACCACTCTTGGGATCCAAACCAAACGCAACCAAATCAAGTCAAATCAAATCGATTTGAATCGAATCGAATCGATCAATGAGTATATCAAAATCGAGCTATAATCCGTGGGCTGCAGATTGTGTGAACTTGTGCAAATCCGAAGGTGTTCGACCAAGCGCGCGGTAGATACGAAATTAATTGCCGTTCGTCGTCTATAACGGTGTCCGGAGAGTGGGTCGGGTGGGTGCATTTTCGAATTTAGCATGCATGTAATTGGGTATTGAATGGCTCCGAAAGCTCCGCGAAGCCTCCCTCGGCCAGCTGAATAATTCAAACGCGAGGCCTAAATATAGCCAGTTCAGTCGATGGACGCATCCGAAGGGTCGCCACACAGTGGGCCGCCGTCTACAGTGGGAACAGTGCGAGTGTCGTATCGGCAATTGAGTTCAGCGAGTGGCCGCGTTCGTTTCCGATGCGGTTAATTATTCAGGAAACCATCAAGCGCAGGCCATCTCCGTACATCACCGAACGCAGGACGCCGTCGTCCTCGGTGTCAGGCGGCAGTCAGTCAGTCAGTCCACAGGCCACAGTCGGCGAAGAAGTCGCTCGCTCTCCAGCGCTCTCCCACCCTCTGACGGTGCCGAGCTGTGCTTTCGTCGCTCTCTTCGCGGCGACCACGACCGACCGTTGTTTACACTAGCAATTGAAAAGTTGAGACATTCATTCAGGCGCCGACGTTCGCCGCACTTGGCTGGAGTCAGCTCGACTACCTGAGCATCGGAGCATCTGGGCATCGGAGCATCGGAGCTTCTGAGCTGGCAAACATATCTAAACAGGATTATCCAATTAGCCAACATCTCCATGGGCCATTCGTACAGGTAAGCGTGCGTCCAAAGCTATTTAACGTTCTCGTTTAAGCCTAATTTAAGCCAAATTTAATCCCACACCCACATCCTAGCTCCAACTCCTGGTGTAGAACGACGATCCTAGGAAAGATTTCCCATTACTTGATCGCATATGATTCTCATGAGATCTCCAAATGTCCAAAGACGTCCACTCGATCCCACTTCCACTTCAGCGAACGAGTCCTGGCTCTGTCGCCGCCCCCAAGACTCGCTATTGTGGCGTCGAGTGCGAATGGAAGCCGCCCATTGTCCTTGCTCCGAAGTGCACTTCAATTACACTCGGGGATTATTGTTCTGGGGTCTGAGGAGGCGACAACCTCTCGTGGCGAATGTCGATGGCCGCTCGCTCGGAGGTCGGGGGGCGGCCATCTTAACCCCTTTTCCGCAAGCACTCCGCGCCCCTGCCCGCACCAGCTTCTGTCGCCCTGCCATTCTAACCGAGAAAGAGATATAGAGAGCGAGAGGGAGCGAATGGGCGGAGCGATATGATGAATGTGCTGATATATAAACACAAGGAACTCGGCCGAATGCTTTCATTGGAAGACCCCCATTTCAACAGTCGACAGTCGTTTCCGAGTTCGTGGAGGCTTCGGACAAGGAACAATGACTGCGATTAGTTTGATAATTGCTGCCGGGCACCAGCGACCAATTGCCAGGCTCTGGCCCAAATACAGAAAGCCTGCATTTACTGGCCACGGAGAAAATGGTTGCAGGTTTGCTACGTTGTCAAACCGATATCAGATACTCCTTAGTCCATGGTGTTCTCGAAAGTTCGGCCAGTGACGATAAGTCGGACTAGGGCTTTTACGACCTCCCTTGAAACCGGAGCAACTTATCGCGAGCAAACTGAAACTTTCGCCAATTATGGGCCGCCCACAACTAGGAATCGGCACATTAGTCTTGGACCTAACTATCCGACCAAGATCGAGTCGTCGAGTTCCTTCGCGCTTGTCTCGTCTCCTAATCAACCCCTAAATGTTATCGCATTTATTGCGTTGCCGTTCGACGAAACGACCGAAACCACTCCACGGCCGCAGAGCCCGGACTCGGGCACAGTTGGCTCCAACTATTGGAGCTCGCTTCAGCAACGGCCGTGGCCGTGCCTGGTTCCAGCTGAGCACCCTCTGCAGAGACAGTTTTCGGCCGAGAGACGCAATAAAATTACCCACACTCACCCCGAGCCCGACTTCGGCTCCGAATCTCCTCGGCAGTTGTATGGGAGTGAGAGTGTGTGTGTGCGGGCCTCATTGTCTGATTTGATTTTGCGGTAATGCGCTAAACACCCTGGGAGCTGCTCTCCGGGGACCGGGAACGGGACAGGATGGCACGATGGCACGATGTCGGAAGGAATGGATCGATACCGATGGGAGCGAAAACACGATGGGAATCCGGAAATAGGACATGGAGCAGGTCGGAAGACCTTCGCTGCAAACACCTTATTTCGTCCTATCGACGACGTCTTTTCGCCGACTTGTTTTCGGAAATCAGCGGAAACTCCCATCGGCTGCTGCAGCACCGGCTGCCGCCATCGAATCGGTGCGCACATTTGAGAGAAAAAAAGTGAATCAATTTCCTCTGCACTTCCGTCCCGATGTCGTACGTGGTTGCGGGGCATCGGCCGCTGCAGAAGCGCCCAGAGCCCAGAGCCCGGTCGTTAATGAAGTCATGAGCATCCTCCTCCTTCTCCTGCTCCCGATTCTCCGTCTCCTTATCCCTGTGTCAGCCAATATTTAGCAGTGAATGTGTGTGAATTCGATCTGATTACAACAATGTCATCCTGATTGATGATTCTTCTCGTCCCTCTTCTCTCCACCCCCGCCCAATGGTCGGCGTGATGAGTTGATCCACTTGTTTCTTCTCCTCGTTCACTTCCTCCACCTCCGTGCAAATATTGCGGACGAAAATATTTGAATTATTATCGTAATCATCATCTGCTGTGCGCCAACAAGGAGGAGTTCCATTATTGCTAAATCAGAAGTCCCATTATCCTGACGAGATTCTGTCGAGCCGCGCCTGGGAGAAAAACAATTACGCCGAATTGCTGAATTCTTTCTGGAAGTTCTCCGAATAGTTCAACAAAGGCGCAGGCCGATGGCGAGGGAGCTGAGAGCAAACTTTTCTCTCCACTTACACATTATTAATTTGCCGGAGTTCTTTTTCAGCGATTGCACAACTGGACCCAAAGGAAGAAATCAGGCCATTTGCATTTGGTTTGGTTTGGTTTGGCTCGTTCTGGGATTCATTGCACGTAGCTTGCGAGCACTTGCGTTTGGCCGAAATCGACTCCGGGAATTTATTACCTTCCGCATGTGGAGCCTGATTATTCAGTTCACTTGCATCTGGACTCGACTCCGCCTGCACCCGGACGGAGCGAAGCGAAAGTGATTACCATTTGCTGCATTAGTAATGGAGCCCCCAAGGATAATTACTATGCTCGAAGTTCGTCTGCTTGACTCCACTTCACCCCACTCTGCCCACTCCACCACCCTCGACCGGGGCTTCCCCGAGGCCTCCCTATCACTCTCGCTTTCGCTCGATGGCCCTCGATGTAGGGCTGGCCTACCACAACACGATTCCACACTCTGTTTCTTGTTGCTGCTCTCGGTTTCTCGGTCCATCGGGCAGATGGTGACGATAGAGTGAGGGGGTCGACGATGGTCATGAGTGTGTGTGCGTGCGTGCGTGGGAATAACATTATCTTCACCTTTCGACCAACGTGTCATGTTGCCATTAATTCGGCTCGTCCGACAATCAATCACACTTACTTGCGATTTGTTCCGGCGACATCCTTTCCCGGGAGCCCTCCCGATATCCCCGACTCGTCACGTCATCGAATAGGTGTTCGGAGAACGTGTCAGAAACCAGTGGTGGGTCGGTTGGTCAGTTGGTCGGTTAATTACAAATACATATGCTGCCTTTGGGCACCACCTCGAGCGGCTTCAGCGAACGCGTCCAAACCGAATTCCGGCCGACGATGTTTCACAGCGAAATGTGGCGAAACGAAACGAGGACCTTGAATATTTTTGGAATCGTGTATTGGACCGTGAACTGACTTCGCACGGGCGAAGCCACTGAATGCCTCACCTGCACCCCCTCTCTCTCTGTCGCTCTCTCTCTCTCTCTCTCTCTGTCTCTCTGTATCTCCCTTTTCGCGGTGCATGTGGAAGCGCCATGGACAGAGCGATTTTATTGTATAAAAACACACAACGGAAGGGGTCAGGGGGAGGTGAGGAGGGGGAGGAGGAGGAGTAAAGAGCGGTGTTTATAGACCTTCCACATGGCCGGAGCTGATTCGCTTGCATTTCGCGAAAGTGGATCCACGGGCTGTTCGAGCGGTTGACACAATTAGAAATCAATACCAGGCCACTCGCAGAGGGCAGCCAAGGACAGAGCTCGAGTTTAAATTACGACCTACATTTAAGGGTTTGCAAACCCTGAGGTGGTTCCGACTAACGTCCCAGGGCAGAGTTGCGAAATCGCTCTTGAATCGCGCCTCGGGACATGTTAATCATGCACCCCTTCCCCCCACGCCACGGCGTCGGCCTTACAAGGATTTCATTTTTAAGGGACGGGCCTCGCTCGGCACCCAACATGCGTGTAAAACGTCCGTCATCCGAGGTGGGGTTCGGAAGCACTTCCGCTAACTTTCAGACTATTTCAGGCTAACAAGGCATCCTTGGGCCGAAACTGCCAGGGGTGTGTATACGTGTGTGTGCCTATGTGTGTGTCTATCCTTCCGTGTCAGATACACATTCGCACTCCTTCTAATCACGGCCATAAAGACGATGGGCCCACGCCCTCGCCCACGCCCACTCAGCCCTCGCCTTCCCCAGGGCGGAAACGGGGTGGACGAGGAGCCTTAAAGTTTCCATTAGGCCAACATTCGTCCTTTAGGGCACCCACATCGCGCTCCGTGGTGGGTGGAACACCTGAAAGCAGGCAAAATAACAACCTACAATGAAGTCATCCAGATGCAACCGACTCCGGCCGAGGTGACTGCCCGAGTCAAGCCGGCCTCCGACCCACCGGGCCTCCAGGACGACCCTCGTCGATGGGCGATAACGGGGGCTCGAACGAGGCCAACGCTGTCGGCACGAGGGAGCTCCGCGGACGAGCTCCATTAATCATTGATTAAATATTCCACAAAGCGGTTCCTTTGACGTGGTCGACGGCATATAAACCTTGCAATTAGAAAAATCTCCGGCAGACAATTTGTGCACGGGCCGGGCGCCGGGTGGATGGAGTAGTTTTCGTCCTTTGTGTGCATGACGTACACACCACTATCTGCGCGCGTGTGTGTGTGTGTGTGTGGCGTGCAGTAATGAGCAATTAATTCACGAGCGGATGTCGCCGCATGCGAGGCTTAGTGGGCCGCAAAAAGCCGAGGGTCGTCCTCGCGCGATAATCGCCGACGACACACGACGACCGCAAGGCGGGGCCCACATGCGAGCCGAGGATGCCCGGTCTGTCTTTGACTTCGGGGGCGGGCGGGGCCAGGGCGAGTGAGTAAACGTCTGCTATCTGCCAGATAATCACCATGTCGTTCTGGTTGTCCTTTCGCCGCGGTCTCGCCTCGCTGCCGGTGCTTGATTGACTCAGGCCTTTATAAATGATCGGTTTTCCTTTGTCACCGCTGGCCATCACCATCTTCGTCTCGTCCGCCCTCCGCCCCGGGGATTCGCTTCATTAATCCCTCGGAAGTGTGTGAACTTTATTGGCTATTAAAGTGTTTTAATTACAGCCACATCGCACATATTCGAGATGTTCGACTTGGCTCGGTTCATGGCATTCAGTCGTAGCCGAGTTCTGGGAAGCGAGCTCGAGCTTTTTCAAAGCGAACGCTTTATTTTACATCAATGGCGAGCATCCCATGGCAACGTCCCGTGGGCCCGAACCCCCTGCTGTCCTTCGTTCTTTATTTGCCCAAATCATTATTTGCTCCTATGGATATAGCACGACGTATGTATATGTGTGTGTTTGGCAGGAGGCGGAGAATGACGAGGAGGAGGATGGGTTGGTCATGGACACCGTGCAAATATTGACTCCAGACGATGATGAGCGCCGGGTCTGGTGTTTTTTATTGGAATCACACGCCCTCGCTTCTTGCCATCAGCCCAGCCCTGTGCCTTCGGGCCACCTCATTGACCTCGCTGAGATCGGCCGCCTCATGGAAATCAGGTGATGGCAGCGAGGAGCATGTTGATATCACTGCTGACAATCGTCATTCACCGCCATCCGGCCCCTGCCTCAGAGCTCAAGAGCACCTGGAGAGACTCGCAACGGGGCCGCCAACGGAGGAAGCCAACAAAGCACCGCCCGTTCGATCCCGATCCGCCTGCCGAATTCAAACTGTTTCGAACATCTACGTGGCAACAGTATTGATTTATTGACCTGCTGATTGAGCTCAATGTGGTAGACATGCGAACATGCGGTTCCAGTGGCGAACTGGAACAAATGGATTGAAGTCAAGGTGCATTGACTTCGCCGACGACATCCGACATCCGACCCGCGGGCAGTTCCCAGTGTCCGTCTCGCTCGTCGGCACGAATGACACCGAATGATTGACGTCCACGAGAATCGTGAGGCGACCTTGATTGACCCCTTCACCTACCCTACACAAGCGTTTTCACCAGCCCAGTGTTGGAGCCACCTCCGTCCCCAGGGACGCGTGTCAAGTCAGTGGTTTCGCGTTGGCCTCACACTCACTCACACCCCCGCATTTACAGATTGAAATACTGACATGATCGTCAACATCGTGGCTCCTGCTGTGCCCACTCGACACGCCCTCCAACTGCAACTCCTGAGTTTTGCCTCTGAGGTCGCTCCTGAGGTGGCTCCTGAGTTTTCTCTTGAGTTTGAATGAGCTGGGTTCCCGTGATTGACCTCCTCATGGAAAACTGCGCCGTCACCGATAGGGCGGGAGCAATGCGCAGGGGTTGGGGCGAGCCCGAGTAGTCCTGGCGGCGGTGATTGAGCAGCGGGCCGTGTGCAGTTGTACAAGCGAATATCACTTGGGAAATCGCGGCTTCGACCCCTCGCCCACCCCACCAGGCACCACCACCACCAGTCGGCACCACCAGTCGGCACCACCAGGCGTCCACATGCGAATCACGTTGCGCCAAATACCAGGATGCAGCGCCGAGGCAGAGGAGGGGGAGCCGCCTTTTGCGAAAGAGTGCGAAAACATGGCGGAAGGAATTTTCCGCCTCGGCTCCCGTCAAAGGAGGCACCAGAGCAGTCATTAAATGCCAATTCGGGCCTCGGGTCCGATAAACTGTAGCGGGGGTTGTTGGCGGACTGACCTCGGGGGGCAGGCATTTGGGCAGGGGCAGGGACCGGGGCAGGGAAGGCACGGGACGGGACGCCTTGTGCACATATGCTGATAAGGAACGTTCCGAAGTATGATGTTGCCGTTATTTATAATCACTGTCTCGTACGCATACGCTCGCCATTGTCTGAAGTAGATGGGTTCAGTTCGGCCGTTCGGTCGCTGGGTTGGCGCTGTGGAGCTGCGGAACTGGGGCGAAAGCGCCTTTGGCCGCCGGCGCCTTCCGCTCATCATCGTCCCAGCGCAGCCCCATTTTAAATTCCGCCATCTCCGCTCTCCACTCGCCAGCTCCGCTGGGTTCAGAGCTGCACGGAATTCATTTGTGTGCCTGGAGGATGGCTGTGGCAAGTGAAAAATTAAATTTATGGCCTTTGAAGTAGAAATCCCAGGGTCCCTGTTCCCAGCCACGGCTCGCACTGCCGGCCCAGAACTGGCCAGGCCCGGCGATGGCCGCAGAAATCAGGTCGTTTTCATAAAGTCCCTCTGTGACTGGGCGTGTGTGAGTGTGAGTGAGTCTAAAACGTGTCATTTGCATAACTTAATTGAGTGCGATTAGGCCGAGTTCAGTTTTGATTGGCCCCGTCCGAACCGTTGTCATGTTCTTGTCAACCACGACAAAAAGCCCCGGGCGAACACAAACTCCCATTTTTTCGTACGTCCCGTAATCGACGGAAATCTCATTTCATTTCATCCATTCCATTCCCACTCGGAGGAAACTCGCGCCATTAGCACTGGGAAAGTGAACGGCAATGAAGTCGCATCTCCCGAACCTGGTCGGAGTGGAATGTTAAAGTGAGATGTTAAACACGGCCCAGCGACGGCCGGGGCGAACTTACAACGAAATTAATTATGTCTGGAAGCCCACGCAACCGGCGCGGCATCATTTCCATGAGTAAATTCAATAAACTCAATTCCACGATAGTATTCCTCGGCGAGGAGCTCGGTGCACAAACATTCGGAGCTTGGGCCTGAGGACGAACCGTCTGGCATTTGGCATTTCCTCGAGCCCCTCGCCCCCTCGAGACCCCTCGTGCACTCCTCCCCGGACTTGTCCTTTCCTGCTCCGTCGCCCGGGCCGCCTGGTGCTGTTGTTGGATCTGCGTGGAACGTGTTGGTCTCCCCATGTTGTTGCTGTCATGACGACACGTGCCTAACTTTTGACTTTTCCGCCTGTCATTTCTTGGAATTTTGTCATTTCGTGGTATGCATGTGCTCTTTGTTTTTACTCGGACGGCAATTCCGAAAATGAATTGCGAAATTTCCCCCGAATTACGGACTCCCCGAGCTGTCCAGCGTGTTTCGGCCCACGTCTGGACGACCGGGCTTTCCATCCTTTCCATTGTTCAACAATTATTGGCACGGCCGGCGCCACGGCATTGCGAATGCATCGTGGCGACCGCACCAACAAAAGCCATCTCTGAATCCCACAGAAGACTCCCTCTTCCAGGTGATACCCCGAAGGTCATAAATAAAAAAGATCTCACAGGATTTCGGATTCGGACACGAGTGAACTCTACCGAGGATGCATTTTTAATGAGTCTTTTTCTCTTGTTCCATTCCAGGTTGATCCCCAGACAGTCGTTCCAGTGAAATGAGAGTCGATTTCAGGAGCCATTCCGAGTCTCACTATTGGATAGTAAGTATCAGCCGGCTATCGTTGGTAATTATGAGGCAAAAACAAGAAAAACAAAAAAAAAATCAGTAAATAGGCGTAAAGTAACCTTCGAAAGTCCTCGAGCTGAAAAACAATGACTCGACAGTTTGCCACTCGTTTAAACCTCGTCCTCCTCACTAATCCACCAAGATGGTAATTTGATGCCAAGGTGGAAATTATCGGAAATTAATTGAGCTGAATTTGGCGAAGAAAGGCCCTGGAAAACCTTCAAGGCTCAACTTAATATCAACACCAATGCAGTGGGGATGGTACAAAATCTACTTCTATACCCGAATATAGGCTGTACCTAGCCGAAAGTTTGCCAACGCTTGTCTACCCTCATCACGGCATGGTTTCTAGCCTAATCCAGAAAGCTCCAAGTGTTGTCTTTCAAACGATTCCGATAACCGTTTTCACCAGTTGACAGGAAGCAACCTGTGCGACCACGGGACCAGGTTCTCGTGCGAGCCGTGCGAAATACATTGATTTATGGCCAAACTTTGCGAATTGCACGAATGCCATATTTGAGTCGGCTATTAGGCCTTAAATATTCAACAAGTCCACGGTTCGCTGGCGACTTGCCAAACAACCAAACATCGTTTGGCTACCGAAGAAGGCACTGCATTGTTTTCGATTGCTTTTTGGCACACAAACGACAAAAGTCGGTAGAACAGAGCCTTCTTCTCCCCCTCCTACCATCCCTCGATGCCCCAAAGTCGTCCGAAATAAATCGGATTAATTTAAATGAGTCAACCATCAAACCGATCAAAACGTTATGGAAGCCGGAAGGAAATTGTTTGTCTTTCTGTCAACTTCCGACGGATGGACAAATCCTCTTGATCGGGATCTTTGATTTTTATTCAAATTCGTTACAATAAGTTAAACAAGAATGTCTTTTAATCTATCCTTCCAGACCGTTTTGTGGTGTGCCTTTGGAGCGGTCATATTGGGAGCTATCGCTGTCTTTTCGTACTGGATTCGACGATGCAGGTATGAGTCAAGTTAACCTAGGCCAACCTAGGCTACCGTCGCGCCAGGAAATCAAGGTCTCCCCGACCACTAAATGTACTTGTTGTTTTTCGTTGTTCTTTTCGACTTAACTTTGTTGCCGGTATTTGTATAATCCGCTGACCACGTGACATGCGCGGACAGAGAACGACAGATGGTGACGGCCAAGTTTAAGTTCTTTGTGAGCTGGGCGCCGACAACTCACGGCAACCACTCACGTTACCCTTGGTTGGCCCTCCTTTGATTAGGACCAGATAGGTCGTAAACGCAGTCGGGCGGACAGGCGGCAGGTTCAATCCATTCGATATGCGGTGAATACGTCCGTATGTCGCGCGAATCGATGGCACGGCCCCTATTCCTTGGGGTGGGCATGTCGGTTAAGCAATGTCAAAGGTCACGTAGAGCCTTCGACCCACCTGTCACGGCATCCGGGCGGACACGAAGGCAAAAACAGAGACAGACTGTGGTGGAGCGGAGAGGAAGGGCGAGAGAGAAAACACTGAAAAATGCAAATATTAACGACAGAAAACAAAATGGAATAATAAATGCGGAAAATAAACAAGTGTTCGGCGGTGCACGTGGTTCGGGCCGAGTTTCATTAATTTTTTACATTTTGTATCCACTTTGCTGGAATCATTAATGGGCGGAGAACATAGTTGGAACGGCCCGAAGTCACAATGGGCAGAAACATGTCCGTGGGCTCGTAATCAAATCGAATAAGTGCTGGATGACTCAGGTCTCTGAGCCCCTGGGGTTCAACTGCCAGAATAGCAAACTAAGCTTTGAACTCTGATCCTTTTGGTTGATGTGAATTCAACAACAAAATTAGTATTTTTCACCGCACTCGCAATAGTTTGTCCCACTGTTGGACACGACGAACCGCTGCTCGAGCATGTCATAAAAATTAAAAATCAATTTTTATAATCCATTTAGGAGCCCGCCTACGGAAACGAGCTGCCGTCGTTCCGTTCCGTGTTTTCCATGCTAGTCGAGAGTTTTCCGTAGCTTCCGTCATTAGTGGACGGCGGTGTTCGCGTGAAACAAAACGTTTCCTTCTCCCGCGGACGATTTTCGTAGTTCTCTGTGGAGTGTCAAGAGCTCAATAATTCAGCTCGTGCAACACACACATATAAGATAATAAATATAAAAATAAGAAACATTTGAAATTATACAATTGGAACTGATTTAAGTGTCCAATCGAGGAAGAGGATTTTGGGACGGAACGGAAAAAGTGATGAGACTGCGTTTCATCCGAGCCTCGTTCAAGCAGCGACCCTAGGTAGGCCCACGAGGACCCTCCACACACACATGTGAATGTGTGTTGTATGTATGTAGAGAGTGTGTATTTTCTTTTGACACAGCACAGCACTTGCATTGGTATAGCGGAAGTCGGGGATGTTCGTGAACAAGGGACCAAACGGTGATTCATGTCCAGTGATATTCCTTATTTAGCAGGACGAGGTGGGGATCCTTTGAGGCTATAAATGTTGGATTTGAAAGAACGAACCGAAAGAACAGCATTATGAGATTCACTTCGCAAATGTTTTGTCGGAATGATTGACAGCGATTGTGCATCGCAGAAATAACAACAGTGCCGCTCGATTATTTTTGATTAGTGATTGATGATCGTACAGATTGGGGGAATGAAAAATCAACAAAGCCGTCCAAACTCGTTGTGTGGGCTGCGGGTTTTGAGGCGAGAATTTGGATCAGAGCACAAATTAATTGCGATTAATAAAAATTCAAAAATAATTTTTCGTATCCATATTCATGCCCGAAGGATGGATATCAATCAATTTTGAAAATCAATCAGTCAGCCTGAAAAATGGAAAAAATTCAAAAGAAAAAATAATACAAAAATATTTTCGACGAGAATTTTGTTCTCTTCATATCGAAATCTTCTCCTTAAGATGAACTTTTCCTTTCGTCCTGTCGAGAAATTTCGCGCCTTTCAGAGGATCTTTTTTTCTTTCTATTCTCTATTATTTCCGAGTGTGTTCGTTCGATTTAAGACGATTTCATATCAATCTAGGTTCGGTGCATTGGACTTTTGCAAAGATCTACTGTTCAGTAAATCGGTAGGTAGCTCGGCCTCTGAGCCACGCCCTGACCCCGGCCCTCGCCCTTGCCACGCCCTCGTTTTTCAGCTCCGAACTGAGCCGATCGATTTCCCACTCGGTTTGGGTTCAGATCGGCTCACGAGCATTTTTATTTCTGTATTGGTTATCTACACACATTGGCTGCATTTTATTACTTCAACGCATGTTTAGTCAAATTCAAGCTTCTGTGATCTGGAAATTGCAATTTCATGATTTTGTAAATTGGACCTTTTTCTTTCTTTTTTTCTTCGTTTCTTCGTTTTTGTTATTGAGCCACAGCGACTGCAACAGTAAATTGTTTTTGCGAAATGTTATTTGGTAAAATGTTTGAGTTGTTCGAGCAAGCAAGAAGCAAGCAAACAAGCCTTTTGGAGCGAAATGACCTATGCTTAGTTCTGAAACCCCAGACAAACACAGACACAGACACTCATACACACACGCACACACAGAAAATGCCGAACCCTGAGCTGTTGCCGAGGTCAAGAGACCGTTTTCGGTGCCAGGGGCTCGTCCGGCTTGGTCCGATCGGGCCAACGAGTCCAGTCACTTTCATCGACACGCCCACAGTGCACCGCCACACACACGAACACGTGCACACAGACACAAATACACACGCACTCTCTCACGGACACTGTGAACAGCTTTCTAGAGGCAGAACCTTTGCAAAGTTCCTCTGCAAGTGCGCCATTTTAATTTTTGTTGACAGTCAATCAATGCTTCTTTGTTGTCGTCATTCGTAGGTGTCCGTCATTTTAATGGAATGTTGTTTTCCTTTTCTTTTCTTCTTTCTTTCTTTCTTTTCTCTCTCCTTGCCACATGTTTTCGTATGTTTCGTCATGTTTTTCACTGCGTCTGCAACATGTTAACGTCTCACAATAACAACAACAATGACAACAAATCTACTACCACAACAACAAATCAATGCAACAACTACTGCAACTAATCAATTCAACATCATCAACTACTACTACTTTTACTACTACAACTACTACATCCACATCTACTACGACAAACATCATTGACCTGTCAAACACTCGACCTCGCCCGCCGCACACGCACACACTCGTTTGCAGGACATCACGGGAGGACCAACCCTGCACGCGGCCCGCTCCGAGGAGGTCATCATCAGTTGCCAACGACAGTTGCAGTACCAGAAGTCGGCGGCCCCCCTGCAGGCGCTGCCCCTGAAGCGGCAGAACCCGAAGCTCATCTCCCGATCGCAGTCGTCGAAGGTCATCCAGGAGCTGCACAGCCAACATGCCGTGCACCAACTGAAGCAGCAACAGTCACTGCCGCAGCCCCTGCACGCCCCCCACTCGTCCGGCACCGGCGGCCACCATCCGACGCACTCGTCGAAATCCGTCTCCATACTCGTCTACAAGACCCTGAACACGGTCTTCAAGAGCAGCCGCAAGATCATCGTGCGCGTCTGCGAGGTGGCCAGCGTGAAGAAGTCCTTCACCATGTTCAAGTTCAACAAGGCGGCCGCCCAGCACCGGGCCGAGTCCCGCGCCAACAACTGCACCGGCCACGACCAGTTCGTGCGGCCGCCCGTGTCCGACAAGTGAGTCGATCCCCCCTTCACCAAACAATCTCCCAATAACCCGAAGTTAGGACCCCAAATATAGAAGAAGGCATGGATCGAAAGCTTAGGTATAGCTTTATTATTTCCATCCGAGTAAAGGGAACGAGGCATTAGATTAGGTTCGTCCTCATAAAGTCAACTAAAAGCCTGTTCTAGAAAAAGTTCCAGAAACTAAACCAAAGTTAAAACCAATCAGGACAGTTCAGATAGATGGTGGTCCTAGGGGATTTTTTCCTTTTCCCTAAAGTCCGCATGTTTTATATCACTTACCAATACCATCCGTATCTATGTGTGTATTTTAAGAAAAGCCAAGCATATCATGAAGAAGCTACACAAGCAAAACGGGCTGAAGCGGTCGAACTCGGCCATCGAATTCGACGCGTCCGCGCTGTCGGCCGCCAACCGGAGGCAGATCTACAGCTGGTGAGTACCCAGCATGCAGTACCCATAGTACTGGACCCATCGTAAAGGACTCCTTTTACATGCCATACTGTCTTGTTCTACCACTGCACAGCAATCGGTCGGCCAGCTCGGAGCAGGACAACTCGGACCAATCGGAGCACTCGGAAAAGTCCCCGTTGGTCAGCGCGAGGTTAGACAATCTTGCTAGACTATTTTTTAGCAAATCGATGCCAGCGGAAACCGGAAGTAGAGATACCATAGAGTCAGTGCTTACAACCAGGTTGCTCTAACTTTTTATGTCTTTCAATGTTAACCATTAAATTATATCTTACCCATGTATATTTCTATTTATATATATATATATATATAATATATACATATTGTATTTATGTATTTCGCTCATTTGGCTTTACTCCCACGAATAGTTAGTTAGCTGAATGTGAATGTTGATTCAAACTTTAGACATTTGTTTGTTTTTACGCACAGTAATTTTTCAACCTTACAAACAGTATGTTATTGATTATTATTTAATGAACACAAAACTTGTTCGAATCTATTTGTGGCACGTTCTAAGTTTCCTAATTTCACTTACGCTTCGTCTTTTGTTATCCGTTCTTCTGGCTCATGCATAATCGTTTTCTTGGATCTCCACCTCAAAGAGAAACATCAGCAATCATATATAGAAATATATGAACATGATATCTTGGTTTAATGAACGTGTTAACATCTATCGAAGAAGCAAAAAAACCCAACCGAACCACCCGACTATGTTTTTGTAATATTGAAGTTCCCAGTTGTTATTTCATTAATTGTAATTTTTACCTATACATAAATAGAAGACACACAATCTTCAGAGCAGCGAATACAGAGAAACAAAATAGTATTGTATGTATTTGTAGAATCTTTGGCCATAGGTCGAGAATGCTAGAGATTCGGTGGATTTTCCCCAACGATATTTAGACCGATGGTGACTGTTCAGATCGTGGAAATTCCCGAATTCTCTCTGGCGGATGCAAAGAGACCCGATCTATGTATAAACCATGTGCATGGCTCGCATGGAGCGGGTCCGCCGCCGTCTTGGGGCGCGCGCTCGAGGTCGCCGCTGGCCCGAGGATGAGCAATGCTTGGGACAGGCGCTGGCTCTGGCTGCCAATTTAATGGCGGTTGTAATTTTCTATTGCACTCCTCAAGGTTGCTCGGCGGGTGCCAACAACTCAAGCGTGCGGATGCAGGCCGCACGCATTTCCGCCCCAGCGACCCCGCCTTGCCTCGTCCAACGTCGACGCTGAGTCCAAGGACGCAGAGATGCTGCGACGCTCTGTCTCGCGTCACGCACACACGAACACGCACACGCTTACGTCCTCAGAATTGTTGACCAACTTTGGTCTCTGGTCTTCGGTCGCTTCACGCCTTCCGAATGGCTGCCCCAGGCACCCTCGCCAGAACGAGTGCCAGCTCTTGTGTCTCTGGGCAGGGGCGGAGGGGTCTTTTCAAAGGACAAATACTCTGAATCGCATTCTCAGAGTCCTCTCCGCGACCGTGCCGCAAGCACCGTGTCTGTGAAGAGTTCAAATCCAACGCACCAATCCAGGCATCTGCATATCTCCGATTTCCACACCCAGCACAAAGGAAAGCGACGCAGTTGACACCGCCCGAGTGGCTGCCACTCGTCGGTCGGAGCCTGTATCAATCAGAAGTAGTGGGAACCTGCAATTAGTGACCTCCCCTTAGTGGGGCCTCCCCTCGACTAGACTAGACCATTAGACGGAATTTTTACTGAGAGAAAACTATGTAATACACACGAAGCATTTGCCCTTTCCACTCGATATATTTTGATTAAATACTCGATATGTTTGGGACGGAAAAAAATCTTTGGAAATCACGAAAAAATGCAAAATTTCCCCATTTATTCGAATTTATTCACGGCCCTGGCGATTATGCCTAGGGACGAAGACTGACGTTGCTTTTCGAGTATGGCTCGTAAATATTCATGCAAATTGAATGTCCTCGTGCCGTTTGCGGAATAAATACTTACAAAGTAGCGTTGAATGTATCGCTTCCGACAGCGGATCGAGGGCTCTGGGGTTCGCGGCACTGGGTCGTATGAGCAATCGGTTCATGTAGATTTGCCCTGCCCCTGACCGTGCCATTCGCCATTCGCCGTTCGCCCCACTTGACTTGACTATACCGTGAATGACGACGTCTTCGCTTCACTTGCTTCCAGACCAAATCTCAAGTACCAGTATTCGGCGCTCGATAGTGGGAATGGCGTCGTGGAGCGCAGTCCCCGGGAGCGGGCGCACCGGGAGCGCGCCCTCAGCGCCACCCAGGAGTGGGTGAAGAACTCGAACGGGCGCTACGAGGTCATCATCCACCTGGACGAGATCGGGTCGCGCCACTCGAAGAACTGGTTCCTCGTCAATGACTCTTCCGTAAGTGTGCGATCGATGGACGAGCCTGTGGGCGGCATCCTTAAGGACTTCCCCAACTTCCAGGTGCGCACCGACCGCCTGATGACGCTCCTGCCGCTGCCGCCCGACTGTGTTGCCTTAGACGACTTGCCGCCGAACGAGAGCCCCCGGGGCGTCCTCATGGAGCTGCTCGGCTCCCTGCACCACCCGTACATCTACCCCGTGCTGGACCTGGGCTTCCTCAGCACCGGCTCGACCAACTACGCATGCCTTGTGACCCCCTTCAACTCGCGCGGCAGCCTCAAGGACCTCATATACAAAGTAGGTCCTCATTGCTTGTAATCCCTACATATGATACGACGAGAGCTAAGCGCCGTCTCCTCCTTCGCTCCGTCCCGCCCTCAGGCGCAGTGGAACGAGCCGTGGTCGCGGAAGTACACGCGGAAGCCAAGTGGCCTGCCCGCCAGCCAGATCCAGCGCCTGGGCCGCCAGATCCTGGAGGCCCTGCTCTTCCTGAAGGAGCGCGGCTTCCCGCTCCACGGCCACCTGCACAGCGGCAACGTGATCCTCCAGAACGGGGCCGCCAGGTACGTACCGAGTACAAATTGCATGTCCATGTACTGAGGACGCCGTTTACCCCGTGTGCCAGGCTCTCGGGGCTGGAGAACGGGCTGCTGGGGCTGAGCTCGCGCGTCAACGCCGTCATGTGGTCGCGCTCCACGACGGAGATTGAGAACGTGGACATCATCTGCTTCGGGCACCTGCTGTACGAGATGTGCACCGGACTCGAGATGACCACGCCGAAGCCGTCCATGCGCGCGCTCGAGATGGAGCTCGACAGCTATCCGCAGGTGGGGCCCGATCGATTTCCTCATCACCCATTGAATCCCTCATGCCCACAGTGGTTGACGCTTACTCTCGATTGCCGATTGCTTTCTTTGTCCTCAGATCCTAGACATCCTGGGCCTGATCTTCGACCCGCCGGCCGGCGTGTGTCCGTCGGTGGAGGAGCTCGTGCTGTGCGACCTGTTCCGCAGCATCGACCTGCGCGAGCTGAGGGGACCTTGCTTCAGCGTAAGTAGCATCCCTTCTCCCCCTTCGCCTCTGTTTGGTTCTCTTTGGCTCTGACCCAGAATCTCATCTCTTCCTGCCCCGTCGCCGACGTTGCAGACGATCAAGCCGAGCCTCAGCCGGTCCACCCTGAACCTGCTGCACGCGGTGAAGAAGCGCCAATGCGCCTCATTAGGCAACTCATTGAGCGAGACGAGCTCCCCGTGCACGCCGCCCTCGACGCCGCGGGACCGACGGTCGGGGTAAGTGTTGCCACTTGGGCCAACTTGCACGCGGCCTCGCCGGCGCGAAGCGAATGAAAACATCATTTTAGTAATTATCCTCGCCTCCTCCCAGATCCCCCCTTCCCCGTCCCTCTGTCCGTGTCTGCCACTAACACCAACAACGACACCGCCACTCACATTAACATTAACACTCACACTCACACCCGACACCATCGGCCCAACGACGCGACACACACTCGCGATGGTGTGAATGTGTGCGAGCGTGCACGCATAATTTGCGCTGCAATGAGAAGGACATGTGGTGTACGTAAATGTGTATGTGTGTCTGTAGTTCAGCCTAGAAGGAAGTTTTATTGTTGCATTTGTGGGTGTAATTAAAAATTGGGCACTCGCCAGAAGTGCGAGCAGGTGGCACCTCCTTCGTCTTCGTTCGTCTGCACCCCCAGCCCGCCGTCCTGTTTGTGTTCACGACTCTTCCAACCCCATCCCAAGAGTGTGTAGCACCCAGCCACCCCCGCCCCCGCCCACTTGAGCCGCACGTCGAGGGTCTTCGTCTGAAGACCGGCCAACAGCCGGGTTTCATTGGTTAGGACTTGAACACCTCGCTCTCGTTACACCTGCGCACTCCAACCACACACACACACACCCTGAAGACCCCGAGTTCCCTCCGATCGCTGCCCAAACCGCTAGAGATTTCCTTGTTTTATTTGAACCACTTTGAACCACAGAGAATCTAAGTATGAAAGGACTAATGAAAATACTCACACTACAGTGTTCTCCCTGCGCCCTATGAAGTTTTTCGATTGACATAAGAACCTAAATACATAAATGTACATGTACAAAATCCCAAAAATGTCTCAAACCCCAACTCAACTCAAATATACTTCACGACTAACCAGGCCTTTTACTGGATAGACTTGAAACAAACGCAAACAGAGTCGGTAAGTAGGAGCAAATTATACAAGTTATCACCAAGACACCGAACACCGACCACCGAACACACACACATCCACCGTTGAAAGAAGAACTCTCGCTCTCTCTTGTTCACTGTCATAGCTAAGTAGAGAGAGGGAGAGCGAGATTAGCGTAGTTATCGCATTCAGTACATATAGAAGTTACTTGCTTGGGGCGAAGGAGTAGAGCTTCAGGGTTGGCCCAAAGCCGTTCAGTTCCGTTCAGTTAAGTTGAGTTCAGTTGAAAAGATTTGCGGCACCGCATCTGCTCCACGAGTCGTAAGTGGCAATAGTTTGAACCCATTCGTGTGTTTTATTTGCTAATCCTCCCACCCACACTGCATCACCTCTGCGTAGACCGCGCCAGCCCGCAGCCTCTTCCATTCACTCACTAGTTTGCTAATGTTCTCACCACTCACCACTGTTCTTCTTTACTCTTTGGATTTTGATTTAACTGTATAAACGTACACACTCCGCCAAAACGAACAGCGAACAAGAAAAACGCGATCCGCTTCCGGAAACTGGGTTTTCAATGCTCACTTTTTCTGGTCCTTTCTTCGCCCACAGCACCAGCCGAACCATGGACTCGTTCGAGATCTCGAGTGACTCCGAGGAGGGCCTGCTCGACGAGATCGTCGTCGGCGGCGGCCACAACCACCACTACCCGCACTTCCCGAAGGTCCTGCGCATGGACTACCGGCAGCCACTCAGTCACCACCAGCAGCAGCAACACCCCGCAGCCCACCACCTTCAGCTCCACCATCTCAGGTCCATCTCGCAGAAGCCTCCATCTCAGTCCCAGTCCCAGTGTCAGAGGCCGTACGACCCCTTGGACTCGCCCATCCACCACTGCGACAACAGCGCCCACTCGGACGACAACAGCTTCGGCGGCCAAGAGAACCAGAATCCCAATCAGAACCAGATCCATCACAACCAGCAGCCCCTGCGGCCCAGTACGAGCAGCAGCAGCAACCTGAGCGCCTCGCTGGACGGCCCCGTCGGCTCCTCGGGCACGAGCACGAGTGTGGGCAAAACAATGGCGGGTCAATTGGAGTCGGAGGCGGGCGGCGACAGGGCGCCAGGCCTGAAGGACTCGTCCAACGTGGCCCCGGCGACAGCGGAGACCCAGCAGCGCGGCTCGACCTCGAACCACGCCCACTCGAACGCCTCGGCCGGGGCTCTGTTCAACCACCAGCTCACCGCCGACATGTGCAACTACAAGAACTCGAAGAGCCGTCGTCTCGAGTACTCGCTGAAGTGCTTGAAGTACGGCCGCAGCAACCCCTCGCAGGACTCCGCCTTCGGGTCCCTCACAGACGGCGACTTGTCGACCGGGTCGTCGAGCTTTCGCCTGAGCAGCTTCCAGTCGATATCGTCTCCGATTGACGAGGGCGTCGAGGACATCATCATCGCCACCACGTCGGCGGGCAACGAGACGTGCCTCGAGCTGGCCACCATCCCGACACACATGGTCTCGCAGGACTCGGCGATATCCTCGCCCTGCCGAGAGTCGTCGCCGAGCAACTTCCTCACCATCGACGACGTCACGTCGGGCTCGATCTCGTCGGGTTCGTCGGGCTCCTCCAGCTCCGGCACCTCGGGCAGCAACGGCTCCAACGGCCATGTGCGGCCCCAGCAGTTCCCGGTCTCGCTGTCGCCGAAGATCCTCGTGACGGCCACCACGAACTCGAGCAGCTCCTCGCTGGCGTCCACGGCCAACAACGGCGCCACGTCCCAGCAACTGCAGCAACAGCAGCAGCAGCAGTTCGACCCGCCGAAGATCCTGGTGAACGACCAGAACTCCATCTACACCACCTCGCCTTCGAAGCGCTCCGGCACGATCGAGGTGTTCTCGCAGAAGTACCGCGTCAGCTCGTTCGAGGACATGTCGCCCAACAAGCGCTCCACGGCCACCGGCTCCGGATCCGCCTCGGCCTCCGCTTCCGGTTCCGGATCCGGGTCCGGGTCGGGCGGGAAGCACCTGAAGCATCACAGCAACCGGACGGCGTTCCGGTCGCTCGAGGAGGAGCGGCGCATCGACAGCGCCTTCATGCCGATCCGGGACCGCACCAACTCGGAGCACCTCGTGAACATGCAGAGCGAGAAGTACAAGAAGCTCACGCACGCCTCCTTCCGCATCAGCAAGACGTCCAGCCAGGTCAGTGTCTGCGCAGAGACCTCGCAGGATCGCTTCGGAAGCACCCGGGAAGCGGGATCCACTTCCGCCATCTCCGGCGGCGGCAGCGACGGTGGCGACGTGGACGCCGACCCCGACGAGCTGTCGCGGCCGGCCACCGCCTCGGGCTCGATCAGCAGCCGGCAGACGATGTGGCGCGACAGCAAGTTCTACCGCAAGAACCGGATCGCGAAGTCGAACGACTCGCTGCTGGAGAGCTCGCCCAATCACTCGACCCGGCTCTCGCCGTCCTCACTGCGCGACAATCACTACGACAGCTGCTCCTCGTACGGCAGCGCCATCAGCGGCAGTCGACAATCGCTGAACCGGGGCTGCTCCATCAACGAGATATCCGGCTCGAACCAGGCGCTCGGCATGAGTCTGGGCGTCGCCATCAATGTGTGTGGCATTTCCGGGTCCGGTTTTGGGTTCGGTTCCGCGTCCGGCTCCGGCTCGGGGTCCACCGGCAACAACCGCCGCTACTGCAGCTCGAAGAGCGAGGATCTGGGCGAGCCGAACGATTACTTGCGCGTGATGGACGCTCGCAAGTCGTACTCGGAGCGGCACCTGCTCAGCTTGACGACCCTTAAGCAGACGGCCATCACGACCACCATGGGCAGCAACGAGAACCTCTGGCTCTCCGGGGACGAGGCGAGCTCCAACGAGGAAAACAGCCCTCACCGACAGCAGTGGGGCAACGAGAACATGCCGAGCCACCACCATCAGGGCAGGCACAAGAACCAACAACATCAGCAGCAGCAGCAGCAGCAGCAGCAGCAGCAACAGCAACAGCAACAGCAGCACCAGCACCAACTCCAATACCACAGCCACAGCCATGTCGCCCAGCCGGCCAAGCCACACTCCCAGCCGCACTACGGCCGACCGCATCCCAACCACTTGAGTCTGAGCACGTGCTCCATCAACCGCATCGCGACCACCAAGATCCGGACCACCTCGCTGGCCACGCTCTCCAGCCACCAGAGCTTGGCCAACACCAATACCAGCAACACCAACACCAACACCAACACAAACTTCAACGGCAGTGCCAAGTCGGACAACAAGACGGAGGGTTCCAGCAAGGCCAGCAGCGACGGCGACTGCGATGTTGACGGCCCCGGCACCGCGACTGAGGAGAACAGCTCCACGGACGAGTCGCCCTCGCATCTGATCATGAGCGGCGCCGAGCTCTCGCGTATTTTCGCCGCGGACGAGGCCCAGGGGAGCAGCTGCAGCGAGGAGAAGACCCCGCTGCTGGACAGCGTGGAGATGTCGCCCATCAGTCCGACCGAGCCCGATCACGGGCACGATCGCGGTCGCGGCGAGCAGATGTGATACACACAGTTTAATCAATTTAATTAGGTTGTAGTCGACGCCAGGACGAACCCATGGGCAGCTGTCCAGTGGGACAGTGGGTGGGAGCCGCCAATGTTGGAGCTGGAGCTGAGGGCAGTAAAGGGCAAGCTGGGAACGGAGCAGATCCGGTCGGATCCGGATCCGAATTATGGTGGGACTTCGCCAGTGTTTGAATTTTATTGTAAAGTTAGGAAATCGATCAATAGCGTTGCATTCAATTGAAAGGTCCATTTAAATTCAATTGTAGGCTTTAAGGTACCAAAGAACTATACCAAACTATACCAAATAACTCCTAATATAGCGACTCTAGTCAATCCGTAGTTGAAGGAATCGTGCACTAAAGAACTCACACCTCCATCCTTATGATAAATTTTAGGTCTACAAGTTAAGAGTTTTTAAATTCACGACCATTTTGGGAATCTCGACGGAAATCGTATACTGAGACTCAAGCTTAGAAATCCAACCAACACGTTAATAAATGATAGCTTCTTGAAATGTTAAATGATTAACGCAAGTACTCAATGCAATAATTAAAATACACTGCAAAAATAAACTTAGGGAATGTCAAGTGTTAGATCAAATAAGAAAGACCTTCCACTTCTGTACATACAAAAACAGAAACAGAAACCTTGTGTTTCCTGCGTCGTTCGTTCGCTTTCATTTATTCGCATTTGCCGCTCTTTGCTTAGCGTTATTCTTTCCGTTTCGGGATCGCGCTCCAGTAGAAAGGACGAGAGATTATCTCGGCTCTGGGTTGTGGAAGTGAAGCCGCAGTGGACGACGCGAGGCGGTCGGGGGTGCATCGAACACTACGAAAGCAATACGAGCTGTTTGTGAAAATGGCAAAGTGCTCTCTGTTAATACCATATTTAGGTTTAGTTTATTCATATGTCTTACTTTTAGCTATCATTCATGTACAAAGATCTGTTGAGCGGAAAGATTTCTATGTGCGCTACTTACTGAGATTATTATAACAGAATCGGTGATATTATTAAGTGAAACTTGTTTTGATTCCAATCAATAAAATATTCAAATATACACTTTAAAGTACGATCAAATCAGTTGGCGTGTTCTTCTTTGAATTATTGAAATTGGCGAATACTAAAAAATTTAGTTTTCTTTCGAATCCTTAAGTAGTCGGACATTAACAGTAATTTAATCATCAAACCTATTGCTGCATTTATCCGTTATTGTGGTTGCTGTTCAAGAAAACTGGCGAACCACACATCATTAGCCAGTCAGTTGGTTTTAGTTTATGCTAGACTTACCAAATACACACACCACACCAACCTTCGAGTTGGCAATGCTCCTAGATGACATCCGCGGCAAATACCAATACCAAAACAAAACAATGATGAGAACTAGTCGAAAGGAAAATATGTGACGAGCGTTGTGATAGCACCGTAGCCGGCTATATAAATGTTGACAGTTGTACGGAATGGACGTTTTACAGGCGATTCAGAAATTTAAAAACTTTTGAAAATAGAAAATTGTAACCGCGTAAGACACATTATCCTTATTCATCTATATACATTTTACCTATCAGAAAAATAGAGCTTTTCTCGAATGAGAAAAACTTTAGTTGGCCAAACCGCCAAATAATATATGTTTTGTTATTTATTTTTATATTTATGAGTTGCCCTGTTACATAACTCCTTCGTACAGCCAACATTGATGGTAACTTAACACAGGTTTGCTCATGACAGTTTGCGATTTTGGTGTCGGGTTTGAAATTGTGTATGAAGTTTAGCTAACAATAAATAATGGAGAAACCCACAAATGAAGGTAAGAGTTCTTTTTGAGTTCGGTAATGTAAATTATTAATTGATCTTCAAATAGATTCCAGTAGCGTCAGCTTGCTGGTTATAGTGCTGGACACGAATCCCTCTCAACGTATTCTGCGCCAGAATCCGCAGCACTTGACACAGTGTCTGGACGCTATCATTGCTTTTGGTAATGCCCACCTTATGCAAAAATCACAAAATAAGCTTGCAGTGCTTTCCTGCCATCACCATGCAACGTAAGATTTATTTCTTATAATCTTAGATTGCTTTCCTACACATTTACTGTTTATTAAGGGATTTTCTTTATCCAATGCCTGTGAAACAAATGGATGTCCGACAGGTGGATGGTCAGTATGAGGCATTCAGTCTTGTGGAGAAAACAGTCAAGCAACGTCTCGGTCACATCATTGGGATGGCACCTAAAATAACTACACCTTGCGAAAGTCTTCTGGCTGGTAGCATGTCTATGGCCTTATGCTACATCTCAAGGGTAAAAAATAGTTTAGAAATGTTTTTTCCCAGAATAATTTCTTAATTACCATGCAGATACAACGCAATGCTAATGCGGGTGTTAAAATGGTTACTCGAATATTGGTAGTTACTGGGAGTAATGAATGTGCTTCGCAGTACATGACATATATGAATGTCTTCTTTTCTGCCCAGAAATTGGGTATTGTTATTGATGTTTGTGCATTGGACAAGTCTCTAAGTTTACTTCAGCAAGGTTGTGACATAACCGGTGGCCAATATTTGCGCCTTACACAACTGGAAGGCTTACTGCAGTATTTATTGTGGGTATTTTTACCAGATCCGCAAACTCGGCATAAACTCGTATTGCCACCTGCTACGAAAGTGGATTACCGAGCAGCTTGTTTCTGCCACCGCGAGTTGATTGACATTGGATATGTGTGCTCTGTTTGTTTATCAAGTAATGACTACTTTTACAATATATTTCTCCATTGTATATAATTATTCTTTTTTTTTTTAGTATTTTGTAAATTTAGCCCGATTTGCACTACTTGCCAGTATGTATTTTTGAATGACATATAGAAAAATTTGTTAATTAATTTCTCTTTCAGTACTGTATTTAAAATACCTGGCCCACTTGCACCGAAACCTAAGAAGAAGAAAAAGGCCTGAATTCATGAACTTATTTTAATAAAACGATTGGTGGACTTAAAATAATATTAACATTAATTTGAATATATATTCTATGTGTCTCTTGTAATTTTGCTGAAGTACATGGGTCCAAAATTAGCCGGCAAGTAAGGGAGCACCATTTGCCCATATTTTAACGACTTTGAATTTTCAAAGCTATAAATATCTTGAAATAGTCTTGTCAACCAACTCAAGTCCTTAATGGTTGCGGTGATTCCGTATTCATTGAAAGCTTTCTGAAGGGACATATGGACGACACCATCGTTTTGTACTGGTGACAGTGAACACGTTGAATATACAAGACTTCCACCAGGTTTCAGAAGTCGCAAACAATTCGTTAATATTCCTGACTGTAGTTCTGGTATGCGAAGGCGTTCCTTTATGCGTCCTGGTTTGAAAATATTATTGTCATTTTCCATCAATGAATGACGATCTGTGGTACAAGGTACATCAACAAGTATTTTATCAAAGCTCTCGTACTCTTCAATATTGCGGGCATCTGCTCGGTTGAATATTAAACGTTTGCCCTCCCAATGCTTATTGTAGTCGAAGAGATATTCTTGCATTACTTTGCGTGTTCGATTGATCCGACTCTCCTGTATGTCATTGCAGATAAGCACATCAGGGTGAAGAGTTTGAAGCATTAGTAACGATTTACCACCTGGAGCAGCACATGCATCTAGAACGCGATCTCCGTGTTTTACATCCAGGAACAATGGGGGCAAAACCGACGCTCCATCCATAAGAAAGTGTGAAAGAACTCCTACAATTACTAATTATATTTGTATCTTCATTAGGTATATCATGTTAACAATACCTGTTAGACATTTTCTCGGAGATCTAAAATCAGATACATTGCCCATTTCGTATGTGTAAAGACACAGATTTTCAGGATATGAAAAGTCTCTTTCTAACTCAATATTGAGAGGAAAATCCACTTCAGTCTGGTAGTATTTATAATGATCAGATTCTGGGATCCAGTCTTCCATGCCTCTTAATCGTGTTGCGGGAACATACTGATACAGGGCTCCAGTGCCGAGCTCTGGAGATATCATACGGCTGTAGTCTATTTCATATTCGTCCTCAGAATCATCTATGTCGGGTTCATTATTTACTTTGCTTTTCGAGTTATCGATTTCCTCATCTCGATATTGTAGTTTTTGCGGTATTATAGATTCTTCAACGCCCTCAGGATAAATACTAATCTTTTCAAGTTCCTCTTTCTTCTTAATGATATCTTCGAGACGTTCTTCTAATGGAAAACTCGATATCTGTGTCTCAGGCTGATCATCTTTTACCAACCGTTCTTTTGCAAGTTCCGCTAAGGATTTTACATTTATCGCACCTGTTTAAACAATGAGTTTTAAATGAGAATTAAAAAATTGGATTCGCTAGGGAATTTATTTCAATCAACCGTCCATTTCCAGCCAACTGCAGGTCTTTTCTGTGTCTCCAAAGTTGTTGACCATCGCAATATATTTGTGTTCAGACAGAAGGGCGGCGCGAATATTTCTCCAACGAACCCCAAACACGGATCCATAGAAGTCATCAAAGCTTTCCAGTGCTCGGTCGGTTGAGGTCTTCTTACTCTGCTGCGTAGACTAGAAGGAACACAGTTTTGAAGTTACGACTTTTCAGGAAATTATTCATATAGCATTTATTTACCCATCGTTGCTTTCCGCCTTTGAATCTCCGTTGTAAATATAGAAAATTTTTAGCTTTTAACATATTAATCTATTTTAGTTTACAACAGTTTATCTACTAGTTTCTGTTTCCCACTGTTACGTTTGCGCTAGCCGGTGAAATAAATATTCCTTCCCGCAGTGTGGTTCTTTCTTATTTTATTATCAGTTTCCTAATATGACGCTTTCATGAGCCGACAAAAATATATTCCTTCTCGCAGGACCCACACTTGTACCTTGTTTAATTAATTTATAATATAAGTAATTTATTAATGATTTTTCTATGTCTATAAATTTGAGTTTTAACAAATTTTTCGAGTGTATTTTATGAAATGAAAGAACATAGCCTCTCTTTTATCCGTCAAATAAATCAGCTGTTGCAGACAATGCAAAAACAACAACAACAAATAGCATAACCACAGGGATGGTTCGAAAAAGTTAAGGTCAAATTGTTTTGATCGGTATTTGAATTATACCGATCCGTGCATTTTCGGAGAAACAATGAATAACTATAGAGATTACGCCGTGCGAATAACCGTTATGTTGTTTACTTATGCTTCTGACAGTTGTGTTACATACATCACTACTGCAGAAAAGTTAAGTCCGTGAAGTTTGTAACTAAAATTTCCAAAATCGAATTTGGTCCTCGATGAATATTAAAAGATATTAATTCAATGCGAAATCAAAACCTGACAATGTCTATCCAAAATCCAAAAGATTTTTTAGATATGGACCAATTCAACAATACATCTTTTTATATCTATCGGTGATCGAATTTCGTATAGAAATAAGTATATTTCTAAGTTCCCAAATTTTTCACGAGCCGCAGTATAATCAAACACATAATTGTATCTTATTCTTTATTATATGAATACATATTTTTGCACATATTTTGTCATATATATAGCTCTGAGTGACATTTGCATGTAGAAATTTAGCATGTTTGTAACAATAAATATCTCGAGTACAAAAGACTGTAAAATAAAATTTTATAGGTAAACAATATTTGTATAGAAAACTATCATTCATAGATTTAAATTGTTCAGCCACATAACGAATAGTAGGTGGTTTAGATTTCCAGAGGTAGAAACAAGACACAGACATGGTTAATAAATAAAATTAAATGCTCTAAATGCTATTTACATACATTTAATAATAGTACATAGATAATTGTTTGCTTTGTTTTGCCATAATAATTGCTCTCTATAGTAGCGTTTACTTCAGAGTACTAAAAAACACGGAGAGATTTCGATACTTAGTGGGCCCCATTCTTGGCGCCAGGCGAGCCCGCCTTCAGGGGCGTCGACTCGTCCTGCTCAGCCCGCTCCGTGTCGTTCTTGTTCTCGCTCTTGTTCCACGACTGCTCCTCGCCCGAGCCGAACACGTTGTAGACGATGAACTCGATGGCGAACAGCACGATGGTCACGAAGAAGATGATACGCCAGGCTCCGATGTTTTGCTGCAGAAGGAGAAGGACAAGGAGAGGGTATCATTGGACATGGGCCTGGACACGGGTCAAACTGCTGCACTTACGTTTTTGTTGGTGATGATGCCGACGAACAGCGGCACGATGATGCCCGGCAGCGTGGCCACGGTGTTGGTCAAGGCCACCAGGGTGCCGGCATAGTTGGGGGCGATGTCAATGTGGTTGGACAGGAAGCCGGAGAACATGCCGCCAATGCTGACAATGCCAATGGCCATGAGGATTACGGCGGCGGTGTGCTTGCAGCCGATGTAGCAGAGGCAGAGCAGGCAGATGCCTGGGATCAGGGAGGCGATGCTGGTGGCGGTCTTGCGGCAGGTTGTGGTCGTGATTTTCTCTGCAAGACGTTCATTTTATACCGACTGCGGGGGGTGGGCGCAGATCGAAGCACTTACGTTTCGCCTTGAGCGTGTCCAGGGTCTTGCCCAGGATAATACTGAAGATCAACATGGGGAAGTAGGGTAGGGCGCTGGCCACGGCGTTGCTGGAGACGTTGAAGTGAAGCACCTGCTTCATGTAGAAGGGGATCTCGATCAGGAACATGTACCAGCCCCAGTTGTTGCAGCAGTGGGCGATCAGGATGGCCCAGAAGGGCACCGAGGTGAGGACCTTGCGCCACGGCACCGGCGGGTGCTCCTCCTTGACGGGAGCGCCGGCCGCCTGCAGGGTGCCCAGCTGGGAGGTGATCATGAGGCGCTCCTCGGGGCTGATGAAGCGCTGCTTATTGGGGTTGTCCTGCACCAGCACGGTCCAGAGCAGCATCCACAGGCAGCTGAGGCCGCCCATCACATAGAACACTGACTCCCAGCCGAGCTTGGCCGAGAGGAAACCGGCCATCAGGATGGACATGGCGGTACCGAAGGAGGTGCCCACGTAGATGATCGTCGACATGACGGAGCGCTCGTTGGGCGGCGCCCAGGCGGCAATCATGCAGTGCATTGCCGGGAAGGTGGCGCCGCCGCCGGTGCCCTCGAGCACACGCATCGCGATCAGGCCGCCGTAGTGCAACTTGGTCAGGACGGGGGTCAGCAGGGTGCAGACGACGTTGATGCCCACCGAGAAGAGCATCACCCACTTGGCGGAGAAGTTCTCGGCGACACGGGCTCCGGGTATCTGGGACACGAGGTAGCCCCAGAAGTAGCAGCTGAGCAGGATGCCCTGCAGGGGCTCGCTCCAGACGAAGGGTCCGTCCTGTGTGCCAATGAAATGGGAAAAATAAATAAGTTTGTTCACGCACCCCAATTCCCCAAACGAATGAGATGAAATTCTAGAGCGACCGACGGTTCGGGACCCGCATCGCACATCAATTTCCGAAATTGTACCCGATCGATCTGTAATTCGTTCAATTGATAGGTGTTCGAGCGACCCAATCTTGAGCCAATTAAATCGACGCTCTCAATTGGAGTGAATTTCATATCATTGCGGACGGCTTCGTTGCCCAACCCTATCCCAACTCGCCTCTACGACGGCAACCTCGTCGCCGGGACTCTTGCAGACCTCCTCCTGATCGGCGACTGAGATGGTGGTCATGTTGTCCCCTTGGGGCACGCTGATGGCTTCGTGGCTGCTGTTCCCGATCGCCGTGTGGTTCACCATGGCTACCATCGTGACACTCAGGTTAACCTTCAGGCCGTAAATGATGGCCATGCCAATTGAGCCCAGCAGGGCCAGGACATATCGGGCGGGCAGGCATTCTGTAGGAGAGAGAGGATGAAAGAGAGATGTAATGAAATGGAAATGCTATCGAATGTCATTCAATCCGGATGAGGAGACCTTTTGACCTTCAACGGAGGCGCACCCCGGAGATGTCATCACGTAGACAGGACGATTGGAGAATTTTCCGACAGGCACCGACGGCACCCGTGGTGGATTCGCTCCCACTTTCCCCTACACCCACACATTGAGAGAGTCTTCGTCCCCATCCCGTCGCCCCATCGCGTTGGCCAAGGTTAGTTATCAGGTCTGAATCGCATGGCCAACAGTTGGACAGATACGCGTTGCCCGAGTGCGCGAGTAATAAATCCAAGTAGATAACAACAAAGGTAGCAACAAACAAAAAATAAAAAGGACAGACCGATAAGAAATATTTAAATCGATCGACTAGTCATTATGCGATGACATATGCTGTCCATGTCGATGGAAATGTAACTCATGATGGTCATCATGAGGATCATGAGACCGACTCATGTACCGCGTAAAATAACTTTGTTTATTTTTGAATTTTAAATTTAAGTTATTGCCAATTGTTATCAACTACGAATGCAGGCCAGCGTCTACGACAATATAATCTCTTTATGATGATTAGAATTCGTATCAAGTTAGCAAGAGGCCCGAATTCATGACCAATTTCTATCCGGGTGGAGGGAAAGAGAAACCTTTCACTCAAACTAAAAGGACCTCAGCCGGTCGGTGTAGCGGGAATATACTGTGTGCTATTTTTGAATCAACTAATGATACTTTGAAATCGGAACACAAGTCCAATGTTAAGTTCGGGCGGCGCCTGTGGACAATTATACATAAGTTTGTCGAGCACGTTTCGACCGCGAATAGACCGAAAACGAAAATAAGAATGAAAACAAATAGCAGACAGACAAGAAACAGACAGACAGACCAAAAAAGTTTAAACTTTTATAGCTATAACGAAAAAATGTAAACATATTTGCAGATTAAATAAGTTCTAATATTGTGCAAATATTTGCAAACCTATGAATGCCAAGGCGAGAAGGGAACCGACTACCGGTTGCTCTATGTGGGCACTTGGCGATCGCTATAGCGGGAAACCATACGATAATGCGAATTTCAAAATTATTTTCCTATGATCATCATCGTCGCCGTCGACGTCGTCATTTCGAAGCTCCCCTTCATAAATATATATATATACATCAATTTTTTATGGCGGGAGGGATTTCGGAGCCGCAACGTCGTGTGTCGCACGCGTCTTTTAAATGACCTTGCTCCACAGACCACCGGTAAAAATCATAAGCATATATACTCAAATGAATAGCGATATTTTTATACGAGCTTTATACGAAATTCACGTTTCAAACATTCCAAATTCTCGACCCGATAAGGCGTCTGCCAGTTCGTCTGACGATTGGTCCGCTCAGTGGTGGGGGAAGACGGAAGCAATGACCTTTTATCGGACGCTAAGGTCACGGCAAGGATAAATGAAAATGACAACATTGTGTTTTCAAAAAACAACCACAGACCACCGGTGGAAATCATATTAATATATTCTCAAAAAATAGGGCTTTTTATAAACAAGTTCTCTCGAGTCCTCTAAGAAGGACATCGGAGGACCATGGGGTAAGTGGAAAGAAGAAGAAGAAGAGTGGGAAGCACTTACTGCCCAGAATGCTGCCGCGTGCAGGAACCTCCTCGGCCATAATGAGTGAACAGGACTTTCGAAAATGCTGCCCTCGCTCACTTTAAATGCGTTGTTGTTGAGTTTTCAACTGGAATCGCACCAATTTGCGTTTTCGAACACAACCGGAAAAATCTCAAATCTCGCGCCGGTTTTTTTCCTTCCGCACACTTTCTCTCGGTACGAGAAATCCTTGCGGCGACTTTCACCGAACACCGAAAACACACAACGAAATCCCCGGCGACGCACACGCGTTCCTTCCTTCCTACCCGTTTCCTTTTACCACTTCGCGTTTCTCGCTGTCTTCTCGTTTCTGCTACGTCTGAACGACGCGCGACTCGCGGCTGTTGGACACGAACTGACTGACGCGTTGGAGTTCGCTTTGGTTTTCTGCTCGAAAGAGTCCACTCGTCCGTCCATCCGTCGGCCCACTCGCGTGCTCGCGACGTCGCCGGCTCCCGATGGATACACAGGCAACCAAGCGACGTCACGGCGTTTCTGTCAAGAGCGCCGTCGTCGTTGGTAGCGTCGTCGCAGTGGTTGATGTTTTTGTTATTGTCGTTGTTGTTGTTGTTGTTGTTGGAAACACCCTGGCACGCGGAGGCTGCCTGGGGTTGGGGTTCTCTGGGCTGTTTCTGGTACCGCGAAACTGGTTCACTAGTGACGTATTTCACTGTCAGCATTTCCCTAGATACCCATAGACGAGAGCGAGAGAGAGAGAGAGGGCAGGAGAGCACCATGATCGAGTTCTACTCGGAGAGTTTGTTCCAAGCATCTTATACCGAATTTGTGAGAAATATATCAAAATAAAGAATTCATCGTAAATCAAGTATTCGTTATTTTTACTGCACTAGGAGAGGAAAGAAGATTTCGTATGGGAGTTGTTGCAGCGCAGTGAAATCTCGCCGTTTCAAGTGTGAAGACTGAACTTAGGGGTTGTGAAGAATGCAACAAGTGCTTCGACGCTTCCAGAAGCTCTCCAATTGCACATTCATTCATCAAGGATCCGTATTATGTTAGGCGTAGTCACAAAATCACAACTATCGCGCCATATGGTTGACCTAAAAATCTAAAGACCTACGAAACGATGATCTATTTATAATATTTTCATAAGAAAGGAAATCGGAAGAAATTGGGAAATGTCGAAGACGAGGTTCGTCGTTCGTGGACGACTCCTTGTGCTCGAGCTCCCTTGTGGCCTCTCTCAATGTCAAATAGTTCAGCGAAACAGGCGAAAAGAAGCACAATGGGGAGACAACCACAACAACAAAAGAGATGACAACCCAATGAGAACTGGGTGAAAGAGAGAAGACAAAAATCGGTGTCGAACTTGACGAAAGACTTTTATTTAAAAATAATAATGAAGAACGCTTGGTGACCAAAATAAAACCCGCACGCGCCGTCTCACACTCGCACGCATACACACACAGATGACTCACATGCACATACACACACACGCACACAACCGCACAACTGGAGGCGCGTTGACTTTGGCTCTCAGTGATTATCTAACACAATAATGGTCTAAATTGTAATTAATTCAAAACAATTGCCGCACGTGTTGCCGCCAAAAAGAGAAAAGAAAAAAGTCTCCCTCTCGACGGTTCACCCCGCCAGTGGGAAGAGTTGTCGAGGAACCCCGACGGAAGAGGACTCGAGTCGAGTGGCGTCAGAACCTGTCGAACATGTTTGTTGCTGCGTGGCTTCCTTGAATCCACTTCTTCGGTCGGCTTTGGCGTTGCGTCGTCGGTTATTGAGGACGAGCCTCCGTGTTTTGAACCACGTAACCGAACTGTACCTGGCCAGGCCCGGGCACCTGGCGGTGTTCAGTGCGTTGACGTTTCGGGTCTATTGTCAAATGCTGTTGGTAACTTACCGTGGTCTTGTTCTTCTGCTCGGTCGACGTCTAGTCGGGTTCAACTAGGGAACCGGGGACGTGTTGATCGTGGTTATGGTTGGGACTTCCGCTTTTCCATTCGTCATTGTCTGGTCGCATAGGCCCGTGAGCACGAAGGGTAACCAAGGGGAAGAGGTCGTTGCACCCTTCCCTGCCCCTTCCACCTGCGATGTGGGTGGAAGTTGTTTACATTTCGAACGGATCTTCGTTTCGATCGTGTTTGTGTTAAAATCGCTCTTTTTGTTGTTATTGGTATTCTTCTCATTATGTCGATGTCAGTTGTTTTGTTGTTGTCAATGTTGTGTCGCTGCACTTTTTAGTTCAACACGATTTCAGGAGAGTGGGGGAGAGGGTGCAAGAGCGAGAAGCAACAAGAACAAAACAACGCATTTCCCTTCAGGTTGAGTGCGTGATCACTGAATCGTAAAGCGGTGAAGTTGTTGTTGTTGCTTCACACTGGGTCAACGGCGATGGGTTGCCAGATCGCTGCATAAATTTCGCACATTGTAGCGAGATTTTGTTGACTGAACCCTTTGTACAGCGCAGCCGTTTGGGAGAGATAACATCCACTTCCCTTCGATCAAGTGGCATCACTGTGCAAGTGAAACCTTCGCCAGTTAATTACAATATCTTTCTGTCTGTCAGTGATTGTCGGCCACGAACTCATTGCGGATGCATTTATTTTTCATGCTGCTAGAAAATTGTCACCAACATCCTGTTTCCAGCTCAGAGTCCATTGTTTGGATCGTCGATTGTTTTTTCTTGGCCTGACCCTAGTCAAATGACAAAGAAAACGCGTCAAGTGGAGGCACATATCGGTCTCCCCCATTTAATTACTATTTTTTTTTATTTTATTTTGATTTCATGACATAATTTGACCGCCAAATTAAGGAACCCAAATTTGTTACATGCGCGCCAAAAACTCAATTGTCTTTAATTGATCGTGCGATTCAGAGCAAATTCTTAATGAAAGTGATCTTTTAACTCCCCGAGTATTTTAATTGCCTTCCGGGGTTCTTGCAGCGGAGCACGAACATTGCTATCGTTACATGAGGCTAGTCAAAAATCACACTAAATTAATTGACTATATTTAACCGCTAATTAGCGAAAAACGCTTAAAGATTAATTGAAATTCTTCAGATTTTTTCGAGAGCAGGGAATTAAAAATGTGTGCATTGAATTTGTCCAGTGTATCTGTTTGCTTTTGTTCGATTTGCTTCTTCGCTTTTGGTTCGATGGTTTCTTTTGGCGCACGTGACCAAAGGGAAGTGTTTCACTTTTGCGAATTTCACAACTATAATGATGCAATTTTGACGACAATTTTTACATATCGTCTGTCCCGCTCGCACTATCACTTTTTCGATTATTTTACCATTAAATGTTCTTGAAATTCTTCTAAATGCAGATTTATTCTAGAGCGGGAATTTAAAGATTTGTTTATGTAATTCTTCCAGTGTACACGTTTTAGCGTTTTGTTTTGATTTCTCTTCGCGTTTGGGTCGACGATTCCTTTGGGTGCCCATGACCAAAGCAATGGACTTTAACTTCGTGAATTTCACAACTAGAATGGCGAACTGTTGGTGAGAATTGTTGCATACCATTACATTTCGACTCTCTCGCTCTCCCTCTCCTGGTCATGTAATGTTCGGTTCTTCGATATAGCAATGAAAAGTTGGAATATTTATAGTGTTTATCTACTGAGAATGTTTCTTCGAAAACTAAAAATATTTTCTTTCTTGATTTATTTAAAACATTTGCTCATTACCAAACCATCCCTGATTAGTTACAGTGCAGTTGTATCATGATGAGACATTACATCGCATTACCATCACATCTGGGAATGATTTGTCATGACCACAAAGATAAATAATGAAATCGTGTGGCGAGCCGAAAGCTCCGACGAGAGAAGCTTTCAGCGGAAAACAGGGGTGCCGAATGCACTTACAAGGATTTTTTTATCAAAATCGTTATATCAAAAGCGTCATTTCACTTTTTCGATTGTACTTCACTCTACTCCGCAATAAACTATTTCAATATATAAACTGTAATTAAAAAAATTTATTTATAATTAGATGTATTATATTATATATCTGATATTCTTTTCCTTTAAACGAAAATATTGTTGAACTACAGTCGGGTAGTTGCACCATATATCATGAAAGTACTTCGCTTAAGAAATTTTGTGTGGCATCCTTAGCTAAGCATTTGCGTACAGTACTCGAGTACACTACGAGACATGAGTTGTGCACGCATGTGTGGGTTCGGGCCGAAATTGAGATTTCGCATATTGAACATTTTGGCCATTTGTTGATTCAATTTCGTAGTTCTCATGCGATGGAAACGTGAAGAAACATTGAATAAAATTAATGTTAATGATGGTTTGCAGCGAACACTTCTTTCAGGTTTCGCCTGCCTTTGTTTCGTCTTTTCATTAGCCGTTCACTTCGAGACCTGGAGACATATTCAATAAATCCCCATTGAAACCACAGTTAACGTTGTAAACTAAAGACTTTATTGCCAACTCAAAATCAAATGAAAATTGTGTTGTTTTGTTTTCATTTTAATTATAGAAAGTAAAAACATTTTTTGTACAACGTCAGCAAAATATATCTGAATATGTATGCTCAAGAATAAAATACTTGTTGAATAATTCAATAAACATATCAACTAAGGCTAACTTGAATTTTAAAAGGAATTCGTTTCTACCAATAGAAAACTTTATCGAATTCTAAGTTGTTGAGTTGCCAGGGGGGCTTCATTTGGTTAATCTATGGACACTTTAGGACTTCATTTACATCGGGGGCTTACATTTGTATATAACTATATTTGTATTTATAATGCTGCTTTTCCTCTCAAAAAAGTGATTTTTTTAATGCTCTATGTTTGTATATATAGGAATATATTTATGTTTTGATAAACACTTAACACTGATCAAATTGTTTGTATAATTATAAGTATAATATTCTAAATTGAAGTGATTGAATCTTTGATTTTTCGCAATTTACAACAAAATACTATCTCGATTTACAAAATTTACAAAAAAACAAACAATTTTTGAAAGTAAATATTTTGTGTGTAGAATTGTAGTGTAGCGGTTTGTGTTTTGGATAAATGAAATGTTGCACTGTTGGCTTTAGCTTAAGTTGTATTTATATAATTATTCTGTGGGATTTCGATTATGGTTATTTCAACGTCCTTCATTGATTCTTGTCAATTGGTATTTTAACATTAATGTTGTTGTATTGTACGTTTATAATAGTTATTAAAATTTAATTTTTAGGTTTATGTTATTAAGTATAATTTTTCAAAAAACAGTCATTTCTTTATATTACATATAAATATACTCTGAGCCACTTATTCTGCATATACATGTATGATGCAAAGGTATATGTATACGATATATATATATTGTTATATGTATGTAAATATTTTCACTACACAATTACATAAATTATTTGTAATATTTCAAACGTCCATAGCTAAATCGTTAAATAGGTCAAATGTTATGTCAATTCTTAAGGCTTCTAGGGAAACAGTGTCGAACAGATCGAATCCGCCGCCCTCCGGAGAGAGGGAGAGGGACAGAGGCGCACTGGACCCTCCCGCCCTGTTGTTGTTGTTGGAAAAGAAGGAAAGTTTTGAGCCGTGCTTGATAAAAACGTGCCAATTATATAACAAAGCTACACCCGGGAATCTTCTTCTTCTCCTCCTGCGCTACCGCCACTGCTGCTGCTACTTCTTCGTTTCTACCTACCTACGTCATCAGGACCTACTTCGGGGTTACTTCGGGCTACTCCCGCGTTAATGGAAGCCTCGTCGGGAATTAATATAAAGTACATCTGCAATACACCACGAGTGTTATTTTCGTTTTCGTTTTCATTTTCAGCAACATCGAAATTTTGATTACGTTTCCAAAGTTAATGGTATATTATAGTAGAGAACTTAAGCTATGTTCTCTACTTTACGTACTCGTATATAAATGTAAGTGAGTGTAGTATGTATTTATACTTATTAGTATATTGTTAAGAAGTAAAGGTTATTTGGTTGGTTAGAGGTTATTTTTAAAAAACTCCGCCTACTCGGCAGACCCTGTGCAAATTTGTATATGATTATGTTCCAGGAATTAGTTGGATCTCCTCGTACTTCGGACTAAATGCAATTTGCTTCTTCATTTACTTCTCGCTTCATTTACTACTGATCGACGACTGGTTGGACTAATTGAACATTTAATTGATTTGGATTAGTTGAAGGTTTTCGCGGAAGGAATTCGGGTTATTCCGGAGTCACGTGAAGAGAACGCGAACTCCGACTGTATTCACAATGATTGAAGGGACAAACTATAACGACAATAACTGCAATCGAAATGCTCTCCGGGGGACCTGGTGCGGTGACTTTTCGTCGTCGTCGTCGGCCTCGTCTATTTAGAAGTATTTCTCACCGTTGGCCGTGTTGTAGGAGAAGGTCGGCTTGGCCACGGGCTCGTTCAGGAACTGGCCCAGCGAGCGCTTCTTCTTCGAGACCATGAACCGCTTGGCTCCGTAGCCGGAAACTGCAAAGAGACCAGCTTAACATTGCGCATCTTGGGAATCGTTGGCAACACTTACGGCTGTTCTGGCGTTCGCGCGACATCTCGTACTTGGGCACGGCCTCCACGTTGTAGGGCACGCCGTAGTAGTCGACCATTGCCGGCTCCAGCCAGGCCCCGTTGAACTCGCCCACGTCATCCAGGTTGTTGTTGCCGTTGACGTTGCCGTAGCTGTTGCTGCCGACGCTCGGCTGGTACTCGTAGCCGCTCGGGTAGTAGAGGCTCTTGCCGCTGCCGAAGTTGTTGTTGTTGCTGTCGTAGGCGTCGGGGTACGCGAGGTAGGCGGGCTCGGCGTCGGAGTCCTTGCGCGACCGCTCGCCGGCCTCGACCAGCGCCACCAGGGCCAACATGTCGGCGGGCGTGAGTTTCGTGTCGCGCTTGAGCCTGCAAAGAGAACACGAGCCAGAGAGAGAGAGAAACGGGGAGTGAGTGGGGAGTCGAAAACGAAAGCCGAAAATCAGTTCTTTATCATTAATGCTTTCCCCGTTGTCACCTCCCTTGTCTACATATTTTATTCACACACTTTTTTCCCTTGCCTTGTCTTCCTGTTCCCATCGACACTTCTTTTAAATCACAATTTAACCTCGTGCAATTGTACGTAAAAAACTAATAAATATTTACATGAATATTACATAAATATTTAATTTGGAAGACAAATACAAAAATACCAATTTAAATATGAAAAACTAAAGCTGAAAATCATGAAACAATCATGTCTATGCATGAGGCTTTTCATAATTTCCTGCGCCCCCCTCGTTTTGCTCATTGAATCGTTTCCATCATCATGAATTATTCATTCCTAGTGGCAGACGCCGTCCTCAAGGGACCTGTTGACTGACTCCGCCTCCGCCTCCCTCTCTTTATCACCATCTCTAATCCGTCCGCACTCGTGCACCGCCGTCACTTGAACTCCCATCGATCGCGTTCTCTGGCTCTACTAGAAGGTCCTTCAAAGTCCGAGGACTCGAGGACTCTGTGTTTTAATACGCAGTTTGCCTTCGTTCCAAGCCTTTCGTGAACGACTGCCAAGTACCCAAGACTCGACAAGGCTGAAGAATTGAAGGATTTACGGATTCACAGGAATCATTGGGATGAAGGACAAATAACTACAACTTGAAAAATTATATTGAAATTATTGTAAACGTCTTACAAATGAATAATGATTTGTCACATCGCAATTATTTGCTGATAAATTCTGTTCGTTCGTCTTAATGCAAAAGGAGCAATGCGAAGAAAAGGTAGTTGGAATTCTCCGAGGATCAATTAAGGACATGTTTTGCAATAAAAGCGAGTTGTTTATTCGAGCGATAAACTTGGAAAAATAACGATGGAACGTTGGAGGAATTCAGCAATGGAATTAAATAAATTCTACTCCTAATGACAATTAAAATTATCGCTCATCCGGACGGTGTCCGGTGTGGCGAAACAATTAGGACAAATTAATGAAAGCAACTCCTCTGCAAGGAGACCCTGCAGACCATGTACCTTACTTATGTACTACACAAATTTTTATATATCACATTAATTAGACTTTTCGAGGAAGTGCAGTGCGTTGTTGTTGCTTTTAGTGTGGAGTGGATGGAAAAATTCTTCGTTCGTGTCTCGTCGCGCCGTTGTTTGTTTGTACTTTTGCTTGAGAAGTCCTCTGTCTTCTCTGATTCTCCTTTCTAGTGAATTTCCATGAATTTCCATGCAATTCCACTCCTCAAGAGGTTTGATTATGAATAGGAATAGCTGTCGTTCGTACCCCTCAACGCCCACCCCCCTCTTTCTCGGCACGTTTCCACCGCCCACGTTCGCGCCCAGGACTACATTAATCTCTTAATTTCCATCCGCGCGAATTAACGCAATTTACTCAGTTTTTCCTCAGCCGTTCTTCACCCCTTCATCTCCAGCTCCCTCCCTCGATCTCCCGTTCAGTGCGACCCCTTTACGGTGCCCTCGTCCTTGGGAGCCCTCGAAAGGGCGGCGGCGAAAACTTTCCTTTTAACGTCAAAGACAACCGCAGGAAGAAAACGAGGCAGCGGCAGAGGATGGTGGGCGGCGTGATGAAGACGGTGAAGGGAATGATAAAGGAGAGGAAGAGGAGGAGATGGGGCAAAAAATAAGATATGGTTTAAAGGGCTCGAGGACCCACTCGCATTGCGAAATTTCAACACGTTCCAGCGACAAATGCGAGTGCGTGGGCGCTGGAGCAGAGAAAGAGAGGAGGAGGCGGAGGAGATTGCGGAAAAGGAAAGGGGAGGCAGAGGGAATATTTATTTACGTTGGTGGCGAAACATACAGAGAAGAGTCCTTGGAAATCCGTTGCTGTTGTTGTTGATGTTTATGTACTTGTTCCAGCTGTTGTTGTCGGTGTCGTGTCTAAAAATAGCAACAGCGGCTGCGACTGCGGCAGCGGCAACGGCAGCAAAATAAAAACTGTTTTAACAACAAATTTGTGGATGCTTTCGTTATGCAAACACGACGGTCGAATGGACGAACAGACAGTTGGACGGACAGGCAGTGGGACAGGCAACGGTTTGACGGACAGTCGGCTAGCTGGACAATCTCTCAATCTTTCGCAGCGCCAGCGCCCAATGCGAATAATGGCGAGCACAAGGATCCACCCATCCCTGCCGCGACCACCCTCCACCCCCTCTAAGACTGCACTTCGACCCAACCCACCGCGCGACCGACCTCCAGCCATCGTCAACGCCACCCCCTTCACCGTTCCCAGCGATTCGCGTCCTGCTCTTTCACCTCTGTATTCTCTTATCGTTTAATTTCTAGTGCTGTTTTTGATGTTTATAGAGGCGATGATGTTTATGGTGTTGTTGTCTTTATTATTGTTATTGTTATTGTTGTTGCTATTTCTGATAATGTTTTTCTGTTGTTATTGATATTATTGCTATTGCTGTTACTGTGGTTATGGTTGCTGTTGCTTGTGTACTCACCGCATGTCGGCGAATTTGCCGAACTTGTTCAAATTGGATCGCTTCTTTCGGTCCGCCTCGGCGCCGTAGAAGCGGCCCGGGTACTGGATGGGCAGGGCGGGCAGGACGGGCTCCAAGTAGGTCTCCGAGTTGAGGATGTTCTGCAAATTATCATAGGCCTTGTTGCGATAGGGCGCTGTGGGGCGAGGACGGGAAGGAGAACGACAACGAGAATAAGAAGAAAAATAGGTTAACAAAAGGCTCTGATTGAATTTGGGTCATCTGGACCCGCATCGTGGCGAAAGGAAGTCGCCGCCTTTTCATTAAATATGGTCGTCGCCGAGTGGATTTCGAAACGGAATTTGAAAGGGCGTTGGCCCGACTTTGCCTCGGCTACGGTACCCACCTCGCGGCGCGTAGTCCTCGAACTCCTGGAGGTCGCTGTAGGCCATCTGCGGGTCGATCTCGTCGGCCCAGACGCCGCTGGGCACGCCGGCGACCGCCGCCGGCTGCGACGCCGAAGCCGACGCCAGGGGGCCGCCGTAGTAGCTGCCGATGTAGTTGTCGCCGCCGTAACCGGCGCCGTAGGCGGACCCGTAGCCGCCGAGGCCGAGGCCGGATCGGGAGCCGGAGCCGCCGCCGAGTCCCGCCCCTCCGTACAGGTACTGCTGGGCGTTGACGCCGCGCTTGTGCAGCAGCGTCGGCGCCTCGTCGTCGTTCAGGCCGACGTACTCGTCGCCGTACTGTTGTTGTTGCTGCAGCTGCATCTGCTGTTGCTCGAGCTCGCGCTGGGATGCGGCGGCGGCCGCCTCGACGGCCGCTGCCGTCAGACCGGCGGCAATGGCCGAATTTATGATGTCGCCATTGGTGGGCAGCGAGCTGGAGCCGGTGCCGGAAGCCGGCTGTGACGGCGACTGCGACTGGGCTGAGGTCGCCGCCGCTGCCTGTGACGACGTCGAGGCCGCGGCTGCCGAGCCGGCGCCCGGGGGCGGGGCGTTGAAGGAGGCGGGCACGGTTTCGGGACTCGACTTCTTGTTTAAGGCGGCGGCGGCGGAAGTGGCGGAGCTGCTCGAGGACCGCTTCACTGCAAGGACAGAGGTAGAGAGAGAGAGAGAGAAGATAGAAAATAAGTAAATAATAAATAAAAAATAATGTATGATAGCGAACAAATAATTGTTAGGAGTTGCTGATCAAAGGATTCGACCGAGTTCCTCGAACGGAAGGCAAATGTCTGGGGAACCCAGCTGGGACCCGACTCTTTGACGTAGTTGAGGACGGTGGAGGAGGTCGGGTCGTTTTCCGGCCTTCCAACCTCCCCGGCCCCGCTCCAACTACAATTACGAATTCTCGGACGTCTTATTGTCCTGCCGGCGACGCTGGCGACGACGACGAATTAAATAATGGGTCCGTCCCATAGCACTTATTTGGGTCTATTTTTGGACACCCACACCGAGCAGGGCAGGGACGAGGGCCTGGTCGGGGCGTGGGCGAGGGGTGAGGGGTGAGGGCTGAGGTGGGGTCCTCCATTGGAGCGGACGTCATCAGCGGTCGAAAATATCGCTGCCAGTCGATAGTCATCGATATCCACAACGAGGTTGGTAATTATCTACCAGGGCGGAGTACCTCGTGTGTGGGGCGAAGGGAAAGGAGAACAAGAACAAGTCCTTGCCGCCAGCACCTCGCCTCCGTCACCCCTCTCGCTCCTAAACCGACCCCGACCCCGACCCCGCCCTCCGCTCGAGGCGATGAGGAACGACATTCGAAATACATGAGAGCCCAATAAAATTTGAGTGCTTCGATCTCGAGGCGCGATGGGGAGCCTCAACAACAACAACAACATCGAAATATTGGTGTGCATGAAGGAAATCAACTGGCATGAAAATTAGATTCCTCGGAAGGAGCTGAAACTTTGCATGGGAAAAGAGGCCATGAATAAAGAAGGACCTGGCCAGGACCTCGGTCCGGGAGGGAGGGAGGTAGCCAGGGCTGAGGCAGTGGCTGCGGCTGAGACTGAGGCTGGAGCCGGGGCCCCTCGGAGCACTTCAGCAGGGTACGGCAGGAGCCGACCAACGGCAACGACGACAACGGCGATGACATCCGCAACATCGACGAAACAACCGCCGGAAATGCCAACAAAAACAACAACAAGTTCGAGCCCATGCCGACCATCGACAACAAGGACATAGATTCTAGGAGGAAATTGATTTCCTGCTGTTCGCTGCTCCTACTTCCACTCACAAAGGCCCCGGCAGCAACAGTTGGCCGCCGTGGTTGTTGTTGCCGTTGTGGTGGAAAAGCTTTTACTGCGCCGCGACAATAATTATGTTTCTGCTCGCCGAGGACGAGGACGAGGACGAGGCCGAGACCTCGTGCCGGAGCTCTCGGAGAAAACCCAATGAAGTTAATAGCAAGAAGAACAAGAACAAGGGCAAATTGTAGGGGGAATCATTTGGCAAATTGAAAAAATGGGACCTTCAAAGGTCGGTGGGAAATGCACTCTAATTGCCACAGAGTCAGGACGAGGGACGTCACGCGGCCGGAGCTTCTGGGGCCTCGGGTTCGATTCAGCAGCTCCAGGCCGTTGCTCCTAATGCGATTATGACTTTAATCAAAATTTTCGCAATTAAGTTTTCCACAAACTACAATCCAATTTTCATTTCTCTCCCTCAGATCTGAAATCGTTCATCACAGATTTCTCGCCCCCTCTCTCTCGCTCTTCCTCTACCTCTATCGCTCTCCTTCTCAGTTTTTCCAATTTACACGGCTTGTTTCCAACCTGTCCAGGGGCATTTGGTGGCCAATAGTTGGCACTTGGTTATCCTTATGGTTCCAGTTGTTCTTGTTCTCATCATTGATGGGTTGTGGGCTGGAGTTGTTGGCCCTTCGCCTGCGATTTTGCGTTGTTGTTGCAGTTGTCGTTGTTGTTGTTGTTGTAGTAGTTGTCGTTGTCGTCCTAACGAGCCCCAGAAGCAGGGCTATCAAGTGGAAGGAGAAATGGAAGAAGCAGCAGACTCTGTTGCTCCCTGCAACTAATCTAATAATTTTCTCTTTACTTACGTTACTATCCCTGTCTCTATCACTATGCCTGTCTCTAGCTCTCTCCCTGTTGGGTTTTTCCATCTATTTTTTCATAACTTGCGCTCGTGTTTTTCTACTCGGCACGAACAACAACAAACAAAGCCAGGGCAACAACACAAAGGACATTGATCACTACTGGGTGATGCTAATTATCATTATGATGGTGATTATCGGTGTCTTGACTAGGTTGGCGGTAATTAACGCGTCGTGCGGAGGAAACGAGGGCGTCCAGAGGGGGTTGTAAGCAATGGAGGAGGTTGAGAGAGTCGGGGAGGAGAGAGAGGAAGGAGGCGACTGGGGAGGAGGAGGAGGAGGCGGCGGCGGCAACGACTGGAATCATTTCAATGACGACGGCAAACAAACTGGTCAGCATCGGCGTTGTTAGCGTCATCAACTGCTCGAAATAGTGTTGTTGTTGCTGTTAATCTTGTTTCCCTACTCTCCGTATCTCCGCCCTCCCACTCCTCCCGATGCCAACTAATACGCCAATTACGAGCGCTAACATGATGAGCCGACAACGACGACAGACGACCGACGAACGGAGGGACGAACGTGGCGGCTCCGCATGACGTCGTGGTTGCCACTGGCGAGCGGCTGGAGATGGCAGCGAAAACACGCTTGCGATGTATTCGAAAAGTTCCCCATAATGGGAAACAGCGCACGAAAAGGATAAGGAAGGATGTTCGTGGAGCTCCCGGCGCGGAGCCTGCGGGATTCCTACGGTGTCTTTCGGCGCTTCTCGGAATCGACGCCGGATTCTCGATGGCTTCGGGGAGTTCGTGGCGAGGATTTTAAGAAGAGTTTCTCGGTATTAGAGGGAGGCAGGGCAGATGAAGAGGGCTTAGTTGAGTATTTCCCATCTCAGCCTTGAGGTTAAGGAAACAGACTATTTCTATTTGGAGAAGCCCCCGGGACTGCCAGGACGACCCACCGAACTTCACTCCACAGCATCGCGATCGATGTCGCAACTTCGATAAAAGAACATTCTCGATTATCAATAAAAAAGTTACTACGATAAGTACGAAAACAGCAACGACGATGTTTCGATGTAAATTGCTTATCCATCGATTATACACATACACACATACGCCCCACACGCACACATCGACTCGTACAGGCTGCAATGGGTTTCGAAGCGAATTGTTCGAGTCGATTGTTCGATTGTTGTCGTGTTATCGAGGCAGCGGCACTTGTTGTCGTCGTCGTCTGACGACGTTTTTGCCTCTGATAAGACGAGCCGGCTGCCGATTCTCACACCCCAACACGGTCATCCTCACCCTCATCCACCACCCCCATCTCCTTCACACCATCGTCCCCTCCCCTCCTTTCGTCATCTCGTTCCTCGGACTCTTCAAGGGCTTCCATCGCCGCTTCCTGGAAGAGTTTTCCGCCTCGTGTCCACAGCTCCTTGTGCAGGTTATGAACATATCCCAAGCGCAAGTCCGTTCATGTGGCCGTCGTGTCACGTTGTGTTGCGTGTTCAAGGCTTCAAGGATGCTGCGGGGCAAGAGAAACAATGCCAAGCAAACACAGCTGCCATGGCAATAACAACAAAAGTGTCCGGCTAACAAAGGCGGCAATATTATCGGAAAGGACTCTAATAAGAACAGAACTCGAACAACGACAACATCTCATTCTCTCCCACCATCTCCCGCTCTTTCGCCACTTTCGCCCGCTCCTTTCTGTCGATGTAAATAGTTTAAAATTGCTTTCGTTAGTTAGTGGATGAATAGCGAAAACTCGAAAGAGCAACAAGTGGAAGCTGGGACAAAACAATCAGGGCCACGGCTGCCAGCGGCAACAGTTGGCGCGGGAGGACGGGGAAGGGTTAGAGGGTGGCGAAGGGTTGATCGATGGTGGGAGGGAGGCGTTGGGATGGCGATGGGATGCTGCAATGACGAAGAAGATTCCGACGAAGTATATTCTTCAATATACCGGAGGCCGTCAGCGACCGTCAGCGGATTTAATTACACCTTGTAGCCGTGGAGAAGCCGGAGATCGCCCTTCACTTCACTTAAGGCTGAGGAAAATACGAGGAGATGAATATCTAAGCCATAGAATTTGGCTTCCTCACTTGCGAATAAGAATTTTTATGTTATTCCCGTTATCTAAACTTTATTTTTACAACTAACTACAGATAGTTCTTAGCCATTATTCTTTTTCAAAAGAGAAGTTTGAATTGAAATTGGGAAATTTTTCTTTGGAAATGTTCGTTATTCATCTCGAAATTTGATTTTTTATTATTCTGTTGTGCCCTCTTTGAATTAATCTGGCAACAGCTGAATGAATGGTCACATAAAGAAAACCGCAAGGATAAGAACCACAACAACAACCACAATAATAATAATAACCACATTAACTTCGATAGTAAAACAAGAGCATCAACAGAACAACAACAACAACAACAATATCAGCAGCAGTGTAAGAGGGCTGTGGGCGTAAAAAATTGTCAACAGCTCACAAGCACACAAGCCGAACCACCATCTTGGGTGTAGTTGTGTCCTGTGGTTGCGCGTGCATGGCTTGGTGTGACTGGGACCGTGTGGGAGCGAGAGAGAAAATTGCTTTTTGGATTTGTGCTGATGATATTAAAACGGCAGAGAGCAGCCGTTGGCCTCAAGTTAAAAATAGAATCTCACGCCAACATCGACACCGACACCAACCCCACACCCACGCCAACAGACCGACCCACCCCACCCCACCGACACAAGCAGCACAATCGCCACACCAACACGCGCGTAAAGCGAACGGCATTGGAACAGGAAGATTTGTTTTATCGCATTCAGAGTATTCATACAAGTAAATAGTTAAACACAGCGAGGCAATAATAAGAAGAGAGTGCTGAAATGAAAACATCGACGACCACGTCGATGGCGATGGCGATGGCGATGACGAGTCCTGGGGGCGCCGGAGGGGGAATCAATAACGGCCATCTGGTGGAGTTCCGAGGGCCTCGAAAATGGGTGTGCGTGTGTGTGAGGAGACCCTATCGTCACCCACACACGCCCAAGGGCTCGTGAATGAAATATCAACAAGTAGTCGTTGCGATTCCAGTCGAGCACCGCCGGCAGGCGTTGGCAGAGGCAGCGAGTATGAAAAGTGAAAAGTCCACTGCGAGGACGGGAGTGAGCATGTGTGTGTGCTGTGTGTGTGTGTGGCGCCATTTGGGTGTGTAAGCGAATGCTGAAGCCCTGTGATTCTGGAAGGAACCACGATTTCGGGAAGCAAAGTTGAGGAAGAAAGGAAGAAACACTGTTTACTGTACAAACAAATGCAAACGATGGGTTTTTGCGTAACTTCATTGAAAGAACGAAAAAAAAAAAATAATGTGAGACGCGGGTTTTTAATTTCAAATTCGTTGAAAATTCCCAAGAAAAACAATATTAATATTTTATTGCTGAACAATGGCATCGGGTTCCTACAGTTTCGACCCTGAGGGTCGGGAGTTTAGGGTTGAAATCTAGTGAGAGAGAGAGAGAGGCATTAAGATAAAGACTGTTCTAAACTCCTTGGCATATTATAAGAAATAACATATACAAAGCAATTCGCAATGTTTGCAATTCTCATTCATGCGAGTGTGTGTAGAATTTCTCGTTTATTTTTCCATGAGAATAGTGTGGAAATTACATTAATTTTCCATCGACTCGCTGTAGGCGCCGAATTTTGACCCGCTGCCCTCGTCAAACAACCGACCGATCTCAACCCCGTCGCAAGGCTGAGGTTGAGCCCTCGATCCGAGGTGACAAATTCCTGTCGGTCACAGGACACAAACGCCATCCGACGACAGTCGCCCGCCCCACCCACAGCCACAACCACGCCCCGGCACTCGGCGCCACCGCCGCCCCTGGATCCGGCATTATGCAAGTGGTTACGGAATAATCGAGGCGAGTTGCCCCGGCTCGGTTCCGGGCTCGGAGGCGCCCACGCATTCGCAGACAACTGCAAAACACACACACACAAGTCGCCTCCTCGGCCGCGGGACTCGGCTGAAGAACAGAATCACTCGGACCCGCATGAGAGCGAGCACGTCGAGTGGAGCCTGAAGGTGGAGCGAGCGGCTTGCGTAGGCGTATGAGCGACCTTGAGCGGCCTCGTCAGGCAAAGTTGAGACGGCTGCTGAGCCGGCCGATCGGGCGCATTTTACGAATTCTCGGCATTCGCTCCACGCAATTCGCAGCTATTCATGCGTGGCGGTTGCCAGCAGCCAGCAGCCAATAGCCCGAGCGCCAGCGGGCCGAGTCGTGGCAGAGACCGGGACCGGGGACGTCGGCCCTTTGCAACTTCTCAACTTTGCTGTGCTGAGCTTTGCTCTGCCACTCTCGCCATTCATCAATATTCCGGGCGAACGCGCGGACAAACTCGTGTTCTCTTCGCCCGAGCCGATTATTCATTCATCGGCGGCGAGCAGCCCCGCCCACCATTCGCCGGGGAACAGGGACTGAAACTAATTCAAAGCGAAATCCCCCGGCCTGCTCGCAACGACGAACGAACCTTTGACCTTTTCGTTCCGCCCCCTCCCACCTCGTCCGCCGTGGCTCAGCCGCCACCACCGCCGCCGCCGCGCGCACCTCGCAACGTAAACACGTCGTTGCCTACGTCATTGGAGTCGCCTCCCTTGCGGTGGCGCTGCTGGGTCGGGTTCTGGGCCTGGTGCCGGGCCTGGGGCTGGGGCTGCTCGCGAGCTGCCACCTACGCAAAACGGGCGCTGCAGAGTTTGAGGTCCTCGATGTCTGTTTCTGTTTCTGTGTCTGATGTGTCTGTGTCGGTGTCGGTGGCAGGTTTGTTGTAATGGCGTTGGTGATGGTGTCTGTGTGTTCTTGGAACTCACCCTTGAGATTGTTGAAGTCGTAGTTGTTGCCGTTGCGCCCATTGGAGTTCGAAGCCATCTCGGAGTTCTGCACAAGTACGGAGGTGGGCACGGATGCAACAGTTGCAACCGCCACCATCAGCAGCAGCAACACGGCCCCAGCAACGGCGGCACTCGAATCACGGCGATGCAACATCGTGGCTCCTTCACTCGGTAGGCACCTCGGTTGTTCCTGCGACCCGGAGCCTGGGTTGTTCCTTCGTTTGGAGCTGCTTTCGACTGGACCTGGCACAGAATCGCCTGCCTTTTTCGCACTTTCTCACTTTTGTACTGAGCTGAGTTGTTACCTCTGGCACTCTGTCCCTGTTGTCTGTGACGCCCACTCGATGATGCCTGGTGGAGGACTCTGCGGTCTTGTCTTGTCTCCTGGCGAGTTGCTAACAGCTCGACTGTTCTCAATGAACTGCTGCCGTCCGGCACGGAGCAACAGTTTTTATTGTATCCCTGCTGCATGACGCCCGCCGTCCGGCCGGGCGGGGTGCTGGCGACGATTCCGGAGCTGGTCGTGCGCTCGGTTGACTTACATATACGTCATTGATAAGAGCGCTTTTTGTTGGTGATGTAGTTATCTACTTGTCCTTCTTGTTGTTGCTGTTGGTGTTCAGCCGTCGTCTTAGCCCAACAGCTCCTCCTCCACCGAGCACCGAATGCGTAGTTGGCCCGAATTCGAGAGACATGCGCACTGTCTCCACATTTCGTTGTTCGAAATTCCGCGAGTGGAAAATTCGAATTGCAGGCGTGCACGGCGTGGGCTTCGGAGCCTCATCCTCAGGCGCCGCAAACGACCCGACAGCATCCGTTTCCCTCCATGTGATTCCTGGGGAGTTGTTGAAGCTTTCGCCCAACATTCCGAGCTTTGGCCAATCACGTTTTCAGCTGATCCGACATGACCTGGTTACGCATTGTGCATGGCAATGACAATGACTACTTTGACTATTGAAACCAGATTGTTTGTGTTTTTAATGATTTTTTATTCATCTATATTTTTCTAAATTTTATAGGATATTTATAGAGGCATTGGGATTCATATACATTATCTCCATCGTTATAATCATCATTTTCTTATGTTCACTAATTGTTAGATTCAGTGTTATGCTTGTTTTTCACATCTAAAAGGTTAACGGATTTTTGCAGGTCACCTAAAAGATGTCTACGGAAAACTGTGATTTTTATTTGTCTTTAAAATATCTTACAAATTCACCAGAAAGCCCTCAGTGTTTTGTTTTTAGCATACCTCAAGTTCAAATATATAAAAGTGTCAAACTTTAAAATGTTACAGTCAAATGTGGCTTTTCGAGATAATGATAAAATAAAGAAGACACAACAGTGGAAAGATATTAAAAATTATATAATAAATAAGCATTAGAAGGAAATTTCAGAGGATATACAATTAGGAATTATTTTGGTACAAGCGATTTCTTTTGTTAGCATCAATAATTGGAGAAAACAAATAACTGATCAAAATAATATAAAATAAATACAAAATAATTAAGAATCATATTCCCATTAGATTATTTCTGTCTTCAACAATATTTCTCTCGATTTACACTTACAGGAAAACTCTATAGCAGTTTCCAATAACAATTACAAAAACAAAAGGTCCAAACTTATTATTCATAAAATCAAACTACTGAAGAAAAAACATAATTATTACGTTACTTTGGCACCATCCAACGTTTGGACAATGTGCTTGGACACGATCGCAGTTGCTTCGCTGGCATTGGGTATGAGAAAGCGATCCATGTCCGTAATCAGTAGTCCATCACCATCGGGGAACCCATACTTGAAGGTGATCAAATCGCGATAACGCTTTTTGGCGGTGATTTTAACGATACTCGCCAATGGCCGGCGTACAATCACTTGTGCTTGGCCACGCCCCAACTCCCGCAAAACAATCAAATGCGTGGGCGTGATTATCAGATGGCTATCGTACATGTAACCATTCAAGTGAACTTCCTGACACTTGAAGGCATTTATAATGTCCGGTGATTTTAAGTACTGATTTAATATAATGATTTCTTTGGAATCGCCTGGCAACTTTGTGGCTTCATTATCGTTTTCTTCAAAGGTATGTTGGTCATCATTGTCATCGTCGATGCTGAATACAGGCGCCACGTTGCGATAGCGTTTGCCATTTCGTTCCGATGAAGAGACGTGGCGATCCTGCACAGATTGGTGTCCATTCACTTGACCCGATTGATTATTAGCGGTCGGATTTACAATAATATCCAGAAGTTTGCCTTTGACCTCCGCAGATTTCATTTTCATTACGGCAGAGAATTTGCTCAATAGGTCAGACGACGTTTTATGTGATTCACGTTGGTTCTGGAATATAGAGCAATTGTTATATTGTATTATTTTACGTATGATAATTGTAAAAGTACCTGCTGCGCAGTGCTTTTACGTCTGAGCTCTACTGTTTCTTGGTTCTTGGTGCAAACGATGCACTTTTTCATATCGTGATCCTCCAGGCAATCTGCCATCTGATCACCAAAGTAATCGTGTATAGACGTATAGCCACCAGTGAGAAGCGATACGTATTGTGTGTTCTTCTGCAAGAATGAGGCTACCACCATGTGAGTGTATTGGTCCTCCTCCGTGCGTCCACTTCCCATGAAACACAAGTGCTCACCACCGATATTTGAATTGGCTTCGATTGCTTGTCGTTGCGCAGTTAGCAAACCCTGTACTGCAGTCGCAAAAGCCATCGGTTCCTGCAGCATCAGATTGCAATCCAGGTGAAAGGCTGTAGATAGATGACCTGCATTATATTGTTCAGCAGGACGACAGTCAACCAGAAAGAAGCGCACCATATCTGCGGCCATTATATCCGCTGAGCTGTTTTCTACAAGTTCATACACAGACACAGGTAAGCAAAGAGCCTACAATGAACCAATGTTAGAAGAGTTTTTCAGACTAATTTAAGATACTCACTTGCGATACAGTACAGGGCTCTTCTCGATCTCCAATGAGTTTATCACTTTGGTTCCCATACAGCGCCTTCAAGAAATCAGTCTTAAATGAACTAGGAGTCTTGCCGGCGTAATACTGAGCCAACGAACAGAAGTCGCCCACATCGTCGGTCTCCAGAGCGCATGGCATGTTGGCCAGGAACTTCATAATGTCTTCCTTAGTCGCATCTTTCATTGCCAAAATCTGATCACGGCCATTGATAAGAATGATCAAACTTAGAAAGAAGACCAGAAAGGGATCGCCATGTTGGAAGTACAAGTCCCACATCGATAGTATTACTGAGAGACCGCACTTTGAGGCGAACAGGCACTGAAACCATTGCATCGAATACAGATCGGGGGTGATTTTCCTTGTGTCCAGCATTGTGCACAATTCGGGATCGTGATAGAGAATGAGCAAACGAAATACATGAAATACGTTGCCTTTCGGGACGCAACCCTTCGGAATGTAGGTGTCTCGTATGGCTTCAAAGAGATTATAGGTCTCCGAGCGGTTCAATTTAAGTGCAAGGAGCGGCAATAGCAGCTCAATCCATCCATTGTCGCTCTCGTACTGTAAATTGCGATTCTTGCAATAGAACGTCAGTATCGACTCCAGGTCCGATAGCACTGACACCTTGTCTTCGTCTTCGTTGCCGATGCGCTCGACAATTTTCTGACAGTCCTCGCGCAGTTTATTTTGAAATGGCAAATCGTAGATCTCGTTGAAGTGCGACATTTGATCGCTCTTATGTCGCACATCGAGACACACTTGCCACACGTCGGGTCGCAAGGCCTCCGGAATGGACTTTCCCTGGCAGATGCCATAGATGTCATTCACATTACAGTAGTCTAATAGCGCCGATTCCAGTTCAATAAGCCTGAAAATAGAACGTTCATTTAACAGCGTTCTGATAAATGCTGAAAAACTTATTGACTCTGATAAGAAAATTTAACATGATGATACATAGATGACTCAAAATCACGAAAGCAAATGTTTGGCAATAGATAATAAAACGACTACAACCATAATGAAACCGAAATGAAGGGCATTGCAATCGAATCGTAGGAATTCTTTACGAAATTCCGTTACCCAAAAAAAATCGATTGAACTTGTAGAGGCCATCAATTCAGCTGCTATTGAATGTTTCGAACTCAAAATATCAAGGTGCGATCTCACCTGCTTTTGTGGGGGGTGGAAAGAATCAATTTTTAGTAATTCGCAGTTCAAATCTAATGCTTTAAGGAGGTTTCTCATGTTGGTGGTGATTAAATAAATTTTTTCTTTAATTCTTAGTTATCTCGTTTTGATTACGTACCACTGATTGTCATCCATTTTTCAAAAGGTTAAGAATATATCACATAAACTATTTACTTGTTACTCTTCGATTACGGTCGTTTTTTACAAGAGATTGTTTTCGTGTTTCATATTACGATTATACATTTTATATACAACAAATGTCCAAAGAAAATGTAGTTTCTTTATAATATAGAATAACAAACTTCATAAATTTATTTCCACTTAGTAGATATTCCAAAAAATTTCAATATTTTCGTTACTCTAAATTTTTATACACTTATTTTGACGTTTTTGCCAAAGTGTCAATTTACGTAGGAGAGAGAAAGGGGAATTAGAGTTACACAGAGAGAGAGAGAGAGTAAGATCTTCTTTAAGACAACAGCGCTGTTATGATGTGTGTTCATTACGGGAACTACTAACTGGATTCAGTTGATAAATTCAAGTAAAATAACAACCCTGTTTTTTGCCTCAATGCTATCTCTGCCTTTGCAATTTGTTCATTTGTTATTTCTTCCACTTCTCCCGCAATAACAAAATAAGAAAAATAGAAGGGCGCAAACGTCAAATAACTAACTTTGTTTTTTGTTTGCATTGCTTTTGAACCCAACAGAAAGAGTTCTGGCAAAATAATACACGTACGAAAGCATATAAAACAAAACTTGTTGTCGTCCGAACTTTTTTCATTGCGATACTTCGAACGTTCGCTGCACACGGGGACGGTGACTTCGACGTCGACGGCAACGACTGCGATTCTGTTTCTGGTTCTTCTCTGTCTCGCCTTTCGCTTTGTGGTATTCGAGTTAGTTGCGTGTTGTTGTGCGTGTGGCTCGCGTAGAAATTTGGTGAATTGCTTGTCAAATTTTCAATTGATGTGAATAAAATAATTTTCAATAGACATCATTCAATATTCGAGGGCATTCACTGGCATCCATCTACATTGGCAAAAACAGACCTTCCTCTGACAAAAAAAAAGCCCACGCCTCATCCCTATGTTGACATAGTCAACGCAGAACAGCGGAGTCTAAATACAAATATAAGAATTCTTTTCGTCCCATTTTCAACCCACTGAAACTCAGGAATCGTCCCAGAAGGTGAAGAATACCCCTTAGCAAGAGGTAAGTGAGTTTGGTTCTGATTTTTCATAGCTCATCCCTCAGTTTGAACGGTCTTACTCATCATCTGCCCAGCCTTCCTTCCACAAACTAGAAAACATTGCACATCGCCGAGGAGTCGGTTTGATTTTTATTGATTTCCTCGTGTTCGCCTTTGGTTCCTTGGTTCCTGGTCCTGCCTACGCAGATGCTGCAGTATTTTTCCACTACTTCGTCTGTCGTGCCCTCTGGTTCGCGCATGCACCCCTCCAGCAGCATCCCATTTATTTGTGCTCCTGGCGGACTATGACTGTGTATGTGTGCTTTGGACCTGCGTCAAGCTTTTTCAGATTTATTCACAACAGCTTCAGACCTATGGTGAATGACGCGAAACCTTGAGGACGCTGTCCGAAATCCTTGCGGCTCGACCTAGTCGTTCGACGATATTCGACGATGTTCGTTGATCTCATTCACGATTGCAGAATTCGTCTGCTTTCTTCATTTCCATTGTCGGCTGCTACTGTTGAAACTCCTTGCCACTGAAGACCATTTCATCAGGACGCGACAAAGGCAGGACAGCACTCGACCAGGTCGGAAGAAGAGCCCTTTGATCTTTATAGATTTTTGTTTTCTCTCTCCAAGTGTGGCGATATGGATATCTTTGAGGAGCATCTTGAAGAGCATCGAGCAGTTCGGCAATTGGGGACAGTTGTCGCATAAAGAATACTATCCAACGGCGTCGCGTGGAACCTCTGGCGCCAGAGGCCAAACCTCTAATCCAGCTTTGCTAATCGCTCCACATAGTAACTGTTCGTCTGTGTCTTCTCCACCCTCCCCTACGGCATTGCCAAGAATGGAGTGATATTCGCTCACGCTATCTGTGTGAATTTCTGCTTGTTCAAGTGTTTTACGCTTTAGCCGCCTCGCGTCCGGCGATAACGCCGCGCCACTGAGAGCTGTGTGTTTGTGTTTTGTTTGGCTTTTGTTTGTTTTCGTCTGGTTCTTATGAGACGCTGGTTTATTTTGCTTCTTTTTCTGGGGGGATCCTATTGCCATTGCCTCCATGGTCGCACTCTCTATTCATTTGCCGTTTTCAAGTTCAAATTTGATGCGATAAATCTTATTCCTTTCTGCTTCGCTTACTCCTGTTTCCTCTCATTATGAACCCTGCAATTCAGCAGTAGATGCTAGGGACGACAAAGCCATTGGGCAGCTATGGATGCTGCATGGTCAAGGTCGATAAGATTTCTGGTCAATGATTCGCTTTTTTTGCAGATTTCGGTATTTCTATATTGTTGTTTCTACTATTCCTTTTCAGATGAAGAACCGACCTATTGGTGGCCCCAGTAGCATTGTGTCCGAATGGGAGGACAACATTCTCTTCGACTCCGACGACCCGGACTTCTGCAACATCTCGCCGAATGTGGCGAGTGTCCAGAATACAGCAGTGGGTGCAGCTACATCGGCAATCGTGATGCAGCCGCCCATGTTGTCGGGTGTGGTTGGCAGCAAAGAGCTATCGGGATTTACATTCAAGGGTAAGTAGGCATTTAATCGCGATTGCAGATAACAAAACCCTTTAAATTCACAGTTTACATATAGGAATGAAAATCAATCAAGTGCCTAAACCGACCTCAACTAGGTCAGGGCACCTAGCGTTGAATGGAGGTTTGCGAGCTCTCGAAAAATTGGACTTTGTTCCCATGCCACAATGCACTGGCATCGGTCTGCATTACTTGCTGTGGCCAATTTTTTCATTGCAAATCAATTCTTAATGACTTTGCTGACATTCATTGCAAGTGCAACATTTGCATATCTTCCGACGCGTTTTTCTTTTTGTCGCCACACATGTCGAGTTGTGTTGAGTGTAATTCAATATGCGAACGCTTGGAAAGTCTGGGTTGCTGCATGTGCCACCTTTCGTAGCCATAATACAGAATCAAAACAATTGAATTGGCATTACTGCAAGCGTCTATTCTAATCGTGCAAAGCCTTCCATTTTCCATTGTCTCATTGTAGAATTTCCAGATGTCTCGCACGACATACTCATAGATCTGGCGATGTATAAGCGTTTCTGTATTCCAGAACTTTCGTCTTTTTATATAATTTAATTCTATTGCGTACTTTTCGTATGTTCAATTAGTTTACGTTCTGAAAAAAAGAATTTAAAATAATGCATTTCAGCTCAATGGAGGTTTTCGATTGCGTTGCGAGTTTGATCGCGGTTCAATGCTTTGAGGTATTTTTAGATCGCGTACTGGCGAAACAAGTGTTGTTCCGCCTATGGAATGTTCCTGCAGCTGGAAAATTCCCACCGAATTTAAACGAGTTCGGTTGAGAGGGTAATTTACAAATTAAAATTGCCCAGGCGTTCCTCGTACACTGATTATATTATTTAGTTAACCCATGTCGTTGGCTTTTTGTGTCCACATTCAAATAGTTTTATAAAATTTTATTTTCTTGGATTCGTTTGCATAACGAAATGGAAAGGTAAAATTAAAATTTTGTTTATTTCAAATTTAACAAATTCTTATGAACATCTTTTTTAAAGCTAGTTTGTCAAGTGAATATAAGCCATCACCGATCAGATTGAGATTCAGATTCCGAAGCCCTATCTCAAGATCTATACTTATAACGCAGCCTAAAGGTATGCCCTGTTTTTTATGTTTAAGTGCCCTTGGAAAAAAATTGGCGTAAATCGGTTTTCAGAACTTTAAGTTTAGAATATTAGTGACAATTATTAATTAATATTGATACTGACAAGAATTGATATATCCTTTCCACCCTTCTCTTTAAAGTAGAACTTCTTCAAAAGCAAGTGACAAATTAACATCTGCTTCAACGCTTAACACGCCAAGTCCAAGGTTTAATTCTTAATCTGAATTTTTTGTTTCATGGGCCTTCAAGTTCTTATACCTTAACATACCTTCAAAATGAAATGCATTTTTTATCTTCCTCCAAGGAAACCAAATAAACTCCATAATCTCCTATGTATTATTAACGGCAGCCATTGCCTTAATCCCCATCGCACTTTGTCCTCTCTTTGTCTTGTATCTTATCTGGGTGTAATTGGTTTAATGAATAATTGCAGTTGTTGGAGTTCCGCTGTTGTTCGATAGTTTGGTGCATTTTGATTGGTAGCTTCGTTCAGTGTTTGTCTTCAATATTCATTTTAAGGTGCTCCTTTATTTGCCACCCTTCTATTAGCTTTCATTATACTCATGCCTTGCATCGACAAATTATTTGCATTTCTTTCCAATCGAACTTCACCTAGCCGAAAGTGACCTCTGACACTTTCCTCATCCGATTCATAAATATCTACACATCATGCCACTATTTGTTTCATACTTCGTTGTCTATTCGTACGTCATCAATAAACAATCGATAAATCATCGACGCCATCCCGTAAGCCGAGTCAATTGCATTTAATTAAAATAAACTCTCGTCATTTGGACGCAATTCAAATCAATGCGCAGTCGATTGTTCTTCCCATTCTTCATGTATTCATGTATTTTTTACTTTTCTATATCGTTTGTCGCGCACTGTGTGGTCTACCGTGTGCTGTTGTTATTTTCTGTCTGGCAATTTAGCGATATTTTTTTGTTTTTATTGCAGTTATTAATATTCCGAACTCATTTCTATTTACATAGACTTAATGACAACAAAAATTTGGCATGTGTTTTACGGGTATTTAAAAAATGGTCGTTCGTAAAAATTCTAATAAGAACTTCTGATGAAATACCACACAGCAAAACCACTTTAGGATGGAGCGTGTATCCCGTTAATAACCAATGGATGTCAACGACGACTTCCTCAAACGGCGCTTTGTTGTATGGCCAAATGTGGCTAGAATTGATTAAATTGCAAATTTGACTCAAAATGTGCGGTCGTTGGATTAAGTAATATTTTACAGCGAAAAATATGATGCTGAGTTCAGAGAGTTTCTCATTGTTATGGTCGAAAATGTCCAATTGATCTCCTCTTTAAACTCTTATCCCAACAACATGGTGCTTAAGTTGGAGCATGCGTCAATGAAGCAGTACGAGAATGAAGTGCGTTGTGTGTTGTGGCTTCACTCGAACAATTACCGCACGGGTCAACGTTCATCAAATGCAAATTATTGAAATGGCTTTGTATACATTGGTTTTGTATATATAAGAGCGATTAGGAAAAGTTGTGATCAATTTGCATCCAGCTTAAGGTAGAGGTTTTCATGATTTTCATTCACAATTAACATTACGACTTCAAGTATATCATTGACAATTATCTTTATTAAAGAAAATGTCAATTCCTGCTCGCCTCGCCTCTCATTTACACGCCTTTCCCAATTCAATCGATCGTGAGGACCTTGCAGACATTCTTCCAACCAAACAAGAGGGCATCATAAAAAATCATCGTATAAATTTAGTCACAGATTCAGTCTCCATTTTGTTCTTGAAATGACATATCTTCTCATTTATTTCTTGGTAACGCAAAATTCAAATGCACACAATTTTCAGACGCCACGATTTGTTTTCATGTTCATTCTTATTTTTATGTGAATGATTATGTATTTTTTTGTTAACGCCAGGTGGAATCGCTCAACTGACGACCTCATGTATGACGTCAACAAGGCACAAATGCTGCTAAAAATATTATGTTAATTTCTCAGTGTAATCGCGTGGACGTTTCACCTCCTCCTCACCTTTTTTTCTCGGTTTGACAAGTAAAACTTCCATACTGATCCATGAATGGGCAGCAAGGAGCGATGATACAACAAGATTATTTTTATTGTATGTTGTTTTTCATTTAATCCAAGTCACAGTGTTGCTTGGAATTTGTTCTGAATTTTCTAATGCCATAAACATGTTGTTAACTCGCTGATTAGTGGGGTAGCTGTAGCTGTTGTTGGAGCAATTGAAGTTATAAATTAGAAATTCTACAACCTCATCTTCATGGCTGATAAGACTTTCTCCTTCATAACTCCTCATTCTTGAAACTTTCCGCGGGATGGATGATTATTCGAAATTATAAAAGAATATTTAGAAAAAAGTTATTGGAGAAACCACGGTAATAATGCATTTTTCCTTATTTGTTTCCGTAAATGTTTCTCTATCCGCGATAAGTTTTGTTCTTGGTCTTTTTATGATTATTGCCTTTTCTGTTTTTGTTCCTCGTTCCATTTAATTCCGATGGTCAGTTGCCATTCCATCACATTCCACATATTATTTTATTGTGGCTTATAAATTTTCAAACCGATCTTTAATCCCATAGTTTATGGTTCTATGTCTCTCCACTCTCCACTTAGTCTTCGTTATTGTTCCCGTTTTCTTAGATTCAATTTGACATGTTCTGGTCAGGGTATGGGGGTCACAAAACTTTGCCGCTTCAAGGCCAACGAATTAGTTTCAAAACAACGAACTTTCGGCATTCATGCGATTCATTGAGAGCTTTGAAGATGTCTCTTTTCGTCCTGCCGTCCCTCACGTCCGTCCAGAGCGGATCTCCGAAGGTATTGAGTGTCCCTGTGTCCCGGTGTGGGCTCATGTTTCATTCCTCTAAAATGTGAAATATTATTTTTCGTATTTTCTTGTGAATTTCGTATTTGTTTGTTTTGTTTTCGTTTCATAAGCATGCTTTGGTTTCGTCTGGTCGTCTTTGATCCTGTCCTTCATCTAAGGGTCTTTCACCTTCCGGCAGAACTTAATGGAAATTTGGGATTCTGAATAATCTCCGAATTCAGTACGTAAGTGTTGGGATTCTCTCCCGTGTCAAGATTTTTCGAATATTTACTTTTATTTGTACCAATGTTACTACTACTACTTTTTAATATATCTCGATATTCGCATTTATTTGCAGTTTAGTTTATTTCATCTCATAGCCTCACGCTTACCTGATGTACCGACAAAATATAATATCATGCTTTAACCTCATGTAATTTTCCTTACTAAATTTTAAATTACGAACAACAACAAATACCTTATAGTCATAGGAAAAATAATAGCAACTACAATCACGACCACGTTATTAAAAATAACGACTACTACAAAAAAAGCAAAGAAAAATAAAATAAAGAAATGAACTGTTACGATAATGTTAATTTTTCCGTTCTAAAGAAAACAAGTTTTAATGAGATTCTACACGTGAAATTTTTGCGTCACATGCAATTCTTCTACTCCCTCTCTCTCACTCCTCCTACTGTCCCTCTACCTCCCCGGTTAGTCGGTTGCCGGTAATCATTAATCATAATTTTGACAACTTTGCTCGCCATCAGATAAGATTCGAGAGGGAGTTGGGAGAGACATATAGAGCGAGATATAGAGCGATAGAGAGAGAGAGAGAGAGAGAGACATTGGAGAAAGATAGTGACACAAACATTTGACGACTAAACGAGATCGCGATAACCATTTCATATTTGATGTATTCATTAAAAATTGTTTTTTTTTTTCTATTTTGTCTTCAGTTCAGATATTTCCATTTTGTTTGCACAACACGCACGCGATTTCGGGTCTCGACTAAGTGAGCTCAAGTCATGTGACTTACCCTACTTCACTTCTGTCCCTTCACCTCCAAATATTGTTTTTGCATCGCGAATTTCAGTGCCGCAGATTTATATTTGCTCTTTCTGTTTGGGGCAATTTTTTATCATTTGATTTAATTTTTCATTTAATTTTTGATGTTGTGCACTTAGTGTTTAAATGGCAATAATATTTACAGAACTAATGAAGGCAGCCGGTAAGCTCCTCCTAGAGCGAAGCTGACTAAAAACCATTTGTTGGCAGGATGTCTTTCTTTTTGCATGTTCCATTATAATTTGTTGACATTCCATTATTATTTGTTGACATTCCTGTCTGCAGCCATTTAGATATATTTTTATACCTTCCACTGTTATGATTTATTGTCAAAATCAAGCTTCGGATATTTTTTTATATTGAAGAAGTACCGAAGTTCAATTGGAAACTTTCCATTTCATTTCATGGAGTAGGACAAATATATTAAGAAACTCCAGTTCCCATAATGCATTAGATACCGATGGATCGCGGTGATGTCTGAGTTCTTGCCAGTCACTCGAGTGTTTCTATTTGCCTAGTCATTCGTTGATTTAAATATTTCAAATTTCTGTTGTCGCCGATTTGTGTTGTCTGTGTATTTCGTTCCCGCCAAATGCCACACTTAGCTGGGTTTTGTTTTAACCGTTGCTAAAGTAATTATAAGTAATTACAGTCAAAACGATCAGGTAAATGAGCGAATATAAACCTACGACACACACATACTCGTCTGTCAGTCTCGAAACCGAAGCCCGCGAGGGTAAACAAGTGCCTTGAACTGGCGGACTTGGACTACGAGACAGACGGTCGGTGGTCGGTTCGGTCTGTCTGTCCAGTTATTGGTCTGTGTAAGGCGAGCACTTACAGAATGCTTTCGTTACGTTCTATGCTTGGTTTTCATTTTCATCTATGCAAATCGCGCAAGGAGGGCGTGTGCGGGCTGCCCTCGGGGTCCAGGGACTTGACTGGACGGTTCCTCGCTGGGCGGTCGCGTGTCGTGTGTCAACTGGGTTTTATATTCGTCTATAAATACCAAGGGATGACCTACGAGGAAAAGCAAACTTTGTGCCATTGCCGAGCGATAACTCGAAGTTCAGTTGGAGCAGATAACTTCATTGACTGAGGATTGCGAGGGCCCTCGAGGACAGGGTTAGATGTTCAGGGGTAGACATACAGGGGTAGACATTCAGGGGCAGACATTCAGGGGCAGACATTCAGGGATGGATAACGTCAGGAAGATATGATGATTCGATGTTAACGAATTACTCACAGGTGGTTTCGGTCATTTCCTGTAATTTGTAACTCCATAATATCTTGGTCGTATGTCTATTTCTGACTGTTCATTAAGGCATTGAGCCTTTCAAGCAATGAACCTTCGTCTCACGTTTCCACTATATGACGTTTTTCTTTGTTCTCTTTCTCTCCTCTTTCTTGTGGCTGTACTCTCCACACGTGGCCTCTCTCAAAAATAGGTAAGCGCCAAGTTTGTTTCCTTCTGCAAATATGCAAAATCCTCCAGTTGTAGGAGGGACAAAAGTTGAACACAGAATCAATAATGAATTATTAATGAGATTCCAAATAGAAGGAGATCGAGGGAGATGCCGCAAATTGACGTCATTCACAAGGTTGAATGTATTAATTTATTTTCTCTTTTCTTGTGACGCATTTAATTGCACCACAAGGGTACAATGAAATGCATTTGGATGGTTTTCGACCTTTAGTAAATTTATTATTTTATTAATTTATAACAATTTGTCGGACATTTGACGAGTATTCAATGAACAATTGGTTTTTGATTATTCGTTTATTAGTTTCCTGTCATTTTTGGATTCGTGAGGCTGAACTCGTGATCACAGAGAGGTGATTGGAAAAATAATTTTGCACAGAAATTTGCACCGTGACATTTCGCATTCCACTGGCTGACTGAGACATCGTCGCCATTTAGCATTGATTATTGATTCTGAATGCGAAATTGAAATATTGACACGATTGTGTAAACCACTGGGAGTCGTCCGAGTTTTCGCAAAAAATTAACATAAGGGCTTCGTACAAAAAGGAACCTTCATTTCGATGGCTTTTATTTTCATTAAATTCACGAGACTGAGAGAACGTCATTGGAACTAACAGTGAGAGATTCATTTCGTAAGAACAAGATCGAGAGAAAAATTCCAATTTACGCCACATATTTCCAGTTTTAACTGACTTCGAACGGGAGATCTCCGCATTGAGAAACAGCGAGAACAACAACAAGACTGAACTACAGTTCGCTATTCGAAATTTCGAAGTATTTATTCATGATGAAATTTTTGGAGATCAGATTGTCAGACAAGTCTGTACGTCCCATTAATTCGCATTGAATTAATTTAATTTAATTTAGACATGCATATATTTCGGGCTAAAAGTTATTACAAATTTGTTAAATATTTTTCGAATTGTATCACTTTTCTTTAAGAAAGAGTAATATTAAATAAATATACACAATTAAACATTTCCACTGACTCAATGCACGTGGGAAAAATTTACAGATGCCTGAAAACAGCTGACTTCAAACCGTTTTGAAACATGAAATACCGATTTATGAAACAGATTTGTAAAGTACTTAATGTTTTTTTGTTGCCACGATTGTTGTTGCTGCAGCATGCGCGGATTGCAGCCTACGTTCCGAGCAAAAGTCAGTTCTAAATTCCGTAGACACAACAGCGAGATTTCACGCTAATTTCATTCGAGCCTTCACTCGAGCTCTCGAGCTATGGCTCGAATTCCGGCGGGGCAGATGGAAGCGTCTCCAGATGTCGTTCACGATCTGTCAACGCGTGGGAGAGTTTTCAACTGATTTGCTTATAAATTTTAATTCATAAACAATCCATTACTTTTTCTACTTCAATACTTTCTACTCCTAAACATATGCTAAGGAACTCGAGCAGTAAATTTAATAAAAAATCGTCAAATAAATTTGTTAAAAATATGAAATGTATCCTAAAGCTACCTAATTCATTGAATTAGTATCTATTAAAATAAATGTGGCATTTCCGTATATTGTCTACTCAAAGAGTAAGTTTAGTAAGTTCAACATCCCCATTTACAATAGTAGCAATTACTGTGCTGGAGAAAACGAGAGTGGATCTGAATTAATCTAAATATTGAATTTTCCAATTAAACAATTTGGTCCCCTAGCAACAGTTTACCACTGTCTCCATCATTCATTGTAAACATCATCATGATTACAGCGACCAGACATTTATCAGCATTCACTCAATGACCCAAACATCATTCGTCTGCGTCGACGAAATGATGATCAAAATTCATTGAACTCAATTTTTATGTTGACCAACCCTTGATTCGTTCTGTCCCATTCAGCACAGATTTTATCTCTCGATTCTGTTTGTATGTCTCTTGCTGATTCGTTCAATTATAACAAAGTCGTTTGGAAAATCTCACCCACATTTATACACACAGTAGCGTTTGGTTGTTGGAATAGATAAATCCACCGACTTCCTCAACATGTCGGCGGGTATTTCTGAATCGATTTGCATTTTTCAGTGTAAGACGACTCGACGTTCGGTCTTCCCCGCCGGTGTCGGACGCGAATACCAAGTGAGTCTACTACGAGTTTCACGACTCGCATTCGAGAAGCGATCAATTCGCGAAACCGCAGTTGTGGGCGGGGTCCCATTGGAAAGATCTTATTCATATGTAGTAAGCTTTCGTTGGAAGACGTTATTTAACTCTGAGGAATTCGCGACGGAATTAGGAATTCAGTTCTAAATATAGCGACATTTGTTTTGAAAAATATTCATCGACTATTCTTTTCCAAGTTTAGGTGCAATTTTTTACTTTTTACATATGCAAATGTTGTATGTAATGTCATTTGCCATTTTTTTAACGACTCATTGACTGTTCTTTCACAAGTAAAGGTGAATTTTTACATATGGAAATGCCATATGGAAAGTCAGATTTAGTTTTCGATATGTCAAGCCATCTGAACAGATGATTTCGACAAAAGATATTTTTGTGAACGTGAACGATTTGTAAACGAGCGGTAAGCGTTCAAGGTCATAGCCATTTTTGAGGTCGGGTACCCTGGCTCTCGACAAAGTACTCAAATATTTACTATAGTATTGTCGTTTTCCCCTCTCCCACTCCCTCTCGCCAACACACTGTCAGTTGGTCGCACTGTCTGAATTGAGGTTGTAATCTTCGTTGCTTGCCCTGTCTTTCCTACTTTGAGCTCCTCCTCCTTTCTCCCTCTCCTTTCCGACCGTTCGGTCGTGCGGACATCGTTGGGTTTTCGACCCCATTTCGTTTGAAAACTCGTTACATAGCCGTGTGGTTCTCATTTTGGTTGTGATGTTTTTTGTTTCTAGTGTGGTTGTTGTTGCTATAAGTTCATCGACTGCGTCCGACGTCGACGTGTCGCACCGCATGTACAAATCGTTGAGCTTCCCGAGCCACAGGTGGCCACGAGTGTGGGTTCGTGGAGCCCAATCGAACATGAGTAGGTACCAATTTTGCTTTTGTCTATTTTGTCGTATTTTATCTATTTCTAATAAACCCATTTTTTTGGCATTCAATTTGGGGTCCCACAGGACGCTTTTGCTTTGATTTTCCTTCTTTATGAATTCCACTCGACTCCTCCAGTCGTTTCAATTTGAGACACAGTGGATTCCTATGGATTTCGCATCGCATTTCTCCACATTCTCCAGCCCTGGTTTCCGCATCCCCTCTGCCTGCCGTTGCCCCTATCATGCGATATCCATCGACCACAATCGACAACACTATTCAGTAAGTTTTCTCGCCTTCTTTCACGAAATGTTGCCACATTTTTGCTTTATTTCCCTCTTTCACTGGCTCCGTTTCTTTTTGTAAGTTGAGTTCGCACCACATTGCTTGATTAACGATTGCATCGACTGTTGTATGTTTTTGCAATTAATGTTTGATATACGTCGATTTCAATACTTTTGATTTCTGTTATTTCTTTTTTACTTCTTACAAAAATATAAGAGAACTAATAGAGAAAAATTCTAGAAAAGACGAGAAAAAATAGAAAACCAAATAAATGCGAGAAAAACTGGTTTCTTTCTTTTAAAAGTCTGTTGTTTGTTATTTATACCTTTAATTCTTCCATTGTCACGTTCAATTGTCGGGTTATTTTTAGTCCCACCATATTTTTAGATCATTGTTTACAGCAACTGTTTTTGCTTTCCCTCAAAACATTCTCTCATGAAAAATGCAATTTGTTGACACTCGAAGAGCTTTCGGTTGTGAAGGACGGTTGATTAATATACAACAACCCCACCCCCTCGGCGGCCCATTGAACACCGTAATGTTCCGTGAGACGACAAATTGTTTTAAATTATTTAAGTAGAGACTTTCAGAAACTGCTTTCCCTTTCGATTCAGAATTCTCTTGTATGGCACAAAATCCTCTCACAAATCATGGTGATCTATTGGACTTTCTCCATTCACCGAGTTCTTGTTTAGCAAGTTCGTTTTTCAAATCGAACAAAGAGCGAAAAACCCTCCATAGTGATCGAACTTCACATCAGTCAGTGCTGTCTTTCTCTCTTTCTCTCTCTCTCTCTCTCTCTATCTCTCTCCCTCTAACTCTTATTCTCACTTCCCAGTCCGCAGCACTTGATTCGCTTCGACATAAATAAAGAAATATGCAAATAATCGATCAAGTGCGAGTCTCAGCCCGAGTCGGATCGAGCCCCATAGAAGTCGTGGAGTCTGCGGAAATCATTGCAATTGTTGCGTTGGCGCGCCTTTTGAGGTCGGCATTTGCTGATGGGAGGGAGTGGGGTTGAAGGAGAAGGCGCGGAGGTCGCCATCGAAGGGGACCGTGGTATTTGCTGTGCTGGAGCGTTCAAAATACATTCGCGATATTTGCTTTTCGTCGACTTCTCGACTTTGTCGTGTCGGAGCCGATCTCGCTCTTGACGATCCGATGGCATCGGATCGGAGTCGAGGGCCCAGATTCATTGGCTTCCAATTCCGCTGCTGCGTAGTTCTGTTTGATTGCGAGTTTCGTTCGTTTTATTATTTTTTTTCTTCCTCTTCTTGTTGTGGTCGCTGTTGTTGTTGCTGCTGCTGCTGGTATTGCCAATGTGTTGTTGTCGGCGTTTTCCTCTCGTGTTGAGATTTGCGTGTCGCTTGTGTTGCCGTTGACAAACGGCACAAATTGTTCTGACCTTCACATACACACGCACGCACACACGTGCACTACGTCTCCCTCACTCGCACAGGCCCACATGCATCTCACCACACTCACACCCATATGCAGTCACACGTAGAGTGAGAGTCGTTTCTTGCGAAAGTTTCGAAAACAATTCAATTGATTGACCACCGGCCACTGACTTCGACATCGAGAACGACATCGCCATCTAGCGGCCTGAGAAAAGGGGGCGTGTCCGGCGCTCGTGAGTGGAGCCGGTCCGAGGCGTCGACTGGGGTGCGGGGGCTTCCGTCGGGTTTCGATGACAAACACCGCCTCAATGACGATTTTATTAAAATGAAGCGAGTCAATGGAGCGACGAACGACAACCTCGTAATGGCAAATGAGTTGATGTCGTGAATTCACTTTCGAATCACTCTCATCTACCGACGACGCATTAAAACCCCGACTTCGTCTAAATATTGGTCTAGAATCGCAAATATTTACCGACCGCTTAACTCCGTCTGGGATCCTGCAAAGTTCGATTCCATGGACTGTTTTCTCCTCAGTGTTTAAAGAGCTGAGTTCAATTGCTTCTCACTTATATTTGAACTCGTACTCAACTCGATAGTTATTTCAATACAGCCCTGGGTTCAATGGAACATTCGGCTGGAGTCCAATAGCAAGGTCTTCCCCTAACTGGGGTAGTAAAGTTTTCTATATATAGCTTTCTCAGTATAAGGACGACCTTCTGCATACATTTCTGAACTTCTGAAATCTTGGTTCGAAGATATTTTTATCAATGATTTGTCTCTGATTTGTCAGAATTTGCCTCCGACGTAGGTTGCTGTCAATTAATTGATGCCTTTGCCTCCTCCTTTCTGTCCTCTTTTCCTGCTGTTCTGGTTGCCTTCGCCCCCTAACTTCATTAAATTACTCTATTTATAGATTTCAGTCGAAACCAAACGAGTATTTGCATCTGATCTCTCTATTTGCCTAAGTTTTAATTTTCTCTTTTTTTTTCTTTTCCCTCTGTTTGCGGACGTGGTTTTCGTGTTTATTTGGAGATTTAGAAAGAAATTGCTTGCATTTCCAAATTCGTAAAATATCGCTTAAAATAATGTGAGTTTTATTTTTTCACTCCCTAGCGATTCGAATATTTAAATCTCTCGTGAGCGATCGTTATAGAAGTGCACGGATATCAATATATATCTCCATTGGAAATATGTTTTGAAATGATTGTTTACACCTCGAAATACGGTTATTTTTCGCCGTTAATCTGTTAAAATCACATACAAGAATATATCAGCAATGTTAGGTCGATTCGACAGCCATAAATTATTCCACTCCATTCATATCCACTCCACGTCAATCGCGTATTCACTGAAAAGTTTTTTTTTTCTTTAGCACCTTTCGTCCGGCGGTTTCTGAAAATAGCACAGATCGAGCTTAAAATAGCTCCTATGTTGTTAGCGTTTCGTTCATGCTCCTCGGTATTTATTTGGGTGACGTCAAAGCTATCTATCCGGATATAAATACATGCGAATAATTTGTGACTGAAAGACAACGGCGAGGCGCGTGAAGCTTTGGCTCCAGTGATTTGCATAAATGTCCTCTCGAACGACGTCGATGGCGAGAGAGGGGAGGGAGTGGGTGAGGTCGATTTAGCTCTGAAGAACTACCTGTCCACCATATCGATGGTATTTCAAGGACAAATTAAATGACACAAAAATCCTTAATTCAATGACAATAAAAGTTACAATTACTGAGTAACTAAATGATTACAATTCCCTATTACTTTTTACCTTTACAAATTGTTATTTGTTTTTTACAATTTGCGTATTTTATTTTTGTTTCTTAGTTAGTATGTGGTTACAGAATTATTATTAAAAATAAAATTATTTATTGTGTACATTTTCAAATTTAGTTTATTGTATTTTTAATGTTTTTATATAATTATAATTAGAAACTAAATAGTTCATTATAAAAATGTTTTGCGTTCTCCATTTTTTCATAATGAACAGTTCTGAAAATTGTTTGTTATTCAATTTGCACTGTAATTAAGTAAGGCAATTATTCCATTAAAATGCAATTATCACATGTCGAGATCCTCCCCACAAAATCCCACTCGCTGCCTCCGACTATTCTCGTGTCTATCACTCTGTCTGACCTCCTGTCAACCGGCTGTCTGCTGCCCTATCATTCATCACATAATTCTGTGAATTCTGTGAATAAAACAAAACGAGGCAAATTCGCCGATTGAGTTCCGCTGCACTGCGATTAATTTGGCATGTCGTTATGCAGTCGTTGTCGCATATCGTATGACAATCGGCTGTCTCTTTCCCACAGTGCAATGTAACAGTTTTCTGCAGAAAAAAATCTGTCTGATCGAAAGAAAAAAAATGAAAAGACAAAATATTTCCCACATTTCATCGTTTTTCGAAGGCGGTTGTCTGAAGTCAATGCGCTCGACCGTCTGCCCTTCCCATCGTCCTGTCCCGCTCGCTCTCCGTTCATGGTTTTCGATTTCGAAAATGTTGCTAAGCGTTCAGAATTAACCAAAAATATTTAGTTTCACTTCTTACTCGCGCCTCGAACTCAAGAATCACAAGATCCAAGCAAATTGTTTATTTTCTCATTGTGGTTTTTCTTTTCTTTTTGTTTTTCTAGTGTTTTTAAAGCGTCTGTGTTTTTATTTTGGCATTGGCGTATTGATTCTGTTATTTTTAGTACATTAACATTTTTTAGCGCAAATTTCTGAAAATACCCGTCGACGACATCGTTCACGTGATTGCCTCGCAGAAATTGTGCTCGTGCCAAGAAAATCCCTCCCCCTCCCCTTCCTCTCCTTGCCCCTTTGCTGTCACCCGTGTTGCCTTTTTTGTTCTCAATCCCAGTGTTGTTGGTGTTTTTTTGACAGGTGTTCGTCGTGGGAATCACAACATTTTAATAGACTTAGACTCAGTTCTCGAAACTGTTTTCCTGTCGCTGCTCGGATTAACTAGAAGACCGTACGGCGGTGAAATTTAGAAATACGGTTGATCTTTTCGAGATTGCGAAAACGACTGGAATGACAATTGCTTTTATGTTGCATGTTTTCGATTTTGACATTTCCATTTTCGATATAGTGAGTTGACGATTTGAGAAATGACAACTGACTGAAGATGGCTTGACTATTTAACTCGGTATTTTACTATTCGGTATTTCTGTTTTTGGAAATATTTCTTGGCATATTTAATTTTCCAATAGTAACAATGTAAGAAGTTACGGGGATCGTCCGAACGAGCTCAAAAAAGAATCGCACCAATTTGAAAAAGAGTAAAAATGTGTGAAACTCGCAAATTAAATTTTGGCTGAAATTTTCCTACATCTCCTGAACTAAAAATATGTTTAGTTAGTCGTGTCTTCGTGGCGGTAACGATGTTGAACGCTGTCGACTTGTGTGATTTTTCGCACAAATCGTGACTCTTTCTTTACTCTCCTCTTTTCCTCTTCCTTGCCGGAAAAATGTCCCAATTAGCATCCTCAGAGTTGGGCAGACGGCGCGCGAATTTATTCCGAAAATTTCCTCCGAAATTTCCGTCAATTACCAAACCTACGGTCGTTATTATAGGCCATTGTGCTATTTTTAGCAGCTTCTGCTCAATGAGGTGTGTTCGGTAAATATTTAATAAAAAAATCCCTATTCAACCTATTGTAGTCGAATTAGCATCGTGAATCAGAGTTGGAAACGATCGATTTTCAATATCAATGTTTACTTCTAATGTCAACATTAAACATGTTGTCGTTCGTAATGGAATCGGCCGAGTTTTTAATTTCACTGCACAAATAATCAAAGTTTTCCCATACTGTTTTTGTTGCAATTTCATCTGTCTATTTTTATAATCATGCTTTTATCAATTTTCAACGCGTGGAAATTTCCACTTCTCCGTCGACTGCGGAAATTTGAAAAAAACATTCGTGCTTTTCATAATGAACCGTTTTTCATCGGCCTGGGTTCGGGCCAAAGTCATCGGTTCGATCGCGCTGCGATTCAAAATAAGCGTGCACGAGAACTGTTTTATTTTTTGTTTTTCAGTTCAGTTCAGTTTCAAAGTTCTCCCGATGTTAAGCGGTTCAAATAATGGTTGGAAAACTGATTAATAATATTTGTATATATTATTTATTACATTTGTTATTATTTTTAGTATGTATTTTTACATTTATTGCAAAAAATATATACATATTTTTTATACATTTTGATGCCTTCCAATTTTATGAAGGAAATTAGTCTCGATGTCAGTAGAATCTAATATTTGTTTTTTGTTCCCTGCCATGATTCAACAAGTCTTTGAAACCCACTCTCGCGGAAACCTTGAAGCCCACCTCCATGCAAATGCTGGGGTTTCTGTTCACTCGCCTCGATAGGTGGATCGACATGACTCAATTGCCAAGCATAATTGAGCAACAGACAAATCGAAATCTCTCGATCGATCGCTGAATGTCGCTAGGGCAGCGGCCACTGTCGCCGACTTTGAAATGTGGTGCGGCGGCGTGCCAGCGATCACGACAGCCTGGCCCGACTTCCAGTGCGCTGCCGCAACGCACCAGAGGCGACAGGCCCGAAGCCCCCTGGCCCTTCGCCGACACGAGTCAAGAGCCCGAGTCGAAGCCGGGTGAATGAGCAGCGAGAGTTCCATGGTAAGCGATGGACCGGGTCGGAGCCGAGACGAGGTGATCAGGGTTCAAGAGACGAGGGACGAGAGCCGAGGACTCAACCAACGACTCCATAAGCTTGTGGTCTTAATTATATTTTAATAGTTTTCGGTCTTCGGTCTTAGTAAATCAAATATCCTTACTCAAATACAGGTCGTACCTTTTTCCCTTACAGATCTGGCCCTTCTGTCTCCCTCTTCTCAGTGCCTTTTTGCCTCTTCTCTCGCTCTATCACCTCGCCTTCATGCCTTCTCTCCTCTATCAATTGTGAATTTACAATCGATTACCTGATGTTATCTGGTCCCTTGTACTTTCTCGCCCGCTGAATTTTTCCATGTTCTGAGTTTCAAGGTAAAAAGCCTTCACCCTTCCAGTCTCCGCCTCCGCCGTTCATGTATATTTTTTCCTTCCTCTTCCCGAGGTTTGTTTTTATTTCGCACCTACATCGGGTTTCACTGAAAATTTTCCTTTGCTGGACAATCGATATCGAGCAACGACAAAAGGTGTTTATTTGTGAAATTTCCAGCAAAAAGTGAAGATTTCATTGCCATTCTCCTTGTCTCTCTCCCTTACTCTCATTCTCCCTCTCTCACTCCACTCCTTCTCACTCTCGTTCATCAATATTGGTTATTAATTGCTGGATTTCCATCGATGAAGCAAGACATAACATGGACATTTGCGTGCCGACACCTGTTTAATGCTCTTATTTATTTATTGAACTTTGCAGTTTTGAGTCCAATCAATCCCGAGATAATCGACCACAGTCTGGTTGCAACGTCAGGTGCTAATGGATAACGACGACAGCTCCAGCGGGTGTCTTACGGTTGCCTGCGGTCATCCGGCATAATGTCAGCCACTGAATTCGCAAAGAACCCCCTGCAAAGCGCGAAGGTCGATGAAGTTCTACCTTCGCAGGTCGAAGTTACCAGGCGCAGAGAAATAGATTAAACATTTCTTACGCTGGTACTGTCGTTGTATTGCTGATAACGGCGGGTCAAATTAATGTATAATCAGGACATACATCAGAATAACACCTGGGTTGTCGATCGATACGGCTAAGTGGGAGGTGACAATTACATGACATTAGCTGTTGTCAGTTGTGAAGTTCGTCGTTTTGGTGATAATGATAACGGTGCTATGTATTGACAACAATACCCCGAGTTATCACTTGCATTTTTGATTGTGGGTGTCATTTCGGTTACTGTTGTTCTATTGATAGTTTTTTCCAGAAAAACATTTCGTAGTTTATCGGTAATGAAAAGATTTTGTGTTTCTAGAAAATAAGTGTGAACTTTCATTGTTGACGGGAAAAGTTATCGTTTGAGTGACAAATTTTAAAGTTTGTCACTTTTCGTTTGCTGGTCGTGCAATCGATCGATGACTCATCGGAAATGCAGTCGATAACAGAAATCGATTTACGACGCAGTAATCGAAGTTCAAAGTGATTTTTTGATCAATTACTCGAGTCTATAACTTTTTCTAAAGTATTTGGGCGCACTAATTCCAAAAATCATATTATTTGAGAAAATTGCGTATTTTATTATTTGATTTCTTAGAGCAGAATGACTGTTGACAAGTGTTATCGAAATGAAATTCAATGTATTTTTATATGTAAATTTCACTTTTAAATATATAGTCAGGAAATACAAACATGTTTCAAAACGTGTCAAATGGAATCTGAAAACCTTGTTTGTTTTTCGAGCGATAAAATTCACCTTCCTCGATTGCACGAAGTTCTCTCTTTCCGGAATTGAATTTATCAATTTATATTGACTAAATATAGAAGGTTAATGCCGTTTATCGTACCGAAATTTATAGTTGATAATCAACCTTACGTTGATACCAGAAAATATTAATTTGTTCGCAAAAAACGTTCCTATTAATTTGTATTATCAGTATTATTTGTCGATATAGCGATAACACTAATACAAACTAATTACATGGCGAAGAATTTCATTAATTGGTGTTAATAGTGTGTTAATTCTGTAAGTAATTTGTATTTCACTTCGTTATTGGAATTTGCTCTCGGGATCGGATGTTCGGATGCTCACATTTTGTAACGGTTATCATCGATCGACTTGGCTGTACCTGGCGACACGTGACTTGCGTTGTTTTGGTGTCTGATAAGACGAAGTTTGTTTTTTGGTGTTTCGTATACTACCTTTTTTGTTCTATTCCAAAGTGATGGACATTTTTGGGTGACTTTCACCCAACGAGAGATCGTTGCGGGATCCCTGACTCCTGGTTCTGGGTTCTTTGCAGTTATGGAAGAAACATGTTTGAGCCGGTCGCCACAGATGTTATTTTGTGTCTGTTTCTATTTTTACTTTCCTAGCTCCTCGTTTTTTACTCATTTCTCGCCTTTTATTCTGTATTTGTTTAGCTTTTATTTGAGCTATAGAAATGGTCTTTCGTTGCTCTTGACGTTTGCTGCTTCGGTGCTGACGACAATTTGCACACTTTTAAATAATAATGAAAAAAGGAACGTTAAAAGCTGAGTGCAAAAAGAACAATCGATGCAAAAAGAAGATTGAAAGGCTCTTATGTTTATTAGAACTATTGAAAGGCAATAACATAAATAAATAGTTATGAATGTGGTTCTCACATTGGAACGGTCTAAATTGAGGAAAGTAAGATGATCAAATATTGGTTCGGTTCTGTACCCTACACCGAATCACTCGATGGAGGGTCGCAGGATCGAGGGTCTTAGGTATGGACACGTCGGGACACGTTCCGGATCGGGTCGATCTGGCGATGTTCGTCGATCTACCTGCTGGTTGGTGGATGTATGCATGTGGTGGACATTTTGATTTCTCATCGAAATACACTAGTTTTCTTCCCGGTTGATCGCCACGTTAAGAGGTTGTTTCTTAATTGCTAATTGTTGTTGTTGTTGTTATTGGGCGTCTGTCTCTCGTTCCCCGTTTCCCGGCTCTTGCGCAGTGGAGCCAATGGATTCGCAATTCGTTTCAATTAATGGCATGGCGTGCGATTCCGAATCAAAATCATTTCCCAAGCACTTTTCGTTCATTCGTCTTCCGAAACTTCAAAAGCAAACGCGTTTTCGGGCTGATCCCCAGCCACGGTCGGCTCGTGGATGGACAGACAGGCGGGTGACAGAAGTACACGCAAATTATAGATGGATGTTACAAGAGCGCTGTCAATTGGGCAATTGCGATGATGAGTTTTTGTGGCTCCATCATGGGATCCGCCGTTGGCAGGAGGGACTCGAGCGTGACGAAAATATTATTATCGTATGATATAATCGCACAATTGTCATAGTTGAATGGGATGGCTAGAATTTACTATGCAACAGAGTTGAATACGAAAAATCATTAAAAAAATTGATAATGCTAAAAAACCAACAAAAAGAAAAACACTCAAAAATGAAAATTTAATCAATCTATTGTTGGCACCATATCTTTCGGGAAATCCCTACTCACTGAAAATGCCTGAAATCTAGCACGATAGCACGTGGAAGCCTATTGAAATAAGTTTGCAATGCTTCCCATGGTTTGGGTCTGGCGTCGAGACGTCGGTGATAAGCTGCAATTACGCCCGTCCAGATAGAGCAGATAGAGTTCAGAATTTCATCATCCGCTGAATAGTTGAATGCAAAATTGTTATCATGTCATTTGCAGCAAATAAAATTGAAATAATTGAAAGCACATAAAAACAATTTAAAAGTAAAAAATATAAATTTAATAAAGATGCAAAACCAGCGGTTGTCAGGTGGAAAAATTGGTTTCTAAAATTATTTCAAAACATCGCATGAAAACATTCACGCGTTCAGAGAGTGTTTCCGTCGATCACATTCTAACAATGCGCTGTCTCTTTCTCGCATTTCGTATCGCCCTGTCTGCGTCGCGACGCCTAGGCGTATCTCGGCAGACGTCTCCATGCGAACTCGAGAAGATTTATTGTTTCATTAAATCGTTCGTTCGCCGGGAAAGTTAGGAGTGAGAAAGGGAGAGGGGATGCTTGTTGAGTTGTTGTAATCCGGTGAAATATAGCTCGGTGGTGAATTTTGCGTGGGGAATTTCGTCTGGCTCCAAGGGTCAGAGTAGGCGAGAGAGGACAGCAGAAATTGTGACAAGGAACGCAAATCAAAATAAAGACAATGGCGAGTTCGAAAAATCAAAACAATTATAAAAAACCGAAGCAGGAGAGTAAAAAGAGAAAAGAAAAGCAAACAGAACCACACACATATACGACACAATTTACTTCTTCTTGCTCTTTCCTTTTGTTGTTGTGGCTGAGATTGTTTCCCATGTTGTTGTTTTTGTACATCCACACTCCCCATCGCTCGTCGTCTCCAGACCCCCCTCCCACAGTAGCTGATGCCTGCGACTTTCGTCGACCCGCCACGGCCGACATTGACGACGGCAGAGCGTCGGTACAACCGTCTCCTGCCTCCCCACTTCGCATTCGCTTCTTCACGGTTCGCTCCCAACCCCTACCCCGACGACCGCCATCGCCGCCCCTCTCTAAAAACTCCGGCCCCTCGACGTACTGCAGTCGTGAACTTCCTCCCTCTCGCTCACATGCAGTTTCAACTGTTGTTGCTTTATCGCCGCCACTCGCATTGTTGTTGTATTCGTCGCCGTCGCCGTCGCCGCCGTCGGCTCGTTCGGTCTCGTCACTCGGCTCGCCTCTGCTCGTCGGTCGTTGCTCGTCGCTCGGAGCTCATAAAAACAACGTCTCGGCTGCGGAACGTTTCAGTCTTTTGAGTTGAGTCGCCGAGCTTGGAGCACCGAAGCGGGAAACTTATTAAGAAATATTTTTCAAAGAAAATTTCAATTGCGAATTTTGTTGAAAAACAAACCAAGCGTCAAACAAATTAAAACCAACAAATAATCGTTTGAAAGGGATTTTTAAGTGTTTTACGTTTTGTCGGGGATAAAAATTAATGCTTCAACAACAACGAAAATTGCGTTTAAAGCAACAACAACAGAAAAGCGAAGAAAAACACTCATTAAATATTTGCACAAATCGTGAGAAATTTCAAAGTTTCAACTACAAGTCGCGAACAAATAAAAAGAATTTGCGTAAGAGTTGAACAACTGCAAAAACAATTAGTGGAGCAAACAAAAGTGACTTTCAAAGTTCTGAAATCGTGAGAGGTTTTGGAAAGTTTCACCACAACCACACCATCAACGCCTTCTTGTAAAAAGTGATTGGATTTTGTGCACTTGACTGTGATTGCAAAATCAAACCAACAACAACCACAACAACAACAACAAAACAGCTCAGCACAAAGAAAGCAAACGCGCGAAACGCTTTTTACTGTGGATTATAAAAACCTGAAATGTAAGTAATTGCAAAAGAAGAGGAAAAATTCCGAAATTTGAATGTCTTTGTTTTGAAATAATTTGTTTTGAAATCAAATTTGAATAGAAGGGGATTTTTTCGAAATAAAAATTATCAGAAGTAATTAGATTCTGTAAAAACTGTAAAAAGAAATATTTTTTAAAGTTACAAATCCAGCAATTGAATGATTTCCAAATATTGCTACTTGTTCAATTAATTGAATAACTTGTTGAGGCTTCCCGTTTTTTCCCGAAGGCCAATTAATTTTAATTGTTTCATGAAATCACGAAGTAATTGTTAAATCAACTTGTACAATACGAGCGAAAAAACAACTCCTTTTAGAGTATGGAAAATCTCCGACTCCTCGACGCCTGCCCCAGAATATCTCGCGAAATTAAGTGCAAATAAATGTCTCGCAATTTTGTCAGGAAAACAATGTTTTGCTTCAATGGCAATCAAAATAAAATATGCGGCAAAATTCGGAGTCGCCCTGTTTGCATTAACAAACTCGCCATAACAAACAAACCTACACACACACACGCACACATGTAAGCCCGTTCGCTTACAGTGAAGGCCTCTCGAATTGGGTCGCCGTGTGCCGTGTTCTTCCCTTGAGACGGCGGCGACGGCAGTCGTGAAGTCGCGGGGTCGAGAAGGGACGGGATGGGAAAAATGCAACTTCATTGTTGTCGCCACACAAACACGGCTGACGTTGTTTTATTACTTTATTCCGACGCACTCCGACGAGCCTCGTCGTTGTGCGAATTTCTCCTGAAGTCTTATCGCCTTGTGGTGGAATTTTTTCCACGTACAGATAAATCCCGAACGTACAACAGCCTCGATGCGTTGATAAAAAAAAGTCGATCACTTTTTTCAACCCCCTCCTGTGTGCTCGGGCAGGGCGCGCTCGGTCAACCGCAGCGGAAGTTGCTCGAAATGCCCATCTGTTGCACGTGGATAGAACAAAGAAAGCGAGGGGAAAGTGATGGGAGGCGTCAGCGTCAGCGTCAGCAGAGGTCGCGTGGGCGGCGGAAACGCAATTTAAATGCTTTGTGTGAAACGAAATCCCAGCGAAATAAATTCCCCGCCGTCGGGATTGGGGTTGGCCACGCCTGACATGTGTTTTTGCATCACATGCAAATCTGGTTGAGTCAATGGACCCGATTGTTTCAGGCATGCCACGTTTGCAACGGCTTCCCGCCTATGAAGGTCTTTCCTCCTGCATTTTTAGAGATTTTTATTTTATTGTTGTTGAATTCGCAGCTGAATTTCATCGCTCATTGTCGTAAATATCCAGTAATTGCGGCATGTGTCTATGATTATGTTCGCAGCTGATCTGTTCGCTTCCTACTCCTGGTGGCGGAGGAACGGTGGGGGGTGGGTGTAGGACAGTGGGAAAAATCCAGTGCCTCGATCGGCGGCCTCAGGCGATCGTGTGAACGTGCCTCATTTTTTGCATTCCCCGAATCGAGTCGGATCGAGTGCAAGTCCGTGGCTGAATTTCTCATTCGTTCGACGACAGAACTTCGCTGGAACTCGAACGTGCTCAACGCCCACATTTCGCGTTGCACCCACCTCTTCGTTTTCCTCTTGTTGTTTCTCTCGATCGGCTGCATCGTTTTCCGCCCCTCTTGTGGCCCCTCTCGCGCCCCCTTAGCCAGCTCATTGCCACATTCCAATCCGTCGTTGGTGCGTTCGCAAGAACCACGAGTTTTAGTCATCGAATTGAATCAGTCACTGGATCTTGACTGTACATAACCTTTCTGTTTTCTTTTCTTTTGTTTTTCCATTTCACAAAATATTACAAGATCTCCGTTCACCTGTCTTTCTCCTCACATCATGCTTTGGATCGCATGTCGCCCACTTTTTCGTGTCTTCCTCCACATGCAATTCTCTATTGCGCTTTAGGTCTATTTCATTTTTATTTTTGCCGCCATAATTAATTGCGAAATAGTAATTCACATGGTCGTGTTGTTGTCGTTGTTATTGCGGTCTTAAAAATACCCATGCCGACTTGCTATATATATAAAATCTATTCGGTGCATGTGCTCTTAATTCGCAGACAGTCGTTGCAACATTTCATGTGCTACATTTGCGATCGTTCGCTCTCTCGTCCCGCCAGAGCCGTAAATATTTGGGTCATTGAAAGAGAGAGAGAAAGAAAACAAAAGTACTGTGCATTTTTAGATTTTACATATTGGCGATCAACGGTTGGTCTGTCCGTTTGTCTGTTTGTCTGTTGGTTCGTTGATTGTGAGAATGCGGAAAAGATCCTACCGTGATGAGAGGTAGGTCGACAGATAGGCTGGAGTTGTTGATGGAGGAGGTTGGCGTCGAAAGCACAACAAACGTGGCCAGAATTGCGCAATAAGTCGAGTGCCAAATCAAACACTCCCGTTCGGATATGCCTGCGATGCAGGGCGACGATGGCCTCATGGCTGTATGCGTAGCCATTGATGGCTTTGCAATAGCCTTTCCTTGAGCCGATGCGGTTGCAATCAATGCTGCTTGCGTTCGATTGTTTGTTTCCTATATTTAATCGCGCCGCCTGCATATCGATGTTATTGTAGCAGTGTTTTTGTCCTTTGTCCAACTATTGTTGTGGTTCTTACGGGCGTTTGTTTGCGTCGTTCACAGAACCGTCGTCAACCGCAACTGAAACCCCTGCGTTTTTTCCTAAGTATTGTTCAATTACGTCTGTTTTCGATTAAGTTTTCAGTCGTTCGCTGCAGTTTTTCCCCTATTTGCATTCGCTATTGCGTTGGGAAATAAATGCCATGTGAGTCTTGTCTGAGTTTCTTTAGTGGCGCGCCCAAGAGTATGCAACGGAAAGCAAGTAGAACCAGTTGTTATTGACGGATCTTCCTTTGCTCCTGCTCTTGCCCTCCATTTTGTTGTCGTTTGTCCTTCCATATTCTTCCGTCGCCGTCGTCTGCAACTTGCCGATGTCAAGGTTGCCGTGGAAGGATTTAATTATTTCCTCCTCGTCCTCTCATGCGCCTGAAACTGGGCCACGCCCTCGGCGCAGCTCGTGCAAGGCCCGGCGCCCGCTTGCCCGCCCCACCCACATCGTCTGTCGTCGTGGGCTTCCGGTTGTTCTTGCGTGTTGTTGCGTGCTGTAAAAGTCAGCGTCGTACGTCGAGTACGTGCCGCTGTTGTTGATATTCGTGCAAATCTGGGACACGAGCCTTGTCAAAGACGACGTTGCGAATCTCGTAGAAGCTTAAAGTCGTCTTGGGAGCTGGAACGACTTTAAGAAAGGGGGTTTTCGGACGAGCTTCGCTCATGTCGGGCAGCTTAAGAAGTTCTTGGAACGTATCATGAAATGCATTTTGCCCGATTTATTTTTGGTTTTCTTCTCCTTTCTCTGCATTTGTGGGGGAGTCCCCGATGCCCGGGATCCCCTGCCATCCAGGCCAGTCATCTCTCCGACTCTGGTTGGCCTTCATCGGCCACCCGATGGGCCAAAACACATCTCGCATCTCGCTCGCGGTCAATTTCACGATTATTTTCGCTTTTAACTCATACATTTTCAAAGCCAGCCAAGCGCGACTCCGGACCCCCCCCCCCATCATTTCCCCGCTCCCGCGCCCCTCCGGACTGCGGTGAGAGCTAGTTTTGGCCACTTTGGACCGCTTTCGTGTGGTTTTCGTTTCGTTTTCGGGGCAGCTTCAAATATGCACGAAGTCGACCCCCTCCGCCCCTGGCCAACTGGTCGAAACGACATGTACGAAAACCCCATTATAAATTAAATCCAAATGGAACCGGATTTCTTTCCGATGTCGATTTTGTGATACGGCAAAAACCATTTCAGTTTATATTTTTTTATTAGTTGTATTTCTTTATATATATTTTTGGTTTCTTTTTCGTCAATCGATCACTGCGGGCCACAAACGTCTTTGTCTTCTTGGCCACTGGAGTGTCAGTTTCGAGTTGAGCAAAATTTTGCTTCCTTTAAAGCAAAGACAAGAAGAAACAAAAAAGCCTCAAGTTCCCGGTAGTTGGCTTCAGAAGTGTTTGAACTTTGCCTGGCGCGACGACGTCTTAAGGTCATTGCTTCTTCTTCTAAGCAAAACAAAAAGACAAAGCCGACAACGAGAAACTCAAGCAATCGCCATCGCCCAACAGGTGGACGCGAAGTCTGGCCAAACGATTTGAACGGCCTTCGCGCCCCGTCTTCGTCCACTTCATCCACTATGACTGATTTCCGAAAACACTTTGCTTGCCATTGTTGTTGCAAGGTTCTCCTTGGGCCATCTGTTGGGTGCTGCGATCGCGTCCGAATTCTATTTCTCGTCGACTGAGTCGATGCATTTTATTTGCTTAACTTCGTTGTGACAGGCAGTGAAAGTAATCGCTTGAAAAACAATTGCGTTCCATCTACGGCGTTCTGAGCACCGGATGAACATCGACAAATCGCATGTAAGCAAACATACAAATAACGATTAGCCAAATGAAAATTCCCGAGAACGACTGGGGGAATCGTTTGCGAGGAATTTGCAAAAGTCGATATTTACTTATTCGACTGATTGGAATGACTGATGGAAATGATTTGATTTGATTCGATTTGTTGGCTTCCCTCATTGTGCATTGTGTTTGCGAATTCCGCGAATGCCGATTCGAGCGCAGTCAAGGCGCCGTTTACAACAACGTGACTCACGGGTCTTGGGCTTTTGCTGGCGTCCTCGTGGTTGTTGTTTTTATGGGCTTCTCCGCTCAAACTCGTCTCGCAAGTGCTGCCAGACCAACTACGGGCATGTTTGCTGTGCGACGAAGACTCTGGAACCCATTCGGACGCAGGGGAGGGCGCGGACGAGGCGCCGATGCAAAGTGCGGACGTCGTATTGGCGGCAGCCGCACAATGTTGCTGATGAATGCGGCAATCGTCGCGCCATGGCCGTTGCAATCACCGCCCGGCCGATGGCTTTCAATCCTCCGCTCATTGTTGTCAGCCATTATTTTGATGGGTCTCCGGCTCTTAAATAAATGTCTCCCTTACTTCTGCTCATTTCCTTTGCCATTTCGGTCTCCCGAAGCTGGTTCGCCACTCGCACACTCGAAACTAATTCTGAATCTCACTTTCTATCGTTGCAGTTCCTACAACAATGTCTCTGGCCAGTGTGCACGGACCACAATTCGCCGACATCTGCAGTCCTCTAGGGTGAGTTTCCAACCAAAAGCCAGACAACATTTTGCGAAAAGTTATTGCTGTTCAATTATGCACAAATAATTTGCAATTAAAGCCAAGAAAACGGCAAAAGGCCAAACAGATCATGCAATGCCAAATGGCCCGAAATTGTGGTGGGAGCCGTTTGAAATCGGCCGAGGCGTCAGAAACCGTCGGGTGTGAGCAATCGGTTTCCAAACTAGGGCTTAGTCATGTCCGATGAAAACCTGTTTGAGGTCGAAGTAACGGCAAACGGGAAACTAAATCAAAAGAAATGCTCGCGGTATTCGATATTAGTCACCCCTACATGACTTTTCGGGGGTGATGATGGCGACTCATTCGTGATCAGTCGTGCTGGTCAGCGGATTCCCCGAACAATATCACTCACATCTAGGAGTGATACCAGGCCTAAGCGACCAACAGACTCTTCCTAATCACTCCTCTTAATCACTTCCTCTCAATCACTCATACCTCGCACACGCCACTCACGCCTCGCCTCTCGCTGGAATGTAAATCACCTAAGTCACTAAAACCTCAAAGCCCTCCTCGTGTTCAAAGTGCGGACACCTTGTCGCGGCGCCGTGGCCAATTGACCAATCGCCAGTCAGTAGAAAAACTATTAGGAGCAACAAATTAATAATTTTGTACTATCTGACCAGCAGTTATGAATTAAGGTTCTCTTCCGTTTTGGCCTCACAAAAAGTGCGCCGTCACCGCGGGTAATTTTCGAGAACGTCGGGGAATGGAATGAAAAATTCCCAGAAAAAATTCCTGTACAACGAAATTGAAGTTCATGTCGAAGCTTATCAGCTAATGGGGACCCCTCCAGCCGACGCTGATAACGAGGAATGGAAATTCGCGAGGCGCAGTTCATTCATGAGCCTCCGACATTGGTGCCACCTCCTCCTCCTGGTCTCAAAACTGGCGCCTACAGATCAAGTGACTGTGTGTGGGAATGCTTTGTCTCCATTCGGAGAGAGGCAACCGGCCGCTGACATCATGTCCGCCGTGGGGAGAGGCAGAGAGAGTGAGAGAGGGAGCAGCGCGCCCTCCTGCCGTCCACCTCATTCTCCGCGTTCATCAGCGAGCACTGAATAACATGAATCGCGAATAGTGAGCGAAATGAGTTGAACGTAATTTGTAGAATTCTATCGTCGGCTTTTCATTCAGTTTCTACAGCATTCAACAGCCTCTCCCTTTGTTTCCGCGCACTATTTCTGCATTGCAAATGAGTTTAAATTTAGTTTCGAGCGTCGGCGTCATTCACGCTTCATGGCGGTTATCGATAGTTTTGGCTTCGTTTCGTGAAAACTAAACAAAAAGCCGCAAACTCCGTGTTTGCTTAGTTCTAATTGTCTGTTTGTTTTCTTCCCATTGCAGCCGCAGCAGCATCAGCATGTCTTCCTCGCTGTCCGACCTGGTCGGCAGCCCGCTGGAGATCTCCGTGGACAACGTCCTGACCATCGAGGAGCTGCGCCAGCACATGGGCTCGTGCTTCACGTGCGGCGTGTCCTGGACCGACGACCACGTCTCCCTCGACTGCAGCGAGTGCGGCGGCTACAGTTTGGAGCGCCCGTGCCCACTGTGCGACGGCCAGTGTGGCGTGCAGTGGAAGCGCGATTTCACCATGGTGAGTTGAGCTTCTCCGTTGAGAAACCATGCATTTGAATTTGTGGTTGCAGTCAACGATAAGTGAAGGTTTTGTCAAAACCACAAGCATTCGTCGCAGCTTCCACCACAGGTCTTGACGAATTCCACCAAATGCGCCCGAGCTTTTCAGCGAATTTTTCCGCCAGAGCTTTTAGTTGTTCCTTCTCTCTATAGCTTCACTAATACTTGGCTTTCTTTCGCTTCCATTGCAGTCCCACGCCTGCGGTAAAGCTCGCTGGCAGGGTGTGTGTCCCAGCTATCCCGAGGCCGCGACCCACTTGAACTCGCAGGCCCCCGCCAATGCCGCCGCCTCCACGCACTCGTCCTGCGCCGCCACCCAGCTGCGACTGGCGCAGGAGCTCTGTGCCCGTCTGGAACAACTATCGGCGAGTGCCCACACATGATTTCCTGTGGCGACAGCGACGGCGACTGCGGCGTACGACGGCAGAGGCAACGTCTTGCTGTAACCACATCAGCAACAACATCAACAACCACATCGTCATCGGCAGCGCCAGCAACGAAAGCGACACCAACATGACACACATCATCCATATGAAGCAACTTCTTATGACATCTCTATTCCGGCTGTTGGTGGCCCTTCGAGTTTGGTTGCTTCCCCCTTCTCCGTTGGCGAGCTTGTTCCTCGTACGCCCTTCCGGCAGTTGCAGAAGCCTCGTGCTCAAACAACCGTTCTTGCGTTCGTCCCCAGACTCTAGTTGTACTTTGCATTAGTTCTAAGCCTTAGTTTGTACGAATTTCTCTATGATTATTATTTTGCTTTGATTTTTGTCTCGCGTCGTTGTCCACATCGACATCGACTTTCGACAACCAACTATTTGTTAATTGTATGTATAGAGATTGTAGGAGTTTAGTTTGTAGCGCTGTTCGTTGCGTCGTCTGTCGCGCACACTCTAAGAAAAAGACTATCAGGTTTAAAGATAACAGATATTTTAGCGAAAATATTTAGAAGGGAAACGAAACAAAAGAAAACAAAAATACAAAATCATAAAATTGTATCATATTTTTGATGAATGCAAATTTAAAGCGAGTTTTAAGAAACAATTTTGAAGAAAATGTTTAACCAGAAAACACTTTAGTTCAATTAGTCAATATAAGTGCTGTTGAAACGAACAAATGTACTGTGGAAAGTCCTTTAGGACCGACCTACTGCTCAATGCCTTGCCTTGTTGTGTGGACAGACATCTGTGGTGTTTTTTCTCGATTGTTTTTCGCTTTAACATTTCAATGATCAAAAACCATACGAATTTTTTCCAAAACAATTCCAAATTGTCCGAAATTTATACGATTATTATTATTATTATTTAGAAATTGGCAACTTGCAAAGTTTTACTCTCATATTTAAATTATACCTAAAGATGTATGCTTTTTGTACTTATTTAGCGAAAAAATCAAATGATAAAAATTTAAGAAATAAAAACAACTGAAACACATTAAATATTTTGGATTTTCTGTGAAAATCACCAGCATTTTTTGTAAAATGCTACAATTCTTCTTGCTTTAATTATAAGTCTTATGTAAAGTTTTTTTCTAATGAATTCTTTTGAATGGTCTTGCAAACACAATAAAAACTGTATTGAATAACTTGTTGTTTTTCTGCAGATTTGGTTTTCATTATTTTCTGCTTGTATGGCGATTTAATTCTAAAAAAATGTTTCGATTGCTGTATTGCAATTTGTGTGCCATATTTTTCTGTATTTTTTTTCGCTTTTGAACTATCGATTTATTCTTGTTAAATGGAATTCGAACATGTTGATTTTTCAAATTCCATCTGACCTTTTTTGGTACAATGAAATGAATAAATTCAATTGCCTTTATTTGCAACGGTAAAAGCTTGTTTCGTTTTTGGATGTGGTCACCGGGTCAAGGGATTGGGGATGGGGAAACGGTTTGTTTATGGCTTGTAATCCCCAGGAGTGAAATAAAATGGGAAGTTTTTATTTGAAAACATTTTCTGCGGTGCTGCGGTGGATAATTTCGGAGCAAACTTTAATTCTTCCGCTCATAATTCACATCAAAAGCATATTAGCAGACCTGAAAATAAAAATGCAATTCAAATATTTTCATTAAATAATACGATTTATTGGATTTCATCTCTGTATGGCTTTGCTTTTAATGCTACAAACAGCTAATTCACTGCTTTCGTGTATAGAGGTCCATTAGCAATTAGTTTTGAATAGAAAATTGAATTAAGTGTTAGGTAAATTCAGATATAATTGTTTTGTTTTGTTGCTTCACAATATAGAAATATCCACAGTAAAATGCTAAATGCACAATGACTTTTTTTAAAGTGTGAATTCGTTATTTCAGCGATTTTTAACATTTGCGCGTTCAAGAAATTTCTTGGCAGGCTCCGAAATAAAATTCAAAGGAAAGTTGTCTTCTGGTTGAATTAAGTATAACTAAAGTTTAATTTTGAATTGACAATTTCATCGGATATACAATGCCATTAGATTGGGAAGTGAAATATTCTTTTCTATATTATACTTTTCTATACTTTCATTTCATTCGCTTTGATTGAAAATTTTATTTTATTTGACTTTCTTCAACGATTGACTCTTTCAGTTTGCTTTCACTGCTGATTGGCTGTTGCTGATTGAAATGCTCTGACCTATCGAATTACTTTAATTTCCCTTCGCCGCGAAACCCGCTGGACCGGCGCGGTCTACACTACTCTACCATTAACCCGCGCCCTCCCCATGGGTCTCCGCGAAACGTGTGCTCGAACCTTCCTTCCTACATATCTCTAAGGGAAAAACTCCTAATGGGTCTGGGTGTCGTTTACAACTACTTGGTCCGCTTTTATACCATGTTTTCGTAACTCCTCTGGCTTCCGCCTTCTGCACTCGTCTAGTAAAGTCTAAAATCGCAGCACGATGTTTGTCTCGCTTAGATCTTCCACTCACTCACATGCTGACCTGCCTTTGACGTCCTCGGTCTCTACCGCCCATCCCCTCTCTCCCAACCTCCCTCTCTGTCTGATGCTCTTCGTCCTGCAGCCTTGGCATGCTGCATTCTAATTAGTGAATGGCCGGCTGCGAGATAGTGCTCAACACTCCCCGTCCCTTCTCTCTCCCCCTCTCTCTCTCTCTCTGCATGAGTAGTGGTTTTTGTGAATGCGCCTGTTTTTTGTCTCTGGGTGCATTTTTGTGCGAAATAATTTTTTCCCTCTGTGTGTGGAGAATTGTTCGGAAGTATTTATGTGTAGAAAAGCCCGGCTTCGGAAAGTTCGGCACGCTTTGTTATTCGTTATGAAAGTATTTGCGTCTGGCAAAACATTTAAAACGGAAAAGTTCCGGAGCGACTTTTCCCTCTTCGCTGATGAGTGCGGAGGGGATGAGGAATGGTTTCCATTTCATGATGGCTGTTGAACAGTTCAATAAACTGCAAGTGATTGAAAAACAATGTTCGAATCTTGTGGTGAAATATCGTGGCTGGCTCGAAGTCGCGGACTGGAGCGGCCTCGGAATCCACAAATGATGAAAATCGACCGCTGGACCTAGTGTCAGGTATTGACCAGCCGGTTCCCTCACCCTCCTGCTCTTGCCCTACCAACCGGCCTTGTGCTGTGATCAAGGCCTTCTTTGGGCATTGATTGGCTCTACCTAGAAGTCGTAGTTTTTCTATGCCTGTAAATGAAACTGAGTGAAACTTGCTTTAGGGTGTTAGTAGTGGTTTGAATTTGCCCTGGTGAAATGTTTTAACTTTGTTGTTGTTGTTGTTGTGTCTGGTCGTGCCCTCGAGGTGCGAACTTTTTGTTGAAATATTGGCTTTACGAGTTTACAATTAAATTTATTGAATTACATATGAATTAACTCTAGAGAACAATGAAACATTTCTGTAAGTCGAACATTTATTATATCTATGTATATATATATATAATATAATATATAAATAATTATCTATGTAAGCTAATTATTAAAATTTTGAATTTCAAGATATTCGTACTTTTGTTTCATTCATTTTCTCTTACTTTCTAATTAATTTCACATTATATAATTTTTAGTTTTTCTTTAATTTTTTTTTTTTTTAATTCAAATTTTCTGTTTTGTATTTTTGTAGGTAATTTTAATATATTTTATATTTTGTTTGCTAATCTTTCTTAAATCTATTCTGTTTTGCTTGTGTTGCTTTATGTCGTTTTAAGAGATAATGATGTTTTATCACAGTTGCACATGCATTCTTCTTATAACATATATATATACCTATACATATGGCCTATGTATATGTGCCGTATATGTGTGTGGGTCAATTCATTAACTTGGTTCATATGCATTTACGTAGGTACTTAATTTGTTAACAATATTGTGTTTCTTCTTGTTCCTACCGAATCCATGTTTGGTATCGAAATCGCACGCGAACCATTGAAGAGGACTCGGGTCCTGGGTGCGAATCGAGGTGACTGAATGAATCTGCGTGGAGAACTTCAACCCCGAAACCATGGGAAAGTCCACTTGTTTGAATGCGATGAACATGTGGGCGTGGTTAACTAATATTGCTCTGGTGACAAATTTACAACAGGTGTATTCAGGACCCGTAGCAACAGGTAGGAAAAGGAAGGACACTCAAGAAATTGATATTTGGAAGAGAACATTTGAATGAGAAAAAGGGCTTAATCTTGGCCAAAAGGAGAAAAAAATGTGTCCAAAATGATTGAATATTGAGGAATTGTGTGAAATTTTGGTGATTAAATTTGACTCCAACATTTGAACTGAGTTGAAGTTTGTTGAAGTTCAAACATGTCCTGTCAGGAAGAGAAATTCTCCTCCATTTGCTCCGGATCGCGAATACCACCTGCATGTATGTTCATAATAACGATTCCCTTAACTACTTAGGGCGCTTGAATAATAGTCATTGGACCTCAGTACAGGAGAAGCATCGGCGAGGACTTGAAAGGGAAAGTGATCTCTCTGGCAGTTTGATGTAAACGTTTCATTTCGGCCCCACATGTCACTCTCTAGACAGATCCTTCTGATTATCTTCGACTCATGCGGTCCTTGCGGGGAAGGAAAAGCCCTCGACGAAAAGCAACCCGATCCTCGCTGACTACTATTCAGACGCCCTCGAACCTAATTAGGTACCATGATGCTTCAAGGACTAAAGAATTACACTTGCTCTACCCATGATTTTTCCTAAGACCTAATGACTTTAAAACGAAATACTTATGGCTAGAATTGTTCGAATGCCTGTGGTTTAGAATTAAGAAACTCTTATGTGCTATAATTGATGTTTTGCTCCTTTGGTGTGGTTGCTTGTGTTCAAGTTTCAATATTGGTTTTCCTCCTTCTCCCTTCTCCGCCCACTTCTCATTACGGTGTTTTCCTTCCTTTCGCTGTCGCTCCTTACAACATCTTTATGGCCCAGTACCGTTGTATTTGGGTCCTCTTCGGCCTCCCTGCAAATGTCCTTCATTAATTTCCGCCATTGCTCGAACTCCTCTGTTCCCTTTTCCCCCTAATGATCTTCCCCTGCTCCTCCTCGAGCTCCTCCTCGTGCTCCTCCTCCTCCTGCTTCTCCCGCTCCTCCCCTTTATGTGCCAGAGATTATCATTAAGTTCCGTTTCAGAGATAATTCGGCCGGGACACGCAACACAGCAGACCCATGTTCTTGTAAATCGAGTTCCTTCGACGCTTGGCCGGCCACGGCCCGTTCGTGTCCAGCGCCGCATTGCGTTCTGCATTCCGAAAAAAGAGAGAAAAACACAGAACGAGAGAGAAAGGAACAAATAAAGTATCTTTATTTCCAGCAGAAATGTCTAAGGTACGGTAATTATATTAAAGGCTAAAGGACTGCAACCTGGTGTCTAGGGTGGAGTGGGGATTTCCCAAGAATAGATCGTGGTTGGATTCCCAGGGGTCTCGGGTGGCTGGGACTTCGTTTAGGATACATTTGAAGGGTGTTGGAAGTGGAGAGTTGGACCTCAATTAATTTTTCAAGTTATTAATGCAATATTCCATTGAATACTGGGCCTGTTCCTCCGCAAAGGGTTTGGCAGTCCAGAGAGAGAGAGCCTTGATTCGATTGGAAGAGTCCTCTGGAGGATCTGGATGAGCGGATGGCGGTCATTGCCTGTTCCCAGAGGGGCTCCGAGGACACCAAGCGCCAATCCGGTTCCTCTCCCTAAGACCTCGCGACTGTCACGTCCGCTAGGACTGGTCCGTCCTACTTTCCAGACCCGTGAACTCTGAACCAATGCCGAGGCAAAGTCCGTCTGAAGTTTTCTACAGTTTGCCCAGCAGTGGCCGCTCGCTCGGAGACTTCTGGAGCGTTCCATCGCAAGGACCTGGCGAAGGGAGCTCGCTAAATGCGATTTAATTGCGCTCCTTGAGTGGCGTTTAATTGATGCGACCGAGCGGCGGGGGCGTAACCGAAGCTGGAGAAGGTCCCTCCGCCCACGCGGTCCTGCTCAAAGGAGTCGCAGGAACTTCCGATCTGCGATATTGAGAGCTCGCGATGCGTGTGATTTACTTTTAATTGGAAAACTTCGGAAGCCTTTGCACCAGATTCGCACCGTTCGCGGGCTGGTGACAGTGCCGCCTTCTAGGCCGATGGCTGCGTAATTGCCTGAATTTCACATCGCATTCGTCGCAGACCCCCCAACCCCCACCCCCATCGGCCGTCCAGGCCACGCCCCTCCGCCATCTCGCCCCCTTCTCGCTGTCATTTAAACCGTAGCTCGGAGACGAGGCTTTGACAACGTGATTGATTGCGTCAACAACGTAAGCAGCCTCGTAATGACTTCCGGCGAGGGGAAAAATTACAGAAAACAAAAAAACAAAAAACAATAACGTCAACAACAAAAGCAGAAGAAGAAGACGGAGAACCGATAACAACTGCAGGCAACATCAACTCATCAGAGCCGTCGTCAATATTTTGAGAGCATCACGATGTTTATCGCCAACGGTCTCGTCAGCCACGTCGCTGGCGTTCTTGGCAAAAGGCATCTTCATCATTATCGACATCTTCATCATCGACATCTTCATCATCATCATAACTCTTGATTACTCGTCTGGATACTAATCGTCGTCATCATAGTCGTCATTGCCATGGGAGTTTCTGCTGTCGAGGACACCCCGAGGCCCGCACAACTTCCTGGCTTCCAACCCTGCCTTTACTGTATCATCGTCTTGGTCATCACTGGCATAGTCGTCGTCATCATCGTCTTCATCAGCACTGGCATAGTCATCGTCAACATTCCCATCATCGTCGACGATCTCGTCGTCCCGTCAGCTTCGGCGATGGCCGAAATATGCCAAAATGTGCGACATAAAATGAGTATCCTGTCGTTGTTGTTGAGCCCCCGAGTTGTTGGTGCTGTAGGTCATGTTGTTGTTGATGTCGTTGCCGTCGTCCTTGTGGTTGTTATTGTTGTTTTTGTCGCCATCGTTGGTGTCTCTTCACTGTTGTTGGTCTCGTCAAAGTCAATGCTTCTGTACCCTATCATTCGGATCTCCTTCCGATTCCCATTCTATGTATTTGGGCTTCTAAAAGCCATTTTTGTTGTAGTGAATCTTTCTTCCTTGTTGTTGTTGTTGTTGTTGTTGTTGCCATGCTATTGCCCACTCACCCAGAAACGTCTCATGCTGCGGCATGTACTCCTGCAGCTCGGACAGCAGCATCGCGATCTCCTGCGAGTCCTTGGTGATGCTGCAGAGCTCCTCCTGATTGAAGTCCGGCGTGATCTGCTTGCACAGCAGTATCTGGCTGATCACGTTGCCCAGGTTCGAGGGCCCAGCGCGATTCTCTGGAATTCAAGAATGCAATACAAAATGAATAAATTACCACAAGGCAAGGAAGGAATATGGGCAGGAAACGAAAAACAACTGGCAGTAACTCAATTCTTGTTTGAGCCTGTGTCCTGCGAGACCGAGGGCGTGAGGAGAGGGGAGGGGAAGAGAGAATGCCCTGAGTTCACTGCAGAGCCTCCTGCTTCCCGTCCAGCACAAGCAGCTTGAGTCGGCTCCATATCACGTTTCGTCGCAGGAAATCAAATCTGGTTGTTATTATTGAATTTCATGTTTCCCGTACGTATCGCATGGCGGCTGAGAATCCTTCGTTATCCTCTTAGAATCCTTTCTCTCGCATGCTCCGCAAAGTTCTGTTGTTGCTCACTATTTTATTATCGCAAAAATTGTGTCTTTATGGGCAACTCCTGCGGTAAGAGCAACAACTCCTACAGCACAAGGACGACGACGGGAACGATATGCAAATTCAATGTGATCATATTTTTGTTGTTGTTGTAATTCGGTTGCTTTCGTACATGTGAAAATACACGAGACAGGCAAATGAAATTCATGAGAAATTGAGTCAATAAAATATTCTCAGCTGATTTCGGCGAATTTATTTGTTTCGCCGCCTCAAGGGTTGGCACCGTCAAGCCAAAATGGCTGCACTTGAAAAGGACACCCGAGTTGCTCCAGGATTTTCTTCCTGGATTCTTGCAAGTTGTTTTGTCACCAGTGTTTTCTATAGTTCTTAGTTCTGCTCAAGTTATACATAAGTTTGTAAGTTCTTTATTTGCTTACTTTGTCGTTAACATACGATTGGATTTTGCGAATTTCTTTCGTCGACGATAAGATTATAGCGATTAGCATTTTTTGTCCCTTTCCTTCAGCTTTCGGCTTTTTATTGATCAGTCGTGGCTCCCCTAATTGAGCTTTAAAATCTGTTCCATGCAAATTCTTCATACTCTTCTGCATCCTTCGGAGAAGGACGAGGAGGGAGGAATGAGATGGAAGGAATGCGGTGGAAGGAATGAGATGGAAGGAGGTGGAGGAAGGAGGAGAGGGCTGGAGGCGAAGGAAGGAGGAGGCGGGCTTTTGTGTCTCGCTCTCTGCAGAGCTGCCTGAGAATGCCGTACTCAGGCCAAGTGCCAATAGATGCAGCGACAAGTCGTCTATCGCTTCTTCCTTGTGCCCGACCGTCCCTCCATCTATCCGTCCGTCCGTCCGTCTGCCGCACCCTCTGTGCCACGGGAGACGGCTTCAATGGTCCGCAATATATGCGCAACGCCCAAAAGTATGCAGCATGCATGAGAAAGGCTCCGGCAGTTGAGCGTCTTGCCGTCTCCCTCCCTCTGCCTCGTTTGGGTGCGTGTGGGTGCGCGCTGAAGCACACTTGAAAAAATTGGAATAAAATTCAAATTCTTAGAGAGCTGACGCTAAGGACACGGGACTCGCACACAAAGCCCGAGCGGGCGGAGCGAGACAGATGGAAGGACAGATGCTAAGCAGGCACGAACGGACAGGGCGGATGGACGATGGGAAGGAGGGACGGACGGGCGGACGGAGCCCAGTCGCCCGTGCAAGGTGCGAGCGATGCAGTGGAAGAAGAAACAGCATCACAAGATCCGAGTCAGTGCGCGTCACACACACACACGACAACACACAATTAGTATGCAAGGAGCGGGGGACAAGGACAGAAGCAGCCGTCCGCGGAAGGACAGTGCGAAGGATGGCTCCGAGGCTTTCTTAAATTATTTGACGACGAAACTCTTCGTCCGTGCCCAAGGAGAACTTCCTCAGCAACTAGAACTAGAACAACAACTGCATCAACAACAACAACAGCAGCCTCTGACACGAGAAACAACAACAACAACAACAACAACAACAGCTACGACAATGACAGTGGCCGCCAAAGTTGACGAATGCGCACCGCTGCCACGGCCCATTAAAAAAAGTTCCGGGCGATGCCAATTTGCGGCAGCTGCTGCCGGTGCTGCTCTTGTTGTTGTCATTGTCAGTTGTTGTTCACATAATTGCTGTTGTTGCTGCGGCAGTTGTTAGGGGTGTCTCGCAATTAAGTGCGGGGAAATGAGAAGAAGAAAAGAAAAGAGAAGAGAAGAGAAGAACTTACCATAGTAGCCGGACATGTCCATGGGCACGATCTGTATCAGCCGGTAGCTCTTGACCAGCTCGCGCAGGAACAACTGAGCCAAGTAGAAGAGGAGCACGAGGTGCGGGTTGTCGGTGAGGACGCCGTCGGCCACAGCGCTGCAATTGGAACGAGATACGACAATGAGTGGTGCGGAAACATTTTCTTCGTCATTTCCGCAGACATGAGGAACATGAAGACCATTGATTTTGCATAAGCGAGCCGAGGGAAAACATATTAAAATTCACGATAAATACACAAGCGAAGGCCCGGAGGAAATCACTTAATTCACTAATTGCCTCATTAATTATTCAGGACACCACAAATTGTCCTCTTTCGCTGCAGAGTGGAAAAATTGTAATGACAAATTGCCAAGCCTTGAGGAGCGCAGAGGGAGAGGACGAAAGACAATTGATTAGTGCTCTCCGTTCCGCTCGGTGCTGGTGGGGATCTCGGTCACCGAAGTCCCGTTCACATCGATATCGCGATGGAACCAGCAGGCGGTGGAGGGACTGAAATGCAATAAAGGTTACGCATACGTCTCTCAAAGGGATTTCGGGTCTCCCAACCCCTGCCATCGAGGGTTGGCCCTTGTTCGAAGCCCTCCACGCCTTCGGAGTTTCCGATCTCCGTTTGATGCATTCTTCAGAACTTTCTCCGGCGCGCCTTTGCGTCGGTTTGGGCGGCGCTGCATTTTTGGGCGGTGCTCGGTACGACAGATGGCCGGGCTCGGGGTCTGGAGAATATTTCGGTAATTATTTGCCCTCGGCGAATGCTGTTGTTGTGTTTGTTTTGAGATACTGGCTGTGGATTCGGTTACAGCTGGAGGCTTCTGGGGGCTTCACAGAACTAGTTGTTGCCGGGGCAAATATGAAATTGCTGTGGCTCTGGCCGCATCGCCGAGGCAGGGACTCAAAGCCATTCTCTGCTGTGGTCGTTGGCGAGCGGAGGAGGAAACCGAAGCACGACATCAGCCAATGCAGTGAGAGGGCGAAGGAGGAGACCGACCAGGACAGAGGACTCCAATTCTTGGAACCGAGAGAAGACGGAGGAAATCTGTCGGCTCAAAGTCATGGTGATGAAAAAGAAACCGGCGCAGGATGGGAAGAATGAGGTGGAGGAGGTCGTTTCCATGGATTTCCCCATATCTGCGACGGCAGGATTCTGGGTTCCGCTCCATCAGCTCCTCGTTCTTTCCCCGAAAGGCGAAATTTCGGGCTGCCTATTAAAAAGCTCTCAAGCCAAACGCCACGCCACGTCGGAGGCCTCGCCATGGTGGGCATAAATTTTTAATGAACTCAGCGAAGAGTTTCCTCGCCGAGAACAAGACGCGAGAACTTTATTATTGTTCTCGTTGTTCGAGAGCAGCGCGAGTGGCTCCAGCTCCACGAGATCTCTAGAGCGGCCTCCGATTGCCAGAGCAACAGACGCCCTCTCAGGTAGGCTTAGGCTTTGTGCAAAGGAACCGGGAAAGAAATGAGATAAATTTTCTCCGGCCGAGCAGGAGGTGGGACGGACGCCTTTCGGAGTTCGGAAATTCTTCTACGGCCGGTCGGCGGGTTTCTATGTGTGTGTGCGGAGTCCGGATTTGAGCCTGTTTGTTATTGGCTTTTCGCCGTAATAACACAAGTAGACACAACAGCAACAACAAGAACAACACAGCTCTATAACTTTGTTATTAAAAAGTTTTTCTTGTACAAAGAGTTCTACTTTTGCTTAAATTTTCTCCACAGGTCTTCCCCACTCCTGTTCCCTGTTTGTTTATATTTTTCGGTTGCTGTTGCTGTTCCTGTTATTGATAGAAGTAACAGTTGATTGTCTGAGTGTGGGCTTCGTGTGTATGTATATGAAAACTTTTCGTATTTACGGCGAGTTGAGTGAATGAATGAATGAATGATTGAATGAGTTTCGAGGGCTGAGGGCATGAGCGAGTGAGAGAGTGAGAGAGTGAGAGAGGGGAGAAAGGCACAGTGGGGTAGCGAGATGTCGTATCGGAAAATTCGTAATGGAATTTCAGAACTTTTGTTGCATTTCCCGTGAACTCCCCCTCTCCCTCTTTCGCCCTCCCTCACTATCGCTCGATTTTCCTTCCTCCCTCGCCATGAGAGCAAATAAAGCGGAAGAATTTCTGCGGAAAGGTGGTGATTATGGCGAACTGGAGGAGAAAAGTGCGAAGAGTCGGTCGAGTTATTGATTTGTTCAAGTATTTAAGATCCTTTCTTCATTTCGAAGTTTGCACTAAATGGGTTTGAGTTGAAGATATTGAGAATATTTTCAAGCTCCCATTTCAAAACGTTGTTTCAACTGAGTATTTGGTCGTCACTTCGAGCAGGGAGAAAAGTAGGGATTCGAATATTTATCAGTTCCTTTGCCAACTTCTTGCTCGGCCTTCGCACGCTCTCCGATCTGGCCCACTGTGCCCACGCCGCCCTGCTCCAGCGGGCGTTAAAACTCTATTCCCAGCGGCCGCGCGAACGCGCCCTGGTGGCGAATTTAGTCAAATGAAAATGAACGAGGTGCCGGGCGTCCCGCCTTCTCCCTTTGCCGCAGGCGGATACCGAGGCACTCCATGAACGAGGGACGTGATGTCGAGATGGTCGGAGGTCGAGGGCGGGGCAGCAGATTAAAGCGAAGCCAGTCGGAAAGCAATGAAAGTTGCCGAACTATGGGAACAAATTCAGACTCGGTGGAGAAAATCCTGACGAAAATGGGTTACCTTGCGACGGAGCCGACGCAATTAGAAATCTCATTATTCCGTCGCCAGTTTGAAGATCGCAAGTGAACCGCGGCGGAGAATCAGGGCGGCTCTCGTTAACCTACAGGAGGAGGCGCAAGGGGGGGAATAGGGAAAGTTTTGGGAATTGAAGGAGAATTCAGGAAAATGTCATTCCTTGATTTACTACGTTTCCCCACAAAAATCACTCATTTCAATCAGGGCTCGCTGGCCCGCATCGGTGGCCAATGGCCTGATGTCTTTCGTCGTAAATGTCCACGAGCTCCTCCAACTCCTCAACACCGACCGAGCGAGCCGTTGAGTGGCTCGAGCTGCAATAAAGCCCATGTTGAGATAGCCCGGTCCTTAACGAGGACGTGTCCTTCGCGAGCAATGGTCCCTCGGCCATTAAACGCGAATGGATTTCACAGCAAATGACTGCATGGTTATTGTCAGATCCCCAATATCGCTTCATCTACTTGGAGAAGACGGCGGACGGCGGTCATTAGCGAGTCTTGTTGATGGGATCGTGGGACGAGGCGAAGCGCGTCGACCGCGGCGACTCCAGCAACCAGCAGCCGGCGTGTCGGCTCCTCCACCACTCGGTCATCGCCGTTCACTCGATTTGACTCCGTCGCGGGGTGGGGGTCGCGATAACGCGGCCATATTTCCGGCAGCGGGTTCGAGACTCATTAACATTTCATTTGCACACACTTCCCGACGGGGGTCCCCGAGCCCAGGCACCGGGGCGGGACGGAATGAACTCTCAAGCATGTGGCAACGGCCCCAGCACCAGGCCAAACAACCGATCAAATTATCAACAACTCCGACGGATGCGAGCCGAACGTGACGGCGAGGCAAATCCCGCCCCGAGGACGCCGGATGTCCGCCGGGCACACCTGCCGCCACTCCTCCAACGTCCTCCGACTGCCTCCGACCCCCGGCTCGTGTTGTTTGCTTCTCTAGAATTAATAGCGCAGCAGGAATTTCCATAATTTTGCGCCCAGGCCTGGGAGAGGCCCGCGAGATGGAGGAAAAAGGTGTCGTCAAATAGACAACACGTCGCTCTGCATGCGTGCTAATGCGATGAGGCCGATTTGCATACTTAATCGGGCCGCAGACGCCGAGCCGCGGTCGTGATCGAGTGGAAACGGAAAGGGAAGTCGAAGGCGAGAGGGAAGAGGAGTGGAGGTGGAAGTGATTTTTCGGAGGACTTGAAGTGCTCGCTGGAGATGTTCTTAGGCTGTCCTCGCCGGCGCTTCCCAGGACACCTCAGGGCGTGTGTCGCGAGTGATGTGTGCGAGTGATGCATGCGAGTGGTTCCTGCGAGTGATTCATGCGAGTGGGATTGAAAGAAGGCGCGTGCGAACGGCGGTAATGAGAGGCACAAGTGGTGCATTTGGGGGCTGCTGGAGGTGGAGGTGATGGAGATTTATGGCCGCGACGTTAGTGGTAGCGATATTTAAGGCACTGATATTTATTAGAGTGATATTTAGCGAGCGAAGGCGGCGAAATGTTCGGAACAATGCGAGTGAACTACATGCATGGGAGTGCGAGAGGGGGTGACAGGTCTGGGAGTGAGATTTATTAGGGCGATTTTTCGCGCGTGACATTTACGAGAGATAATTAGGTGGATTTATGTCGCGACTAAGTGCCAGAAATTATGCCTGGGAGTAAAACTCGAGAGGCCCCTTCGCGACAAGCGACTGCTTTCTGGGCATTTTCAGGATTTCGATGCGCTTTGAGCGACAAATTAATTTGCCCTGCAGCTGGGAGCGATGTAATGAAGCAAGTTACGACGGCGATGAAACAAGTGCCGACTTTGAGGCCAGGGCGAACGACCGAACGACCTAACGAGTGACACTCGAGGGGAGAGGTGGAGACGGAATCCGAAAGTCAGTGGAAGCCGGCACCCGTGAATCAACCAAAAGGCGGCGAATCCGTTGCCAGCTCAGATTCGGGCCATTGATACAGAGACGAGACCCCTTTCGAACTTCGTTTCCAACCTCCCGCGATTTGCACCCGATCTGGGCTGCTGCACGTGCTCGGCCAGACTTCGAGGAATGACGTGTGAGGAAACAATAACAACTCCTAGCATAATCAGCCGTGGCAACCACTCAAAGCCACAGGATGTGTGGCAAGGAGCATGGGAAATAATAACAAGAAAGTTTCCTCTAAAATTCTCCTGGGAAATTCCTCGAGGAATCACGAGCAGTCGCAACACTTGCGGCGTGTCTGTCTCAGGCTGAGTGGGAGTGCGAGTGGGAGTGGGAGTGGGAGTGTGTGTGGGGCTCCCAGTGCTGTGGGGAGTGCGGGTTGTGGTGTTAACGTGATATTGATGATCAAAGCGACATTGCCGGAATATTAAGTAACCGTGTTTGGAAATTCCATTAAAATTCGGAAATAAATCTCTTTGAAGCCCGCTCTGCATGAGCCGACGATCCCCTGGCTACCAACAACACACCCACCCACACGCAGCGCATCCCTTTGGCCCCTGGCTCGATGAAGCGGCTCCGGGCCTGGGGCCAGACCCGGTCGTGAGGCCTGTCGTTGTGGAAATCGGAGCGAAAACATAATAAAATACGATTGTCCTTTTTAGAGTCGAGGACTTGTTGGCCTAAGCAAACGTCGACGGCCGCTCGAGTGCCCTACGCGCGGCTCCCGCCGTCGCCAACAATTACAAATTAAGCGGCTCCGGGGCGCCCGCTTTTCAATTTCAGAATTTAATTCGGCCCCTTGGCCCGTCGGCCCTTTCGAGCCCTCCGTGGTTCCCAACTTCGTCGGCCTCTGCCTCACTCTCGTCCACCCTCCGTGGTCTCGTCCGTCCCATTCGTCCACTCTTTATCGACCTCTCCTCGCGCCTTCCCTCTCGAGCCTTCCTCCTCTCCCTTCTTCCACTTCATCTTTCGCATTCTATTTTCAAGTGGACCGCTTGAGAACCTGCTGGCCACACTGTTGGTCGACCTGTTGTTGTTGTTCCTTTTGGTATTTAGTGCTTCTCCTCCCGACCACCCTCAGTCTCGCCCATGCCTTCGTCCGGTCCACGGTCGTCGCCAGCAGCTGCTCGAAACGACAATTTATTTATGCTCTCTTGTGCTTCGTCTTCTTGTTGTTCTTGTCCACAGTTGCTGTTTACAGTTGCTGTTGTTGTTTTCATGGAGATTATTGTTGTTGTTGTTGTTGTTGTTGTTGCACTCGTGCCCTTCACGCTGAAGTTAAGCGCATTTTCATTAACGTTAAACGCGGCCACTTGCGCTTTGGAATCTCTCGCAAACCCTGACCCCGGCGAAAGCGAGATGGCAAATAAATTTCCCTGCTGTTGTTTTTGTTGCTGCCCCTGCTACTGCTGCTGCTGTGCGGGGTGGTCAGAAGGGAGTCGGAAAACTAGCAGGATGCCGGAGCAAGGAGTGGATGGAGGTTTCCAGACCAGCCCAGCCCAGCCCAGTCCTACTCGCGCCAACGACAAAGGCGAATTCGGGCAAAGGCCGAGAGGAGAACTCATTAATTATGCGACGCCCTTTGATATATGAGTGGAATTTTGAGTGCACCGACAGCGACCGAGTGCTGCCTACGAGTAATTTGCCGAGAAGCTTCTGCTTCATTTCGATTTAATGGAAGGAATGGGCTCGTATTTCTATTCTAAAGGATCCGACGCGAGGTTATGATGGGGAAAAGATTCGTCAATCGCACGAAGCGACTGGAAGAGGCGAAGGAATTCTCCACAGTGATTGATCCTTGCGGCCTTAAATCCTCCAATGGCCTGCTTCCACGTGCCGAACTCGGCTCGCGATGGCGGGCGGCGCCGTGGGGTGGCGGAGGATTCGGGAGGGCTCCACGTGACGTATGAGCAACATTTAATTTCGCTTCGGCGGAGATGCGAACGTGCGGCCCACTCGATTTATTCATTGGCCCGTCGGTGGAAGCCACACGTAGGCGGTGCGTGAGAGAGGGGATGAGAAGAGAAGGGAGGAGAAGGGAGGTGGAGAAACGAACACAAGAGAACACGTGTGGAGAGGAGAGAATCCGAAGGAATGGGGATGCGAGAAGGGAAGGAAGAAAAGTCAAGGTGAGGCGAACCGAAAAAGGAAAGTCAGAAAAACTTCGCTCAAGACATTTATTTATTTAAGCAAAATAAAGAAAAGACACTGTCAAAAATAGAAACAACTACTCGCCATCCCGAGTGAACCACGACAACAAAATATCAATAAATCAACAAAGAGGCAAGATAACAACTACAAGAACAAGAGCCGAGCACCAGACCAAGGACCAGAGTCGACCACTAGAGCTGGAGCCAAACTAGTCTGGCCGTGGAGTGGAGAGTTCGACTGTCTGGCAGCGTCTCGCCCCGCACCCTCGGCACACGGGCGACGCACACACGTCCGAGAGAAGACAGGCACGCAGACATATAAGGAAAAATAGACGAAGCCGTACAGAGGAACGTGGAGAGGAAACGGGGGAAGACGACGGATGGGTGGACGAGCGCCGAGCAATGGCGATAACTAGGTGTTGGTCGAGGAGCTGGCGCTGAAGGTGGTGGCGGAGGAGGAGCAGGAGCAGGAGGTGGCCGGAGGAAGGCGGCGTCTGCTGGAAATACAGGAGTTTAACAAGACAAACAACAAGCAACAAAACTCATGCATATATGCGGAGGTGAGTGAGGAGGGAGGAGGACCGAGAGGAAAAGTAAATACATATCGAATAGGCGAAAGACATGCAGAGATGAGGGGGAAAGACAGCAAAAGGCGGGCGCCATAAAAAGGTCATGAGGAACAGTTCAAGGTCTCGCTTCCGCTTCCGGCCCAGAGCGAAGTGATCAGTTCAGGGCGAACACACACACACACTCACACTCGCTGAGCACGTGGTCGTCGTGGAACGAAACGTGGTCCGGGGTTCGGGGCCTCGGGGGAGGGCACGGGACGTCTGTCAGGATAACGAAATTGGCAACTGGGCCTGGCTCGACTCGCGCGCGGTCGAGCCATCGAGCAGTCGATGTCGTCCTCTCCTCCCTCGCTCTCCCTCGCTCCCCCGCATTGGGCGCCTGCAGCCACTTCCGGTGTTCGCCCTCGGACTTGGCAACAGCGGAAGCGGGCGAGTTTGTCCTTGTCACCGGGCCGTGAAGGACGACGACGACGAAGAGGAGGAAGAAGAAGCATAATAACTCCTATGACAACAACATCAATTATCGCGCCAACAACCACAGCGACCTGCAAGGCCGGAAATTCCTCAGCTCGAATAAAGCGAATTCCACAATTTCGCTCCAAATCAACCGGAAATTCCCTGAAGGATCGAAGGAAGTCCATCCGCAAGGATGGCCGCCAAAGTTTCTTCTCGCTCCATATTCCCGTTGTTGTTGTTGCCTGAATGAGCTCTCGACGGTTCCCGCCTCAATAGCTTGTTGTTGTTGTTGTTTTTGTGTCCATCGATTACGGGTTTTGTGTGTTGCTTTAATGTAATTGTCGCTAGCTTTTGTTTTTGCCTTAGTTTCTGTTCTTTTTGTTTCTGTTGCCTTTGCTATTGTTTGTTTTGTTGCCATTGTTGTTGGTGTCATGCGGCTGTTTGTGTTTGCCCCGAGCCTTCAGCGATTGCTCGTGTCTTCGACCGAGCCGCTGTCGTGTGGCGGGCGGCTGGAGCCGTGGGCGTGGCCGGCACTGGGCGGCACGGCCGGGGTCGCGACGAAGTCGGTGGGCCGGGGCGTGCGGTGAGCGATGGGCCGACGCTTTTAAACAAATTGCTTCAGGAGGGATGTCGTCGAGGCAGGGGAGGCGAGGGAATGGAGGGAGAGCGAGCGAGAGAGAGACAGTAAATGGATGTGTTCGTTGTCTCTGGCCCGCTGGCCCCGTTAAGTGGAAGCCCGGCTCGGCCCGGCTCGGGTCGGTGTGCGAGGTTGGGATTGTGTGAGTGCACACATGAACCTCTGGTGAACCCATTTAATTAGGCGAGTGATTGAAATTGATCGGCAGCGCGGCATTTGTAAATCGCTTCCAGTCGTATCGCATTCGGACCTCACGGCGCCCCTCGACCCTCCCCAGCCGCCTTCCCACCTTCCTCTCTTCGGCAGTTCGTTTTGTCCCATCCCCATCCACTCGCTCCCGTTCTCATTATCGTTTTCCTTCCTGTTCCTGCTTTCCTCCGAGCAAAATGAGGCGTTGCTTTGCTGCAAATTTCCCATCTCTCACTCTCCCTTTCTCTCCCTCGCTCGCCCTCTGCTTCCTCCGTTGACTGGCTCTGTGTTTCCAAGTTCTCCGTTCACCCTTTTATCGCCCGTGTTGATGTTATTGTGTGCTCCTCTTGTTGTTGTTGTTGGTGTCGCTCTTATCGTGTCTCCTGTTTTTATGCTTTTCCATCGGGCGTTAAGCCTTAGGTGCACGAGCTCGTCCGGAGCCCTCGCAAGGGAAGGTTGGGGTGAGGTGAGCTGCTGTTGGTCAGCCTAGAGTCCAGCCAGGACAACGGATAATCCTCGGTACGTTGTGAGCATGGAAGGCCAGTCTTTTCTGGTCTTTTCCTCTAACAGGCAGGTGTTTTCTATTCCATTAACCAGGCTAAATGCCTCATGTAGGATGCCAAGGGAAAAGCATTCAATCAAATTTTCAGTCGACTCAATTAGGAAAATCTCCCATGATCGGGAAGATGTTGGAATGGATGTCACTCGCCATCCAGAGGATTTTAGACGGAAGTCAACTTTCCAAACTAACCCAATCTCCAACTTGGCTGAATTGGAACTCGAAGGGTCTCGCTCGACGTCCTGAGAGGCGCGGCCTCGCCCACAACCCACTCAACCGGTTGAGGTGGCTGCCAGCCACTCTCACGCATGGTTGACACGCCGATGAAGCGCGACGGGGGACGGGGGACGGGGACGGGGGAACGTCCTGAATGCCCCAGCAACAACACCAGGGCACCTCTGGCGCCTGCCGCCGTGCGGTTCAAATGCGGCCGCAGAGTGAAAACTCAATCAATCAGAGTTTTATTAAATTTCCTCCCCCGCCCCGTCCGCTCCCATTCACCACTCGCAGGCCATCGAAGAACCACGGCCGCAGCCGCAGCCACAGCCACAGCCGCGACAACGACACGAACCCTTTCGCCCTGCCCAGGCCCAGCAGCGCCTCGGAAGCCCGCGAACAATCGACTGACTGACTCCCGAGCGGGGCTTCCGGGGCGCGCAGATGTCCTTGTAGGGCAATCGTGCCTCGATGCCAGTGACGACGACGACGACGACGGCACCGAAATAACAACGACGACGACTACAACCACGATGCGCAGTCCTCGAGCAGGCGGATTCAATTTCCGAAGAAACTGAGGGCGAACGACGTTGTCGAGGAGGCGGAAGCGGAACTGGAGGCCGGGCCGGGGCGAGGCGAGGCTGCTGTTTTGCTGCTTCATGGCGCCGACAAGACAAGGGCAGGGAAGCTGGAGACGAGTGAAGGGAAGGGAAGAGCGAGGACGAGGACGAGTGGCTGCCATAAATCACGGGGAGAAAAATTGCCGCCAAAGGAGTAGAAACGACTGGCACACGTCGAATCGCGGTGAGGGAAAGCAGCCAGGACACCCACACACACGCACGGTGTCAAGGACGTGGGCTCCTCGAATCCTCGAATTCGAAACCGGACCGCGCCGCCCCGCCCCTCCCATTCGCAAAGTGTTGAATTTTGAGCAGAAGAAAGATTTATGATTGAGCGAAGGAGGCCCTCGAACCGGCTGGCGACGGCAGCGGCAACGCTTTGACTGTGAGTGGCAATCCAAATGATGAAGCGGCGATTGCGGGGCGGCGTCTGATCGGCAGGGCGGTTGGAGCCGAGAAGCCAGCCGTGGAAGCTGCTGCAGCTCGTCGCTAGAAGGATGTAAATAAATTATGCTCCTAACTTGGAGCGTCTATTTGACAGCGGCCATGGAGGCGGCTGTGAAGGAGACAACAACAACGTTGTGGACACCAACAACGGACAACGTGGTAACGGGAACATCGGTGAAAAATTAAATATTAATTTCAATTATAGCAACTCAACCGCCTCAGTGGAGCAGGCGGCACGCCTTAAAGTAGGCGAAAAGTTAATCGAGTCGAAACCTAATTAGGAGCCTTAATTATTCAAATTAACGAGCTCTTTAAGGGCTCGCATGTCGGCATCGTCAGCAGGAGCCTCGTTTCGCCCTCTCCTGTTCTCTTCACTTTCCCTTTACTTCGTTACTTTGTCCCTTTGTCCCTTTGTCCCTTTCCCCTCGCATGAAAGCGACTTCCTGTCGAGTTCCGTCCCCGGCTGAGCCTCAGCTCGACTTCAAAGTCTGCGCCATCAATCAACCCATTACGGAACCTTAAAGCTGTTCCCCTTCCACCTCGCCTCCTCCTCCCCTTCCCTGTCCCTCGCCCTTCGCCTCGGCCGCCACACACACATTTGCATTTCACTGTCGTCGACTCCCCGAGCACCACGCGCTTCTTCTCTGCCCCTCTACACTCCACTTCGCTTCGCTTCTCTTCTCTCTCGTCACCACCGTCCGACCTCGCATTTGATGTCCTTGCTGCCATCCCCCCACCCACATCCACGAGACGGGCCTTCATGTTCGAGAGGAACCCGCATAAATTTAAATTACATCTTTTTTTGATTCCCCCAAATCCGGCACCAGTGCCCCCTGCGCCCCCAGTCCCTCCGTCTCGGTCGCCAGGCCCCCGGGCTGGCTGGCAACATGTGTGGCAACTCGGATCGTTTGATTAACATAAACCTTTAAAGTGCAGACAGAGCCATTTGTCACGGCGGGCCTTCGCTCCTCCCTGGACCCACAGTCAGCCAGTCAATCCATCCTTGATGGACCGAAAGACCGATCTAGATGCAGAGAAATCAGTTTTGCTTTACTACTTTGTTCCAGTTTTACGATGGCTTGTTCGGTAGAAATGTCTTGAACTCCAGAGGATCTTGAGCTACTTTGAAAAAATCACAAATATTACTATTTAAGATTATCTAAGACGTGTCGTTGTATGGAGGAGGGTGTAGCATTAATCCTACTCTGCAGCTTCATGCGGGGATTCTACAGGGTTTCGTTGCTGCCATTTGGGCCTGCCCTGCCTCCTACCTCTTCACTTGCGGCACGATGATTTGGCTCGTGTGCTTGCACGCCTCGACGCAGGTCCTCCGCAGCTTCCGGATCTTCTCCCGCAGCTCGGGACAGTCTTTGGATTGGCCAACGTGGATCAGCATGTCGCGGAAGAGCGCCACGTGGCTGTTGATGTCCACGATCAGCTGCAATGAAGAGGGTACGAAAGGTCATTATGGTCATTATTAGAGAAGTCTTCAATAGTGAAATTAATAAGAACTTTCCACACTTCCATCACGGTTGTGCTGGAGCCTAAAGGGCCAAATACACCTTCTCCAATTCCCCAAACACGTTGGAATCGAGCCGCCCACTGCACAGCCTTGAACTCGCCACTCCAGCCCAAGTGAGGTGAGCTGAACTCGAAACAAGGCAACTCAATTAAACTTCACGGCCCTCGGCGCTCCGCTTGCGATGCACCTTCATCGGCGTTGGGTGTTCGGCGTTAGGCGTTCGGCAGCCGGAGTCCATCGATCAGCGGAGGAGTCAACGACCCAGCGCCGGCCCTTGAGCGATGGCTGACTCCAGAGCGACTCGCGTGGCCCGGACTCGTGGGGCCCGGAGCACAAAGAAGCCATTAAAAACTGAGACCCCGCCCTCCTCCTCCACGCCGTTTCTGCTCTGCGGCCGGCGCAAGCCTCTAACGAGCGATTGGCAGCGATACTGCAGCAATTGTTGTTATTTTTTGTTGTTTTCCATCCATGCCCACTTCAACAACCACGCCCTGAGCTCCAGCAGAGGAGCCAAGGAGTACGAAAGCCAGACGGAGGACGAAAAAATCGCAGTAACCTGGGCACGGAGCGCGGAGTCGCCGCCGTCGCTTTGTTTGAACAGCGAATGGACGTGTGGGTGTGTGGGCGTGAGAGGGTGTGTGTGGGTGCTTACTGGGGCGTAAACCCGAAATTGGCCTTGTTAGTAATACGGAGGCCTACAACAACAACTGCCATTCCCAATAGAACACGAGACCAACAACAACAACAACGAAGCTGGACCCGACCAGAACTGGGCCGGACGAACGAACGAGCAAATGCATGAATATTTTTACGAGTTCATAAAGAACCGAATGGGTGTGTGTGTGTGTGCGGTTGATGCTAAATTCGAATTAGTTCATTTTATGCCCAGTAGTGGTTGACTTCGAGAGGAAGCCGAGCAGGTCGGCACTCCTGAACAGTGGAGCAAATCGGGTCTGGGTCTGGGCATGAAACCCGTCCTTTCTTATACTAAACTCGTTTCCCTCTCATTCCGCTGACCCCGAATGCTCTTAATAAGGCAGCCATTATTAGTTTCGGAATGCTTTCGCATCGAGCCCCGCCCTCGCCGACACGCCCACCACAAACCGCCTGCTCTTCCTGCGTTCTCGGCGTCCTTGAGCGAATTCGTTTCGCTTGGCATCCGTCGAGTGGCGGACAGACGGACAGACAGACAGAAAAACAGACCGACCAAAGGCCACAACTGTCGCGGATCGAGTTACGATCGTCCTTCCCCCTCAACCATCCACCATCCACCAGCCTCCGTCCTCCTTCGTCCTGCGTCCTTCTCCTCGCATCCCTCACTCGCCGTCTTTTCTTCTGCCGCCTCTCCCGACAGCTCCATTTGTTTTGTTTGTTCGACTTCGTGGTTGATGGCTTTTGTAGTTCGGCTCTTGTTGTTGTTCTTGTTGTGGTTGCTGTTGTTATTGTGTTGTTGGCGGGGTTGTGCGTGTTGTTGTTGCTGTGACTAGCATTCAAATGAGTCGTGTAAATTAAAATACCGCAGGACCTTCGTCGTGCCAATGAAAATACCAAGCGCTGAACGAATCCTTTGATGGTGATTTTTCAATTTATATTGTATTTTCCCGCGGTCCGCCCGTTCCCCACCCCTCTTCGTCGTTGTCTCATTCGTGCGAAGGAAGGGATTTGCGGTCTCCTCCTTCCTACTTGTAGCGGGTTCGGGTGTGCCGTGGTTTCTCTGCCAGAATTTACATTTAATGAACATTTCCTTCCTTCCTTCCTCTGCGCCGCCTAGAGGAAGAGGGAAAGGTTTTCCCGCGACTTTTTTATTCACCCTTGGCTTCAATCAATTACGCCGTTTTTCCTTCACCTCAATTCCTTTAACTCTAACTTGTTACTTTCTTTCTGATCAAGGTTCGCGGATTATTCTGTCAATAATTAGGCTATTTTGAATGTATCAAATGTCTTCATCCGACAAGTTATTTGTTTTTTTCTTGGTCCATTTTCCACATCTTCCTTTCTATTACTTTGCATTCACTCCAGTGGACATGGTCGATAATCTACTAATTGAGATCTCTTCAACTTTTTCTCCTCGTCCTTTTCTCCTTTCGACGATTCCATTCGTCCATTCGCGTTTCAACTTTCGCGAATCCGACTTCAATTTCTCCCAGTCCATAGTTTCTGCCCCTCCCTTCCTTCTGCGGCTTCCCGCCCGACCTGCTTCTCTCTCTCTTTCCCTCCTCCCTCTTCGCTACTGCTCCCATAACTCCATCACTGCCGCTGCTTTATTCATTCCTTCATTCATTTTGAGCTATGAAATATTAAGCAGAATGTTCGCCGTTCCAAGTGAATAGCAAATTGTTGTTGTTACTGCTGTTGTTATTTTCATTACTGAGTTGTCGGACTGTTATTGTTTTGTTGGCGCTATTGTTGTATTGATGTGCAGCCGGCCCTGTTCGTTTTTATTCAGCGTTTTCGTTGTCGTTTTAGGTTTCGCTCTGATTGTTGTTTAATTTAATTCTGATCGTTGTTGCTCGGACAGTGTTGTTGGTCCCACTATGGTTATTTTGGGTGTAGCTCGACTTGGCACCGTCGAGCTCCCCGGCCCCGACCACCCTCCGTCCATCCGCTGGGGATCCTTTCACTAAATAAACACATTTGTCTGCATTAGCAACGATTTCAGATCCGAATCGCATAAATTTATTGCCGGAGGGGCCTGAAAGGGTTGGGGGTGATGGAGCAGAGGAGTTGAGGGGATCAAAACCGGCGTCCCAGGACTGGGAGCTCGGCCCTAATTGCTGGCTTCAGGTGAAGTTATCGCAAATTAATGAAAGCCTCCCACTGGAAGCCGAGGGAATATTTATTGCGGAAGGTGTTGGAACTGTTGGACAGGCGGATGGATGGTAGGCAGAGGCTGTGAGGGAGGTGGGGATCAACCGTTTCCCTTGAAGTACACGCGAACTTGGGGGGTTTCGTAGGGATTGACGTTCGCAATAATGGGTGAACGGCTTCGCTTGGGGGGTCTTCGCAGTGAGGGGCGAAGGATTTTGTGGAATTTCCCACTTAAGTGTCCCCAGAACGCTCACCTCAGTCACTGTCGCTGACACAGAAGGAGAGCGAGGACAGGAGACACGAGTCGGGAACGAAGTCGCGGCCGCAGCGACATCTGGCGAGCTCTAAATTCCACCTCACAACGCATCAGCGCACTCAAGGACCTCGCGCTGCGCAGCCATCAGGATATGCGCAGCGAACCACATGTTGTTTCTCACCAACAGCCCCAGGAAAGGGACAGAGGAAGGAGATGGAAGTGGCGACACATGTAATCGCATCAACGTGGCGCGGGCAACGGAGAGACGGAAATCTCCATCTGGGGGACTTTAATTTAGTTCTTGTTGTTGGCCTTTTTCGCTTCGGTTTCGGCTTCTTCTCTGCAATTGTTTACTTCGTTTGTGATCCTTGGGTCTTCCTTGAGCATGAAACGCTCTGCATTTGAATGCGTTGAAGTTCTCACTTCCCTCTTTTCCCCCATCCACTTCCCCTTCCCCGCCCACTGTTCTCACCCTGTGCCTTTCATGTGGGATGTAAATGGCAATTTCCGGTTCCGCAGTTCCAAGACAATGGAAATAGATGCCTGCATTTCCTCTTCCGGTCGTTTGTTTCCTTTCATTCGTTGCCTTTTTCGTCTGAAGTAGGCGGATATGTGTCTGGTTGTTCGTGTTGTTCTTGTGGTTTTTGTTGCAATTGCTCCCCACGTTCAACTGCCGGAGTCAACTGTTGAATATTCATGCCGAATCTGCTGCTTCTCCGACCCCCCGACCCGCGTCCCTGCCCACCGACCCATGTCAGGCGATCGAAAATCGTCGAATCACGAGCTCTTGCATTTCAATTCGTAGCCGGACGGGGGTAGGCAGACGTGGAGCCGGACAGGACAGGACGCGGGCCACTAAGCGTCGGTCGATGTAGGATTTAATTTCGATATGACAGGAAGTTTGCAAAGAAGGCTTTTGTGCCGTAGGTACGGAAATTCATTGCCTTCCCCTGGGATCCCCGTTCACGTGGACGTGGATTTAATCCTCGGCTCAGGGGAAAAGGATCCCCTGAGCCTGGCAATAAATCCACCGCCCTAAACGCTTAAAGACTGCCACAAAGACCATACCGGACCCCAAAATTTAATCCCGGAGCCAGCGTTGAGATTTCTGTCCAATGATTCAAGTCCTTGAACTAGAATTATACGTTTGCCCCAGGAAACCCGTCTAATAAGCAAAAGTATTGGCTTAAGCATCTCATTAGCATTTATCTCCGAAAACAAGCTTCTTATTTCCGATATAAATCCGTTTCCAGAAAGAATATCTCTTACAGGTATTAACATGATCCACAAGTATTATATCATGTTCGAGAAAAAACAATAATTTTCAGTGAATATCTTTTCATCTTTTCAAGAATAATGCCTTCGCTCCTCCTAAGCATTCTCCACTTTCACGGTGGGCTTTCAATGACGACGACCCAAGGAATTCATGACTCGAATTACATCCATCCCATTTCCGCCGAAGTCCTGCGGGCTGCTGATGCAGGACTTTCGGGTGAAATCCAATCATTGACGAGCAAACGAAACGAGAGAAGAAAACACAAATGCAAGCCCCTGAGATCACTAGAAATTTGAGCGATTTCTGGGAAAGTGGATGGGCTGGTTGGCTTGAAAGTGAGGTGAAGTCCTTTAATTGGGGCGATTCCGACAGCTGTGAGCCCATTTCGAGGGCCTTAACTACCGCTTCCAGGACAACTTCGGACTTGTGGATCAGACGCAGGCTTTGGGGGTCGCTGGGCTGTCCGGAAAGATGCGGCCGTTGGAGAGTTGTCAGTTGTTTGTGGAGAGGATTGAGAGCAGGATTGTGGAGCCGTTGCCATCTGTCTGGACCTGAGCTGCTCCTTGAGCTACGTCCACGTCTTTGCGCCACTCCCCAGGGCCTAGGGACGTTGGCACTGTTTGTTTGGGAGTTATTATACAGTGTTCGACCGTTTGTTTACGCAAACGAATCACTGCTCACAAGGAGAAACTTAATCCGGCCTCAGACTAGGAGCTCGTCCGTAAATTGTGGACATGTCACTAATGTAATCCCGTCCTTTAAATCTTCTCTCCACAACTATCGCAGCAAGTGCAAAATTTACAACAGCACTTTCATCTCTTCCAGCAACAACTACGCAGGACGACATCGGCGTCATCGGCGCGGACAGAAAACTTTTCTCTCCTCACATTAAATGTTTAGCAATAAATCTCCATTAAAATTGATTTGATGTTTCATGCCATCCCGCTCTTTCCGCTCCGTTCAACCCATCCATCGTGTCCTTTTCGATCTCCCGCCTCCGGCTCCTCCTTCCTTCACTTCCTTTCGTTTCCTTGCGTCCCTTTGCTTCATGCACAGAGTGCTTTGAATGACTCGCCCCCGGCTCCCTCGTCGCCCCAGGGCCCTGCCTCGGTCCTCGTCCTCGGTCACACGCAAGGATCAACCGGACCGAGTCGCTCGCAGTGCCGACAACACATTTGTCTGCTCGCTCCGGAAGTGGTCCTGGCTCGAAGGGAGCGAGCAGAAGGAAACCGTAAGAGCCACTTGCTAACACACACCATCGCACACTATCGTGTGGGTGTGAGATGTGAGAGTGTGCGTGTACAGGGCGATCGTCGAGTCGAAATGTAGTTACCCTCGCGTCCGACATCGAAACCGCATTCATCTCGACGGGGACCGCGCGCGGATTCGGACCAAGTATTGCGGACACACGCGGCGATCGGCCGCAGCGACCCCGGTGGCTGGAGCTGCTCGCCAACGAGCGCGTGACCCCGCCCTCCCTCGACCCACGGTCGCCTCCTCCTTGCTCGCCTCCTTCCTCCGACCTCGCCGAGCCGTCCGCTGAGTCGTGACTGGACAATGCCAAAATGTCCGAAGGACGAGTAAGAGACACGTGGTGGCGGGAGAGAGGGACAGAGTTCAGAAGGTGCCGCCAGGGACGATAAATCAGTGATGAAGTTATTTTCTTTTCGAATTCAGAATTCGAGGATGAAAGTTTCTCCTCGAGCGCTGGAAAAGTTCTCTTGCGGTGGGCGGCAATGAGCCGGAAAAGGGAGGTGGGCGCGAGGTGGAGATGGCAATAGAGATAGATAATTAAATTGTGGATTTTCTTTTATGGGAGAAATTTTAAATTCGCAGACTTCGAGAAAGGAAAGCAGGAAGAGAGGCGAACTTGATGAGGTAGTTCGTGATGTGAAGGGGTCGAGGAGAGTCCGATTGTAAAGATATTACAAATAGACATTAGTAAATGGAGACTGAGATGCCGAGGGGCGGGAGAGATCGGTGTAGGAGATAGCCAGAGGCTTTGGAGAAGATTAAGGGATTGCGATAACATCGCCTTGACCTCTGGTTGACCTGCGAATCTTCCGTTTGATGCCTTCTACGCGAGTCGCCTCGCTTCGGTTCGGTTCGAGCAGCTCTTCAAATGAATGGCGAAATAAATAAAGTTAAGCCAAGTAGTGGGAGGTGAGGGGGATTAAGGAGTGGGGAACGAGAGGGGGAGAGGAGGTGGGTTCCAGGAGGAGGATCGACGAGCCGAGTGGAAGGAGAGGAAGGAAGAAAGGAAAGAAAGAAGGACCCCGATCCCATCAGCACCGAGCCATGAAGCGTGGAAAGGGGGCAAATAAATAAATAAAATTCGCGACACAGAACACATATACACAAACACATATACACAAAAGACCCTCACCCACACATCGAAACGAGTCCCTCTGAGGTCGGAGGAACCGCAGCATCACGCGCTGAAATTTTTGATTCTTTCAAATGCAATCAACGCAATCAAGCGAGGCCTTAAGAGGGTCGTGAGAGGGGTCTGGGAAGGGGCTGTGAAGGGGCCTGAGTGCACGGGTGGAGGGAGCGGTTTTATGAATGGATCGTTATTGAATGCCGGCAGAGCTTTGAGTAATTCGGCAGGCACGAGTGGGTGATGGCGGTAGGCAGTGGAAGGACGCGGGTGCCGAGGCCGATCAGAGCGAGGAGCGGACGGACGGACGGACGGCCTGGCGAACCATGCAAGGGTGTGGAAACTGGAGCTGGCTGGAGAATCAGCGGTAATGGCATAATTAAAACATTCGCTTTATAATGCGTCCTTTCACTGGCTTAGGATTGCGGTGAATTTCGGAAAATATTGCCAGCAATTTTCCGCCACTTGTCCACGCCTCCACTCTCCCATTCGTGCCGCGCTCAAACGAATCCTTTCCTTTACTCATCCCTCTCCCCCTCTCCACTCGCTTCCTCCCATTGTGCGCTCCCTCGCTCGAAGTCCTTTCACGCGGCATCGAACAATTCCCGAACAACTCCATTATTTTCTGCGACTGGCGGTGCGTCCGGCTGTCTAAGTGTATGTGTGTCAGTGTGTGTGTCTGTTCCTGTTGTCAGGAGGGATGACTGTGTGTGAGTGCGGGCGCGGTGCAATTGTTTTGAACAAACTTGGCAGCACCGCCGACGGAGCGCCGTCGAGCGCAACGCGAAACAATTGCACAGCAGCAGCGGAGCCAGTGGAAGAGAGAGAGGGAGAGACCGAAAGACAAGGCAAAAGGGGGCGAGTGGGAGAAAGAGATGGAGTGAGAGAGGGAGAAAGTGAGAGGGAGAGAGCGGAGGCAGCCGAAAAAGTAGAGTTGAAGGAATTTCGCCGCATTCATCTTCTGCTTCTGGCCCTCCTCTTGCACGCCGCAAATGCAGGCAGGCAGGCAGGCAGGCAAAGGATGAGTGCGCGAGATCCTTAAATCCTTAATCCGACGGACCGCAGCAGAAACAACAACAACACCGACAACAAAATACCCCAACACAACACCAACAACTTGAACACGGATTTCGAGCATGAGCATTTATTATTAAAAAACAACGACGACGCCGCCAAGGTCGAAATGGAGCGAGCGCAAAGACAATGAAATGGAAGCGAATTGGGAGGAAATGTGAATGAAATGGAAGGGAAATGCGAACGAATTGGACCGGAAATGGGAGCAGGGAGAACAAGGATGCCAAATCAAAAACTGTGCAGCACGAAATATTGAGCCATAAATTATTATTGAGCTCGTGTTGAGCTCTTCTCCTCTGTCTGTGGGTTTTTCTTGTGTGGTCCAAGCACTTCCTTGCCTCCACTTCGCTCGCGCCCCATTCGCACCTCCTCTGTCACTGTCGTCGGCAGACCAGCCGAAAATGCAGCGACCCATGGCGAAGCCGAGGAACGGTCGGTGGATTACAGGAAACTCGTTCCTAGATTTAACAATGGTTTTATCTCGGCAGATTCCTCTCCTCTAAGCGATTGGCACATAAAAACCAACTGCCGTCACTCCTTTTTCCCACTCGCCCTCGACTCGCGCCTTTCCGTTCTTTCTCTTTCCTCTTCCAAGGTCGTCATTCCTTGAAGTCCCCGCCTCCTCGTCCTCCCGTTGCAAGGTTTCTTCTCACCCGTTCCTCCTCATCGTATTCTGCTACTCGCCCTCCCTCCCCCTGGTCAATTCTTACTGCCTCCTCTTGCAGCCACTGCACACACACGTCGCCACGCACACAAGCCAACATTTTCACACACATTCGTCCGGCCACTTTGGACCATGTGTGAGGGCAAGGGAGGCGAATAAATAAGCTGGTGTCGTGAATTAGTCTTGCAGGGCAGATGGGGGAGGTAGGGAGAGAGGAGAGAGAGGGAGAGAAGGCGGGGCGATGCGTCGCATAAATAAAGTCTGGCAGCATGGCTGTCGTTCAATTTGTTTCGTTAAATTAAGGAGTCCTTGCCCGCAGATGTGGGAGCAAATGTTGTTGATTCTGTTGATGAACTTTGTTTCTGGCGATCTGTTGTTGTCGTTGTTGCTTTTTCAATATTTTTCTTTTATTGTTCATTTGCCGTTCTTGCTTATTGGGCGGTCCTTCGATGGCTCGGTCAATAAAGCGTTCGATATGAGAATTTCCCCCAGCCTCTGATGGAGTTTTGTTTCATCGAGCTCCATCCGTGGCCAGCATTCGGCATTCGTCCGAAAATGTTTGACTTCGTCTCTAATTTGCGAGAGTTTCAACTGAAATTCCAATTATATTTTCATTTGCATGCAGGACCAAAAACATTTGTGAAATTCATGGGGTTTGCATGAAAATGTCATGAGGTCCTAATACCCGAAAATTAAGAATTCAAAGCCATTTGGAACGGGCAAAATGCTACTTTATGAATATACAGATACAGATATTCCACAATGAACTTTGGCTTTGTGTAATGGAAATGAAAAGGGGTAAAATAATTGAAAGTCTTGAATGGGGAGCATGAGGATGGGCATTTAAAAAGTAAAAGATAGATTTAAGGAGAGACATTTTTCTAGACAGAAATAAATTAAATTTAAAAAATTCTGCTTTTTCAGGAGATGAACGAAATGCATGTTTCGAGATTCGCTATCACTTACAGAGTTTAAGGAAAGTCCTCGCAAGGGATGCCGACGACGTAATCAGAGCGGAATACGTCATCAGCATCCGGCACCAACCCCTCATCAGCCTCATCAATCTCGTCGTTTTGGCCGCCCAAATCGTTGTCCCCGGCTCAAGTTTCCAGTGCCCCAAGTCGCAGAACACAGAAACCAATAAAGAGCTTGTGGTTGAGCAAATAGTGGATTTTATTTGCATTCCGAGTATTTCCTTTCCTCGTTTCAGGACACATTTTTCACTCCCTTCCCCGACCCCGACACCGGCCATTCATTCGATATCCTTCCCTCCTTCCTTGCTCTCTGCAAGCGGTTCAAACTCAACAATGGCCGGCTGTGGAGGCCGAGACAATGATGGAGCAGGCGACTGGCTGAGGAGTGGAAAATCAAAGAGTAGAGAAGATTTTCCTCTTTGTCCGGCATTCGTTCACCCGTCAGGATTCATTTCTCAATTCATCAATTTCGAATTTGTTTCCCGAGTGGAATTTCATTTTCCGCCGTTCACTGTGGGAGTGAATTTTCCACACACACACACTCGCACACTCATCGCGCGAGTTGGCGTGGGTGTGTGCGTGTGTGTGTGTGTGAGGATAACTTCTGACAGCTGCGAAGACACATTAAATTTGTATCCTTTCGCTCGCCTCACGAGCGATTTCACTTTCGATTGCCTGCAGTTTTTCACTCGCCCGTCTCTTTCCCGATCACATTCTACAACCGCCCCCCCTCCCTACGACTGCCCTCTCATTTCCCGCCTCCTTCGCAATATTTCGCTCTTCGCTGACTTCTCCGAATGTGAAGAGCACCAGCCAGATGCGCCCGTGTGTGCGTGTGAGGGATTGTCCTGGGCTCGTCTCGTCGTCAGTCGGCAGGGTGTCGGTATTGGTGTGCGTGAATGTGTGTGTGCGCGTCCTGTGCGATGACGCTTTTAGCGAAATTAAATGAGCTCCGGTTCGGCGTCGTAACTTTTCTTCTCCCACGCTCTTTTTGTGGTCCTAGCGCGAGAAGTTTCTCCACGCTACTTCGTCTCTCTCTATCTCTCGCCTATACGCCACGCCCTCCCACTTCTGCCACTCCCTCAGGCTTCCGCCCGCTCTCCGCCGCTGCCTTCGTGCGACTCTAAGTCACAGCATCTGAGTTCGGGTCGTGTTTTATTTCCGTCTCCATCTGTCCCCATGTGTGTGCGTGAGTTCGTCTCGCTGCTGTTGCCGCGGCCCCCACTCCCGCCGTGTTGTGGCTGTCGATGCCCTGAGTTTCGATCTCTCAAATGACATGAACGCAATAGAATCCCCTCTGCCTCCAGCTCCCCCCCACTTGGTCCGTGAACTCCTCTTAAAATATTTACTTTTTAATATCCCTGAAAGGGCGACGTGTGGAGGCAGCTGACACCGGAATCAACCGCCGGCGGACGGGGCGAGGGGCGCGAGTCCGTGGGGCTGATGTGTGGAAAGGTGAGGCGTCCGTCCGTCCGTCTGTCTGTCTGTCTTCTGTGTGCGATTGTGTGATGGAGCTCCATCAACTGCGAGTGCTCAACGTCGGGTTTCGGCTTTCAAAGAGGTTTCTTCGAACATACTTCAGACTAAGAGACTGGCTCTGGCTCTGGGCTGTTGGCTGTTGGCTGTGGGGGGGAAACGAGACCAATTTACCGTGTTCAAGTTGGTGACTTTGTCCAGCTCCACCGTCGTGCTCGCCCGGTGGTGGTGCAGGTGGTGCAAGTGGTGCGTGGTCAGCATGGTCGAAGGTCGCTGGTTGCTGGTCGATGGCGGTCGGACGGGGCACCTGCAAAGGCGACGAGAAGACGGCCCAGGCGTTCACTCGAGGAAGACGACGGCAGCGAAGGCGGCGCTGAGGATCCCGGTGCAGGCGGCGCCACCAACGGCTGGTTGATCGATTGATTACTCGGTTAGTTGTCCTTGTTTTGATTGGTTGTCTGTTGGTTTCGTTTGTTGTTTTGTGGCTTTCTGTGGGTTTCGTTTACCGACAACACTGCGGTGTGAATTCGAATTCACCACTTCACCAATTCACTGTCGGCGCCAGGACAAGGACGAGGCGACGAGTCGGCAACGCATGCGGCGAACGAGCGATTCGCAAGCAAATAAATCACGATCGAGGCAATTAAATGCAGGCGGTGCGAGCAGCAGACGGCGGGCTGGCGGACGAGCCGGCAACACTCGTTCACGACGTTCGCGTCGCGTTCACGTTCACGTTCACGACCAACACCGCGTCCACCGACAGCGAGGGCGTCTGGCAGCACGGCCCACCTTCACCATCACCGCGCCCACCAACACTACGACGACCACGACCACACACGCGCGCTCGCCCTCAACTGGGGGTTGGCCTGCGCTTCCGCCGTCGACAGTGCGCTGGCGATGAGGAGGGCGCTGGTGTTGGCGGTGCCACAGACGGTGTTGGTGCTGCCGTTGCTACAGGCGCTGTTGCTGCCGCGGCCGTTGCAATGGACTTTGTCGCTAGCGCTGATGCTGGATTTCGGCGAGTTTTTCGCGGTCGCTACTGGCACTGGTTGTCGCGGAGTTGCATCTGCGTTCATGCTGATCTCTGGGGCACACACACGCACGAGCACGCACACACACACGCAGACCCTCGCCGATCCATTTGGCGTTTCGATTCGTATGCGGCGGTTGTTGTTGCTCCTGCACCTGCAGGGATTCCGGACTCGCCGCAGGTGAGAGAGTTGAGTCTTGTTGTTGCAATGTCGACTGAGAATTAGTATTCCCAATACATATGTTGTTGAGTCCCTTGTGGAACAAGAACCGAAAATATAAATTTCATTTATTGCTCGATGGCTCGCAAACGGGAAATTTGAATGGGGATTCGGACTGGTGCGAAGGGCTTCGGAGGTGTCGGGACCAGCAACGGTGATGGGTTTCGAATAAGGGACGCCGTTGCAAGTGACGCTAAAAAGGATGGCCAGAGGTTGCGTTTGGCCGACGCGCCGGACGGTTTTCGGCAATCGCGTACGGTCGGGGGGCCGGCCGCCCACTTTTATTACAACGCCCACTCCCTCTGCCCTGTGCATCATTTTCCTATCACCACCCTCTCTCCACTCACTCTCTCTCTCCCTCTCTGACCCACTTTGATTCTGCTCAATTTTACGTCCTTTCTCGGTTTCTCTCTGTACGCTTCACGTTTTGCTGTTTATTTCGTGTCTTATTTTATTTTATTATATTTTATTTTATAATTTTTGCTTCATGATGTTTTTTTTTTTTTGTATTTTATGCTTCATAAATATTTGCTCTCGCTAATAAATGTTATTTGCACCAAGGTTAGCGCTTTTGCTCCCCTCGCCACGTCTCCGTGGTTCTCTTCGCTGATTTCGTTAGCGTCTCGATTCTCGAAAATATGTATTTACCTTACTTCACTTTTGTCTGGTTGTTCTTTGTAAATTGCTTTATTTTTGTGCTTTCGTTTGGTGTGATTTTTGTTTGAATTTGTGGGTATTTGCTTTTGATTATTCGAGACAGTGGTTTTGGAGCCGTCGAACTTCGCTCACGTTCTGGCGCGTGTCGGCGGGTCACGTGCGAGGCCTTCGGGCCCCGAAATTTGCGCAGATTTCGCGAGTCCTCCGAGGGGCCCGGGGAGAGCCTTCGGTATCGGAGGGCGAGGAATTCACCTGGCGCCGAGGTCGCCGCAATCGCTCACGGCAAATTCCAGGGAAGCCGCGCAGCGTCAGCTTCAAATTCCCACCATGCGAGGCACCAGTTTCGGAGTATCAGCAATATTTGAAAGTTCGCGAACTAGGCAAAATTCCGAAGTGTCGAAGGATCAACAAAGAACCGAAGTTCGAAAGTTTCTCATTCAGTCTTAATAAATATGGGAAATTTTCCTCGTGATCTTCTTAATACTTACGTGGAGAGAAAATTTGGGATTTTGAAAATGAAGAAAAAATATATATTTAAACAAAACGACATTCTAGCCGAAAAACGAAAAGTAGAAAAGTAGATGAAGAATGCCAAATGTGGAAAATAAACTGATAGGCTTGCAATGATAAGTATATGAATTCGATGATTTCAATTGTTTTGTTGCATGAAAGCAAGTAGCAAATATTTGCAAAAAGTTGCGGTTTTTAAACTCCCAAAATATGAAACGTTTTTATTGAAGAGCCCCGCTCAACAACGCGGGGCGATTTAACAATTTCCAGAGATAAAACCGAATGAATAAAACAGTGAAAAATGTGCAATAAAAACGTGGCGAGTGGTTTCGGGCGTCACAAATGGCTGCAAATTAGGATGCTGGCACAATCCTGCGAACACATCGACGTAGGCTCACACATAGCACACACGCACAGAGCCCTGGCTTACACGTACGCCGGCAGTCTTTATGGACATATTCAACATGTCACGGCGGTATTAAACGCACTCGCCCGCACACTCGACCTCGCCCTCGCCTCCCACTCATGGACCGCGACAAGGCTGAATTTATTTCGTTCTAAGGCATTTAAGCCGGAAGAGGAAGTTCGAGCCCACACCGGCCCCGCAGCCGACGAGGCCGGCCTGATTCGCGCATTCACGGAACGACTTGTGACTGTCTGTCTGTCGGTCTCTCTCTCTCCGTTTATCACGCTGATCCTCTTCCTGCGTCGGCCGCCCCTCCTTCTGTCCGCCCGTCTGTCCGTGCGAACTTCTTGCGAGACCTCGCCGTCGTTAGGCCTGCATTGGAGGCCTTGTCGCTGGAGACAGCAACAGCAACGGCGATAGACGTAAAGCATGAGCAACGGAAATTAAGAGCAATAACAAAACAAAATAAACAAATGAGCAGAGACGAGGAGAGACGGAAAGTGCCAGTGTTGCCAATTTGCTGAAAAGTGGATGGAACGATCTGGAAATAAATCATGAGAAATTTGATACACAAAATCCCTGAACGCGCTAAGACCCATGCTTGGGAGCAGTGTGCTTGTGTGTGTGGCGTGGGCATGTGGCAGCCTCGTGGGCGAGTATGTGTGTCGCTATTTAGCGTACATGTGTGTATTTAGCTCTGCAAATATTTCGCAAGTAAGCTTGTGACAAAATATCAGGGGCGCTCGAGCCCGGCTCTCGCACTTCCCTAGGAATGCAATTAAAATGAAGAATGTCTGTTGACACGATTGCCGGGGGAGCGGAATTTGTTAGGGGAATTTCCGTTACTGCTGCAAATTTCCACATTACTTCCGGATCGTCGGGGATGCTCCATGTGTGGAATAGAGGAGTGAATGGGGATCCGGTTAGTTGATGAAGAGGAAAATCCAGAGATGCGATTAGTCGGCATTAAGTCGATTATTTCTTTGGTTAAATTCGTATTATTTTCTTGATAGTAAAATTGGTGAAATCTCGAATGGATCGGGTTGTTGATTTGAAATTGTGTGGGTTCCTTCTACAGATTTCCGTGGGGTTTTAAACAATGAGCACTTGGTTCAATCCTGTTTTACGTTGTCCAATGAACTCGTGCTCGACCCCCTAGGAACCCCAAGATTCTCGTCCTCAGCCCAGCTTATCTCGAGTCATCCGCCCACCACCGACCGCGCACTGCCCTCCTAACAACGCCAATCAAGTGCAGGGCTGCCAACTGCCGTCGCCCGATCGCGGCGGCGGCGACGACGGCCACACCTGCCACCTGGCCTGCAGTGGCGACGCCGCGGAGCCGCCTCTCGACACGCAGCCTCTGCCGTTGGCAGTGGCAACGCCACAGCGCTGCCACTCGACGCGCATTTCAATTAACGTCGCTCCGGCCACAGCCACGGGGGACGGCGAGGATGGCGAGGACGCGACGTGTGTGGGCGGCAGACGCTGAAATGCGGTCGGTCGGAGGCGTCGCTTTGAAGAGCGGCGATTAATTCGCAATTACGTGGCAACGCCGTCGGCGTCCACGGAGCCGTCCACGTAATCCTGGCACGACCGGGCCGCTCTTCCTGGATCTTCTCCTGTAGAAGGGGAAAATAAAACCTCCGAATTAAATGACGTTTATGGAAATGGCGGGCATTTTTTTTTTTATTTTGCGCTGCAGCAAATTGCGAAAATTTACGGCGCTTGCAAATGGAGCGATCCGGGAACCTCTCGGGAAGCGCGGAATGTTGGGGAAATGCTTTCGAGACAAAGGCTAGGAGTGGAAACGAGTGGCGAGCGACTTCCCGCACTTGAGGGAGTCCGTTGTCAGCCGCTCCCCATGGTCGGGAAGTCCCATTCGACCGCCCGGAAAGTGGGAAAATAAATGTCCTCGCCACTTGGCACTCGGGCTCGCCCCGCCTCCGCCTCCGCCTTCGTCCCGGTAATGAAATTATTAAACGGAAAATATATGATTTCCCGATCCGCACGATTTCATTCAATTATCGCAAATTATTATTGACTCGCAACGATGATCCCGCACTCACAGCCGGCCACACGCGCACCATCTGCCGGTGTTGTTGTGGCCATGGCGGGCCTCGGGGGTCCTAGGAACGAGACGAGAGGAACCCTCATTTTATGGCTTCGGCCGCAAACAAAGGTCGGCGTCGTCGTCTCGTTCTCGAAGGCGGCCCTCGCAATCGAAACAAGGATCGAACGCAGATTTACCGACATTAACTCCCACACAGACACACAATAGGCTGCCACTCACACTCGTAAAGTGCACACATGGACGCTCGCTTTGACAAAGCCATCGGTGGAGTCCTGCGGCGGGGTTTCCGGCCGGCTCCGAAGGACTCGCCTAATATTCTCGGGCCCCCATATGCTGTGCTCAATGCCGGAAACGATGGAGGCAGCGCGGGCGGATGCTTATGATTGTGTTGTTCGGCTTTTGTATATTTTATTTGGAAAACTCCTCGGGAAAATTCATACGCACGTCCGTCGCAAATTCGCAGTTCGGCATGCGCTGGCACAAAGGACGCGTGCACGTCTCGGCTCCCAACGACTCGAATTTGTGCCAAGGCGATCGCAGGCCGTTGCTGGAATGAATTCAATGAATCGAATTGAGTTTCGATAAATTGCCCAAGAATTTTCCACATCGCTGCGGGGGAAGGTGAAGGACTCGCCGAGGGAAGGACGAGTTCATTTACCTCCAGGCAGGAGGCCGGAAGCAATTCATTTGGTCTTGAATGGGAATTACCGAGGACTCGGAGATGAAATTGCATCGCGATTGATTGCCGAGGGGGCGGAGGGCGCGGATCCGACTTCCGGTGACGATGAAGGACCTCTTAACGTGCATCCGTTGCAGTCGCTCGACTCTTGCTCTTTCCTCGCTCGCTCGCTCGGCCCTGTCCCTTTCATGGCCAGAACTCGGGCGATCGCTCATCGTGGCACGAGGTCGGTCAGGCATCGTTGTTGTTGCTATCGCTGTGTCGCCAAGTCCGCAAGGGCAAGAGCGAGAAGAACGAACGGAACAACAGCACGTCTGATGCAATTTGCTGACTCAGTGCGATGCACAAGGGTCGAGCAGTCGACAAAGGGAGGCGCGAGAGAGGAAGAGAGGGACGGCGATTTATTGGAAAAGCCAAATTGAATGCAGACACTTCAAAGCCGAGGCTTAACATGTCGGAGCCATCGTGAACAACATTCGATTCGGGCTCAGGGCAAAAAGGAGTACGAAAAATTATGACAACAATAGCCCCGAGCGCCGGGATTCGCGAAATCCTGGCGCTGGATTTTAATTGCAATCGAAATCGCGCGGCCGGCGGGAAAATTAATTTGATGATTTTGCCTGGCGCCCATTTGCCAGCTGAATCGTTGCCATGTCAGCAGATCGGCTTGTCATCCGCATGGCGACAACGTGCCATGATTAATGAAGTCCTTCGGCAGATCGATCGGAAAGGACTTTTTGTCCAGGGCCCTTCGTGGGAAGGGATGCCTTGAAGTATATGGACGAGATGACAGAAAAGGGTAGCAGAAATAGGAAGATTTCGAAGAATGGGACGAATCTGGTCTACGATAAATTTCGGTGAAAATGTATACAGTTTTTAGTAAATAATACAAATAGATAGCGTGAGTAAAATGGACAAGACAACGATTCCACAAAGTTGTTGCAAATAAGCAGATTGCATGGAGGAGTTCGTTCTTCGGGCCGAGAGTTCGGGACACCAGAAGACGACACGAACACGACCCAGTCCGGGTTAAGGACAGTGGCAGAAGGTGAAGGCGGTCGCAGGAGCTGAGGCGAACGACGTCTCTCCGGGGCAAATGCCGGAGTTCAACAGTCAAATTGTGCCAATTAAACAAGAACGGCAGGTGGAGGAGCGGAGGAAAACCTGGACGAGCGATGAGGAGGAGAAATTGAGGAACCCGGGCGAGAACGAGGGAACTGGTGTGAAGTGAGGGCGGGCCAGGGACGCCAGTCGGGCCGCACCCCTGGGTGCGAATGTGCAAATTTGCATCTCATTAAAACGGCGACGAGTCCTTCGCCGTGTTGCCACTAAGTGAATTCGCAGCCATGCACGGCAACTGCGCCCGGGCGCGTAACAAGTTGCAGGACGAACCAGTGGCACGGGCCGCGTGCAGGCGCGGCTGAGCCTGAGCCTGAGTGCTTTCCTCGTGGCAACCCTGCTGACACCGCGAACACATCACTTCTGCAATTCCCATCGATTTCCCACACTCGTCGTTGTTGTCGTTGTCTCCACTTCGCCATCGGCATCGCCATCACCATCGATCTCCGCCCTCGGTTTTCTCCACCCCATCTGGATCACGTTCCCCATCCATCATCTTGTGGGATGTTGAGATTTTCAGCTTTCGATGGTTTTCGATACTCCCTCGTCGTGGAAGTTAATTTAAAATTTCCACAGAATCCCACACTCACGTCCCAGCGGTTCTCCGTGGCCAACGAGCGCGAGTCAGAGGGATTCGCTCCGCTGCCTCCGTCCCCGGAGTTTTCACTCGCTTTCACTCCAACTCGATCCAACTCACACAGTCAGACGACGGCCTCGGAGACTTTTGTTTCAGGTCGACGTCCGTCCGCTGCGTTCTGAATGTCTGAGAGGGTGGGTTCCGGTGCTCGAAGCCGCGTTTGGGTGTTGCGGAGAATCGAGCTCAAGCCTTTGAGTGGCGGCTTCCGCCTGCGCGAACACTTAATGACAACGTAATTAGAAATGCAACAACCAAAAGCAGGGGAAATAAAAGTAATCTCCTAACTTCGGCTCGAGTCGCGGTTGGGTTCGCCAGGCGTCGGAGCGAAAGCGTTCGGGACCCCCCACCTGGCCTTCTCTCTGTTTCCTATGCTAATTAGCAGGTCCTTCACGTAATTTCCCTCGATTTCGGTCTTCGTCCGTCGTAATCTATCGTCGAGAGGCACTCGTTTTGTGGATTTCATTTCCGAGGCTGTCTTTGTCCGATTTTCAGGAAGGATTTGCCAGGATTTTCTACCTCGTGCAGAGCTCGCTGGCCCATGCCGTCGGTCTTCCTCAATCCCTCGCATCTTGTTATTGGTAGTCATGGTTTTGGATTTGCCCGTCTTTAGTTTGCATTAAATATGAATATTTAATAATAATGCTGCTGGCGTATTTGAAGTTGCAGGAAAAGTTTGCGACTGAATTTGCGGAATCTAGTCGTGTAGATAACAAGTTCGTAATTCCTAAACAATGTTATTAGAAAAGTTGAATACGTCGTAATGAAGTTAACTTTTTTAACTATTATTTTTCTGACTGATTTCTGTGAATCAATTAAATCAGGTATAGTTCGTATAATGAGAAGTATGAAGAGAGGAAGAGGATTTTGAAATTTATTGTTTACTTTAATTACTTCCTCAATAGCTTCATATTATTATTAATTGTATTTTTGTGATCTGTACTTTTTTATATTATTGTTTATTTATTTTTATATTTGGCTTTCTATTAATTCTTTGCAACAATTTAATATAATGTTTTTCTATTTCAGTTTTTTTGTATTGAAAGACATCAATATTTCTTCATTGTTCAATGGATCGATTAAATGTATATATCAGTCACTATATTTTTTACTTATTTCTGGCTTTTATATTCGCTGTTCACACTTCCTTTCACAATGAAACGAAATATCCTCAAATTTGATCGGGTATTTTTAGCTCTAGCTCTAGAACTCATGTCCAAATACACAAAATATTATAAACCTTGCAAACCGAGTTCACCGACTAGTCAGAATCATCGCATTAGCTCCGAAATCCGCCAAGTTGGGCGTATTTCTCGCTGTGTATCGGGACGAATGCAAATAACGAAACTACTTCGACGTCCCACAGTGGCCAAGGGAGAGAGAGGGGGAGGGAGAAGGAGAATGGGCTCAGCGGACGACGTGAGACGCAGCACGTGGACGAAATGATTCAATTAGCTTCGTTACAGGACGATAAATAAGGCAAACAGCAGGCAGGGCAGCGGGACCCGGACCCACAGCGCCCTAATGTATGCAAACAAATAGAGCAGAGCGACGGCGAGTACGAGCGCAGCCGACGGGCGACGACGAGGGTCGACGTTTGAAGAGGGCGCAGAGAATGGAGGCCGACGATGGTCCGCCGATGAGGGCGAGCGACGCGCGGCACCGACACAAATCAACGGCGACGGCGACCGCGGCGGGCGGATCCGGAAGCGGCCCTGTTAATAATTTCCTTCCCCCTCTGTGGCCAGGCGTTTTGATTGCGGTCGTCGCCGTCGCTGCTGCTGCTGTTGTCGTCACATCACAGGCCGCAAACATCTCGGGCCAGAAAAACCGAGCCCTGCCGGCCCCAGGACGAAGACACCGGTGGACGGTGGACACCGCGGAGCCGCACATGTCGTGTTGCATGCGAGTCGTTGAGGGGTGCTTGTGTTAGTACTGTTGTTGTTGTTGTTGCTCTATTCGCTATTCACCAATCACTCGCAGGATCAGCAGCGGGCGGCGCGCACTGGCAACGAGCTCCACGAGGCTTGCGAACGCGAGGGCAGCTGACGCGAGACTGACTGGCGAGCCTCCGTCGGCCGAGTCGGTGGCGGAGTCGGTGTCGAGTCCTGTCGTGTCCTGCGTCCGGCAGCATCTGCGACGCCAGCGTCCTCGGCAGTTGCGCACTGGCCGCACGATTCTCTGTTTATGTTTGGTCTCGCGACGCCCCGCGTCCTCGTCTTCGCCTCGGTCGACCTCACTTCGGGTAAAGCTCCGAGGACCTCCCTGTGTTTGTGAGACTGCGTTGATTGGGCCGGGGGGCCGTCGTGTGTGTGTGTGCGGTGACAACATGTGCTTAAGGACATGTGCACCTGGCGCTTCCCCGGCTGTTGGAAGATGTCCATCGACAGGCTGGAGAATCTTTTCATTTCTTCATTTCTGTCCCTCCCCCTGGGCTCGGCCTCCTTCCTCTTCCCCAAGTTAACACGGACGCCGTGGTACCCTGGACGCCAGCTCCAGGACTCTGCCGCAGCGTCCGCAATCAGCTGATTTCCTCCCCTCCACCCATGAGGCGTCTCCGCCATGCCTCTCTCGAAACTTTCGTAGTACGCAGAGCTCGAGAGAGCTTTCGCTTCTCCTCCGCGAGCGGGAGAGTGAATGGGCGCGAATGAGTCCGAGAGAGAGTCCTTCGCGTTTGGCATACTGCAGATTCCATTCATTAATAATTTTAACAGCTTCTCATTCGTGGCCCTATTTTATGGAGGCGGGAATTTCGTGATGTGGAAAAAGAAATTTCTAATTTTTCTGAGCCGTTCTTACTGTGAGCAGAAGTTGAACCAAGCTTAACATAAAGGACGAAATTCCATCGAACTGGATTTAGTGAAGAATTGAGTTCGCCATTTGGGCACAGAAAAAGGAATTAAGTGTAAATAAATTCTGATAAAAAATTATCCCTCACAATTGGTTCTCCCAATCGAAACCTACCTTCTGCGGGTCCCTCGTCGTGGGCAGCAGCAGGTTCGGGACGAAAATCGAGAGCCGGTGCGAGACGAGCGTCGAGTTGCGCAGCGTCAGCGACGACCGCAGCCGTGGCGTCGACGACAAACGCTCGAAGGTGATCGACAAGCGGTGCATGGTCGAAGTTTACACTCACTTGGTAGCAACAACTGATAATCCACAATAGTCCATTCTGCCCAAAGAGAAAACAATATATGAAAAAAGTGTGAAGGGAGAAGAGAAGCTGAAACTGCTCAATGAAAACATAGCTTGCTTTATTTCAGGCTCAACTGATTGAGTTAATCAAAATGTTCGTGAGTTGAACTGGGGTCACGCGGGAACCAAAAGCTTAGTGAAAGCGTAGGCAGGAGAGGGTGAAAACAACTGAAGCCCGTTGGATAAGGTTAGGGCTTGGTTGAACGAGGATCTGCACAGGTGAGTTTGCTTCCAACAACTGAGACCAAACTGTTGCAAAATGTCATAGTTTTTCCAGTTTTTTGGCTTCAGGCATGTTAATCATTCACATTACAAAATTCTCCCAGATGATACTGTCGGATTTTTTCATTTCACACGTTGTGAATTCTGTTTCTGTTATTTCCACTATCAACGTTTCTACCTTTCCACTACCCGCATCCACTATTACCTTATTTCATAATAAATGTTGAGTAATGCATTTTATGTACCGATTTGCACCTTTAATCTCGATCACTATTGGGTCGTGACTGAGTTCATTTCATTTTGGAAACGACTTTGGCACTTTTGCTCTACACGATTTCAAGCGACCCCGCGACTCACAGCGATTTGCAACACAAAATTCCTCAGACAATCCTCGAATTCTTCGCTTAAACTCATATTCTTTGAATGATTTCACAAATTTTACCAAAATCGATAGGACGGTTGGTCATTTGGCGCTTTTTCCAATAACAGCAACGACGACCGCTGGGGCTCAACTGGACACGGCCGCACTTCCCGCCGACGCGTCACTCGAAGATCAACTGGCGGAGGGCTCAGGACGAGTGCTTTCAGTGGCCGAGGCAGCACCGCGAGCATCATGTGGAAGCCGTTACGCGTAATTTACTCTCGTTTAGACCTAATGTCAACAACGACGACGACGACGACGACAACAGCTGTGAAGCGGAGGAAAAGGCAAGTGGACGGAGAGAAGGAGTGGAAGTGGGAGCAGGAGACGAGGGTGCCCAGGACGAACCCTCGGCTTTAATGGCCATTGGCCATTCGAGTGGGTCGACCCTCGGCGCTCTCCTTTCATTAAGTTGATTTCTATGGAGCTCTCAGGATCCGCCATTAACAGGCGTTTGCAAGGACACTCCACAGGCTGCATCGTGTTCGTGTACGTGTCTGTTGAAAGGACCCAACACCGCCTACAACGACAACGACAACAACATCATCCCGGCCATTGCTTATTTATTCCCCTAAGAGATGCAACCAAGCCGCTCATCCTTCTGTCCATCGGTTTTTCGTCCTCTCCTCTGCCGCCTCGCACTGGACGACGGCCATTAGTTGCTTCTAGCGAAGCTCGAGGTGAGCTTGGGGTCGGCTCAGGCTCGGGCTCGGACGATTCGTCGGAATTCCATCGGCCGGCCTCCGATGCCGCGCGCCAACAAGACTTCATGTCCTTTGTTCGCGTCTCGTTGGCTCTTTAATCAAGAGGAAGGGGGCGGCAGTTGTTGCCCGGTGCTCATGGCATTGATTATAAATTGAACGCGCTCTCGAAGGACATTCGGGATTATTGTGGACTTCGCCTACTGACTCTGGCCACCCATCGATCGGTCCGTCGATCCTTCCCATGCTCCGGCCGCGGTCGAAGGCCTCTGAGCCGAAATCCATACTCCGTTACGAGCCGGCGACCCGGCTGTCCTCACGGGCTCGCTCTCGGCACCGGGGATGCCTTTGACATGTGGTCGGAAGACAAAAGGAGGGCGCGAACATAAAACGCGCTCGTTCGACTGCCGGCGGCTGTCGGCAACAGGATGTGTGGATGTGATTTTCGAGGGGCGGTCGATTCGATTCGGTCCACTCGACCTCGGCTTAAAACTAAAGTTCATCCTGAGCTCGAAATCTCGACCAATTGTGTGCTGGGGACGCCTGCGGTGGACACGGCCTGTTCGGTTCCTCTGTTCTGTTCGATTATATTCGATTCGAATTTTCCCATTAACATTTCTATTGCCCGGCATCCGGCCACCTGTGGCTTTTCCGCCTCCGTCCTTCGCTCGTCCACCCGGCTTTGTCCGAAGTGCCGCTCGTCCGTCCGTCTATCGGTCCATCTGGCCGCCTCCTAATCCCGGCTGCGCATGGAATTTCATTTCGAGATGCTCGACGCCGATAAATTCAATCTCATGGCTATTGTTCTCGCCACCGGTCCAGGCCCCACCCTCCGTCGTCCGTCCCCAGCCCCTCGGGCTCTCAACAGGCCCAGGTCCGTCTCCACCTCATCGAAGTCCGGTCGACGTCGTTGTTGTGGCCGTCGCCGCCGGCAGCTGCTGCTGCACTTGTCCTCTCCTCTCACCGCCATCCTCATCGCCTTTTCATCTTCTCACTTCGTTCGACCTTTTAATCGAATTCTCGTCACTCGTGCACCCGCTCGGCCGCTCTCCTTGCACTGGGGCTCCGTTTAATCTGTTCCTTGCTGTAAGTGCGATGGGAGTGTGATGTGAGGGTTCGCCGCTGCCTCAGCTCGTCCTCGTCCGACATCGCAACTGCTGTCCTGCAGTCCTGTTGTGCCTTCGACAGCGGAACAGGTGGCGCCGTTTGTTGACTCGAACTCAAGGTTCCGGTAGGCTGGCGGTCAGGTACAAGCGTTCTGGCGTCCACGTCCTGCAACCAGAGGGAGCCAGCAGCGTCCTTTCGATGGTCTGATGGCTGTATGTATTTGGTTGCGAATAGTCTGAAGCTCATTACGAATTCACAAGCGTGTCCTTACGTTCCTGACGAGCGTGAAATTGTCCTAATTATGCTGTGCTCTGCGTCTTCCTCCAGTCCGTTCTCGCTTCTCTCGTCCTTCGCCATCGTCGTCGCAGTCATCGCTGCTGCCGTCACCGCGGAAGTAATTTCGTCATTTCGGACATGCCTATCGGAAGACGTCGGCGGCGAACGTCTCTCTCCCTCTCTCTCTGGTCCCTCGCCCAGGCCTTGTCTCGCCTGCCTTGTTCGGATATTCGGAGCTCGCCGTCCACTCTTCGTAGCTCCAGGGACAACCTCGGCCTCGTCCCGCCCCCTGCACTGCAGCTCTTTATGAGTTGCAGCCCGTCTGGCCGTCTGGGGTCCCGGCGCCCGGTGCTCGAAGGTAAACGAGGTGTAAACTGCGAAATTTATTACGACAGCCGGAATGAGCAGCTCTCTAATTCTTCGCCGCGCTCCACGGAAGGGATCCGGAAATTGCGCTGATGACAGGAGGTGTGGGGAAAGCGAAGACGGTCCTTGGAAATATCTAGGATTTTTCGTGCTGCAGGAATCCGCAGACGGAGAAAGCACGAAAAAGGTTCTCGATGGAGAGATAGCACGCAATTCCTAAATTACTCGCTAGCTTTTCCCGCGACCGACTTCAAGCGTTCTTCTCGCCGTTCTTTGAAGGCCTTTAATGATATTTTAGTATGAAAAGTTTCCGCTAGTAGACTCGAGAGAGTGACTTGACCTAATCAAATGTCCTTAGAATCCAACTACGAAATATAATTGCAAGCACATGACCAAATTTCGTTTCGTTTCAAATCAATACCATATTATTATCACTGAAAGTACATTGACTTCTTGTTGTCTGTAAGTTTAATTAAGTGTTTTTGAACCTATTGACATATTGACAGTCGAAATTGACAATGTAAGAAATACAAATAGCAGTAATAGCAGTAATTGACTTGCTCCGCTGAGTGCAAACTCATCGATAACCGACTCGCATCTCTCGCCGCATCAACACGCCCCCCATGTGAAGTAATGAGTTCCGCCCCCGACCTACCCAAGGATATTAATTCCACATTAGTCCCCACTTGACACATTACCGAACCGCTACTAGACCGCTAACGACAACGGTGCGGAGTAAATTAACATTTTCGCCCGACGACTGATTGAGAAAAACCGCTGGCGCAAACTTTTCCCTCGACGGCGAGTGCATAAAACGCACACACACATACGGTCGTCGTCAGTCTCTCACTTCGGGGCGCCGTGACGGGGAGGAATCTCGTTTGCCCTGGAAATTACGTCCAACATCGCGGTACATGCCATGGGGCCACGGGGCGTATGAGCGACGTTGAATCGGTTTTAACTCCTAAACATTTCTATCCTTCGTTCCCATCGATTGCCATTCGGTTGTCCCTCGTCTGGAGGCCAGAAATCCACCGCTTCACAGGGAAATGGAAATGGATTTGATCAGGACCAAGGACATTCATCATTGCCGATTCGGGAGCGCTTTTTCCAGCCATCATTTGTTTTCATTCCATTGCGAAGTGTCCGAAAAGCCAGTCACAACAGGAACAACGTGAGTGGGATGGAGCGAAATGCCGACAGTTTTTCCGATTTGTTTTCACGTGGAAACGAACAAAGTGCAATGGAAAGAACTGATAAATGGAAACGGTCAGAAGTGCGAATAAATCATCATTTGAGGTAGGTAAACCCTGACGGAATGAAGAGCGATTCTCCTCTTCTCTCTTCTCTCTATGAATTACATTTCCATCTCTCTCTCTCTCTCTTTTGAAACGATTGTCCGTTCCCAATTCTTTTACATTTCCATTTGTGTTGGTTTTCTAGAGCCTTTTTTCTACTTGTAATTATTTGCTTCCGTCTGTATTTTCGTAACCTCAAACCGTTCTCTTTTTTGGCACGGAGGACCCCCTCGAATTCCGCCCCCGGTCGCCTGTTGTCTCCATGTCCGCGTTCCGCCAGCTTCGCCTGCCTCGCGTGTTCTGCGTTCCGTGACCTGCTCGCGAGAACCTTCGCGCCCACAACCGACTCTCATCATTCTGCCCGCGCCCAAGACATCCAGATGCTCTCCGCACCCTCCTCATTAGGCAGAGAAAGTGGGCGAGCAGATAGAGAGAGGGGAGTGAGGAGTGATGGAGGTCCCCGGGGACCCATTGCGACGTTATGATGAATGCCTGACTTTTATGCCCGTTGATGGCGCTCATTTGAACTCGTCCCCCGCATCCAGTGCGTGCTCGGCCCACTGGCGACGGCGGCTCGTCTTCATATTTATTTTCGTCGCCCGATGTTCTTGGTGCGGCGACTGGCGCCTCACCTGGAGCCTGTGCGAGGTCCTCGACACGGCTCGTGGCCGCCGAAAGGTTTTCGCATGCGGCGTGATTTATTTTCACGCTAATTCGAACGTATTCCTTCTTCCCCACTCCCCACTACCCCCTCTCTTCTTCTTCTTCTTATAGGCGGTAATGGTTCCACTTGGTTCCTTGTTGCGGTTCACGAAACCCCCCTCGTAGTTGTTGTCGTCGTCATCGTCCTTCTTGCTATTATTGATGCTGTTCCTGGTGTTCTTGTGCTATTGTAGTTGTTGTCGTTGTTGGTGGCTCCGTGCTTCTGCGTCTCTTCATTACAGCTATTCGTGTTGTTGTTTACTCTGCTGTTGTTGTTCGCGCTCGCTCGCTCGCTGCAGGCCTCTGAGCTCTAATGGCCATAATTAAGCGAGAGCGTGTAACTTTTATTACCTAATTTAGGCGAGAGGCCAATAAAGCGAGTGACAGACAGAGAGACTACGATCGAGACAGGAGAAGAGGTTGTGGCAGGTTGGGCGGCGTTGAGCAGGTCAATGTCTCGGGTCGAAGGTGTTGAAGTTAAATTAGTGAGATTCGAGGGCAAGAGGAAAGGCTAGTTAAGGAAATGAGCCACAGAAGGTGGCGAGAAGTGCAGGCGGTGTCCTGGAGGCCCTGATTTCATTAAACGCAATAGCTTGTCGTCATCCTTCATGCAAAGGGTCCTTTTATGCATAGTTAATAAACCCAATTTCCAAATGGAATTAAAAATGACCAAACATTACTGGCCTCGTGTCGGCGACAACTTTCTGTCAACAGCAACATTGTTTCCAAAGTAATTTAAAGGTTAAAACGCCGCCCTGGCAGCCTCGACGTGACCGCCAACAACGACTTCGGCAGCAACAACACATGTTGTTGGCTACCATGCGCTCTTTCCTACCCACAATGGCAAGTCCATGAACATGTCTGTGTGTGTGTGATATCTGTAGCCAGCAATGCAACAACCGGTGGCGACCTCGATGACTACAGGAAGAACGACAACGACAGCGACAACGGCAGCAACATCGGCAACAACGCGACCATCGCAAAACTGTTGTTGCCATCGTCTAAATTTATAATTGAGTTGCCAACAATATTGCTCAGTTATTATGCGTTGCTGTCAGGCAAGGGGGCCAGGGGTCCCGGCAAGGGAGTCGGGTCAGACAACCCGGAAAGGTGCCAGGGAGCGACAGGAGGAGCGGCAGAGGCTTGTGAAAAGTTCATGCGGTCGTCGCCGAGGAAGTTCTTAAACGAATGAAAGCGTTTCCATTGCTGTTGCTGGTAGTTGTTTTGGCTGCCCTCGCCCTCTCCCACGACCGGAGTCTGGAGTTGGAGTCTGCTTGGGTAGGGCAGCATCCTTTGGAAGTTCAAAGTAGTCGTTTCTCTAATGAAGACACTCAGACTCTGTTATTGTTTCATTTTATTGGTATTTTTTTGGTATTATTTGATTGGTATTATATGATTGGTATTATTTTCTTGCTATTATTTCATTGTATTTACTGCTTTCGGCCTGGTCTTGGAGTTTACCGAATGGGTCTCGGATTCGGTAAGGACCAAACTTTGAAACTTCAAGTCACTATTTCTCTCTTGAGGACTTTCAAATCTGATTGGTTTTATTTTACTGGTATTATTTCATTGGCAATATTTTATTGGTATAATTATTGTTGTTATTATTTTATCGCTATTATTTTGTTAGACTATATTAATTGGTTTTATTTTATTTATTTATTTTTTTTATTTTTATTACTAAATTGGCCTTCCTCTTTTCGTCATGCCAACCTCTGTGCATCGGGCTTCGTGATGTCCCTGTATGCCTCCTTGAAAGGATTCCAATTTCTCACTCGGCAAATGAAATGCGCAAAACTGGAGCCGCTGGGAGACCAGGCCAGGCGCCATCTCCCCGAGGAGAGGCAGACACAGAGAGACCGAGGGAGGGAGGGCAAGTGACAGTGACAGACGTGGGCGGACGGACGGAGGGCCGACGCGTTGCCCGTGTCGAATGTCCTTTGCAGGCCAGACTTATTTATATTGCTGCGAGTGGCGACGGTCGCCGGATGTTGCAGCCGATGTCGATGTCGCTGTCGCTGCTGCTGCTGATGATGGCAATGATTATGATCACAATCATAATCTAGTTGTTGTTTTGACAATACTCCACGGGTTGTGGTTGTCTGTGTTGAATTTGCACCAAATGCCAAGTGTAGGCGGAGCCGGCCGAGGGGCCTAACAAGGACATCGACAACAGCGCATCTGGTTTCGTTGTCGTCGTCGGTTTCGTTGTGCTTCATGGAAAAATAATTGGATGCAGGTCCTGAAATATGCGGCTTTTAATAGACCTTTGGTGGAAACAACGCCATCGACAATAGAAATAAAAACAAGTTCATAAATGGGAACAAACAGAAGAGTCCTTGTTGTCGTCGTCAGGGGACTCGATTTAAATGTATTCATGGATTCGATTTATCGCAAACACTGTTACTTTTATGGTGTTGCAATTTTCGTTCTTCGACATTGATTTCGCAGTGGGTTGAGGTCCTTTGGGAACCACTGCGTACAGGGGTCCGAACCAATCATGCCCGTTATAATTAAAATTACACAATAACCATTGTTTCGATCAATATCTGTCCGATTCGTTTTTTAGTAATATTTCGCTCGATATTTTTTCAATTAGTTCTACGATCAGATATTTTTATTTGCATTCATTTCGAAATTAAATTGACTTCCATTAAGGGTTGCTTGTTGTGCCAATGCCTTGCTCGAAAAAGGTCGATTCGAGGGATCCCGTTGTCGGGGAAATCCCAATGTCCGTGTGGCGATTGGCAACGTGACGAACATTTCAGTCAAGGTCGACGGCGCGCACCGACGTTACATCGAATACAACGAGATTGCAATAGGGAGGGACTGCAGGATGATGTCGAGGATCGCGCCAAGAGTACGGACGGAAGCAAGTAGCGGGAGGAGGACGACGGGTGGGGGAAGGGGACAAGGACGAGGTACTCAACACTAACAAGAATCTTCCTGTTTCGAGCCAAGGAGAATTGGAAGTATTGGAGGCGTAAACAGTAAACAGAAACCGGAGACCTGAAGAGCTGGATGGCAATGAAGACGGATGCACTTGCACTCTGACATCGGACTGATGTCAAGGTAATGATGATGATGACATTTGCGGAGCCGGATCGAAGTCGGTGGTTGGGCGGCGGGACAGAAGGAAGGAAGGAATGGCGAGGAGTGCCGAGGAGACGATGTCGACGACGACGTTCACGACAAGGCGGACGTCTTCGGCAGGGCGACGGTGCAAATGAGGAAAAGGCATGGCGGAAGTGAGGATGGAAGAGGGAAGAGGGCCTCCGAAACCAACAGGAGAGAGAGAGAGGAAGTGACGACCCATAAATATTAAAGTCAAGAACGCGCTGAGAACATCAGAGTGGATTCCAAGCACCCCCACAAACCAATCAAATACGAAGCCCTTCCCACTCTGCCGGCCATTAAAATCCTTTAAATGACGGCGCGATAAGAGGATCATAAAATATCAACCTCGAACTCAAAGTGCTCAGAGGACGAGACGATCGAACGGACGCGACCCACTGCGAGCTCGGTGGCCGCAGGACACAGGCCAGGACGGGCGCTCGGTGCAGTTTCCTTCAATGTCTACCAACTATTTGGCTCCGCTCTTCGAAATTCGAAATTAGTCTGAGTAGCTGCGTCCTTTCCGAAGCAATTGAACTCATGGCTTTCCCTCTCTCCATAACTTTCGCTGTCGTCGCCGGCGTCTCGTTCGCCTTCGCCCCTGACACGTCATCGTCGTCGCCCTCGCCCTCGTCGTCGTCGTCGTCGGTTGGGTCGTCGACGCCATGTCTGTTGTTGGAATTTTTATTGCAGTATTGGCGTGCTTCCTCTTCTCTCCGTCCTCCTCATCCTCCGCTCGGTTTCCGGTCCTCTGGAACTAATTCGACAACACTTCCAATTGCTTTTCCATTTTTGCAAGTGACGCATACAGATTTAAATCGACCTCCCTCCTGCCCTCCCACGCGGCGTCCTCCAGCCGGGCCCCTCGTGCGTGCCGTTCGCTCCTCCCCGGCAAGGACATTAAGCCATTTCCTCTGTGTGCGATTCGAGTTGAAGGACCTCTCGGGGCAATTATGCGAACGAGCGCCGAGCACTTTAAATTGTCTCAGGGTGCGAGCGACGGAGGGGGTGCGGCTTCGAAGGAATCGTTTGCGGTGAGGTTTCTTCGAGGGGATTCGCCGAATTGCGAGAAATGTCGAGACCGAAATTTGTCGACCGACCTTCTCGGGGAGACCTTGGGGAGGACTTCTTCTTCTGGAGGACTCTTCAGGACCTTTTGCTGAATTCTGCTAAATGTTCGGGGCGCCTCTTGTGTGCCGCATGCCTGCAGATGTAGACAATAAACAACAATAGACCGGGACTCTCGACTCGCAAAGGTCAGCCCAGAAAAGGCCGCAAAATAACAATTAAATTTAAACATCGTGTCGAAAAACACTTCGCAAGTCAACATTGCCACACACTCCCACACACACACACACACTCGCACGCAGACCCGCAAGCGCACAAGAACCCGCCGCACACACACAGTGACTCGCATGTGAAGCCATTTTAAAATATTGTAAATTGAGAGATCGCAATGAAAGCAAACTCTTCGACAGCCAGACAACAGCAGGAACAACAAACAGAAAGTTGTTCTTGTTGCGGCGACGGCGGTTCTCGCTGTTGTTGTCTGCGGGTTGGTCTCGTTGTTGTTGGCAGGCAAGAGCCAGCTACTCGGAAGGCTACAGGACTCGCGTCGTGCTGCTGGCAGGCGAGAAAAGGCTGCGTGTGATGGGCGACTGCCAGGTCGAGAAGGGCTGCTTCCAGGGATGGATGGATGGACCAATTTGAGAGGTTGTTGTTATTGCGGTGTTTCTGTTGTGTTCTTGTTGGGATTTTGTTGTCGATTGTCGAACATTTTATGAGCTCCTCGTCGGGGTCGTCGCCGTCGGAACGGTGGAAAAGTGTTGGAGCCGTCGAAGGAGTGTCAGCAGCAGGCGAGCGTCGAGGCAGGGGAGAAGGACACAAATTACTATTTTTCTACGCGTCAACGGGACGGTCGCCTGCTGTCGCCTAAAGGGAGGGGAGGGCGGCGAGTCGGGTCCTTGGCTTTAAAACACTTTTTAAGATGACAACGCTCGGGAAATGGGTTTCAGGTGGGAGGTGCAGAGGGAGAAAGTGTGAGGGAGCGTCGAATACGATGAGGGATTAAAGAACGAAAGCGAGCGAGGGAGAATTTAAGAGATGGGCAAGACTATCGTGACTAATGGGCTTATTATCGTGATTAATTGCGAATTCATTTCATATCCTAATTTTAAATTCACTCAAGTTAGACATTCAATTCGAATTTGATTCGAAGACCGATTTGCGCCACTGTTCCGGCATCCTTGGATTAATGGCCTTTGCGAAATATTTCGCTCGCAATGCGTTTTAAATTGTGAGCACATAAAAACCCCTCGCGAGGCTTCGGTCAGGCCCATTCGACAAATGCCGTCGAGCTGGTGAAAAACAAAGAGGGAGGCGGGTGGCGGAGGGAGGAGAAATGGGAGCCTTGCAGCCCCCGAATGCCGCCGATGCTGGCCCCGGAATCGGACTCCGGGACAACGAATCGGAGGCTGCCGGACGCCGTGCGCTCGCATGTGAAGAGCCCGTAAATCAGTTCGCCATCCGTAATTTTACGAGCCAATTTGTTGCCGTCTTTTTTTTATGACCTCGCCGGCTTATGGGGGGCCCAGGATATAGAGCAGGAGAGGAAGAGGAGGAAGAGGGCGCCGATGAATTTCGGGGTTCCGTCGTGGTCTTTAGTTCCAGTTTGCACTCATAAAGAAGATTCTAAGTACACAAAACAAACCTCTTCCGCACAGACGTGAACCATGGAGAGGGATCGAGAGAGAGAGGATGGGAGAAGGATTAGGCAAGGAAGTGATGGAGAGAGTCGGAGGGAGTGATGGAGAGAGTCGGAATGCTGTGGAGAGAGACAGACTCATTTCTCAAAGCCAACAAAGCATAAAATGTTCTCCGGATATTGATACGATGCATTCGGCGAGCAGATGGTCGGCATCGCTAGGGAGGGAGGAGGAATGCCACCGCACAGAGGCAAAACAAAGAAGGGGAAGGGTGCAAATGAGGAAGGTGAAGCTCCACGCGAAATCGCAATCAATCCGATCAAACAAGGGAACAATCGAGGGTCGAAAGCCGGTGATTTACACGAGCCAAATAATTTCAGTGAGATTTCCATTTCCTGTACGAGAACTGAATTGTTTCAAAATACAGAGAAACATACAGGGGAGTTCAGAACACATTTCAAAAATGTGAGCGAATTAACTTTCTCATTCATCGATGTCCCTAAAATTCAACGGCGACAGGGCATCAAGACTCTTTTGGATCAAGTCAATCTCCTTAACCCCCAGCTCCAGCCCCTGCGCTGGGTGCTGGGAGTGAAAGCAGCAAGTCCTTGTAAAACAACAACAACAATCAGCACGAACAGCACGGCCACCCAACACAGAGGACAGGAGAGGCCACGGGAGCCCCTCGCATGTGGCGGAATTATTCCAATTGCATGCAGCCGAGGGACTCGTGCTGTGGGAGGAGGAGGAGCCAGGGACTTGGGGAAAGAACGGGAAATAAGAGGGGGGGGGCGGTGCTGATGATGCTTTCGGGGTCCGTGGGGAGTCTGATGAGCAGCGGTGGTGGCCAAAAGGCAGCAGCGAGTCGTAGATGAAAAGGGCGGACGGACGGACGGACGGATCTCTTCAGTGGGTTGTAATCACGCACCTTGTGCGAGGCGCTTTTCGTGCAAGTGACACACAAGTGGCACGAAAACAACAACGGCAACGACAAAAACAATAACGACAACTACAACAACAATACAACGTTCCATCTGAAAACTATGCACGAGGATCCGAGTCCTCGGGAATTGAATCGAATAAGTCAGCGAGTGCAGAAAAATGCAAATGTGTGCGAGACGATGATGGGAGAGAGGGAGTAAGTGAATCAGCCAGAGAGCGACGACTGAGGGAGTTTGTGGGCGAAAGTTCAAATGTATGCTTGAGAGGGTGCCTGGTGCTAACAAGTTTTCGCGCTGATATCAGCCCGAGGGCAGGGGGCGGCGCCGCAGACAGAATTAAATGGAAGCCGGGTCCTGCAAAGCACGAGCGATGGATGTCCTGCCGAGCATAATGGATCAGCCCAAAGGGCCATTGTTGTTGCTGACGTGGTGAGGGAACGACGAACCACAGAGGCCGCTGGGTGGAGGAGGGCGGTTCTACTCGTCCCTGCTGCTGCTGAGCCCTCGATATCCGGCACCGGGCTCAGACCAGAACCGGGCTCTAATCGAGACCGTCAGGATGCAGGATTTGGAGGCCACAAACGAGTCGACGGGTTGAGCCAAGGAGAGTTCGAGGTCTAACAGAAGACTGCGAGGTCACTCGAATACCTGCAGAGGTGTCTCAATCGCATTTCGCTAGACTTGCTTTAGGCTGGCGATTCAAGACTCCTCAGATAGGCGTGGGTTCACTTTATTCATTCCCAAAAACCTTGATTTTCAACCCCCTTCCAAACCCCATCTTCTCCCTCGGAGGCCGCGTGACAAGCGCAAAGCTGTTTCTGTTGGCGAAATCCTAAAAGGATGTTTCCAGACTGCCTGCGATGTTTTGTTAACGATTTTGGACGCTGTTGTTGTTGGGGCCGTTTGTGGTAGTTTTTGTTGCGAATGAGTTAACAGAAGCATTCAGGCAGGCAGGCAGGACATGTTTCTGACAACTGACAAGAACGGATAATTTTAATATTAATAAATTTCCCTGACATCTCGTCGTTCGGAGCTCTCGCTTGAAGAACGCGAACGACCTTCGGGGAAATTGGCTAGAGGGGAGGCAGGGAGGAGGAGTCTTGAGGATTCTTTGAGGCAGGTCGGAAGGGTTGCTGAGGGCATTTCAAATACCCAGGCGGAGACTTTGAAATTTAGTGAGAAAGGAAGTAATCTTCAATATCGGGCCCAATAAGTGAGAAAAGTAAATCACTCAAATATAATTAAATTGAGAAAATCACGGAGTTTCCCTACTTTCACTTCGTGCGATTCGCATTTTCAATTTCAGCCGCCAGTGGTTGTGAATGTCTCACCGCGATTTGCGTCATTGTCTCTGCGCCCGAAAGTATGCAGCAATATCAACAATGTATCCTGCTTTTATGTCCTTCTTCCCTGAACTGCTCGGTCCTTGACGACGGGAAGCGGGAGGACTCGAGTGATTTTGACAGATGACAGACAACTCAAGCCATTTCGGCTCCGTCGCTACAGACGTCACCGACGACTGTTGTTTCGTTCGTATGGCGATTGTAATTTTTTAATCGACGCCCTATTTCGCTCAGCAGTCGCGGAAAACTTTAATGTCAAAAGTTTAAGTTGCCGAGCCAGTAACGACTTTTTAATGCCGCACTCAACGGACTCAAGGGGCCGATTTCCGTCCCCGCTCGCTCTCCGCAATCGTCAGTCGTCACCCTCGCACTGGCAGAAGCTCATTGTAAAAATCGTTAAACGCCCCCTGTCCCGGAGTTCTGTGCCGGATCCGCAGAGCTGAAACAAAGTCAAGCTCGCTGCTTCGTTGTCGTCATCTCCGGCGGCGGATGCGCGGCCACAAAGTCCGAATTAATTGAAACAAATTTTTTATTTCGCCGTCCAAGGGCGACCTCTGCCCTCCCTGGTGACATCCTTACGGAATAGGGGTAGCATTGGAAGGAGCGAAAGAACTATGGAAGCAATTTGCCTCGTACAAATCGGATCCCATCGGTAATGAGGATTTAATACGCGGGATTTGGCTGTTTTTCAATTGCATTATCGCGGTTAAGACAAGAGAGGAAACGAATTTCGGAGTCCTGGGGGAGCACGAATGAGTCCTAGGGCGCCTGGGGTTGATGTTAGAGTAAATTGAGGAGGATCCTGTGCGCCGAAACGCCAGATCAACGGCGAAATCAACGGCACTAATCAAACAGCGAAATCCGAGAACCCACAAAACAACATCACACAACTACAAAGGCATGCGAACAACACAAGTTCGCCCTCGGGAGATGCGGAGCCAGAAAGAGCGACGTTTGCGGAGGGCGTAATGGGGGAGGGCAGGGAGGGGAAACGTTAAGTAAATTCAATCACTACGAAAACAATGACGAGCTTCAATCGCGTCAACGAAATCGAGGAACGAAATATAATTGCATTGGACGCCATGACTTCCGGCATTTCGACGTGCTCGTTGGCGGCGTTCTGGGAATTTGTTGTTTCTGCAGTTGGCGAAGGACTCTCTTCGGCACAGAGAAAACACTTGGAGGGCACCAAGGACACGGATTGTGGTCTTCTTGAGCGAAGGAGCGGGGAAGTTAAAGAATGTGTGTAGGGAAACGAGGAATCATTTCGAAATTATCAATCTTGAGAAGAAACCTCGATGTTAGGAATGAAGAAAAGCATGGGATTCCTCGATTAATTCCTGCAATAGGAAAGAGAGACTTCGCTAGGGATGACGTCTGCTTTTAACTGCAAGTTAAGGACTTTAAACGCCGATATCTCCATTGGACATCTCTTTCCTTCTCAGCACAACATTGAAACCCATTACTGTGAGAAAAGACCTGTCTGAATGTGAAATGCAAAGTCTGAACAATGGAAGCCGGCATGTCGAACACAACGTCCTGTCGCTTCCCGCCAGCCCCATCAAAGAACTACACAAGTTGAGAACTTTTGCTCTTAATTTTCTTTCCTTACTTTCACCACTACTTCTTGCTCCCCTTTCTTCTTCACGGTTTTCTCCCAGGCCGCACTGTCGGCAGGATAATAACAATAACCAGTGGTGTCATGAGACACGTGAAGGCTTCTACGTCTGCATCTTCCGCAGTGTTCATAACCAGAGGCCATGCGACAACAACAACAACAGTGGCAGAAGAGAGAGAGATAATGGAAAGGACAAACTAAACGTAATCAAATAGGTAAATAAAGAGAAGGCAGCAGCGACAACGAACTGAAACCAACACAAATAGAAACGATAATAGTCCCGTTAAGACGGCGTCGAGCTAAATGCAGGACAGCAATAAACAGGGAGGGAGAGGCGACGAGTGCAAACGGAAATCGAAAAGAAACTTCGATTCCCATATCGAGGGCAGTCGTCGCTGTGGATGTTGCTGTGCTTACAGACGGTTTTATGTCAGCAGCAAAGCAACACACTAACAACAGCCACACAGCGACACAGCGACACAGCGACAGTAGGAAAACCATAAAAACGACAATTCAACGTCAACAAAGCCAACACTACCAACAACAACAGAGCTCCTCACTCAAACCTGTCATACTGCGGAGCTCCGGTAGTCGACGGGGCGTTGGTGGAGGCGGCAGGACGGCGGACAGACGTGGTCGGAAGAGGAGGAGGGGTGGAGGGGGGGAGGGGAGGGGGAGAGTGGAAATGGAACTGCTTTCACGGATTCGAATGACCACTAATTGCTGGACGGAGCGTCGAGGACATTGAATAAATATTGACGGTTGGAAAGAATGGCCGAAAGAGGAGGAGGCCAGAAAGACGGAGGCGGCGAGCGACCACGAAGGAGGACGAGGGAGAAGGACCGGCGAAGGAGAGACCCGGGTATGACATAGAATGCAATAGAGGGGAGAAAGTGAGCAAGTGGCTTAACAATAATGACGACAGGACCTCCTGCCCGTAGCTGATGATGAGTTACTACATTGTAATCTGGTTGTTATTATCAGCAGACGTAATCGTCTGCTGGCCTCGTTGTGGTAGGGAAGTTTAATTTTCGTGTTCCATGATTCATTGCCTAATGTGTTTACCGTATCGACATATGTGTGCAACTCTAATTGCACTCCAACACCACCACACACACACCCCAACGAGGTGTTCGATTAGATGTCTCGACCCTGATTCACTGCCCCACCCTCTCGCTCTCTGCTCTGGCCTCCCTCCACGCTCACTCGTAGCCGCTGTCAATTGTTTTTGTTGATTAAATTGATATGGTTTTCCAATCCGAATCGGGATAGGAAGAGGGAAAGATCCGATAGCCTGAATATCGGATGGCTGGTATCTTAAGCTAGCCATGATTTAATTTCCGTAAGTACTTGTGGGAGTCGAATAAAATCCCATTGAAATCGAGGAGTAAGTGCGCCCCAGGGGCATTTGAGGAGCCCCTCGAGCTGTCATGAGTTTTGCATTTCACCGTCCTCGACGAAAACTACCATAAATATCTCAATGAAAGCCATTCGGGGTCCGAATCGATGCTTCAGATGGCGCGTTTCCGTCAGATGTTGCTGCAGTAAGTGCTCATAATTCGCCCCATGAACCGGCGAGGCAACGACAGGAACGAAAATATGCAAATTGAAAGCGAACGCGAGGTCCTTCTGCCTGCGCAGCCATGGGCAAAAAGGACTACCAGAGGATTAACAGAGAAAGAGAAAGAGAGAAAGAAAGAACGAACGAAAACCCCGCATTAATCTCAATTTTCCCGCAAACACTCGCCAACTGTCTTCCGCAATAAATCAGACGACATTTTCATTGTCCTTTTTCAACATCCTCCCTCCCTCTCTCCCGCTCGTTGTTGTCATTTTTTCCTTTTATTCCCCTTGTTGTTGTTGTCGTTTACGCACAGAGTGGAAGAAGCGGAAATGAGGATCAAGGATAAAAATTATGCAAACAAATGTTTTAGAATTTGCTAATTTAATATGTCGCGGTCTGCTGGCGGAGGGAGGAGGCGGTTATTGTTGGAGAGAGACGTGGGGAAGCGGAGGAAATTGCGAGCAAATTGGGGACAGGAGTCCCCAGCACAAGGACTTGTTCTTGTTCTTCGCCTAGTCGGCCCGCATTAGGTTTGCATGAAATTTAAATGACTTCGTTTTTTAATTGCATCACGGCAGCGTCTACGTAAAAGCGAGTGTGTGTTTGCGTTTGCGGTGCTTGTATCAACAGCGTCCTTGTTATCCTTGGGCAGAAATTTACAATTCAAACAAAAGACTCGGCGGGAGTAAAACGAAAACGCAGCACTTGGCGTCATGTTTGCAACGACGAGGGGATGACTGCCCACTGCCCTCGTAGGTGGCTCGACCCGCTCGAACCGCCGCGTGGTGGGAGAGAGAAAGGTCGAGGGGGAGCTTTTGAAATTGCATTCTTCTGAAATTCAATGACTCTGTCCGTGTCTTCTGGATATGTGCGACTGTCTGTGTGTTGGTGTGGGTGAGCTTTAACGCCATTTGCATGAATTATTTCCTCCCTTTTCACCGAACGATTTCCACTGCAGGCATTGGCGAACGCCTCCACACTACCCAACCCTGACGGTGCTCAACCTTCCATCCTCGATCCCTTCCCACTCGAGTTCCACGAGGCTCTAACGGTGCTCTTCTTGACCCCGGAGCCTTCGGGTGCCCCCGAGTCGTGTCTTACGGGCCCACGCACTGTCTGCCCTCATCGATTGCGATCGAATCCGCTCGCCCGTCGGGTTCTGGCTCGGCCTGCCATCGGCCGCCATTTAAGCTGAACATCTGAATAAGATATCTTCGCCCATAAAAATTATTTAGTGCCGGCTCGAGGCGTGTCCGGCGGAGGTCGTAGGCGAGAGAAGACACAGGACGGGACGGGGTCGAATATTATTGGCTCAGACATGTTTGGGCATTAACGAGAACATGGAGTAGTAGAGGACAAAATATTAGGGATAGAGAGAAGGGAAGGTAGGTGGTGGGAGGGGGAATAAAATGGGAGAAAAACATAAATGTTAACGACGTCCCGACAACAACAACAATGCCATCAGTAATAAGAGAGTATCGATAATAATCATAACAACAACTGTGGCAGAAACATCTATGACGATCCAATAAAAGCGATCGCAAGAAATCAAGAACTAAAATAAGAATAAGAAAAATGAAATAAACAACGAGATAAATAGAAAATATGCATCTGATTCAGGAGACACTTGGCTACAGCAAAAGCAGCGCATTCAGAAGATCCTTTCCAAAGTTCCATATAAAAAACAAAAACGAACCAAATGATGTCTGCACATGTTTTTGCCTGCAGACATGTGTCGAACGCACGGAGGACCTTTTTGTCGGCATCGAAGTTCTTTGGCCCACACTCCGTCTTTGTGTGTGAACAGAAGGACATCGACCAGGCTGGATGTTTGCCTAACCAGTGCGAGTTTACGTCGGAAGCCACAGCACCATGAGCAAGAGAGAACTTTTTAAACGACTCTTGTCTCTCGATCAAGGTGTTGTGACTCAGATGATTGGGATTTTTTTTATTTTTATTTTGAAATCAACAATGTTCTCCCTTATTCTCTTCTCGTATTAACCTTTGACCTACATCGATAAGAAAGAAAGTTCTCTGTTGTATCATTTGGCTAAAATTAAATGTTCATCCTTCGACTACTTCGACTACTGCTACTCTTGCTCCTGCAGGTCGTAAAGTCATCCAAATATTTTCGATTTGCCGAAAAACTAATTAAAAACTTTCCACAACTTCAGCACTTGACGAAGCATTACTCGATCACGTCGAGGAGGGTTTTGCTAAAACAAAAAATTCCTGCCATCGCTAATGTGTCCAGCAGGGGCTGGAGGAGGGTCTGAAGTTCCACGTCAAAGTGTCGAGTGCCCTCTCAACATGGCTTTGATGTTAATTATTTATTGCCTGCAGTCAGTGCCTTTTGGCCGCTCAGGTAGCGGCAAGGTAGAGAGCGGTATTTCCTCATCACCAACGTCGCCTCCTTCTCCCACCGCAGAGTAAATTCCTTAATTAAAGTGCCGCCCCTGGACGAGCGACCGACGCCAGGGTCATCAATATTTGATGCGTTGGAGTTGACGTGAAAAGTGCTGACTGTGTGTGGATTTTATCGCTGCAAGGGCTTCATAGCTTTTAGGGACAGGTTTTTACTACCCTCGACTATTAGAAGTTGTTATTAGTGGGATATGAATTTGTACGGGGAAAAAACTTAGAGTGTTGGAAATTGAATTAGGAAGCTTCATATGATGAACTCTGCGATTTCGTTTATATTCAGGATGTGATCGACTTTGTCATGTACCCGAATCCCCTACGACCACGCTTCCTGCTCCCTTCTCTCTGCCTCACCTTCCACGTGGCCCCGAAGATCTCCATACATATGTGGAAGGATATAATGAACCACTAATGAAGTCGACAAAACGAGGGGGAAGTTTAGCGACCGGCTCTAGTGCAATGGAAGTAGTACGACGATGGAGAGATGGAGGAGAAATCAAGGAACTAAACACTTCACGATGATTTTCAAATATTGTTCCTAGTTGTTTCTTTCCTCTCTCCTCCTTCATTCGATTTGTTGGGGCTTCAAGTTTACTCTTTGGTCTCTTTTTGACATGATGATGATCAAGTCGACGATAGTTCTGAAAAGGATGAAGATGGATGATTACTACTCTACGGGAACTTACGTTCAAGGTGCATGACTTCCGCTATTAAAACAGTAGACAACGGCTAGAGGAAAGTGAAGGGCGATGGGTGGTAAAAGGTGAGAAAAGAGGGTCAGAATCGTTGCAGAAGTAGTAAAAGAGTGATGAAAATGCAGGAGGTAAGTTGAAGTTGATACGTGAGAGGAAGTTATGGTGACAAGGAGTCAAAATGCTAGAGTTGATGGAGGAAACGAAATGAAGATTGGAAATGCAAGAGTGGATCAAGTGACAGTTCAAGAAAAGGAGACGACGATGAGAGCCTGATGAAAGCCCACAGACCAGGGTGAAGAACGTTGTTTTTAGATAAAAGATCTCTGACTCTGATCTCTGAACTCTTAGTTATACATCTCTAAAGAGAGAAATAATGGTAATGGTAAGAAAAGCAAACAAAGTAGCAGAGAAGAAGGTTTTGCTCCAGCACGTGACGCAGTCAGAGAGCGGGTGAGAGAGGGAGTGAATTACAGAACATGAATATTTAGCACTCTGCCATTACCCGATTGTTCGAGGTAGAGATAGAGTGAGAGGGAGATCGCATGCATGGAGTTGGGAATTTCATGCGAGCCGCTTGAACGAATGCTGGTCTCACGTGCCGCCAGCACATATTTTAATGCCAGCTCTGCTTGACCCACTGTCTTGCCGCAAATCCGACACCGGCTCCCTCACAGGAACCCACTCGAGTCCTCCGCACACCTGAGCTCGTGTGTTCCGACCTCCCGACATGGCGTCCCGCATTAAATGGCCGTAAATGTCGTGTTAATTTCTGTTACGTGAGAGCACGTGATTTTTCCGTCATTTTCTCGCGGCACTCGTGCAGCCGTGCGGAAGGGTCGGCGAGGAGGGAGCGAGTGAGAAGTGAGTAAGGAGACCATGGGGGAGAGAGAAGGCGCTAGGTAGAGGGGTCTAAAGGAGTATGGAGGCGTCGTAAAAATGAAAAACTCGACTTCTTGATTTTCCATGGTAATGAAGTTAATTGGAACTTTGATTGTCGGCCTCTTTTCGTTTCACGTCAATTAAGAACCTCGTAAAAATGGTGGAGTCGAAGGTCTTTGAACTTAGGTCATGCGGAAGTCGTTGAGAGTTTTAACTTTCCTTTTCTTTTCTTTTCTTTTCTTTTCTTTTCTTTTGGCTTCGTTTTGTTCAAATTATCTACGCCTTCTTCGCCTTGTTTTTGGCTAGTGTTTGTTAATTTGCTATTGTTCTAATATCTCGCATATATTTCTGCACTTCGTGTTCGGCGAAATTTGAGGGTATTTGTAAACAAGTTCATCGCTAAGTGAGGCTTCATTGTTGATACTTTTGAATGTTAAGAGTCATTACGAGAACAGGGTGCTCCAGAGTAAAGAGAGCCCTTGTGGAAGCTTCACGTTTCGTTTAGGACGGTTGGACGAAAGCTTTCGAAGGCTTGTCGGGGTTCCGAAATGAGAACGAGCTTTCGAAAGCCTCAGAGTGTTTTTCCTTGGACACTGAAGAGCTTTTTCATTGCGCTTTTAAGATGAGTTGGCGGAAGTCATGGGAAAAATTATTTTTTTTCTAAATGAACTTTTGATGGTTTTCAAATTTGTCTGCAGATGTGGCTTGCGAAACTTTTTCTGTGGATCGAGAAAAAAAGACTCAATCCAGTAGTAAGTATTCTGATTCATAAATTATAGTTATAGTTACATTTTATTTGTTACTAAAAACTTTATATCTAATGACAGTGGGATCAGCAGGAAATACATTTCTTTTACAATCCACATTATAAAGTGAAATCGAACATAAATTTCAAACAATCTCCAAAAATCGTTCGCCACCAGACAGCTGTCGAATAAATAATACAGGGCGATGCTCCAGTAAACACACACAGACACAGAGACGACCCAGCAAAAAGTATAAAATTGATGAAAACACCATGTATAACAACTAACCAGTCCAGTGAATTTCTGTTGTCCTGGACGGCAGAATCCTCCGTCCTACCGTCCTGCAGACGAAGCCCGGCAGGCGAAGGGAAAGGGACGAGAGACGGAGGGACGTAGCAAGTGTTGACCGAAGAAATTAACTGAACGACTTCGTTGCATAAACATTTAGACAAGGATCGTTTATTTAACAACATGGCGAGCAACAGCAACAGCAACAACAACCGATCCCCCGAACGCAACTCCTCAAGGAGAAGGAAAGAGGAGGAAAGGTACTGGATGGAGGAAGGACATTTTTGGAGCGAAGGACGAAGTTTCTGCAGTTCATTGGCTGCGGGCGAACGACACGCAGCCGAGTCCTGCGAAGATAATCCTGCATAAAGCTATGCCAGGTGCTTCAAAACAATGCTCGCGGTGGGAAGGGACCGGAGGAGAGAAAAATAAGTCAGAGGCGGAGAACCCGAGATTGTAACAAATGAGGAAATACAATGACCGTGCCGAGGGACGTGACGGAAAGTTGAGCATTTTAGAGCAATTTTCAAAATTTCGCCAACGATGAATGTTATGTGTAGCCAATATCCTGGCCCTACCTGCGGCACTCATTCCCATTCTCCCCTTTAATTTACCCCGCATTCACTCGCTCCCATTCTGTGACTCCCTCTGCCTTTCTCTTGTTGTCTTTGCCGGTCTTCTGCTTCCTGGCCAAGAGCTGTATTTTGTGCTTGAGTTTCCGGCAGAATGCAATTTACGAAACATATATCCTTCTTCGTCTTTGGTCGTCGGCCCCGGAGTCCCGCCTTGGTCCTCATAAGTGCCTTCACGTCCTTCGCTCTCATCTTCTCGTCTCCCACCCATGGCTTTCCCTTGCCAGCCCCACGCCTCCGTCTACGTCCCAACTCGAGATCCTGCGGCGACTCCGTCTGAGTTGCCATTTTGCCACAATTTCCGCTTGAGGGCAACCCTTGCGCTCCCACACAGGCACACTCGCACTCGCACACTCTCACTCGGATGGCACCGAAATGAAGAAATCTTCTGGCTTTCATTTCGCCCGATGCTCCGTGCCCTGTGTTGTTATTTCAATTGAGCTGCTCAGGAGCTTCAACAAAAACAATGCCAAAACAACAACAACAACGCAACAATGGCTGCAGGACAGGCTGCCACAACTTAACTTAATCGAGCGACCCCAGTCCTACGCCGCTGCAACCGGGGTCCGAGATCCGAATCCTCAGATGGTGACCGAAGACATTGGACGGTGGACGGAGCCCCTCAGGCTACGTAAACGAGTACAGGGTGCTGCGAGGAGCGCATGCAAATATTTGAGAATCAACCGGAAGTAGACGAAAGGAAGGAAAAAGCAGCAGCAGGTGCCCGGTCTTTCAGGCAGCCGAGCTGGAGCTGCTGTCAAGGAGCGCGGGATGAAGTGCTCAAGTGCGAACATCTGCACATCTGTCCATGTCCTGCTCGGCATTCCTTGGTACAACCAGGACAGGTCACAGCGGGAAAGGAAGGCCAGAGGACGTCGAGAGCGATGCATAAAAATCCTGTTGCGTGTTTGTGGTCTTCGCAGTGTTTGTCCGGTCGTTGCGGAGGACGACGTTGTGCCTCCGGGGATGGGGGGACGAGGCGGCGGATCTGCATCGATGAGGACGAGCGAGGACGACAAGGACGAGGAGGCAAGGGTGGGCAACGTCGTGGTAACTAATGAATCTCCCTATAGTTTCTCGCTATAGGAACCGTTGCCGACTCCATGAGAAGAACCTTGGACGGTGCGTCGTTAGCATAGTCGTCCTTATTCACATCCTGGATGCGCTCCTTCTGTGCCCCTGATCTTCATCCGATCCGCCCTCACCTCGACGTATTCGCCAGCGAATAAATTGCAACAAAACCATATGTCTTCCTCTGCCTCTCCCTCGCTCGTGTGTGCTTCTGCAAGACTCATAATTTCGAGCACGGGGAGTTGAGCGCGTCAAGCGCCATCTTTCCGGCTGCACTCACACATCCGCCCACCTACTCGCTGGAATCCTCGCACACTCGCAGGAGGCCCCGCAGGACGAAATCCTCTTTCCATTCACATGATTTATCGTGAGTGTCGTCGACTCCGGAGCCAATCAATCGCAATTCAATTTCAATTTCAAATGTGGCTCGACAATGCGCCAACAACAACAACAAGAACAACCATCAGCACCAGCAGCACTGCAACAACGTCGAGAAGAAGAAGAAGAATGTCAGCGGGGACGACAAACAACGATTCGACGCGGCACGAAACAACACCCTACACCTTGCACGAGCACGAACTGGGCGGCGCGATCGGTTTGAACACAGGTTTTGAGAAAGTTAGGCTGACAAATGCTCAGGCAAACAAGTTACAGAGAGGAACCGAGGGCATTTTTGGATTTGTAACTCATGCATAGGAAGGTAATAAATCTGTACTCCAATGTGTAGCAAACAGATCGATGAAAGAAGTATTTTCCACCAGCAGGTGTAGGGTGTACCACGGCAGTAGCGCCGATAGGAACAAAAACGACAGCACTAGCGACAGAACGTCGCGAACGAGCTGCGTGGCGGATGAGGAAACAGGGGCCGAGAGGAACAAGAACTGCAGGCATGTGGGGGTTCAGCAGGATGATGAAGTGCAGCAGCAGATGGAAGAGAGTGCAACAAGACAGACAATAACAACGACAGAATCGGCAACAATAACAATAACAATATGAACAACACTTCCTTCGACGGAAGAAAAATGTAATCAGGATCCGCTGATCCTTGCATCGAACACAGCAGGAAAATTCTCTCTGGCTCCGCGTAGTTGTTTTTGTTGACGTGTTAGTTGGACTTTCGGCGGAGTCGGCTATGGAAGGATGCAGAAATATTGATGGCAAAAATTCCCCAAACATTAATAACAACAAACAAGCACTAGTCGTGCAAAGAGGCAGAGAGAGACAGTGCAAAACGAAGGAAAACAACAACTCCCGACAGATGGCAACACTGGCCCAACGCATGCCTAACGCTCGCCCTCGCAGACGAATGGTCGTGGGTGGATGGCAGAGGGAGAGGGGGAGGGAGGAGATGTGACTATAAACTCGTCCCAGGACGACTTGATTAATGCATTCTCTCAAATATCGCTCGCTCTTCGCTCGCGTTTTGTCCCAGCGCCCTCCGTGTCTTTGTCCCCGTCTCTCTATCTGGCTTTTTATCCGTCGTTCCCGGGAAAGCCGTCACTTCTTGTGACACTCAGTGGCCTCGCACTCACCTGGGGTGGGATCCCGCAGGAAGCGGCAGGTATGGAGGACCGAAAGGGGTCCGAATTTATGAGGCGTCATCTCATATCGCCATTGCGAGAAAAATCATCTCCCCAACTACGCCATTGAACACGTGAAATTTCTGAACGACGCAAACAATAAGGAGACAATTTATTAAATTATGGACAAAAAGTGTGCTTTACTGATGGTGGTGTGCTCTTTTAAGGGAAAGTTTGGTTTATTTCTCATTTATGCAAGTTATATTTGTACAGTGCAGAGTTTGCAGAGTTGTCATGAAGATGAAGATTGTCTTTATCTTTTTATTCAGGTATTTTGGCATATAGCATGCATACCTCGATTGCAGACAAGCACAATGAGGCAAACAGTAGGTTCCCTCGCAACCACAAGGACCCAGCCTCCTTCCCACTCCCTCCACATGGACGAACAAGAACCAAGGCTGCGGTGCGTTTCCGGTACCGCAAACGGCTATGCTTGGAATGCGGAAAAAATCGTTGTCTCCAACCCACCCCAACCCCCTCCGACCTGACCCGATCCGCGAGGGCCTCCACGACTCCTTCGCCTGCCCCTGCTCCAGGGATCGTATCGTGGGTTTGGCTCGTTTCCTCCGAGATGGAGGACCAGAATTTCATCAGTCATCCGAAATCACATGCCGAGCATGTCTAGGCGTTGCCATCCGGAGCTGGTTCCGAACGTCTCCCTGCGTCCCACCGTCCACCCACCCCCAAGGTACCCTTGTGCCCTGCTCACTGCTCCGATCGACGTCTCGCTCCCACAGGGAAGCCTGCGGAGCCCGGTCTCGACCCTTGTGGGGCGTCTTTGGTCCGGTCGTTTCTCCCCACTCCAGCAGCCGGCGTTGTTGTTGCTGTTGCTGTTGCCCTCGTGCACCTCATGTCGTTGATGTTTGTTCGATGTTGCTGCCAGAGCAAATGCAATATTGCACGAGCACCTGATTTCGAATTCCCAGTTGAAAATTCGACCCCGGGTGCTGGATGGAGGGAGAGCGAGGGAGATAGGGAGGGAGAGTGGGGCAAACAGTCCTTGTTTCGGATGGATGGCGCCGCATGTTGTTGTCGTGTTTATTTTGCTGCCAACTTATGAGTTTCTCATATATCCTGCGGCGCAAACAACAACCCCAACAACAACAACAGCAACAACAACAGCTGGAACGATTGCTGTAACAACCGAAACGGCACTACAACAAACACCACATCTGCATCACGTACGCTGCGTCGTCGTCGTCGCTCCTTCGCGTCCTTGTTGATGTCCTTCGAGGACGGCTTTCCGGCGCTTTAGCTCGCTCTCCCTCCCGCTTGCCCGCCTCGTTCGCGTCGCAACTCGCCGGGACGGCGGACAAAGGTCGGGTTCCGACTGCGCTTATTTATGCGCAAGGACATCCGAGCACGTGTTCATGCATGCAGCAAGTGAATGTGTGTGTAGGTGGATGTGAACGTGAGTGGATGTAGCAGATCGTGGGCGCCAGCGAGAGTTTGTGCGTTTGGGCTCGAGTGTGTGAGCGATTGCCATTTGTTGCTCGACAGGGCCGAGGCATCGTGCGTTTCGTGTCCTCCCGTTCTCCCGCTCGGCAACGGCGACCCGGCGCTCACTCTGCTCTCTGCCGCTGACCGGCGATCGGCGGGGTCCTCGCAGCGTCCCACTGTGTGTCCTTCCGATCGGTGGGCGATGCTGTCATCGCGGCCGGGAGAGGTAGAGAGGTCGGTAAGCAAACGAGTGTCTGAGCGACCCGCCGGCAGCAGGGCAGAAGGGCAGAAGGGACGTAAATGATGGGTGGGAGGGAGCTTCGTAAGGGGGTTTAGCAAAGGGTGTGTCAGGGAGGATCTCAATTTCAAATGATGATCAAATTCCCACCATCGTGCCTTAAGCGATCGTTTTGCAGTTTGCAGTTTGCATTTCATCCGTCTCTCTTTCGTCCTCCTGTCTTCGTCCTCCGGTCTTCCGTCCCTCCGCCTGCCACCGTCGAACCGAACCGACAAATCTCGCTATTCAACACCTCGGGCGGCTGAAGAGCACGAGTGGCAAGTCAACTGATTCAGCCAGATGAGTGGACTCGGGACATACAGCCAAGCAGAGACGACCCTATCGGAGACGCGACATGTTTCGCCTGCGGCTCCGAACCGAACATTCCTAATGACGTTCTGTTGGCACGCCGCGAGACATGCAGAGCCCGTCCGAGCGAAATGGGACGGAGCTGCAGCAACAGCGGACCGGGCGTCGACGCCAGGATGGCAACTTGAAGATCTGGCGGGGGGAAGCCCCGAATGGAAGGAACTCTGAACTGCAGGGATTCGTCCTCCTCAGTAGTTCCTCATCGTTCTTCCTCGCTGCTCTATCTTTGGATTCTCTCTCTTGGGATATGATGTTGCAGTCGGTTTCAAATGGTCAAAAGAAGAGCCTTCACAGCTGCAGCTCAGATGATCTCGTTACCTGCATCCGAAAATCGCTCTCCAAGTCGAACGGCCCGAATTTCTATCTCTTCCTCTCCATCATCGTCCTCAATAGAGCTCGTCGAGCATCTGCCAGGAGCTCGACCCCTCCCTTCGCCACTCCCACCGACGAGTCGAAAGTAATCGGGTTCAAGTTTGTTAAATTTTCCACTAATTGCGCAGATTTCCCTTAATGACGTAATCAAGTTTACTGTACTGCAGCGATGCTGGTTGAATCGACGTTGCAGTCGTTTTTTGCTTCGACTTACTTCGACGATGTTGTTGTTGCCCCGCAAGTTATTGCTTTTCCTTCCTGCCATTTGCCGTCTTCCTCGTCCTTCTTCCGACCACGGCTCGTCCTCGCCCGGGCGGACCGCGCACAGTGGGCCGTGGCGGGCTCTCGCCCGTGTCTGTTGTCCGCTTTTGCCCCACCGTGCGCCAACGAGATCCGACTCAGACGCCGACGCGTTGCCAATTAAATTGCCCCCCGTATCGGGCGCTGTGTGTTTGCGGTTCGTCGGCAACACCCGCCGCCACCTCTCGCTCTCTCGCTCTCTCCCTCTCTCTCTCTCCCTCTCTCTCTCTCCCTCTCTCTCTCTCCCTCTCTCTCTCTCTCCCTCTCTCCCTTTGTCTTTCGCTCTTTGTTGCCGTGTCTCGCTCGCGCTCGCGCTCATTAGGCGAGCACTCGGACGAGCAACTAATTTTTCACTTTCCAACCGATGTTTGCTAATCAATTTCACACGGCGTCTTCTCCGCCCGCGCCGCGCATCCCGGCCTGGCCACACCCCGGCGGGAAACGCGATCCGTCCGCAGGAAAAGTTCGCGATGGCGACGCGCCGGCATCCGGTGCAGCGATAAACTATTCCACAAACACACCGACGACATCCCATCCCATCCCAAGCACGCCGCCCGCCCTCCTCACACTCACTCACACACGCACGCCTGTGTACCACCTGCGGCTGGAAGGCAGTCGTGGATGAGCAACAGCGTTGCCACCTGCATGGCGAAGGACTCGCCTTATTTAGTGTTTTGTTTGCGGAGCCGGGAGGGCCGTCCATCGATGGCCGAGGACGTTGGCCTGGCCGAAGGCAACGAGCGGCGAAGTCGTGGCCATCGTAGCCGTGGGAGGGAGGGCGGTTGGAGACGACGACGACGACGACGACGTGGTGGAAGCGATGAAATTAAAGCAATTAAGAGATTAATGGAGTAATTAAATGACAGCAAGCCAGGGCTGTCATCGACCGCTTATTTGTCTGCAATTTATGTGCAGGTCCCTGCACTCCCAATTCAATTACTCCGAGGGCACAGCCGGGACCTCGTCCGTGACCGGGGCTGAGCAGATGGGGCGAACCAACTGGGAGGACGATGGTGAGAATCCTTCCGAACCGACTTCAAACTGAAATTTACCTCGAGGCCATGCCTTGCGTGGGAATGAATAGATTTTATAAATTCAACATGAATCCCATGTCGAACCGAAACTTAAATTTATCTGAACCCTTTTGATCTTCAAGTATTTCCATTCCTAGGCAGTTAAGAAGAACAGAAAGGAATGGAGAAAGAGAATTCTGCTTACGTTGTCTTCGATTCAATCCACTAAACCTGATTTTCTGCCGCTCATTAACTATCGCCAGCCTCCTCGCTGCCCCTCGCTCAGTCTCCACAGCTGCTGTCAGCGTCTGTCTCTGGTCCCGGCCTTCTGTCGATCGCACAACAGCCTGTTGTTCGCTCGCTCTCTCGGATCCCGGTGGAGCAGTTAATTCCAATTGTTGCTCAGTTGGAGTTTTTCTCCCGAGTCGAGCACGGGGCGAGTTTATTTCAATTAAGAGACAAAACGAGTGGAGAAAAGAGAGCCCTAGAGAGGCAGAAAAAGAGACGGAGACAGAGAGACAGAGAGAGAGAGATAGTTGCAGACACTCAAAGTAGCTGCGAGAATGCTGGATGGTAAAAAGCAATTAAAAGGAGTTTGCCCGCTCGAATATTATTTTAATATGCTACCGAGTTCCAAAAGGATTTCTTTCTGTATCTCTGGCTCTCTCAGTCTCTGTTTTGTTGTTATGCCCTGTATTTCACTTTCTGCGTGGATATAATTGAAATTTTTCCGATTCTTAATTTTTCCTACAAGGCCATCCCGCTCGCTCCCTCCGTATTTTCTGTCTTTGTCTCTTCTATACTTCCTGCTCACTGCCTGCGAGCCGGGCAATAAAAATCCGCTTAGCTCTGGCTCCGCATCGCTGACTGGGTTTGGTTGCAACAAGTGCACCAGCAGCATGACAACTGGAGCAGCAGCAGCAACAACAACAACGCCAACAATGGGAACAATGGTATAACAAGGATAACAACAACAACACGGATAAAAAGGAGAACATTTAATTGGTCCCACGCACACAGCAACAATTAAATTTTGCTCATTTCCGTCTGATTCTGATTCTGATTCAGATTCAGATCCCGATTCGCCAGCATCGTCAGTTGCATTCTCTCTCCCTCTCTCCCTCTCTCCCTCTCTCTCTCTCTACTCTCCTTTCCGATCCGTTCTTCTCTGTCATTCCGCACGTAATTAAGCTGAAGCTTCCCGTCGTGAATCCTTTCTAAATGAATTATTAAATCTTCAGAGACTCGTTTGGAGAGAAAACAAGGGAAAAACAAGGGAGAACGAGACCACCGTGAGGAAGACGGGCGGAAGGGAGGGAAAATAGGTTGAGAGGTGGCTCGAGCTGAGGCAAACGAGCGGAAAAAGGAAACAATTTAATTACGTTTCTGCGAGGTTTGAACGCTTTGCTGAGGGCACTCGGTCCTGTCGTCAGGGACCCACAATTGGGAATCTTGGAATCCTTGAAAGCCCTGGTCAGAGTCCTGCTGAGGCGTCCTGACCGAGTCCTCAAGACACGTAGGATCATTTCTTAACTCTTGACTGCTTTGCATGGTTGGCGAGAGCAATTTCTAATAATCCTCATCCGAATTATTTTCTATCCTGCCCTGTTCTTCTCCAGGACGACTCTAAAAACACTTTTCGCAAAAAATAAGTGCGGACAAGTGAAGTCGACTGTACTCTAAGTGTCAGGAAATTCAAAAACAAAAACTGAAAAAAATATTTAACGATTTTTTGACAAGAGGAAAAGTTTAAAAAATTTATCAAAATTTGAAAATATATAAAAAAAATTCCGCCTTTTCGCCAAGGACGACGAGTACGACGTGAAAGGAATAAAAAGCAAGCAAAAAAATATAGTAATAAGGGAACCACTCAAGTAGGACGAGAACCACAGAAGATCCCGAAACCCCCACTCGCGAACGTTTCCAAAAATTCAAGTAAAGTAGGAAGAACGAAGTCCAAAAGAGAACGAAGAAGCCCTCGGTTTCGGACAAAATTCGCAATGATCTTTTCGGAAACGCGTCCACGAAATTCGGTGCAACATGTTGAACACGACCACGTACAATTCTAAGCCCCTGGTGGCCCCGAGGGGCGTCGCCGCCAGGGCCACGCTCAGTGCCTTCAGCCAGAAGTGAGTTCGGTCGATGCCCTGCATTCCCCCAACCTTCATAACGCCAACTCCTCCGCAGCTCGGCCTGCTCGCCGGACAAGAAGGCCACCAAGTTCATCGTGACCCTGAAGCCCGTCCAGAAGGACGACGAGACCGGCGCGGTGCCACCGTCGGACCCCTGTCGCTGCGAGGGCCGCGTGAGCACCGACCATGGCCGGCTGCAGGTGAAGGCCGAGGACGCTATGCGAGGCAAAACGATTCTGAGTGAGTGAAGAATTCCTATTCCTTTATTATTCTTTAGTCTCTACACGGTCTTAAATCTACGGGTCGAGGGCACTGGATCGCGGGCTTCCGGTTCGGAACCTTCGGCCTGGGTCGTTGATGGGTCGTTGGTTCGTCAGCGGCGTCAGCTGGCCTGCTGCTCCTTGCTGAGCCGCTTGCGCTCGCGCTGCCGGTACATCTTGTTCTCGTCGGCGCACTTGGTGGTGATGGCGCTGCGCACCTCCTTTGCCGACATGTTCAGGTTCTGCGTCACGATGTGGATGATGTCGGCCACCTTGGCCGGGTCCAGCTGGTTCTTCAGGGGCTTGTCGCAGTCCATGAAGGCCGGCGAGGGCTTCCCGGTGAGGGTGTGGAAGGCGAGCGTCTCGCGGTCGAAGACCTCCATGAGGACCTTCCGCGTGACGGCGGCGCCGGCCAGCGACCAGTTGATGGCGCTGAGCGCCGCCTTCGAGACCTTCGTGCCGTTGGGCCCGATCGTGACCATCGGCTCGTTCTCGTCCTCGTTGGCCGGCAGGTTGGGCAGGACGATCGATCGGCCGGGCGCAGCCGCCTTGGACGACGACGTCGACATCTTCGAGGGCTTCTTGGCCGGGCGCACGCTCTTCGGCGTCGACATGTTCAGCGGCTTGCCCAGCTCGGGGGAGCTCGTGCTCGTCCTCGCTCCCGTTGCCGTCGACGTCGTGCAGTAGCTCTTGAAGATCTGCTCGTTGATACGAATGCCTCGCTCGGCCAGATCGCGCTCGCGCTCCCCGATCTTCTCCTCGATCTCCTGCAGCTCCTCGATCTCCTCGGCCAGGCGCTCGATGGCCCGCCGCTTGGTGATCTCCCAGTTCTCGAGCACCTTCAGCTTCATCTCGTTGATCGTCGAGATCTGCGCGTAAACCGTCTTCTGGCGCTTCGCACTGGGCTCCGCAGGCGGCTCCTCCCGCGCCGTCGCCATCGACTTGGGAATCGCTCCCTGCGAGATGGCTTCCAGCAGGCGTCTCTTGCGAATGTTCTGAGGGAAAGCGGAATCTGTTAATCTGTTCATCGCGGTGGGTTCCCTGCACTCACCATCGGGGCATCCATGTTGGTGGCGAAGATCGTTTTCGGTTCTATTTCGTTTCCTTGAATAAATCTGGACCAGTTGCTGCTCCACTTGTGCACGTTGGAATGTGGTCGGTCGTCACTCGCCGCCTACTTAAATCCATCTTGTTCTGCGAGACGCAACGAGGTCTTCGGAGAGAACAGGTGGGCAGGTAGTTGATCGTGTACCTGTTAATTTCAGTTTGCACCCCTTTCAATGGGCCGTGGTCACTGGCCAGGTGTCGTCCGATCGTGTGGTCCCTTAATTTTAAATTCTTAAGTCATCTATTGCATACATGCATGATCAAACTCAAATTGTATAGGAATTGTTCAAAAAATATTACAATGAATTCTGAAGCGAAAGTTTTTGCTTCGCAAGTGCAAATTTGAATTTAGACCATTAGCAAATGTTGAGTCCTTTCAGGGAAATTCTTATTACATTGACTTTATGTGTTAATGTATTATTATTATTCTGAATTATATTTAGAGTCGAACGAGCGTCGTAACTTTTATTTATGCACGCCTTCGGAATTTATCTTTTTTTCTAAATCAGAGCAAAATACTTTGGGTGAGTTGTAGTCAAGTTAATTTCTTATTAATCGGATTTATTAATTTTTTATTTTGTTTTCTTATACATATTTTATTTGTTTTGATTTGTTTGGGTTAAATTGGCATAAGGATAAGACCAATATAATATATAAATATAATATATATATGAATAAAATCAATATAAATTCGAGGACTTTCTGATTTTGTCATCGATATTGGCTATTTTATATGATCGATTTTCAGTATAGTTATTTTGAAATCAAGTTATTATGTGTGCGTTGCCAGAAAAAGGAAACAATTTCGCGGTGAATTTCGTACAGTTGTCTCTCTTTGTTTAATATCTGACTAGTGCATATTGTGTTGAATTGTCTGAATATAGTGCAGTGGAACTTCAGAGATCGTTAAAAAATGTGTTGCAAAAATATCTATCGGCTGTAAAACTGTACGAGGAAAGTTCTGGAGCCGCGAAGGAATAATCACCATTCTCAGGGAGTAATCATAATCCCTCGGTACCTGGAAGAGACCTGGTCGACCTGGTGGTGGTTCCGCGAATTCGAGCGAGGATCGCGAATGCAAATGGGAATCGCCGCGACTCAGACTCAGGCCGGGATTCCGCGAACCCGAGTCCTTGGTTAGGCAGCGACCAGCGGCCAGGTAGGGCGAGGCAGCCCCTGGTCCTGATTGCCGGCAGAGGCACCTGGTATAAATCGCGCGACCCACATCAGATCGACATCAAATCCAATCGACCCGTCCGGGCAACCGCATCATCCAAACAAGAGCCACAGATAGACATCGAAAGAAGGAAGCAAAGATGAACCCCGTGAAGAACTGCTTCTCGAGCGTTTACGGCACCGGGTCGCCGAACATGGGCGCCGGCACCGAGATCTGCCGCATGTCCTGGTTCCTGATCGAGATGGACGACCGGGCGCGACGTTGCGAGACCGAGAAACGCGTCTATTGCATCATCCACTCGGTGGACCTGATCGACGGCGGCGGCTCGAGCTCGAACATGTACGTGGACCGTGTGGTGCGCTTCAACCAGGACCACGCCATCGTCCAGGGCAAGGTGGTCCTGGCCTCCGACGACCGGCTATTCGTCGAGCGGCAGATGAAGCAGCTGACGCAGGCCCAGGAGGAGGACGTCGTGGTGGTGCCGGACACGAACAAGCGCTTCCTGGTGCAGTACAACAAGGGCGCCAACAACGTCATCCACGCCGTGGTGCACCAGAAGGAGATCTGCTGGCCGGTGGGCGTCGACCTGGCCAGCCAGCGCGAGGTGCTAATCCGCGACGGCAAGATCCAGCGCCTGGCCACGGTGCTGTTCGTGCACGAGTCCGAGGACCGGATGCAGCTGGAGCTGCGTAAGCTGAAGACGCGCTGCTACGAGACGGCCTTCGACGAGGCCGACCACGAGACGGACATGCTGGGCAACCCCTGGCTGCTCGTCCAGTACAGCTGCCACCCGGCCAACGTGGTCTACGCCGTGATTAGCTTCGCGGAGACCGTGTGGCAGGAGCAGAACCTGTACAAGGACGTCGTGGCCTACCTGAGCGACGGGGCCTCGATCTACCAGGCGATCATCATCCGCAAGTCGCACAACCGCAACGAGCTCGACCTGGAGCTGCGCAACATCAAGGAGTCCTGCCTGATCTCGCAGTTCCCGCTGGACACGACCGCGGTCGAGGCGAGCCTGCTCTGCCCCCAGGTGAGTTTTCCCTCCCGTGCTCGACCCCGAGGGCCCCGCACTGACCCCCTATCGCCCCCTCTCGCCCAGCAGACGCCGGCCGCGACGACGACCCCTGCTCCGGCCCCGATGGACCTCCTCTGCTCGAAGACCCTGCAGGCCGAGACCCAAAGAGAGGTACGCAAAATAATCTTGTGAAGGTGCTCGAAGCCTCGAGATACGATGGCAATGGCAAATACTAATGAAACCCCTCTCCCGTTCTGTGCTCCCCTCGCCCACCAAGAAAGAAGACGATGGCCACGTGAGGCTGCTGCACGACCTCGAGCGCATGGAGTTGCAGATGCAGCGCGAGGCCAAGATGATCGCCGAAGCCTTCGAGGCCATCGACCGCACCCGCCGGACCATGGACAAGAGGCTCTTCATACTCAACAACCCCTAGGAACCAGACAGAGAGAGAGAGAGAGTGATAGGGAGGATTTGTAAATACGTAGCTCGGCTCATTTCGCTTTAAGATAAATTTTAAATATTCACTTCACAAAATAAATCAATTCTAAATTGAGAAACTTCAACTGAGAAATCGTTTTATTTCCACCCCCTCTCCGTGCGTCCTTTCGCCGCGATCCTTCGCCAACAACAACTGCCTCTAATGCCCGTTCCTTCCGCCTCTCTCCCCTAGACGCCTTCCGGCTGCTGGCCAACTCCAAGTTCATCACCATCGACCAGAACTACGTGCGGCCCGAGCGGCCTGTGGCCGCCACCTGCCAGCAGCCGCCGCCGCAGCCCGGCGCCGCCGCGAAGAAGCGCCTGACGGGCGGCAATGACGCGACGCTGCGAGACGGCGCCTGCCAGTGCCCCCAGCCCAAGCCGAGGAAGAAGCACTCGATGCTGCCGGCCTGCCTGTGCCCGAAGAAGAAGACCGCCGAGGCCGTGAAGACCGCGGACAAGGCGTCCGATTCGCCGCGCTTCCGCTGCTGCCGGCGGAGTCCCCGGACCAAGGCCGAGCCGCAGCCACCCCCGCCAGCCCCAGCGAAGCCTGCGGCCAAGGGCTGCTGCTGCATGCCGGCCTGCATCGCGCCCCAACGCGACCCGCCGTCCCAAGCACAGCCGGCGGCGGCGGCCCCGACGAAGCCAAAGCGCCAGACGACCTGCTGTTGCTGCGGGCCTCCACGCGAGCCCCGAACCCAGTGTCCGACGCCGCCCCAGTGTCAACCACAGCCCCAGTGCCAGCCCCAATGCCAGCCGCCGCCCAAGACCGTGCACGAGATCTGCAAGCCGCGGGAGCTGCGCCACGACTCGGACGCCACCCACAGCTCGGAGCAGGAACCGGAGCCGGAATCGGAGCCGGTGCGGGAGCCGCTGGCCGCCGGGCAAGGGTGCAGCCGCATCGGGAAGCTGGAGAAGCAGGTGGAGGACCTGCGCCTGGAGCTGGGGCGCATCCGTTGCGAGCTGGTGCCGCAGCAGGAGGTGCTGCGATATAGCGCCCTCAACGCGCGTCTGCAGGAGCTGGACGCGGTGCTGAAAGAGCTCAAGACCAACTGCGCCGTGCGCGCTGCCTCCAGCGGCGACACCCGCGTCCAGTCCGAGGAGGTCCAGCGACTCCAGTACTACGTGTCACCGGAGATGGAGACGGAGGCGGAGTCGGCGCGGGAGCCGGGCGCCAGGGTGACCTCCGAGTCGGAGACACAGACGCAGCCGACGCCCCGGCCGCCGCTGGCCGACGACGAGTGCACGTGCGCAGCCCGCCGAGCAAGGCGGCAGCGCGAGTGGAAGCCGGAGCCGCAGCCCGAGCCGGAGCCTGAGCCTGAGCCTGAGCCAGAGCCAGAGCCGGAGCCGGATCCCCGCACCGAGGCGAAGCTGAGGCACTCGTCCTCCAGCCTGCTGCTGCGGCTGAGCCAGGTCCAGCGTCCGTCGGCTGTTGGGACGCGGCCACGCAGGTCGATGGCGTGCGTCTGCGGCCAGCCCAGTGCGCACAACCTGCCTCCGGAGCCGAAGCCCCCGGCCCCGGTGCCTGTGCCGGTACCGGCGCCATCACCGGGAGTCGTGCTGTCGGACGTGTCCAGCCACTGCCTGCACTGCGACAACGAGGAGGTGCCGATCATCCAGAGCCGGCTGCTGGACGCGGTTCTGCAGCTGATCGCGCGCCGCAACCCCAACGACGTGGCCCTGACAATCATCCTGGAGCCGGACGAGCTGTACCACATCAACGTGGCCGAGATCCGGTCGGGCGAGTCCCTCGGCTGTCTCTACGTCACCGAGGAGGGCATCCAGGAGGCCTCGCTCGAGCACCTGTTCGAGGAGTTCCTCACGTTCTTCGTCGTCGACGCGCGCAACACGGTCGAGCAGAAGAACAGGATCCTGAACCACACCTTCGAGTTCATCACGACCGACCGGAAGTGACCGGCGTCTGCTGCTCTTTAGGGCGCCCGCAGTGTGGGTGCGTGTGTGTGTGCGTCCGTTCGTGTGTCCGTGAAATGTGTTCGTGTTCGAGTGTATCGATGGGAGTTCACAATAAATTAGTCGTAGTTTTATGCAAAGTTCTGACAGACCTTCCTCGATCTCGCCATCCCTCTCCATCTCTCTCTCTCCACCGCGGCCGTGGGGCGACCATCTGGGTCCTGGCTGGGATTCCCCCTGGTGGTGCCCGCTCCATGTCGGCGCTCATCGGATGCTGCTGCTCGGCGAGGCGGAAGCCCGACGACTGCGTCGCCCCAGTTCACATTTGCAAATCGAGCAGCCGGGCGGGACCATGGCTGGTCCTCGATGCCCGGCTGCGCTGGCGGGTGGCGAGTTGGGGTGCGACGGGGTCACTCGTCGATGCTCGGATGGCCATCGAACTGATTTCGTTTCGACCGAGGGGACGGCATGCGGAATGATGTGGCAGAAGTGCAATGAAATGGTACGGAGTGCAATGGAACGGAATGAAACGAATTCCAGCGCAGACCGGACGGAGCGACTCCTACGGTGGTTAGCCAGACATACGGACGGACGGACGGACTGGCGGCTGCCGACGGTGGAGGGGCGGATGTGCGGAAATGCTCTCGGTCGATGAGAATAAGGGACAGACGGACAGAAGATTGGGCTATCGATTGGGTTCGGGATGTGGAAGGAGTCAGTGCGAGCGAAATAAAGCGAATGTGGGTGAATTTGGAAAATGTTGGTCAATTTTACAAAAGACCACAGAAGGAACGAGGAATGACAACAAGTTGTGAACTCGGTTACTTGGCGACTTAATCGTCGACGCAATTAAAACGACGAGGGACCTTCAACCTGACGACATCGCCCACTGTGCCTGGAAATTCCCGCACAGGACGAAACGAAATCAGGGCAACGCAGGCTGGAGGAAATCCCACAACCGAACGATGGATGCCTTCCTTCGCTGCTAATACGGCGTCGGGGTCGTCGTCGTCCTTGTCGTCCTCATTGGCTTCGAGCCCCTCACCTCATCCCCGCTGCCTCTTCCGCCCCCGATCCACCCACCGACCTCGGCTCGATCGAAGCCTCGTTGGAGTTCAATGGAACGTAAACCAATCGTGGAATCCCAGTCGCAGCACCAGATGGCTCTGGGGTCGAGGTCGGTGTCGCCGTCGCCGTCAACTCATTAGGGAGCGCATAACGAAATCGACAAAATGCAATGCGTTGGCTACGCCGTTTGGCGCGCCGGATGCTCGAGGTGCGGCGACGGACGCCGACGGACCGACGGCGGCCGGAAGCTGACGGAAGTCCCTGAGTTGCAGCACCGCGTTTGATTTGCGCTCGGCTGGCGTCGCTCTTTGGTTGATTTGTCGACGGCGGCTGACGATGCTGTTGCCATTGTTGCTGCTGTTGCTGCTTGGTAATGTGGCTATTGCTCCCATTACAGGCCCAGCTGCGGAGCGAGGGCTCGCCTGCGGTCGGCGCCGAGTGGGCCGTTGATGGCATTGGCGGCGATTCCGCCGTTGCCGTTGCTGTTGTTGCACCGACACGAGTCCGCCACGAGCTTATGAAGCTTCCCAGCGTGGCGCCCGTCCCTCCTTCCCTGCTGTTTGCTTCATCCGCTTCCCTCCGCTTCATCTCTGGACGTCACAGGACCCCGTGGTCGAGTTCGGCAAGGATTTCACAGCCCTGCAATTTGCAAATGAATCCATTTTCGGGGCGATTGCAGGACATTAAAATCCATTTCGGATTCCATTCCATCCATTTCGTTCTATTTGCCATTGCTTCACTGCTCGATTTCAAATTCCACCTGCCCCTCAGCACCCCATGATCGACCTCGATTGGGATGGAGAGTGAATGCGAGAACTTTAATTCGGGGTTTTCGGAATTCTCGGGGTTTCAAGGACTTGTCTCCAAAAACCCCACACAACATGCTCCGCAGGATCCAATGGTGCGTGTCGCCGGGCGCGGTTTATTATTTTAAAATGAATAAAATCGATTACGATTACGACAACATCCCGTAACAGCACAACAGTCACCACATGTCCTTAAAAGGCCTCAACTTGTCGCCGACGAGGCGTCCACCGAAGCTCGCCCGAATCGCGCCCATCCGTCCGTCTGCCCGTCCTCCAGTCGCCCTCGGTGGACCAGTGGGCCAGCGGGCTTCGGCGTAAATCCGGATTCAGTCGCTCGCATGAAGCGTAAAGAATTCGCGGAATTTTTAAAAGGATTGCGAGCGCAAAAAGCTCGGCCACCGGAGCCACGTGACGGCGTGGGTGGCAGGAGGGCGGTGGGGGCGTCGGTGCGGCCAACGGTAAATAAATAGCAAATTCCAAATTGGGCGATAATTTCGGTCGGGGCCGCAGACCGCAGCTCGCACACATGCTCCCGGGCCCGAGCACACGCGCGTCCTCACACATGCATACGGCGTCCCCACACACACCAGCCAGCGGCGGGTACGGGAGAACGAGAGCGGGCGAGCGAGAGAGCGAGAGAGCGAAGCTGAAGCCATCTCTTTCTGAAAACTTGGTGAAAATACAAAACAAATGCGAGCCGACCGGATCTGATCGTCGCTTGCTGTCGTCGTCGCGTCGCAGTCGTCGACGTTGGTGGGTCTACTGCTTATTGTTGTTGTAGTTACTAGTGTCGGCGTTGTTGTTGTTGTAGCTACTGGTATTGTTGCCGTAGCTGTGGCCTGCATAAATATTGGCGCATTCGCTCAGTCGTAAATTTTTTACACTCCGCTTTTGTCCTGTTGTTTCATTTTTTTTTTGCCCGGCGTCGTCGCAGCGCTCTTCCGGTGTTATTTAAAAAAAAAATAAATAAAAGGTTGGAATAAAATAAAAATCATGAGTCCTCAGTGTTGTTTCATGTGTTGGCGCGAGTCCTGTGGCTCCTGCTCACCTCCTCCCCCTCGCCATCCTGCTCTGCCGGCTGCGGTTGCGGATCCTGTGCGGTGGATTTTTATTGTCCGTCGTCGACGTCCGCGGCCGTTGTAGGGTTTATGTGGTTGTTGTTAATTGCAGCAGCAATTTCACTGTTGTTGCCCTGCGCCCCAATACAATTAAACCGAAATACTCCGTTAAAGGTGATTTCAGTTGGGCGCCAATTTAGCAAACAGCATCATCATCAGACTGTTGTGATTCGTTCCATTTTTGTCATTTGCCCGCGGCTTTCGCTTTAACCGTTTGAAAGTATTTTCGTTCTGCCCACCAGCTAAGTCCGAGCGGAGATCTGTGCCGAAATGGATTTTTAATTTACTGGCACCAATGTGTGGCCTCATTTTGTCCCCGGATCCCCACAGACTCCTCAAATTGCCTTGAGAGTCGTCCCCAATCGAAAGAACAACAAACGGCAGCTCCTTTATTTCATTAGTTTATTAAAATACTATCATCAAGCGGAAATCATCGTAATTTTATATATTGTTTTCATATTCAGTTAAATTTACTCCTACTTCACAATTTCTTCTGCGATCTTCGATCATCCTGCTCTTCTCTACTGTCATCTGTGGTTCCCTATAGCTATCCTTGCAAACATACAAACGCTCTGGTAAATAATTTACGCTACAAAGGACACAGACAAGGCCCAAGGTTTTTAATTTTCTTTTTTGACAAAATGCTTACGCCTGCAATGGCACGTATTTTATTTTATTTACTTTTGTTTTTGCTGTAATGAATTGTGATTATGCTAAATGTAGTTGATGTAGTTTAGGGGTTTTGGCATTTAGAAAATTTGGCTAGGGGTTTTTAACATTCATTTCATTTTAGCGAGTTCAACCAAAATTCAATGGTGATTCTTTTTGGAGATTTTTTTGAAGACTTCTGGGAGGTCTTTTGGGAGGTGTTCAGTGAGAGGTGAGGGGTTTCTGGGACGGAGGAAGGGACCTGTCCACCGAAGGACTCTTTTCTGAGATGGGAGGCCATCGTATGAATCGTTAAAGAAATCACTTGTTCTGTTGAAGTTAGTCTGTTAAAGTGGCCAAGGAAGCCGGCGGACTTCGGGACGTATGGTTGATATTAATTTCTTAAATTCTCTTTATTAGCTCTGTCGTATATCGTTCCTACTATTCCTAATATTCCCCTTGTCTAGAGATGTTCCATAAAAGACAATACTGAGACAAGTTCAGAAATAATGCCCAGTCAGCTTCACTTTCGCACACCGCAATCTGAGTCTATTCGCACGACGCAGGCATTTAAGAAATAAACAAAAACTGAACAAAACAGTGTAATTTAAGCATAACATAAAAGGAAGCCTGTTTATTAGTACGATCTAGTAATAAAAAAGACGGCTGCATCCCTGCCCTCCTCCTCCTCCTCCTCCTTCTGCGCCTCCCACGAGGCCCGGATCCTTCCGCGCACGAACTCGTCCTCCTCCACCTCACAGGCGACGGCGCAGCGTCGACCCCAGCCTCGTCTCCACCGGGCGGAAGCCGAAGCAGAGCTGCTTGCTGAGGCAGAGCGCCAGCAGGCCCAGGCCGAGTGCGAGCGTGTGGGTGCAGGCGGCGGGCGGGGCGCTCGAGGTGGGCGGGACGTTGGAGAGGGTGTGGAACTTCTTGACCGGAGTCCAGTCGCTGAGGCCCGCGAGGTTCTTCGAGGCGGCGCGCATGAAGTAGGTCGTGTTGGGCTCCAGGTTGACGATCAGCAGCGTGGCGCCTGCGGGGGAAGACAAAGACAGAGGATGGAAGACGAGGTGGTTATTACGGGTTCCCTGGGCGGGGGGGCTGCGGTGGGTACCGGCGCGCTCACCGTCCTCGAAGGGGAAGTCCATGCGGTTGGCGTTCGTCCACTTGCCGGCGTCCGACCGGAACTCGTAGTCCGTCATGTACTCGACCCGGAAGCCGTTGACGTCCATCAGGGTGCGGACGGGCGTCGTGCGCACGGAGCCGATGTTGATGTCCAGCGTGTGCGAGTTGAGGCCGCGCAGCTCGAGCATGGCCGGCGGAGGCGGCTTCTCGCCGAGCTCCAGGCTGGTGGTGCGCTCGATCGAGCCCTGACTGTTCTGGGCCCGGCAGCGGTAGTCGTCGAACACGACGGGATCGCGCACCTGGATCGTCAGCTCGGACATGTAGGGCTCGCTGGTGATCGAGTAGGTCGAGTCGTTGTGCAGGCGGCGCTTGTTGCGGTACCAGCTGAAGTTGGCCGGCGGCTCGGCGGTGGCCTCGCAGGCGATCGTCGCGCTGCCGTTGATGTAGGCGTACTGGAGGCTCAGGTGGTGCTTGTGGGTCCAGAAGGGCTTGTCTGCGGGGGCGGGAACTCGATTAATATTGGTTGTGGAAGGGATGGACGGACCCTTTCGAACCCCCGGGACGACCGCTCGTTCGACTCCCACCCCGAACCTGTTCCTTTCCGCTCATCTTGCCCTCTCAAGCCCTCTCAGCGCGGACCAATCGAGTGCTGGAAGCGAGAACTTTTCCAATCGAACTTTAATTAAACACCCGACGAATCCTCCATACACGCCCTTATGACAAACCTCGTTTAAACTTAGCCCTCTCACTCGTTCCTCCCCCGTCCTGCATTTCCGATGTCTGCGCACTTCGTTAAAGTCGGCCCCAGTCGGCACGAGAAGAAGAACCGAATTTAAATTTTAATTCGAATCGAAGGAAACTCCCGAAGGCATTCATGCGAGCGCCTCGTCCTCGGCTCGGGTGTGTTTGTGGATATGAACATTAGGGATAATAACTGGAACAAAGTAGTTTTCCCAAGCCGAGCACATACTTGTGTGTTTTCCCCAGAGACAGAGAGTGGTTGGAGGGAGGGGGAGGGGTTGCCCTAAGAAAACTAATTCCAAAAGCGATTTCCTCTGCTCACGGAAGCATAAAAATGTCCTTCAATTGCACTCGCAGCAAAGTTGTCATACACAAAATGCTATTGAGAAATCCCAACGACTGGCTGCCGGGAGACAATGGGTGTGGCAGAGGAGGAGGGCGGGGCGAGCAGGGAAATCCTCTGACGCAGGGGCAGAGAGGGAGGGAGGGCGGAAATCGGAAATCTTCAAGGTGCGGAGAGGAGGAAACTTTTTCCATTTCAACTTTTCAACAGCGTCTACTTCTACTTCATCGTTCGATTCAATTCCTCTCAATTTGCAGGAATTTTTGAGTTCGCCCACACCTGCCCGTTTGTTCGGGCGAGGGCGTTTGTGTAACGAGATGAAGACGAGCTGTCTGTGTGTTTGGGCCAGGGCAATTAGTCCGGAGTATCTTTGGAGATTCAATTGGCTTGAGCTGCTCGGCCGTAAAAGGCGGGCACGAGCTTCTCGAGAAAACTACCTTTGATTGGTTTTGGTTGGCAAAGCCGCCCCAACCCCTCGACGAAGATCGATGGACCAGAGAGGGTCAGAGCGAGCGAAGGAGGGGGAGCGTGGGCGAGGGCGAGGGCGACAGTTATGAAGCCTCCAAGTGTCAGCTGAAATTTGCTCTTCGCAAATCGCTCGAGCACGAGGCCGCGACATGACGTACGAGCGATGCTCGGCGTGGATTAATGTCGCGCATACGTCATGCGAGCCCCGCCTGCTGCGCCCGCCATCGCGCCTCGGACCCGCGATGTATGCCTTCGTTGAAAGCACTCGAAGTGCAACAAATCATCTTCAAATCCCCGTCGACGCGAACACCGAACTCGCCCCTCACTCGCCCCTCTCCGACCAGCCCCACAATGCCGGGAGTTATCATCGTCAGAGCGACAGGCACGCGCATCCATCGAAGTGCAGGGGAATTGCATTTCCGCCCGCTCCCCCCCGCTAGCCCTGCCACTCGCGTCCCTGGGGCGGCACAAAGGACTCCAACCTCGCTGCCGCGGCGCAAACATGAAATGCAATTTCGATCCTGCGAAAGGCTGCGGCTGGGCGCCGGCTGTGGGTGGTTGTGGCAGTTGGCGCCGGAGCCGCATCAGGGCCGGAGGTGGGGCTGGGGCTGGAGTTGAAAAATATAAATTTTAATTTCGAGAACACATTCCGATCGCGCCATCCCCTGGCCCAGGCCGCGTGCGCTTCTCCCGATTAGATGGTGAATAAAAATTCCACTATTACTGGCGGCTCTTGTTGCAGTGCCAGCGTGCTCTGTTGTTGAGGGGCCCGAGGGTGTTGGGGTTCCTTTCTGGCGTGTCTTCGCCAGGATACTCACGTTCGATTTTCATCAGGACCGTGCGCTCCTGCATGTCGGACGCGATGGGGTTCACCTGGTATGCGCGGCACGTGTACTCGCCGGTGTCGTTCTGCGTCACTTGGCTGATGAGCAATCCATCAGCCAGCACCCGGAACTTGGTCGAGTTGGCAGCTGCACCACGATGGCAGTCGTCGTCGTCGCGCGTCCCAGCGCCGGAGCACGACGCAGCAGTCGATGGGAGGCATGGAAGTGACAGGGGAGAGAGATTCGGATTGATTATTTGGCAACGCCGCACTGCCGATAATGACGAAGGCGGTGGACGGACACGCGAGATGACGATGACGACGACGACGATGAAGACGACGGCATTGTCGGCCACTCACCTTCGATATTTATGGGCTGGCCGTTGAAGTTCCAGGTGACGTTCGGCTGCGGCTCGCCGCTCACCTCGCACAGGATGGTCGCGTTGTTGCCCTCGCGCACGGTCAGGATGGTCGCGTTCTCGGTGAACGTGATTTTCTCTGGAAGCGCACACTCGCATCAGGGGAGTGGAAAGGGAGGTCGGTCAATAACTCACGGTAGACAATCAGGTCAAAGGACTTGCTGCTGGCCGCACTGCCCGCTTCGCCCGTGTCGCCGCCTGTGGCCGCATCCTCGCAGGTCCAGTTGCCCTTGTCCGCCAGCGAGATGTGGGCAAAAACAATTTTTAATTTCTCTACGGCACGTTGGCAGGAGAATCCGTTCCAGTGATAGGGAATGAGAAGCAAAAGAGAAGGAAGAGAAGAGAGTCGCAAATAGAGAGGTTAAGTGCGGGCCGCAGAATCGCATTAGATCGGATTGGAGGAGCTCGGGCCATCTCCATGGCCGGGCGCCTCCCGGGGCTGTCCGGCGACTCACCTGGCGCCGAGCTCTGCTCGATGTGGATGCGGCCCTTGTGCTCCTTGACGACCTCCCCCTTGGGCGACTTCCAGCGGAGCTGCGCCGAGGTCGTCGCACTCTTGCACTCGACGATGAGCGACTCGTTCGTGTAGCGGACGACGGTGCGATCGCTGGGCTTCAGCGTCAGCGCCTCGTGGTGGCTGCCCAGGGCGGTTGCTGTGGGAGATAAAGATGTAGAAAAGGATGGGGTTTATTAAGGATTTCCGGCAGGCAAGGGCTAAAGTCAGGAGTCACAGGTTCGTCGCTCTGGGGTTGATGCACAATGATGTGAATAATTTCCCCTGTAATTCATCTAAATCGTAATAATGACGTGAATAATTTCCCCAATAATTCATCTAAATCATAATTCAACGCATCCATTAAGTTATTAAAATATAAGGTCGTAAATAAGTTTCGCGCACACGCCCCCGAGTACCTGGCAGTGATTTTAAATTTGCAATTCACTCAACATTTATTTCAAATCCAATAAATTTGCGCTAGAATTATAATTGAATTATGGCGAATCGCATCGGATCGAATCGCTTGGAGGGGGGTCCGACATTCAATAATCATGTTGAAAAACACACACACACACACACACGCGCGCAGCCGCCTCGCAATAAACCGCCATTAATTGAAGCATAAATCATAAATTGTACCCACTCATACGCAACCGAGTGGAGCAGAGTTGGAGGGTGGCGGAGGCGGGGGCGGAAACTGAAGTTAAAAGTTTCGGTCGGTCCGCGCTCCACATGCAATTGATCCGCTGAATGAATTATTCAATTACGGCCATAAAAACCCTTATCGATGATTAGGAACACCGCATTAAATACGGTTAAAGGCTAATGCGAAGAATGGTCCAGTCAGCGATTTAAAGACATCTGACTAGGCCGTTCCCAGGGTCGGTCGGTGGACACGGGACTGTCCAGGAGGTCAAAGGACGAAGGGTGGCGATCGGAGAAGCCTTCGGGAGGGCGAGTGCACAAAGGATTACCTCGAAGTCTCCGAGAAACCTCGACATCCGGAGTTCTTCAGAGTAGGAAGCGGACAGAGAACTCGGACAGGCAGCCGGACCGAGAGCGAGGGCGAGGGCGGCCGAAGCCCTGGCAAACACCCATAAATTCCTAAGCAACTCGTCGCAGCAGCCACTCGTCCTCGTCCTCGGCCCAGGGCCGGAGCCACACGACCAGACGCCAGGACGACGACTCATAACCCAGGCGCGGAGACAGAACTCAGGGCCAACTGGGAGAACGAAACGAGATTTCCTCCAAGTTAGACATGTAGCATTTTAAGTGCATTTGCAAATAGAGAACTTCTTCCGTCTCCCTAACATCTCTCTCCCTCTCCCGCTTCTTTCCTCTGCACACTAATATGCACTACAAAATCAGCTGCGTCCTTCACACGGGCACGCATGCAGTGTGCGTGTGTGTGTGTGTGTGTGAGTCGGTTTGTGTGTGGGCATGGAGGAATTGGAAAAGAAATTGGGCGGGGTGGTGGGCGTGGCTGTCGCTCGCAGCCATTTGCATAACAATCAAATGCAGAATATTTGCGATTCCATTCTTTGCCTTCGCCTTTGTGGGACGGTTGTGGATGTGTGTGTGTGTGTGTGTGTGAGTGTTGTGGGCTGCACGATCTCTTGCAATCGCGTCTTCGCCGTGGTTTTCTTCCTGTTCTTCTTCGTTTCCGAACTCGTTCCAACTCTTTATTCCCTTCGTTTGTCGTCAAACTAGCTCCCTCTCTCTCCCTCCCTCGCTCCCTCTTACTTATTTACATGCATTTCGATTTTTTTACTGGAGTCTTAAGCTTTGTTGCAGTTGCTCTTCTTGCTATTGTTGTTGTTGTTGTTGTTGCAATGTGAAATTGAACAGAAATTATTTGTTATTAAACGAAATTGAATAAGAAGTTGCATCGACGGAGCCGCTGGGAAGAAGAGGAAGGAGAAAAAGGAGGAAAAACATGAAAGAAAAGGAGGCGCTGGAGATTAAAAAGGAAGACAAATACCACGAAAGGAAGGAAGAAGAAGAGGAAAGCAAGCAGCCCCAGAACTAGAGCCTGCATTTTAATTTGGTATTTCTTTGAAAGGAGTCCATGGAGTCCGTGCGTGTGCCCCACACATACAAAAAAGTGAGAAGGAAAGACAAACTTTGATTTCGCTCCAGGAACAGAGGAGTCCAAGTTTTTCATATCCTTCCGACCCTGCCCCCTTCGAGAGAAAAGAACCGTTGAAAACCCTTCGATTTTACTCGAAAGTTTGAAGGACCATCGAGTGAATGACATCTGCAGGACTCGAAGAGTGGCGGAGAGCGAGAGATGAGACTGAAAGGACACACAAGGGGAGGAGCCGGGCGAGCGGAGGGCGACGAGGGAGTGGAAGGCGAGGACGCCACAGTGGATGGCGCGAGGAGGTGGGGCGGAAGCGGTCGTGGGGCGAGATCAAGCGCAGGGCGCTGTGGCCGAAGATGAACCGGACATGCAGCGGACGAGCAGCAGATGAAGTGGACCAGAAAACGACGAGCACGAGCGAGAGCCCGGGGCGTGCGAGACGCCGAGTGGAAGATATTCTTGCGAGAAATCTCAACTGCGAGTTGCTGGCACCGACGCCCGAGGAATACGGGCCCGGACGGACGGACGGAGGGCGGGGATTCTAGAGATGGTGGAGAGGGCGGAAGGGGGAAAGGGAGAGGACGAGGGAGCCAGGGCGGAGGCGCAGGCGACCAGCTCGAATTACGCACAGATTTATTTCGTCGCTGATCGCAAATAGCTCCTAACTGCATTTGAAAAGTTTTCCTCACAAAAATTCCCGCTCAAGTGATAAAACATATATTTGCTTTGTCCCCTTCTACCTCCCTCCCTCTCTCTCTCTCTCTATTTCCGCTTCTCTCACTTCGCTTCGAAAGCACTCGGATCAATCGGAAAATTCCTTTCAGGCAAGTTCGTTGGGTCGAGCTAAAGCAGGACGATGGAGAAGGAGTGAAACTTCAGAGAGAGCCAGAGAGAGACATAAAAAGCGAGTGACTTCGCCTTGTTCAGAGCCCGGAGTTTAATAATGAGATTGAATTTCGCCGCGAATGAAGGTCCCAAAGCGGTTTCCAGTTTTCCGGCGTCCATTCGGGAGCCTGGAACGGACCTGGCGAGGCTGGAGGCGTCGGGCCGAGAGGGGAGCGATCGGGGCCGCAGGACATGCGGCTGGTTAGCCAGTGGCCGCCGTGATCTAGTACTGTACTAGGGTTGTTGTTGTAATGCCTGATGTTGTTCTTGCTTGCATTGCCGGCCAGCCTTGTTTACCTGGGCAATAAAGTCGAGCGGAGCGCAAAAACCGACCCAACATGTGTTGGCAACGGCCGAACTGCAGCAAGCCGCAAATGCCCGACGCACACGCACGCATCCGGGCACAACCGAACGCCCTCCCACACACGCACACACACACTCGGGTGGAGGTCCCGATCGGCTGCGCCCCGCCTCAACGAGGTCTCCGGGCGGAAACCCATAAAATGCGTTCTTTATGAGGCGGCCCGCGACCCCGACGCCCGACTCCCTCGACCTCCCCCAAGAGCAGACGAATTTGCACGGATTTTCTCGATTCGCCACCGGTCCCGGGATCCGAGGAATGCTTAGAGGAAGAAGGTTGAGTTTTGGGAAAAACGCAAAATGAAATTCCTCCAAAGGGCGACCGATCGACCAACTTCAAAGCCTTCATGAACTGCCTGTCGTTGGTGGTTGTTGCAGTTGTTGTTGCTGTTTCGATTTCGGCTGCCGCCACCGCCCACGGTAGGTCGGTCAATGAAAGTCATTCGGCTGCCGTCGCTCCTGCCGCTGCCTCGGTGGCAGCTGCTGCAATTCGGTCCTTGTTGTAGTTGTTGTAGTTTTTGTTGCGCCGCCCGGTCGCAGGAGCTGTGGCGAGCGTTGTTGTGGTTGTTGTAGTTGTTTTGCCGCTGCCACAATTTACGCCCTTAATTTGAAAATCAGCGAATTCCCCGGCAAACAAGTGCTTTTTTGTGCCAAACTTGGCCCGCAACTCCACGCCCCCGAACCGCCCGTCCGTCCGCCCATCCGCCGACCCCTGCTTCATGCCATGGCTTTTGTTGCTTTCGTTATTGTTGCTGTTGGGGGCTGGTGGCCCGGGCCTCGCGATGTCCTTGCTCGAGCTTATAATTCACTGAAATTCAGCTCTCGCTGGGCGCGGTGCGTTTTCTCCCATCACGCCTCGTCCGTGTTGTTGTTTTTGTGCCTTGTCCTGCAGTTTTTGTATTAATAGCAGTTGTGTCTATTACGCTTGTTGTTGTTGTTGTTGTTGACTTTTTATCCGCATCCCGCTTAAAAGGCGTTAACATGGCGATAAATTCAATGCCCTGCAGGAGCAGCGGCCGCCAAGTTTCTCGTGCGAAAAGGGGCGAGCGGAGATAAAGAGAGAGAGAGAGGGGATGGAGAGAGGTTGGCCACAGGTTGGATGAAGGGCGGATGGGGGGTGGCGGCCCAGGTCGAATGCTCGGCAATGAGTTTTATTAATTTAACGCAAACGGTTTTTTCACAAACGACGCGGCCGTCCTTTGAGTCGTGGCAGAAGGAGGCAAAAGGAGGGCACGCTATTTGTTCCCTTTTGATGACCCAGTTAAATGAGATATTTTAAAATTATGCGGAACATTTTTTAGCTCTTTCTTTTTGTAAATAGCACTTTTTCAATCGCCTTTCCCATCGGTAGAGCGATACAACATTTGCGGCTTTGGTTTGCAAAACACCAACAAATTGTTCTGGATTTTCCGATGAAAACGAAAAAATTTTATTCTTGTTGTCTATCTTGTTGTTGCCTAGCTCGATATCGAACAGGTTTTTATTCACATTTCGCAGGATTATCCGGCAGGACGTGATGCATTCGGATTATCGGATACGGCTGCACGGGTAAACGCAGCAGACGATGCGGAAACCAATCACCGCAGCTGTTCGGTTTATCGCCGCATTATGCGAGCCACACAATTAACTAATCCCGACATCGCTTCGCCTCTGCCTGTCTGTCTCTCTCAGGTGGAAGCGAACTAATCGGATGGCCGGAATGTCCTGGCGTCCGGCCGTCCTGGGGCTGCAGGGGGAGTTGGGGCCGAATGCCGACAAAACCTCAATTGATAAATAGTTAAATCCCGACTGCAGTCTTTTCCCTCAATCTCGAACACCCGACAGCAAAACTTTTGATAATCGTAACCGACATGCGGATAGACAGACGGCCAGGCGGATGGACGGACGGACGGACGGACGGATTGGCGAAAAGGCAGCACCACGAGCAGACAGAACCGGATCGCTCGGCCCTCGACCTCCTCGAAGCTCGACGCAGGGGTCGGAGAAGAAGAAGATTTCCGCTCAAACTTTGCTACCGGGGAGGGGCGGCGGCGACGGGCGAGCGGGTGCCGAGCATCCGGCCTCGAAGGAATTTCCGCTCTCGACATGCGGACTTCCTACCTTTGATCCCTCGGCCGGGCGGCGGGGGGCGGTCGGTCGGGGGCTTAAATAGTTTCAATCCTCTCAAAGGGATGTGGAATAAAATGAAAACCGAAATACATTTCATGAATATTCATGTTTCGAACAGAAGGGCGGACGGACGGATGGACGGAGATGCGATGCCTCGCATTGTTGTTGTCGTCGGTGGAAGGAGGGAGGACGTAGCCAGGGCGACGACGTTCTATTGATGTGCCGGGATATCGTGAATATTTGAGGAATGCATTCTGGGCATGTCCTGCAGCCGGGATCCTGGCGTGACTGTCGAGGTGTTTTCTACGAATTTTCGAAATCCATCTTTCCAGGTCCTTTGTTTGGCCTCGGTCGGTCGCTGGCCGCTGTTAATTATTCGGCAAATAAAATTTTGCCATAAACTGGAAGCGATAAGAGAGCAATGCCGGCCATAATAAATCTCTTTGTTACCTCTGTCCCCCTCTCTCTCTCTTTGTCTCTCCCTCTCTGTGATTCCGTTGGGATTGTGGAAGCCTGCAGAAATCCACCGACAATGCAGCGAGGACTCTCGGCGATCCGGGGCAACAACAGGCAGTGGAGCAACCGACAAACAACAAAACCGAAAGGATTTCATTTCATTCTCACTCGAAGGATTTCATTCACCGACCCGCCCCTGCCCCACAGCGACTGCTCCGTGTTGTTCGGCGTCGTGCGCCGTGAATCCTGTCTGTGGCAGCCGCGACGGTGGCGGCGGCGGCGGATCCTGGCTGCGGGCGAGCGCACCGTGCGCCGGGCAGCCGTGCTCGGGAGTTGTTTGCATCAAGATTTCGGTTGGGGAAAAGAAACTCGGTCGCCGGGCCACCGAGGGGGCGGCGGTGGGCCACGGAGCCTGGGGCGTGCAGGAAGCGTTGCCAGAAGTTAAGCTGGCGAGCTGGAGCGAGCATTCTGACATTAATTAGTTGCGAGCGCAGGGAGCGTGGGCGGCCGGGGGGCGGGCGTCGGGACCGCTTTCTTCGAGGTTCATTCGCATGGTAATTATTAAAGCTCTCAGCTTCCTTCCGTCGACACGAGGCGGGCGGAAGGCGCTGGTGTTGCGGAGGAGGTGGCGAAGCCGGGGTCAAACGGGGTCAGGAGTGGTTTTTAAACGGTCCCCCGCAGCCGAAGGGGACGGGCCAACGAAATGGGAAACGAAAGCCAGTTGGCGCGAACAAATAGCAACGGAACGAGCCACCAAAACAAACCGAATGACTGGAATGAAAAGCACGCGAGAAGCACAACGAAACGAAACACACGAGGGGACAAGAAAAGGAAAGGAGAAGACAAAGGGCGAGTAAATAAAAACAGCGACAACGGCGATAATAAACGAGTTGAAAGCAACCGGAAGCGGAAACGAAAAGTGCAGTGACAGCGCCAAGTGTGTTGCTGGCGAAATGAAATGCAAAGAACTTCGTGCCGTGGCCCTGGTGAGCGAGTGAGGGAGGGGCTGAGTGAATGACGACCACTCTGTAGGACGCTTTTAATGATGTTGACATTGAGAGGAGTTGCCGCCGAGTGCCGCCCATTCGTCTTCGTTTGCTTCGCACTCCGGCACTCGTGTCATCGCCACCGGCCCATCCTGTGCCTCCCGCTCGCCCCCACCCGCGTCCAGGGATCCGTGGCGGGCGTATGAGCGACATTAATTAGCGGGAGAAGGGATCGGAGCGGGATCGACGCGGGATCCCCGAGAACTCGCCGAATTGAACGACAATGGGGGAGAATCAGCGGCGAGGAGCGTCTGAGGAAATGAAGATGGATTCGCATTTGGCGGAGTCCCGCGTGGCCTCCTCGAAATTCCATCGATTTTCCCGCCCTGCCCCTTTGACCCCTTTCGTTTCGAAAAATCGGCGTCGCCGGGCGTTGCTCGCGGGTCCTTGGCTTAATTAACGTCTCTTTTCGCATTGTCGTCGTGTCGAACATTGCACTTAATTAGCAGGAACAGCCACGACACGAATTACGCAAACAACAGCTGCACGACGAGGCCACTCAGTCAGCCGGCTGCGTGGCAAACGGAGCCTGACAAAGTGGCGGAGGCGGCGGCGCACCGCGAGTCGGGCAACCCTGCTCAAGTCCCTGCTCCCGGTCCTGCCGGCCTCGTGTGAGCCTCGCAAAAGGACCTTTGGGGAATGTCGACATGCGACCGAGGCGGTGCGGGGCGCGGCGCGGCGCGGTGGCCGGTGTTTGCGGTTGTCGCCGCAATGTTGCGACGTACGTGTACGTGCTTGGAGTCGTTGTCCGGAGGCGAAAAGCGCGTAACAAGGACGACGACAAAGTCATGGGACGAAAGTTTATTCTTCTTCCTTCCTTCCTTCCTTGCTTGCCTTCTTCCCCTCCGCCGTCGCCGCTCAGTGGCTGGCTCAGTGGCTCACATTCGGCGCCAGCTCCGAGCGAGGAATCCAACATAATTTGAATATCCTGTCAAGTCCTGGCAAGTTCATTCGCCACCCCCTGCCGCTCCGCCCACTTGTCTTGTCGTTCGTCCCCGCGGCAGCCGCGCCTTCCGCGGCACCAAGGGCGAACGGCGAAGGACGAGGCACGGCGGACGCGCAAACTGCAGTTTAATGACGAGTTAACGAGGCTCCTGCACGCCGGCAGGACGACGCCAAGGCAGCTGGAGGGGACGGAGGGCGAAAGCAAGCAAAGGACGCCGGCGAAGACGCCGCAGGACGGAGGCGAAGGAAGCGAAGGCGGCGCGATCGAGGGCGGAAAATAACAAAGGCGAATTTGACACGGGACGACGACTGGAGCGAAGTTGACGAGAGCCCTGATGACGAGAGCGAGACCGAGGACCAGCACGAAGGCGACTCCGCCGCACAGTATTCTGTTGTCACATCAAATTGGAACAAATTGACGGCGACGACGACAAGGACGAGCCCGAGTCGCGGGCAGGCGGACGACAGACGACAGGCGACCGGCGGCTGGCAGGACAGGGGGCTCATCTGCATCGTAATTGCTTAAGTTTCGCAAAGGGCCAGGGACGACGGCGGCTCGGCGCCGCCGGGATCCCCACGGGGCGAGTTCGCGGCGTTCCGGGGTGCAGCCAGCGGGCTAATGAAGAGGAAGATAGCAGGGGGCGGGGCGGGGCGGTAGGTGAGGCCGTGGTATGTGGGAAGGACGACGGCGACGTCAACATCTGCAACAAAGTCGGCCGAAGCCACGATGCGCGCTGCGGACGTGGAGGATGCGGTCAGCAGTGGCGGAAACGGAAGCCAGTGAAGGGCGACGGCGAGGACAAGAACGGGAGAGAGAGAGAGAGAAAGAGAGGGGAATGGGACGAACGAAAGAATGCTGACAAGGAATCCCAAGGATGCTGATGAGCTCGACGACACGGAAGCTATTAAGTGCAGGACGGAGCCTGGAGCCCGAGCCTGGGCGGATGAGCGGGAGTCCGAGACACCGGAAGGACCGTGGACAGGGGGGAGTGAGAGCGCTGAGGGACGACGGAGTTAATGGAGTCGGAAAAGTCAGCTCTGGCCGATCCCAGGTCGCGCTTGAGGTTGAGAGACGGAGGGAGCGAGACTGCGCGGGGATGAGAGGGATTGGGAGATGAAGAGCGGCTGAGATTGAGAGGTTGAGAAGAGGAGATGGAGACAGAAATGAAAGGAGAGAAGGATCCTAATCAGAAGGAGCCTCGCCCCTGAGGACGCCGGGACCCCAACCGGAAGTCAATGAAATAAATTTGAATATTGAACAGGGCAGGCGAGGCTGACAAAGGCAGCGCCCACACTTGAGTTGTCAAAGTGTCAGCAGCACACACGAGTGCATGCAAACACACTCAGCCTCACTCGCTCACACACACAAACACAGGCAGACGAACGTGACACTAAAGAGCTCTCGACACAAAGCCCATCAGCCAGAAGTGAAGTCAAAGCGGCCGGAGCCACTCAAAGACACTCCCCGGAGTCGGAGACTGAGGCTGAGACGCAGTCGGGTCGAGCCGGGCTGAACCGAGACGAACCGAGCCGAGCCGAGCTGCTCCTAATGCCGGCCGTCGACCATTAAGGGATCGTCGGCCCTCGTCCTCGGCAGGGCCTCTGATTTATGGCGCCGGGATCGCCTGCTAATGGTCCGAAAACAGGCCGCGCTGCAGGCGTCCGCAGTCGACGTGGGCTTTGCATGCGGCATGGGTGTATGTGTGCGGGAGTGTGGGAGGGTGTGTGTGATTGTCGAGGGCCTTGTTAAGACCGCTAGTGGGGCCTCTTCTTCTTCTACTACTTCGTCTCGTAGTTCTTCTTGATATTTTCGCTACGCGATGATTTACTGCGCCAACTTCGAGCATTTATGGCGATAAGGAGCAACCGCAGCAAGAACAACCTCCAGGTTCCCGGCCGAAAGACCGATCTCTGGGACAACAACAACAACGTCATGATGATGACAACCGCAGGTACAACAACAACAACAATTGAGAATATTACTAGTACGCTGGGCATGGCTTAGCACCAAAGTCCCTCTGAGTTATGTTGCCGCAGGATGCACACGGTCTCTTCTCTCTCCTTCCCCTTCCTCCTCTCTCTCCCTCTCTCTCTCTCTCTCTCTTTCCCCCTTTCTTTGCCTCCACTTCTTTCTTCTCCTTCTCTGCTCCTTCCCCTCTCTTCTCCCAGTCCCAGAATGCGATCCCGGAACCCACTTTTGACGCTTTTCACGCACGAGTGTCCGCCGAAACAGCCTGAGTCCCGCTGCCTCCCACCTCATAACGGTAAGTGCAATAGGATTTCAACTCTCTGAGTCGCCCTCTCTCTCTCTCTTTCCTTCGTTGTGTCTCTTTCTGTCTCTTCTCCTCCACTCCACCCCCTTCCGCCACGAACGGGTTGCGAATTCGACTCGTGAAAAAATCGAAATTTCAAATCAAGGACATGCGTTGCCGGCGCCCACCTGGCGAGTACTGAGGACAGGAAAAGGAGAGGAAAGGGAGAGGAATAGGAGAGGAAAGGGAGAGGAAAAGGAGAGGAATAGAAGAGGAAAAGGAGAAGAAAAGGAAACAAGAAGAAACCCTACTAGCAACCGAAAGCACTGGGCGAGGGAGCCGGGCGGCTGCGGAAACCCTTCGGTTGCATGCGGAAAACCCTTTCAGCTGCCAGACACGACAGCGAAAAGGCTCCGCCCGTCGGGAGGGAAGAGAGGGGTGGCGAGGCGGCCGTGCTCGCCGTCAGCGGCAGGTGGTCGAGCAGCCCGCCGCCAGCCGCTGCTCACTTTTTGGCTCGACGCAAATGTTGGCGTGTGGCAGACGGAACTCCTTTTTACTGTTTCAAGAATTTGATTTTCATCTCGGCATAAAATTGAATTGGGATTCCGTCTCCATGCACTCGCTCAAGCCTCCCTCTTTCCCTCTCCCTCTCCCCCTCTCTCCTTCTGTCTCTCAGTGCGCACTAACTCTTGTCCCTCGTTGGCTTCCTGTCTGTCGCTGCCGCAGTGTGTTTTCGGCGTGGTCTGGATTTCGGGGAGAGATTTTCAGGACACACATGTTCCGTCCTCTTTCCTCCTACTCCTCCTCCTCCTCCTTCTCTCTCCCTCCGCCTCTCACTCGCCCGGCGTGCGGAATCGTAGTCGTTGGCAGACGTTGAAACAGAAGCCATTTTTAAATTTCATCCGTTTTATTGCTGTTTTCGAGGTTGCTCTAGTCGTTGTTGCCTCGAAATGTCAACGTGGCTCTGACGAGGGTCGCCACCCGGGCCCGACTCGGCCCGGCCCGTCTCGATCCGCGACCAATCAACCTAGATTCTCGAGTCTTCAACTGGGCACGAGAACGTCGGAAGGGAAGGGAAGAGAGAACAAGACGGAGGTGGAAACGCGAGTGGAATTTTTATTGGCGAACGTTTTCGCAATTTTCGTGAACATTCGACAGTTGACAAGTCGATTAAGCGAGGGCCCAGCAACAAAATCGCAACTAAATGACCTCGCCGGGAGGCGAGAGGATCCGTTGGCGGCAGTCGACTAAAAGCAATGCCGTGTTCCGCGGCATTGGCTACACGGACGCCGCCAAGGTGGAGTGGATGATGGGATGATGAGGTTGATGTGCTGTAAACATTAATTGGGATCTTCTGGTTGTGCTGCGAAGGGCAGACGGAGTCGTTGTCGGCGGTCCCCGGGGGGTTCCGTGAATGTCTTGGCATTTATTTTTGTCAAAGCCATTCGAATTTCGAATCATTCCAATCGGTCCACGGGGGCTCCTTTGCCTCTCTGTCGTTCTGAGGGACTTGGAGAGATCGACGTCATCGAAAGCGTCTCCTTATTTTAATAATTTTCGTATTAGCATACTGACTAGAGTAGCTTTGATGCTTAAACAGAACCTTCTTCCCATGCAGTTCCATTCCTGGCATCCTTCTGCGTACGGAGTCCTCGGCTCTAGAATTCTTTGTCTGCCATTCCCTGTGCCCCCAGCACCTCCGAGTTTCCTCCCTTCCCTACCGTCTGTTGTTCTCATTTCCGTGACAGACACGATCGATTTTTGCGCACCATAAAAGTATGCAGTGCTTTTAGCCACGACGGAACCCTTTGGTCCCACCTCAACCTCGCTCCCCAGGCCTCGATTTCGCCCCCCACCTTCCTCTTTCTCTGTCTGCCTCCGGCTTTCATTATTTCACCCCACTCGAGGAGAAATGATAGCATCTTGCGCGCCTCGCCTCGTCTCGCCTCCCAAAGGTATGCAGCAACATTTTTTTTCACCGACGTCGCATTCCGCATTCCCTCGAATTCCCGTAATAAAATACGTCCGAATTAAAATGCCGCCGCTTGCATCAGTGACTCCCCCCTATCCCTCTCTCTATCTCTCTCTCTCTCTCTCTATCTCTCTCACGTCCTCTGTCGCTCGCGCTCCCGCTCTTTACAGCGATTGTGTGCATCGAAGCAGAAGCAGCAGGCAAATGGCAACAACAATGAGACAAACAACTCAATTGGAAACATATTCCATTAACTTTTGAAATAGATTTTTGAATAATTTACATTCGCGGACGCGTTCGATGGGTGTGGGCGCAGCTGGTGGAGGAGGGGGGGGCCGATGGGGCGGGGGGGGGTAGAGAAAGAAAGGGAAGGGCAGGAGAACAAGGGGATTTAATTCTCTATTTCACTTTAATTGAATTCGCCCGCTGTCGCCGATGGCGTGGCTGCGGGTGAACGAGCCCAAGCCCATGGCGAGCAACAACATCAATGTTGGAGAGAGCGAAAGAGAGGAGGAGGGAGCGAACAGCAAAACTGCAACTACAACCACACAGAAGATATGCTTCCGCCAACAATTATTTAATTTCAAACTAATTCGCGTGCGGATTTCGCCGTCCGCATGCAATTTTAAGCCACGTCCCGATGTGGATTGCGTGTGGCCTGTGTGATTGTGAGGGTGTGCATGTGTGTGCGTGGGCGGGAGCTGTGGCCACGCATATAATTAACGACTACAAGGATATCCTACGGCGCGTCCGCTGGCCTGGGCTGCACTGGGCTGGCGGTCGGGCAAGCGAATGGAAAACGCAGGACGGAAAACTCGAATGGCGCGTGTAGAAAAAGCCAAATGGAATACTGATGAGCTTTCCAGCTCGATGACATGGACACGAGCTACATGGACCGGAAGCCGGCAAGGCAGGGCGAGGGAGGGCGACGAGGGAGCTGGGGCCGGAGGGTGGGGTCGCGATGGTTGGCCCGGGACCAGGCGCCGGCCGGGGACGTGGGATCATTAGTCTGATGCATTGCGCCATCACCATTGATTTGTGATTTTAATTGGGCTTTGGCGGATCCGAACCACTCAATGGTGGTCGCCACATTCGCCCTCTCACTCACGCCAACGCCCCGCCGGCCTCCCACGGCCCCGTCGAACTTTGTGATCATTTTGAAATCGAGCGCGAAAACAGTTCGACTTCATTTGGCCAAAAGTGACCGCCCTTCTCCCGCCCCTCTCGCCCCGCACTGCCGACAAAGGCCCCATTCTTCGATGGGAAAACTTTTCAAATTTCAATTATTCCCCCGAATGTCCCCGTCTCACTCACTCTTTCGCTCTCCCCAATCTCCTTCGCTCGCACTGCCTCCGTCTGCCTCGCAGGCAACGTCGTGCGACCTGACCTCGGAGTCTCTGTCGTCCCGACACGGCTCCTGGCGACGGGCTCAAGACGCCCTCGCGGAAAACCAGCGCGGGGACGAAAGGGTGGATTTTTCAGGTGGTGCCAACCGCTGTGAAAGCGTTTCCGCCGAGGAGGAACTTTCGTTCGGTGGCGCATTTTTCGCGAGCTCCCGAAGAAACTGCCATTAATTGGAGTGGAGGGCGATGTCCCAGCGAACGACAGGAGTGCAGCCAGGGAGTGCGGTAGTGGTAGTGGGGGGTTGCCGCGTGGGGGCGGGAGAGAGACGGCAAGGTGGGGTCAAAGTGGCTCCGAAGCCGGGGAGCTGCGCTTAAGCATCATCAGCAGGAGTCGCCCGCCCTCTGTCGTCCTGCGTCTCCCTTTAATTGTGAAAACTTTTAATTGTCTGCATCGATTCGCTGTTGTTTCTGGGGTTTCGGCGGTGTTTTCCCCGTTGTTGTTGTCGTTGTTGTCGGCGGCATCCATCCTTGGCTCCATCGGCTGCTCCTCCTCCTCCTCCTCCTCCGTCTACTAATTTCCGCGGCACCCCTGGTCGTGTTTACCTTCCATGCCTCGAAGTAATTAATTATTGAAGTTCGGCTCAAAGAGCGAGGATCCTTCGCCCCCTCGTCCCTTCGACCCGTTGGTCCCGCCCCTTTGGCACCAGCAACTTTCGCTGCTCCGCGCACTTCTTGCCACACAGAGAATTCCAAATGATCCTCCGCCTCCTCTCTGCGAGTATATTTTTATGTTGTTTGTTCCGCGGACGCTTTTTCAACTTCCCTTTTACGACTCCTTTTAAGGACTCATTTTCAGTTCTTCCTTGACGTTTCCCCACCTTCCTCCTTTACTGCTTTCGCTCGCATTTTCACCACTCGTCGGCAGTTCTTATTTTGAGAGTTTCTTCTTTGAGAGTTTTTGTCGTTTCCCTTGTGCTTTCTCTGTCTGAGGTTCATCAGAAACATTTTCCACTTGCAACAAAATCGACCACTTTAACTTGCCACTCGCACCTCTGAGTTCGATCGAATTCACCATAACCAAAATCAGGATCCCCCTGCCCGGAGCACTGAGTTCCGAGCTCTCATCATCCCCCGCCTCTGCCCTTCCTCCGCAGTAGGCTCTCTTTCCATTGTCCACATCATTATCGTCGTCTCAAACTTTTCCACTTTGGATTTTTAAACGTCCAGCTCTGGGAACTGCTTTAGTTCTGACTAAAATTGGCAGAATCTCGCTTTAATGGTTTTTATTCACTGCCTCGGAACGTGAGGTTTGTTTGGCAACAGTTGGCCACACGTTGTCTCGTGCCATCTCGCCCTCTCTTTTTAACCGATTACTCCCTGGAGGCGACGCCCATTTGCCTCTCGTTCGCCCTCTGTCTCTTCCAGCTGCCCACAATTTTCCGAACCAATGGCGAGGGAGAGGCTGAGCCAGAGACGGAGTGGGAGCGCGATGGGGCGAGGAAGAGACGCACATTTGAAGGAATCTACTGAAACCGAGGTTGGCGGGGTCGCGGAAATGGGAAGCACGAAGGATCGACGACGAGTGCAACCGGTGCAAAACACAAAAATAGAGCAAGGACGAGACCAAGAGGACGGCGTGGAACCGCACGAAAAGCACTTTTTCGCACGCCTTTTTCCCTTCCCTTTATTTTCCATATAATTCTTCTGGTGTCTTTCTCTTCCTTGTTTTTCCCCACATTCCTCGCTCTCCTCCCGACATTTGCCAGCTTTTAATTCTATTTCCAGCTCGCTCGCTCAATGTTTTGCCGATAACTAGCGAGGGTGGGGTCCGACCGTGTCCTGTGGGTGTGATTAGAGCCAGGATGCCAGGATAATGACATTCCGGGCCCCCGCTGCTCCATATGTTCCAACAGTCGCATGCCAACTGTTGACCGTTGCCCGTTACCCGTCGCTGCCTCCCCCCGCCCGCTCCCACATCGTGGCCGAATTCGATCCGATTTCCTCTCTGGGAAATCCTCTTACCGCGTCCCCATAAAGTTTCGTTGTCGCTTGCTTTTATTCTTCATATCGTGGTTTTGCCCTCCTCTCTCCTGTCGTTTTCTTGCGCTCCAGGAACCCTCTGAGGGTTCCGCCCTCTCCCAGGCCGGCGTCCTCCTTCGATCTTCCTCATGTATCCGCTCCTTCTGGCTCTACTTTCGTTTCTCTTGGCGCCCTCTTTCTGCCGCCCTCTTCGCATCCACCGCGCCATTCGTTATTGCCTCGTTTCTGAATCGCCCCTCAATTCCTAGCTCTCCTGTCCTCTGCCCGCACTCCCTGCCCTTGTTCTCATGCCTCCCACGCCTCGCTCTCGGCCACTTGACTTCCTTCTCCCTCTGCTCATCTCCCGTCCCTCCCACTCCCTCCAACTTTGGCTCGCCCTAGAGTTCCTCGTCGCTCCATCGCCCCTGCACTCGGCGCCCCAGAGCCGCCGGCGATCGGCGACGCCCGCCGCCACCCCCTGTCCCTGGCGCCCTAACCCGGCTGCCACGTTGACCCAACCTCCTCCAACGGCTGCCCGCCCTTTCCCTCTCCCGTCGCCCTCCCGCACCTGGCCGCAGCCCTCGCTGACCAGCACTCGAGCTGCTCTGAGAGATCGCCGAGTGCCAATGAATGCGTCGATGCGGGTGTGGGGCGGGGCTGGAGGGGTCCGAGGACGTGTGTGTGGCGAGGGCTGGCCGCAAAATATGTGAACAACCGGCGGCAGGCATGGCCGGCGTGCCATGGATTCGGGGACCAGCCACGGAGGAGCCACCGCGAGAAACGGGGCGAGGAGGAGAACGAGAAAGTGGCGGAGGTGAGGTGCTCGAGGGGACGCCGGGCACGACGAGCACGGACGACAAAGAAGTGGCCGACATCGGTCGCAACACAACAACAACGTCAGTGGCAACACAACAACAACGTTGCCGTTGTGTTGGATTTCTTCAACTTTTTCAATGCATTTATTTTCGTGACCTCCGGCGCCGTTTCCTGTTCCCTGCTAACTTCCCCTGTTCTCCTCTTCCTCTCCCTTCTCCGTCTCTCCCTCTCTCCCGCTCCTCCTCCACTCTGCGCTCCCCACTCTGCCACTTTTCCGCCCCACTTCCTCGTCGCTCGCATGCGGTTCGGCTCCCTGCGCTTTGACCGCATCCCCCTGCCTTGCTGCCGTAGCCTTTTCCTCTAGTCCCCATCTCTGTCTCCATCTCTCTCTCTCTCTACTTTCCTGGTCCTTCTTCATTCCGTGCGGCTCCACAATGCGGTTTGGTTCGCATGTTGACCGCAGGATGTCGTCCTTGATGCCCGCGTCCTGCACTCGTGAATCCCTCGCGTTCGCCTTTGCCCTGGTCGCCGCAGTTGCTGCCACATGCTGCCGGCCGCGCAGGACAGTTAACGATGTCTCCCTGTCCCTCTCTCTCTCTCTCTCTCTCTCTGGCCGTCCCTTCTCACTGCTCCTTCCCTCCCGCTCCACGCTCCCACAAGTGCATTCCTATGAATTGCTGCCATTGTCCTTTGTGCAATTGCGCGGCTTCTCCTCGCTCCACGGCTCGCAATCATAATTGATTGCCGCAAAAGTGTTGCCAACTATTCCAAGTGGCTGGGTGCCGCCGCCGACCACGCGTCGGTTGCTCCGGTGACGGGGCGACGGTTCAAAAACGCAGAAATAGAGACATTTTCCTGGAGAATCGGAGACTCGGGGCAGGTGTTTCGAATGGGCTCAACTGTCCCGTGGTTCAGCTAATTCCACTACCACTGACGTAACTCCACTTGACCGATTGGTTGACCAATTCCGACATAATCAGCAAAGGTCTGAAATGGTCACCTTCCAAATAAAGGCAGCCCCACAACTGATTCCACACATGGTCGCCTGCCAACGCCAACAAGAATACAGAGTTCTTCCCATCCCATCTCAGCTTTCCGACACAACAACAACAACCAACAACAACAACAATAGCACGAAACTGCAATCTGATTCCGCTTGAAAACAAACTTCGTTATTACTTCCTTCCCGAGTCCCGAGTCGCGACCTCGAGCCCGCTGCTGACCCCGATCCTGCCCCATGCCGCGGCCTCTGCCGCCTCCCTCTAATCACGCCATTAAATAATTGCTGGCAATTACTTCTGCCGCCGCGCTCTCTCTCCCTCCTGCCCCGCTCTCCCTCGCTATCGCTCGCTCCATCTGCCCACCGATCCCGCGTCCCCGTCCACGTCCTGCCCTCACCTCTCGCCCCGATCCATTCGTTTCGAATCCCGTCCACTTGTCGATCCTCGCCACCGCCCCGGAGCCCGTGTGTGTGTCTGACGTCCTTCCGAGTTTCATTCGCCAAACTTGGCCCGGACGAAAAGTTGCTCCTCCCGGAGTCGGCTCCAGCTGGCGCCGCCGAAGCCGTCTTCGCCACAGCCACACTCAGAGCCAGAGCCAGAGCCGCCGACGCTTCCGCCAGGGCCGCGTCCAGCATTGCGATTGGCGCCAAAGTGTGAACCACTTGCTTCCGTCCTTCTCGTCCACTTCCTCGGCGCCTCCGAGGGCCCGACGCGGCCGCGAGCCGCTTGTTGGCCCCCTGTTGGTTAGTTGCTTCATTGGCACCATTTCCGCAGCATATTTGTTGCTGTGGTTCGTTGTGTGCTCGGCTCACATGTTGTTGTGCCTTCGTATCCTCGTCATTGTTGTTTCCTCACCTCCTTGTTGTTTTCCCACGCCGTTGCGGTCGTCGGCCCTTCTGCCCGTGCTGCCGCAGTCGTGCCTGGTGTTGCCTGTCGCCAACCTCGCTGGCTCTCGCACACTCCCTCACTCCTGGTTGTTGTAGTGGGGATGAATTTCAACAAACAAAACTTTTGCCTCCGTCGCCGGTCCGCCTCCTCCCTCCGCCATCGCCAGGAATTTGGAGCCAGCTCCGGCTACGGATCAGTCGACGACGACGCCACACAAACGCGACCCTCGGGCCGCCGACCGAGCCGCGCGGCGACCCAGGGCGGCCCCGCCACACCGAGGTCGCCCGCAGCCAACCCGAGCCAGCTGGGGCTCGGCATTAAAAGTCGAAGGGCGATTTATATTAGGCGGCAGTTTTCACCAAGTCCTCGCGGTCGACGGAGGCGCCTCCGCGAGTGCCGGCCTGGAGGCGTCGCAGGACCGGCCGTGGGTAGTCGTCGATGGCTTTCGCGGCGAGGAGACGGAGGCGTCTCTGTGGCTGACGCAGGCTGGAACGACTGGTGGTGGTGGGAGGTGCCTGCTGTCGTTGGTGGAGCCGGAACCAACGGCAGGAAGGAGGAAGGCTGAGAGATTCTTCACTTAAGAACAACACGGTGGCTCTACGAACAGCGTCAGCATCAGCCATGAGCGTTAGTTGGCCTTTGATAGGGATCCCTTGCAGCCCTTCTCTCCGCCCCCACTGCCGCCACTTCCCTAATTAGGCGGCCTCGTCCTCGGCTTCCCAACTCCCGACTCCTGCCTCCTCCACTGCGCTGCCAAGCTCAAAAGCGTCCGTCCTCGCCGCTGTAGTCGTTGACCCAATTGCTTTGTTATTGTTAAAGTATGGTTGTTATTGCTTGGTGGCATTACCACAACATACGAGATGCACACAGCAACATCCGCAGCTACAGCAACACCACATGACCACATATGGCGCTCGGCAGCGGGACCGGCAGCGGCAGCAGGAAGTGTTGCCAAGAGCTGACGAATTGCCGCCGCACGTGAGAATGGGCGGAGAGGGAGAGTGTGTGCGGGGTGGGGGGAACCGATGGCAGTCTTTGGCCCTCGGAAAAGGTAACCCAAGAGTCTGTTGTTGCCGCTGATGCCGTTGACGGCGTCGTCTGAGGCCGGCTTCTCTCGGCAACTTATCAAGGCCTGTATGGCCCTGATGCTGTTGCTGTTTTATTTCTCCTTACGTAGCAATGGGTGTGTTGTTGTTTGTGTATGTACTGTTGTTGTTGTAGTTGTTGTTCTCTTTATTGCTTCTGCCGTTACTACTACTGATAATTTCGCTGCAAGCTCCAGATCCGGGCCGCAGTTGCTGCTCGGCAAGGCTCGAGTCCTCCAAATGATTTCGTTCTGATGCTGTTGCCTCCTTCCTGTTGTTGCCTTCGGAGGTTTTTCTTGGTGTTTTCCGTGTTGTTGCCCGTGTTGTGGCCCTTGTAGTAGGTGTGCGTTTCTTCCAATGACGCGGCAACAAAGGCACGGCTCCGACATGCACTCGTCTAGTTTCTGTTCCCGTTCCCATTGCCTGACTGTTGTTGCTGTTGTTGCCTCGTGTCCTTGTCATTATCTTCTCTCCATTCGATTGCACGTAACAACATTAGCAGTGGCAGTGGCAGCGGCGGCAGCAACAACAGCAGCAGCCGTTGCCATTAGAGCCACACTTTGCGGCTCAATTGCAGCGTAATGTTGCTCATCGCCCACGACGGCGGCAGCATCTTCGGCTATCGCTGGCCCCACTCCTCCTCCTTCGCCTCCTGCGCCCTCCGCTGCTGCTCCTCCTCTAATCCAGCTGCGGTTGACGCCGCTGTTGTTGCGACGTCAAATTCACAGAAGTGTTTGGCGATAATCGTTGCCGAGGTGATTTTCGATACTGTTGTTCCTGCTGCTTCTGCTTCTGCATCCGCTTCTGTTACTGCTGTTGTGGTTGCTGTCGATGTCGCTGTTGTTGGCGCAGTAGTTGTTGCCGGTGCCGCTGATGGCGTCGTGGCTGGTTTTATGCGGTCGTTCGCCACGTCGTTCGAAGTGAGTGCAGCAATAGAACTAAGGAGGACTCCTAAATAAAGCCCTGTGGTTGCTGCAGCCCAGGGTCCGCTGGCAGCGACTGCCATTGCCCAGGACCGCTCTGGTCTCCTCACGTGGATAATGAGGTCATTCGGTAGTAAGTGGAAATTTAATTTTAGAAACCACAAGAACGAGTTCTCCAAGCTGCCATTCGAGGAAGTTTTGATAAAGAAACTTTGAAATTCCACCTCGTACAGGTCGGACTCGCCTTAATCCGATCACTCTAATTAATCCCGATGCAACGTCCGTCATCCTGCTGTTCTCGCCTTATCCGACGTTATCCGGAAGTCGTAAAGCAGTTCCGGCGCCGAATCCGCTGCAACTCGTCGACCTCGTGATGTCAAGTCATGTGATGTGATGTGATGTGATGTGAAGTGAAGTGATTTCGATTCAGCCGGCGTCGAGATGAATTTGCAAATGCTCTCGGATTCGGGAGAATGATTTATGCTTTTTTAATTGCTTCCTGTGAACTCTCGCAGTGCCGCACGTCGGATGATTCAATTCCGACCACATGACGCCGAACGATAACCGAATTCCTACCTGTATCCGCACACCCTCCACACACACTCCGAGCTCAAGTTGTTGCCAGGACAGAAGTCACACACACTCACACCAACCCATGCCCATGCACACGGCGCCATGGAGTGGAATCTCAGTTGAATTTCGAGATGAATTCAGTTACATTCGTTAATCAACTCAGCGACGTGCATGAGTTATGAGATGCAGCCGTGTTGTAAGGCAAATGCTAAACACACGTGAGCCTGTGTTTTGTCCTGTACACATGTGTGTGTGTGTCTGGCACGCCTTGGTGTGTGCGGGGAGACGCTGCGTTGCGTTGCGGCTGAGGAGATGTCGTGAAAGCGAGAATCATGTTCCCGCAATTTGTCTCGCGGCCCCGGCAAGTCGCCGAGATTGTTTTTGTCCTCGTAATGGATTCAATTATTGCTGAAATAATTACCACCAGCTCGTGATGAGCAGACTCGAAAAAGTCCTGCCTCATGCGCAGGGAAATAAAAACTTCCCGTCGTTCCGAGGAAACCCTTTGAACTAAGTTTTCTTCTGAGAGTTGCTGACAAATATCAGTTTAAGCTTTTGACTCGTCTTGAAGCTTTTGGAGGTGGCAGAAAAGTTTGCGACAGCCTTGAAAAAATATTTTGTTAATTATTTCAATAATGTCCGATAAGTGGCAAGTGGTTGTCAAGGGCCTTTAGTGAAGGCATTTAGTGAAATTGCAACCTTTTACCATTTTTCTCAACCTTGCGATCACTAAATTATATTCATTATAACTTCAATTAGGCTTGCAAACGACAACAAATGGCAAAGTCATTGTCCAGAACCCACTCAGAACGCCCGGAGTAACCGAGCCTGATTCACTTAGAACTCTACTACACATTGTCCGTAATGACACTGGGATTTTCCCATCACAGCCAAACACTAATTATCTCCATCGCATTGTCGTCCCGAGTCGCCATTGCCGTCGCGTCCGTCGCCCGTCGATTGCCTGCACTGCGTCCCGACGACGTGAAGCTCCTCGAGGACCTCGGCTAAGAGAAAGTTAATTTACTCCACCCGAGCCGCCGCCCGCAACCCCCCGGCAGCCCTAGAGCGCCGACGACTGGCGCCGACAACCCTTCCAGGGCCGAGGACCACAAGCTGGTTGTTACTATTATTTTTTCATAATTGCGCAAAGGGCTCTGCCCGTGGCCTCGTCTCGCTCGGCCCTGGTCTTCATCAGCGACGTCCTTCGTCACTCGTCGGCCTCCAGGAAGACCCTCATCGTGGAGTTGCCGGCCGTTGCGTTCGCCGTGTTTTTCTTTGACAGAAAACTTCATGCTCTCAGTAAATTAGTGCATCCCGAGGGAAATTTATTTATTATCCTCTCGCCGAAGGACGCCCAGCCAGGCGACGGAGACAGAGAGAGAGAGAGAGAAAGAGACCAATGACCGCGGGCGAGGGCGGAGGACGCATCACGATGGACGACGGTGGACGACGGTGTTGAACAAATGAGCCACGAGGTGCAGCCAGGGCGCTGCTGGCTTCCGTGAACGGGGCCAGGGAAGACGATGGTTGGGAGGCCGGTGGAGGGACAGAGGGGGGTGGGGGTTGGCTGCAGCGGAAATGAATGAGGCGCACGAAGACGACGGCGCGGGAAGTCGGGGGTGCAGGAGCCCAGCGTGAATGGGAGTCGCATTGGCGACGGTGAAAACAAGTTGAATTCGAAGAAAGCCATCTCTGAATGGAAGGCAATGGCTTCGCTAACAAAAGGGAGGGAGAGAGGGGGAGAGAGAGGGAGACGACCAGAGAGAGAGAGAGAGAGAGTTGAAGAAAAGTCATGAATTTGGGGGAGAGAAGAAGGATTGATTCCCAGACAAGATTCAAAGGCACAAAGGCGGCTGATTCTCGGAGATTCCCCGAACTGAAACTGATTTTATGGAAGGGAGAATTCAATGGAAATATTAAAATAAATATAACATGAATCCGTCAGAACATAAAGGAGTCGATGTCACAGCGGATTAGAGAGGCAGGAGTGGGAATCCTGGACAGGGAATTAAGCTGAAGAACCAATTTGCAGAAGCGTCTGCCATGGGCAAATATCGACAATTATCCAGAAATTGCATGCGCAAACGAGAGTGCGGAAGACGAATAAATGAAGAGAGAGATGGTGGGAGAGAGAGGGCGTAGGAGGGAGAACGAGAGCCGTCGACACTAATTGAGATTTTACCGAAAATTTCGTTAAAAACTCGAATATTTCTATTTCTCGAGAGACTTCTTCAAGTTCTGTACGACTTGAATTGCGTGAAATTCGAGGAGGAAAGCGAGGTGAAGGGGGGAGGGGGAGGAAGGTAAAGGGGGGCCGAATGTGGTTTTGTGTTTTGATTTTGTGTGCTGAGTACAACAACAAACGCATCAAGGAAGCCCTCAAGAACAGAAGACACAGCAACAACAACCCGCAACAGCCACAAAACATACTAGAAACGAGATTAATGCTGGAGAGGGAGGGGAAGACGGAGGGGGGGAGGTAGGGGGAGAGGGAGAAAAAGGGGAGAAAGCAGGGAGGGGAGCCAGAGAGAGGCGAGAGGGCACAAGGCACAGAGGGGAAATATCGAAATGTGAAAATGTGTGTCTGGAAAAGTGAGCTTAGGAAATTGATTTATGGAGCACCAACACACACACACACACACACCCACACACACAGACACGCAGGCCCACGCCCATCGATGCCCTCGCTCGATTGCAGCGAAGGCTAAGAGGACAGTGAGGGCAGAGGGATGGAGAGGGAGCGCGTGGCCGGTGGGCGAACGAGAAAACTCGATGCGGCAGCGACTGTCAATTTGTGTTCGCCGCGCTCACGCACACACGCAAGCCTGTTGCACGGGGCCTCCTGCAGTTGGAGGAGCGGAGCAGAGCAGAGAGCGGGATGGAGGGCGCAAATCCTGAACCTGAAACAGACTCCGCAAACGATTTTCTCTGGGTTTTCGGGATCGAGGCCTGGTGTTTTTTCGGCCTTATCGATGTGCGTTGTTTTGCTTTGTTGTTGCAGTTGTTGTTGTTGTTCTTGTAGCTTCAATTCATTTTGTTATTGTTTTTCGTGGTGTTTGTTGTGTTGCTTCTTGCTGTTGTTGTTGCTGTTGTTTTCGCTCCCTTGCTGTCTATCATCACAGTTTCCAGCCGAATGCCTCTCCAAGAATAAATTTTCGGCATTGCCCCCGTCCCCTCCCCTCCCTTCCCTTCTCTCCCCGGAGCCCGCTCTCTCTCTCTCACTCTCTCGCCCCTTCTCCGTCTGTCTTTGCTCTTGCCTGCCCTCTGGCGTCTCCGCACTCTCGTCGCGCTCCGCCCATGTCTCTGGCATTCTCTCTCCCCTCCCCCTCCCCTTCCCTCTCACATTCCTCGTCTCTCTCTCCTCCCACTCCTCCGACAACAGTTTTCTAGATTCCGGATGCCGGAGAGCGAGAGCCAGCCGGATCGAGGGAGGGAGTTGGGAGCGCGTCAGAAGCGCCGAAGGATGTGGAGCGGTGTGGGAGCGAGAGAGGGAGCGAGAGCGAGAGCGACTGTTTATCATGTTTATTGAGCCTAACGGTTGATAAAGTTGGCAGAAGTGTCGATGTGTGTGTGTCAGCGGCCGTGTGTGCGTGTGCTGTGCATGTCAATGGAACATGTGCGGCTTAGAGGCGGAATGCGTGGGTGTGTGCGTCTGTGTGTTCGTACGTCCACACACACACACACTTGGACGTGGACCTGGCTCGCGAGGATCGAACGGAGGAACGCAAACACCCACACACACTCACACACTCGCACTCGCACTCCCATCACACATGGCGGCCGAGGACAAACAAATCAACATCGCAATGCATAAATATTGAGCCTCGGAGCTCACGCACACACACGGACGCACGTTCGCACGGTCGCCCGCTCGCCCGGACGCCTGACAGGATGTGGCGATGGTGGGAACAACAACAACAACAACAAAAATAACGACAGCGACGACAGCTCGGCGGCACCGAAGCGAGCATCGATATGCATAGAAAGGAGCTTCTGGCGAGCGACCAACAACAGCAACAACAACAACAAGAGCCAGAAGAACCCCAGCCATCGCAACAATAATTGTAAAATACTAACAACAACAACAACAACAACAACAACAACAACAACAAACATCGACCGACTACGACGATGCCATGATGGAAGCGATTTTGCTTTATTTCCCCATTGTTGGTTGTTCTGATATTGGTGATGGTGTTGGTGATGGTGTTGGTGATGGTGTTGGTGCTAGTGTTCTCGTTGTTGTTGCTGTTGTTCGTGGCATGCTCGCCACGCCCAAGCGTTGCCTTGGTGTGCGAGCCTCGTGCTTTCCCCCTGGCTGTTTGGTGCCCTGTGCTATTGTTGTTGTTGTTGCTGTAGTTGTCGCTCTCCGCTTCGTTCGACTGCGGCTCGGTCATTGCTATTTTTCCTGTTATTGATATTAATTGTTACTGGCGGCCATCTCCCCTTGGCCTGGGTCTGGGTCTGGTTCGGGCTCCAGTGGAGCTGGTAATTAATTTTGCTCTCCGACCACAGACCAACGATGGAGGCGATTGAAATCGAGTTCCTCCGAATTTCGATTCCTTGCCGAGGTGCGGGTTCGCCTCAGGATGCCGGCTGCCACTTTCGAGCTACGAACGCTGCAAGGGCCGAACTCCGGGCACCTCCGTCGTCCCCGGCACTCTCGGGAGTTGCGTCGCTTATCGAGAGCACGGGACAGGGGCCAAGAGGGAGAGAGTGAGAGCTAGAGAGAGCGGGGGACCACCTGAGGGGGGTGCGGTGAAGTCCGTCCTGTCGAGAGTCCTTTGGGCAGTGGTCGGGGGAGTCGATGATTGGCTCGGAGGAAATCAATCCAAATCGCAAGGAATTTGCATGCCAAAGAGGAGGCAAATTTGCATGCCGAGCAAGCAGACCAACACACACACACACACACACACACACACGTAGTCCTCCGAGACTGAGCTAGCAAGCCGTTCTCTCTCCCTCTCCCTCTCTCGTTGGGCGAGACTTCATTGGGCATGCATGAAAAATAAACCTATTTAAATATTCACCACACCCGGGCGAGGTGAGTTCGAGCCCGAGATCGATGGGTGAGAAAATCGAGCCAGGAGCGCGGACAAGAGCGACAGAGAGAGGGGGGCAGGAACACGGGCAAGAGAGGGCGGTGCGGGAGGCGCCCGGACAAAAGGTCAGGAATTGACGACTCAAGCGGCGGAAGGAAAATGATTGGGAAATAAATTCCACTTTAATTCGTCACCTCGCCGAAGGAGTCCAGACGGGCGAGTCCCGAGCCACGCCCCCAGCCCGGGCGTCCCTGGCCGCCAGCGGCACTGACAGCCGAAGATCGATGTCGCTCTGACCCCTCACCTCGCCCTTCCGGCCATCCATCGCCTGCTGTGGCCACCGCCTCGCTCGTGGAGCCCCGGGAGCGGCTCCGAGTCCCTCCACCGACTCGGGCGCCTTTCGACGGGGACGGGAACGGCAAACGACCAGCCGGAGAGCAATCAGGAGCTGGAGCTGGAGCTGGAGCCGGAGCTGGCACCTGTTGCTGCGGACAATCAATCAAATTAATCAACGACCCGAGGTGTCCTCGGGCGTCGGCCGGAGTTCGGCCCGGGGACCAACTGGGCTTAATGCGATTTCGTTGTCCGCCGCCGTTCGCCCCCGGTCCGCCCGTTTCCTTCGCAAACAACCGACGATAATCAAACAAATATTCGTCACGACGACCCGATCTTCCTCTCCCATTTCCTCTCCACCTCCATCCCACCCTCTGCTTCGCCCTCTTCTCGCTCTCTCGTCCTTCTTCTCTAGCTTGTTTTTCACTCAGTCGCTTCGACTCCTTCCGCTCCTGGCGCTCGGTCCCTTCACCCACTGTCCGTTCTTCCTTCCTTCCCGACTCCCTGCTCTATTTGCGAGTACTCCGAGGCCCGCTACCGCTGTCTCCCTCCCCCTCGGCGACCTGCCGGCTGACGTTTTTAATTTTCGAAACTTATTTGCGCTCGTCCCCGCCGCTGCCCCACATCCGCCTGACAGGGCACGCAAAGAGTCGGACAAAACAGAAATCGCAAACTCAGACAACAGCGGCAACAATGATGCAAATGCAGCGCGGACGCAGACAACAAGAGACAAGCGAGGTCCAGAGAGCGGGTGACGGGAGGGCTTGAAAAATGCTCGGCGGCATGGCCGAGACAAACCCTAGAGCACTGCGAGCTTCGAGTGCTTCGAGTGCTCAAAGGACTCGCGGCGAGGACTCAAAGGAAACTCGTGCCAATCCACCGCGCACGTCACGTCCTTGGGGCGCACGAGGATCCGAGGAGGACCTCGAGCAGCAGCAGCAGGTGGCGGATCGCATCGAATCGTCCTGAAGAGTCCTCGGGATGGAGGGCAGTGACGGCGCTCCTGCTGCTCCTGCTCTGTCGTGCCAGCCGCATTTGCACCGTCGACGTCGCGGAGTTGTCGCTGTCTCTGTCGCTGCCGTTGTCCCCGTCTCGGCGACTGTCATCGGCGTTGGCTGACGTCGGCGACGCGTCGCTTATGATCTCGCATTAATGTCTATCCACGGGCGGGAATTTCGCCCCAAAAGCCATCCGGCAGCAGCACAATGAAAGACATGAAACAGACGGGGAAAGAGAGAGGGAGAGAGGGAGAGAGGGGGGTGGGAGGACACAAGGACAACTGCGTTGGGACAAATGATCTGAGGCCTTGTTGTTGCCACTGCCGGATTCTCTTATTTGTAATTCTTCCGCCCATTTGGCCGAACTCGTCCACAGCTGGCCCTCGCTCGCTCACACGCTCCTGGCAATTCCTCCTCCCCCACCACCTTTCTCTGCCTTTCTTTACCACTCTCTCTACTTGCTCTCCACCTCGCTCTGGCCGACTCTGATTCCCACTTATTCGATGGCTCTCAAATGCGAATCCACTGTGAAGTGGAGCCTCCTTGTGGCAGCGGGCGGCTGGGCAAGAGTGCGAGCGAGAGGGAGGGAGCGGGCGAGGGTGACAGGGGCGCCTGCCTCGAGCCACTATGGTATATTGTTGTGCTATTGTTGGATGTTGTTGGTTCCCGCCAAAGCCCTCGACTTGTTCCTGGCTCCCGGCCCCCCTCTCCGTTGTTGCTGACGAACGGAGGGTTCACGGCTGACGTCAACGGCCTGTCTAGACGGCGCCAATAAGTCGCCTTCCGAATCCAGCACACACACAGCCACAGCACCAGCACATCACATCACAGAAGCAACCACCGCTCTTTCGGGGGTTCGGCCGAAATCAGTTCAAGGACCTTCTGATGGTGGAGTGCAGAGCTCTGGAAGCCATCGGAGATATTTATGTGAACACAGAGTGAAGGAGGCCAAGGGATCTGGAAGATATTTCGGTGATGGCTTTATTTGAATCGATTTTTTGCGGAAGCCACAATTCTTTGGCATTTACTTGCATGTAATTTGATTTCACTGTCATTGCTCCTTTCACCAATTATAGTTTCATTTCATATGCAGGAATTCGCCTTCGTAATCACTGGTACTTTTTAGTCGAGTCTTTGTGCGTTCACCCGTCCCATTCTTAGTCGCGAGTTTCGCCCCACGCCAGTCTTCATTGAATTTTGTTAAACAACATTTTGGTGCTGAAATAAACGTGATGCCCGCTGCAGTTCCGCTTCCGTTTCAGTTTCATTTCATTTCGCCCGGTTCGTTTCGATCGCTTCGGAGCGGACCTCGACAGTGCCATTAAATCGCCCTAACAAATGGCATCCAGCGAGCCGCGCCCGCCGCCAACCGCCCACCGGCCCCGACCTTTCGCAAAAACGACGGGTCGGTGCAGAGGTTGGGGGGAGGAGAGGGGGAACTGTTTAAAATGCAATTGACAGTAAATCGCAATTCCATCGCCGCGCAATTTAATTTTCCCCTTGCTTTCGAGCTGCTTCCACTTCACGTCGTCCTCGCCCCGTCCCTCCAGCGCCTTTCGTCACCCGTGCATCATTCCCTCTCTTTCGCAACCCTGGCCGCACCGCCCGTCCCTGCCCTTGGTCCCTCAGCCGTTGCCGGCTTCGATCGCGGGCTTCAACGCGGCTCCTTCAGGTGAAAAACACTGGAGTAGCGACAGCACTTAAAAGTTTTTCAACTACACTACTACAACAACAACAAGGGACTACAGCAAGAACGCAACAACTCGAGGGCGCGGAGCGAGCGAGACGGGGCTACTTCCGGCTCGCAGTGAGGCGAACTCGATGCAAAGCGATGGCCTCAGCTCCGGCTTAATCCGCCGAGCGGAGGGGACACGACCAGTGGAATCCAGCGAGAGAGAGAGAAAGAGAGAGCGGGAGGGGGCCGAACGAGGATCCTTGAATTCCAATTTCCATTCAAACAAATCGCATGAAAATTGCACTCAATCAGTCAATCAATCAATCGACTCGCTTCCACTCGAGTTGCAACTGAAAATCCAAAACAACAACTACGCCTGTGAGAAGAGCCATCAACAAGACGTCGACGAGGACGAGGAAGGACAAGAACAACAACAACAACAACAACAACAACAACAACAATCGACAAGAACTACGAGAACCATCGAAAACTGGGAGCGAACAATCGCATTGAATGCCTCGGAATGCAGAAAAATGTCGAAAACCCAAATCAGTCAACAGCAGGCAACAACAGGAGTAGGAGCAGGAGCAGAAGCAACCAAAACAACAACAACAGGGTCAACACAACAACAGCTTCAACAACAAGAGCATCCACAACAACGAGCAAGTGCACGCCACCAACACATCGAAGGAGCAACGAAAACTCCTCAGAATTTATGCGAAGAAGAAACGGCAGCTGAAGCAGCCGAGGGCGAGGGCGAGGGACGAAGGCGGAACGGGAACGGGATCGGGATCGAAATCCGGACGCGAATTCGCTATTTGGCCTTTAATGGTTAGGCAAATGCTCAAGGAGCGGGAGGGCGAGGGAGCGGGAGAGAGGGTTAGGAAGACAGGAGTTCGCCATAGTTGGCAGAGCGTGCAGAAGCACGAGGAGGGACGAGGACGAGGGCCGTTGGTTAATGATTGGACTTCCGTAGCCTTGGGCGTGATTCAGCGGCGGGTGAAAAATGGAGGGCTCGCAATTCGAAATCAATTCCCCGGATGTCGAGCGAAGGACCGATGGATGGATGGAAGGATGAACGAGAAGGAGAAGGGTGAGGGAACTGAAGGGATTGCGAAGTCCTTCGAAGGATTATCGCCATTATTAAGCGATCTTTGCAGGGCAGTCGAACAAGGGGAAGTTCGAAATGAAAGCGCAATGTAATTGAAACGAAATGAAATTTGGGACGAAATTTGTGTGAATGGCGGGGAACCGGTGGATGGAGCGAAGGCTCTGCTGCAATGGCTCTAAACAGAAACATCTGCTGCCCGCTGCGAGTGCCGACGAACGACGACTCGGTCGCTGTCCACCCGCCGCCCCTGCACTGGGTCCTGGCGGGAGTCCTGCGAGCGCTTCTAATGAATCCGGCTGGCCACTGAGCGCCCTGAGTGGTCGCCTGCACCCCGAGCCCGAGTCGGCATGTGGTATTTTCCCTAAGCAAGCAGCTCCTGTCGCCGGCTCCCTCTGACAGCCTGTGATTCCCTCTGGCCCTCCGCCCCTAAATAACTGGCTCCGGGTTGTTGAGGCCCCGCACAAACACGGCCAGTCATGCACCGGTGGACGTCGCACGGTCGCTCCGAAGGGCGAGAGGACGCCGCAACCGCATAATTATCAGGGACAGGCAGAGGGGGAGCGGCAGGAGGGGAGAGCCAGAGCGAGGTGGGAGCAGTGGAAGCGATGGAAGCGCAGGGATAATTGCGATATTTTTAATTAAACACCGAAAAGTATGCAGCGTTATTTTTCGTTACGGAAAATAATTACTTTTGCGCCAACCACAAATAAAGTGGCACCGTCTCTTTCTCGCTTTCTCGCTGTCCCCGCGGCGCTCCATGACATGCGCTTGCTTGAGGGAGCCCTCGAGAGTTACAGAGGGCCAGAGCGAGAGAGGGAGAGCGAGAGCAACACATGTTTACACTCGGTCCTTAATTAAAAACCACTGTGACTTACCGTTATTGACCGTGTTAAGTGAATATTTTTAACGTGTTTCGCCATCCGCCCGGGCGCCCGAGCGCCGACCGACGTCCTCTCGTGTTCGACACGTGTTTTTGCGCATGCAACACCCGGCCCCCGCCGCCTCCCCCCACTACCTCGGCCATTGTCTCACCCCTTCCTTGTGCTTTATTTACGAGTTCGTGTGCGCATCCCCGGGTGTATTGGTGTGTGTGGTGGTGGGTTTGTGAGCCGGTGAGGTGGACGGGTCGGTGGAAGTGCGAGCCAGCTGCCTCGGGCAAGTCCTTCTCTCCTCCCGGAAGGACGTCGCCCGCACCCCTGCCTGCCGCCGGGTGGTCCTAGCCCGATATAAGACAGCGGAAAGCGAGAGCGAGCGCGAGCGGTCAGGGTCTGAAACGACCAGCCGAACGATGGCCCCGGCCGACGAGCGACCGATCGAGAGCCGCGAAGGAGTGCAGCAGGACTGGGCGGCGGAGCGAAGGAGACGGGCGAAGGGGCGCGAGCCGGACTCGCCGAGATAAGACGGCGGTTAACGAGCTGGGAAGGGGCCGAGCGTTCGCTGCCGGAGGCTGCGGGAGGCTGCGGGAGGCTGGGGGCCCGGGTCAGTGGCGCGGCGCACGGATCGGGTCGGTCCGGAATTGACGGCCAGCGACGAGGGCGAAATTAAGAAGCCGGACGGGGGGCGGCTGCGGGTCGAGCGGGTGCAGCGATTTAAGTGCGGGGAGTCGGGCTGGAGTCTGGAGCGAATGGAGCGTCGAATGTGCGAGAAGTGCACGAAAATATGCAAATGCCCTCCGACGCCCATAAAGAGTCCTTCTAATGAGTCCGCGTTCCTCGCCCTCTCCTTCCGCCCCCTCTTCGGGTCCTCCTGGTTCTCCTCCGACGCGGATCCTCTGAAAGCGATGGCCATAAATTTGAATGATAATGAGTCGAGGGGCGGGCGACGTGGGGCCGTCGACGCAATGAATGCTGATCCTTTGTGCCGAATGAGGCGGCAGGGACGAGGACTGAGACGAAGGCTGGGAGAGCGGCTGCAGAGGACTCTCCGCAGGACTCTCGCGAGGACCCATCACCCCGTCTGGCGGTGGCTCGCGCCGTCTCCGAAAAGCCCGCCATGGCCGGCTGGACAAACATCGGACGAGTGGATTCGGTCGAGTCCAGCCAAGCAGCCGATGACTCGTCCCGTATGGCCGCGAATGTCCTGAGTATCGACGGCATGTCCCGAGGTCGGTCCGCTCCGGTCGGGTCGGGCCGCATTGCAATTGAAACTGAATTCCGATTCCTTCGTAACGGCCACTTACGGCAGCATCGCCCGCCATTCCTGCAGCTCCCCAGTCCTGGCTGTCGTTGTCGGGAATCGAAATGGCCGGCGTATCGCGGGGACCTCGGGTTGTTGTTGGTTGTTGCGGGAACCTCAACGGGAGGGACGCACAGACGGACGGACGGAGGGACGGACGGACACATTAAGGAATCGATAATAAAAAATGATGGCGCTCGGCCCACTTCCCAATCGCCGCCCTCCGCCCTCTCTTCAGGGCTCCTTTTTCAGTCGCACTCGCCCTCGCGTCCTCTGGCCCTGCGTTCACGTCACCCCGGTTCAGTTCGAACCTTCGCCATTTCCCTCTCTGTTCATCGCCAGCATCGCCCTTTCTCGCTGTTTGGCCCGTCACCAGGGCTGTTGCCGCAGGACCAGCTTCGTTTCCTGTTCAATCAGCTCCGATGTCGTCGCCGTAATCGTCGCCCCCTCCTGCCACGCCCTCCCCGGGGCCCGCGAGCGCGGCCCGCTCGCTCGGCAACAGAGAAATTAACCCAGATTTGAAACGACACCCGTCGGCCATCGACAGGACGCCGCCCGGATGGGGCTCGCCGGATGTGCCGGGACTCGCGGCTCCCACGGCGACAGCGCAGGGCTGGGTGCGCTCGACGAGGGGCGTCGGAGTCGAACGGGCGGTGGTCGGTGCAAAAAGGGGGAGCGGATAAAATAATATAACGGTTTATTTCACAGCCAGCGAAGCGATCGACATCGACAGCGGCTTCGGCATCGGCATCGCAATCGCGACGATGGCAGGACGGGCGACAGGGCGGGCGTGTCCTGCAGCGGGATTCGCTTTTATTAGCACCGAGAACGACACGCGAGCGCGCGCTGCACGCTCCAGACAAATCCACCTCTTCACAGTCGCCTCGCAGTCTCCCGGGGCGCCCCGGCTCCCTCCAGTGGCCACAGGACACCTCTCGATCTCCCTCTCTCGCCACTTGGCGACCTGCCCGCAGCCACCAGGTCGTGGAGGACGACGCGCGCCTCGTCCTTTTAACGGACGACAATAATTTTTTATAACCTCGTTGCCCTTCGCCGGCCCCTCGGCTGGCCATAAACGCCCGACCCGCAGGCAATCGACGGAGTCCTTCCACGACAGCTTATCCTGCAGGAGAATCTGTCAACTTTAATGGAATCCTAATTTGATTGGGCGCAAAACAAGTGCAGCCGCCGACAGGAGCAAAGGAGGACCAGGCGAGGGCAGCAGGAGGTGGGAGAACGAAGGACGAAAGACGAGGGTGGGAGGCGCAGCAGGTGGGAGAACGAAGGACGAAAGGTAGATGGCGAGAGCGAATGGGATTTTAATTATGTTGCAGGCCTGGCAGGTCCTTAGTGTCCCTTCGTGCGCAAGGCATCAATCAGCGTTCGACTGGGGCGACCGAAGCACCTCCACTTCATCATGGACCCGCCCGGCGCGACCTGCGAAAATCTCAACCTGCCTCACCGCCATCTCATTTCGTCTCCCCCTCGCTTTCTCAGTCGTCCCTCTCCCGTTTCCGCAGGGAGTTGTTTTCCATTTCACTGAACGAGCTGCTGGCCCTGCCTCCCTCGGCTGACGCACTCATTTGACATCCTCGAGCAGGACATCAGCTCATTTATTACGGGGCGTTCGGTCGCCTCCTCCGGTGACTGGCGCCCCAGGCGTCCCAGCGGGAGGGAATGCGAATGACGAAGGCCACTCGATTTTTCTTGACTCACTCGCGATGACTCAAGAGCGCCGATGCTGACAAATACGCCCAAAGATAAATACCTAGAAATAGCCAAGGAAAAATGAGAAAAAAGGCTCGAAGAGATGGAAAGATGGCAGACAGATAGAGAGAGAGAGAGTGAGGGACAGGGAGGGGGCGGCGAAGTGAGTTGGCAAGATGTTGAAAATAGGTTTCTGTAAACAACATCGATTGGCTTCCGGTCGTGGACCCGACGACAACGAGCGAAGTCGCCCAGCGATTAATCACGAGTGATTCACGCTAATGAAGCTGGCAATTAAAGGGTTTTCGCTTCCGTTCCATCTGGTCGGCGTCCACTTCAGTCGTTCAGGAGACCGCCTGAGTTTCGGCGTCCACAACATCGCTCATTCATTTTCTGTTGGCTTAGAAAATCCGTCAGCCTGTGAGGGCGTGGCCAGGACAGGGTGTTCGTGCGAATAAAGGGGCGTTCGTAGAAAATCATCATCGAACCCGACTCCCGAGCTGTTTAATTGAATAAATCCGTGCTCAAGCAAAATGAACTTTCTGTGAAACTCACGCCGGGCGTCCTTTGAGTTCCGCACGACGACTCGTCTTTCAGCACCGTTCGTATTGACAGGACCACTGAAAAATTTGTGTTTTTAAAAAATCCCGCCACGGCTTCTCGTTACGCTCGCTGCACGGCCAGAGAAGGCGAAAAAAGCGAGGTCCCGTGACGTATGAGTGACACACGAGTGGACGCAGGATCCGCCCATCAGTCGCCTTCTCACGAAGTGTAAATTTACACGTAAAATCAACAGGGTCCACGGCAAAAAACAAGGCAAACAGCGCAAATAAACAAACTGGAGTAAATAATGAAATATTTGATACAGGATGTGAAAACGAAAAATTCTCCCAAAACCTCCCGGGATCAGATTCATGCAGCCCGGCAGGAGGGTGTGAACGGGAGAAGCCAAGGGGGAAATCCACATTTACCTAGACACAGAGGGAGGCGAGAGATCCTCAGTTAGATGGTGCTTTGTCGACCCTCGAACCGGGCCACTGGACCCTGCACAATGTGCTCCGGCACCGGGGTTCGGGAGGGGAGCGAATGAAATATGACCGAAAATAACACACGAAAAACCTGCAGAATTTTTGAATATTGAATGGAGTCGGGAAAGCGACATCGGCGGCGCCCAGAGTCCAGCGGCGGCCGGTGACAGGACGCAGGACTAGGTGCGCGAAACCGGAGGCCGACCCATGAGAACCCTGTGGGGGTTCGGGCGCATCCGCCGCCCACCGAACTCGCGTCGGCGGGCCAACGGCAGGCATGAGATGATCACTTTTAATGGATTTAATTAACGAAAGTTAGCTCAGCACGTCCGCCCCTGCCGCTCCTCCGACTGCTGCCCACACGGACGACACCCTGACTAACGAACGCACACCCAGAGCGTCGCCCGGAGCCTGGGAGGTCCTCGAGCGTAAACAAGGATATTTATAACAAGCATATAACTCGCAAAGGACCTCCCGCACGTATTTGCAGGGATCCGTTGGCCGGCGGGCGGACGCAGGGCGAGGCAGACTGGCGACCACGGGGCGCCAGCGGGCGGCGGGAGTCCATCGAGCTCTCTTCGTTAGTTAAAACTTTTAAACAAATACGATTTCGAGCTCCTCCGCTCGCCTCACAGAGGGAAACAATAGAGCTCCGGCGGCAGCGGAAAGTGCAACAAAGTTCAGAAGGATATCGAAAAATACTAATATTTGCGGAGAGTTCGATTTTCGAAAATTCGCTCAATTGAGGCAGCAGCACGAGCAGCAACAACGAATTGTAACTAAAAGGAAAAGCGTATTTCGAACTTCGCAATCAATTCAGAGCGAAGTGCAGCAGGCGCTGCAGGCGCAGAGGGAGAGGGGGAGAGAGCGAGGTAGCAGCAGATGATGCAGAAGGAAAATAAATAATTTCGCTGCCAACCGCAAGACGAACCGGGTCCTTCGAATGCCCCGGGACGACGACGCCAACGTCAGGCCACAAACGCGCCCGGAGAAAAAGTTGCCTTGCAACACTTGCAGGGCGACGCAGCGACGCCGGCAGCAGCAGACACAACAACAAAAAGCACTGGAAGCGATGAAAGCTTAAAATGCAAAGCACAAGTTTCGCCAAAGTTCCGTCCCACACTCGGCCACGGCCTCGTCCCTGCCCGGGGTCCAGGATTTGTTTTCGAAGAAGGCTTCGGACAACTTCTGGACGAAACTTTTCTCCCGCACTTCCCTCGCTCGCTCTCGCTCTGGCTCTCGCTCTGACTCTCGCCTCGATCCGCTCTCGTCTCCCTCTCGACTCACTGCTCTGGCCCTCCCGTTCTCCGCATTCCCCACTCGAGTGTCTGCACAAAGAAAACCTTAACAAGTTCGAACCTCGATCCAGCTCGCGCCACCCACGCTGGACCCGGACTCGCAGCCGAGGACACGAGTCGGGACAAGTTTCGACTGGGGACCGAGGGAAGGGAACGATAGGGTGGGTGTGGGGACTGGGGAAGGAACATTAACACAATAATAAATAAAATCGAAGCGTGCAATATGCCGAGTTCTCGAGTTCCCGAGTTCGTTCTGGCCCTGCTGCTGGAAGGATTCGTCGTAGTTGTTCGGGCAGTTACAGTTGTTGTCGTTGTTTCTTTTCCACTTGCCTCCCTTGTTGCTTCGGCCGTTTCGCCCCAAGTTGCGGCGACTCGCACAACAGTTTAGTGAACGGAAAGCTGCCGAAGGAGCCAGGGCAAAGCAAAGGAGACGAAGCGACAGGAAATGCCAGATAGGAAAGGATCACAGGACCAAGTGGATTGAATGGGCGAAGGAGTAACTTTTGGCAGCAAGTGCTCTCGAGCTCCTCTCGTCCTGATCGCAGGGCGGCCTGGACCAAGGGCCGACGACCGAGGGCGCTTGTCAAAAGGACACTTGCGAAAGATAAACGAATCATAACGTCTGTGGCACGGCCGAACCAACCGCAAGTCGCCGCAGGAGGGCGCGGAGAAGCGGAGGTGGACGAGGAAGGAGCGAGGACACAAAGACAAATGGCATTTGGTCGAATTCCCTGCGTCCTGCGGTCGGCGAGAGTTTTGTTTATTTTGTTGGTGAAACGCAACATCGAGGACCGGGGAACCCAAGCGACGCCAACGCAGGAGCAATCACGTGACTTGCAGGGAAATGGCAGGAACTGAGCGGGTCAAGGGACTTGCGGAGTTACTGAAGGAAGCCAGAGGAAAAGGAGAGACACAATTCGCGCCTAGTCAGTCTAGGGCTAGAAGCAGGAGGAGATGGGGAAGGCGATTGAGAGAGTTGAAAACGTACCAGCACCGGGCTGTGGGAGACGACGGTGGCGATGGCAGGACTCGCAGACCGCAATCTGCCCAATCAAAAGGAGGGTCCGATGAAGTGCACTCGGAATACTTGCGAGAAACGAACAGAAACTCCAAAGGGACCCCCAAAGGGAAGTCGCCGAGGTCAAACAAATGGAAGAGGAAGCGAAACGGGGAGACAAAGCGACTGAGGAAATGGAGAATGAGTCAAACATGACAACAATCGACAACCGACAACGGACACAGCCAGGGACGAGGACGTCTTTGACGCTGTCCTCCCAGATTCCGCGGCCCGGGGGAATCCCGAGAATCTGCTTCCAGTTCCCGTCGCTCACTCGTCTTCTAAACTTCGCTCCCTCTCTTTTCCCGCCCTTCTCTGCCCCTCCCACGCTCTCCCTTGGCCGCCGCCAACGCAGGTCTGGCTGATTTCTAATTGAAAACTTGCTCCGATCCCGAACCCGATCCCGATCCTGGTTTTAATTAAGTTGTCGCCAGTCCTTCAGAATCCGCTCGAATTGAATTCCGGCGAACGTGCCGCGGACAAGGGAGGACGGAGGCGGGGGCGGGACGCGAGCGAAATGGCAACTGACAATGGCGATAATTTCAGAGGACAACATGGAGCTGCCAGGGATCGAACACGATTCCCGGCAGTCGCGTGGCCAATCGCTAGAAACGACAAAGCAGCAGGGCGCAGTCGGAGAAGACGGGGCAATGAAGCGGGAGAGAGATGGGCGGGAGGGAGCGAGAGGAGTTTCTAGGGGAGAGAGGGAGAGGAGTCGCAGACTCGAAGTCCTGCAGATCAACGCAGGAAATTAAAAGGAAGAGCGTGAATGCGAGCACGAATGGGGCGTGAGGGAGCCGCGGCAAGGGTTGGGAGGGGGAGGGAAGAAGATCGGGTCCAGGAGGCGGTTGGTCGGGTCGGAGCAGGCGGGAAGGAGGGATGTCGAGAAACTGCTGCCACGTCTCGCGAGCAATCAACGGCAGTTCTTGTTGGCGGCGGTCGCCTCGCGCCGTCCTTGTCTCGCCTTGTTTTGTTGGTGTGTTTGGGAATTTTCACTCTTCTGTTGGGTTTTTCTTCTTGTCCTTGTTGTTCTTGTTGCTGTAAATGTATCATGCGTCGAACGAGCTCGCCGCCAGTCCGCACACAACGAGATTATTAAAAAATTCCGTGAAAAATCGCTACGAGCCGGATTCGGCAGCAGACACAACGCCTTCATCGCTCACCCCACCTTCCGCGCCCCCGCCCCCGCCCCCGCCGCGCCCCTCGCGTCACCTGTGCAATTGCGACGCAGGTGACGCGCAGCAACAACGACAACCGGATAACAACAGCAACACGGCGCTGATCCCTCGAAATTGACAGCCAAAACACAAGACGTGCGGAAAATAAATTGAGTTCTCCGAAATTCGCACGCCTTGTTTGTCAACTGAACTCCCGCCGACCGCCGCGGAAGTCGCCCTTCTCCCCCCCCCCACACACACACACACACACACACACGCACACATTGTCCCTCCCTCTCTTCCTGTCCCTCTCTCGTTCTGTCCGTCCCCCGCTTGTTCTCGTCAGCCGCAAATTACGAGCCATTCATGCGCATTCCGTCGCCTCCTGGAGGCTTCTTCGCACCATAAAACAGTCTCTACCTCTCTCTCTCTCCCTCTGCCTCTGCCTCTGTCTCTGTCTCTGTCTCTGCCTCTGCCTCTCCCTCTCTATATTTTCTGCTACCGCCCTCCACTTCGCCGCCAGTCACGTGTTCCTGTCATCATTATGACACCTTTTCAACTGCTGCCTCCACTTCCGGTCCGCCCTTGCCCTCGTCCTTGTCTTCGTCCTCGGTTCCTCTTCCGCATTCCATCTTCCGTCTTCCGTTTCTGCCTCCCCCTCCCTCTCACCCTCTCTCTCTCGCCTTCTCGCCCGTTTCTTCCTTCTTCAATCCGGGGTTTTCAAGTCTGGGCTTCGCGTTCCGGAGTTTCCCGAGTTTATTGTTGTTTTGTGCTTTATGTTCGATGGTTTTAGTTGCTCCTTTTTCCATGTTTTAGTGGCTTTATTTTTCCTCGGTTTCCGCTGTTGTTGTTGTGGCTGCTACTGTCGCGCGCCATTAAAACAACGTCTGAGGGTTTTGTTTGTCAATTTTTGCCAAGTCGCGTCACGTTTTGGCCGACACCAACAGCCAACCGACCAACCTCGCCCTCCGAGCGCCACCTCGCCCCGCCCCCCGTCCCTCCTGTCACCGCTCGCCCCTCGCCCTCTACTCGCCATCACCTCCGGTCAACCCCCTGAACCGCCCCGGCCGCCCCCTGGTCGCAAACAAAGACGTTCGTCAGGTGTCGCCGCCACGCGATCAACTCCGGCTCCACGCGTGATGTTTCTATCTCGCTCACTCATCTGCCCCCTCCTCCCTACCCCTACAAAGGCCAGTCCCTAGATTGCAAATTTCGCCAGCTCACGGCCAGGACGACGTGGCTGGGACGCGGGGTCGGCGGGAGGACGAGCCGGCCGGACGGTCGAAGGACATCATTAATTGCTTGTCTTTGTTGCGGCCGGCCAGGTGTCGTCGAGCGCGCTGCGTGCGCCAACAACGATGACAGCAGCCCGGACAACAGCCCGAAGACACCACCGTTGAGTGTCGGGCGGAAGCCGTCGAAAAGGGCGAGGGGGGAGGGGCTGGGGGATCGCATGAGTGCCACATTCGAGTGCAAATGACGCGTGGGCGGCATAGGCAAACGCGAGGCGAAATAATTGCAGCACGGAGCAGGCGCCGTCGGCCACGAGCGATCGAAAACGGGGCAGTGAAGCGAGGGCTCTGGAAGGACGCGGATCGGAAGCCGTCCTTCCTCGAGTCCTGCCCCCGGCATGCCCGGGCATCGCGAGGACTTCACTCAACCGGATTCAACTTCATCCAATCCTCCGCATGCTCTCGAGGGCGATCTCGAGGGCAGCCGACTTCAGAGCTCAGGTCGGAAGCCTCGAACCGCCCTTCGCCAGCCGCTCCGGGAACCCTAACCGGATGCAGCGACCGGTTCAACCCTTGCCCAGCCACCCTCGAAGCCTGCCCGTGAGGCCCGCGAAGCCGGTGCTGGGCCAGCGGAGGATTAAAACCGTTCGCATTCGCTTGAAATAATTAAAATTTCACCATACATAAATTTCGCCTTAATTCCCCACTCCTAACTCACGATCCCCTTCGCCTCTCACCCGCTCCCCGAAGACCCGGCGGCGCCCGGCCCTCGCCACCTGCTGCGTTTCGCAATTACGAAGTCGCTTATAAATTAAACGAGGTGTCGGCGAGGAGCCGGCGCCGGCGAAGGAGTCCAGGACGCGTCTATAAATCCAGAGCGCGCCGCCATAACGGACCCATGTCTCGGGCCCCACCTTCCGACTCCCTCCGGCCCCTGCACACCGTCGAGCTGGGCGGAGAGAGCGCAAACACTCGAGTGGCATCGCTCGGAGTGCAAACAGGGCGGGCTCACTCATTTTCAGCCACCCAACCTCCCCTCGGTCCCCCACATTTGCGGGCGGCGCCTCGTCCCGGAGCCTGGCGTTCGGGCGAGGTGCAGCGGGGCGGCCGGAGGTGGGCCGAGGCCCGCCTAAGGCGATTATCAGGCAGCCAAGCGGCAGCCACTCGTCGGCGATGCGGGATGCTGGATGCGGGTGGGTCCGCGGCCAGGGCTGACGATAGAGTGGCAACACTGTCTCATAGATTAGCCTCCGTTTAAGCCTCTAATTGAAATTAGTTTGCAGCTGGAGCACGGCAGAGGGGCCACGCGGGGCGGGCGGCGGCCGGAAGACTCTTGACGAAGCCAGGGCTGGTGCAGGTGGGAGGTGGTTCGACAAGCTGGGCTGGAGCTGCTCGAGCGACTTCATTAGGACGCGGGAAATCGGGTCGACAGGAGGCGAGAGGTCGCGGCTCCGACAGGGCCCGAGGCCACGATCTCATTATTTGCCCAGGGCGATGGAAAAGAGTGGGCACGAAAGAGGCGAGAGGTGCAGGCGAAGAGGGGCGAGAGTGACAGGGAGTGGGAGGGGCTGAGGTGGTTGGCGCAAGGAAGACAACGAGAGAGAGAGGGAGAGGGGCGGCTGCAAAATTCAAATGAAAAACACTAATGAAAGCTGCACGCGAAACTTTTTGCGGAAGCGTCAAATTACACACATAGACAACACACACTCACAGACAACACACACACAGACAACACGCCGTCATAAACAACACACGCTCATGGGCGAGCACACCAATACACACACACACAATGCACACACCCCATGCCGACTCAACCAACACGACCAGACCCAGAGACGACTGCGCGACCCGGGCGGCGGCAGATGCAAAGTCGCTGGAAGAGGATTCGCTTGGTGAGGAGGGGCAGCGGGAGGCAGGGGCGAGCGGACCCCGAGCCCAGGACTCTTAATAAGTCAAGTGAACTATAAATACAAGCGCACACCCCACCTAGTGGACGGGTAGCACTCGCAAATACAACGCGGCGACGGCACAGAGCTCACTGGCTGGCAAAGTCTCCTGCCACGAAACCCTAACGAACGTACCTGGCACCGAGCACACGGAGCCAGGCAGTGTCTCGTGAGTACTTATCGTTCACACCGAGCCAGACACACGGCCCTCCCTCACTCTCCCTGGCCAAAGTTCCGCTTTGAGCTTCTATTTGCGTTTTCCACTCAGCGCTCTTCGCCCACTTCCGCGAGGGTCCCTCGACGGAGTTCTGGGGCGGGAAGAAGGCAGGGAAACGCTTTTGAGAAGATTAGGAGGAGAAAGTAGGTTGTTGGAAGGGAATCAGGCGAGTCTAATGAGGGGAGCCCACGGCGTAGGAGTTGCTTTCACACGACCCCTGCCGCCGCAGTTGCGCGAAATCCTCGTCGACGGTTCGTGGAATCCAAATCGAACGCGGTGCGCACGAGCTCCGCCGCGTGATGATCGAGCGGCTCAGGGCAGCAGGATTGGGTTCATGGGGCGTGAACCGGTGACTGAAGTCGCCGCGAAGGGCCCGTAAAATCCGGATCAGCGAATAATTTTGGAAGCTCGGGCCGTCGGTGTTTCTGGCGAGCACCCGAGCATGGCGTGAGCTCGAGAGCTCGGGGAATTTTCTCCTCGATATAGTCAAAAAATACCGGTTCCGCGACGATCTCGAGCTCGTTTGTCGCCAATGCGGCGTCACATCAGAGAAATTGCACGTGGAACAACCTGACAAATCACAGCCGTGCAATCGTCCACTCTCTCTCCCTCCCTGCCCCTGCCATCCGTGACTGTCGCAAGTACACGTTCCCGTGATAAAACACTTTTATTCCGAGATTCCGAATGCGATTCCGGAGATGTTTTTATTTCGCAAAATGAGCACGCAAAACAGAAACCCCCACTCGGTCTCGCTCGCTCTCGGAGAGCATAAATTTATGATGAGACATTTGGCGAGAAATGTTGCCATCGCCGTTGCCGTCGCCGTCGCCGTCATCGTCGTTACCGCCATCGTCCTTCGAACTGTCGCCCACGGCAGCATGGGCCGCATCGTGAACTCCAGCATCCAGCGACCTCCATCGCCAACGATCATCGAGAGCTCCTTCCTGATCGTAATGATCATCATCATGCTCCAGTTATTTCCCGTTCCCCAGTCAAGATTATCCCGTGAACTGCGTATCCGATGTCATTTTATCCAGACAAACAGTGCCTGATGCTCTGTCATGATCATGGTCGTTTAGTTCATCGTCCTGCTCGTCCTCGCTTAGGTTATCGTCGTCCTCCTCGTCGTCCTCCTCGTCGTCCTACTCATCATCCTCCCTTTCATCATCGCGACGCTCATCATCGGCCTGTTTAACGCAGTACAAATTTAATTTCGCAAATGCCCGTGTGTGTAAACGAATTTATTAAACGCATCATCGTCATCCACATCAGCGACCGCCAACCACAGCCCTCCGCCCATCCCACTGGCAGCAGCAGCAGCAGCAGCAGCAACAACACCAGTCGTCCTCGTCCGCAGTCGTGGAAACAACGAAGCCTGAGCGCGCGAAATTGAAATTTCCGACAGAACCGAACCGAGCCGGGCCGGGCGGGCGATGCGGGGCGAGGAAGGGCAGGGAAGGGAAGGGGTAGCGGAAGCGCAAGACCTTCCTGTTGCTGATGCGTCATGACGCGGCAGCGGCCACAACAACAACAACAATTGGAACAATTGCAACAGCAGCAGCAACATCAGAGCCCAACGGCGACGATAACGGCAACAGGAACAAGAACAACTGGCATTGTGGTAACAGCATCATTCTTCGTAGCTACAACAACAAAATCAACTCGCTATATTGCGCGGAGGAGCCACACCAACAACAACAACAACAGCAACACAGAGAGCAGCAGTTGCTCTTTCTCGGTTGCCGCTGCCGCTGCGCATTTTGGCTTTGATTAATGTTGGAGTCTTCGGCACGTTGGCAAATTGAGTTTCGCAAATGCAAACGCGACTCCATCGCCATCGCCATCGCAACCTCCGCCAGATCCCTCCGACCCTCCAGCGGAAGTGCTCGTCGCCACCGGAAGCACCTCCATCGCCACCGTCATCGCCGACTCCGAGTCCGTGGCCGTGGCCGCCTCGACTCCGTTCCGTCTGCAACTGCATCTGAAAAATCACGAGATTCGCTCGCGCAAAGTCCGCCATGAATCTCGATTGCCGGCGGCCGGAGCCGCTAGCTACCGGCGTCCTTTCCCCCCACGGGTTTTTCTCCCACTCCTTCGTCCTCCGTCCCCGCCCTTCCTTCGGGCCACGCTCGCGTAAACCGATGGCCGGCGATTATTTCGCCCGGAAGCCCGCTGAAGAGAAATAAATATTTGATGGTCACGTGGAGCGAAAACGGACGGGACGGGGGGGCGGAGTCGAGGAATTCGGAATTGATTTGCGCCGCGCATTAAGATCGCAGAAAGAAGAGGAAAGGAATAGTTCTCGCTCTGGCCCGAGCGAAGTGAATATTTCAATAATAATTCTATTGAATTTTCGCTCAATTGAATGGCGAAAATTGATTTATCATCGACGAAGTGAGAGATATCAGATGTTGGCCGTGGTCCTTGCGCCCCCTCGTTCTCTTTCTTCAAGTAGCTCCTCTTCGCAACCCTTTCGAGGGACTCGACTGCGAGGAATGGTGGGGAATTTCGCTCAAATCAATCCAGTCTTGCGAACGGCTGAGTGGGGAAAGGGAAGCGGCATAATCTCCTGGCTCATCACCCCTGACCGCGGTCCAGGGCCCTCTCCATGATCTTGCCAGTCGTGAACGGACGGGAGGAAGGTGTTGTTGTCTTCGCCTCGACGAGGCAGCCGCCCAAAGTAAGCAGAGGTCCCTGGCCCCGGGGCGCGAACACGCCACACAGTCTCGGGGCCGCGGTCTATGGCCTGCCGGAGCCTCGTGCAATTTCGTGCACTCACCTCGAGTGTGGACGCGCAGCACACGGTGTTCGTGCGTGAATTAGGCACGTGATTAGACGTTCGCCGGGGAGCGGCAACTAATCGATGGTCGCCGCGTGGCCGGGGAATATGTTTGATTAATTCGTTAATTGATGATTTATTTGCTCCGCGAGACCGCACGAAGTCCCTCCTCGCCTCCTCGTCTCCCGGCCGCGGGACATCAATCATCGCTCGAGCCACGGGGGCTCCAAATGTGTGACAGATCCTTCTCCCCTCGTGTGATAACTTCTGCCCATCACTCACCTGAAAGAGAGAGAGAAGGAGAATGAAAAAATACAATAATCAATCAAAGTTGATCGAAAGCCTCCTCAATCAAATTGAGGTCCTCGGCAGAGATTTAAGGACAGTCGCGGAATGAGCCCAGGTCCTCGAGATTCCGAAATCGACAGTTGCAGTGTAAGGAGGAAAATTAAGTTTCGCTTAAAGTTTCACACTAATGTTTAACGTTAAAGTTTCGCACTAATATTTCAAATTAAAGTGTCCAATTAAAGTCCCGGATTCGTGCTTGAAGCGACCTTTTATTGAAGTCCTTCGATCAAAGTCGTCCAATGCAAGGACGACCACGCTTCGGTCAACCCGGCCTCAACGACGGCTCAATGTGACCGCCGACCACCGATTTGTATCGAAAGAAAATTCCAGAGCTGCTGCCAAATCCCAATTATTCTGCAGACTCCACCGCAAACTTTTCGCACCTCGCTCCTCCTCCTCCTCCTCGTCCTCATCCACCATTAACCGCTGTCAACTCTCAGTGGTTGGTCCGAGGGGCGAGGGGCGGCGGAGGGCGAGACGACCTCGTCATCAGTCATTTGGCTGTTGCTGGGAAAATTCTGTGATTTTACACTTGAGCCACCCCGGACTCATCGCTCGTCGATGGTTCCTGAACTCGATCAGCCGGACGACCGCAAAACAGACAATTATCGACATTTGGCCCGTCTGCCCGGCTCTCTCTCTATCTCTCTCTCTCTCTCTCTTATGTTTTCATGAGATCAGGACGGCCAAAGGAGGCCAACTACTATCGAGAGAGAGACCGAGGCCGAGACACTCGAGTGGACTTTGTGAACTGGGGCGGATGAATGCGTGATGCCGGCTTCAGGGAGTTCTAATTAACAGCAAAATCATTAATAGCAATGACAACAACTTCAGCAAAATCACATTCTTCTTAAGCAACAACAACAACACGACGTCCTCGAATACGAACGGGTTTGAAAGGCTGCCTTTGATTCGGCCGAGAATCCCGGGTTTCAGTTCGGGATGTCGAGTTCTTGGAGCAGAAAATCCAGGGAACCCGAGCGAGGAGCTCGAGGTCTCTTTTAGAACTCCGTTTCTCTATTTGAATTAGTAGAAAATGCTGCTTTTGTTTGAGTCAAACTCCTGGAATTGCTGGAAAGGTTTTCTTGCGAACCCATTCAAAGCTTTTCAGCTCCTCTCATCAAAGGACGATTTGTAGTGTGAATTACGAGGGTAAACCATCAAACAATAAAAAGGACGAAGAATTTGTAGTCCAGCCTGGAGTAAGCCTTGGCCGCCTTTTTAGGAGCCCCTGTCCTAAAAGACGATCAGACGTCTGAGTCAACATTAGTAGTGCCGACCCGACCTCACCCACACACACACCCACACATCCGCCCTTCGTCCTTCCACACCTCGCCGAGCTTGGCTTGGGCGGCCGACGAGCCGTGGTGAGGGAGCCGATTAAACGGCTCCATAAAAACGGTGCAGGTGATTAAAAGGAGTTTTATGGACTCACGAGCCCCCTCTCTTTCCCTCTCCTGCTCCCTCCCCTACTTTCCTCCCCCGTCGTCCCTGCCTCTGACCACCACCCCTGCCCCTCTGCTACCTCGGTGAAATCGCCTCTGGCCTCGTTGTTGCGGCTGCCGATAGAAGTGCGTTCGACGGGAGGAGTGACAGAGAGAGAGAGAGTGGGGGGGAGGGAGCAAATGATGAAGCGACCGAGGAGGCGCCGAGTGGCGGCCGTGGGCGGCGGCGGGACGGGGTGACCGCGAGATGAAGTGCGGTTCAAAAAGTTGAATCTTCTTATCTCCAGTGCAAATAATTTAATTTCGCTCGCTGACTGCGGAAAATGAGCGCCATTTTTTATCTCACCTCCAACACCTCCAACACCTTCCCTCCCACTCTACTCCTTCCCCAACGTCTCCACCCTCTCCTCCCTCTGTCGGTTCTCCCACCGCTCTGGCATTGCAGTCATTTTTAATATTTAACGCACATTTGCACGAGACGGACGAAGCGCGAGGCAGCGGGCGGCGGCCGCCTGGCGAGGGAATGAGGGATGGAGACAGAGGGCGGGGTGGGTCGGAGAGGTGGGCGTAGACACGTACGGGCAATAATAGTGTAATTTGGACGGACGGACGGCCGGAGCGACGGACAATGAATTCAATTGCAGTGCAGGGCGAGGGGCCGTGCGGAGTCCTCTAGAGAGAGGGAGAGGCGGAGGGGGAGGGGCGGGGATGCAGCTGCACCCACGTACGCACGCCGACACCCCACTCGGAGTCGTGACGTCACGCACGCCGCAGTCGCGCCGTCGCAGCCGCCATTGAAGTCATTAAAATTGCTTAAAGCGAGACGAGGCGAGGCGAGGCGAGACGATTTTGTTGTTGCGACTCGTGTTGTTGTCGTCAACACTCATCTTCCAGGTGTTGCTGTTGTTCTTGTTGTTGCTGTTGCTTATATTGGATTTTTGTAGTTGTTTCTGTTGTTGTTTTTGTATTATATGAGAAAATAATTTCCCGGATATTTGGCGAAAAGTCAGGGAGAAAACTTTACAGCTCGCACGCGGCCGCTCTCTCCCTCTCCCTCTCTATCCCTCTCTCTCTCTCTCTGTTTTTCGCCCTCGCTCACTCTCAGGCCTTCCGCCTCCCACTGGAGTCCGTTGGCGCCTCAGTCGCCGGCTCTGTCGCTGTCGAGATCGTCCGATTCCGCGCCGCTGCCGCTGCCGCTGCCGCTGCACTGCCTTCGACCGCCGCTCGAGTTCCGCCTCAGTTATGGCGAGCTTCCGGTCGGCGGCCGACTCCGAACGAGCGGCGGCGGAGCGTGGGCCGGAGGCAGGAAGAGATAGTGAGAACGAGATCGGGAAGGGGAAGGGTGAGGACTAGACGTGGACACGAGGTGGACCGGACGGTGGCGAGGCGTGGTGGGCGGGGCGCGGGGGGCGTGGCGGGTGGGCGGTTGGTCGCGTAGACTCGCTTAGCGCGGCAATAAAGGAGGATGCGCGATGAAAAAGGAAACGTCCATTTTAAGGCGGAAATGTTCTTTTCGAGCCATGATTTATGCGAAGCCGAAGTCGGCCGTGAGCGGAGGAGTCGAAAGGCAGGAGGCGCGGGGCAGGACTCGCTGCAGGAGATCCTGCGGAAGATTCGGGCCAGGAGGAAGTCGCGCGCTGGTTGCTACCGGTGGCGGGCCGACGTGATGCAAACGTCGGGCGTTTTTTTGTTTTTTTCTCCTCGCTGCGGTTGCTTCACCGCTGTTTCTCGTATTGTTTTTCTTGTTTCACTTCCCCTTGTTCTTAATCTGGTTGTTGCTGTTGTTCTCCTCCGCTTCCTCCATCCACCCAATCGCCATCGCCCCTCGCTCTCGCCCGCATCTGTCGGTCGAACTTAAAGTGGGGAAAATTGTAAAATATTACAGTTTGCGAAAAATTATGACGGAAGCGTTTTTATTATTTTCGCCGGACTTTTGCTCCCTCGACTCGACTCGACTTCGACTCCTCTTTTTCATTCGCCTTGCTGGTCCTCTCTCCATTCCTCTGGTTATTGAATTTTTTATCTCTTTCTGCCGCGCTTCCGTCGGGTTCGAAAATACCGCGATAAGCGAATTGGGGCGAGCTCGAGTTCAATTCGGCGTCGTCTTTAAAGGCAAGGTTTCGTGTTGACGACCAGAAGTCGACAAATACTTCGTTGAAACCAGGACCGTGGGCTTCAAACTCTGGTATTTTTATGCATAGACTAAGCTAGTGAAGGTGCCGATCGGTCTCGCTCCCTCTCTCTAATGAGAACGAACGAACGAATCAAGGCGTTTCATCGTGGAACGAACGGTCTAATTAGAAACAAAAGCTCTCAATCACACACGTCCTCCGTGGCTGAACACCAGGACGCGTTTCCTCTTCGCTCCTTGGGTCTTCCTGCGATGTCCCGCGCCATCCTCTCGGTATTTGTTGGGCACCTCCATCAAATTCTCTCGGCCTTCTTCAGCTCTCGGCCATCTACAGGTCTCGGCCATCTTCCGTGCCCGACCATCGTCCTTGTTCAGCCTCTCGACGACTTCCTGCTGCTTCCCACCACTCTCCGTCCACTTCTGCCTTCATCGCCTCCCGCCTACCGCCGGCTCCTCCGCATCCTTCCTTCATCCTGCTTCGCTCCCGTTCTTGAGTTGGCCGAGAGCACATCGAGGCGATGCTCGTCGTGGCAGACGTGCATTTATGGCTCGAATAATATTTATTTGCGGTTGCAACAGCAAGAACAGCGTGAATGGCGAAGGCAGCAACAACACCGATGACGACGACAATGGCAGAGCGACAACTGGACGACAAGCCGTGCAACATCATCGCCAACAGCAACAAAACAACAACAAACGGCGCTGCAACTTCAACAAAGGCCTGTGTAAACAGTGAACACAACTTGACCAGAGACAGAGGGGTGGATAGAGGGCGGGCAGAGAGAGGGAGGGAGAGCGGGGCGGGAGAAAGATAGGAGCCACAGGGAAGTAAAGGGAGTGCAGGAGAGGGCGGCAGGGGGGGAAGGTGGGAAAAAACATCGAGGCAAATAATCGCATTTTACCATCTTCTGCTGGCTGCCCACTTTCGGGATGGTTTTATATGATTTTATTCTGTGCTCGTCTTCGTATTGGAACCGCAACAACAACGGGCGAAATACCTACAGAACACGAAAGCGAAAACGAAAACGATCATATCATCCAGAGAAAGAGAGAGAGAGAGAGAGAGACGAAGGCAACAATAATAATAACATTTAAAAACGAGCACAAGAACTTGGCGGCGGAGAATGAAAGAGATGATTTATGAAAAGTAGACAAAATAAATACAAACACTTTTGAAATTCGAGGGAGGCAGCGAGGCGGGGCGAAGGAGAGGGGATGAAAATGAGAACGGCGAAGGAGAAAAGGAAAGAGGAAATAATTTAAAACGACAAACCAGGTCAGTTGTTATTAGAGCCGGCAGCCGGCGTGGGGCGAGTGGCGAGGGGCGAGAGCGAGCCGACGACAGAAAGAAAGGGAGGAAACGGGATAGAGAGAACGCATTTGCTGCAAGAAAATAACGAGAGCATAATTTCCAAATGAAAATAAGGTGAGGAACAAGCGGGGCAGAGAGAGAGAGAGAGAGAGAGAGAGCAGAGGATGCGGCGAACAGATTCAAAAGCACGTAAATTGCAAGGAAGGTTTATTAAATTACTTTAACAGCAGCTAAGCCGACTTTAATGCGAGCGACTGGGTGACTTTTGGGAAGCTGTACAAGGAAAAGGGCTTCAAATGGGACTCGAGCACCTCAATCGGGCAGACCGGCAGACCCGGCCCGACCCGAGGACGATGCCGGACAATTGTTTCAACACATTTTCTCCAGTCGCGTGGAGTTTTTAAATTCGAAACCTTGGGCCGTGGAAAATTAAAACTAAGCCGCGGCCTCCCGCCCACACAGCCACGCCCGCGAAGGGGGCGTCATCAGCACACACACGCACACACGCACGCACGCAGGCAGCCCAAACTTCTGGAGCTGAATTTATCGCCGCCTCGTCGACCTGAACGCAGGTCGAGCTCTGGCCGCAGCCAGAGGTCGAGCTGGGCGGAGGCGAGACGCAGCCGGCGAGACAAAGCGGACGAGATACAGCCAAAGGGAGTGGGAGGGAGGGCGAGGGCGTCGTGCCAGGATATGATGAACGAGGGAGTGGACAGCAGGACGAGGGTGGGGCCCGCGAGAGTGAGGAGGACAGCGTGGGATGAAGTATAATGAGGGAGAGCGAGGAGGAGAGAGCGAGAGCGACATGTCGGCACCTCGTGAGACAGAGAGCACAACCTGGTTTCGGCTTTTTTCATGGCATTTAAACGTAATTTGAAATAAAAAGTGGGAACTTCAGAAGGAAGCGCGAGGCGATTCGTCTTTTTTATGTCTCTCTGTCCATGGGGTGGAGAGGCGGGCAGCGAATGTGTGTGTGTGTGTGTGTGTGTGTGGGAGGGAGGGGGTGTTTTGGTGTGTGTGAAAGTGGGTGTTTGAGTTTTGAACCCCTTGCTCACGTGCTCTGCTCCCGTTGTCGTTGTCGTTGTCGTTGTTGCTGTTGTTGTTCGTTGCTCTTGTTCCCATAATTCTCCGTGGTCGTTCTGTCTTCTATTATTTTTATATTGTTCCTATCCTTCTTGTTGTTTCACGCACACACACACACATTTTTATCTATGACCGAAATGAAGAGTGCTGGAGGTTGTTGTTGTTTGTTGCTCCTTTTTGCTTGATGTTGCTCTGGCTCAATCCATTGTTGATTTCTCCATTGTGTTCTTCTTCCTCACAGTTGGTGTGCTGTGCTGTTGTTGGTGTTGATCTTTTATTGTTGTTGTTGTTGTTGTCGCCGTTGCCACGAAGTTTCCAGCGCAAGATAAGCGAGCACAACCGAGGCAAACCTGCCGGGACGAACCGAGAGGACTCGCCGGACAAAGCCGGAATCCTGAACCCCGGTGTAAATCGCGAGAACCCGCCACGGCGCGCTTTTCCACGCCGACAGAACCATGAAGTTGGAGAAAAAAGAACCACAAAAAAATCACAACAAAATGAAAAAAAAAAATGTTTAAAAACTGTATTTTCTCTACTTGCGAAATTCCTCTTAAATACCCCCAGTTGACCCGGGGCCGGCGTTTTTCACTTCTTTCTATTCTCAGGTCGAGTTATCAATTAAAGGCAATCGAATCCCGGCGGCAAAGACCGGCAGTCATTTGCTCGCCAGCAGCTCCCTTTCTCTGCCCCTCTCTCTCTCGCTTCCCTTTCATCATATGATTATTTCTGTATTTTCCCCTCATTGCTTGCGATCCACATTTTTAGTCACCCCGTTTGCCCTCCGTTCACCGCTCATCTGCATCTGTCCGTGGCCCCGTTCCCATCCCCGTCGCCTGCTCCCGTCCGCTCCTTCTCTCAACCTCTCCTTTCCTCCTTGTCTCGTCCTCGCCTCTCAACCTCTCCCTCTCTCTCCGCCCTCCCACCATCCCACCATCGCCGTTTAATCAACACTTTCTTATGGCTCGTTATCCTTGGCTTTGGTCCCACGCACACACGCTCACCGCTTACCCCGACAAGGCCCGCGCTCCCAATCGCATCCCCTTCGCACCCTCGAAAGCGAGCCGACATGACGTAATACGGAGTCCTGCAGCCGCAGGATTACAATTATTCTCGGGGCCGAGCGAGGCACCGAAACGAGGACGAGAGGCCCGAGGAGACCAGCGGGGCACGGGGAGACGAGAAGGGTCGAAAGGAGATGACGAAGGCGACGACGAGGGCAAGACGAGGGAAAGACGAGGGAGGACGAAGGCGCCGACAGCAAAGCGACGGCCAGGACTTTTCTTCGAAGGATCGGCATTTAATGGAATCGAACGACAACACGATTAAGGCTGATGAATAGGCTTAAGTTCTGTGGCTCTTATTGTTGGTTGTTGTTGTGCTACTTATAGTTGTTGTTGGCTTACTTATCACTGTTGTTGTGCTACTTATAGTTGTTGTTGTTGTTTCTCTTCTTATGATGCTCTTATTGTCGTACTAAATATTGTGGCCATTGAGCCCTAGTTATTAATATCAGTACAATTGTATTTGTTGTTGTCTCCATTGTGTGTTGAAAGGGCAATCGTTGATTGTTGTTGCAGGTGGTTTTTGTTATTGTTGTTGTGCTATAATGACCAGACTGAACAATAGCAATTATTTCCAGTCGCTGAACTCCTTGCCGTCGGATTAATTTCTTCGAGGCGCCTTCGTGGCGTCGGGAGGGCGAGACGGGCGCGGCAAGTCCAGGTGCGGGACAGGGGTCGGGGGGCCGACTCGAGCGGCCAAATCGAGCTGCCAAATCGAGCGACTGATCAGCGGCGAGAGGGCGAGGGACGAGGGCGAAAGGGTGGCAACAACCAAAGGAAGCTCCATCGGGGCGAGTTGGCCCGGCTGTCCGAATTTGGCATTGCGTCTTTGAGGCCGAGAGCGAGCCGAGTCCTCGTTGTCCGCATGTCCATCGCCATCGCTTGCCAAAGGAGCGGGAGCCCTTTGAGAGAGAGACAAAGTCAGAGCGGATGCGGGAGCCGCGGCGAAGGCGAGGGAGCAAAAAACACAACAAATTAATTACGTCATTTCGCGACGCAAACACGCGGACAAAATGCAATTTTCCGCTTTATTATTGCTCCTCCTCCTCCTTCCCCGCCTCTTGGCCGCCATCGCCATGGCGAGAGCGAACCACGAAACACGAACGAGAGCGAAACAAAATACAGTGAATGAAAGTCGAGGCCGTGGGGAGCCAGGGCGAAAGGAGAGAGAGAGACAGAGAGGACGAAATCGCAGGGCGAAATCTCCAGCTTGGTCCGCTTCGGCGGCCCACGGAGCCCAGCGAACAAATTAAAATCCTTGTTCTCTTGTTCTGCGAGCAGCCGCCACCGACCCCGTCGTCCTGGCCGCAATTGCATCGAGGACCCGAAATGAATGAAATTACACGCGGAGTCCTCGCAAAGGGCTTCCTTCGTTTCGGCGTCGGCGTCGGCTTCGGCTTGGCTGTTGCCTCCGACTTCTAGCTCTAGGTTGGAGGGTTGTTGTTGTTGTTGCAGCAGGAGCAGAGCGGGAGGAGGCGGGGGGCGGACGACGAATTGCAACCTCTGGCTTAGGTTGACTGATTGCGGTCGCCGTGTTTGAGCCGTAACCAGCCAAAGCCGGAGCCACTGCCGCAGACCGCACGGCTTCCGGACCGCAGCGAAGCCACTCCAAATCCTGGCGGCGTGTCCTGCGGTCACCGCTTCATCTCCCGCCATCTGTGTTCAGAGCCTCCTGCTGTTGTCGGTCGTAGTTGTTGCCCTGCTGTTACTGTTGCTGTTGCCGAGGGCGTCGCGCGCCTCCCTCCGGCGTCGTCCTGGCGGCCGATTTGCTCGTCGTCCTCCCGGCTCTCGACTCCTCCTCCTCCGCCCGCGGCGACTCGCTTTCATTTCCGCCTCGGTCCCTCCGGCCCTCCCCGCGTTCCTGGGCGCGACGTCACACGACGCCGTGTAGGCCGTGGCTTCCCCACCGTGGGGCGGCTCCGGCGCAGCCGACCAAGTGCAATTAAAACGATCGTCGATCCGCGAAGTGAATGGAGAGGCAGCGAAAGAGAGAGAGAGAGGGAGACAGGGAGAGACCTCGGTGCACGATTGAGCGGGATCCGGTCCATCAGGCATCGAGAGACGGCGTCGTGAGGGGGTCGGACTGAGTGGGTTTCATGGACGGATTCCGAAATTAATTAGGATCCGTCTCGTGGCCGTTGCCCGGGGTGTCCTCGGGCGATCCTGGGCGAAGACGACGACGGCGATGACGACCTTTTCTCACCCAGCGCGACCGGAGCCCTCCCGGTGCCCCAGCCCACTGCGCCCCACTGTGCGGGCGAGCTGGGGAGCGTGCGATAAGGAGCTTCTTTGATTTGAAATGCAAATTAGTGCGCCGCGTCCGTCCGCTTGCGCCGCCCGCTGTTGCCGGCAGTCGGCAGCCGGCCGAACGGAACCGACCACGGTCAAAGCGCGCCGGGCCGCAGCTGGGCGGCAGCGAGCGTGGAATTGGGAAACCGAAACGAACCAAAGCGAAACGACCCGAACCGGCCCCGACCGAATCCCACAAAGGAGCTGCGACCATGGGGCGCGGAGCGAGAACAAAGCGTGGACCGACCGACCGAGCGGGGCGGGAGCGAGAGCCGGTCGAAATAATTGCATAATTCACGCAGCCCCTCGACCCACCAACCAACCCCCCCCCTCTGCGCTGCAGCTGCCCCTCCTCAAAGCAATTTATATGCAGTCGCCGCCCCTCGTCGAAAGTGCGGCGCTTTGGTCAAAGGACATTTTTGCGGCAGGTGAACGCAGTGCAAGGGGTCGAGGGGCGAGCGGCGAGGGCGATGAAAGTTTAATGTGGCTTACATTTAACGCACGGCATGCAGGGGCCACCGAGAGGGACGGAATGGGAGCTGGTCAGAGAGAGGGAGGGAGGCGGGGGCGTCCGTGCCATGTGGGGGAGGCCGAGCGGCGATAAACATGAATAAAACAAGCGGGGCCACGACTCGATGGCCCGCAGGACTCACTCGGGCACCTCCTGACCCCGACCGCCGACCCCCGACCCCGATCGACTCGACTGACCTCCGTTGGTCGCTCTCCCTCTCTTTCCCTCACTCTCTCGGCTCCTCTTCCTCCGCACCGTGGCCTTCCATCAGCCGTGGCTTCCGGCGCCAGCTGCCAATGAAGTCCAAGCCTCGCCATTAACAACTCCATCGGACCCCACCCCCGTCCCCCTCCCATCTGCGGACTCCGCTCGTGCGGAAACCAAGAACTCGATTTTTTGACCCAGACCCCGTTCACTCCATGTCCCGCTGTGTGGATGGCGATCCTTCCATCCATCCAGCCATCGTCTTGTGCTGCCGATCGTCCGAGGGCCGGCGGGCGCCTAAGCATATGCAATGATTAGACTCGGCGAGGCGATTGGGCCGGGGAGCCGGGGCGACGCCTGGCCTCCCAAGGGGTTCCGCTCCCTCCTCGCCAACTCCGCCCGTCACCGCCGGCCCTCCTCCTTCGCCCTCTCCCTCGCTCCACTTCGTCCTCCTGCCGTTCGTCTTGCATTGTCGTTCATACTCCTGCCTCTCGTCTCCTGGCCCCAGAACGCACCCAGTGAGCGAGTCCCGTGTGTGTGTGTGCGTGTGTGATGGAGTGAAATTGGTGCACTCTTCTTGTTGTTGTTGTTGTTGTTGAGTTCTGTGGGCGTGCGTTCGTGTGTGCATACATAAATGCATAACAAGAACAAGCAGCATGAATTTTACATTTCCATTACAAATGCGAAAATGCAAATGTCCGTTTTCGTCCACTCCCTCGGGTTCGCCATCGCCATCGCCATCGCCATCGCTCTCGCTCTCCCCTACCGCCTCCCCTCCCCCTCATCGCACCCTGACGGAGCTGGTTCTGGTTCGAGGGCCGATGGAGCGAGTGGCAGCGAAACCCGCCGGAAGGATGCAGAGCGCCCAGAGCTCACACACACACGCACACAGCGACCAATCTAACTAACACAGACTCCATTATTCACGCGCCCCAACGCACTCGGACCGACACATAGAGCCCTCTCTTTCTAACACCCCATGCACATGTCGCAGCTTCGCCGACCTGACCATCGGTCTGGGCCGCCCCGAGGCTCGGCGACCGAGGGTGCTGGCCTGGCGGAGGGTCATTATTCGAGCAACAACAACAAGAGAAACAACAACAACAAAAGCAACAACAACAACGACATATGCGATATTTACATGCAGAGTTTTTATCTTGGCCATCGATCTCGAGTTTGGAGTCCTTTTTCAGCATCTTAAGCCGACATCTTCACCCTGGTCTCTGTCGCTATCGCCGATCCTTGTACAGATCGCAGTCTATCTCGGTCTCTCTCCCTCCTCCAATGGCTCCCTCGCCCTCACCCCCCCTCAGTCTCTCTCTTCCTCACTCTACCGCTCTCTATTTCCGCCCTCTCCATTTATCAATCTGTTGATCCCACGACTTTGTTGCACGTTGCTCCCGGCTTATGACCGTTGCTCGTGTGCGGTCGTAGCTTCGGCAGTAGCTGTTGTTGTTGTTGTTGTAGCCACTGTTGTGCGCCGGTGTTTGCGTTGGTGTTGTTGTTGTAGCATCTGCCTTTGCTGCAATCAATCGAATGGAAGGAAACCTTCAGCATTTTCTGAGCGGATGCCGGGGAGATTGCTTTCTGTGGCAACCAAACCCACAGCCACCTCTCTCCCTCTATTTCTCTCCCGCTACAAACCCCCCCCCCCCTGTCACGCTCCTCCAACCTGCCCCCAGGTTTCCTTTCTCTCTCTTCGCCGTGTCTCCGAAGAAACTCCCAACGGCGAAGGAAAATTTCATGTGTGGCTCCTCTGTTTGCCGGCAGTTGTTGTAATTATTTTCATTGTTGTTTTCCCATCAGTCGTTGTTGTTGTACTGAATGCTGTTTTAGTCATTGTTGTTGTACCCAATGTTGCTGCAGTTTTCGTGGCATCGTCGAGCGATTAATATTTAAAGACCTCTGCTTCCTGCCCGGGTTGCCACTCGAAACCGCGATGCAGGGGAAGCCCGGAGTGCGCGAAGGTGAAGCAGGAGGCAGCAGGGAGGAGGGGGATGGAGATGGAGAAGGCGGACCCGAGGCAGCGAGGGAAAGAGCGAGAGCGATCGAGCGAGTTGAAGTGCCGACATCTCACCTCGGATACTCCGCTGTTATCGGTTTCCCATCGTTGCAATTTAACATTCAGCTGCAGAAACTTCGCACTAATGAACAGTAAGAAGTCCTCATGTGGCTCTCTCCCGCTCACTGCTTCCTGTCTCCTTCTCTCTCCCGCCGCCTCTCTCCCTAGGTCTTCCCTCTGGCTGTGGAGGGCTTCGCGACTGCCAGCCCTTGCTCCTCGTAATGGCAGGTTCTCCCGGCCAAACGAACTCCTCCCTTAATGAGCAGACGTAGAGGACTCTTCCGGAGATGGCAAGGACTCGCAGCGCCCCTCAACCCGGGCAAGGACACGTTAATGATGCAGGGAGGTCACGAGAAAAGAGGGATCTTAAAGCAGAAATGTACAGAAATAATCGCAGGCCAGACAACAAAAGCTCGTTAAATCCATTCAGAGGAATTTCTCGAGGAAACGCCCACTGTCTTCTCCTTCCGCCCGCTTTGGACGATCGATCTGCGACAAGTGTTGGCCTTATGACTTTGCAGGCTGCAGGATTCAGAGGTGTGGAGACCTCTGACTTCCATCACTTGTTGTTGTTCAAGTTCCAGTTGTCATTACTGCCATTGATTGCATGTTGCTGTTAATCTGCGATTTCCATTTAACGTGTCTACCCAATTTCAGAGCCTGCTGCAATTGCCATCAAGCGATCTCCCTCCCATCCCTGGTCGACTGGCTCCCGTTGTACTGGTTCATATCTGTCATCGGCTTCACCGGATCCTCGCCTCGAGAGCCGTCGGACTGCGACGGATTCTGTCACAATATTGATACTGATGAAGGTCTCCCGACTGCCTGCGTCTCCGTCTCTTCATCTGGCCGTCTTCGAACCCGACTATTCAGGTCAGCCGTCCTTCTTCATCTGGCTCATATTCACTTTTCGCTACGCCTCCTTCCCGCTGGTCCTTCCAGCTGTCCAACTGTCCGGCCGTTCAACGTCTCGTCTTCTGATCTCCTCCCGACACTCGCTCTCCCCTCCTCTCCGCCCCACCCCACGGAGTGAGCGACGTCAGACGTCTTCATTATCACGGCTCGCAGCTGCTGCGACGGCTCAAATTTCCCGACGACGGCAGGAAGGAAGGGCTGAGATAGCGAGAGAAAGCTTCTTCTTCCCCTTCCGGACTCCCCCCTTCGCCTCTCAAGCACTTGCTGCGTCCTGGCTCGAGCAAATACAACAACTGCCGACCGAGAGGCAGCAACTCATCATGGCCTCGATTTGCGCGCAATTATAAATCGCAAGGAGCCGATGTCTGTCCGTCGGTCTTCGCCCCTCTCGCTCGATCATTCGAGGAAGTCGAGCGAGCGTTTTTCCTCTCTCGGGTTCGAAGAAAGGACTTCGTTAGAGGACGTCGCAATCGTGTCGACCCCACGCCCTCCAGGACGTGCTGCAATCGTCCGCACTTCATTTAATTACACATGTAGCAGGCGTGTCCGGCAACAAGCGATCGCCCGAAGCCCTTCATGCGCCGCCTCTTCCGCCCGCTCGGCTTTCCTTCTCCCGGGACTCATCATCCGGCATCTCTCTCTCCCTCTCTCTCTCCCTCTCCCTGTCTTTGCCGTGGCCCTGCGACTTCGCCGACTGCAGGAATTCCCAGGATTTCTTTTCTAACAACCTGCAATCCTCGGATCAAATCAATGCTGGTCGTCCTTTCGCATTCATCGTCCCCCCTCCTCCCACTCCTACTCATCCTCCTCCTCATCTTCCTCCTCCTTCTCCTTCCTCCTTTGATGGAGTTTGTCTTCTTTTCTGCTCCTTGGTCCTGGCCCGGCCCAGTCTCGATTACGCCCATTAAGTTCTGCTCGGGGTCCGAGTCGACAACTCTTTCCTTTGCCGGATTGTCTGCAGTTTCTCAGCCCCATCTCTATCTCTCTCTCTCTCTCACTCAATCTTTCACCCTCTTTGCTTCCCTGCAATTGATTTCTTTCGCCCTCGACTGCTCCTAATTCCCGCCGTTGATCCCTGTGCGTGCGCCTCAGGCTCAAGCCACGCCCCCCGCCCCTCGGCGCCCGCCCTCCGCGTCCTGCTCTTCCACTGCCACTGCCACGTCCGCTTCCGTTTCCTGTGACGTTGGCGCCTTTAGCCGGATGAGAGTTCAACTGTCAGCGTTTGAAATTGAACCCAAGATTTCATCCCTCTCACTCTCGCTCTCTCTCTCCGTCTCTTTCAGGCGACGACCGAGGACCGACGGCCGGCGACCGAAGACCGTCGACCGTCGACCTCTTCTCGTCGAATTCGACCGCAGTCCGAGCCAGCTCGAACAACAACAACAACAGCAACCAGCCAACAACAAGCACAAGAACGTTGGAGCTCAAGAAGGAAATCGGCTTAGAAGTCCTTTTTGACTTCTTTCGTTCAGCTGCGAAATTGCAGGATTGCGACGAGCACAACACAACAACAACAACAACCACTTACAACAATGGTGACAAAAACAAAAAGCACAACAACGGCTAACAACCTTCGGAACAGCAATCAGGGCCTTCCTTCCCTTCCTCCTCCGTCCTCCGTACTCCGACCTCCACCGTCCCAACGCCGGCGTCGACGTCGACTGCAACGCCACGTCAGAAACAAGCACAACAACAACAGCAACGGCAACAGCAACGAGCAGCCGCCCTTCTCGAGCACTGCCAGGATTAGCGCTGCAAGAAGTCCTAGCAGTGCCTGGGCCAGGATTAAATGCAGCCAGTGGCAGGACAAGGGCCGGGACCGGCACAGGGACCGGGCCAAGACTGAGCAGGGGACCGAGATCGGGATCAGGACCCGAGGCCCGGGGGAGCCGGGGGCCGAAGTGAGCCAAGCGAAGGCAACAGAGAGAGCGAGAGAACGACACGAACGAGCGGGGCTGCGAGTGCTCAGGGTTGCCAGCCGTCAACGTCAGCGCCAACATTAAGCACAACAATGACTCCAACTCTGCGACAACAACAATGACTCGAACAACAATTATAACAACAACACGAGAATCCTCGAAGGCGACTCAGGTGACGAGCGGTTGATCGCGCCAGGTGGAAGTTTCTGCACCAGGGGCGGCCCGGGGCGTCGCCGGTGAGTGACGGAGGGCGCGGCGACTGCTGACAGGTCCCGCTGCGATTGCTCGAGAGCTCGAGGCACCTCCTCCGACGGAGCTCGTCGCCGGGCCGGGCCACGGGGACAAAATGGAAAATTCGAAGCCAGGCGAAATGTGGAGCCGGAATAAGCGGGACCCGAATCCGGTTGGGGCCAGCGAAAGGGGGCAGTTGCGAAGTGCCCGAAATCGGATTGACGTCATTCCGTCGGCGGAGCCTTTTGTCCCACTGTGCGTCCTTGGGAGGATTCCCAACTTCCACTCGAGTCTCCTCCGCTGCCTCGGGTTTCGTCGTCGTCGACGCGATTTTTGGACGTCGTCGCAGGTCCTCGAGAAGAGACGGAGTTTGTGCAGCGGGACAACAACAAAAGCAATTAGAAAGAGGGGAAGATGAAGAGCAAGGAAACAACAACAACAACAACAGGGTAACAACAAAAGTTATTAGAATTAAATTAGCAAATTTCTTGCTGTCATCCGCAATTTACAAAACTTTAACTTTCTTCTTGTCATTGTTGCGTTGCTCTCTCTCTCTCTTTCCCTCTCTTTCTCCCCCTCTCTCACTTTGTCGTGAAGTTGTTGCTGTTGCTGTTGTTGTTGTTGTTGTTGCTCCTGGAAGGACTCGCTCAAGTCGCTCTCTTATCTGCGGCCATTAAGAACGAGGAAGGAACAGCAAAGAAACTAGAATTGGAAGAAGAACAAGAAGGAGCGAAAAGGAGTTAGCTTGAAGAAGAAGCAGCAGCAGCAGCAGCGATTCTCTTCCTCTTCCCCTGACTTTCCTTTCATGGGGTTCGTTTTTTCTTCTTCTTCTCCTCCTTCAAAGATTTCGATGCTTTTGAAGAATGGTGAAAGATACAACAACTGCTGGTTCTTGTTGTTGTTGTCGTTGCTACTCATCTGAAATAAACTGCAACAACAACGACAAAAACAACAACAACAATTGGATCGCCAAACTTATTTTATAAGGATGGACGAAACAACAACAACAACAACAACAACAACTGAAGCAGGAACTATTAAAATGACAAAGACGGCAACAACAATAATGATCAAAAGAAAGTTGTTTCAACAAATTGTGAATGGATGAGGGGGAGCTGGAGGAGGGGAAGAAGAAGCAGAAGAGAGGGGGTGGGGCTGTTGGAGAATTAAGAGCTTCCCACAAGGACAACTGAAATGTTCTCCTAACTCTTGGGCTATTGGATTGGTTGTAATGGAGAATCCAAACTTGTTAATGGCCAACAATTCAGACCCAGGACGGGCCGCTGGGTCTGATTTTGTGGAGATTTTTGCGGATTTTGAGGAACAATTTACATCACTTTATTCTCCATAAATTGATTCGAGTCTCGTTGACGGTCCCTCGTAGGGCCCTTGCAGTTCAGGACCAAAAATCCTGATGAACTGAGTGAGAAAAAATTTCTTTTACGACCCCGCAATCGAGAGCCGGACAAAGAATCGAACTAAAATTCTAAATTTCTAAATTTCAACCTTCTTTTTGCACTTCCCTGCTCAATTCACTCTCACATTGCTTTCCATCAAGAAAGCCATTACCGGACTGAAATACCTTGTTCGGTTCTCATTTGAGATTTCCTGGCAAAGGCGTCCCTGATCGCAGGTTAAGCAATTCATTCCGGTCTCCTCCCTCTCTCTCGATCTCGCCTCTTCAGTTCCCACGCTCCCACCCCTTCTCTTTTCCTCCCCCATTGACCATGGTCCCTTCCGTTCCAACCTAGTGCACGTTAAACGTTTCATCGTCATCGCTTCAACTCGCCGCCCTCCTCCCTATTAGCGTTCTAACTCTCTTGCTCATTTACTATCGTCCAGATCGAGTTCTTCCCCTTGTATTTCTGGGTCCACATCTATCTTTACCCCTCTCTCCCTCCCTCTCATGCAAAGTTTGGGCTTTAAGTTCGGTTGAAGCGAGCGATGCCCGAGGAATCTTCGCGCGGAGCGCATTTTTCCGAAATTCTTGCTCACTCTTTTCCCCGCATGCGTGGTTTTCCCTCCATCCTTCGCTCTCCCTGTCCTGCCCTCCATCCAACATCTCCCTTTGGACCTGCCTTGCTTTCGCCGGTTGAAGTTGAAAAGTTGCTGATGCTAAAGAGCTTCGGAATGAAATCCCTCAAAAGTCGTTTAACTCAGCCCACAGTCAGCCCACATGTGCCGGGCTCACGATCACGCCCCCGTCCACGCCCCCAAGCAGTGGCTCCGCAGGTCGCTGGACGCCACTTGACTCCGGACTCCAGACGGTGGCGGGGACGGAGTGGTGGGAAGGAGGAGGGAAGGTAAACTGGATAAAGGGAAGATTTTTTTCGCCCACGACCTACTTCCTCTTCGTCCTGCGCTTCTTCCTCCTGGAGCTCGCAGCATTTCCCGAGTGGCCGCAGGATTCCAGGGATCACTGCCGAGTCCTGCCAGCGATGTTCGCCGGGATTTGTCATTGATTTTTGAACCCGTTCGAGGAGGCAGAGGACGGCGAGAGGATGGGAAGAGAGGCATTGGCTGAGCAGCTCGAAAGCTTCGTCCTGCAACTTCCTCTGTCTGGCCCGTGCTGTCCTGCTCCCTCCTCGTCCAGTGCTGTCCTCGCTCGTCTCGGCTCCGTCTCTTCGGAGGCGACGTTATTAGTTTGTTGCTGGCTTTGACATTGAATATCCCGGCTTATCGGATGAAGCCGGAAAGTGCATTCGAGGCGCCGCGCAGCTCTTGCACGCCGGGACCTTCGACAGGAGCGGGAAGGCATGAGCAAAGTGTGGGAAGTTCGGAGGAAAGCGATGGCATTCAAGCCGAAGAGCGAGACAACACTAACAAGAGCAGTCCTCGAATTATGTGGAAGTCATGAATTCTTGAAATATTCAACGGAACTTTTTCAAGCCACTCGAAATCGGAATCGAAGACCAGAGTCAGGAGGTCGGGCGATCACGCCTTTTATCTCGTTTTTATTTTCTCTGCCTCTCCTTCTTTCTCTATCTCTCTCCCTCTCCCCCTCCCTCTCTCCGTTTCTCGCTCCCTCTCTAGCTTTCTCTTTATCGAGTTTCACCCATTTTTCTACCGAAGCCCATGTGACACAAACACAAGCATCATCGTCACGCACTGTCATCGCAACAACAACAACAACTGCACAGTCTTCGACAACAACCACGCCTTCTCGAACGCCCACAACAACAACAACAACAATAGCACAATCATATCCATGGAACAAAAGTCTCCAAATTACGTTCGGCCCACTGAATCGCAATCTCGAACCTCGCAGCTGTTTAACGCCCTCTCCGTCCCTGCGACCCACTGCGCGGGTGGCGAGGGAGGGACGGCAGCATGGGAGGCAATAGGAGGGAAGGAGCGGGGGATAGAAAGAATAAGCATAAACGTCCACAATTAGGTTGACAAACATCACGAGTCGGCAAACAATAATAGCGAGGAGTATTCGAGAGTTAAAAGTCTCCTTCCGAGTGCAGGGACGCGGGCCGAAGGGAGGCGGGCGGGGTAATAGGAAAGGGAGCGAGTGAGCAGGACCGAGAGAGAGAGAGAGAGAGAGAGAGGGAGAGGAGAATGCAATCGTTGCAATCGAAGAAGACTGTTTTCTCAACTAAGAGACAACAAGAACAACAACCAACAGTGAGATTCGCCCCGCTCGATTCCCTCGAATGCAATTTGAGAACCAGCGGGAACAGAAAGGAACCATTCACTCGGAAGTCGAGGGGCGACGAGGGAGGGAGCGAGGAGTTAGAGAGGAAGACAGAAAGAACTACTTCGCCGGCGGAAGGGGTGTTGGGGGGTGGGCGGACCAGAGGCAAACAGCGAGTGCATTCGAAGGCTGCGTCTGAAGCCAGAGAACGGGAGAGGGAGAAGGAGGAAACCGAGGATGACGACGAGGAGGCCCAGGACGCCGACGACGACGACGACGACGATAAGGATGACGACGACTAGAACAACGACTGATGGATGGTGGGTGGATGGATGCGAGAAGGCCGGATCGAAGCCGCATTGCAAATTGGGAAAGAGAAATCCTCCTCATCCTCCTCAACTCTTCCCCCACCCTCAACCACCTCATCCTCCTGCTCAACCCTCCGACGGCGCGGCATCGCGGCATCCAGTGAGTTCGGCCGGCCTCCGTCGCTCCTCCCCCAGTCCAGGTCCCCTCTAAACGCTCCCGGCCGCTGCCTGGATAGCGGACGCCGAGGTGTGATCAATCGGCGGTCATTTGGTCAGGACAGACGGGCAGAGGGGGAGACTCGAAGAGCCGATGACGAGAGCAGCCGTGCGAAGTTCCATCAAGGCTCGAAGGACGGACTCGTGGTCATGCGGAAGGACGTGGAGCGGCGGGAGGGCGGCCAGATCAGCTGCTGGGGAGGATGAATGGAGGAATTGGAGCCGATCGGGCGGCGATGGCGATGGCGAGGCAGGCATCGGCGAAACCCTTCGGACCGGAAACGGCGTGAAAACAACGAGGTGAGCAGCGAGAGGGGCAGAGAGAAGAGATCAATGAAGGCGGGCGCGGAGATCGGACAAGGTGAGGGAAATGGAGGCGGAAGTAGATTAAAAGAGCAGCGGAAGAGGTGGGTGGGGAGAAAAATGCGCTTGGGAGATGGATTGGATCGTGGAGAGAGCGAGGGCCGAGAACGACTGGCACGAGGAATGAATCAAGGGAATGGAAATCCGGTTTCGAAATTGGCTCAACTGCAGAAGGTGAAGGGGGAGGAGAAGGAGAGGAGAAGGTGGGAGGTGACGACGAGGCGAACCAGGGGAATGGGCGAAGCAATCCCGTGGTGGCTCGGGATTGGGGCAACCAAACCTTAGTGCAAAATCCCTCTGAGAGCTGGATCATCATCTGTGTAACGCACGATTCGGCAATTGAAGAACGAAGGAACAAGGAACGAAGACCACAAGTGATTCCGGGGCAGTTGGATGGAATTAATGAAATTAAGTTCAGCAGGATGCCAATGCCTTCGTCATTTGACAGGCGGGAATAAAAATATCATTCAAATGGCACGAGACAACCTCGGGGTGTCAGCTGCGAAGGCCTGTTGGCCGTAATCGCCGAGAAGCCACGGCCCCATTCCGTCCCTCCGTCGCCGATTTCAATAACAGCCGGGGCGGGAGACACAATTCATTTATACGTGCGCACCATTCGAAGGACCTCCGTGCCGTCTCCTCTTCCTCCTGCCCTGGTGCCCAGTTGTCGTCCCGGGAAGGAGGCGCCCGAAAGGATTGCGGCAAAATTTCAATTACAGGTGCCGGCGGCCGGGATAATGAAACGAAACGAAGCGAATACAATAAAATATATTGCATTCCTGTCACCGAACAGCCGAAAAGCCGCAAAGGACGAAAATCCACATTCATATGAGTTTTTCCGTACTGCGCGAAAACAGAGAAAACGCCGTGTTAAGTCGGGGAAGGAGAACTAAAGAGTATAAAAAATTTAACAACCCATATCAAGTATAGGAAATATAGTGATAATAGTAAAATATGCAAAGAGATATGAAAATGCGTTGAAGTGTGTAAAAACGTAAAAATGTGACAAAAAGTGTAAAAACTCACGGAAGTGTGACGCAATAAAAGTTAAATAAAAGCGCAATAAACGAGCGGAAGTGGAAGCGGAACCGGAAGCGGAAGCGAGGAATTAAGGACCCTCGCCTAATCGGCCGCCGCGCGATGGGGTCGGGTCGGGTCGTCCCTCGTCCTCGTGGCCGGCGCATCATAAAAATGCAAAACGCAAATTGCAGATTGAACGGCGAGACAGAGGCGGAGGCGACCAGTCGTGGGCCCAGGCAGGGACCGGGCCGCGATGCCGACAAAGGCTCGACGCGGCCGGGATCGGGGCTGAAGCGAGGCGGCGACGCCTGGGCGCCTCCATCGTCGCGCCGTCGTCGTCATCACCGGGTTCAGCTGGCGCCGACAACGGCCAAGAAACTCTGCGACACTCGCACACACACGCGGGATTTTTACAAGCCCGGCACTCACACACACACACACACACTCGCGTGTCTGGGTGTGTGTGCGTGCAAATAGCACTTGCAACGCAATTTCGCTGCGAGTGAATTTCGTTCCTCCCATTCCGTTTTATTATTCTGCTTCCCTTCTGCTCCTCGCGCCGCCGTCTTCCTCATTTTTCTATCCCTCATTTGTCTAACTCTCGGTGTTGTTGCCCCTGTTCCTCTCCTTCCCTCCCCTTTGGCAACCCTCTATTTAGGGTTTTCTATTTTTCTTTCCACGGCTTTCACTTCGTTTCTCTCGCATTCATTGTGTTGTTGTTGGTTTATTAATTCTTTCTCTCTCTGCCTTTTCGCCCCTGCTCCTTTAATTCCGCTCGCCTCCTACGTCTGTCTCCCTCTCCCCTCTCCCTCCCCTCCCTCCTGTACTTCCTCTGTGAAGAGTTGCCAACTGCGCTGTTTGTGCTGCACTTCGAAATTGAAAGATTGCACGTTCGCCCATTGTCAACAGCATGGTTGTTGTCCGTGTTGTTGTTGGCGTTATCGTGTTGAGAGCAACGTGGTTGTTGTTATGTTGTTGTTGTTGTTGTTGTTGTTGCTGTTGCATTATCCTCTTCCGCCACTCGGCGCAAAAGCCAAACTGATGGGCTCCAGCCATCGCCGAGGCCAGGCGACAGCAGGACCTGGGCGGGACAACAGAAAGCTAGGGAGGGACGAAATGGAAGAGGGTGCGAGGTGGGGAGGGGAAAAGGGGAGAGGAAAGGGGGAGAGGGAAGGCACTCGTCGCCTCTCGTCGTCACTTGTCAGTCGGCAATGGAAATTTGCATGGAAATTAAAACGTCGTCGCCCGAAGTGCGTCCCAGCGATTTGGCTCTGGCGGCGGAAGGGCGTGGGGAGGGAGAGGGTGGAGAGGGGAGGAGGGCGAACGCGAGAAAGGGAGGAGGGATGGAAGGATGGGAGGAAGGGAGGAAGGCGGCGGAGCACGTGGCGTCAGCAAGTGACATCATGTGTGTCGCCAGCGCCGACGTCGTCATCGCCAAAGTCGCCAGCGTCGCCACCGCCGTCGTCATCTTGGCCTCGCCTCCTTCCCCGCCGGTCCCTCCTCGCGTTGCCAACCACGTGGGCCCAGCAAATCGCAGTTATTATCCCTGTTCCGCGGATTAGCGGCGAATCCTCGGCCGTAAGTCAGGATCAAGAGTCACAGGGCGGTCCACGCAAGGCTCAGGGGCCAGCAGAGGGGCAGAGCGGGAGGATGGAGAGGCGGAACAAAGGGAGCGGACGGAGGCAGAGCGGGCGGGGAGGAGGCCAGAGACAGGGAGTTGGATTATTTTTTATTCTAGCAACGAACGACGACTGGCGACTGAAGAACGATCTGGCTCAAGCCTGGAGACAGATTTGAATGGCCGCGATTTAATGAGAATTAATGGAGGGCGCGACGGGCGGACGGCGTGGAAGGAAGGAGGGAAGCAGACATCAAGCGAGGTAAGCCGAAGGACGAAGCATGTGAAATCCGGGGAAGCTGCGGTGAGTGGGGGAACGGCGAACAATTGGAGGGGTTGAAGAGTGGTTTCAAGGACCCTTGAAAGAATTCCCTTTTATGCACTCAATTACATTTCTCCAGAAGAAAACATGCATATGGAAGGTTTATGAAAATTCGAAATTTAAACGAAGGACAAAACTGCCGACTACAACAACAATAAGAACAACCATAGCACACGGTGTCGAAGAAAGCGGTTGCAGCCTGGGTGGCAATGAATAGAAAAGCAATCGCACAACAACAAGAACAATGGAGGGGAGGCCAGAAAGGGAGGGGGGAAAGAGAGAGAGAGGGTAGGAGGAGGAGGCATGGGAGGGGAAGGGAGGAAGGCGGGGGCCACCTGCAGGTGACGGCGAAAACTTGCGAATATTTTTTCTCCCACATCCTCGATGGACGAAAGCCAAAGAAGAATGAACGGTAGAGAGAGAGAGAGAGGGAGGGAGGTTGAGAGAGAAAAAGGGCGACAAAGAGAGGGCGAGGAATGAAGGGAGATCAGGCGTTGTTGTTGTTGCTGTCTATATAAATATTGCTCTGTTGTTTTTGTCGTTCTTCCCGTAGGCTTCGCTGTCGTTCCTTTGACAGCGACATGAAACCAAAGCCGTCGTTGTTGTTGTCGTTGCTCCACACATTGTTTCTGTTGTCCGCATGGTAAACATGGTGGACACGACGAGGAGCAGGAGGAAGAAGAAGAGGGATAGGGGGAAGAGGAGGAATAGGGGGACATGAAGGATAACAGCAACAACAACAACTGGAAGACCTGAAAATACGGAAGGACAGGAACAGGCGGGAACCAGAAGCCGTTGCAGCAGCAACAACAACAACAACAACAACAGCCAAACGGCCGAAACACCAACAACGCCAACATCTGAACGAGGCGCCTGAAGAAGGAGCCGGAGGAAGAGAGACAACAACAACAACAACAACGTGAGTGACTACCGCAGTCCAAAGCCGAGATTGTTAGCAACTACAACAACAACAATACAGTACAGTTAGAGGACAGGACGGGCCATCGGATGGATGGACAACAACAAAAAGCCTAAGCAACATTTTGGTTATAGCAACAACAAGAATAACAACAACAACAAAAACAAGCACAGGAAGCCCTCGATCGACATCCACAACAGACAAGCAGCGGCAACATTGTGTTGTCTACTTTCAGGCGGCGCCCCCGATTTCCACCTCCCCCTGCCCTCTGTCTCTGTCTCTGCCACCATCTCTCTCCCTGATCTGCCTGTCCCTGTCGCACGCCCATCTGCAGTTCGGCAAATGCTGTTAACTCGAGACACAGTGGCAACAACAACTACTGCATCATCAACAGCAACAACAACAACAGCAGCAACAACAAACTCACACAATAACAACAACTGCAGGAGCAATGACAACAACAACAACAACAACACCGACTCCAACTACTTGTCGTCGTCGACGTTTGGCTATGGGACGAATGATGTTGTAGTTGTTGTAGTTGCATTGGTGGTTTATTAAGCAGGCGCTGTGGAACAGAAGCTGTTGTTGTTTTTGTTGGTGTTGTTGTCGTTGCTAACATGATTGTTCTTATTGTTGTTGCTGTTGCTGTTGCTGTCGTTTCTTCCCAAAGAGACAGAAAATTTCGAACCCACACATGCGACCTTTTTGTTGTTGTTGGTCGATCGCGCTGTTGTTGTTGTTGCAGGGCGTCTCTTCATGGTCTCAGTGCTGCCATTGGCATTGTATGCTCCTTGTTGTTGTTAATGCACTTGTTGTTGTTCCATCGCCCAGCAGTCGCAGAATTTGTCAACTTGTGTTTTGGGGACTGTAAGTAACACGCCAACAACAACAACGACAGAGAGAACAACAATAACAACAACAACAGCCACACTCACGTTTTAACAACAACAATGGTGTTCAATAATAACAACAACAACAGCACCCCCGTTCGACAAAACCAACAACAGCAGCCGCTTCTGTTTCTGCTTCTGTTGCTGCTCTCCAGAGGCAACACTTTAATGGGCAACACTTCATTTTCTCCCCATCTTCTCTCTCTCACTCTCTCTCTATCTCTGCCTCTCTCTTTCCCTCCCACGCCCTCCTTCATTGCACTTGTTTTGGTCGTCCTTGTTGGTTTCTCGTTGTCGTTGCTATTGTCATTGTTGCTGTGGCTGTAGTCATTGTTCCTGTTGTTGTAGTCATTGTTTTTGTTGTTGTTGGTATTACAACCGATGTCCTTGCTGCTGTTCATGTAAGTCGTGCCCACGAGGCAGCGGCAACGGCGTCCGAATTGGGGTCAAGTGTCCGTCGTCCTGCTGCGCAATGAAGTGATTTGCCGGGCCTCGAGAGGCAGCGAGCCTGGACAACCGGGACCGCGACAAGGCCAGAGAGGAGGGAAGGGCCGAGAAGAAGGGAGGGGGCAGAGAATGAGAAAGTCGGAGGGAGAGCCAGATCCAGAGGGAGGCAGATGAATGGCTTTCGGTTGCATGGTTGCCTTCAATTTGGACTCAGGTACGGGTTGCCTCGTCTGCGAAGACAAGGCTCCCCCCGGTCCTCTCCGAGCCCCTCCGGTCCCCCTCGATCGCCTCCCAACCCTCTCCCGACCTCCTCTGTTTCCTGACGCTCTCCGCCCTCCGGTACACCTTCGACTAAACCCCTTTAATACTGTCAAATTCTCCATTCCTCGTTTGCTTCGTCGGTCCTCTTCGTCCTCGCCCCTTCCCCGCTTTGCTCGTTCCTCCCCTCTCCGTCGGCGCTGCCAAGGGCCGCCGGTCCAGACAAGGATTCCCTCGTCTGGTGATGAAAAATCCCGCCAGTCAGTCCCAGGAGCATTCGGAGCCGGGAGCCGGAAGCGTCTGAGCGAGCGACGTGTGTCCAGCGCCCGGCCGGACGAGTCCTTGTGAGTCCCCTGCCGGCCCAGCCCTCGTCGACTCCTCGCTCGACACCCCGCCCTGTCGCCTCGATCTCGGTCGACCGGTCCTGCTCATGCCGGTGTCCTTCGGTCTCAGCGCTCGTGCCGCCGACACAAAGGATCGCTTGATTTGCGAATGTCCCAGCAAGAGTCGCCCCTTCTCACTCGCTCTCGCTCACCCCGTGTCAACAGGCCTGTGTTTGTCCCTGTGTCCACTGTCCGTCCGCCTGTCCGCCCGTCTGTCCGTGCATTTGGTGTTTGCAGACGAATCGAAAATTCTGTTTTTCGCATTGCGTTTCGAAATTGTTGCCCAAATCAAAGGCACAGGCACAGGAACAGGCAGGGCAATAACAAAGGCGATCAAATCAAAAATTAGAGCAACAAAATCAGCAGCGGCCAAATCCACAGCAATGCAAGCGGCAACAACAACAAATAACAACCAGAACAACAACCAGAACAACTACAACAACGACGACGACGTCCCCAAACAGACAACTAAATACTCGAACACTGCTGCAGAAAGCCATCGCATGCGTCAATGCGTGCGGCCGACGATGAAAGAGACAGCGAGAGGGCGAGAGGGAGGCAGAGAGAGAGTGAGATAGAGGGAGGAATGGAAGGAGTGACAGCTCTGGTTGTTTTGATGGACGGCAGCTCAAACGAACTGAGTCGGCGAGGGACAGACGGAGAGAGAGCGAAAGGCAGGCGAAAAATGAAGCCGGCGAAGCCAAGAGTGAGAGAGAAATAGAGCGAAATAGAATGATTATCCCCCTCTCTCTCTCTTTCGCTCACTCTCGAGTTGCCAGAGAGAGACAGACAGACGAGCAGAAAGTTTCATTTGCGAAACAAACGAATTAATTAGTGAGAACGTTTTTCGATTTCCCATTTGCCCATTTGTTTATTTGCCTGGCCCCTCTGCCTTTCGGCCTGTTCGGCCGCACCGTCGTCATCGGTGTTGCTGTTGTTGTTGATCAACGTCATTCAACGGTCCCGCTCCCCTCCCCTGTGTGCATGCGATGTTTTGGCTCAGACGAGATCTGTTTAATCCTTGCACACGAAATCGCATCGTGATTTGTCCTTTGACCTCGAAATCGTTCTCAGTTTTGCACCAGAGGTTCGTTCCTTTAATTTTCCACTTCATCCCGATCTCTCCTGGGGTTTCTGATTGTGTGTGGAAAAGTCTAAGCAAATTGATTCTCTCTGTATCCGAAATCTGTCGCTCAAAGTGGGACAGGGGCAAAAACGATCGCAGAAGCTGTCTTTAGGCAAATTAACATAAGGAGAAGGAGCGAGACTCGCATGATTCCGGCGAGTTCAAGTTGAGTGAATGACTTTCCTTCAAACAAATTCTCGTCAAGGTGAAGGAACTTCGTTCACTCAAGGGCCCGAGCGCTTGGGTGAAACGAGTTTCGGCCCTAGAAACCGTTTCCGTTTCGTCGCCCTCTTCCGCCTTCCGCATTTTCATTCTTTTCGTGTTCCCGAAACCCCCAGGACCCGCCGCCATTTGTTCCCCGATTCCTGTTGTTCACTATTAGCATTATATGAATTATGGCGGCCATTCCAATGCATCATCCCCGCTTTGTTTTATCGCTCGTTCCCACCCCACACTCTCGGAAGTTCGTCCTAGCGGCCTTTGTCCGATCGCGGCTCTGGCGAGTCCATTTCCATCCATTACTCTATCCACTCAACGCCACGCTCCATCGATCTTGTTTATCGCCCACTCATCCGCCGCCTCACCATGTTTCTGAATTTCTACGGCTTCCTTCTTTCTCCCACGCTCTCCCGTTCCCTCCCTCATTATGCTATCTTCGCCCATAACTCATCGCGTCCCAGGGCCGGGCCCCGTAGGCTTCTCATCTTCTCCCTCAGCCACTGGCAGCGACTCCTCGGCACCGCCTGCGCCCACCTTCCCCACGAGCACCATCCTTTCTCCACATGCTTATCTTTACTACTTTCCATATTTCCGCCCCCCGCTTTCCGGCTCCCTTCCTCGACCTCCCCTCGCTCCCTAATCCCTCTAATCCCGTCCCCTTCGCCCCAGCCGCCTCGGCGTCCTTCTCACGTATCGCAGTTATTTTTCACGATAACTTTCTAGGATTTTCCTGCCGTTTTTCAATCTCGCTCCCTCTCTCTCTCGCTTTCTGCCTTTCCTGCCTTTCCCTCTATCGCCAAGTCTTGCTCTTGCGCGACCGACTTCACACCTTACGTTGTCAACTTCCGCACTTAACTGTTTTTGCTACATAAATTCATTTCACTTCCTGTCCGAGCAAATTTCATTTCCCGCCTCGCCCATCGCTCTCGCCGCCCCGCCCCGCCCCTGGGCCACACGTTTTTACCCGTCGTTCGCTCTTCCGGTGTCTCTCGCTCGTCCTTTTCTCGTTGGCCCTCTTTCCCTTGGATTATTTGCTCCTTTCTGCCTCTGCCTCTGCCCGCCCGAAGTTCGTCTCGAAGTTCCCACGTCCGCTTCCGCCTTCCCCTGGTTATCTACCTTGTCTACCTCTGCCTTGCTCCGCGCCCTCCACCCCTCGCTCTCCTCAACCCCGTCTCCTTCTCGCGCTGGCCCCCTTTCGTGCTGTCCCGCCGTTCACGATACCGACAAACTAACCGTAACAACATTTGCTGCATATTTTATAAATATTGTTGATGAGGTTGTTGTAGTTTTTGCCCTGCTCCGGCGGCCTCGCCGTCGTCGTCGTCAGTCAGGCGGCATCCATGACACCTGCCCGACCCGCAGCGCCTCCCGCTCGTGGCTCGCCCCGGCCACCCACGCCGGCTGCGGCTGCGGCGCCCGCCACGTGCTGCGAATTTATTTGCCTTTGCCCTCCTTCCAGCCGCCCTGCGCCTGTTGAATCCCTGCCCGGGGGTTTCTGGGCCGCGCATTCCGTGCTGCACACTTTCCGGCGCCCGCTGGGCCGACGCTTGGAGGAGGGAGGGCCAGCGTCTGACGTGTTTTTAGGCGTCGGCAAAATTAACGAGGACCTAATTTTATGCAAAATACACGATTCTGACGCGCGCGAGAAGCCGCATCAGTCTCGCTGTCCCCCTCCATCGACCCTTTCTTTTATCGCCCACCCACTCCCACTCCCACTCCCTCGCGTGGCGGCTGAGGAGCCGGAGGGTGTTAAGTTGTGAAAATTATGCTAATTGGAACCCATTTAGTCCGCCCTCACACTCGGCTAACGTCTTCCTCGCTCTGCGCTCGCTCTCTGCCCCTTGGCGAATCCTTTGACTTCCTTCCTTCCCTCAACCGACGGCGCGCTGAGACGTGTCGACGGCCCGTCCCGTCGCTCGCTGAGCCTGCGGTCGGAAGGCAAGGGGCGACTGATTACTCACAATCTGAGGAAGTGGAAGCGGAGTGAGGAAGAAGGTGAAAGGCGGAAAGACTTGGGGACAGCAGGAACTCAGCCGGGTCCAGAAAGCGAACGCAGATGGCGAAAGCTGGGGGCTGGACGGTCAGCGAGAGTGCGAGGATGAAAGGCAGCGAAATCGTCGTGGGACCAAATTAAGTTGCCATCGCCCCGACCAGGAAACGAGCTCCAAATGCCGATGGAAACGAGCAGTGGCTCGGGATGCAACCACTCGATGCCGCCTGAGTCGCCGGAGCTGCGGAATCGAACGTTCGACGATCAGCGGACGAGGAATGTAAGGAAGTTGACCAGGCACTGACGAGACGAGGATTTCGTGGCGAATCGCGCAAACACCGCAATCGAGAAGGGGAAATTGAGAAAGGGGACGCTGAGGCCTGAAGGGCTGGGCTTGAGAACTGCCTGCAAAATTGGCTTGAAATCCTTTGGCATTCTGGCTTTGTGTTTTTTAAACCAGGCCCTTGCGTTTTTACCAACCGGGAACGCGCACAGTCCGCTGTTGATCCGCTGTGTCAGGTCAATTGCGGCTGCTGGAGGCGACAGCGTTGCCACACCTGCCGCGGCAATCCAACTCTGCATGGAATTGCAATTAAATGCCATGTCAATTAAAGGACAGAGACTGAGAGGTCGCGGGGGGCAGAGCTTGCTTTTTATTATTAGCCCTGGGCGAGGGGCAAGCGGCAGGAGAGGAAGCCAACAACACAAACAACAACAACAATCGTGCTTGTCTGACGGTGGCCGACACGAACATTAAAACGCGAACTCAATTACGTTAACTCATTACGCGCGGGACGTCGCGAGCTGAGGTGTTCGGGTCTGTTGCTTTTGTTGTATTGGAGGTCCACAGTCAGACGAACACACACACACAAACACAGCCACTCTCACACACGCAGTCGCCCCAAGCCCTCCCTCGATGGCCCAAAAACACAGGGGGAAGCGCGTGGAGAACTCGACCAAAGCCGAAGAGTCGAAATTCTCCTCCTCCTCCTCCTCCTCCTCCTCCTCCTCCTCCTCCTCCTCCTCCGCCTCCTCTGCATGTCCTGCCTCAAATGTGATTAATTTTATTTGTTGTTGTCGTTGTTGCTGCTGTTTTCATTTACCCATTCATTACTTCCACAAGATTATGTAAAATTGAATATTTCACAGAAATATTATTAATGATTTTCTTGCTCGAGGAACTCGAACGAAATGCATGAATCAATCGGGCAACAACAACAGCAACAACGTTGAGGAGTTTATCTCGTCGGCGTCCGGTGGCCACTCGTGGCCTCCTGAATTGCTGACCACGAGCTGGCGACGCTGGCCGGAGGGAGGAGGACGATTCGACGGAGGCGGGATTCCATAAAAGTCGCCGGACAATGGCGAGGGTGGCCGGCGACATCCGCCATTAATTAATTTTTAACCACACGTCACGGACGCCAACAACAACAACAACAACAACAATGCAACGTCAACAACTGCAACAACAGCAACAACGAGAGCAGCGCATTGAACAAAAGAAGATGGCGTAAAGATAACACAACATGGCAGCCAGAACAACAACAACAATGTGAGAACAACAACAATAGGCCAATTACAACAAAAAGGACATCAACCATCACCACAACAACAACAAAACGAGAACAACAACCACAACAGCTACAACAATAAACGTGCACCTTCAGCTGAGAAAGCAAGTGCATCAAAGCAACAACAAGAACAACGACAACTACAACAATAGCAACAACAACAAGGACAATTCATCCGCAGCAGCATTCAGCGATTGCCACAGCAACAAAAACAACAACAACAACTACTACTACAAGAAGAAGATCAATGACTGCAGCAACAACAATGAAGTGACCGCTATATTGAGGACGAAAGGATGGCGAAGAGAGAAGAGGAGTGCAGAGAGAAATATAGAGAGAGAGTGAGAGCGAAAGGATATGACGAAAAAAAAGAGGAGAGAAGTAGAGAGAATGAGACAGAGACGGGTTTTCATGCATTGTTTTCTCGGAATCAATGAGCGCCACAAAGTAAGCGTATTTATGGCCCAGGACTATCGAGCAGAGGAGAGAAGAGCGAGAGGGAGACCAGGAGAAGGACACAGAGACTACAAAAGAGAGCGGGACAAAGATATGGAAGATGTGTAATGGACTCGTTTTTTAATCAGTTGCGAATCGAGCGAACGGACGCCAGAAAGCGTGCAATCGAAACATAGGGAGTAACACGGGCAGAGAGAGAAAGAGGGGGGCGAAGAGAGAGCGAGAGAGGGAGAGTGAGAGGGAGTGAAAGAGAGGGGAGAGATCGGGCCCCACTCACCCGTGGCACGCTGTCGCAAATGAAGGCAATCAGTTGCCTTCCGAGAGCTCAAGTTCCAAGCTCAGCTCATTCGTGTTTTCGGGCGCTCCAGGACCCAGGCAGAGAGAGAGTGAGGGAGAAGGGGAAGAAGACGGAACAGAGAACGAGAGAGAAGAGGATGGGAGGAAGACCGGGAGCCAAGAGTGATGGACCGTGTGCGTGTGCTACGAAATTATTAATAATTGCATGTTTTGATCACGATCTCGCATGCCGGGCACGTGACTTCCGAACGGCAACAACTGCAACGGTGACAACAACTAAAACAACAACAACAGCAACTACAACCACAACAGCAACAACAATCATTACAACAACAACAACACCAACAAATACATGCTGCAGTTTTGCCGTTGAAGACCAGCAGAAGCTCAAAGTTCTGAAGAGAAGGTTAATATGGAATTTCTGCCAGAGCCCGAGGAAGATTCGATGGTGAAATGCAATTAATAGAGGCAGTCGGGAGAGTTTCTCAGAACATTTGAAATTGTAGTTTCTAATAAAAATTCTTAATTTAAAAGTATTTTTGTGGAGTCTGTTGGAGTTTAAGAGAGCAGCCAAGTCTTCGGGCTCCATTGTGTGTGGCGCAATCCGGAACTGTTCGAGGCAAAATCCCTGAAGTCCTCTCTCTCGGCCTCCTCCTCTCACTCTTCCTCCCTCTCTCTCTCTCTCTCTGCCTCTCACATCCCTCCCTCCCTCGCCCGTCTCTCTTCAGGTATTTATGCCAACATTTTTCGCTGGCTCAACGCCGTATTCAATCAAACACGTTCATCGCCCTCCCTCGCCTGCCACCCGCCGCCCGACTTGCCAACCACACGGACGGCGGCGAGCTCAACAGATCCCCCTCCCGACCCCTCCCGATCCCCCTCCCGACCCCCTCCCGATCCCCCTCCTGGACCGCAATCATAATGCTGGTTGAATGGGAATAAACGTTGCCACGTCGGCTGGGCAGGGCCGGAGCTGCGGCTGGGGCTGGGGCTGGGGCCGGGGGCTCTCGTAACACTGCACCGCAGCGTTGCCACATTTTCCAAATTCACCTCGATGCATTTCAAATGGATGTTTTGACAGCAACCGGCAGCGACAACAACAACAATCACAACAACCACAACAACAGCAGCAGCAGCAACAATAAGTGGCGAATTAAATGTGGCAACTGCAGGGCGGGCGAGAGTGAGCGGGACAGTAGGAGAGGGGGAGAGGGAGAGAGACTAATGCCAGTGACATCAGCATCGACGAGGACAAAATTTGAATTTTCAAAGGGAAGAGAAAACACAAAACAACGAAAATAAATCAGACAGGAGGAAAAAGAGATGAAAACAGATGCAAAATATGGGAAAACAATTGGAGAAGGCGGCAGGGGGAGTGAGAGGCAGCGAGATGGAGTGAGAAGGATAGAGGGCTCCCTTGCTTCGGCGAGGGAGTGAGTGAGTGAGGGAGCGCAAAGGCGAGTGGAATTTGTTGGCGCTCGCGGCGCAAACGCTCAAATTGCGAACTAAATTGGGGTTAAGTGCGGTTCGGGAGCCGCAGGGCTCGAAGTGAGCGTGTGTGTGGGCCTGTGTATGAGGCGTTTCCCGCCCCTCTCTCTCCCTGTCTCTCTTTCTGCCTCTCCGACTCTTCTCTTAATTCTTGGCTCTGTAGCTCGTACGTGTTTCAATAGGCTTCGGCTCGTTTGCATGTGTACCTGTAAGCGTGTGGCTGTGTGTGGGTGGTTGTGGCTTCGTGTGCTTCACAGGTGTGTGCGTGCACGTGCTTGGGCTTGTTCATATGCCTGTACATGTGTCTGTGCCTGTGTAAGTGCTTTATTTGCATTTTATTTGCATTCATTGATGCTTCATCTAGTTGAAGGCGATGATTGTCTTCTCGTTTTGCCCTGGTTGTTGCCCCTCTTCGTCCTCAGCTCCTCCTCGTTGCCCTCATTAATATTTCCATTTGCCTCTTCCTCTTCTTCTTCTTCTACTCTTTCTGCCCAAAATTCGCTACCGAAATTATGGAAATCCTCTCAAAACAACTTCTTGCAGTCGACTCGATCCACTCGAGCGGACCGACCGACAATAACGGCAACAACAACAACAACAACAACTCGACGATGCCCTCGTGACGACGTCGAGGTCGCCTCGGCTGGCACCACCGGAAGATTTACCTGCAAAGAGACGAACGGAGACGAAGTCAGCGGAAGGTCTCGGGCAATCGGGCGATTGATTGATCGCATTTGCCCGGATTTTCGCCCGCAGCAGACGCCCACCGGGGCCCACCAGCGCCAAGGACGACGGCCACCAAGTCTCCCTGAGCGCCGGCCTCAGTCGCCCCGGCTCGCTCCGCCTCCCTGTCGACGAGCCTTTGTCCGCGTAGGCCCAGCCCTAATCAGTCCCCGACCTGTCATCGCCTTCGCCCCAGACGAGCCTCCGACCAGCCCCAGACCACCACCAACTCTTGCCCACTTCGCTGGCCACCTCCTCGAGGTTTCCTTGGCGGCTCCTCGAGGCCTCCGCCCTGCCCTCGCAGCCACAGCCAACCCCTCTCGGCCTCCGCCCACTCCTCGCTCGCATTGTCTGTCTCCGCTCGCCCTCTCCTCCTCCCCCTTGGTCGATCGCATCGCTCGCCTAATCGACGGAGCCCAGGCGAAGTCCGCCCTGCAACAAGCAACAGCCGCAACAACAACGTCGCCGTCCTGGCGTGGGGCATAGGCCTGGCCACGCCCACGTCCCAGGTCGGTCGGTGGTCGACGGGCGCCTCGCATAATTTGCAAATGTTGACCGAATTTCGGCGGCTTTGGAGCGCTTAAAACGATCGCAGATGTCACGGGGTGGCGGGTGGCAACCAACAGGGAGGGGAGCTGCTGGTCGTCAGGACAATGCACAAATTGGCCTCACCAGTCGTGTGTATGTGTGTGTGAGTGTGTGGACGTTGTCATGGCGAGCAGGCATCAGGACTCGGGTTCATAATCGCTGCAAATCTTCGATTGTTAATGCAGCCGTAAACACTGTGTTGCCCCTGTTGCTCTGCCCTTCTCCCGCTCTCCCTCTCTCTCTCTCTCTCTCTCTCTCTCTCTCTCTCTCTCTCTCTCTCTGTCTGTGTGTTTTGTGTATCTTCCCTCGCACTTGACCTCCCTCTCTCCCACTCCATTGTGGCGGCTCGAGAGCGATTTAAGGGCAGTCAAGGGAGGCAACGAGGGCCGAGGTGAATTCGGTGGGCTGGAGGGAAGAGAGAAGGCATCCCATCTACGCAGATCGATCAAACATTGCGGAGGGAGTGGAGACTTCGGGAACCAAGAGTGAACAATGGAAAAACCGAAAATTGCAACACTTGTACCCAGCTTTCAAAGCGTTTCAACGGAGGCAATCCAGAGGAAGGCGCCGAAAGTCTCGCAAAATCTCCAACCTGGGTCAGAGTCTCGGGTGGATGGAATGAAAGTGCAATTCTGAACAAGTGTAAATGGCGGAGACACCGCGAGGACCCCGTGGACGAGGGCGAAAGCACGGCGAACTGAGTCGGACCGGAACGGGTGGAGGTTCCGGAACCTGGCGGCGGCGACGCCGACATCGTCGCGAACGCAGCCAACGACGGTCGCCAACGACAACGCGAGAGGAGGAGGTCGAGGGCGCATTAGGGCACACGTCCCAGCGCCCGGTCGCGCACACACCTGCACGCATGCCTGCACCTTTAGGCACAGGGCGCGTTGCCTACATTTGGGCGCAGGAGCTGCTCATTTATTAGGCGTGCTTTTGCGCGTAATTAATGCGATCGGCTGGCCAGCCAATGCTGCCGTTGTTGTTCTTGTTGCAGCCATTGTCGCCGGCCGTGGTGGCCTCATTGTTGCCAACCTCATTGTTGCGATTGCCATTGTTGTGGTTGTTGTTCTTGTTGTTGTGGTGGTGGTGGCACTCTAAATGACTCGCCATGAACTGAAGCTGAAGCTGAAGCTCCGAAGCGAATTTCCGAAAATTATTTAGATGCCTTTTAATTTTTAATTAAAGTTCAATTTGTGCAGCAATTAAGCGCTTCGAGTATTAAACACAACGGCCACGAGCATCACAACAACAACAAGACGGCAACGCGAGCCCGACGCCGCACCAACACCGAGACACCTCGCACACGGCACACAATGGAGACAAATGCAAATATGAAGCTTCACTATTAGTTCGATGATATGGAGTTCGGGTCTGTGGCTGATTTTATTGTTATTGCCAGCATGGATTATGGTGTTGCCATTGTTGTTGTTTCACTTTGCTGTCGTGGGTGTTGTTATTGTTGTCGTTTCTGTTTGTTGTTGGTGTTGTGTTTTGGCGTTATTCGGGGATCACGGCCGGCCACAGCCCAGGGCGCAGGACTTAAAGCGTAATCAATTAATTGAATTCATGCTCCCATCATTCACATCGTCCTCTCCTTCTCTCGCTCCTCTCCCTCGCTCGCTTCTCTCTCCCTCTCTTCAACTCCATCTCGCTCTCCTCCGGGCCGCGGCAGTTCATTTCGACCACAAATGATTATTTTCAATTTTAATGCCTTGTAATTAAAATTTGTTGCCCATCGACGAGAAGCGCCAACATCGCCGTTCCTGCGCGAGAGGCCGGGAGTGCGAGGGAGGGTGAAGAGGAGGCTGGTGATGGCCGGAGTGCGGCAGGGAGGTCGGCGCCAGTGCTGTGTTTTAATTGGGCAAAGCTGACGGCGGACTGACGCGAGCTCCCGCCGCCGACCGCCGACCGCCAGCAGTTGACGGCGTTGCGGCAACAGGTTGCAGTGGGCGAGTCGGAGCGACGGAAGGAGGGCCAGGCGGAGGGAGGGAGGCTCAGGCTGGTGTCAGGAAAGTTCAATTGAGTTCTACATTCAACCGTGAGTGGGGGAATGCAAAAGTCATGGTTGAAGCGTCCGGAGGTCGACGCATTTATTGCTATTTGATTTGCATCCATAAATGAATACATTAGAAATGCACTTGTGATCGGCACAAAACGACGGGCTCGGCTCGGTCCTCAAATATGTATTATCGAATATGGATTGTTCTGTATGTTTTCTCAATCTGAGCTCAATCAAAGCTTCGATCATTTGAATAGCAATTTGTGCGGAATTAAGTAATGAATAATAATTGGGCTCAACTGCAGGAGAGGATGCAGCAGGGCAGGGCCAAGGCTGCGTGCCGATGATGGACGCAGTCCTTATCTCAGTCTCACCCCCGCCCCGCCTCCTCTCCTTCATCTTCGCCCCGACCCCCCACCGCCGCGCCGTCGTCCATCGCACATGGAAACGCCGCGTGCTCCACGGGACACCGGGACGTATGAGTGACAGCGATGCACATGGCGCGGCCGCCGACGCCGCGGTGACAGCGGGTCGGCCACGGGCCACTGGCGGAACAAGGACAGCAGCAGCAGCAGCAACACCGAGCGAAAAATACAAGAATCGACAACGAAAGCAACGAGAAGCCAACAACGTCGACAACAACCACAGGCGGCCGCGAGTAATGGACGCATGAGTTTATAAATAAATGCCAAGAATGGCTTTTAATTGCATAAAGGTCGCTCGCGGCCATGGTGCGGCCTCCCACACCCCTCGCCCGCTGACCCTCGGCGGCGCCTGGGACACCCTCAGCGTGAATGCGCAACACCTGGCAGCAACATTTGTATTCCAGCCAGCGCCCGACTGAGACGGCAGCAACGGCACGACAATGGCAGCATCATGAAGTACAACAATGGCAGCTACAACAACAATCGCAACTACAACAACATCATGCATTATGGCGAATGCAAATATGAAGGAAATAAATCGTTTCGCAAATGGCGAAAAATGTCTGCCGGCGTCCCGAGGGCGCGGAGCGAGGGCGATCGATGGGGGCGGGAGCGAGGAGAAGAGAAGAGAGTGAGCGCATTGTGGATGAATGGTCGCTGGATGGAGGGCCGGGGGCGGCCGGGCGGCCGGGTGTCGGGGCGGAGGCGGAGGCGTTGAACGGTTGTGAAATACAAGTGGAAATGTTCGCCAGCAACTGCTGCCACCGTCGCCGCTCCTCGCTGCCGCTGTCAGTTCGCTGTCAGCTTTGGGAAATGTTTTTAATGTAGTCGAGTTCCTCGTGCCGCACTCGCAGTCGCTTCCCCTGCCTCGCCCTGAGCCCTCCCCAGCCCAGCCTCGCCCTTTCCTTCCCTCCCGCCCCCACGTCACGCCCAGCGCTCCGCCCTTTGTTCGACACTCGCCGTTGATTTTAAGAATTCGCGCGTTCACCCGAACGTGGGCGTGGAGCGAGGAGCGAGGGGTGGAGTCGGGTCGATTCTGGTGTTTGCCTGCCCCGGGCGCGCGTCGGCTCCGCGCGCGAAAACGCAATAGTTTGGCGAGGACCAGGGGCTGGGGCGACGATGGGCGCCGACTCCCTGCAGTCCCCGGCACCGGTCGGCCGATCGGCGCCCCTCCGATGGACCCATTGGCGTATTCTAGGGCCAGGAGGAGGAGCGAGAGAGAAAGTCCGCAATATTAGGGATCATGAAGAATTTCGGAGGATTTTCAGAAGTCGCGGAATCGCGAAAAATATCGCAGGAAAAATATAGGAATTCAAGGAAATGTCCACGAAGTCGTGAACTTTTAATAATATATTCATATAAATTTACTTTTATTTATTTGCTTTCACTTTCTTTAATCATAGATTCAATTTAATTTTATATATATTTTATAATTTTTTACAAGCACTCTTCTCTTTCACTCCACGCTTCGCTGTATTTCCGATTTTAAGAATTTAATTTCATTTTCTCATTTTCTTGTGTCTCCTCGTTTTTGCCAGTTCAACTGGAGTTTTCGAAATGGAGCCGGTCGACACCGTTTCGCACTTCGGCCCACGCCTGTGCCAGCCACACACACACACACACGTCCACATCTGCCCCCACAGCAACGTCCGGACGCCAGCTGGACGTGTTTCGTGCAGATGCTCGCTCGAGGCTCCAGGCCTCGGTCTTTCTCTCACTTATTCCATGGAGCATTTCATCAATCACTGCGCTCGATCGTTCGTTCCTGCATTTTTCATTTCGTTAATTGGATTCAAATACTGCAGGCGATCGTCGGCTCAGAGAACTTGAAACCTCTGCGAGCCGCCTCCGTCCACCATTAAATTTTCCCTCCGTTTCAATTTCCCCTCATTATATTCCTCTCTATGTCCCTCATAACTCCCCAATTGGACTCCACACGCCTCGCCGACTCCTGCCCTGCCCAAATTGGAGATGGTCCGCAGGCCTCCCTCGCGAATCTGCCTTTAATCATCATTTATTTTCGGCCCTCGCATTAACTCGGCTCCCTCAGCCCCAGTCACTGCCTCGAGCCACGGACTCCTGCTTCCTGCTGGCCTCCGCTCTCTTTCCTTCGCCCGCCGTCCGCCCTCCTCATGCCCAACCACGTGTATCGTGCGAATTAAGGATTCCGTCCACATCCCAGCACGGATGTGTCGCCCCTCGTCCTGGGTCCCCGGTCATGGTCAGCTGTTGAGGAAAAGCCCAGCCCGGTCGTCGTCCTGTGCCTGCCAAAGGGCCCCGGGGTCCTGCTAATACAGAGGGCTTGCGGAAGGGGGACCGAGAACGAGAAGTGAAAGATGAGCCGCCAAGATGACGGCGATGCTGCGAGGCGAGGCGAGGGCAGGTTGCGTCCACGCCGTGGCCACAGGACTCGTGGCCTCGCATGCTTGCTTCATGGTCTTCCTGCCAAACCTCGCGCCCGTTCTCTTCCAACCCCAGTCATTCCGTCGTCTTCCTTGCTCTCCTCTTTGCCTCTTCGCCTCGTCGCTCCAACTGTCTCCGCCTTTGAGCCTGACCGCTCGCGTCTGTCCCTCGACGGGTGTCCGTCATAGGCACAAAAATTTCTCGGAGACCCCAAAACAGAGGAGAGAAAATCTCGTTGCCCCTCCCTCTGTCTCTCTCTCACCACCACTAGTGAAGCTTTCCTTCATCTCTTCCTCTCCGACTCCGTCCCTTCTTCGACATCACTCTTTCGGCTTCCCTGTTCTCAAATTCCATGTCTCTTGCGATCTCCTGGAACTGTCCTTTAACTCTGCCGCTCGCTGTCTCTTTGATAGACATCCATCTGTCTCCGCCTCTTTCTGTCACTCCCACTCTCTCTCTCTCTCTCTCTCTTGCCTTCGCCATGATGACGTGACGATGGAAGCATTTAAAAATATGGAATTCCTTCGAAAAATATGCCTCCAAGCAAGCGGAAGCCGGGACGGAAATTTGTTCACATTCACGACATATATAATCAAAACAACAACAAGGAGTAGGAAGGAGGAACAACAACATGTCGGAGGTAGAAATTTATGGCCCTCGTCGGCGTGCGGCTGCCGCCTACTCAAGGGCCGAGGAGCGTGTCGTGGGCGTGTGCGAGAGCAGGGCATGTGAGTGCGACGGATAGGAGAGAGGGAGAGAGAGTGAAGTGGAGGGACCGGGGCGGCCGAGGAAGGATTTATGTGTGAGAAAGGCGACTTATTTGCGGAGAAAGGACTTCGGAACGACGGGCGACAGGGCAGGGACAGGCGGTGACCGAGGGAAAGAGAGAGAGAGAGCGGGCAAACGTGTTCATATTTGCATTTCCGGCGACCTGCCGCCTCCACCGACAGTGGCTGCTGCCCAAATCTGCGACGAGCGAGCGGGAAAATTTCTCTCCTTCTTTCGAATTCGCTCTTTGGTCGAGTTTGAGCCAATTTGGAGCCGAATTCAAGACCCCAATCTGCCAACATTTTTCGTTCGTCCTGTTTCGTTGCCTTCCCCATCTTCATGCCTTCATACATGGCTTCCACATTTCACACGTCCTGGGATCTGGGATTCGGACGGCTCCACCTCCACCTCCACCCGCGCGCATCTGCCCTCGCCCCTCGCGATAATTGTCAGCCGGAGCCGTGCCGCGAAATAAACAGCCCGGCTTACGCGCAGCCCAAATAAATTGTCCTGCGTCGCGCATTCGTTAAGCCGACCGAATGCGGAAGTTAAGCACTCCTCAGCTGCCACTTGGCAACGCCATTAAGACCGTTTAAGTGATCGATAGGCCATCGGTGAGTCCGCGAGTCGGCCTGTGTCGGAATCGCCGCGCAACTGACGGAGCGAGCGCGACAGGTGGACAGGCGTCGCTGCACAGTGGGCCACAGCAGTGGGCACGCGGCTGCAGGTTCGCGCTCAGAACGCATGTGGAGTCCTTGGTCCACGGTGCGTTTTCGAACGGCCTCCCCTCCGTGTCTTCGGGAGTCCTTTGGGTCGCCGAGCTGCGGCCGCGGCCTCCGGTGCGATACGCGATGTTTTCTCATTTTTCTGCGCGAGAAAAAGCGCCGGAACGAGAGCCAGCGAGAGATAGAGAGAGAGCGAGGGCGTGTGCGAGAGAGAGAGGGGGATGTGAAGGACATATTTTCATAAATATATTCGCATAATCACGTTGGTGATGAATTCGCACACAGCCGCGTCCATGCTCCGCATAATTAAATACTTTAAATATTGAGAAGGGAGAATAAAAATATCGCTCTCTTGCCCAGGGAGACAGAGGGAGAAGGAAGGAGAGACGCAGTGTGAGTGGAAGAGAGAGAGAGAGAGAGAGAGGGAGAGAGGGACAGGGAGTCCGTGGACATACGTGATTCTCAATTACGCTCGAGTGCATCAATTGGCAGGCACGACGACCGACGACCGACGGACCGACGGACGAGAAGCGCACACAGTGGCAGCGCGGACGAGCGTGGCCGCAGCTTAACTCGGCGTGGGCGGGCCTTAACGCCACGCCTACTCGCGGCGGCCATATGCAAATACACACAGGGCGATCTGAGCTGTGTGCGTGTCACATCCGTCAGAAGGAGGGAGCAGCGGGCATTAAATGTTTGCGATTATGTTAATGCATCGTGCATTTATGAGCCATTTAAATATTTTAATGCATCCCCCGTCTCGCTCCCGCCCTCTCACCCCTCCCCCTGTCCCTCTCTCTCTCTCTCCCTCTCTCTTTTGTTCTCTTTGTCGGCCGCTCCATCGGGAAATGCACGTTGTTTAATTCACTTTTCACGCTCTTCACGCGTCGCCCTGTGTCTGCATCTGTCTCCGGTTTTTATTTTTGTTCTCGGCGCCCGAAACAGCGTTTGTTTCCCGCTGCGTGGCGTTGCCAACTGAAAAAATTTGCCGGCGTGCCGCCAAAGCTCGCGGCCGTTTTTGCCGCCGTTTCAATCGAATTCAATTTGCTTTTTGACTGAAGCCCCAGTGACGGGGTCCGCGAGTCCTGGCCTCGTTGTCCAGTGGATCCAGTCGGATCCACTTTGCCTACGTGGCCAACTCGGACCAGGAAGGGCCCGAGTTGGATCCTCAAATCACGAACAATTCCTTTCAGCCGTGATTCCATCGTGATCTCCTGTCCACACGCATTGCCAACGGCCAACACTCCAGGGTCGAATGAGTTAAAATTAAATATCATCGGGAGAAATCCCTGCAATGGCCCGAAGGCTGCACAAACGGAAAACATTTGGAGAAGCGCGTGCAAAGCAGCAACAACAACATGGCCCGCTTGTGATTGCGACGCGAACACCGAGGCCAAACGCCGAGCCAGGGTGGCAACTAATGAGGCTCGTCAACGCAACACCAGCGACTGAGGGGCGGGAGGGGGAGGACAAAATCGCTCGTAATGTAATCGTAGATCAAACAATAGCGAATGACGGCTTATTCGCGCTCGTTGGCAACGCCGGCGATGAACTGCGCGGCGATCGCGTCGAGTTGTCGAAAGGTTTTCGGGTTTCGTAAATAATTGAAGTCCTTAATTTATTCACGGACGCCATGTTGTGCGAATGGCCTCGTCGGCCCCATGAATGGAATCAAATGGGGAATCACGGGGCGTGGGCGTGAGCGTGGGCGTGGCAGGCCCGGGCGCAGTCCCTCGCCCGCCGAAGATGGCCGTAATTTGTGCGGTCGCGCGACCGGCCCGGAATATTTTAATTAGCTGCAAGTGTTATTAATTGTTTGTTCGCTCTCTCGCGGCCGCGCGAAGGGCGGTGGAGGGGAGGAGGGGCGGGGGGTGCGTAGTGAGGACTCCGGTCGTTGGCATTCCGGCGAAATGCTTCGGGTCGATTATGGGAAACTGCCAACGACTCGCAATTTTCAATTTAATTACATTTCACTTCAATTGACACCAAGTGCTTTGATCGACAGGTCCCCAGTCACGGCGTCCTCCTCCTGCCCCCCCCCCCCCACTCGCCTACCGTCGCCCCTCGTTGGACCCCGTCGGTCGTCGGGGGTTAAAGGTATTTTCGTTCATTATATTGTTATTGTTTTTGCAGCTTAATCAAATTTCATCATCAATTAAACTCCATTGTTTTCACCCAAGCTGCTCCCACCGCTTTCCCCCTCTCCCTCTCTCTCTCACTCCCTCCCACGCCCTCCCTCACTCGCCCTTCCGCCTCCATAATTCAACATGTTCTGTTGCTTTGTGTTTATTGTCGTTCGCTTGTTCGTCGTTGATGCTCGTGTTATTATTCATAGTTGTTCTTGCTTTCCGTCCAATTCAATAGCATTGTTGTTCGCTTTGTTGTTGTGGTTCTTCCTCTCTTCTTCTTCTTCTTCTTCTTCTTCACCTTCTTCTTCTTCTCCGCTTCTCCGTCGCACTCATTGTTGTCGTTGTTGTTCTTCATTGTCTTCCATTGTTTCCAACTGTTGTTGATCTTGTTGATATTGTTTTGTCTCCAATGGTTTTTGTTTTTGTTATCGTTGTTGTTGTTATTGTTTTTGGTGTTTCGGAAGTGAACTCGACATCAATCAAAAATTACATTACCATGAAGAAGAGGAAGAAGAGGCCCGGGGAGGAGGGGTAGAAGGAGGCGGAGGACAAAAGGACGTTCCGTGTTGGAACATGTTGAAATTGAATCAACGATTTAGCATTAAAGCGTCGCCAACTATGCCGAAAGTTCACTGGTCTGCAAAATAACTCCATGATGACGACAATTAATGGCATTTCATTTGACTTAATTGAATTGACTGCGTTTTTCCTTCGCAAAGCATTTAATTTGCGATTCATTGCCGAACAATGCACCCGAACAATGGCGATGGATTGGCGTTGCCAACTACAACAACTGCAGTTCCGATCGTTAGAAAGTCGATGCCAAGCCAGATGAAGACGAGCCCGAATCCAGCAAATCAATAACTTGAAGCACTCGAGAATCCGAACTGCCGGTTGAACTCGCTTCCTCCATACGGGCGCAGGACGACGAGGGTCAGCCGGCGTTGCCAACCATGCCGCCTCCCTGGGGTGCGCTGGCCTCGAGCGATTTATTCTTGACCCGCGTCGCCGGTGCCCGATGACGCCCGGCCGCGCCCTGATCTCCGATGAATGAGATAAATATTTATCGTTGACCGCGGTCAATTGTGCTCGTTGGATACAAGAACAATGATAGCGACAGCGACAAAAACAATAACAACGACAACAACTAGGCCAGCAACAAGAACCCACTACAACCACACAGTTCTGTCGCCTAATCAACGCGAATTCTTCCCAGCTGCTCTTAAAGTAATGAAGCCATCGAGCGCCGTCCCGCTCTAGCGCTCCTCACAAATCCTTCTCATTCTCTCTCCTCTGGTCTGGTCGTTGCGTGCAATCGACAGCCGCGGATCCAGCCCTTGTTTTGAGAGACTTTCGGTTTCGGCTTCACCACGAAGCACCTCCGCCCTCCGCCCTCTGCACCCTCGCTCCAGGCCTTCGGTCATCCGGCCGTCCATCGGTTGAACTTTGACATTGACTGACGCCCAGCTGAAACTGGAGCTGAACTGGAGCCGGAGCGAGGGAGGGCGAGTGTTAACGAAGCATAAATAGATGGGCGGGACAGGGAGAAGGAGTCGAGGAGAGGGGAGCAGGGAGTCAGAGAGGGTCAGAGATGGTCAGAGAGAGTGGTAAAGTGAGTGGGAGAGGGATGGAGAGAGGGCAGCTTCATTTCAGCGCGATGGACGTGGTTCGAGGCTCCTCCGGGCCTTCGAGAGTGCGGCCAGCTGTTTGTTTGGAAGGCTTTGTTCGCGCCCCTCCATTTACCCTGCGTTAATGGCCCTCCCTTCTCACTTAATTAAAACCGATATTTACTTGGACACTTTCTGCTAGAGTTGCCAACGGACAACACACAAACGACGTCTCATTCAAATCACGAATTATGTTTCAATTACTTGATTGCTCGGGACTCGCGCGCCGTTGCCATTGGGGTGGGTGGTCGAGGCCTCGAGGCGTCGAGGACTCAATGCAGATGTTTTTGTTGTACTCGTTGTTGTTGTACTCGTTGTTGTCCATCGATCAGGTGGCAACTCTGCGCCGTCGCAGTGCACTCGCCCCTTCAGTAAATGTTAATTGAAGCCGTGACCTCGGCCTGAAGGCGACGGCCAGCGAGAAGAAGAGGAAACGGGTGCAGAAATATGACAAGAATGAGACGAGGAGTGCGGAAGACAGACGAGAGGGAGCGAAGCACTGCAAATGATAAATTAATTAAGTCGTTAATTAGCGCAAAACAGCCATTAATTTGACTTCGTCCGCGGCGATTGCCGGCGAAGCGGTGGCGAGAGAAATTGAGCGAGAAGGGGAGGGGGGGGCGAAGGAGTGAAAGTGGAGAGAGAAAAACTAAAACCAGGGGATTCCGAAGAAATCGAAGTGCTTTTTACAATCGATTCGTTAGCAAGTACATTTCATTAGTTGAAGAGAACAAATGACCATTTCTTGTTTCGTATTTTTTTAGCCCAACTCTCTTTCTCTCTCTCTCTCTCTCTCTGTGTTTGATTTGCCAGCACTTTGCACTCATTCTTCTCTTTCCGTTTCACGCCCACTGCGCAATTGCCTTCCCTTTTCCCTCCCTTCTGACTCGTTTGACCTTGTTCGAGTCCATATTTTTTGCTGCAATTTTGTTTCCCTCCCTCCGGAAAGGGACCGCTTCGCCCTCGCTGCCCCTTCGTCCACATAGGGAGCGATGGAGGGCCAAAAAAGAAGAGGAATTGGAAGGACCTCGGGCTGGCTCGAAAGCAATTACGCTCGCTTAAATGCTGCGACCGGGAGCCCGGCCTCGACAAGTGGCGACTTCGATTGCACTGTTTGAAGCCGGAACACGGAAACAGGGATTTTAAATTGATTCCAAATATTATTCGAAGCATCAAAAATCAGTCATAAAAACTCAACGTAAATCTCATTCAAATCGCACGATTTTAGAGTGGGCAACTTTTGAAGCCTTTAATTGTTTCTGCTGCTGTTGTTGTCTTTTAATTTTTCCCGTGTTTCACATCCCCCCCCCCCACACACACACACACAAACAAAACCGCCCCCCATAAACCACACTATAACAATTTGAATGGCTTCGGAAAAGCACAAAAACTAAAACAATGACAAGTACGAAAAACTGCGAAAACATCAGCAGAAATCAAACAACTGGAGCAAACACGAACCCAACATTTGTGAGCTTCCTGTGCATCCTGTGCTGGGCTGGCATCCTGTGGGCCGCCTCGGCTTCCTTCCTACCGCTCCTCCGCGAATGGCGTTCTTGCTGTTGTTGGCGTTGTTGCCTGCTCCGCAAATTGCATTTGGGAGTCGCGTTGTTGTAAATCACGGCGATTTATATTGCATGCAATTTTTAGCCAACGCCCCGCCGTGCCCCGCCCCGCGCGCTCATCTGTCTTCTCCCCCGGGAGCCCGCCCTCGCCCGCCTCCCCAGGGGCTGCGCTTTCGCTGCTGCGGCTGCTCTTTAAAAGTTGGCCGCGGCAGCCGACGCGTTGATTGTTTTTTCCCCGGGCTCGCCTGTAAAACGACCGTAATTTCGCGCATTTTTATAACGAATTTGCAAATTTGTCGAATTTATTTGCATACCCGAATTTGTTTGCTCAATTCCAGGAGTTTTCTGTGATTACTTTTGCGACCTTTTCCGATATTTTTTCGATTATAATTCCACAGTTCTCTACAGTTTTTGGCCATATCAGTTGTTTGACTTTTTAATTTTCGGCTTGAAAAATTTTATTTATTTTTTACTTTACTTTTGCCATTTTGTGTTGGACCTACTTTAAAAATGCAACATCATTTTTCTCTAATTATTTCAACATATTCTGAGTTCGCAGAGAAAATGAATCTTTAATAAAGTTTGAATTTCGTTCCAATTACATTTTTCAATAACTTTTCACGTTTTAAATTACACATGTTTTTAGCTATTTCTAGGGGGAATGCAAAATTTAAACCGCAGCGCGAATTATAAAAAATGCTACAAATATTATCAAAATTTTTAGACTCCACATATTTAGATATCCGTTTATTATTTGCATGGCTCGGTTCATTCTTTTACCTGTGATTTCTTTTCGCATTCCGCATTATTTTCATTAGTTTTGCAGCCACTGCATTTTGCGATTGTCCATTTTTCACGTTGGTTTTTTCAGCATTTACCGATTGCAAGTTATTCGGTAATTTTTCATATGATTTCTGGTGATTTCTGCTCGGTTGTTTTAAATAAAAAACCCCCCGGCTACTGGCCACAAACGCACGCAACATATCGAAACTAATAAACTGGAATATTTGCTCAGCAAAGAAACGAAAACAAGAGCGAGAACCTGGAGCAATTGCAGAACATCCGGAAATCGAAATCAAACGTTATTAGGAAAGTACTTGAAATATACATTTCCGGTCGGTGTAATCGAAGCGAAAACTTTTCCACCTTCCATTGGAACAGCGCGAACGCTTTTAAAGCCCGGCGACTGCACCGGATGCATCGGATTAAGTTGGTGTAAGCGAAGTCGAGGAGCAGAAAAACTTCCGGAAACAAATTCACAAAATCCCTCCAAAGCTCGCACAAATCCAGTCGCACGAGCGAGAGAGAGGGAGAGAGAGACGAAAAGCGCTCGACAAGGACTCCATCAAGCCGTGACATAAATGTCGTACACACATCACAAGGACCTCCTCAAGGACTCTCGCCTTCACCCTTTGCCGCCCTCCCACCCTCCGTAACTCGCTCACTCTCTCTTTTCCTGGCCCTCTTCGGATCCTCCTTCTCGTCCTTGTTGCATTTTATTTCTATATGTCCACGAGTGGCGAATACAACCACAAGATCAACAACACAACAACATGTGGAATTCTGGAACTGCGGCGTCCCTCGAGAGAGCGAGAGAGAGACAGAGAGATTGCCCAGATTGCATTTAAACGGACATAATTCGCACTGCGGCCGGAGCGGCGGATGGGTGGATGGGAGAAGGCGTCGGGGGCGTGGCCTGTCGCCAGATCTCGGCAACAAAACGTGTACCACATCAAATAATAAGACCTCGAATAGTTGTGAAGAATGTAATTTCACGGAGCACGGAAGAATATGCTAAAATAAATCGTAGGAAAACTGGGTCACATTCATAGCGTCGATATGTGCGAGCGGAAGAGAGCGAAGTGGGGAACAATGTGGGGGAGAGGGAGAGGGCCAGATTGAGAGAAGCCAGTCAAGTGCTCGGCTGAATATTTCATTTCAATTCGTGGTCCGAGCGACCGTGGGCGACTGGGTGTATGAGTGTGGATGTCTTTGTGGGAGTGTGTGTTGGAGGCAGTCGCCATGTCGACGGCGGTTTCTTTGTGACCTCAGCCGAAACCGCCTCGACGACCCGAGTGGCCACTTGTTCGCCCGGAGCTCGTACCCAATTGCGCTACAGCTTGTAGGCATGATTCATGGATTCCACGGGTCGGGAATCCAAGCGAATCTACGACAAATGTCCCGTTGTCCTCAACGAGCCAACCCTCGGGAGGTCAAGCCAAACTCTTCCGCCGAGGAGGGCAGGACGATCGAGGAAGGAAGCCCGACCCCCGATGAGGTCGCCCAGTGACCCGGAGAATAGAATTCTCAGATTTGGTCATAAATCAACTATTCCCCCACTCGCTCCACTCGCTGTAGGAAGCTTCCTCCAGCCGTTGCCTCCCCTGCCCCTGCCCCTGCCCTCCATGGCGATGGGAAGTTCCAACTTGAAACAATCATTTGTCGTTCTTCCGAACCCGTAGAAAATTCCCGAAGTTCTTCGGCGGGCGAACGCAAACAGCGAGACGGGATGAGGCGAGATGCCTTTAAGTGCTCGTAATAAATATATTTGCATTGGGCGAGCAAAGCTCCCAGGGTTCAGAGCTCAATTCAAGCTCTCGCCCTCTCTCCCGCTGCTCTCCCTCTTCCCCGCGGCCCCCACGACCCCTTGGCATTACTTAATGCCTCGACTCGACTGCGAGCAAGCCACATAATTAAATTGTAGGACGCATCCCAGAGCGACGACACGCACACACGCATGGAGCACCCCCACGCACACGCACACGCACACCCACACATGCACGACTGCATTCGCGCACCCGGTCCATTTGAATCTGACCTTTCCCAATTAACCGCTTAATGGTCAGTTACAATTCCGGGCCCATGCCGGCGATTGAGTGGCGACTGGGCCTGGGGAGGGCGCTCGACGTCGATGGCGGTGGCGGTGGTGGAGTCGTGAATGGCGACTGGTGAATGGCGAGTGGCGAATGTAGTTGTCGGAGTCGGTGTCAGTGTCACAGTGGATGTCGATGTCGATGTCGTCGTCGATGTCGATGTGGTCGGGTCCACATGCGGAGTTTGCAGCGCCAGCCGACGCCGAAATCACGCTCGCCGCAACGAGGCCGACGGGTGTGCGGGAGTCGTCGCTACGCCGGAGAGTGGACGAAGATGCGAAGTGTTTCACTATCGGCGAACTTCGTCCTCCCGGCGTCCTGGGCCGAACCCCATTGATCTCGGCCACCATCGTTCGGCGAACAAAGGAGGCGATGGGGAGGTGGAGCGGTCGAAGGGGCGCCAAACAGAGCCGAACTGAGCCATTGGGGCAGACGACGTCGTTGCCATGACTTCTGGGGTAGCTTTGAGTTACGAATTTCGTTGTTTCGCCGGCCCTCCACACACACACAGCCACTCACACACACTCACGCGGGCCGCACACACACATATGCGGCGAAAACAAGAGTTATAATTTATGGCGAGTAAGGGAATGAACGAACAGAGCGGTCAGGGAACGCGCAGTGGACGGGGCGATGGAGAGAGAGGGAGAGTAAAGTGGGGAAGTGGTGAGAGTGAGAGAGCGGAGGGCGAGAGGGACGCAACGTTACTTAACATGGAATGTGGCCAAAGAGGCGGCGATTTATGGCCCAAGGCGCAGTTATTGTCGCCAAATCTACGCGGGGCTTCGATGTACAAAACGGTACAGAGCTTTTCGCATAATGCAATCGCCACCAGGGGCGGGCGGGGCGCGGAGCAGGACGGCCAGGAGCCGAACCAGGGACAGGACGAGGTTCGAGGTTCGTGGCTCGAGGATCGTGACCCGGACCGCAGCTTCGGCCCATTGCAGGTCAGCCCGAGCAGGTCCGCGACAAACGACGCCATTTCAATGCGTTCCAAACCACGCCGGAAGTTCCTCTCTCACTCTCTTACTCTGCATCTCTCTCCCTCCCTGTCTGTTTATGTGCCAAAAAGAAATAGCGGAAGTTGCAACTGCGGAAGTTCCGTGTGTATCGTCGGCAGCAACGCATGTGTGTGTGTGTGTGTGCCTCGATATCTGCTCGTACATCATGTCTGTCGTCGGTCTGTCGCCCGGCCGAGTAAATAGGCTAATGACCAGCCAGACGACTTCAAGGCTGGCTTTGCCTGTATTTCCCTTGTTCGTTTGCTGTCTTTCTCTGGCGCTGGTTTAGTGAAGCAATAGAGAATAGAATAGAGAGGTTTGCCAGTGGCTCAGAGAGCTTCTCCGAAGCGAGGGATGAACCGAAAGGGAGAGAATAGGGAGAGAATGAGCTGAAGGAGGAGCTGAAGGGGGAGTACTGCATGCAATCATTAGTGGAGACTGGGCTGGGCAAATTCTGATCAAGATCTCTTGATCTATGGCTCATCGAGGGCTGGGATTCGAAGACAAGTCGCTGTAGGTCTGCCGGAAGGCGTTCGCAGTCATTGCTGGACATCTTCGGAGCAGTCGAACAAGCCAATTGCAGTCAAATTGCGAGTTGAAATCGACTCTCTTGGCAGCAGCCGAATCCTGGGCTCCGTCCAGTGGGACATCGGGCAGAAGGAAGTGAAAACTCGCCATGCCAAACGAGCGATTGTCCAGATAATTCCCATCCCTCGAGGGTCGCCTTGTGCAGCAGCCGATGTCGCTGGCGATGCCGATGCCGGAGCTGCTGCGACCAATTAACTCGGTCGTCGCTCCATAATACGGATTGGTATCGAATTACCTCGAGGCAATAAAATCGGCCGCGAACAATCAGCCGGGGCGTGGGGGCGTGAGGAGGGCGGGGTCGCAGGGCTTTGGCGCGACCGCAAACAACGAGCGGACGAGCGGCCGAGCCGACGCCGTGCCCACAAAGCGCAAAAAACGAAGCCGCCGGCAAATTGAGCGAGGATCCCACAAATGCTCACATGGCTGCCCACGCACACACACCCATAGCGTGTGGCCGCTGCACACGACCAGAGCGAGCCACCGATACACGCATGGAATGCGTAATTAAACATCCCCACACACAAACACACACACACACACACACAAGAGAGATGAAGAGAGAGCCGTTTCGAAACTCCCTCCGATGGTCGTAAAACCGGGCACAAGAATGGCAAATAAAATTTGCAAGTTCTCATCGCAGCCAAGGACTTCTTGTCGTGCAATGCAAAATTCGCAATAATCGGAATAATTCACGAAATTCGGTCTTCTTCGTTGTCGGATCCGATCGTGGCAGGAGGAGGACCGAGGGGCAGGGCCAGGACTCGTCTTCGAAAGGGCGGAAACGGTTCGGTCTTCGAATTTGAACTCCACTTTGAGTTGGCTTTCGAAGTCGGAAACTGTGCGGGAAACTCGGGAGCTTTCACTTTGCGCTCTGGCTCGGCCTCTCTCTTTCCCTCTCTGGCCCGTGGAAGACGCTTCTCGTCCGTGGATTTTGGAGCATTCGCTTTCGGGACCGCCGGTTGTTGCGAGTGCATTTTACGCCGCTTTCCAATTACTTCGAACTTTCGAAAATAGTTGGTGCTGCTTGCGGTCTTGTCCGCTCCCTCCCTCTATATCTCGCTCTCTCTCTCTCTCTCTCTCTCACACACTTTCTCCGTCTGTGTATCTCCCTCTGTCCACCCTCGACCGAACTGAACTTTGACTCGACAATCGAACTGCACAAATTGTTTTCAAAATCTTTGTATTGGCTCTATTCGTGTTGTTGTTGTACTCGGATATGGTTGTTAACGTAGTTGTTGTGGTTGTTGTTGTTGTTGTCTTTGTTAGTGCCACTTGGCATGGTAATGATTGTTGTTTTTGCCGCTGATGGAGCTTCTGCTGCTGAAGTCTCAACAAATGAAAATAGTTTTCGGCGAATCGATAATAATATTGAAAATGCTCTGTGGTCTACGATGCGAGGCTGCGTCTGTGTGCGAGACCGTGCATGGGCTTGTGCGAGTGTGTGTGCGATTGGGCAACGTGGTTTCTGAATGACTGGCTGCACGAGACGTTACAGTGTCGACCAGAATTGAAGCCACGTCCGCGACTTTTCACCCAATTCGCACTTTTGGTTCAAAAATCATCCAAATAAATCTTTCAAAATATAGAAAAATCCTGGCTTTGAGTTCACATCAAACGAATTCAAGCTTGTCCCAATTTTTTTTTTTTTGGTCCAGAAGAAAATTATTACTTTTTTGATAAGAGATGAAGAATAAGAAAATTATAAATTTTTTGATGTGTTTAAAAAATTTAGAAAATTAAAATTTTTTTTTTGTTGTTTGTTTAAAATTATTATTTTTTTATAAGAGAAGAATAAGAAAATTATAAATATTTTGATGTGTTAAAAAAACAAAAAATTAAGTATTTTTTTTTGTTTGTTTAAAATATTTTGTTTTGGTTTTGTAACCACAGTTGCCACAGTTTCGAGCGACACGGTGTGTTCGTGTGTGTGTGTGCGTGCGTGTCACGTGTAATGGTGTGAGTTGCAAACTAAATAGCTTCAAGGTTTAATTTCGATGTCAGCAACAGCTCCGATTTCGGCTCCGTCCTCGGCGACATCCCTTTGATGTCGTTAGTGGTTCGTGCTTGTTTCTATCAATTTCCAAAAGGATAATTCACTCGCTTCACTTGTTGTTGCACTCGCAACTGTTTTTCGTGTATTTCTTGTATATATTCCTGGTCGACTGTCTGTTTGTCTGTCTGTCCGTGCTTGACTTTTGTCATCAGCAAAAGTTTATCCCAGCTTGTGGTTGCCCTGTGTCCACTCCCCCGCTCACTATCTCTCTTTCAGGCTCTCTCCTCTCTGCAGAAGATTGGATATCCATTTTCGTTTCCCATAAAGGCACGAATAACATCTAGCAAATAATTGAGCCGTTGCTTTTGGCTTCGCAGTCCCCGAGAGCCCTGACGACGTCCTCCGGCACCCACCGCCCCCGCTCTGATAGTTTTATTGGTTACTAATGGTGCTTCTGATGGATTGCGGTCGACGGCAATAGCGTTTGGTGTTCTCCACATATTGCGGTGTCGGCCGTTGGGACCGTCTACAGGAGCGTCTACCGGCGACCTTCGAGCCCAGGATGCTTCAACGATGCCGTGTCGAAGGCAGAGCCCCGGGTTTTCCACGGCACAAATGACGATTATGAACATGACGATGATGATGATGATGAGAATGATGATGAAATTGATGTTGAGAATTGTGATGCTTGCAATGTGGTTTCAAATCGAGAGGGATGAAAGGGAAACCCAAAGAAGTTGAGGAAGACCGAACGAATTTTGGCCAACTTTGAATCGGGATCTGCCTGTAACTGAACTAGGGCGAAATATCGCAAATTAAAGAAATGACGGAAATTAAATTCTGCCACCTCCCGCTGCCCCCAACGCCTTGTTTGAGCTGCGAAATCGATCTGCGCGAATCTCCGCCAATCACCTTGACCTCGCCACCCTCCACCCACTTGGCCGGAATGCACCGCACCCGCCCATTAACGGGGTCTCTGCGTTGCAGCGCAAAAGACGAGCTTCACCCCCTGCCCGCCCCGAGACTCACCTGTTAAAGCAGCTAAATTTAGTATTAATCCAATTAGTTGCATTGTCGCTTTGTTACGTCCGCACACGGTTTCTCTGCTGGCTTGTTGTTCTCCTCTACGTTTATTCAAATGTCTGTATTTTTGCGACGTTTCTGGCTCGTAACTTTCAACTTCACTATTGGTTTCTTGAGTCCTTTCAACGTTCCTTGTGACGAACTTGATCAATACTTTCAGCAAGTCTCTTCTCTCGTAAATGTATTCAAAATTTTTTGGAATCTCGCTCCACTCGCCTCTCGAAGGAAGTGGGCACTGGGAACTGGGCCAGAGGATCTTCGTGGAGGGCGTGCGTCTGTCGGTCGGTTGTCGTTCAGTTGTCCTGTCGTCTGTCGGTTCCTTCGAGGCCTCGGCGTGGTCGCGTGAGCTGGCGAGGGACGAGAAACGAAGAGCTCGGAGCGCCGCAGGATAATTCCGAACTCAAGGCAGCTCAACTTTCGAAACGGAACTGAGCGCACGGAACGGAGGAGGACAAGTTGTTGTCCTCGTCTACGGCTATGCGATGTTCTTCTGTGTCGCCAGCGGTCGGCGGCGAGCGGACGGGAGCGATGGGCGATGGGTGCCGAGCAGCGAATGTTGATGATGGCAAGTGTGTCTGTCTGCTTCCCTTGTCTCGGACGGGCGTCTTAACGTCTTCTCCCCTTCCCGGTGTCCTGGCACCGCAACACGTTCAGATCGCGAGGGTGGCGACGTTGAGGCCGATGACGTAGTCGTCGCAGGCGACGGAGCTTCGGCGGTTCCGCTGACGGCGACGTGAACGCGAACGAGAGAACGAGAAAAAAGCTGTGTACCGTCTCCTCAGGCGGCTGTGGAAAGCGAGGCGCAACTGAAAATGCGTTTTGTTGCGAAGCGATTCTCACCCTCGCGCGTGTTTGTTGCTGCAACATCTTCGAGACTCGCGTCCGCTCTGGTGCTTCGCAACATCACACTAAGCTTTCCGTTGGGGGTGTGTTTGTGTGTGTGGGAAGCAACTGGTGGTTCTCGTCAGTGTTGGCGAAACTCCTACAGCATGTTCCACTACTATTTGCGTTCTACCGTAGTATAGAAGGAACCCCTCTTCAGTTCTGCGCACCAAATTGTTTTCAATTTAGTAAGGTATATCCTTTTATATTTCAATAATTGCATTTCATATTTCATACATCGAAATTTTCTCAAATATTATAAAATTGTAAAAGGCAACCCGGTTTCTATCATTCTTGTTGTGAAAGCCATGGATAAGTTTCAGAGAGAAAATTGGTTCATTTTCCATAATACTGTATAACAGTCTCCTATTCTCTACCTATAATTTCATCTGCTATAAAAGTGTAACTGAGCTTGAGTGAAATTACTTTGAATTCGAATTTGATTATGAGTGAGATTTTACGTACAGTACGAAGTACACGAAGCTCTTAAATGAAAATTAAATTTTTAGTCATTTCAGGCACCCTGTTGTGGGCAACGACATGCGACCAACACACCAGCCTTAGTTTATCTATCTACCAAAAATCCCAGGATCATACACGACCTTGACTTTTTGGACCTTCCCTGTAGTATTAGAAGTTCTTGTTTTTTTTTTTGTTTTAACTTCCCTGTCTATAACAGCTGATTGATTTGACGGATAAAATAGAGGTTACCAAATTGTTGTTCTCATAAATCGAATCGATTCGCATTTGCTGTTCTTCATCGAGGATTATTCAATTTGGTTTGTGAAAATTAGTTAGTAACAAAATTAGTAAATTAGAGTACAAAGTTTAATTCATAAAAATGGTGATCTCCAAAGAAATTCTCACCGACTACAAGGAAGTCTACGAGAAGGCAATAAAGCTGGTGAATGAAGAAAGTAAAAATGACCCGCCCACAGATCCCTTTCGATCGCACTACGCGGCACGCGACTTGTTACTCAAAATGAAGGAAAATCTGAAAAATTCAATTGAGTCTGAAGCCGCCAACGCAGAAAATGAGTTCATCTACAAAGTAATTCTGGCTTTTGTATACCGGGATCTAGGAAGAATTTACGTCTTTACCGAGGAGCGTCCGACGGGCGAAAAATACCTGAAAGACTGCTTAGAGATGATCGAAGAGCATAAGATGAAACCAGAGGCAATTATTCCGTACGTGGGAGCTCTCAACGAAGTCGGCATTGTGAACGCCAGTCGACAAGAGTACAAGCAATCCCTTGAAACATTACTGCAGTCTGAAGCGGCGTACAACGAATTCAAAGCCAGCTCCCAGAATGCGATGTCCATTACCGATGTATTTGGTACACGCGATGAAGTGGAGGAGGGCAAAGGTCTAACCGAACTGGAGAGTTTGTACACCCTGTGCACGTTCTATTTAGCCCAGGTCTATGGCCACTTGGGAGAGTTGGTGAAGTCCGCCAAATACTGTCACATGACACTTCGGCGGCAAATCCAGTTCAAAACATACGAACCCATTGACTTCGCTCTAAATGCTGCAACCTTGTCGCAGTATTACATCGGGGAAAATATGTTCAAAGAAGCTCGACATCACTTGTCTGCTGCAACATTAGTAATGGCTGAGCATGAGGCCAAAATGTTAAAGCCTGAGATGACGGACCAACAGCGAGAAGATGTAACAGAAACATTTAAGCATCGCCATGCAGACGTCGCACGCTGTTGGGCAAAATATGGTCTTGCTTTGCTCTCAGCTTCGAAGGAGCGACTGTATAATGACGATGAGGGCAAGTTGGCAGCTGGTCAGTACATCTATAAGTAGTATTATGTTGCAATCTAATGCTTCCATATATTTCCAGATGCCAAACGCATTGCGATCAATCCAGACAGTTATCGTTTCCCCGAGTTGGAACTCAGATCCTATGAGGACCGCATATCTGCGGACTACTGTCTGACCTTTGACGATGCTAAACTGGTTTACCACTTTGTTATTATGTGGCTTGACCAAGCCAAAGAATATTACAAACCGGAAACAGAGGCTACCGAATACGCAAAGATAATTAAAGACTATGCCGAACTCTATCAACATATTGCCTTTTTCGAAGAGGATCCCGTAAACCAGTCGAAAATGCAAAAGCGTCGCGCCAAATACTACGAAGATTTGTTGGAATTATTGAATCCTGTCTTCTACCTAGCCATATGCCAGGAGTGCTGGTATGGTGCAGGATTAGCACAATGTGCTATTTTGGACATTAAATTAGATGCCATGAAGGCAAATCGTACTCCGTCACCGCAGGAATTACACAAGATTAATCAAGTGTGTATGAAGGCAATCGAGCATTTCAAGTCATTCGTAAAGTCGTATATGGACAAAGATGGCGTGACCATGAAGCCCAATTTGACCATCGAAGAGCAACAGACGGTACTTTATGCGTTCTTTCATTTGGGAAGGCTGCATTACAAGATGCTCACACCTGATCACACCAAGCAACTGGAAAACATGGAGAATAGTTTGAAATATTACAAATGTTTTACGGATGAGTGTGCAGCACGAAAAGAAGCCTCCGAAACTTTGCAAGGGGAAATCGGGGTTTGTCGCGAAATGGTCAATTTGTTGCCTTTAAAAATTGCCAACCTTAAGAGGCGGATCGGAAAATAAGAACCAAGTTTTGTCGGACAAGCTTTATGATATTAACATTAAATAATACTATATTTATTATTAGTAATTTGAGAATTTAAAAAATTCTAGTTTATATATTGTGCTTTTAACTTTACATTCTGTGCAGCATTTTTCAGGCAAAAATAACCACTACATTTATAGAATATATTATCCATTATTTATTGATAATTAAATAAATATGCAATTCAAAACGCTTAAAAATTATGAAAATCAAACGTATTGTTGCATCTCACTTCTTCTTTACAGAAATCGACACACTCGAAACAGTTGCTATTGGACACTTGGCAAACGCACCAGTATTCTTACGTTTCAACAGTTCCTTTTGGATGCTCTCAGCTAGACGACGAATCGGAATGGCTGTAATAGAATCCAGCATGTTAGCCTTCGCATAGCTCACTACGTTATGTACTAAATTCTCAATGCTAATGCACTTCGGTTCAATCAACTTTTCCTTGTCCAACACATTGAGAACAATGCGCAAAGTGTCGTCGCTCTGGAATTCTTCCAGTGGCAAAACTTCGATGAGTTCCTTGAACATGCGTTCCAACAAGAATTGTGTCTTGTTCATCATATTTTCAGTCTGAGCAAGAGACTCCATTGCATTCCCGAATATGCCAGAGATGACGTCTTCCGTATTGACCTCTGATCGTTCATAGTCGAAGACCGCCAAGATCTCCTCGAACAACTTGTGGAGCTCATCGCTGCTCAAATGCAAAAGATACTTCTTTGGCATGATTGTTTGCAAGTGATCTGTGATGCAATCCAGGATACGGTCGGTCAGTTTGCCCTCGAAGTTGTTGGCCGCATGGGCCAGATACCGGCCAACTTTGTACGCGTATTTGCGAATATTCTCCCTGGTCATGTGCGACGTGAACTGGCGCACGAAGCAGCGGAGAACGATTTTTTGAACTCGGTCCATTGTGAAGGTGTCGGGAGCCATGCGAGATGAATATGCCTCGATGCCCAAAGATTCTGGACAAATGTCATCGTTCGGCAGAAGTTCGTTGGTGACATCGACCTCTTTGTAGTCGCGATCGATCTGCAGGGGCTTCGATTTCATGCGCAGAGTGCAGATTTCCCTCTCGAGGCACTGAAATTCATAAGAAGAGCGCGATCAGGCGCTGAGGACGACTGGGGCGTACCAATGGTACCTTGATTTGTTCCTTTTGCTGCTTGTCGATGATCGTGAGCTTTTCGATGTCCCGATCTAAATTCAATGTCTGCGGCTTAAACCACTTCTCGAAGTTCTTTTCCTGCGTTGCCAAGACCTCGTCCAAGAAGTTCTTCTCCTCCTGCAGCACCGACAGCACGTTCATCTTCTCGGAGTTGGCCTGCGTCTCGCGAATAAGCTCCTCTTGTAGCTGAGTCAGAACCATCTGTTCGAAAAGGAAAGACTCCGATGAAATCCATTTGTCAACAATTCAATAGCAACTGACCGACCTTCCGCTTGCGCATCTCCCTCTCCAGCTCCATGAGCTCCTGCTCGGCAGTGGTCTCCAGTTCGAATACGTAGCGACGCAGCACCTCCTCCTCCAAGTCGTCCAGGTTGAGGACGAATCCGAACTTCTTGGTCATCGCGTCCTTGATCTTCTCCTCGAGACGCACGATCTCGTACCGCATGAACTTGATGTCGGCATTCATGCGCCGCAGATGGACGATGTTCACGCGATGCAGCCGCTTCGTCTCCAAGGTCTCCATGTTCAGCTGCTCCACCCGATGCTTCAGGCTGTCCAGGCGGGAGCCGTCGAAGAGCACCGCATTGCTGAGATCCCGAAAGTCCTGTCCCTCCTCGAAGTGCTGCAGCTGGCTCATGTGCAGCACCACGGCCATCTTCACCTTGTTCAGCTCCTGCTGGCGCTTCCTCTGTTCCAGGGATATGGGAAGAACCAACGAATATTACGGAATATAAAGCCACCTCAATCCCAGCCCAGCCACACTCACCCTGAACGTGAGAAGGATCTCCTGCTCGCGGGCGTAGACCTCCTCGTGGTACCGCATCTGCTTCTGCAGCTGGCTGATCTCCTGTCGCTTGTTCTCGATGAATTTCTGCTGCTCGAGCAAGGACTGCTCATGGGCATGTCTTTCAGCGCGCAGCTTGAACGCCAGCTCGTACATGGGTCGCTCCAGGCCGGACGGACAGTGCGTCTCGTCCAGCCGGATGGTGGTCATGTCCGACGAGTCCACACTCTTCGTGTCCGCGTCATCTTCACTGGACGACTCGTCGCTCGATGATGACTCCGAAGACTCTGCAACGGGGAAACGCATGGAATCACAATCTCCACACGGCCTGTTTCATGTTTCATGTTGCACCCACCGTCGCCCGTCTTGGGGGGCTTCTGGGGCTTGTACTTCTTCTTGAAGATCCTGCGCAGGAAGTCGAAGAACTTGTGGCCCTTGCAGGTGCTGAGGAACTTCAACTGGACCGAGGTGATCTGCTCAGTGAGACGGTCGCAGGTCTTGCGGCTCTCGTCGATCTGTCGGTTCGAGGCATTGATGATGGTCTGCATCCGGTTGCGCGATCGCATGGCCTCCTCGGCGTTGGCGAGCAACTGGTTCTCGATCTCCTCGCTGTCGCGCAGTATGTAGAGCTCCTGGTTGAGGGCGATCATGTAGCATTGCAGGAACTCCGACTGGAACTTCGCTTGCAGCCGCAGCAGGCCGATGTTCTTGAGCTCTTCGTCGAATTTCCGGATGCGATCGTTGACCGCTGCGATAATGTTCTCCTGCTCGTCCATGATATTGAGGATCCAGACGAACCGGCGCTCGATCAGCCACGGCGAGAGGCCCACGTCCTGACCCTCGTAGTAGGCCGGCTCATGCGGCGTGGGGATCTTTTCCAGTACCTCTAGGATCTCTTCGGAATCCGGCACGTACTCGACTTCCCCTACGCGCAGAGAGTGATATTGCTCGAGCAAGTGAATTTCCTCGATCGTTATCTTGTCCTCAGGCGCGGGATCCGGCGGCGGCGGCAGCAGGTCGGCCACCGTCTTCTCCAAGTAGAGAATGTCCTCGATTTCGATGCCGCAGCTGGGCTGGCAATGCTCCACCAGATTCAACTCGGGATACTCGTGCTCCAAATTGATTTCCGGCACATGCGGCAGGTACGTCCGGTTCTTCTCCGGTATCAACTTGTGCATCATATCCAGGCGCTTCCGCTTCTTCGCAATGAAACTGTACAAGTCCTTCTTCTGCCGCCGCAACTCTAGGAGCTTCTTGTTGAACTCCTTCTGGATGTCGTACAGTTTCTCGCGACACTCGACGATCTCCAGGCACTTGTGCGTGAGATTCTCGTGCGGTTTCGGCTCGTAGTCAGCTCCTATCTTCAACTTGTAGTCGCCCATGTTGCGCTCGGCGTCGCGGATCTTCTTCTCGTCGTCGGGATGGTTCTTGTTCGGATCGGGTTTCTGGCGATGCAGCTTCTCCCACTCGTACACACGCTCGATCTCGTACAGCTGGCGGCTGCGGTAACGCCGGAGCAGACGCAGCATCTTCTTGCTAAACCGTGGCACGATGGTGTCCGGGTTGCGGCCGAAGAAAAAGATCTCCTCCCCCGGCTCCGGCATACTGTCCTCCTTCTCGTCCGCCAGCATCAGTTCCGGCGGCCTGTGGAGTGAAATTAGACATTTAGTTGTTGTCAGCACAGTACAAGACGTTCGTATTGAAGTGCGGTCTAAGTGGGTTTCGTGGTAATGATCTCTAAATAAAGTGCCTAATTATAATTGAGTGCCTTGATCTAAGGGGTGCAGGAATATCATTAAAGGAGTTAATATTCTTACGCCTCCTCCTCTTTTTCGGGCTCTTGAGGTTCCTCTCTAATCGGGCAGCATTGAAAATATTATGGGAAATTTCAACCACAATCGATTCGCTTCAATCATACAAAGGTCTCACCCAATGGACTCACCCATGTTGTGCGGCTTCCAGACGCAGCCGTTCCTCGATCTCCTCCTTTAGTGCGTCGAAATCAGGGCCCAGTCGTAGGAGGCGAAACGAGTAGACCTCCATGTCGTCTCTATTGGAGATACGGACATCAAATCACATCACCTATGGACACCACGAGCACTCACTTGATGCCCCGTATGCTGAAGGGCATGTGATCGAGTTCGCGCAGGAAGTGATCGAAGAGCTTCTGCTTGCCCACCTGGGCCACCTCCAGATCGTAGGCCAGATCCTCGCGGACGTCGTCCAGCTCAGCCTGGAGTTCATCGCGGATCTGTGCGGTGATTCGATCGTCCAGCATCATCTCGCGATGGGCCAGTTGCAGCTCCTCGGGCAGCTCGCGATTCCGTCGCATGATTTCGTTGAACTGCACCTGTAACTCACCGATGCGATCCAGTATGCGACGATCGTGTGCCGCGGCCGCCTCCTCCTTACGCCTCTGCTCGGCAAAGATCTTCTCCTGCTCCAGCGATGGATGCTCCGGGTCGTCGATGTCCATCGCAGCCGGCGGTGTGAGTTGCTTCACATCCTGCACGGCAGGAGTGCCGATGACGGCCACCTTCGGGCCATTCCACACGTAGACAAATACGTTGCCATCGTGGCCAATGGAGACCAGCCGCGATCCATCGTAGCTGGCAAGCAGTCGGGGAATGTTTCCCTTGAGGGCGTCGTGCATGTTGACCAGCCGGTAGTCGCGCAGGTCTGTGAAGTCATCGTTCATGTGATTGATTCTCAGCTTTCCGCTCACCAGACCGAAGATCAGAAAGTCCTCGCTGCCGGAAAGAACAGAAGATCTTAATAACTTCCACTCGATGCACGAAAGGCTCGAAATTCCACTCACATTTCTATATAGGAGGGGATTTCACAGTCATCTCCATCCGCTATCATCTTGGAGCGGACGGGCTCCGAGTAACCGAAGGCCATCTCGTAGATGTAGCCCGCGTCGAAGCCAGCCATCGAGACCCAGATGGTGTCCCTGTTGGTGTACTTTAGCCAGAGTATTGGATTGGGCTTGGCTGGTATATGAAGTGGTTCCTCTTCCTCGTCGGGCTCCGAGTCAGCTAGAAGATTAAATTATATTATTCGTGATCAATTATTCTATCAGCAAATAAATCCCTACCCAATGCAGTCTCCAAGTCGATCTGAAGTCCTGGGTTGGCAGCCTTCAATCGCTCGATTTCGTCCAGCTTCCGCTGTCGTTTCTTCTCCTTGCGTTGCTTGATCTGCTCTCGCCTGATGTCCCTTCGTATTCGACTCTTTACGGATACAAACTTGGCCGACTTCAGGCTTCCTGGATCGGTCAGCTGGTAGCTTACGAAGACCTGCTCCTCGGTGACCTTCGTGGGCAACTTGTACTCAATGACGTCGCCGCTCTGACTGCCGATCAATATGGTTGAAGGCTGACAACAGAGAGTGAGAGAGGTGGGAATATAGAGGACGTGAATATAGACGGTGACCAGGAGACGAACCTCTTCCGGCTTCCAGTTCATGGAATTCGGTATGGAATTGATCGCGATGAAACCCATCGGCTGCAGGAAGACCAGCCCCGCCCTCTTCTCGGTGAGCGAGTACAGGAATATAGACATATCGGCGGATCCTGTGACCAGCATTGTGTCCTTGGGATTCACCGAGAGTTTGGTGAGCGCAGCGGTGTGGCCTTTTATGGCGCGAACCAGGTGGATTTTCGGATCCTTGGATTGCGTCAGATCCAATAGCAAGTGGCGAAGAGTTCCATCGGCGAAGGCGGCCACCAGCTCCATTCCGTTGCTGGAGATTTTCGTGTTGAACCAGAGTAAATCCGTGCCGATCGAGGCGAAGGGCATCTCCAGGAGCATCTTCTTCGCCGCATAGTCGTAGGCGAAGAGTTTGCCGTCTTCGCCGAGGGTCACGAGGTGGGTCGATATGGGGCTCATTTGGGCGGAGATGACCTTGCCGCCGTGGCAGGAGTACAGCTTTCGGGGTTCCTGCGGTATATCTGACACGTTCAGGTCACAGTACCAAATTCCTCCGTTTCCATCCTGAGCGTAGTATCCGTAGTGGCTGTCGTCGAACGGTTTCATCTTCTGCAGGCCTCGTATCTCGCAGTCCCCCACCCGAAACTCATAGATCGGCTCGATCTCGACGAAGCGATCGTCATCGGGAGGATCGGCCAAATCGACCGTCTCCCAGAACCATATGCGGACATAGCCGTCCATGCCGACCGTCATGACCTCGCCGTTGTCCATTGTGATGCGGGTGATGGGCTTCAGGTGGCATGGCTTGCGGCCCTTGCGACACACCTCGAACTTGATCAGCCCAGCTTCCCACAAAAGAATGTTGCCCCACTCGCAGCCGGATATGACGTTTTCGTCGGGCAACATATAGGTCGCATATATATCGCTGAAGTCCGTCTTGCCGAAGCGACCCAGGTCGCCCTGCAGCTTCAGGCCCGTGAAAGTGTTCGCCATCTTCCAGAACTTGATGTGACTCAGTCCGCAGGAGACCAATAGGATTGGATTGAAGTCCGAGAAGCTGACGAAGAGCACGTTGTTCTGAAAGGATTTGCATCGGAGAATAACCTCCGCCTTCTCCCAGCGCCAGATGGTGAGCATGAAGTCCGGATGACCGGCCTGCGTGGCCAACAATTCGCCCGTGTTGTTGTAAGAGCCACATGTGAAGGAGTTCTTCGCTGCTCCCTCGAGGCGAACGCGTACCTCGTGGGACGGATATTCGTAGATAAAAACCACTGGCCGTGGTCCATTCTCACCCACCGTCAGCAACCCTTGGTAATCGGGATGAGGATTTTTCTGCACAATCGAAATCGAGTAAGTAACATCTCTTGCATTCGATTATGTGAGAACACTACTGACTGCTAGGAATCCTACTCCAGCGCCGAAATTTGTTTCCCGAAAAGTCACCACTCTCGTCGATATCTGGAAGTAGTGAAGCAGATTGCCGGAAGCAAACACCAGAGTGTCGTCGTCGATGAGAATCAAGTTGAACAGACGCTTGCAGTCGTAGCCGAACGAGTGTCTACCATGGATGCGATCTGTTAGAATTGGATTTAATGCGAAATCAAAAAATAACTCACTCCAATTCGATTATATCCGACGGAAACGAGGGTTCAAACACCTTTTCATTTTCTAATAGCTCTAATTGTTCTTCAGATGCCATTTTATTTCTTCTATACCAAAACGAATATGAAAGATTACGAGCAAAGCTTGTTTGGAAAAAATAAATAACTTGTACAAGGGTAACCAATAGGAACCTTGCGTCATAAATATAAACAATAGTCATCGATATTATTGAAGGTTTACTTGCAAATTCATAGGCAATTTATATTGTAAAAATTATATTTATTATAATGAATAAACAATACAAAAACAAAACCACTAAAATTTAAGGTCCTTAAAATCGTCATCATCGCCATCGAAGAGTTCATCAAGATCTTTTAGTTCCTTTTTGATATCGACTGTATTTGGGTTTTCAGATGGAAGCTCATTCGTTTCTTTCATGTTGTTTTTTCGTTTACCATTGGGAGTGAGATACTTCTCAATCTTATTTGACTACAAAACTCAAATCTTTTAGACCGGAATTAAATAAAATATAATTCGTTATACCTTTGTTGGAGCTGCTGTATGGGTGGCCTCTTGTAAATTTTCAGTGAAGAGTCCAGCTCGATTGAGTACATCCTGTTTAGCTTTCAACATATTCCAAATAATATCATCGGCTGTTTTCGTTGCCATCAGATAACGGCATGTAATGGGCTTTTCTTGACCAATCCGATGGGCACGACTCTCCGCCTGAGCCAACGTCTATAAAGAGAAACGGGCACATATTTGTTAAAATGCACTATTAGAAAACGTGCGGCATTACACTAGGATTCCAATCAAGTTCCGCGAATATAATCATTTCAGCAGCCGTCAATGTAATACCGGAGTTACAAGCTTTCAGCGATAAAACGGCTACCTTGCACGATGAGTCCTTTTGAAATTTGTCAATGTTTTCCTATAATAATTGTTTCTTAAATATTATTTTATTTGTATATAAATTAATTATCATTACCGAGCGTAGTTCATTTTTCGTCGATCCATCGATTCTGATAAATATGACTTTGGACTGGAGTAAACATTCAGTGATAGCATCCAACATAACACGATGATGTGCGAATACAATAAACTTAATTCCATCTTTCAATAATGTTTTAAGGTATGAGCTGTACAACAACCGTTGCTAAGTACTTGTTTATTTTCAACGTGTTAGTAAGAAACTCACCAAACGGCTCGGGTTTTAACTTTAGCAGTCTCAGCATAAAACTTTAAAAGTATTTCTTCTTTTTCCTTTCCCTTACTAGTCTTTAAGCTCTGTGTAAACTTATTCAGGTACTCTTTGCTATCGTCGGTGGGCCAGATAAGAGCTGGATCCAGAACCACAGTTTCGCTAGATGTGTAATCGATATAATTTGCAATTTATATATTATAAATAAAGCTTACCGATATTTTTCAGATAACTCAGGCAGGACATCCGACTTCACCCGTCTTATCATGTATTTTAGTTTCAGTACAACGTTCAATTCTTGTAGGTTCGATTGCCCAGTGGCATCCCAGCCGAAATTAGTTTGTTTTCCATCACAGTAGCGAGAGGCTGAGGAGATGGAATTGCGTAATAATTATACATATTCTAAATACTAACATCTTACTAAAATCGATAAAATTCATAAATTTCCGATCGATCATTTGTAATTGCGTAAATAATTCTAAGGGTCGCGAAAGGGCGGGGGTTCCAGACAACAGAAGAACATGTTTGGCCATCATGGCCAAACGATCAGCAACAACCGTGCACTTGGCTTTATTATTTTTCAACATATGAGACTCGTCGAAAATCAGAACACCAAATTTTCGTTCATTCAATTTGGTCATAGCTTTCTCCATCATGTTATAGCTTGTGATGAGAATCTTTGCATCGCCAATGAATTGTTGTTGATTCGTCAAAACCTGTATGTAGTGCAGAGGAATCGAAGGAAGTAATTCACGAACGTGGGATGCCCAAGATTCTCTATTATACAAAGTTATTTATAATTATATAAGAGGGAGATAATTTTATTCGAGGAAAACCTTGTTGACGCTGTTGTACATATAAGTAACGGCCAGTCTTCTTTGTAGAAATCAGCAATAGCGAGCGCTTGGTATGTTTTTCCGAGACCCATTTCATCACAAATCATTATGCGACCATGTTGTGCTATTGCAAAACTGAAATTTAGAGTACTTTCAGAACCGATACCAAGCAATGGTGACAATGACTAGGGGATTCATACCATACACCATCCTGTTGAAAGGGTAGCAACTTATCTGCCAGCGTTGGCTCTATCGAAGCCAAGCATGAACGATTAATTTCTTTAGGCGGAGCAAGACACAATTTGATAACTGCTTTAGGAATCACGCCAATCACAACATTGGGTTTTAAATCTCCTACTCGTTGCTGAAGGAGCTGATAGTCCTGAAGATCAAAATTCCAAATATGAGTTTTATTGTCTGTAAAACGAAAAGCTTATAATAAATTATAATTAAAATTCATCATATTTAAGCACCATAAACTTTCGATGGAATTCCCTTAAGTACTTCAACCAATTGCGCATGGAAACCCGATGGATTTACCGCAAAACGGCGATCACTGATCATGTACACTTTGCAACTGACAGCTTTTACAAATACCGGCGCCAGTGGCTTTGGAAGTGCTGCTGTTGACTGAGGTATTTTTTGCCCTACTGGCCGCTGATAAGGATGCAACGCATTTCGAATGTCCTGGCGATGGGAAATGACACCACTTTGTTTTAAAGCATTTATAAAAGTTGACGCTTTGTTCTGAACCCCATTGGGAACTGTTTTCGGAGCATTTGTATTCTGTTTATAGAAACTTAAGACTTGCTTCTGTGGTATATTATTAGGTTGGACTGGAGATTTTGTAGGCCCCGATGGGATAATTCGGTGTTCATTGTGAACCGGCGACTTTTGAAGTTGGGCTTTAATTGTCTGAATCGAAGATACGGGATGAATTTGGTTCATCAGAGGCTTAGTGGTTCGATCACCAACTCCACACTCAGCCAGTTGCGCCTTTTTGGCACGCAACTTCTCCAGCGCCAAACGCTTCTTCTCTGCGATCTCTTCTGCGCTGCATGTTGACATCTTTATACTTTGACGAGTGAAACATGAAACACCTATTCTGTAACTGCAAACACTTAAAACTAATTTCAATTCAGACACAAAATTAGTTAACATCAGAATTTGAAATATATTATCACCTGACAACAACAAAAAATTCACTTGTACTGTAACTTATACTGTGTTTCTCCTGTACAGTATGTAAGAAATGTTTGAAACATATGTTACAGTTTGTGTCAGCTGATTTTGACAATTGAGCATCTTGCTTTCAAAACAAAGAAACATAAACAATTCTTAGAAGCCAGAAAAGTTTTCATATATTTTCTGCGTAGAACCCTTTACCAGGAACATCATCTGAAAAATGTTATAGAAATAGAAGCCAACATAGAGTGTGTCACGTAATTCGAAAACTGTAATTTTTTAGCTGTCTAAAACCGTACCTTAAATGGACAAAAATCATCGAAAAACTAACACATTAATTACTGAAAAGTTTTACTCAAGGATAAACCTATTTGATATTTGCTGGGAAGATGTACTCATTCCAAATGTGGCCCGTTACCTATCGCTCAAGGACCTCTTCACACTCCGTTGCTGTTCGCATACTGCCAAACGTTTCTCCGAATTTGCCCTCGAGAAACTAAAAGAGATCAATCTCTCTGGAAACAATAGTGATAATATCGATTTGACTTTTGCAATATTGGTGAAGTGTTGCACGCGTCTGGAGCGAATATATTTGGCCAAATGCAGATGGCTTTCAGATGATCTTTTGCTTCCTATTCTTGCAGAAAATACATTGCGACTACGTGTGGTTAACCTGAACGAGTGTGTAAATATAACACCGCTTGCACTGCAACCAATTATCATCGAGTGCAAAGATTTACGTATTCTAAAACTCGCTAAGTGTCAGTGGTTGACAACAGGTGCAGTTGATGCACTCACATTGCACCAGAGCAAACTTGAAGAATTCGACATCTCACATTGCTCTGCAATTGGAGAGCGCTGTCTCATAATTTTCTTCCGTAAACTTAACAAACTCAGGGTGCTTTCGCTGGCGTACACCCCAAGCGTCTCGGATCAAGTTCTTATTCAGATCGCAAACTATTGTCGGTCATTGGAGCACATCAACCTAGTGGGCTGTTCGGCCATTTCCGACTATGGAGTGCAGTAAGTGTAAAACTGGGAATTCCGTATAATGCCTGTTTGTGCAGTTGTTCCCTCTTTATATGAAATTCAATATCTCAATATTTCGATGTTCAATAATTCAATATGTCGTGGTCAATTTTCTTCGCATTACTAGTTTTTTTAATTTGTTTTTATTTTCAGTGCAATCGCCACACATTGCACACATCTCAAATCTCTCTTCATTCAGCAATGTCCACGCGTTTCGGAACGCTCTCTTGGGCCGCTCCGGAAGCATGTCTTCGTCGATAGACCAAATCAATTGGATTTACATCCCAATGATTTTTATCCAAGTGATTTTTTAATATACTAGCCATTGAAGTTTTGAAAAAATTATTCCTATAAAAGTGTTCGCTGTTCCATACCGTTTAATTAATGAAAGATTTCCGAATTCCTTGCAGCGCGTTGACTACCGAATGTTCTCACCTCAAATCCCTTATGGTACACAATTGTCCACGAGTCACGGAACGTGTCCTGGCACCGCTGCGTGGTCGCGTGCACATCGATCGACCAACCCAAAGTTACAATCTACCTGCAATGCTGAATAGGTTATATGTGCAGGTGTGAGTTAGCGGTTTTTAGATTCATGGGATTCAATTAATCTGTAATGGGCTATATATTATTGTACAAAATATTTAAGCGGTACACTTTAATTAAAAAATAATAAAAAATTACAATTAAAAAATGTTAATGATTGCAAAATAGTACTGTGAAATCTCAATCTAATTTCAACATCTTATAACATAAGGTCATTGCGCAGCAATAAGCGGCGAGGTAATATTTTCCTTTTCATCTAAATTTTTCTTGGTGGTAAACAGTTCATCCACGTTGTCGGTACGCCACTTGACGTGAAGTTGCTGGAGTCGTCGATACGCAGACATTGAGATATTCAAACTAGGCATAACCTCACCCAGACCAGGTTCCTCTATGAACGATAAACCACACAACCCGAAATACGAGTGGAATGGATCGGTACCTGACTCTGGCCATTTCGAAAATCCACCAACAACCTTGTCTTGAGTTTCAAGGATGTATTTCCGGTTCGCTGGGAAGTCAGAGAGTTCAAATGCGTTCAATATTTTTAAAGCTGAACCAATCCAGAAGGAATAACATGTGTCAACTGGTTTGTTCGGACGTCCTTGAAATCCATCCACCTGTTGAATAGTAGGGGTTTAAATGATGTAATGGAAAATGTATTAATTTATTAAACCTGGCGAAATAAAAGCCATCGCTTAATGTATTCCAATGTCTTCTTGTCCAGACGATTTATTTGGCCACTTAATTCCAAAGCGGCTATCGCACAATATGTTGTACCGCCATGTGATTCACCTTCTAAATGCTGTGAGAATCCATAATCATAACGCTAAAAGAAATATATATTAATATTAATTCCATTTATCAGTGTAAATATTAAATTACAATACTGTTTTGTATATATTGGAACATCTTTTCCTTATCCACATTGCCCCAATAGTCAAGCATGTGGCATATGGATGCTGCGCAGAAAACGAACCGCATGTCGTTCTCGCTGCCAGTAATGCAAGCACTAAAGCTGCCATCCGGTCTCTGTACTGATGCAACTCCTGCAATTCACATTTAGATTAATATTGGTATTCTTATATTCAGATGAGAATATTTACCATCGACAATGCTTTTACGATCCAGTCGAGACAAGTCATCACCAAGAGTAACAAGAACGGAAATACTCGTATATGTCATAGCCAGGTGGCCCCAATGATAGATTCTGGCATTTTCAAGCAAACGTGGATCGCTGGTTTTTAAAATAGTAGTACGAGAACCCTAAACAAAAGATCGATCATTATTATACTGGAAAATTATTGAAATTTAAAAAAACTTACTTGAAAGCCGCCACATTTTAGTTCACTTTCCGAGGGTACCACGAGGCTTCCGTAGATCCAATCTATGATGTTGCGTTGCATGTTATTATCCAGCATGTGTAACGAGTTCAAAATGTCTAGTCCGCATACTGAGAAAAAGACAATGGTACCTCTAAAGACAGACAAATGTAATTGTAAATATTAAACGTGAGACACTAGTTCATTAATGTTTACCTGGTAGAGTCGTGTGATGCTAGACGACCCGGCAGAAGATTCAGAAAACGCAGGAAGTACTTAGCGTGCTTCGTGTACAGCAAGGGTTCTTGCGAGGTATCTTCGACATCAATTGCAGTGTGCGACATCTTCTATTAGTTAGTGATCTATGTAAAACTTAAGCAATCAGGAACGTTTTCTAAGTAATGACTAATCTCCAAGATTATTTTAAGATACAATTTATATTCTTAGGGTATTTTATGATTTCGTTGTAAGCTTCTCGTTGCGCAGCTTCGCCGACTTTATTTTTGTCCCTTATTGAATGACAATCATATTTTATTTATCTAGTGGAAAATAAAAAATTGTTACAAAATCTAACGAAAAATAAATTCTTATCAACAAAAATAGGGATTTGGATTTCGGTTGTCATTCACAATTCGTAGGGTAGCCATCCTTTAAAATTAAATGTATTTTACTTAACAATATATTCAATTGTCCGTTATAAAAATAAGTAAATTTGTTTAATTATTATATTATATATTGCTTACAACAAACAATTGTTTTAGAGGCAATAAATTCTTTATATAATAAAATATCAAGAAGAGATAGTATCACTCTTGGAAATTTACCATCTACCACCTCTTGTTGAGAAGCATCATCTAGGAACAGTACGGAATTAATCTTTGGTGTGAGATATAAACAATTGAATGACAATCATTTTGAAAATCTTTTCTGATTGCCTCCTTAAAAGTTTGACAACTAACAGCTGATGGGAACATAACTCACGCGATTTTTGATTTTGTGTTTTAGGTTTCTGATATTTTTAACGATATAAACAAAATGCGAATTACACAGTTTTTGAGGACGAAATTGAAAAATTTCTCTAATTTTCCTCAGGAATATATCGACAGGAGCAAAAAACAGGTGTGACCTTGTTACTAATCGTTTATTTTAACTAAAGATATTTTTTCATAAATCTAACCAAAAACTATTAAATTATCAATAAAACGTGAACATAATGACATATTCTTGTATATCACATTTTTAGGTATATTGGAAGACACCAGAAGGCATGCCGAATTACCTCAATCGCACAGTAGAACGCAAACGGTTTCGTTACACAACCAATAGACAATGGACCGGGCAGTTCCGTCAGCAGAATATGCCGGGTACTATTCGTAAGAAGGTTTTTATGCCGCCAATCGGTGAGTGAAATGTTAGAAATCTCAGACACAAAACTCGTCAATAGCGGTTTATGTACTTCAGAGGATTGGAGTTTCTTTCGCGGCGATCGTATCGAGGTGCTCGTGGGCAAGGACAAGGGAAAGCAGGGCATTGTTACCCAAGTGATTCCGGAGCGCAATTGGGTCATTGTAGAGGGTTTGAATTGGCATTACCGTAAGGTCGGCAGTGAAAAGGATTTCCCCGGCATAACAATCCGATCTGAAGCACCCCTCGATGTGACCAAAGACATACGGCTCGTAGATCCCTCGGATTTACAAGGCACTGAATTCGAATGGCGTTTCACAGAAGAGGGAGAGAAAGTACGCGTGTCCACTCGTACCGGACGTCTGATACCGATTCCTGAGACAAATAATCAAACACACGATTACAAAACTCAGGCTGCATACATAGAGCGAGAGAAGGATACTCCTGGTAAGTATTATCCGTGTTAACTTGATTACGTATCTTATAGTTTCCATTTTATACCACCTAGCGTCCGTTGTTGGCGAAATTACCTACGAGCCAAAGTTGGCCACCTTCGAAATGGAAGTTATGGAAGAGATGGGAATAGTGGAGGACCGCATACCCAAGAAATCCTATTGGTATTAAGTTAGTGAAATATAAAAGCAATAATCGTTACATCAGAATTATTTAAGTCGTCGTCGTTATAGCAAAATAATTGCAAAACTATTTAATAAACTTTGCAAAAAGTAACAAAATGTAATAAATACATTATAGACTAAAACTAAAAGGCGTTCAGGTTCTGGTCGACGTGAAAACCTCCTCGCGATGGTCGCGCAACGTCTTCGCCAGTTGGCGCACCGTCTCCTCGGCTTTGTCGAAGTCCTTGCGTAGCGTCTTGTTGAAAGTCTCGTACAGCCATGTCGAGGCTTTGGACATGTTGCTCTCGTAGGCAACGATGACCTTGGTTGTGTGCTCGTACCTATTGTGTGTAGTGATTACTTTCGATTGAACTCTCTTCAATTCGAGGCGAGAATACAGACCGAGCTTTGTCCGCAATGTCTGTGATCATGTAGGTGTTGCAGTGTCGCACGGCGAGTATTTGACGATTGCTGATGTATTTGATCTCCACGTGCGGCAACGAGAGTTGGGCGCAGTCCAACGAGATCAGGGACGCCTGCAGGGTGCTGCGACACTGCAGAGCATTCTGGATTTTGTCCCTCGGCGATCTTTCAATTGTTCAACATGCGGAGAACTTCGGTTATTTTGGAAGAACATCAGGGGTTGGTAGAAACTTACACGATGTTGGTCAGAGTCCGCCACTGCTGCAGCGCCAAAGTGGCCGAGTTGGCGCAGGCACGCAGCAGCAGGCCACAAATGCGCCACTGCTCCAAGGTGCTGCCCAGCTTGTCACGGACGTCGCGCGCCGTCTCCAGCTGGGCGTCGATGGACTCCTCCAGGCGCGTCATGTACGTGCCGCCGCTGATTAAAGCTAGCCAAGAGAGAGAGAGAGAGAAGGCGAGAGATTCGTCAGTCACAATGCGGCGATAGGAGTTGATCGCCGATGGGAGATCGACTCACCTATGATACCGTCGTGGTTCACGTACAGTTCGTTCAGCTCGGCGTAGCTCTCGGCCAGGGATTTCAGCCGGACCTTGGTGTGCTCCAGCACCTCCGTGTAGTAGCGGATCGAGGTTAGATGCAGCGCCGATTCGCTGAGATTCGCAAAGAAATCTTCATGAGAGGAAGCCTTACGTGTATCGCCAACCACGCCCAGATTCAGCGCCAGCTGTGGGAATGCCAAGCAGGGGGGGGGGAGAAGGAAGATGACAGTAGTTAGTTCTTAGTGGAAGCAATCAGACAATGGAACATGAGGACGTCGGGAGGTCACCGCGCGACAAGGCTCCGCATTAACCTGATGGCACACCCGGGGTGCGAATACTTTAGAACGGAATTCGCTTTTCACTTCGCGCTCGCCGCACGGTGCCTCGCGTGTCCCAGAGAGCGGACTTGCGCCACCCCCACCTCCCTCCACAGGACGCGCCCCCGACTCAGCCGACCCACTCACATTGGCCAGGTCCTGGGATGGTGTCTTCGCCGCCGCGCCACTGCCGTGAGCGGCGCCCGCTCCATTCGGCATCGGTATCGTGCTGTCTACTCCAGTAATTGTTGTTGTTGTTGTAGGGTCGTTACCGTAATCATTTTGTGTAACTGCGTATCCGTTTAGCTGTTGGTGGACTTGTAATTGCTGCTGCTGCTGCTCCCGCGTCTGGAACGTCGTCTCGAGGCCCTCGATGCCGAGCAGGGCGTTGCGTTTGCCCTGCAGGTGCTCGACCCAGGCCTCGGCGGTGGCCAGGCGGGGACCCGGGCAGGTGGCCTCCAGCTTGCTGATCTGCTCGTCCAGGCGCACGAACTCCGTCACCACATCGATTGGATCCTGGCGGGGGAGAGGGAGAGTGAGTGAGCGATCGATCGATCAGTCTAGGGACTGAGAGATCCTCACCATGCCATTCTGCTGCAGCCGCGCCAGGCCGGTGGCTCCGACTGCGCCGGCGGCTTCCTCGGTGACTGCGCTCGCGTCCATCGATGAACCACATCCCATCACTTGCTCAGGATCGCGAGGACATCTTCGTGGATCGCCTGCCAATCGATTTCGGCCTCGGACGCACTGCGAACCGACGTCGGTCGCGAGGTGCGGAGCACGGAGGGAGAAGGAAGTGCTCGTGAGTGTCCTTTGGTTTTCGGGAGCTCCACAGAACGTGGTAGACAGATGTGGAATAGAGATATCCTTCCAGTACGTGTGTCCCAGTGGCGCCTCTGTGGCGTCCTCCGCTGAATTCGCTGTCGTTCCTCCCTGCCTGAGTGTCCTTTTCTGAATGAACCCGATTCGATGTCGTGATTTTCGTGCGCCCTCGCTTCACATTCGCGTACTCGGCCATGTCCGCCTTCCGTTATTAGCCTTGGCCACACCGGCCACATCGGGTCACGGCGACTCCGCTGTCTCGCTCTCTCTCTCTCTCGCTCTCCGGCACTCGTGTGTCCACGTTCACGCCACCCACCGTCCGTTTCCTGTGGTCGTCCATTTCCTCTCCTCTCTCTCTCTCTCTCTCTCTCTCTCCCCCGCCTTCCCTCCGCCGATCTCGTTCGGCGCTTCCTCTCAGCCGGCCCTCGAACTTGACCACAACAAAATCTCAATTTGTTGTTTATGTGTTTTCTCGATTATGTGACTTTTTGTATCGCGTCGCGGTTTTTGTTGCTCTTGTTCTTGGTCGAGTTTCCTAGCTGTCCTTATCGCTGGCGTTGTTGTTCTCGTTGTCGTTGTTATTGTAATTTTTGTTTCTGTCCCCAGTTTTGCCGTCGTTGTCATAATTATTGTTGTTGGGGTCGTAGTGATGTTGTTGTTGTTTTTGTTGTTGTTGTTGTTTGGGCGGCACACCAGCTCGTGTCGCGTTTCCTCCGACTGCTAATTATTTTGTGAAAGTATCATTTAATGTCGTGTCCACCTCGCCTCGTTCGCCACCGCCATGTGGTGAGTTCGTCACAGGCGCCCACCCAACAAGAGAGGAAGAGAGAGAGAGAGGGAGCAAGGCGTGCGAAGCAACGAGCAGAAGGTGTTGTTGGATTATTCATATTTGTCACTGGTGTGGGGGCCGAGCGAGGGAGGTCGGTTTTAGCAAATGAAATTATTGTTAGCTAAGTCAATAAATTACCTATTGTCGACACAGGCTTGCCAAAGAACGCAAAAGGCAACGAATTTTCATAGGAAGAATTTCATACTTTTTACGTTTTTACGGTCAAATTATCTTGGGCACTATAATTAAGCGAATTTACAAATTGAAAAGCTCATAAAACGGAAGTGCGGCTGGCAACACTGTGGAGCAGACTCGCCTGTTAATGAATTGATAAATTACAAACTGCATGAGACCCACCCACACATCAACAACTGCCGCCAACGACGGACCGACCACAACCTCCCCATCCCCCGAGTGGTGGCGGAGGCCGGCCGGAAGTCGGTGTCTGTGGAAGACGCGGACGCAGTTGTAATTAATGCCGCCTTCGGAGAACGCACGTTGCTCATACGACACGTGCGATGGCCTGCTTTGTCGATGTCGCCGCATGTCGTGCTCGGCTCCAGTTACTCCACTTCCTAATGGCCTTCGACGTAATGACCCGACCTTCGGCAAGGCAAACACCCTCAGTCCACCCGGCTTCAGCGAATTTGGGTTCGTTCGAAGAGGAAACATTACGAAGCGTCGAATGTGATGGAAAAAACCCCAAAACTCCGGCCGGTCGACATTGGAATTGGCACTGTCTGCAACAACGAGTGCCGCAATTGCCAATTATTGCGAGCCAATTGCTTGTCCTTTCTTCCGGTGTGCCGCGATTTCCGCTCGACACGGCCCAACCGTGCTAACGAGGTGCTTATGGAAGCAGCATGGGACAGAGGGGGAGATTTCCCCCACAACTGGAATCGATTCAGGACTAGGTCAAGACCCCATTACTAACGGCGGGACATTTGTCCATGCCTGGTCCTCGTCAGATCGGATCGATGAAAGCCATTCTCAGAACTTCGTCTACCAAGTTGAGCGCCAAAGCAAATCGACGTGGTGAATTCCTCGAAACTGCCCACTGTGCCCTCGTTCCCTCGTCCGTCCTTGTCCAGGTCCGCTCCACAACACGACCTTCTCGCTCACTCTCTCCCCCATTCACCCACTCACTCCCTCCAGCCCACAAGTGCCTAGACATGCCATCATGGTTAATAGGCTTTCGTTTAACGCCTTCTCCTAATGTGCTTAAGCTGCTGACGGATTGGCGGACTGATGGGGGGATGCAGAACGAGCAGGTGGAGCCGACAAGCGACAGGCGAAGGAGTGAATGCAAGGGGTGCCAAAGATGGGGACAAATCCATAGAGAGACTGCCTGACAGGTTGACGGACGGCACACTGGGAGGCGGACGGAGGGACGTTGGCCAAACTACAGGGGATTTCAAGGCGACCAGCAGTGGGAGGAGGCGACAAGAACGGGGAAATCGACAAAGGGAGACAGAGAGAGGAGGCCGGATGGGCAGGGAAGGAGTAAAGAGACCGGATACGGGCTGCCGGAAGGAGCGAGGCCGCGTGTCTGTCCGACTGTTTGTCCTGCTCTGTTCTGTCCCCTCTGTTCGGTCCGCGCGCTCGCCCTCGTCCCCTGCCCCAAAGTGCTGGCTATCGCACACTAGTTAAGCACATGTTTATTTATTCATTCCGCCCACAGATGGCCAAGTGCTTTCCGAATTGGTTTAAGTAATGGCTGCGAAAATGTGTTAAAAGCGCGATAATTCGAGGGTGGCTGGAGGAGCCGAGTGGGGGGTTGGGGTGGCGTCGTCTCTCAATAGTGTCGTGTGTTCACGGCCTGCTGCAGGTGTTCCGAGCAAATGAACAGATTCTTTCGCTGATTTATGGCCAGGACAGTGCAGTGTGGAGCCGGGACGGGTTGGAGGCGTATGAGTAATGCGTGGAAATTTCGCGGAGCCGGACCCAATGGCACGTCGGCCAGAGGCAAATGTCTGCCAGCTATTGAAACCGCATGGCAGCTGACGATTTCATTGCTTTAATCTCGCTGAGCGCTTCGCGAACCCTTGCGATGCAGTCGCCACGAGGCCCCTTCCTTCACCTCTTCGACCCCTTCGACCACAACCGCCCCGCCCCAGAGGCCACTGGACTACTCTGGCTGAAGGCCGCTGGTAATGGCTAATTAATGCCCGGATAAACATCCAATCGCCTAATCGCCACTGGGCGATGGCACCACGTGACTGACCATATCGACCGATATACATCTATATATATCCACTGCAGTCCAAGGTCGCTCCACACACAGACGTGCAGGAACGGGGCGAGCGAGGCTCAGCCCGACCACACCTGATGCACCGAACGTCGCTCATACGCGACGCAGTCCATAAAAGTAAATAAAAATAGAAGAAATGAAAATAGAGCGGGCCACAGAATTCGATTAAAATGCCCGACTTCCCGACGGCGCAGCGCGAGAAACACTCGGCGATGGCAATTAAAACCAAACCAGACCGGGCCGGTGACTGATTTCCGAAATACCTGAGGAGGAGGACGACGAGCGGTCAGGTGGAGGGGGGAGAGTCGCGAGGCGGTGACGAAAAGCCCGAAAGCTTTTGGCCGACCTCGCCGACCGGGGACATTGGACGTTGGACGCCGCCGACCCTGGGCGGCAACCACCTGTCGTGGCTGAAAGGCAGGCCCGAGCTAATCCCTTCGCGAGGGGCGAGCGACGGAATATTCACTGTCATGTTCGACGGCGAGCGACATCGATGGCCAAAGCAGCGACCAGGCGGGGGTGAGGCGGAGTGGCCCGAAGAGGAAGAAGCATTGAGTGGGCAAACACGCGAAACATTCAGAATGTAAACAACTCATGCGCCTCTGGGCTCGACAGACGGGAGGCCAACGAAGCGAGGCACGATGGAGAGGGGGACAGCGCAAGAGCGAGAGCGAGAGCAGAATGAGGCGTGGGCCGTTTGGCGAAGGGACGAGGGGACGTTGTAGTAAGTTAGACCGAGATAGACAGCCGGGTAGATAGAGAGATGACCCAGAGCGAGGAACGCACTGAGCGCCAAGGAGCGGCAAGGGGGGCCCCGATAGCGAGAGCGAGAGACCCGTGGAAGTGGAAAAGCTCCTCTTCCAGCGAGAGAGAGAGAGAGAGGCAGGTGCGCGGAGAGTAGGACGAGACCGCGTCGGGTCGCGTCGGGTCCCGGGTCGCTTCCAGCCCGCAGCGGGGGTGGGTCGCTTGAACGGAAATTGAACGCCGGCGCTGGAAGTGAGTCGATATTGAAGGCCGTCTCCAACGGCCCGACGGACGGACGGATGGACGGATGGAAGGACGGACTCGTGAGCGGGCGGCGCCGGGAAGCGCCAGGAGGCCGCAGACAGCGGCAGCAGTTGGTCGTCGTCGCCGCCGACGCCGCGGCCGCCGTCGCTGACGACATCGGCAACGGCCTCGGCATCGGCATCGGCGGACTCTTGTGGCGCGTCGGCTCGGGCGGTCGGTCAGTCGCGCACGACGCACTCGCCGAGGAAGATGAAGACGCCCGCCCAGTGATGCCTGCGCCGGGCCCGAGACTCGTTCGAGGAATCCGTTCTGAAGTTCTTTCGCTCGCTCGCCCGTTCGCCCGTCCGTTCGGTCGTCCGCTCGGTCGTTTCATTTGAATAGACGCATTTAATGAAAGCGAAAGTGTCCGTGTGTTGGAGGAAATAATGTAACAACAATAGCGGGAATCGCAGCAGCAACGGTGACAAAAGAGACAGCAATAGGCAAGAACAAGAAGACAATATGGAAAGCAACAACATCGGTGTCAGCAACAATAGAGACTGAGCACGAGTGCGTAGAAACCTAATGAAGAGTTCGTTTCATACACAAATTTGCCACAGTCTCCGGAGGCGAATTTAAACCAAATCAATTAAAACTCTAGCAGAAAACTGAAATTCTTTAGTAAACGCGTACCTCGACCGCCCCGGCAGCTGGCGTTTTATGTAGCTAGTTATAATTGTAGTTGTACTTGTAGTTAAGAGGAAACCAAACCAATAGCGTTAACGAAAAACAGTAAAAATCGCACTGAAATCGGTCGACCTCTGGAGGAATCGCCGACGTCCACCCGCCGACCAAACGCCACATCCCACTGCCGCCCCGATGGGGTTCCGCGACACGTTCCACCGGCTGAGGCCCAGCTCGTCCACGACCACGGCCTCGGCCGACGGCTCGACCAAGCGGCGCCGCTCGCTCTTCAACCTGGTGGCCCCGGACCAGGTCACCGAGCAGTCGCTGCAGGTGTGGCGCGGCCTGCCGGCGGAAATCCGCCACGACCCGAGCATGGCCTCCTTCCAGATGGAGAACGACCGACTGCGCGGTAAGTGGGGGAGACTCGAACGCGGGTGGTCCAAGGGGGTGGCCAAAGGGGGCCACAACAGGGCAATGACAAAGTTTCGCCATGAAACAGCACGTTGGGGCAACGCTTTAATGCCTTCATTACATCAACACTCGATGTTTGCCCAAGCTCGACAGCCGAACCGAACCGGACCGGACCCAAACCAAGCCAGCTCAACCCAGGCCCACCCAGCCAAGCCAAACCCAACTCAGTCCAAACCAAACCCAGCCCCACCCCACCCAATCCTTCCTCCTCCATCGCCCACGTTCTCCGTGAACATCCTTCCGGCTCCTCCCAGGCGGCTCGTCACGCAACGCCAGCGACTGTGCATCGCCCGCCGCCTCCAGAGGACGGAGAAGGCGGCGGTGGCCCTGACAGGGAGGGGGAGCCCAGTGGGGACGCGGGCCGCGCGATGTCGCCGGCACTTCACGACATCCCCGGCGATGATTTGTTGATAAACAAATTGGCAGCACTCTGTTTGTCCTCGAATATTAATGGACGTTTAATGCGCGCGCCACCAGATATCGGTATCATCACCACTATATATTTGTGCGGCGTATAATGGCCAGGATCGTGGGCTGCGTGACGGGCTCGCGAGTGGTTGGGATTTCGCTGCAATAAATAATTCAGCGGAATTCGTTATCCTTCCGCTCGGTCGGTCGACGGGATTCGCAGCTGGCAGGGACTACGACGACGTGAGGGGTTTCGGGGAAATCACGAACGTCCGAGATGGACCACGAAGGGTGGGAAGAAGGGAGGCCAATATGTGTGAAGTGTGAAGTGTGAAGCGAGATCCTCCATTTGTCCGAATTATTGACCCCAATGCAGGCTCCTCGGTGCCCACCGACGACGAGTCCATCCTGCCCGACGAGCTGGAGTCGAGCCACGAGGACGACCAGAGCCACGAGGGCTCCGAGTTCATCAGCATGAAGCGCCTGCGACCCCGGCCCGCCGCCGACAGGGTGCCCTGTGAGAAGAGGTAACGACGATCGGGTCACTCGAATGTCGCATCGATCGATAATCGCCCCATCCCCCCATCCCCCCATCCCCGCAGCTCCGAGGGCGACGAGCAGCACTCGGACCACGAGATCCACGAGGGGCCGCGCAAGAGCAAGCGGCGGCGCCAGCTGGAGCGGCGGCTGAAGAAGGCGGGCCTCCTGGCCTTCTGGCTGTTCGCGGCCTGCGTCCTGATCAGCACCAACGAGAAGAGCCTGGTGCAGAAGACCCTGGCCGTGCCGGCGCGGGGCGCGAAGAGTGAGTGAAACGGGGGCGGGACGAACTGAGACTGATCCGCTTGATCCTTCCAGCTTACGTGCTGCCGCAGAACCCGCTCGGCGACTTCAAGCTGAAGCTGTTCGGGACGTTCAACGAGTCCGCGAAGCTCCCGAACGAGACCGAGCGCTTCCTGACGCTCCAGCTGCAGCTGCTCCAGCGGGCCGAGGGACCCAACGCCACCGACCGGGTACAGGTGAGTCCTCCACAGGTCGTTCGACTTGGTCCTAAGTGCGACGAGTGCGGCTGCACGACGGCGCGCGATCGAACGACGGCTGACCGACGACCGTCTTTCTCCGCAGGACTTCCTGCGCCCCTGGCGGATTCCGATCGTGGACGCGGCCCACTTCGACACGGCGCCCGTGGTCGCGACCAACCGCACCTTCGACGTGCCCTCCGAGATCCTCAGCCTGCTGCGGGCCGGCGCCAACGTCCGGCTGAAGCTCGAGACCAACGGGGCCAGGCAGGACTTGGCCGTGAAGCTGGTGTACGACCCGCTGGTCGTGGACGTCAGGACCGGGACCCTCCTGGCCGCCCTCATCCTGTCCGTCTTCTACGCGCTGCTCGTATGGGAGGTGAGTCGAGCGGGGTCGAGTGGGCGACTGGGCGATTGACCTGAGAGAGTGAGCGTTTTTTCAGGTCTTCCACCGCACGTTCATCGCCATCATCTGCTCGATGGCCGCCATCGCCGTGCTGGCGGTGCTGGGCGACCGGCCCACCATGGAGGAGATCGTCGTCTGGATGGACATGGAGATGCTGACCCTGCTGTTCGCGATGATGCTCCTCGTGGGCATCATGACCGAGACGGGCGTCTTCGACTACGTCGCCGTGCTGGCCTTCGAGATATCGGGCGGCAAGATCTGGCCGCTCATCTACAGCCTGTGCATCATCACGTGCCTGGTGTCGAGCTTCCTCGACAACATGACCACCGTGCTCCTGATGACGCCCGTGGCCATCAGGTGAGCGATCCTCCCCCTCCTCGCCTTCCTCCTAAGACGCTCGACCTCTTGTGCCGCAGGTTGTGCGAGGTCATGAGCCTGGACCCGGTGCCGGTGCTCATGGGCATCATCGTGCACTCGAACATCGGCGGCTCGCTGACGCCCATCGGGGACCCCATCAGCATCATCATCTGCTCGAACCACTTCATCGCCAACAGCGTGAGTCACGGTCGCCGACCATTCCACTTCCACGGCCTTCCATGTCGTTGACCACGTCCACTTCTGCATCCTCCGTAGGGCGTGACGTTCCTGGAGTTCGTGGCCCACACGATCCCGGGCGTCCTGCTGACGGTGGTCCAGAGCTGCCTCTACCTGCGGCTGGTCTTCTGGGACATCAAGTCGCTGCGCCTCAACGAGCCGAAGGAGCTGAAGGAGCTGCGCCGCGAGATCAAGGTCTGGCAGAGGACGGCCTACTCGCTGTCCTCGTTCTCGAAGGACGTCGACCTGGTGCGCGAGACGCTGCTCAAGAAGGTGAAGATCCTCAAGCACAAGCTCAAGAAGAAGCAGGCCGGCGTCGGCTCCAACGACGCCTACGTCCACACGCTGGAGGACCTGCAGCTGAAGGTGGGTCCCGCGTCGTTTTCCGTTTTCGTTCCCCACGCCTCACGCCTCTTTTCCTTTCCTTCCTCCTCGCCCCCCGCGCGCAGTACCCGATCAAGAACAAGACGCTGCTCGTCCAGTCGGTGGCCGCGCTGGTCTTCGTGATCGTCTGCTTCTTCGTCCAGTCGGTGCCGCACCTGCGCACCCTGCCGCTGGGCTGGGTCGCCCTCCTGGGCGTGATCGCCCTGCTGATCGTGCTCAACCGCGAGGACATCGAGCACATGATGCACCGCGTCGAGTGGACGACGCTGCTCTTCTTCGCCGCCATGTTCGTGATGATGGAGTGCGTCGAGCGCCTGGGCCTGATCACCTGGATCGGCGAGCTGACCGAGGGCATCATCCTGGTCGTCGACAAGCGGCAGCGCCTGGCCATGGCCATGGTCATCATCCTCTGGATATCGGCGCTCGCCTCGGCCGTGCTCGACAGCATCCCCGTGACGGCGATGATGGTCAAGGTCGTCGTCTCGCTGGTGGCCAAGGAGTCGCTGGGCCTGCCGCTGGAACCGCTCGTCTGGGCGCTGGCCTTCGGCTCCTGCCTGGGAGGTGAGTGGCCGTGGGGAGGTTTCGATCCAACCCCCTACTCTCTAACCCTCTGACCCTCTTCCCGCAGGCAACGGCACCCTGTACGGCGCCTCGGCCAACGTCCTGTCCGCCGGCATGGCCGAGCAGCACGGCTACAAAATCTCCTTCACCCGCTACCTCAAGTGAGTTCATCGTTCATTCAATCAACCTGAAGCTCCGCCTTCGTGTCCTCCCTGCCAACTGCTCTACCTACCTTACTCCCTCCCTCCCTCTTCCAGGATCGTGTTCCCGATGATGCTGGGCCAGATCACGATCATCACGGCCTACCTGATGGTCGCCCACATCCTGTTCGAGTGGAATTGAGGCTGGAGCCAGAAGTCTGGAGGTTCAACAATTTTCTTATGACGACAAAATCGGGTTTTTCTCACCGGAAACCACAAGTTCTTGGCTTCGGCTTTGGCTACTCTGAGTTTCTATGGACAGTTTTCGAATTTCGAATTTTTCGTGATTGTCTTACATATATGTAGATTATTTACCACATTTGTTTACCATATACAATAACGTGCATACGGCGAAGCTAATCGGCGGTTTATGTAAATACATGAAATTTATTCAACCCATCATGGAGAAATCACTGGCGAAATAGAGCGAGTCGGCGTGGGGTTCAGGGGGGTGGGTCTTACACCAGAGGGGGTGCGTCCTGAGACCTGTGACCTCACCAGAGTCCTTCGTCCGGGATCCTGAGCTAGATAGTATCCAGCCAATCAAATGGAAATCAAGTACACGACCAGGCACAGGTGGCGAGCGGGGGCGGAGGAGGCAACGAGGGATGACGACAGAGCGATCGGCGAGGTCGGAGGCTCGGACGCTTATTGCGGAGTTAAAAATAGCCGAAACACGGTCCTGTCGACGCACAGCCATAACAACTCCAACAACACGACAACGTATAATTTATGGCTGAATAAACACCTTTTTATTCCTCCTCGACCCCATACTCTCTTTGATATTGATATTTTTTTCGTCCCAATAAGCAAACGCCCATTGTACGACTGCAAACACGACCTTATCTCGGAGTGCACGCACACATTTGCCCAACGCCAACCTGAGTGCGTGTCTGTGAACGTGTGCATGTGTGAGGGCTCCATGACGGCGACGAAGCCGTGCACGTGTTGGGGTCTCACAAACTCCAATGGTCGGCACTGAAGTTATCGAGTTCAAAATGGACCAAGTTCTGCGACTTTCCGCCTTTTCATAACAACGATAATTAAACATTGTGAACTAGATTTTCCTCGGAGCAGAGGCAGGAGGGAGGGGCAGCGGCAGGCCGGAGGGACCTAAAAATACCCGGCTCGGTGGCGGCGGGGTTCCAAGGTTTCTGGCCGACAGAGACAAAGACGACGACGACAACGGCGAAGAAGAAGAAGAAGAGCAGAGACCGCTCGTCGCTGCCAAATGGACCAAATGGCTGAGAACGATGGAAAGATTTCGGCAAATTATTTACAAAGTTCTATTTTTTAAGACCGATTCCAAAGAGATGATGAACAGAGCCAGCCAGAGACGGGGACCATGACAACAACAACAACAACAACAACAACAACAACAACGAATCCAGATCAGACGCCAAAGTCTACTGCACATAGGTGTATTTGTAAATCTCTGCCCACACACACAAATGCACACACAAATACAGACACAAATGTTTTTAAAATATTCCAACCTGCTATATCGGAATTATACTAGAATTTAGAGCTTTGTTTTTATGTTCTCGAATTTGTTGTTGTTTTTTTTTTATTTATATTCATTTGGTTTCTTTATTTTTAGTAATTTCTTGTGTTTGTTTTTTTTTTTTATTTTCACTCTACATCCTAAGGCCTTTATATATAGATGACTTTCGTAATTTGGTCTGTTCACTGTTGTTGTTGTAGTTGTTGTTGTCGTGGCCGACGTGCGTCCACGCTTTGGAGAAAAATAGCCGCGAGAGACAACGGATCGTAACGTGTTGTTGGCCTCCGCCCACCGACGCCTCCTCGCCCCCTCCTCCTCCTCCTCCACCTCCTCTCGGCTGACGAGCAGCTGACGGCCGGCTGCCGAAGGCTCTCCGCTCTTCGAGGCGGTTGGAAAATAGATCGTGAGAACCCGACCACGTCGACCGTCGATCGTCGCTTTCGGCAGATCAGTTTTGGAAAATCGCGCAACGCCCGCCAGTCGACGACGCGGTTCCTCACGAAAACGGCTCCGTCATCGACTTCGCGATCGCCTGAGCATCGCGCGTTCACCCTCGATCGCCCTCGATCAGCCCCTCGATCACCCTCGCTTATCTCCGCGACCTTCTCGATCCCCCGCGACCACCGCCTCCCTTGAGACCGCCCTTGGGCCCCCGACCGAGTGCGAAAATGCTCTGATCGAGCCACGGCGTTGATTTCCGTCGTCCATCGTCGAGCGAGACCCATCGAAGTCTGTTTGTTGTTGTTTACTTTGCCCCGTGCGGTTCTCCCAGTGCACCAGCGCGCGAGTGGACACCAGTGAAGTGAACTGAGGCCTGGTGGAGTGAAGTCTGGGAGGGGAGAGAAGGGAAAATGGGCGACGACTCGTACCCGACCCTGACCACGGAGGACTCGCGCCAGTTCCTGGTGGGCGCCGACGGCGACGCCGACTGCGACGAGACCGAGGCGGAGCGGCAGTCGAAGATCCAGGAGATCATCCGGTGGCTCCACCACCCGCAGCACTTCAACGAGAACCGGTAGGTGAATCCATCAACTTGGAGTTCTGTTCAGAAATGAGTTTTTTGAATAAAAATATCGTCCTATGAAATGCCTTGAACTCGTGTTCGTACTAATCTGGGTTCTAGTTTCCCCGCCTAATGTCGTTTAATTAGCGTCGTGGTAATTGTCAATCCCGCCCCCCACCGGCCCGGCCCCGCCCCCGAACGACTTAATTGGCCTCGTTCGGTCGACTGCACTGAGCGGAGCTCATCAACATCTTCGTCGCCGTCATCATCATCATCATCATCGCCATGTCATCGTCGTCACGACCACCGCGAAGAGGATCATTACCGCGACGACCACAACGACATATTGTTCTTCCTCGATCCTCCAACGCTCCCCAAGTGTAGTCGTAGTCGTCGTCGCATTTTTCTCGTTAATTAATTTTTAGTACACGCCAACCTCAACAACAACAGCAACAAGAAAATGCCAATAAAAGTCGTCTCAATTATTTATCAAGTAGACGCCTTCGCCCTCGTCCCCGCCCGCCATTCGCCGTCGCTCGGTTTCGATTCCACGATGTCGCGCTCGTTCGTTCCACTTCCGTCGCGTCTCAGGCGGATTGTTGTTGCTGCCACTGCTGCTGTTGTTGTCGCTCCGTGTGACGCCATTTCGGTGCTCGCGTTGTTGTTGTAACTGAATAGTCTAGCGAAGCGAAGACGTTTCGTTTTTGTTTTCCATTATTTCCCTCCAACGCCGTGGTGTTTCGAATTCCCCCGTTTCACTTGGAATGGCACCGAATTTCCACGGACAATTTTTAGCCGTTGGCTGGGAACGGAGCAGCTGCAATTTATAGGGTTTTTAAACCCGGGATTTTATTTGGGGGTAAATATGAGGAGGGGGAGACGACAAGAGGAACGGATGAGAAATGAGGAGATGGAGCGAAATGGAAGGAGATGCCGACGGTCAGAGATCTTTGGATACAACCCATTCCCCCAGCCACCGATCCTGATTGAGAACCCTTGAGAACCCGGGAACGCAGATCGTCCTCCTCCGTCCTCCTCTCCTGCCCTTTTGTTCCCCACATGCACTTGTCTTCTTCCTTCGGTCCCCAAGCCTGATCCGATTGCCCGTGCCATTTGTCTTCGGATTTGATGGCCCAATCCCGATCCCTGGTCCCGATCGGCAGCATCTGGCGCGGCCCGGCCCGGCCTGCACCTGGACCCACGGCCCGAGGCGGGAACCTCTAAAAATATGCATCGTTAGCGCGACTCCTGGAGCCCGATGGCTTCGGTGATTCAGAAACCGGGTTGGCCGGGCCAATTTATTGTGGCTCCTGGCCATAAGAATGGTGACACGAAGGTGTTAAAAATAAAATCCCCCGCAGACGAGAAATCCCAATAAATATTCAAGTGCTTCGGACTTTCGGTGAATTATTGGAATGCGCGACTCATTCCAAGGGTCATCTCTTGCTCTTGCTCTCGCTCTCGCTCCCTCTTCGGGCGTCCACTCCCTCTCCCGCGCGGGACGTTCCGAAATAAGTTTGAACAAAAAATAACACGAAAACGTTTTCGGCACGTTCCGCAGGCACGAGGCGAGCGGCAGAGAGAGAGAGAGAGAGAGAGCGAGTGACAGGGTGTGGCGAGTGAGGCAGGGCTGGGAGTGGGAGTCGTCGATTGAGAGGTGGGGAGGTGGGGAGGGAGCCATTTAAACAATTTTAATGTCGCCACCAGCGGACGTGTCCGAGGGCTATCGGGCGATGGAATTAATTTATGGCGTTTTATTATCAGAAGGAGCATTAAGCAGGCCATTAAAGGATGCCTCGAATGCCCAGAACCACCAGCCAGCAGCGCCTTGGCAGCACGTCGCAGTCAAGACCCTGAAGCCGCGCCCGGCTCCCGAGAGCCCGAGGGGAACCTTCGCGAAATCGCGCCGCCAAAGGGTTCCAAAACGGAAGCCCAGAACATGCTCTCGATGGCCAAAGCAAACAAAGCAGTGCAGTGGAGGAAAATGAAGTGCGCATTTTAATGGAAACTTTGCAGTGTTGTCAATTCGCTCCAATCGAGCTGCGATCGAACGGAATCTCATTCCAGGCACTTCGCAAACACTCGAAATTAATTGTGTGTTCACGTTCCTTATGCAATGGTTTACTTGGCGGCTGTCAATCAAACTGCATTTATTAATAGCATTCATATCGCAGTCGCGGTTTCCGTTGTTGCCGCTGACTAAATTGCCAATTATAGAATCCTCATTTCACTCAAGCTCGAGTATTTGACCAGTTGTTTAACGACATCTCCACGTTTCAACTAATTAATTAGTTAATGTGTTGCCTCTACTTTGTGGTCCTCCCCGCCTCCGGCCTCCCGACACGATCGGGGGTCTCAATTTCGTATTTGTTTTTTTTTTTAATTTATGGTAAACGCTGTCGTTGTCATTGCCGTTGTCATTAATTCCTGCTCATTTGCTAAGCGAGCGAGGGGTTTCCATCATGCTTAACGACAATTGCTCCAGGTACTGTCTGGGGCAGGTCCGACTGTCCGTCTGTCTGTCCGGCCGTCTGTGTCTGGGTCTGAGTCTGTCCGTCCTTCCGTCCACCTCGCCGCACGTGATTCGCGCCCGCGGAACGGACCCGAGTCGCCGCGTCTTCAATCGTTCATTACGAACGCCAACGGCCGACCCGATTCCGATCCCGCTTCCATTGTCCACGTCGACTCCACTCGGGGTCCGTGTGGGCTTCGATGAGTGAGAGGTTTCCGCTGCCAGTGTCGCGGAACTTACTAATTAGAGCATTGGGCAAACATTGCTCGGACCTCCGAAATTCCGGCCCAGCTTCGCTCGTTCCCAACCCCGTTGAGTCGCCGTGTTCTAATTGGAAGCAACAACAATAGTGCTGTAATAATTGGCGGCGATGACTCGAGCAGCCCCCCCCCCCCCCCCTCCCTCTTGCGGGCTGCTCAATAACGACTGCAACACAACCGCAATCGTGGCGACTGCTACCTTGTATCAACCCGTACAGTCGACCGAAGCCTCCGACGTCCGCTCCAAATCTTCCGCTCCACGACCTTGGCCGCTTCCTTCCGCTTCGTCCGTCCGTCCGTTGGTCTGTTTGTTCGATCGTTAGCGTCGCATCCCAAATTGAATTAAAGGCGGCTCGTGTGGCGCAGACTCTCGGCCGTCTCGCTCGCTCCCTCTCCCCACTCACTCGCACTCTCCACCGCGAAGCGGAAGCGGAAACGGCAGCAGCGCCGGCGACCTGCACGAGGCTCTTAGAACAATAAAGAGCAAACCATAATGATTCAGTTAAGAGCACGAAGTATTAAATCGCTTTACGATCGGACGAAGAGCCAAATTGAAAAGTTAAAAATTAAAAATAAACGGCTTTTGGGTTTTCTTGAGACCAACGATTAATTTGTTATCGCGAGAAATAAATCATTTGACATAAATGTTAGTTGTTGTTGCGTTGCCCAGCTGCAACTAATGTTCGAAGTGGTTCCTCGTAAGCTTGTTGTTGTTGTATCGTTGTTGTCATTGTTGTTGTTAATGTGTCTGTCCCTAGTGTTGTTGTAGTTATTCTTGCTCGTCGTGTCCGCCTCGTGGTCCGACGTCGCCTCGGCTCGAAGGTGTGTCTGAGGTTGAAGCTGTGTTTGTAGTTGCTGCTACTGTTGTTGCCTTCGTTGTTGTTGCCATTCCCGCGGCCGCTCCGATGTTATCACTGCCTTAAATAATTGCTCTTACTATTTATTTACATGTCATATTCGTGTGTCTCTATCTGTCTGTGGCGGGTCTGCAAATTATTGCCAAACCAGCTGGGCAACTGCGTGTCCTCGCCTCGTGGACATTTGGCCAATAGCGACATTCGTAACAACTTCACAAACAAATCCAACAACAACAACGTGTTATACTGGATCACTTGCTGCCGTTGTTCGTGTCGGGAATGGAAATCGGAATCGGAATCGACAGCGAACCCATCGATCGCGAACTTGCGAAATTTCCATTGACCACCGACGCAAGGCTTGGGTGGACACCGCTTTGCCCCACTGTAACTGACCGAGTCTGCCGCTGGGCGGGACTGAGCGGAGGGAGCAGGCGATTATTCACGGCTAAATTGGCAATGAAGCGAGGGCGAGAAGTGAGAGGCGGGAGGCGGACAGACGGACAGACGGACAGACGGACAGGTGGAGAGCCGGGGCCGACGTCAATGAAAGACACAAGGACGCCGGAGAGCCGCAATTTGGAGCAGGGGCGAAAGCGGTTCCAGACAAAAACGCAGTGGACCGGCGAGCGAGAGGGAGGGCGAGGGCGAGGGAGAGGGAGAGCATGGGACGGTGCTTCCGCGAAAATGGACTGCGATCGACCTCCTTAATTACACCGTCGAGTGCCTCCGCTTCTTCGTCCCCATGGGAGGGACCTCGCGGCCTCCCCCGGGGCCTCCCTCAGCGAAGTCGGGCAGGAGGCCGAGAGCTTGAGGGAGAAGAGGAGGATGAGAATGAGGACGTGGACGACGACGAGAATGAGGACGAGGATTCTATTTTTACGAGCGTCCGGACGACTGGACCCGGATGTCGGCGTTCGTCGGCCCGGCCTCGGGAGGTGGCGGCTCAATGGCTGACGACGAGGCTGCGAAGGCTCGAAAGGCTTCCATGGAGCCCGGCCTAATGAAGAGGTTGCCATGGGGCGAGCGAGGACCGGAACGAATGGGAGCGAACGGGAGCGAGGAGATGCGGACTGAACGAGCCGGCGTCGGCTTGCCTGGAAGTAGGGGAACAAGAGGGAACGAAACTCTGGTTCGTTCCTTGGCGGAAATCGAGGTGTTTCTTCAATTTCCACATGTCGCTCCCTCGTCAATCGTCGTGGTCGCCCCCTTCCGCCCCCCCCCCCCTTCCTCACACGACAATGTGCGGCCCACTCGATTCGTCAACTCTTGTTCTTCTTATTCTCGCATGTTTCCTTTAATTGCGATCGCTGCATTGAATTAAATTTGGTTTTCATTTCCCGAGTTATCGCGCGTGCTCGAGTGCTCTGTTTGCGTTCGTTGGCGACTTGTTGGACTTGATGTTGTTGTTGGTGTTGTAATTGTTGTTATTGCCTTTGTTGTTGTAATTATTATTAATTCTGCCATTGCTGTTTTATCTGATTTACCAAGAAACGTCTCGCCGAAGTTCGTTCCTGCGAACGCGAAGGTAAACAAGATATTAATGTTCATGTTCTGCTCCACATTGGAATCTTGTTGTAGCTCTTGTTGTTGTTGTTGTTGTTGCGGTTGTTGCCATTTCAGTTACACGCTCGGTATTTGCATAATTCGATCGGATCGGAATTCGCAACTCGCGTCGGCTGTTCCGCGGGCCGGGCCTCGGGTGGGACGAGGCTCGACGTGCTTCCCGAGTCTCCACGGTCTCCAAAGTCTCCACAAACCACATTTTTGATTTCTGAAATGAGAAACAAAAAGTAGGAACTGATTTGACAAAAAAGCAAATTTAAAAACCAAAGCCATTTTTTAAAAACACAAGATTTTGAAAAACCAACAAAGATCAACGGCCAATTTTGAGCACTAAAACACGATCAATAAACAATTCTATTGTCGAAAAGAAAAATAAGAAGCGAAATTTGACACCATATTAGCGTAAAATAGCACAACAACAACGCCAACCACAATATCAACGCAAAATAATGACAAATTGAGGGAGAAATGAAGGCACAAAAGAATCGCCATTGAATAGGATCGAGTGGGAGGGGAGGGAATTATGATGAAAGTATTTATTCGATGGATGAGCGCGCACGAGCTCGACAATGGGGCATTTATGAACATCAGATAAAGCGTTGCCTGTTTCGTTATCTTGTTGCTAATTGTGTCGTAGTTATATTAGTTGCTATTGTTGTTGTAATTGTGAGTGTTGTCGAAATTGCGACGGTTGTTGCAATTTCTTCACGTGCGCGTCCGAAGGACGAGATTCGCTCAGGGGAACGTGCGGATTAGGAGAACGAGAGGGATGAGGGGAGAGAAACGGATTAGTGGTACGACAGGAATGAGGGGAACGAGAGAGAAGTGCGGATCCGAGTTAACGGCGAGAGGCAGAAGAAAAGCCGGTCACAGCGAGTGAGAGTGCGAAGGCGAGGGCGAGAGAGCGAGGAGGAACTGGTTGGAAAATTGCCGTTGCCTGTCGTTTGCTGCGGGAAGCTGCTCGCTTGCCGACGGACGTGGACCAGAGCTGGAGAAGGGTGGGAGAGTGAGCCAGAGAGAGTGAGACTGTGACTGAGGGGAAGGAGGGAGCGAGGCGAGTTTGTACGTGCGGGTTGACGGCCGTCGCGTTGAAGTCCTCGAAAGGAAGCACGGCGCAATCGAGGGCCAAAGTGAGCGACGAATCCTCCCCACCTCTCTCTACCACACTCACTCTCCCTCTCTCCGGCTCGTTGCTTGGGAGCGTCGAGGGGCCCCGACTCCGCGAGCCGAGGAGGTGCCTTTGAAGTGGAGACACGGCTTGTGAACTCTCTGAAGGGACTCTCGAGCAAGTGGTTTCGCTTTGAAAACGGAATCCGAACGGATCACAGGAGTGGAAAAATTCAATCACGTCAAACGCGGCTTCGGAAAAATAAATTAAAGAAATAAAACATAAAAAATGTAAATATAAGAAAAAAAATTCCTTAAAATTAAAAATAACTTATTCTCAGCAACAAGAGAGGAAGATATAAAATTAAAGCAAAAACTTATGATATTTGTAAAATAAGCACTTTTTAAAGATGTGTTGATGACAAATATCAATTTAATAACAATAAAATAAAGTACTCATTTTCGAAAGTTTTAAAAAACTCAAATACAAATAATTAAAATAATAAAAACCACCGCAAAACAAATTTAAAAGCCTCCACCGACAAACGGGAAACCAACAAAAATACGAAATTAAAAAAAGCATCTTGGGAATTAACAGCAGAAATGACTTTAAGAAGGCGGCCAGGACTCGGGCTCCCTCGCCCCGCCGAGCCGAGGCGGAGCAGCAGCCGTGATCACAACAACGACAGGTCCAGGAGCGATGCGGAGAGAGTGCGGGAGAGGGCGATGAGTCTGGAAGCGCAGGCGAACGCCCGGCTTCCACACGAAAAGCCTCCGCAGCTACAACAAGAACCCGAGCGTACTCCATTAACCTCGAATAAAGGTCCGACGCCGTCCTCCACCCGCCCTCCGCTGACGCCACGGCCAGCCGCCTTCCAGCGCTTTCCCACGATTCCGACTCTCGCTCCCACCCGAGGGCGGGAAACTGGGGAAACGGCTGCACACGCACAGGTTAAAGACTTACCGTTATAAATTAGTTGTGGTACAACAAGCAACAAAAACACAAAAACAACGACAACCTTAAGCGTAGAAACGTGGCAACATTGAACCAGGCAACAGGAACATGAGCCGCAACAACAACAACAAACACAGGCTAAACAGAACAAAGCATAACAAAACCAAAAATGTAATAACAACAACAAACAGAACTCATGCGAAAGTATGCAAAGGTGCTGCTGTCGTCGACGCCGACGTCAACGCCGCCGCCGCCTCAGATCGAATGACAGACAACGGTGGGGGCGGCGGAACGCGACGCCGGGACGCATGAAGGGACAAATGCGAGAGCAATGGCAACACCTTTGCTCCAACAAACAACAATTATCCAATAGCAACAACAACAACAGTTGTGACGAATACAACATGCGCCTGGAAGTGGAAGCCGACGACGACGACGACCAATGCACGACCATATGAACGAATGATTGAACGAGCCGAAGTCGAACGCACCGAATTCGACCGAACCGAAGTCGACCGAACGAACGAACGAACGAACGAACGAACAACCGACCGACCGTCCGATTGAACGAACGATGGTAGGCAGGAGGCGAAGGCGAACATTGCAGAGAACTGGAGCAAAAATGGAAAATTCCAACAACAACAACGAGAGCAAGAGCAACAGCGTCAACACGAACCCCGACAACAGTAATAGTAACAACAACAACAACAGCAACGATAAACGGCAACCGGACCGACTGGTAACAGGAACGAACGCCAAGCGAAGCTCACAACGAGCAACAACAACACTACAACAATCGCAATCGCTATAACAATAACAATCGCGTGGAGGAAGAAAGAAACGCCGGAGATGGAGCGTTCAATTTTCCGTTCAACCGCATTCAATTCAATTTCCATTTCCATTTCGGATTCAACTGCGCCAGTCGGGTTTCGGTTTCAACGCGTTTCCTTTTCAATATCTAGGGAAAATTTTCGCTCGTGAGATTTATTTCGTTCGCAACTTTCGTTGAAAGCGGTCGTCAACGCGTCGTCATCGCCGTCGTCGTCGTTGTTGCTGCTGTCGCTGTCGCTGTCGCCTTTGTCGGCGTCGTCGTCGTCGTCGTCTGCGGAGTCGTCCCGTCGGCCAGCGCCAACGCCAACGCCGCCGTCCACGTCGAGCTGGCAGCACGAAGTGTCGTCCGTCAAAGGCTTCGCTTTTTTCGTTCAGTTGGTTTAATTTGTGTTTGTTTTTGTTTTTGTTTTCCTTAATTTGCGCGCTCCTCATTTCGCCTCCCGCTGTCCTCGGTCCCGGCCCCGGTCTCGGTCTCCAGGACCCCGGAATTCTTCGATTCTGAGCGTCGCGCCCGAAGTCGACAGTCGAAGAACGTCTACGAAAATATTCGAAAACATTCGAAAATTCCGAAAGCATCGAAATCAAGGAAAAGCGAAAAAACCTTTGAATCGTGAAGGAAATCGAGCGAAATCCGTGTAGAAGAAGAAGAAGAAGAAGAAGAAGAGAACTTCTAGTGCATCTGTGAAATATTTTTCGTATCGCGTGGATACAACTTTGTAGTCATTGGCACGTGTTGTTGTTGCTAAGTGTGAACCTTTTTTTTCGTTGTTGTTGTAATTACCATTTGAGTGCGAGCCGAGTGTTTTCGAAGTTCGCTGAGGAGTCCCGAGGAAACTCGGTTCAGTTGGAGGAAAACAGTCCACGCGTTAGTATCTTGGCCGGCCGCCGGGCATGTATCTAGATACATAGGGTCCTCGGGGCTCGAGGCTCGAGTCTCGAGTCGCCGTCGCCGTCGTCGTCGTCGTCGCTGCCGTCGGCGCGGCTGCCGAAGAGACCCGCAGTCAGCAGTTGGACAAGCCGGTTGAGTTGTTGTTGTAGTTGTTGTAGTTGTTGGTTTTGTTATTTCTGTTGTTGTCTAGTTGTTGCTGCAAAGAAAAAACACTTTCACACCTTCTCTTTTGGCTTCTCTTTCTCCCCACCGTCGCCAACTTCGTCATCGTCGTCATCACCAAATCCTCCTCACCATCACCACAATCCTCATAATCGTCACCATCATCGTCATCGTCACCATCATCGTCATCGTCATCGTCATCAGTTTCATCAACGTCTTCATCGACGTCTTCATCATCGTCATCGTCATCGTCATCATCATCACCGTCCCACCATCGTCGTCTCGCCCTCCGCCTCTCCCCGTCTTCTTCTCCTTCTCTCCCCTTCACTCCCTCTCGATTTGATTTCGCTGCATCGCTCGTCACTCTCTCTCGCCCTCTCGCTCCCTCACACGCCTGAGATTTCGCGACAGTTTTTATTAATTAAACACTTTCTTGTTGTCTTGTTGTCTTGGTTCTCTTGTTGTTGCCTTGGTTGATCGCTTCCTCTTGCCGTTGTTGTTGTTGTTATTGCAGTTTCGCATGCTTCGCTCATTCGCGAATTCTATCTCTTTCCCTCTCTCATCTTCCCGCCATCACCTCGCGGCCCCCGCCCAATTGCTGTTGCCGTTGTTGTTGTTGTTGTTGTTGCCCTCCCTCCGCGCCGTTGCCCCGGCACCCAATCGGGAGGCGAGCGACAGCCCCAACAGCAGGTGGGAGGAGCCGGAGGAGGAGCTCGGGAGCCGGGTTGAAGGGAGGTCGCTCTGGGTCGTTTTTCTCCCAGACTGCGGTAAACGGCGGCTCGATTGCCGCGACAACGCAGCCCACGAAAGTTTTAATTGAAAGACAAGGGCTCCTGCCTCGCCTTCTCCTTCCCCGTCTCCTTCTCCTTCCCCTTCCCCTTCCCCTTCCCCTTCTCCTTGTAAACCGCCGGGCTTTTCCTGAAAGGGCTCCGAAACCGCTCCCCACCCCACCATGGGGACGGCTCCACCCCTCCTCCAGGCCTTCATAAAGAAAGCAAATGCCACGAATGATTTCGGTCATGAACTTCAGTTCTGGGAACGACGAACGCGAGGCTCGCCGAGGGCCGGGGCGCTGGAGGGGGTGACGGGGTTGCAGTGAGGGCAAAGGGACGTGGTGGGGGTTGAGCGGTTGGGGGCGATGCGTCAGTGGCCCAAAATAGCTGGGAAACCGACGGCCTCGCGACCCAAGTCGTGGCTCTGGCGGTCGCCATTTTTACAGAACCGTCGTCGTCGTCGGGGAGTCGGGTCGAGTCGAGTCGGGTTGGGACATTAATTTCGTTCTTCTGGGGGCTCCAGGGGGCTCCTGGAGGCCCCTGGACTGCAGCGAAGGCTCCCGTTCCTGGCTCACGGCGCCTGCCAAAGAGGGCTTCCATTGGGGCCTCGTCGGAGCCCTGCCGGCGGGTTCCTGCGGCCAGGCCCAGGTCCTTGAACCGCGCCTGCTGTCCTTGTCCGCCTCCTCGCCGCTCTCCCGTGATTCGCTCGCCCTGCCCTGCCGACTCCGACACCCGGCTGGCACGGGTCAAGGTCGTCGCCAGGTGGCCGACCGTCGAATCGATGTCGCCGCAAAGGCATCGGAAGAGCCTCCAGACCGAAGAAGACGACGACGAGACGAGGCCGAGGTCGAAACTCGATACCAATCAGAGTCGGCTTCGCTTCACCCTGTCGCAACGTCTCGACGCTTGTCTCATTCACGTGAGGGGGAATCGATGGAGTCGGTCCTTCCTCCCTTCTTCCCTACCTACCTACCTCCCTCCCTCCCTCACTCTCCCTTTCCCATGCCTCCCACCGCCTCCCCCCGAGCAACATTCGGCAGGCTGGCGGACAAACAGGAAGGAGTCGAAGGAGTCGAAGGAGCTGCCGACGACCGTGAAAGCGAAAGCGAAGGCGAAAAGAAGACATAAAAATCGAGCGAAGGGCCGAAGTCGTGGGGGGGGGTCGGTCGAGCGGGGAGCGGGTGGCGCCAGGGCAGGAAAATCCTCGCTCGTTGAAGGGACTTTAGGAAAGTCGTTCGTTCTCCATTTGGCTCCACCGCTTCCCGGCCCACCCAAAAAAAAGAGTAAAAATGTAAAAAATAATCAAATAATATTCAAATAAAAAATTCAAAAAATTTCAAATATATTCAAATAAAAAATCAAAAAACATATTTCTAAATGTCTATTTCCAAAAAATTCCAAGAAATTACAAAAATAATGATCAAAGAATATCAAAATAAAAATTCCAAAAATTCAAATAATTTCAAAAATATTAAAAAAACATTTCCAAAATTCTAAAATCCACAACGAATTGAAAAAAACCAAGGAGGAGAGGAAGAGGAGGCCACGAAGGCTTCGGTCGTCGTCCATCGCTCGCGGCCCGCGGTTGCTCCTGATGTCATCGGCTGGCTGTCGAGGAGGGTGGAAGGCGGCCGACAGATGAGGGGCCGGTGGGGTGCCGAGGGCGAAAACTTTCTGACTGACATTTGTTTTGGTTCCCGCCCTCGCCCCTCTCGCCCCCTCTCGCCCTGCCTCGCCCTCCTCAACCTCCTCAACCTCCACAGCAACTTCTTACTCTAGTTTATGATGCCTTCCTCTCACTCTCTCATCAACCCCTCTTTCCTTTTCTGTCTTCTCTCTCTATTTCTCTCGTTTCCATCGACTTGAACTTCTGTTGTTATTTTTCTTTTGCCTGTTCTTGGCTTCTTCTTGTCCTTGTTGCTCTTTCGTTGATTGTGTTGTTTCTGGGTAGTTGTAAGGGTTCCCACACACACAGACACACACCCATGCATGTATACATGAACCGAAAAGGGGAGAGTCATGAATAGGAAAGATTATTACATCAGTTGTTGACCTCTTTCGTCCTGATTATTTATTTACGAACTCCCATTTCCGAAGCTTTCGGGTCCTCAGGGCCGGGTTCCCAGCACCGTGATGGAGTGGAGGGTGAAGGGGGGGGTGGGGGTGATGAGGGGAGGGAGAGTTACTGGAGGTTCCGTCCGAGGGCCTGACAGCGGGCAGTTCCAGGGAGGATTCTCATGGAACGTCCGCGGGAAGGATTCGCCAAGCCCGAGCCCGGGGTCCACGACGCGCTCCTCCAACGCCCCGAGCAATGCGGGTCGTCTCCGGGCCAGTGAACCCGACGATTCGCAGAGAAACCCCGCAAAACTGGGGCCATCCATGCGGAAACCATCAACATTTTCGTCCGCAAGACTCGTCAGCGACGCTACAGGTCTCTGTTTTGTCCCTTTGCTCCCACTCTCCCTCCTTCTCTCTCTCTCTCTCTCTCTCTCTCTCTCTCTCTCTCGCCTCCACTCCAGCTCTCCATAACGTGTCCATATGCAAAATTTTGCCAGATTTAGCCATGGACGGGACGTGGAGCGAGACCCCTTGGCTGGGCCTCGGCCCATTCAATTTGCGTGCGAAAAAAGCGTCCCTGAGCCCTGAGCGGGGGCCGGAGCAGGAGCAAAAATGCGTTCGTGCTCACTCACACACACACACGTCCACGCCGCACACACACAACTCTGGATATACATTTATGGAACACTTTCGGACGGCAGGAGAGCGGGTGGGGGGCGGGAGAGTCGAACGGGCGAGGACGAGGGCGAGGTTGGAGCACGGGCGAGAGAAGAGCGGAGCGAGTCGTCGGAGGGTGTTTGGGGGGGAGGGAGGAAGCGGGGAAGTGGAGTCGTAAAAGCAAGAGGTTTTGCTTATTTTCGTAGTAGCTCGTGACGGAAATAGAATAATCCCCAAAAGTCGTTACTTCTGCGAATCGCCAACCGAGCTCTGAAGTCGGACCTACGTGTATTGCTCGAACTAGACGTGGACAGCGACAGCGACAGCGACATCGGCATGGACGTGGACATTTATATACGTTTGTATATTTGTGCAGACGTGCGGGTCGGTCACGAGGGCCCGGTGCCGGTGCCGGTGCCGGAGCCGATGCGGGAGTCATTTGAATGAGTGATTAATTGAAGTTGGTTCGGGCAAACGAGTTCCGCGGTGTGGCCGCCGACCCCGCCCCTGCCGTCGCCCTCGCGGGAACCCCGAGCGACGTCGAAAGCTCCGGCGGCGCCCCCAGCGGCAGCCGCCCGAACCACAGGTTGTCGCCAGTCGGACTTTTCGACGAAATCATTCGACAAATCGAACCGCATTTGAAATTTTAATATTCGCCATTTGCATAATCGCGGGCGAAAAGAATGGAAACACAACGAGAGAGGGAGGGGGGGGGGACCGCAGAGGGAGAGGGACAGGGAGCGAGATCGGACTAGTCGCGAACTCGCCCTGGCGGCCGTCGGTGGCGACGCGAGCACTAATTAATTAATTAATTGCTTTATTGATCACGAGTGGTTTTGGGTCATCGCGTCGGTGTCTGGCTATGGGTGTGTGTGTGTGTCTGGGTGTGTGTCTGTGTGTGTTGGTGCTGTTTACCCCAGCCACACCTGGAGAGAAGTCGCCGCGGCTCCGAAGGGCTTCCAAGGGCTTCCACTCAAAGCGATTGGCGTGCATTTGATTTCGAGCCCGGTCTTGGCGGAGTTCGGCGATTGCGGAGAGAGGGAGGAGAGAGGGAGGAGAGAGGGAGGGAGAGGGAGAGCCTGTGCTGTCCCTTGTGGCGGGATTACCACGCCTTCGCCGCCCCCTCGGCCCGAGCCGACAACTTGCTCAATTATCGCCCGTCCTCGAACGCGCCTCGCACAGGAACCGAACTCGACCGTCTCGCTTGCTGAGCGCGAGAGAGAGAGCGGGGGGAGGGACAGAGAGCGCGAGGACGGGAGAGGTGGAGAGTGAGGGAGAGCGGCAGCGGCAGCGAGAGGGTGGGCCTGGGAGATCGGTAATGACAGGAATTTTCCCATTAAGTCGTCCACCGCCAACCACCGGCCTCGGGTCCCTCGCCTGGCCCCCAGCCCACGGCGCCGCCTTCCCCGATTCCGTGGCGTCTTCTCGGCGACCTCCAGCTCGTCGTCGTCGTCCTATTCGCCCGCCTCTTCTTCTTCATCGTCCTCCGCCTCGCCCACCTTTTCCTCATCCTGCTGCCGGTCGCTCGTCGCCCCTCGCCCGCGCTTCCTGTCGTCCTTTAGCGGCTCATGCTGCCGGCACGTGACCGCAACCGGAGTCGCCCCGGAGTGGTCAACGACACGCGCCCCACCCCCGCCACGCCGACCTCCTCGCCCGCATCATCGTCGCCATTGACGTTCCTGGCAACCACCGGCGACGCCTCCAACGACAGGCGACGGAGGGACGTCGGCAACTGGCGAGCATGTGATTTTCTGGAATCGAACACAAATATTGATTCATTGATTGCTTCTGCGGAACCTGACGCGGCTCGCGTTGTTGGGTTGTGTTTTGGCTGTTGTTGTTGTTGTTGTTGTTGTTGCTGTTCGGTATTCTTCGTGTTGTTGTTGATGGCTGTTAATTCTGGCTTTATTTTTAACCAGTTTCGTTGAAGCTGATTTTTGTTGACGCTCGCGAGTTGCTGTTGTTGTCACCGCCGTTGCTGTTGTTGTTGTAGTTTCTCGGTTCTTGGTATTTGGGTTCTTGGTATTTGACGTCGGCAACGCTGTTGTTGTTGTTGTTGTTGTTGTTGCTAATGTCGCTAGGAATTAGGAATTTGTGTTCTCCCTGTCCCTGTCCCGGTCCCTGCTCCTGCCTCCGTCTCTGCTCCTCTCGTTGTTGTTCTTGTTACTGTTGTGCTGGGCTCTTCCACAGCTTGTTCTTGCTCTGCCGACGCTGCCGCTGCTGCTGCCGTCAACGACGACGTCCCTCGGCGCCAGTCGTAACGCAATTCGTGCCTGGCACCTGCCACCCGAGGCGTTCCAGCGACGCCCGTCGCCCGACCCCACCTCGTGCCGCCGCCACCGACAACCGCCCACCGACGCGAAGACTTCGCCGAGGCCGAAAACGACGTTCACTCCGGAGCCGACGTCGTTTTGGAGACGAAGCCGGGCCGATCTCAACTCATTCCGAACTCGAAGCCGAGACTGGAACAAACTTCGATGTCGTTGTGGTTGTCGTTGTCGTCAGAGCCGAAGACGCTGCCGATGTCGATGCCGATGCCGAAGACGAGGCCGACGTCTCGTTTTCGCGGTCGTGGTCGTGATGGTGGTGGTGGCGGTCGGTCGGGGTCGGGTTTGGCGGTCCGAGCGGCCGGCGACATTTAAAAGCCGCTCGCAAGGAGGCTTCTTCGTCGCTGCAGCGCGAAAGTTTCGATCAGTTGTTGTTTTTTGTTTACGGCAGATGCTTCGGCCAGCGAGCGCACCACGAGCGACGAACGCGAACGCGAGCCCGAAACCGAGACCGAGACCGAACGCGATATCAACGAACTCCACACAGTCCAACGCAGGCGAAGCAGAGGAAGAACAGTGTTGTGAATTTTAATAGTATAAATCGCCAATTTTTAGACTTAAAAAACAACTGCAAATAGAAGTTTTAATAAAATTAGTCTATTTTAAAAAAACCCGGCGCAGGGAAAAATGCCATCGCGAAAAATCGCCAACAGAGCTCAACCGTGAGAGAAAAGAGAAAGAAAAAAAAAACAACAAATTGCGGCAAACGAAGAAAAAATTAACGAAAAGAATGAAATGTACCTGAGGACGAGCTGAGAACATTTAGAGAAAGCCATTAATTTCCACATTTCGGTTTCTGGACCTTCTCGGTGGCTTCAGCGTGTGAACTTTTTTTCCCACCGCGATTTCTGTCCACCGGCCGGCCTAACGAGCGGTCCCCCCTTCTGCCTGCGTCTGTCCGCTCGGCTGTGATATCTATCTCCTCGAGAACATTCCACGGCGACACATAAACAAACTGGTTGCGACCGACACCAGCCGATTCCACCTCGTCCCGATTCCAGCTCGTTTCCCGCGTCCTCGGGCCACCGCAGGCGGATTTGAAACCGTTGCACAGGGGAGAGCAAGAGAGCGAGAGAGGGAAACTAATCGAATCGCGTCTGGAACCCGATCGCTGGGTTTCGCTCGCTCGCCTGCCCGACGCCGGCCGCCAGCCGCGGGCGCAGCCGCAGTCGCAGTCGCCACCTCCTGTTTGTAGGCCGCGATTTCCCTTCCGTCGCCGGCGACGCACACCGCACAACAACAAAACCAACACCACCAACTACACCAACAACAGCAGCAGGCACCACACTCGCCACCAACCCAGACACAGCGACCGAAAGCCCCGAGAATGCGCGTCCCGGTGGGAAAACGCATCCTCCTCCGGCGGCGAAAGTCGAAGCGCGAGGCGTATCCGCAGCCACAGTAAGTCCCAGGCACCCACTCCCAGCCCCTAATTCGCCCCCATTGGCCACACCCCGAGACCTCCGTGGAGGTCCTTCGAAATTCCAGCCCTAAATTTTAAGATTTTACGGAAAGAATACACCGAAGTTGACGAAATCGGTGTCAAATTTCAAGTGAAAACAATTCCCGACTTCTGTGTGGATTAAAAGGGGTTGCAGATTTTGTTCAGCTTTTTTGGGTTGTCCTGGACATGGCTTTGGGACCCTTGGGACCCCGAGGGCTTGGCCCGAATGCCTTCGGCCCAGGGTCGGGAACTCGAGGGGCAGAATGTTAAATACTTTAAAACTCATCGTGGAGTTCACAGAGCTTTCGAAGCCTCTTCCCAGAGGTGCTTGCGAGGGGTCCCTCGACGGCCAAAAGGACATTTCGGAAGCCTTGTAAGGGAAAGAGAGGGAGAGAGAGAGAGAGAAAGTTGTAAAAACGAAAAAAGCGAAAGTAAAAGAAAAGCTAGAGGACCAAATTATAAACCACAGAGATAAGCAAAATAAAAATGAATTAAAAAGAAATTACTAATAAAAAAAGAGTAACAAAACCATTTAAGAAATCCAAAGAGCAAATCCGAAATTCCACCAATGGAAAGTAAAAATAAAATGAAAATAGAAATGGAAAACACTTCAATTATAGAAGCAATGTTGAAAAGTTCATTTGGGCCTATTAAAAGATAATCTTTTACCCCATGTCCAGCGCCTTCTTCTCGCACTCCCTTCTCTTTCTGTCTTCTCTTTCTGTCTTCTCTTTCTGTCTTCTCTTGTCGCTGAAATGAGGTTCCTCGAAGAATTCGTAATCAGCAGAAAGCGGAGGATACACAAAAAAACGGACCAGGGCCGCCAGCGAAAGACCAACCGGGAGAAACAAGAGCGAACTTAAATTTCCCCAAAAATCAAATGAAAAGAAAACACACGCAGAGCCGGCCGGCCGTCCTTTGGAAGAACGAGAGCCAAAGTTCCCCGGGAGGCCGAGCACAGGCCACTGTCGTTGTTGTTGTCGGAGCCCGGGTCCTTCCGTCGTTGGTGCAAAATTAATTTCCTGTTTGAATCGCCCCGAGCCGCCCACACGTGTGACAACGCGTGGGAGGCCACGGTGGGGGCGGGGGCGGGGGCGTGTGCGTGAGTGTGGGTGCGTGTGCGTGTGCGTGTGTGTGTGGCATGTAATGTGTGTTGTGACTTTTAATGACTGACGTTTGACACATGTCTGACATCTCATTGCCCTCTGCCCAGGCCCTGGTTCCGGCCCGTGTCCTTTTGTCGCAGGCGGCCCCACTAACGAGGGGCGGGACGAGATGATGTCCGGGTGCGAAGTGGTCCTGTCAGTCCCAGCAGCAGCAGCAGCAGCAGCAGCAACAACGTCCATAACTAAAACAACCGCTGTCGCTCTCTGAGCGAAGGCTCTCCGGGAGAACCTTTGGACCTTCTTTGAGGCAAAACTTGATTTGATTCTCCTCCCAAACTCTTGGCCTTCGCCTCTTCGTCGTCTTTATCTTGATCTTGATCTTCAGTTCCACCTTCTCATTCTTGTCGCTCATCTTCTGCCTGAACGGTGAGGATTTGGTCGACGTTTTTTTGCCCTACACCAAAAATTTTGACCAAACCAAATGTCGATTTTGGCTATTTTTATTTTTTTATATTTTTCTTTCTATTTCTTTTTATTAAAGTAAATAGTTTTTATATTATTATGTGTTTACTTCTCGATACCTCCGACCCTCCTTCAAGCACGAAAAGACGCAGAGTAGGGTAAAAAAACACCGCCTCGCAAACAACAACAACACCCAGACAACACCAACAAGAAACTCAAACAATCGAAATGAATTCGTTAATTTCGAAAATTAGCTCCAATGAAACAATTGGCTACGGTGGAGGAAGGGGGGCGGGGTGGTGTGGGCAACAACAACAACAATTAGAGATTGTCTGCGAAATACTTAATCAGCACATTAACGAGGCCAAAACAAACAGAGGATGTGTTCGGCACTCGGTATTAAATTGATGAAATCAAGAATATAAACAAATAAAAATTAGCAAAATAAACAAGAACTAAAGTGGGAAGAAGAAAGAGAAGGAAATCAAAGTGGGGAGGAGGAAGGAAAGGAAGAAAAATAAATAAAAAATAAAATAAAATAAAATAAAATAGAATAAAATTAAAGTGAGCTAAAGTAAAGAAAATTAAATAAAATAAAATTAAATTAAATAAATATAAATAAAATTAAATTAAATTAAATTAAATAAAATAAATTCAAATAAAAACATTGAAGTGAGGTAAAGAAAAGAAATAGAATCAAAAAAATAAAATAAAATGAAATTAAAATGAAATATAATAAAATAAAATCAAACGAAATAAAATAAAAGGAAATAAAATGCAATAAAATTGAGTAAAATAAATTCAAAGAAAACCCAGGCAGATCGCTGGAGGAAACCTCGACTCCCCTCGCCATTGGCTTGATTTCGACCTTGTCTTGTCTTGTCTTTTTAATTGGCTGCTAATTGTTGCGTTGCCTGCGCTGACAAGGGAACAACAACAGCGAAATCAGTCCAAACAAACCGCAAACGTCCGACGGACGGCGGTCCAAACAAAACCAGCAGCAGCAGCGGCGAAACCGCAAAGCCCGACCGCAACGACTTGTGGTCAACAGAAGCCCGGACTCGGCCACTCGCCCTCTCTCTCTCTCTCTCTCTCTCTCTCTCTCTCTCTCGGCCTCTGTCGCTGTCTCTCTCTTCCTTCGCCGGCCCGGGCATCCCTAGAATTCACTTTTCATTGGCTTCAAACGATGAATTATGTCTTGTTCGCCATCGCCGTCGTTCGAGTGGTTGTCGTCGCCGAGACATCGGCGACATCTCGAACCTCGCAGTCCTGTTGGTCCTCGGCGTCCGCGTGTCCACTCGGGGTTTTCAATTCAGTTGGGACGGGAGTCGCGGCAGAAATTTTCACCTGCCAAGCCGAGCGACGGCATTTTTGCGCTCGCCTGCGAACCCATTTCATCTACAATGTAAATTGCGAATTAATTATGTATGCGTGTGGCACACACACGTGCCCCAGCCCCCACCAGGGTGCCGGGTCTCGTCGCGATTTCCAGCTTTCTCAGCTCCGTCGCCTCGCCTTCCTCGCCTTCCACCTGCTGCCGCTGGCTGCCTGAGTGGCGGAGGGCAGGCCTGTGAAAGCCGTCAAGTCGAGACTCGGCACGCCGAGGTGTCGCCGCTGCAACCACAGCCACCGCTGGCCGATGAAACACCGACACCCCCCGCAGAGCTTTCCTTATGCTGATTGCTTGGCGATCTTTCCCTTGTCCTTGGACTCCCGCCGCCGTCTCGCGACCCCCAATTCCATTAAGTTAAATCGCATTTCTCGACTCAAGCCGATCCGACTCTCCCTGGGAACTCCTTCCTTCTACATTCGTTGGCTTCGCCGCCATTCTTTTCCGTCCACGTGGTCTCTTTTATTACTTCGTCCGGGTCTCGCTCGGCCCGAAGTGTTCGCAATTTTCTTCAGAAACCGGCCTCCACCCCACCCTCGGCCTTCCTCCCTCCACCTCTGGCCACTGCCTGACCTCTCGTCTCGCTGCCGGCTTCTCATTAAGATGCACTTGGCATGCGAAACTTCGCAAACTGGGTCAACAACGCAATGGGGGCATCGGACCATCTTGCGCGGAGCCCGACAAGGGGTCGGAAGCGGGAACGGGAGCGGGAGCGGGAGGGCGCAGTCTCTGCTCGGCCGGCTGCAGTGCGCGGCGGTCACGGCGGGAGCGCGTGGCCGGCCGCCATTGACCTTGGGTCGCGCAAGGTCGGAGGCGCACAAGCGACGAGGCAGCAACAAAACACAGACAATCGCAAGGCAAAGAAAAGAAAAGCGAGGCGAGGCGACGTCGGCCGGAAAACGTGTCGTGGAAATGCGAAAATTGACGAACAAGAAAAGTGCACTTCGAGTGGTGGCCGGAGGCGGAAACAAAGCCGAAGATGGGGAAGCAGGAGGGGAGAAGGCCAGGGCAGCGGAAAAGCAATTAAGAGGCGAAGGAGACCGCGATATTCCGCCATTATTGCGTCGGTCGCGGACGCAGGACCGGGACGCGAGGCCGACCGCGAGAGCGTCCAATTCCGCGTCACTCATACGACGCGCGTCTCCACGTCGGCCCCCGACCCCCGACCCCACCGCCTGCCTGCCGTGTCCGCGCCTCCTATTGATTTGCAGTTTTCATCACTTCGAAGCACAACAAACTCGGCCAAACGACAGCCAGACTGGCAAAAACTGCAATCGAAACGAATCCGGCGCCCGAAGTTCGTCCGTCCGCCCGTCCGTCCGTCCGTCCGTCCGTCGTCCCACGCGTTTGTTTTACGTTTGTTTCTGTTTCGATTTAGATTCCGTTCAATTGCAGTGGGCTGGGAATTCGCGCGAAGTTCGCAGCACTTTGATTTCACTCGCGCCCACGAGAGCCAATTTCGGGCATTTGCGATTTAATTTTAGAAAATCGCCGTCCCAAACGAACGTGTGCGAAACCAGCTGGAAGTCGTTGGTGGGGACGACGAGGGGATCCGAGAGGCATGGGCTCGACTCCAGTAGAAACCCTACTAGAATGGAGGAATCTTCGCAGAAATTGAGCATTAACGCAAACGAGCCCAAAAGAAGCCCGCAGGCGAACTGAAAGTAGGCCAAGAGGAACGCCAAGGAATCCATACTAAAACTGGGGTCGACGAACGGCGGAGACAAAGTGAAACGAAAGTAAAACCGAGTCGAAACAAGTCGGAAAACTTAGTATTCAACTGACCAGGCTGATGGAGGCATTAAATGAGGTGGGCAGCGGAGCGACTGAAAGCCAGATCGGTGGGCGCGAAATGCAAAACGGAAACCACACACACACACGCACACACACTCCGAGCTCGTCCGAAGTGATCTGAATTGAATGGCGAACCGACGTCGTCGTCGTGATCGCCATCGTGATCGCGGCCGTGATCATCGTCGCCGTTGTCGTCGCGGCCGTCCGACGACGCAAACACGTTCCGCACTTCAATCGGCGAGAGCCCGCGATTTTCCCACCATCGCCGTCGAGCACCCGACGTCCGTCGATCGGATCCGGTCCGTGGTGTCGGCGCTCGCCGCGGACGTGTCGAGCGGTTCAATTAGCGGTCGGGCGAGCCGCCATAGCGCACGGCGGCGCGATCAGGCACCGCGAATGCTTTGGCTAATCGAGCGATTGCCCCGCAGGATTTGCGAGCCTCTGCCGTCGATCCAGAGCCAGTCACAGCCGGCGACGGGCGCTGCAGGCTCGTCATGGGCCGAGCTGGCCACAACTCGTGATCGAAAGAGTCCTTTTAGGAACCACTTTGGATCATCTCTCGCTCCTTCGCCCCTTGCTTCCTTCCTTCCCTCGCACTCGCCTCGGGTCGCCCCAACCGTCTCCAAACCTCTGCAGACTGCTCACGGACCCCGCCCTCGCCCCGTCTTCGGAGGAGAAACGGAGGCAGCTCAGCAGCTCAGCAGCTCACTCGAGGGATTTTCGTTGATGGACGAGGGCGATGGGCGGGGTGGAGGCGTCGCAATCCCGAAAATAAACGACGCCTGCATGCCGAGCGTACTCGAATCGGACGCGACGACGACGATGTACGTGTCGCCGACGTGGGGTCGACCGAGGAGGGGCGAGAGAGAGGGGAGCGAGAGGGAGCCAGCGATAAGGGAGAATTGTGCGACAGACAAGGGAGGGGACGCCCTTGTGCTCAGTGGTCCATTCGCATCAGTTTGCCGGACTTCGCTTTTTTATCGCAACTATTTCTATGGAATTTATTATTATTTAATATTTTTTATTTTCACTCTTTCTTTGCATTTTATTAATATTACTTCTTTCGCTATTTCTATGGAATTATTGTTCTTGTTTACCACTTATTACTCCTTTATTTTGTTTGACTTGTGTGAAATGAATTACACTTTTTTTCCAATATTTTTATGAAATTTTTTTGACTTTTTGCCCCTATTCCTAAGGAATTAATCTTGCTTTTTGTAACAATTTCTATGGACCTTTTTACACCTATTTTGACTACATTTTTGGTTTTTTTTTCTTACTTTTTCACCATTATTTTTATGAATTTATTTTTGTTTTCCGCTATTTTTATAGAATTGTTTTTAAATTTCTACCTATATTTTTATTGAAGTTTTTTACTATTTTTCAACTATTGTACTATTTTCTACTTTACTACTATTTTTACGGTTCTATTTGTACTATTTTACTACTATTTCTATGAAATTATTTGTAATTTTCACTGCGATTTTGATGGGTTTAATTTGACGTTTTTTAGTACAACTTCTATGAAATTATTTTTGCTTTTTTACAACCATTTCTACGCAATAATTTTACTTTTTACTACAAATCTATGGATTTTTACTCAAATTTTGGGTACTTTTTGTTTGGATTTTTTTACTACTTTACCACTATTTTTATGGAATACTTTTACACTGCTATGTTCACGGATTTAATTGAACTTTTTTGCCACTGTTTCCATGGAATCATTTTTGCTTTCCTACCACTATTTCAATGCAATATCTTTACTTTTCCCCGCATTTATATTCATTCCGATAATCGCCCGCCTCCCCCAGTGACCCGCACACAACGGCCGACCACGGCGCCATTTTGTCTTGCCTCGAGCTCGCCACCACGTCCCGCCGCCGTACGTCAATCTGTCAAGCGACATGTGGAGCGAATGTCAAGTGCCGAGAAATAGACGAGCGCCTCGACTGCGTGGCCGCGCGTGTGTGGCTGTGTGAGGGCGTGAGAGTGTGTGTGATAAGCGAGAGGAGCGAGAGGGTGTTTGGCGGATTCGATTGTGCCTAATTGAGGTTTACAACTCCATTGCCGAGGGGAGGCTCGGGGGCTCGGAGTCTCGGAGTCTCGGAATTTCGGGCGCTGGGTGGGAGGAACGGCCCAGATGGCGAGGGCTTGGCCGGAGAGCGAGGTCGTTGGAGCGCCCGAGGACATCTGGCGACGGCTCGGAAGCGAAGGAGGGCAACGAGATCGATCTTGGGTCATCGGGGGCCGAGACTTTACTGGCTTTACTCGCGTCACGGAGTCGTACAAAGTGCAACGATTTGCAACTTGAGCTCCATCGGGAACGCTTTATTTTCCATTAAGCAATCACTGCTGGCGATTGCCAAGGCCGTGGGGCGCCTTTCGAACCGCATTCTTGCCTCGCCAATTCTGCGACTCGGTCGACTATTTTCACAGCTTCCCATGCTGTGCTCAGGTGGCGTCGCCGACCCACTCGACTCCACCTGGCATCGAGAGCAGCCTTTCAAGATCACGACCAGGTCGACTCCGACTCCGACTCGGCTCGGCCGAGCGCCGTAAATCATTTATTTTCCCACGGTTCGAGAGCCGTCGCCAGTCTCTCGAGTGTCTTTCGAGGCCCGCAACAAGTGTGGAAACAACAACAACGACAACAACAACAACCCATAAACGCTTCCTGATTGCCCCAAGGCCCTTCGATCCGCCCCCGCCCCCGTCCATCCGATATGTCCGCATGTCAACGATTTAAATGAGGAGCCGAAACTCTTGATCGGGTCGCAATAATTACAGGAACTGGAAAGAATCGCAATGGCGTCGCTTCCGCTGCGCCGACGTTTCCGCAAACATTTAACGTGAGCTGTCAAGTGTCGAGCAGCGGCCAAACAAATCTCCGAGACAGCGAAATATTTGCATTCAAGCCGAATGAAACGAGTTTACCTGTGGCCGATTAACAGGGGACCAGACGAGGACCAGTAGTGGGGGGAGAGAGCGAATGAGAGAGAGAGAGAGAGGGGGGCGGGGGGGTTGGTGGAAGGCGGTGCTCGAGGGCTTCAACAAAATTGACTTTGAAATCGAACTGCGCTGGATCGAGTTCCAGATGGGCGAATTAATTGCTGTTGACATTCCCGGGGCTGTTGGCTTCGTTGTTGTTGTTGTTGTTGTTGATGCAGTTGCTGTTGTTGGCAACTGATTGAACATGTGCCGGTGCTGGTCGTTGTTGTTGTTATTGCAACCAACTGGTGCAATCAACTGGAACGGCCGACAGCCGACAGGCGACCGTGTCACAAGTCAATATTTGCCATCGACAGCCGACAAGCGGCCGCTCTACAACAACAACACAGCAAACATAAATACCAACAACAATGACAACATCCTAGACATCCATAGCCAGTGAAAAGCAATTCAGAAATTATATTAAATTATTATTATATCGAATCCCACGGTCTTGTCTTGTCTTGTCTTGCGTTTTTTCGCCTTCCTTTTTCGCTTTCTTCCACTTTTTAATTTCATAAAATGAAGTTGTCAGTATGGCCAATAACAACAACAACAACTAGAGCAACAACAACAACACCAACAATGACGAACAGCAGTGAATGAAATTCGATCGTCATCACTTGCAATAATAAGCAATCGCCGGCATCGACGATGGCCGGAAGGAGAGACGGACGGACGGACAGACGGCCGATGGACAGACAGACGGCCGATGGACAGACGGGCGAAGGACGGCGCTTCGAATGTCGCTCGCGCTCATCCACTTGGCTTTGTTTGTTTAGAAACGTGTGAATGGCTTTGTTGTTAATTGGAAAATTAGTCTCGTTGTTGTGGTCGGTGTTGTTGTTGTTGTTGCTGTTGATGTTGTTGTTGTTATGTATATTTGGCTAGGTTTGATTATTCCTCACTCATCGTCCCCTCTCATTTACTCCTCCTGCCCGCTCCCGCTCCCACTCCCTTTCCCGCAAGCAAACGCAATCTCGATTGCTCGATCGCTCGCTCGCTCGCTGCCATGTGGTCGGAAGCGGCGACAACAACCGGTGATGGTGGTTTCAATTACAACAACAACAACAACAATTACAATAACAACAGTCATACTAATTATCGTCGCCGACAAATCTTTATGCTTCACTTCCCGCCGACCGCCTTCTCTTCAGCGCCTCCTCCTGCCCCGTCCGCCGGCCACGCCCCTCGCGCTCTCCCTTCCACCCTCTCTGCCCCTCGTCTGGCCCAGTGTTTGTCGTCTCGTTAGGGATTCAGTGGCAACGCTTGCCACTTAGCAAGTCGTCAATTACTTTGATTTGCATTATTTTCGATTGGATTTCATTATGCAAATTGTCGCAAAGAGTTTCTGGAACTTTTCTGAACCGATGCTATTCAGGTGACGAGAGGTGCACGAGAGGCCCCGAGGACCGTCGTCGTCGTCATCGGAAAACGACCACCGACCCCTCGTTCGTTTGCCTCCCATCGATTTGCCTGGCCGGGCATTAAATAATTTACGATCGCAACTTGATGTTTGCGCTTTTTACAAGCCTTTTTCCCTCCTCACCGTACGCGATTTGCTGGTGTGACATGGCTATGGTTATTTTATTTGTTTTTGTTGTTGTTTTCTTTGCTGCTGCTGTTGTTTTTTTAATGCAATTCGCACCGAGGCTCGACCCATCAACGTCGCGCGGAGCCAACGACAGCTGGTCGGCAGCGGCGACTTCGGCTTCCCTGTCATCGTTGTTGTTCTTCGTATTGTAGTTGTTGTTTTCGTTGTTCTTGTTGTCGCTTGTTGTTGTTGTTGTGATGGTGGTGAAATGTAATCAGCGCGCATGAAAATGATGAGCGTGAACTGAAGCCGCCGCAATCGCCGCTTAAGTGACATTTGATTCAGTGGAAATCATAAAGTGCCGCAAGGTTCACAGGCGCCGCGGCGTTGCCACATGTTGGCACTCCAATGCATGCGACAGAAGTCGAAAATTCGAAAACCTTGATAAACCTGACTGCGGGATTTTTTTCATGAATTGTTTCGGGTACTCGAACGAACGAGATTTTTTAAAACTTTTTATTCAACCGCTTTTCCCGTCTTGCCAGCGTGTCGGAGGATGCGCTGACATCGCGATAGGCTGCCTGCGACAGGTGGCAACGCCAGAGTCGTGAGCAATTAACGCATACATAAACAATGAAGATCAGAATGATTGAAAGAGTGCAAAATAAACAAGAAATCAACTCTTGGACACTGCAATGACAACAATAACAACAACCACAACAACAACAGCAACAGAAACGGCGACAATAATAACAATAGCTCCAACAACAATAAGAACGACAAAAAATGACAAGAACAAGAACATCAATGCGACAATAGCAATGAGAAGTGATAAAATACACATGGAAGAACTGAATTAACACGATCACAACGAGTGGAACACGAGAACAACGAGTGGAACGAGAGAGCGCGGGGGCGAGAGGGAGTCGAACGAGAAAGCGGCGGTCGGGAGGCGGCTGGCAGCATTGGTGCGAGCGAGAGAGACTGACGTGCAGACGGACTGACCAGGGGAGCGAACGAGCTTCGAGTAGGAAGCGACTGACTTGGAATCCGATGCCCGAACGAGTTGAATTCGACACTCGGACACTCGGAGACTCGGACACTCGGAGACTCGGCGACTTTTCCGCCTTGATCTGCAACTGGAGACGGCGGCTTCTGCGGCGATGAGAGGAATCGGAGAATAAGTGCGGATAATGACAAAAGCACACAGTCGAAGCCAGCAACAACACCAGTAACAACAACAACGCCGGCCCAAGATTGGAGCCAATTGGGCTACAAAAACCCGGGGCACGACTTGGGGCCGGACTTAGTGCAAGACCCGGAGTTACGGGAAGACTACGAGAAGACTACGAGAAGCCGAGCAGCCGCAAGACGATCGCCAGAGGTCGCCCCGACCGTGCTCGTTGTCGTCGCCTGGACGTGTCGCCGTCATTATTGTTGTTGTTGGGTCTGTGAACGGTTGTTGTTGCTGTCATTGTCACTGCACCGGACGTTTCGGCCGCGCTGCACCTCGAAACAGTTGCGATTTTCGGCTCGAGCCGCACGAACAGCTCCGCCGCGATCTCGAGGTGCCCCATTGTAGTTGTTTTTGTTTTTGTTTTTGTTATTGCTTTCGTTGCTGTTGCCGGTGTCCCTCGCGCTCGGTGTCCGCGCCTTCAATTCCGCAGCGGAAAATCCACAACACCCGAATGTCGCCTTTGTGTTCCAATTGAAAGTTTAATCCGCAGATATTTTCGAAAACGAAACTCACAAACAGTCCAAAAAGTTTCACGTAATAAAATAGTAAAAATAACAATAGTAATATAGAAACATTTGCACGCAATAGAAATAAATTGTCGGACAAAAGCCGCGGATCTCTGGAGCAGATCGGGCGAGCATCTGATGGTCTTACAAATAAAATTAATTCCCCGCCACCGACGCGAGCAACAACAATCGCAACAACAATAGGAATAGCAATAGAAAATGTGATTTTGAAAATAATACAGCGATAAGCACGCAGGCTAAAAATAGCAAATTTGCCCCAAACGAAAAGGAGGAAAAATAACAAGTGTATGAAGATCGCGAGGACGAGACCGCATTCAGAGAGCGAGAGTCAATTGGCGCGAAGAGCACGGCAGCAGGAGCGAGGAGCGAGAGAGGAGCGGCCGGAGGAGGCGGGCGCAACAACAACATGACCCAACGGTACACCGTCAACGCCCAGGAGCGCGAGGACCGGCGCCTCGACGAAGAGTAGGTTCCTTGAATCCCTTGAAATCGTCCTGGGTCCCGACTCCACGCCGACCTTTTTTCCAATTGTTTTCCAATTTTCAATTTCGATATTTTTTTTGTTTGTAATTTTCCTTCATTTTGTCTTTCATTTTCCTCGACTTAATTGATTTGTTTGTATTATTTGTGTTATTTCCATTGGTCTCCTCCATTTAGACCTTTCAAAGACTTTCAAGCCTCTGTAAAATTTCAAAGCCCCTCGGTTTCCACGTCTTTTTACGCTCGTTCCCATCGAGTGGGATTTTTCTCGCAGTGCACGCTCACCGCATTTTAATTGCATCAATAATTTTCGTCCACCACGCCTTCAAGTCACGTCTGGAATTTTTCGTTCAGTTTTTTACACTCTTTTGTTTCGCTCGGCTTCTCCCGGCTGCAGTTTAAATTGTTCGCTTTTCTACCTGTTTCTCTTTGCTTTTTTCTTTTTACTTGCTTTTGCATTTGCCTTGCGATTTGCACGTTTCCCCCTTATGCTTGGGTTTATTTGGGCACGTGATGTTTCTGCTCGGAAATCAATGGAATAAATTTCGCTCAGTGACGTCATCGTTGCTGGTCTCTCTATGAATATCGCTATGGACTCTATATTTCAACCGACGTCAGATTTTTACTCAATTTCGTCAACTACCTCTTGATTTTCAAATGCAATTCCTAATTCCAAGAAGCCGACACTAGTTGCGAATTCCCAAAACTGCTCCGTCATCGCCGCCCTTGTCGGCCCCATTCGCCCAAATGGGTCTCGTGTCCCTCCGCCACCCGTTCACCGTTGTTGTTGTAGTTGTTTTCCGCACACCCCATCGTACCAGGAGTCAGAATAAATTTCAATCAAGCCAGAAATTAAGAGGAAATTGTATTAAAACGAGGCTGATGTGATGTGATTAGTGAGATGTTGACAAGGTTGCCATGGATTTATTTTCGACATGATTGCCGCTGCCGGCCACGGTTGAGGTGACAGCGGATGTGGAGGGGAAGCAGAGGACGAGCCTGGAGGAGGAGCCTGCCAAGGACCACGCTTGGATCTCCATAATCGGGAACTGGGGGCGGAGAGTGACGAAGGGATAATCAAGCGTAACAATTACGACAAGAAGCCCGAGTCAGGGAAATTCCGGGAAGTCGGCGACATCGACAGGCCCCGTTCAAGTCGATGGCTCCGAGAATAGACACGAGCGAGCCATGGTAATTGATTGCTCGACCTAAGCGAGGCCTCGTGGACGGACATCACGTAGCGAGATCAGAGCCCGAATCTCATGTAAAACGATTAATATCCATTAGGGAATCACATCATTGGGCAGGCTGTGACTATAAGCGAATAATTAGTTCATCGGTCAACTGGCCGTGTCCGTCCTTCCCTCTGTCAGTCCGACGGTTTCTTCATCCGTCCGCCCGTCCACCCGTCCGTCCGTCTGTCGGTTCGTCAGTCAAGAGCAGACCTTAAAAGCTTCCGCCGCACTCGGCATCGCCTCTTCCTCCCACTCGGGCGGCCTCGAGGTCCCGCCGAATCCAATCGACCTCTGGCCAGCGACCGACTGCGTCCGCTCCCGGCCGGCGGCGTCGTTTGTCTTTGGCACCGCGCTTCTGATGAGTTCTGACAATTTAATGTGACTTCTGATTTATTCGAACCGCAGCGCTTCCTTTCGCGAAGCCTCCTCGGCCCGACCGAGTGCGAGATTAGGTCATTTAGATTATTGAAATGTTCAAGAATTGCTCAGGAACCTCAAAGGCGTGCGGCGTACAGCGAGAGGGGCAGCGCAAAGTCAGGAGGTGGAGGGGGAGCGGAAAATGTTGCGTCTGATTGAGATTTGTGCGCGGCTCTCAATTGGCTCCAATGCGACCGACCGACCGACCGACCGAGCGAGCCCTCGAGTGGGCCTGGCACAGGTCGCCGTCGTTCGCTCAACGGCTGGGCGGGCGCACGTGACCGGAGGCAGGCGCTGCGCCGATCTCTGGGGACGAATAGAGGAACCTTGCGACTAAATCTTTCAAGTCTTTCACTTGCTGTGCATCAAAAGGGGTTTCTTCGACTCTTTGCCGCTGGACAAGCTCCAGACATTGCCGCAATCGACACAAGAGACCCACAGTGGAAGCCCCGAGAGGCCCCTGGCAGTAGAATTCCTCCGGGACTCCGGGTCCTCGGGGCTCCTGGCCGAATGCGGAAGTGCTTTCGTGCCCTCGAGGCTGTTCAATGGCCGGAAAGTGGGTTACGATGAACGCTGCGGCTCAACAGGTTTTCAATTCGACTGCCATCTCCTGCCTTCGTCTCCTGCCGATATAACTCCCGATATAACTTTACGACACAAAACGGGTTGACTGAGCCGTGAAAATAAACGAAGAAAGGTCTCAATTTCTCGATCGCGCCTCGCGACATCGAGCGCCCTTCTCCACACGATAATCCAAAGTCCGGCATCAAGTCGGATTTTGATGATTGCAAACAGTCGCAACCTCAAGACTGTTTACGATAATTGCAAAGTATTCGGAGGAGACCCAAAAATATTGCCGGCCATTTCAAAGCGAGTCCCTCGAGCCAAGGAAATCGCGCCGGCCACCATTCGTCCAACCCCCACGTCCTTCGGCGAGGACCCTGAACACGCTGTCCCAGTTACTCGGCCTCTCGCAAGCCGTTGCGATTTTTAGTGTGCCAACAGACAGACGGACGGACGGACGGACGGACTGACGGAAAGGTCACAGCGCCAGCACCGGCGCGGACACTTGTTGCTAGCCATCGTCGATGCCGACGTCGAGGCGCCTCATTTGAATTCTGCCGCACTAATAGCGGAGGGACGGACAGACCCATGGACATATGGCCAGGTAGCTAGACAGATATCTGCCTTGGGCGCCGCAGAACCTCGGCGGTGGGGCGAAATTTGAAAGTCATGTAAACAGTGTTTGCCATATTAATGGATGAGCGCCAGCCGCACGCTGTTTGTTCTCCAAAGTGGATGGGTTTAGTGGCGTGGTGACAACAACAACAACAACAATAACAACAACGATGACACTGCCACAGCACGCGGACATGTTTAATAATGGCAATTTGCAAAATGCAAAATTCAGGTGACAATCGAACAACAAAGAAGCAAACACCCGAAATAACAAAAACAGCATGGAAGCCAAAGCAACAAAAACAAGACCGAGACAAAGACACGAGCTCCACGTGATTGAGCTGCCAAATAAACGGGTGAAAACAATAAATAACACATCGCCGAATACACGAGAAAACATTTATAAATGTAAATTTCTTGTCAACTCTGGGAGTGGTTTCTCGAACGCAAATTAATACAACAAAATAACAACAAAAAGAACACAAAAACAACGATGTTAAAAGATTACATGTCTTAACAGGAAAGTGTGACAAGGTGGACGAAGGGCTTGCGAAATTAATTACAAATATAACTTTAATATTGAACACGTCTCTCCTTGGGCAAGTCTTCGCACCCTCACCGGGCGTTGCCACCCGACACGGAAGTGGTTGCAGTGGTCATCTCGCTACTGCAGTGTTGACTACTTGTTTTCTTTCTGATTTCAGAACTATTTAGTGTATTTATACGTAAATGCTTCTAGCCAATGATGCTGGCGAAATAAAATGGAAAATTCCTCTGCTATTTTTAGCCTCGACCTCTTCTCCTCTGTGCACTGGCGCCACTATAAATACTTGCACTTGGCTACTAGTCGTGATAACGGTCCACTGTTCGTGGCCACCCGAGGCTGCCACCCTGGCTCCTGGGCACGGCTGCGGTCTTCGGGAGGGAAATATTCAAATATCACTCGGTCTCGGTTAATGCTACACCAACCCCTCAATTTCAACTTCTCGCATTTGCCAATTAGTATGCTTAGTATTAGTATTAGTCCTGCACATACTCTAGAAGCAACTTCCAATCTCTAATCGATCGCTTCCTCCACTTGCAGTGAAGTAACTGAAGGTGCCTTACAAGTATGGCGTACGCTGCCAGAGCGAATACGTCAGGACCCTAGCCTGGCGTCGTTTCGACAGGAGCACGAGCGCATACACGGCGGTAAGTAGTGGTCATATTGATGGCCATATTCCACAATGCCACAATGCCACAATTCCACAATTCCACAATTAGCCCAGCGCTCATTTCCTCAATGAGTCGACAACACGAGTCGGAGGAGTGGTCGGGTCGGCTCATGATGGCGTAAGTGAATAAGTGAATGAGGCGAAATTACTCGAGTACTAACTTTTATTGTCCAATGGCGGGGAAGAGAAAGAGCGATAGAGCGATCGAGCGATAGAGGAGGAAGAATGTGTGCCATGTGATTAGCGGATAATTTAGTTAGTCTTGTCTACTGTCCGGAAATTAAACAAGTGGCGAGAGTGAGGGAGAGGGAGAAAGAACTTTTCGAGGTTCGGCTCCACAGCCATGTGGAGGGATCGGGATGGGGCTGCCTTCGTGCTGAGTGGGAAGCACTTAGGGAACGCGAAGGTGGACATCGGTATTGGTGTTTTAGTACATTTCTTGGGACATCGGGTCTCTGTCGTAGTCATCGAGGTTCCAAGAACAACCTGTGTTTTCACAATTAGGCAAATGCTTGCAATTCACTGGCGCGCGACCCTCGCCAGACGTCTTTATTGTAATTCGGTCCGGCCCAGTCCAGCTGAACGGCGGTAACGAGTAATTAACGAGCGCCCGACTCCCGACGAGGCAATGACGTAATCGAGCCGCGTATTCCGAGGTTCGCAGGACGAGCTGAGCTGAATTGAGCGTTGCGTGTTGTGCGTTCGGCGTTTCGCGTTGCCAGCTGCGTTGCCAACCGCGTTGCCTGTCATTAGAGCGATTCGAAGGCAATAAATTTCGGCGAAGGCAACATCTATTTATTATTTTATTCATTTATTTTCTGCAACTCTCTCCCCAGCTCTCGCTCGACTCTTGCTCGACTCCCTCGGGACCCGGACATGGATATATTTTGGCAAATTATTTCCAGCGAATGCATTATCATTTCACGAAATGTCTTTCGCCCTAAAACCACCCGGCCTCGCTCGCTCGTAAGCCCTCGACGCGCTTCCTGCGACTCGGATCAATTTTCCCTCCTCCGTACTAATATGAAAATAATAATCATTACCGCAACAGCCGGACAAACGCGTGCACGGACGAACGGACGGACGGACGGACGGACGGACGGACGGAGAGACTTAGGAGGGAGCGAGACACAATCGGACTAACGGCAGAAAACACACCGGCCGACCGGAAGGAAGCACACACAAGCACACAGAGAGACAGACAGACAGACGGACGGCCGGCGGCGGCGGAACAAACCGAAACCGACGAGGGCAAACAAATTGTAGAGCCTTCGGTCGTCCTTCAGTCGACGGCTGGCCAAATGAGCGACACGACGTGCGCTCCTTCGTCCTGTGGCTCCGACACGGACTCCGAATTCGACTTCGTCCTCGCCCGCGCCCGCGCCCGCGCCCTCGCCTGACCTTCACGGTGCACCTCATTAGCCTCGGCATCGTCGTCCTGGTCACCGTGTATTGGCTCCTGTGCCACGTCATGAGCAAATTGGCCCCGAAGTACACCCAGCTCCCGATCAAAGGTTGGCTCTTTTGTGGCTTCTACTTGGTATTTCCTCCGCCGCCTGACTGGGTCGAATTTCGAATGGAACCTTGAGTGAAGCATCGGTAATTGTTAGTGATGGAGACTTTTGATATTTTTCTGCAGGCTACGAACCGCCAGACCTGGATCCCTTGCCCTCGGAGGACGTCGACGAGACGGAGGCGAAGGAGAAGCAGCAGGACGTGTTCTCGCACATCGGCATCAATGTGACGAACGAGAAGGGCCAGGTGCGGATCCTGGACGGCAGGGACATTGAGAACAATAACGATGACCAGCAGGACGAGACGGAGCCGCACGGACACAGCAAAGTGAGAGCCCAGACGAGAGCGTCCACCTGCACAGAGGTTTCTAATGGGAGAATTATTTCGCAGGCCCGGGAATACCTGAAGTGGATCAAGATCGGGATACTGCTGGTGGTCTGGTGCCTGTTCACCGGCTTCCTGATGTCCACCAACGAGCACGTCAGCGAGACGCGCCTCATGACCATTCCTGCACAAAGCCCCAAAGGTACGCGAGGTCACCGTCCCACGTCCCACGTCCGACATCCCACCATGGCTAGACATGGGGGAGTCATGGGAAAACGAAGAGAAATCGATATTTAACTCGCACTCTCTGTCTTTCTGTCTCTCTTCCACTTCCGCCCCCCTCTCTCAGACTACCCCATTGGCGAGGTGCCGCAAGAGAACCGGCTGGGCGTCTCGCTGAAGGGGCCGTTCGTCATCCAGGAGTTCCAGGAGGAGGACGACAGCAACGGGACCTCGAAGACGCCGTACCTGACGGTGGTCGTTCAGCGGCTCTACTACAACGACCGCGACGAGCTGACGCACACGGCCGACGTCTCGGACACGTGGCAGCTGGAGCTGGTGCCGCCCGAGGACATCGACACGGCCAAGGAGTCGGTCAAGTCGAGCACGCTGACGCTGGAGCCCCTGGCCGAGGACGACCGGATCCGGGCGAACCGGACCGAGCTGCGGCTGCGCTTCGGCACGACGAACCTCGACAAGGAGCTGGCGCTGCAGGTCGGCTACGACGAATCGCCGATCTACAAGAAGCAGGGCGTCATCTACGCCGCCCTTGTCCTGTGCGGCCTCTACGTGATGATCATCTGGGAGATCGTGAACCGGACGTTCGCGGCCATCATCGCCTCCACCCTGTCGGTGGGCATCCTGGCGGCCCTGAACTCGCGGCCCGCGATGTCCACGATCATGAGCTGGATCGACGTCGAGACCCTGCTGCTGCTCTTCGGCATGATGATCCTCGTCGCGATCCTCTCCGAGACGGGCATCTTCGACTACCTGGCCGTCTACGCCTACAAGGTGAGTCCAGGCACCCGGGCACCCGGTTTGTGGATCGAATTCGCTGAATCGAATTCGCTAATCGAATTCCCTTCGCAGATCACGAACGGCCACGTCTGGCCGCTGATCAACTGCCTCTGCCTGTTCACCGCCGTGCTGTCCTCGTTCCTGGACAACGTGACCACCGTCCTGCTGATGACCCCGGTCACGATCCGCCTCTGCGAGGTGATGTCGCTGAACCCGGTGCCGATCCTCATGTGCATGGTCATCTACTCGAACATCGGCGGCGCCCTGACGCCCGTCGGCGACCCGCCCAACGTGATCATCGCCTCCAACAGCTTCATATCATCGAATGTGAGTCCGCGAGTCCGGCGCCTGCAACAGAAAGTCACTCATCTCGTTGTCCTTCCCCATGCAGGGTGTCAACTTCGCCGTCTTCACGATGCACATGCTGCCCGGCGTGCTGATCGTGATGCTGCAGACGTACCTCCAGCTGCGCTTCAAGTTCCGCAACATCAGCGACCTGCAGTTCAAGGACTCGCCCGAGGTCGAGGAGCTGCGCCACGAGATTCACGTCTGGAAGCGGGCCGCCCAGAGTCTCTCGGCCTACTCGAAGGACGAGGACCTGGTGCGCGACACCCTCATGAAGAAGGTGAACCGGCTGAAGCGCAACCTCAAGAAGAAGATGACCTCGGTGGCGGCGCCCGCCCCCAACTACCACCAGACCCTGGACGCCCTGCAGGCCAAGGTGGGTGGCAGCCAACCTTTTGTGTGCTTGTGCTTGTCCTTATCCTTGTCCTTGTCCCGTTCACAACGATCTTCTTCCCCTACAGTACCCCATCCGCAACAAGCCGCTGCTGGTCAAGTCCACCATCTCGCTGGCCTTCGTCATCACCCTGTTCTTCCTGCACTCGGTGCCCGAGCTGCAGCGCCTCTCGCTGGGCTGGACCGCGCTCCTGGGCGCCATCCTGCTGCTCATCCTGGCCGACATCGAGGACATGGAGGCGATTTTGGCCCGGGTCGAGTGGTCGACGCTGCTCTTCTTCGCCGCCCTCTTCATCCTGATGGAAGCCCTGTCCGAGCTGGGCCTCATCGAGTGGATCGGCAGCATGACCGAGAGCATTATCCTGGGCGTGAGTCCGGGATCGCGCCTCATGGTCGCCATCCTGATCATTCTATGGGTACGTCGACGGCCTCTGATGACCTTGGACTATGTTATGTTTTCACTGTCTCATTCTCTCCCCAGGTCTCGGCCGTGGCCTCCGCCTTCGTGGACAACATCCCGCTGACCACGATGATGGTGAAGATCACCATCTCCCTGGCCCAGAACGACGAGCTGGGGCTCCCGCTGCAGCCACTGGTCTGGGCCCTGGCGCTCGGCGCCTGCCTGGGCGGCAACGGCACGCTGATCGGCGCCTCGGCCAACGTGGTCTGCGCCGGCGTGGCCGAGCAGCACGGCTACAAGTTCACCTTCCTCGAGTTCTTCAAGTGAGTCGCGAGCCTTCACTTCTTATTCCTCCATGTCCTTCATTCTCTCCCCTTCTGCGCAGAGTTGGGTTCCCCGTGATGATCGGCAGCATCATCATCTCGACGGCGTATCTGATGGTGGCCCACGTGGTCTTCTCGTGGCATTGATAGAGGTGTCGGGCAGGAGTTGACCATGAGTCGCCATCGTCAATTCGCCACCAACAACTCCCCACCCCACCCCACACCACATCCCACCACGCCCACCACGCCCAGCAGCGAGAGCGACCTGCCTACATTTCACGTCAAATTCAAGCAAATCCCTCATTGAGCTAGCCAGATGGACGATCCCCAGGCGAGGGGACGAAGTATTAAGCAGCACTGTCTTGCCGTCACCAACAACAACAGCAACCACCAACCACCAACTCCCAGCACCAGCACCAGCACCTCCTTCAGAGAGAATCGGAAATTCCTCACTTGCTCACTTTCGTTTGCGGCTCGTTTGGTTTGCGAAGCAGAGCCGTCGTGGTGGAAAGTCTTTGTCGGGTGTGGTGAGAAACTCTATATCAGGTGTGTGTGTTGAATGTCTCTGTGTTCGCGGACCATGTTCCCCACACCATTCAATGTCTTTTGCTCTTCTTTGGTTTTGAAAAACAAGTTTTTGTCAAGTTGTCATCAAATGGTTCATGTGAATATACATATGTAGAAAATAGACGTTAATATTATTTTTGTTATGTTTACAATAAATATTTGTAAAAACATTTAAAGAAATACAACCACTACACAAACAAAACAAATAACAAAAAATAAACAAAAAAACAAAACAAAATGATAAAACAACTATAAAGATAAATCAACTATTTACTTTAGTTAAAATAAATATTTTTGTTATAGGTAGATTGTAATATAATTTATATATATATATATATTAAATACAATAAAGAAAAATATAAAATGACAAGTAAATATGTGTTATTATTGGTGTGTTTTGCAAATTCAACTTCAAAGACGCAGCAAATGCGAAAATGTTGAACTCGAAAATGCAAAGCCTGAAAGTATGCAAGGTATTGTTGAATATTTTACTGATGATGAAGTAGAGTTTGCAAGTAGAGTTTTAATCCAATCTTAAACGACGTCTTTTGCTCTAATAATTTCTTTTTTCCGCTGAACCGAGCCGAATTTTAGGATCATAGATATACATGATCATTTTTTTACATGGTAGCTGCGTTGTTGACTCATAATGAATTTCGTTAAATTTAATAAAATCTAACCTTTTCTATCATATTGACATTAGTCAGTGGCCAACCTCAAGCTGTCCGCTGCCAATTAAGGTGACAAACGAATGGAAAACGAAAGCAAAACGAACGTGACACGAAAAAGAAACGAACTGAGAGCAAAATCGATTGTTTTGCCAAAATCGCTCACATCGTTCGGTGTGAACGAACTTCCAGAAGACGAGCTCCGAAATCGCCTCGACTTCGCTGCTCTGCTAAACGGTCGTTTCGTTTTCGCAGCGAAGGAATGGCAAAAATCGCGTCACGCATCGCGTCGCTTGTCGCGCCGCTCGTTCGCTGCGAACACGAATCGCTTGTGACTTTCTCAGTGAATTCAATGACGAAAGAGCAATTAACGCCGGTTACGGAAAAACTATGCAAATGCAATCCACTCGTAGACTAATGGGCAGACGGACGGATGACCGACCGACAGTCAGACGGACGACAGACAGCCACAAGCCCTGCTGACATTTGCCTGCCGCTTGACGAACTGGGAAAGTGCAAACAACGAGCCTGACGAGGCGCGACACTCGGTCATTCACATTCAGGGCCCAGAGTTCAGGCCCGGATTGCGAATGGCTCGGGGAAAATTCGGAAATGCGAAATAGGCGGCTGGGGTCACCCGATGGGGCGTGGCGGGCCGAGACGGTCGATTGAACGACGAGCGATTGAAAGCAATTGAGGCGCAACAACCACGTTGCATAATAGTCTGATTATGGGAGAATACAACAACAACTACTTGAACCGAAACTGAAACTGCAATAACAACAACAACAATCGCGGAATAAAAACAAAAAAAAAAAAACAATGGCCTGAAACGACTTCTTTGATGGGAATCGAAACGATTTGTTTTCTGCGTTCGAAACGCACGAGTGCACGAGTTGTTGTTGTTTTTGTTGTTGATAGTGGGTGGCATGGCATGGGTTGCTGTGGGCGTAGTTGTTGTTGTTGTTGTTGTTGTTGTTGTTGTGTTATGCAAGTTCAAGCTACCGAAGAGTGCTCGAGCGCTGAGGTTAAGTGATTGAAACTTTATTTCGAAATTGCTTCCACTTCTCGCTTCCATTTTGGATCCAGTCGACGAGGCGGAAAACCATCGGGCGATTCAGCGGCCGACTCCGACTTCGCCTCGTGGGCCGCGACTCGGCGACTCGGCGGCCGGCAACCTCAGCGAACCCCTGGGAGCCCCGATTGCGTCAGCCGCAGGTCAGCCGCGGGTCTGCGGGCCCCGGTGACGAAAATGGCGAAAAGCAGGAAACTGAATGCGAAAATCTGTAGCGAAGCGACGCCGGTGACGTCGCCAAAAGCGAGGGGGGTGGCGAGAGGCGGCCGCGAGAAAATGAGGCAGACAGAGTGAGCGGGTGTCGGCGCAAGTGCAGCGGCATGCGCGACGCAGCCAAGCGGGCCCGAGCGACGTGACGGAGGTGGGTGCGAGGGATCGGGAGGAGAAGAGTCGAAGAGCGGGAGATCGGAAGAGGGACGCTCGGCAACGAGAGCGAGAGTACGAACTGCACGAACCGCTCTCTGGCACCTGCGCGGGCCTCGGGCCTCGGGCCTCGGCGCGCAGCTCCAGCTCAGTTCGGCGCGAGACACGGAGCGAGAGAGTCGTAAGTGCAAGAGCTGGGCAGGCGCGCAGACGCAGACGTAGCCAACGGGTGGCCCACGGCCAACAACGGACGAAAACCCACAACAAGAAACAAACAAAAAACACTAAATTCGAAAGGAATCAAATTTTGGCGAACCCGTTTTCGTGTTACAAATAAATAAGCAAAAACTTGGAAAGAGTGAAACATTTTATTCATGACGTTTGCAATACTTTCGTGTTGTTGCAGTTGTTTGGTTTTGTTATTGTTATTGCAATCATGTTGTTGTTGTGCGAATTTTCGTTCAGTTCAGCCTGCATGGGAAGGAGAAATTTTTGGTTTTGACGCGAAAAATATTTGAAATTGTAGAAATTGTTTTCGTTCCGATTTTGAAACTCGCAGCAAGGCCATAAAAAATAACAACAACAACAACTCGCCCAAACTTTGACGTGCGAGGGAGCGCGAGCGCATGTGCGAACGTCAACGAAAATACAAATAACAACAACAACAATTGTGACAACAACAACAACAAGCAATAGCAATAGTGACAACAACAACAACGCGAAGCCATTGAGCAAAAAGTGAGAGTGATTTCCAAACCCAAGCGAAGGCGAAGCAAACGAAAACGAAACCCAGACGCGAGCGCATGTGTGAACGAGTCGCGCACACACACACGGCCACTCACTCTCACACTCACGCAGCCACTCACGCACACTCACACCTCGTCGGCGACGGCGCAACTGACCAACCTCAAAGTTTCTGCCGGTTTCTGTCTAGATTGGTGTGGAAAATTCAAAAAAAAGATAGGAAATAAAAAAAAAAAACTCAACTCGGAAAATTGTGCCAATGTGTTTGTGGGCTTTGAGAAATAAGAAAAATAAGAAGGAGGAGGAGAAGAGGGAGGAGAGAAAAGAGGAACTAATTTCGTAATATCTATCTCGCAGATACATCGTGTTGCAACCGATTGCCGGAGGAGTTGCACCAATAAAAACAACGACAACAACAACAACGAGAACGAGAGCTAGACAGATTCAGAGAACTCCGCCTGATGCTGCCATGGCTCGACCTCAGATATCGCTAGGCTCCACCTGGGCCCTGTTGCTGCTAGGCCTAGCCTGCCGTAAGTATCCCTCAGATACAGATACCCAGATACTCAGACCGCGACTGATCCAGATTCGTGCGAATTGATTGCACCGAAATTGAATGCGATTTGCATCTGAATGGTTTCGTCCGGCTCTTCGATCCGCGGATTCGACGGATCGATTCATGCGATTCCAACCGGTTTATCTGACGGATTGCATCGGACTCTTTGCGAGAGGGCTTTTATCGGCGTCTTTGTGTGAGTGTGTGCGCGTGCGGTTGTCTCTGTCTCTGTCTCTGTCTCTCATCGGCGTGGGGCAGATCGCGGTCTTCGATCACTAAATTGATGTGTCGATAGGATGAAGGTGTGTTTGTTGTCATTAATGTGGCTTGTTGTTGTTGTGACTGCGGCCCGTTGTTGCTGCTGCTGCCGACGGCCGGCTTTGTGTCAAGGTCGTCGTGTGATGCCGAGCTGCGCCTGAATCATCTGCGTCATCGCCCCCCTCTCTCCGCTAGTATTCGGGGGATTTTCGGGCTTTTCTTCGATTTGATGGGATTTTTGAAAGTTTCGCGACAAAATCGCTCATAAGAAAACTTTTGAAAGTGAACGAAAACTCCTCGAAAGGTCTCTGGACACGTTTCGGAGGCTCTTCAAAAGGCATTGACGAGGTCTGGCCCGGTGCAGGCAACAGATTTTCGGCTGCCTCAGTCGCAGTTCAGTCGCTCTGGAGGCTCCCAGTGGGCTTCGGAACCGCCTCGAGTGCTCGTTGAAGTCTCAGACTTCGTCAGCGACTTCGCCTCCGACACCGACTTCGATTCCAACTTCGTCTCCTACCTCGACTCCGTCGCCGACTTCGTCTCCTACTCCGATTCGGCCTCCAAATCCGTCACCGACTTCGACCCCGAGGTGGAGTTTGTCCTCTGAAACCCACCGCGCCCCGAGGTCGAAGCGCCTCGGCCGAAACCCCGACGAGCGCGACGTTCTTGCACTAACTAATAGCACATTAATGGCATAATCGGCGTAATCGCCTCCCATTGCGAGGCCAAGTGGCGGCGGGTCGGACTCCAAGACAATCCAGCTCCGAGACACTCGTTTATGGCTCTTGCTTTTACGACTCAAATATCCAGTATTTTACCTCGCAATTAGTTGTGATTACTGGATTTTAGTCTGTTTTATTGTTTTTGTTTTTTGTATTTGTGTTTTTGTCTCTTCCACCCATGCGACCTCGCGAGTTTCTCTCGTGGAGTCACAGGCAGTCGCCTTGTTGTTGTTGTGGTTGGCATTTTCTGAAATCCGCAAGTGTGATTAAAAGCCTTTTTGTTTGTTTACACTCAAGCCAAAGGCAACCACGAGCCGAGCCACAGACAACGGCCAGATCAGCGTCCAAACAAAGTGTCCGAAAGAGAAAAACAAAAAAAAAACGACGACATCGACGAGCAACAACAACAAGGCATGAGTAAGGAGAGCAGATATTTTTGGGAGGGACAGTTGGTGTTGTTGTTGTTTCTGAGCCCAGGAATGCGTGCTCGTTAACTTGGCCAACATTGCATAATCCGCCAAGCGTCCGGCTAATCAAGTGATCTCCGTCTCTCTCTCTCTCTTCCTCTCCCCTCCACCCTCGTTCTCCCTCACCTTCACGCTCTCCTCACTCTCTCTCGGTCTCCACTGGAGCAGAGCCGCACAGTGGGCCGAGTGGCTTCGAAATGTATGCAAACGAGATATCGCGGCTTTCGATGTATTCGGGTGGCTCAAATTTATCTTTGAATCGATTTCCATTAAGCAAAATTCAAATTCCAATGGTTTATTGTTTCGATGGTTAAAAAAGCAAGAAAAATCCATTCATTTGGTTTTATAATTTATTTTTCTTTTAGTTCAATCCGCGGAGTCGCTGATTGTGCCGCAGGAGCTGCCGTCGATCCTCTCCCTGGTCTACTCGAACATTCCGCAGATCCGCAAAGGTCAGTCCAGGTCAAGCATCTCTCTCTCTCTCTCTTTCTCTCTCACCCAAGCCCTCTCCCTCTCTCTCCATCTCTCTCAGGCACCGACTCGCGGCTCGGCTTCGGCTTCCGGCTCGGCGACCACGCGGACTTCCAGGTGATGCTCGAGCTGGGGCCGCAGAAGGAGACGAAGCCGGTGGGCGACCAGGACTCGGGCTCGTCCTTCAACAAGCGCCAGGTCAGCAAGCACGAGCAACGCAAGGCGCTGCTCCGGCTGCAACAACAACACCAGCAGCGGCTCCGCGAGCAGCAGGAGCTGCAGACGTCGACGGAGCGCGCGGCGGCCTCGTGGCTGGAGTCGTGGTCGAAGGACATGCTCGAAGGCGGCGTCGCGAGACCGAAGAAGCCGACGAAGGCCACGAAACAGGGCGCGGGCGCGAAGAAGGGCGCGGAGGCGGCGCTGCCGACGCGGCCCGCCATGCCGCAGCAGGCGCTGAGGCAGCTGCAGCTGCTCTACAAAATGGCCACCACCGAGGAACCCGAGGCGACCCCGACCGCGATCTCGACCTCGACCTCGCCCACGTCAACGACGACGACGCCGAAGCCTTTCGCAGGCGGTCCCCTGAACCTGGGCGGCCCGGCGGGGTTCGCGGCCCACCCGGCGGTCCCGCAGAGCCCGTCGAACCTGCTGGAGCTCCTCCAGCCGCGCAAGACGAAGGCTGAGATCACTAAGGAGCTGATGGACGTCAGCCTCGCGACGGACGAGTAGGTCGGTCCATGATTGAGCGAGGGTCGAGGGAGCCTGCAACCGGTGGTGATATTTTTTTACGTTTGTAGATAAATTAGAGAAGCTTGTAAATACGAAAATGTTAATAAAGGAAAAAATGTACCTAATTTCATATATTGCGTTTTTATTTTGAATTCCTTGTGAATTTTAAATAAATCAAATACTGTGTGTCACCCTGTTCACGACTTTAGTGAATGTTCGGTAGATACCACAGCGGATTCAAATACAAAAATCACCGACGAATTCAGCAAATGCACGAACCTGACAGTTGCTCTGGCAGACAGGGCTGCCAACCGTCGCATCAATGCTGCTAAATTACCTCCCGCTGTCATTTCTTTATTGGATTTCTCTCGTTCTCTCTCACCTCACACGCTGTTCGTGCAACGTTTTTCGGGTTTTGAAATCAACCACCTTTGGTGCTGCTTTGAGTCTTCTTTCAGTCGCGAAGCCCGCTAGACGTGCGCAAGGTCATCGTACGCGAGTTTGTTGTTTGTGACTTGTTTTTTGTTAATATTCTTTTTTTGTGTGTGTGGTATTGTTCTTAGGAAAATTTATTTATTTCCAATTGCATTAGCAGTGAAGAAAATACTCAGAGAAGTATTTAAGAAACAATTCGATAAATAAGTTATGTGAAAATTCGAGCGAGGAACGCGTGACAAACGGGCGCAGATCTCAGTGTGTGTTTCGGTGTGTACGTGTGTGCGAGTTTGCTCGTCGGAGAGCGACGTCGACGAAGAAGTTGTGAAGTTTTGTTGGAAAGAAGCACACTAACAACTGCAACGCAGAGAAAAATAAAGATAAAATTCGCTCTTTTCCCCCCGTTTCCCCACCGTTTTGTTGTCGACGAAGCAGCGCTGCCGGCGGTGGAGTTGGCCAAATTGCTTTTTGTTTTATTTCTCAGCTGCCATTCGACGTCTACGAATAAAGCCTGCGGCGGCTGAATACAAAGAGAGAGCCCGAGAAAAAGTCGAATATTTTCCAATTGGAAATGCTTGCGCGAAAATCGGGATAATTAACAAAAAACCGCATATTGGCATGTGAAGCTAGCATAAAATAAAAATATCGCCGTTGTTTGGAAACAAGTTGAAGAAAGAACTAAAAGAACGCGAAGGAGAGAGAGAGCTCCAGTTTGTGCACCTGTTTTTGTTTCCTCTCTTTCAACTTCGACGCTCTCCCAGCAGCGAAGGCAACAACATTAACACGAAGCATCGTCCTCGTAGCGACAGCATCGACACCGTGCAACAACAACATCCATCATTCAAACGTCAGTCTGCGCTGTTAGCGTCGTCACCGACGTCGTCGTTAACGCCGCTGTCCATCGTGCGTAAAGTGTCGGGGTTGCCACCTGATTCGCGTCGCGAAATTATAACCGAGAATCGAATCCATCATTTAGTCTCGAACAAACGACGCGGCGTCCGCGATTCCCGAGTTTAAAAAATCTCCTCTCGTCGGTGAAAGGAACATCGCCGAAACAAGGCGTACAAAGAAAGGAGTGCAAGAAAGAGAAACGGAGCGAATTGAGGAAAGGAATAAAGTTTTGAATTTAAATTATTTAAACCGCTCGTCGTCCGTCCGTCGAAAGGCAATCAGTTTCCTTTCTCTGCATCGGCAATAATCACCTCCGGCCGTCGTCTGTATCACGCGAATCCTGTTCCAGGCGACTTTTTCCGCGCGCCCCCCAACGTCCCTCCTTCGGTTAACGTGGCTTCGTCCGTACGCACTGGAATTGATTGCCATTGAGTGGAGCCGCCGCGCAGCAACAGCACCAGCAACAACATCATCATCATCGCCATCGTGAACAGCATCAGCGACAGCTGGAAAAGACGCGACTTCAAAGGAATTTGCTGGCAAAAGGTAGGCGAGACTTCCCTGGGGGTGGCTTTGGCCGTAGAGACGATGGGTATTTCGGGTGGTGGATCGTCGTTCAGCTTTGGGGGTGGAATATTGCGACAGAAGAAGAGAGAACGTTCTGGGGAATCCATGAATGAAACAAGCTCTTCTGCTCAATGGGTTTGAGAAAGAGTGGATTTGTAAATGGACAAAATATCTAGCAAACAGCTTAAAAGGTGGCAGCTTCGGGAGGGTCTGAAAGCAACTAACTTTTATCAGCAAGTTTAATAATCTCATTAGAGAAAAATCGATACGATATTTTGGCCCCTCAGACAATGATGAATCAATTAACACTTTTGAAATCAAATTGATTTTAATGATTTAAATTTTGGAGATGCCCTTCAAAAGACGAACAATTGCTAAATAACCATGAAATTTCGGCCGATAACTTAAAGGTTATTCGTCATTGTTGTTAATCCAATCATCATGCATTCGAAGAAACTCCATTTCCTACTTCTTTTAATGGTTACCGATCGCCAAAAGAAATGCTGTTGACCTCCATGCCCTCGGCAGCCTTTCCTTTAATGAAACACCTGTACTAATATGAAGAAGATGGGGTTCTCGACATCAAGCAGAAATAATCGCGGCGTTGAAGTCGGAGTCAGATGAAATGTTCTTCACGATCGCGTGATTTTTCGCCTCGGTCTTCTTAGTTATTTTATTATACGTTTTTTATTTCCTGAAATTCGCCACTTCGCCACTTGTCTTTTCGTACTAATAACATCCTCTAGAAATTATAAAACGTGCAAAGAAAATTATGATATTCCCGCTCGCATTCGCAGTTGACAGGTGGGTTCTGTGACCAGTGCTGCCACCTTACGCTATACCTTCGAGTCCCCTTTGTTGTACTATGTGTTTCGGTTTTTACCTGTCGTTTTGTTTCTCATCTTCCATAGCCTTTCCACTCAGATATTGTTCTTGATTTGCTTTGGTTTGCTTTGGTTTGCTTTGCTCGTCAACCCTCGATTCTCCGCACTTGTACTTATTGTGTGTTTTTTGTATAAGTTCTATTGTCGTCACTGAGTTTTACTTTATTTTATTTTATTTTATCTTTCTTTGCATATTATCTTCAGTCGTGTTTTTCATTCTATTCCTTCTCATGTGCACTGGTACCGGACTCTGTTCTTCATCGCCTTATCCACCTTTTCCTGCATTCCCCTTTCGTCCGTCTGTTATTTTCTCCCAGGTCTCACTATTCATTCTTTATGGGGTTTTCAATGGAATTCCGATGACGTTTGCTTTTGTCATCGATATAAATTATAATTTTTACGTCGTGAATGAGACTTTTATTTCTTATCGATTTGGTTTTTACTCTCCGCTCTTGTTTGCAGCTCGGGGTTCTACTAGCTGTTTTATATTGCCTTCTATCTGAAAAGTATTATGTCCCTATAATAAGTATTATTTACGTAGATTTGTATCATTTCCTCCCATGCCTAAATTTCCCTTCCTCTACTTGGAAGACGTTCCCGATTTCTTGTGCCAATTTGATTAGCACTTGCCCATCGTGATCACCCGCCTACGTTTGTCCTTTCTCTGGTCGTAGATCCTACATGCCGACTTCCTCTTGTCTGGCTGGCTACTGCCACCGCACATACAAATATCAATAATGTCTGGTTAGACACACAGACTTACGCCAAGCACTTGCACACTCGCCTGTTCCAACCGATCCTATCGGCTTGCATCGCACATGGCATTGAATCCCAAATGAAGTATTATTTATCAGCTGCTTTCTTGCATTCCATCCATCCTCAAGTCTCAAGACGACGACGACGACGACGACTACATCGTACATAAGAACATGAGAAAAAAATCCTTTGCTCCTGCGACTCAGACAGCATTTCTGGAATCCATTCATTCCCCTTTCTTCCTTCCTGAACTTGGCTGCAATTCCTGCTGTTAATTCTCTTGGCCATACATTTCGTAGTCAGGAAAGACGCACATGTTTATTGTCTGTCTGGCTGGCTGGTTGGCTGGTTGGTTGTCTGTCGGGTTCGTCGCTCTGGTCCTTCGTCTTGCCAGTCGCCTTGCATTCTCCGCCGCATCACCTCACCACACCTCAACATTATTTCTCCTCCATCTGCGCCGGCCGCACTCTCTTGGTCTGCCCGTGTCTCTCCACGTCTACCCTCGTCTGCGCCCAACACCTTCTAGAGGTCGCTCGTCTTGCATTACTATTGCATTCTAACCTCAATACCAAACCTTCATTATTGCCGGTGTAAGGTTTCTCCACCGTCGCGCCGCTGACTACTGATTTGTTTGTTGTCTGTTTATTTTCAGGCGGTCCATCTTGCTCTCTCGTGCTCTCCCACTTCGTCGTCTCTTCGCCTCCTGAGAGTTCATCGGGGGCTCCGTCTATGGCTGCGGCTGTCTTTAGTTTTCTCTGCCGTTCTTTAGAACCCGCAGTCACTTGTCTCACGCTCTCCCTCCACCCAGTTCTCACTTCCCGTCCGTCTTTTCATTTCTCTACCCAGCCGTCTTGGCTTCTTTGTGTCTGAGGCTTGGTTTTCTCGCCGTCTGATGTTTTTGTGAACTTCCTCACGGCGAAACCTTTTTTCGTCATTTCCTGCTGCTTCGACATAGTTGCTGCTTCATTCATGTCTCTGGCTGCTCCCTTTTCCTAGCCTCCATTTCCCCATTGTTGGTAAAACATGCATTCTTGCACTTATTTTTGCATTGTTTTCCCTTCCCCGCTGCTCCTGGGCTGCTTCCCACAGCATTTGCTTCTTTGTGCCACCTTCGCTTGCCATTGTTCTCCTAGCAAATCGTTGCTCCCGTTTCTTGGGTTCATATTTTCTCCAGAGGCAGGAAGGCGCCTCCGAGTGAGTGGGCGGGTACTGTCTTCGTCTGTCTACCTTGATACTGTGTTTGTTACGGTTGCAATGCATTTTCATGGCGGTTCTTGCGGGTGATTTTTTAATTAATTGCTATGGGTCTTCTTGGCTTTGGCTTTGTGGCCACAAATATTTTGATTGCATGGTTCTTTGCAATCTACCTAGGCCTCTTCTTGTGTTCCTCCTTTTTGCTATGCAAATTTGGCTAATTTGCATAATAACTATTCATTACATTTAATGAATTTGTTATTTTCATAAAAATACTACACGATCTCTACCCGCAAAATCAGTGCAACTGAGAATGCCAAGAAGGCACTACTACCGTATTTTTTTTTTACGAAAACCAGACTCGCCAGTTCGGGGAACCAATTCCCAAAGGTCTACGACTAAATAAAGATATGAAGTGTTGGTAATTTTTTGTATTGAAATTGAAATTTTGCCAATATCCACTCCACTGTACTCCGTTTGCCCCCGTCTCTCTCAGATAGATAGTTTTTGCGGCATTGAATTGCAGGAGAACCGCAAAGTTTAAACAACTGGAATGAACTTGTATTCTCTTGTTGATTTTGCTGTTTGCCGAGAAATAGAGGGAATGAAGTGGTAAATAAAGTAGATTCAAGAGAAAGAAATTATACTAACCAGTTTTTTAACACTAATATTACCATGTTTTTACTGTACCTCTTTTTGATTTCATAATTTGTGTATATATTTTTTTTATTTTCATACTGCAGTTAGATGTCAATGTCCGGTTTATGTTGCATAACAAATTCTGCCATAAATATAAATCTTTGTTTTTGGTTTCTTTTCTCTACTAAACATTGTTTTCTTTTGTGCTTCAATTTAATTTCAAATGCAATGACTTGCAAGTTATTTTGTCTGCATTCCATTCCCCCTTCTCTTTGTGACTTTTTCTTGCTGTCCTCTGACTCGCTGTCATAACTTATTCTCTGCGATAGGGGATGCTCGAATAGCAAAAAGTCAATGTGATCTCGTTAGGTATTTGCCTCCCAGTAAAAGTCTTTTCCCTTAGATATCTTCGTGTCCTGCGTTTTTATATTCGGAATCTACATTTTCCTTTAACTTGAGTACTATAATTCTTGTCCTACTCAATATATTTGCAACAAAATTTAGGATTTTAGTACAATCTCTCTTACTTTTGTCTTTTACTTTCGGTTCAATTTCTTCACTAGTTTCGGAGCACGTCCAAGGCTTGATTTTAGCAAGTTCTTATTTGTTTTGTTTTCTACTTTCGCCGATCAATAACGTGTCCACTATCTAATCTCGGTGTTTGCACAATACACTTCACCTTCCTAGTACTGGAGTCCCTGGCGCGCTCCGCGGTCAACCGCTCAATGACCGCCAATGTCGTCGCAGTCGTACAGTGTCATCCAAGTAATTGCAAAAAAAGTAATATATGTGGTGCGCATCTTTTTACCTCCATTAATCAGGCTTAAATTTCGTTGATAATTTGAGTGTTTTCAAATGATTGATAATTATAACTGTAATCTATATTTTTAAAAATATCTTCTACGAACTTTTCCATTTTTTTTTTCTAAAATAAGATATGCCTTGTTCTCAAATCTAGTATGACTTGAGTATTTGTTCATAAGTTGACAGCTCTGGTACTATTTTGATATTATTGTGGCTTTTGTTTTTGCAGTCACCGCTTTAACGTTATGTGGTTGGCACAGCAAATCAATTTTTGCCACCTGACTCTACACGAGTTTGTCGTTCATTGAATTTCAGTTATTGAATTTTACTATTATATTTTCTGTTATTGCTCGCATATAATTTGCGTTTCCTCGTCTTCCTCTTCTTCCTCCTTCATAGTATTTTCTGCAAATTTGTGTACGTAGCAACTAATACGATTTCAATGTCAATTCAAGCAATAGAATATTTTCAAATATATATTGAATACGAAAACCTTAAAATAATTTTTGCGTGGTTCTCAGATTTTTTTTTTTTTGCTATTTTCAACACCTTTTCGGTGTCACACCTACTTCTTTTTATGTTATTTTTTCTTCAATTTTAAAACAAATATCACGAAAAATTCCATACAAAAATAAACATGGACTGTTTGTTGTTCTTCATTCTTTCTAAGAGTACTCTTGACCCCTTTGGCCTGTTCTTTTGTTTTTGAATGTTCAACAAATAAATATTTGCTTGAAAAATTATAACTAAAACCATTCGCTCATCACATGGTTCTACACGGAGAAAAGATTACTTATTTTTCAATTTTGTGGTATATTTAGATTTCGTATTCAGTTTGCGAACGATTTTGGAAAAGCGTTTAAATTTAGAAATATAGAAATTTTATGAAATTCTACATACGATTCTGACATAAATGTTATCCTTTAATTTGGCTTTCTACAGCTCAGTAATCAAATTCTTTCTTACATAAATTGAATTGAATACAACTCCTGATTGGCATTTTCGATGTCTCGTGCTACGATTCAATTCACTGTAATTGTAATTCCAACAATGGTTTTATTTCCACAATCAAACTCGCACAGCAATTGGTTACAAGTTATTGGTGATTGTTGACAAGTCCTCGGAGGAATCTTGGCATCGTAACCGTGGCGAATACCAATAACAACGACGCCAACTACCACATAAAAGCAACCAAATCAACCACAACAAGTACAGAAACTTAGCAGTAAAACACACAATTCAACGCAATAGAAATGGCAAACAAAAGAGTGCACAAAGAGGAGATCCGATCGTTAACTCAATTTGCGCGCTTTCAATTAAATTGCGTAAATTTACACAATTACAATTAATTCAGTGAACGCTCCTGTAATGTTTGCGTGTTTCCATCGAACCAACAGAAGTAGAGATGAGATGAGTGTGAAATAGTGTAAGAAACACTAAGGAATGGAAGACGAACGAAGGTTAAATAGAGACATACATAAATATAAGCGAGATATTGATCAACTGAAGGAGTACATGATAGAATGATTGAACAAATGATGGGAGTACGTTTGAAAAATCGATGGAATGATCGAACAAACGGTGGAATGAATGAGGGAATCAGTAAGCGAATGAAATGGGAAGAAAATAGAAAATGCTCCAAAGAAAACATAAATTATTTTAATGCCAATTGGACACGCAATGCGGTCACAACTACGAATGTGGGGGTGATGGAAAAAGAAAGAGATAGAAACCCCTAAGATAGGGCCAAAATTGGCAACAACAATTCCAATTTCATTAAAACTAATGAAACGCGTGGAGAGGATGTTTACGGAGTTTCTTGTGGTGCTGGACCTATTAGTTTTTCTTTTATGTTCATGTGTTTATCTTGCCGCCCGATTGCCTATTTGGCTCTGTTTATTTCTCTTATATAATATTACATAAGAACGGGGAGAAACAAACAAAAGGAAAGACGTTTTTACCACAGAAAACTAAGCGAAAACTGTCTGAAGATTTAAATAAATGTGCGAAAATATTTCCCAACTTCTCGCGCCAAGAAAAAAGCAAATCATACGAAAAATAAAAACAAACTGTCTTATTCGAGCATTTTGACCAACTAGCTTACTATTTAGGCTGAAGTAGGCATTTTTGTAGTTGTTGCAACGCTTTTTGGCTAAACGAAATATTTACACCTCGAACTTGAAGTGCGAAATAAATTGAAATGTGTGCGAAGAGGAAATGTGGAGGAAGCGGCGAGGTGGGTTGTGAAGGGTATTTCATTTCCGAAATAAATCGCTTATAATTTTGCGTACGTTGGATTGTTTTCTTATAAAAGCCAGCATCGTTTTGCGGTAATGCGTTGGGCAAGCCTTGGACTGGTCAGCATGAGTGGTTTTCAAGGTTTCTTCTGTGGCTGCTGCAAGGTGGTCGCTCACAAGGCGCACGAGTTTGGCTTGTATTTCTAAGTCCACATCTACATCGCAGGCGTGATGATAAAACGCGCGGCGAGGGTTGCGGGAAGGGCAAGTAGAATGCGAAGAGTGATAATCGCATTGTGTAGGTCTGAAGTGGTTGGTTCTTCAAAGCAATGGAAATATTTTTAATGGTCTGCTGATGTAAATAAAACTATAAAATGAATAGTATCTGATGGACAAAAGATAATCATGAGTCCCCGAAAATAATTAAAATTGTTATTTATGAAATCATAAATATCTCTAGGTGTTAATAGAGAATAAGAAATTGTATGCGCAGTGGAAAATAATTTTGTATTGGAATATAAGAACGATAATTTTGAAGTAGTATGAACTCGGATTTTCATTATAATATTATCCCATGCAGTGCTTTGTTCAAAGCATTTTGAATTTGTTTGCGCTCAGTTCCATAATGAGGTGAACAAAATGAGGAAAGGAGAATAAATAATTAAAAATATTCAATTTTCCTCGCGCTCTATAGACAAAGAATGTAATTGTGTTTTGAGTTTTTTAATATTTTGTCAATTTTTAGAGCGGATACAATTATTCACTAGCATCATAAAAGGAAACGCATTTTACTTTGTTTTTTTATTTATTTGGTTATCTTTCCATTTCTTTACTTTGTCATTTTTCTGGGGTCTCTAGAGATTCGTGAGACGGAGTTAGAATCGCGCTCCCAGTTTATGATTATGATGACTATGGTTCAGTAACCTCCCGATTCTGCTCGTTCTCTGCTATGATTTCTCGGGTACTGCCTCTGAGTGCTTCCAAATTTGGTTTCGGAAAATTCGTTCCCATCCATTGTGCCACATTCCTTAATAACTTACCATTGTTGTTTTTGGAACCTCCATTGTTTATGTATGTTATTCCGCTCCTTTGTATGGTGACGTTTTTGGTATTTCAGAATTTTCACCACTCCCCGATTCCGTCCATCGTTTCGCTCCATTCGTTCGGTCGCTTCACTAACTGTATTCGGAATTGGCAGCCATCTGCGACGATGCGGACAAACATTCGACTCCTGGCCTCGAGTGTCGGTCGCCAGCGGAGGCTCGGCTTCGCTCTATTTGTCCGCGGTTGCCACTCTCCCTATCGTCGTATATCCGTTCTCTTCTCGTCTCTTGTTCATCCCCCTAATTTGGCAGACTGTCTCTTTGATCGGTAGAACGATTTCTAATTATTATTTACAGTTTTAATTTACGTGTTTTATTGTTTATTTTATGTTGTTTCCAAACCGATAAAAATAAAATTTATCGCTTCGAGATAATGCTGCTCAGATATGGTTAGATTGGAGAAAGGGAACGAAGTATTTGTTGGCAAAATTACTCATCGTTTATTTTGCCTTCGCTGGTTGTTGCTTGCTTTTTGCCGCTTTGTGTTATCTAAATATATATTTTTGGCAATTCTTTCACTAGTCGTTCGAGCAACTCCCCGGTTCTAAGTTTAGTCCAAGGGAGGATCAGCGTCTGCCGAACACAATTGAATGACTCGGCGGAGAACAAACGAACTAACGATACCCGGTGACTCAATTCTTCTCAACACAGTGCACTGCGATCGGTACTGTGGAACCGGGTATCAGGTACCGAATCGTTTCCGTAGTTGTTCCCACTTCCATTCGCCCCAAGATTTCGACACGAGTGTGGAATTATTTTTGTTCGTTCGTGGCTCACGCTTCCAAACTAGATAAATTGCGCTTAATTCAAGACCAAGTCAACTATTATTGCAGAATTAATTAATGAACTTGTTATCAGTGTTTTGGTGGCCTCGTTTGCAATTAGCATTGAGATTCATGGGGGCGTCAACGAAGCCACAGCCGGACGGTGTCCGGTATATTTTTTTTATTTCCGCGTATTTGAGCAAAATCTTTTCTTGTCGATGACCAGTGACCAGCTCGGTGGTGCTAATCGAAGGGCGGTGACGGTATTGTTTCCCGTTTTATGATTATCTTCGTTTGGAGTTTAATCGTTAGGTTAAATACTTCTCAAATAAGTTCCGAAGTCTGACCCATCACCTTTCAAGAGTTTCTCCTGTCCTCAACTGTCCAAGTTGTCAGTTCCAATGACAACTATCAAAACTACGTGGTCCGCTCGCACCCTAAATCATCTGCGATCCCACACCTCGACTAATGAATATCCAATACGGACCCTCAAGTTGACCCTGCCGGCCTTGCGATCACGTTCGACCAGCAAATTGGACGGCGAAAAGTACGTTAATTGCAGATAGGTTTTCCCTCGCCTCGGCAGTTCATTTCTTCTGCCTCTGCTCCTCCTCTCCATCGTTATCGTCGGCATCATCGTTGCTTTTGACCACCTTGTAGTTTGCTGGCGATGTTGCTGTTGCTGATGTCGGTTTAATGTTTATGTAACGCGCTTTTCTGTTTATTTTTCAGTTTTCTCTGTTTGTTTTCTCTCCCATTCGTTGCACATACACTTGCAGAGCATCGGTAGCCGGCTCTGGCCGCCATCCCTCTCCGGACAGAGCAAACGTGGTTGGCCGAAAGCAAAGTGGGAAGAAGAAAATCAATTTGAAGCGTTGACTTGACTCTTCGACATCAACAGCCTGGCTTTTAATCATAATTGATGATAAGTTGGCAGCCATTTGAGTCGTGCAAGGTGAGCGAGAGGAGAGCGAAGAGTGAGTGAGATGAAAAGCAAAGCCGGCCGTCGACGACGACTTTCTTTTCGCGGAACTCGTCGCCGGATTTTGTGTCTCGCCGGTCAACTGCGGAGACGCACGGCCCGGGGTGGGGAACTGTGTCAACAGTCGTGCGTCCGGCAGCTGTCCATGGGGTAAAACATGAAGCCGGTCTCAACGCGGACGATTCGCCAGTCGCCGATCGTCGTCAGGTTCAAATTGCGGAGACACGAGTGTGCGGAGTGTCGTTAACTTGGCTTGGCTCTCAGTGAGCAACTTTTTGCTGCCTGGATGACGCTGCTGTTACCGGTGTTGTTTTGTTTGTCTGTGTTTCTAGGTTAATTGCCAATAATTTCCATCGGCCTGTAATTCAGTTGGGCAGCGAAGCCATGGATAGTTTAATTTCCTGACGATCGACCTTTCGTGCCGCATGGAAAACCGAAATTTTGCTCATCACTTAAATTTAGATTCGAAGCAGGGCGCACCTGTGCATTCTCTAGGGTGCGTTCCCTTGAGACTTGTTCTTCCTCTTCATTCAATCCTTTCCATCGCTCGTCCTTTCGCCTTGCATGTCTCTGACGGATTTTTCATTTGCATTTGAAGAGGCCTTCGCACCTTTCTCTTTTCTTCGCTCCCATTTTCGTGCGGGCGAAGGAATAGACAAGAAAGGCGTTGCTTGATAGAATCTAGTGTTGGTTTTAATATCCTTAAAAGCCTGCATAAAACTAATTTCTCGAGTTTCCGCCGGGTGCCGAAGACACGACACGAGTCGAGTCTCCCGGGGACACGGCGGCGACTTAAGTGCAATTAATTAGCGCGGAGGTGTGAATGCATGGCCGTGTGCTGTGCTGTGCTGCACTGCCTTATCGACGACTACAAATGACTGAGGTTTCCACTTGGAGTGTAGGAATAGGTTTTGACGCCATTGCGGACTATCCCAGATAGGCGTGTGATTTAATTGTTTTCTCTGCACTTTCGACACCCCGAATTAGCGAAGACCGAATGGTTCATCTTTCTGTCTGCGATTACTTTACATTCCAGCGCTTAAACTTAAAATGCCTGCCAGAATTATCTTGCGGTAATTATGGTATGCTGCACGCGAAAGCGAAGCTTCTTTTAATTAACTTTGCTTGTAACTTTTTGTTGGGTCTGCAGTCTGATAACTACAGTAGTGTGCAGAACAATTTACACTTGAAGCAATTAATGGTAATTTGTAATCAATTATTTTACTACTCCTGACACGATTACGGTTTGATATTAGTTGTTGAAATTTTGAACATGATATTTGCATCGATATTGTTAATATCATCTATCTATATTCTTTTATATTTTTGGTTATAAATGCGAGTTTAAAATTAATCTTTCTTTCACTTAATCAGCGATTATGAAATATCTGAGAGAAATTCCAATTTCTATAGAAATCACGATCAACTTTCAAATTAATTCCCACAAATGATTTGGCTTTCCCTCAGATCCGAATCGAGGTCCACGGCAAGAAAGGTATTCTTCTATTGTTGTTATAAAAGTGACTTTCCATCATTATGTTGTTGGCGACAGAAATAAGCAGCAACAACATCGACAATCCAACAACCAACCTGAGCAACCAACAAGATTTCCTACTTTTCTCTCAGCAATTATTAAAAATCTCAGATTGTTGACATTCTTTTTTTTTTAGTCCGGGCGTCAGCATAAATTTCGACATACCTTGTTCTCAATCGCCAAGTACTTTTTCTCCGCATGTTCTTCCTTTCCGAATGCGACAGAAACATTAAATATTTATTCAAGCACGAAGCAATTTTTGCAAATATTATGCCAGAGTTAAAGTCGTCAGTCTGCCTTTCACCAACTGCTACGTGGACAGATATTCTTCGCTATTTTTATTTGTTTTACTCTATAATTTTTCTTGTACTTCTATTGAAAATATTTGAATATCTTATTATTCTCGTTGGAATTTTGCACCTTTTTGTGTTCCTCTGCGTGCAGCTTTAACTTCAGTTTGATACCACATTGCTACAACTTTTCAATGCCCTAAGGAAGGGCAGAGATGAACTTCATATTAGAGTGAAAGTTTAATCTTTTGTTTGCGATTTGCCAGTATGGCAAACGTGAAGTTTCTATTTGACTTATGAAAGGTTCTTTTAATTATTCACTAATCCCTTTACTTCAACTATTCACACAAAGGTCTCTAACATTCAACTCTATCGGTTTCATCGTTCGAGCCTCTTTTATTTGTCCAACTATTTTTTATTATTTTACATTATACTTGGAGAATGATTTGATTTGAAAGGATCTGGCTCGCGGCGGTACAGATTTTGGCAAATCGATTTGGCAAACTTTCGATAGTTGCCTTCGCTTGTTTCGATTTCGAAAGTTCTCTGGATTCCATTACAAATTTATTGCCTATAATTGTAGGTGTTTAGTTTGCTCTTGGTTCGTGAATCTTAGCTGCGAGACTTGGCTTTGTATGGATATCTAGCAAGGATATAATTGAACAAAGAATCGATTATTTTTACTGGTCTGCTTTGTAAACAACTTTCTAGATTTGCAAGTGGCATTTCGTGTCATAACATACGATTCCACGAAATTATCTTTCAGATTCCATTTCCGTTCCTTAATCTATAGCCTCTCTCTCGTCTCTTATTTCAAAATACATTATCAACCAACTAATTTGTAACTGTCTCTCTTTCTCTTACAGGTACTGCTTGATACTGGTCTAAAACTGGGATTCATTGGAGGTTTTTATGTTGTTTTTTGTGTATCTCTTTGTGATAATCGACGTTTCGAAAGCCAGACACAACAACAAAAGTCTACAACTTTTTGTGCCAAACCGCAGAAAACACCCACAGCAAGATACACCGACCGCAGCCATAACTCTGTTGCCAACAATGCACTTGGTCGTTGGTCCATCCAATTGCCGGTAGTGCATGGCAGTGTCGGTTCTAGTTATGGCTCTGTGGGCAATGCCAGCAATTTTGCGACACTCTCATGAAGGTGGTGTCATAAACAATATTTTATATATAACCAATCTCGATCGATGTTATTGACACGTGACTAAAAGGTAAATGCAGAAAAATATTTCTCGCAATTCTACCTTCAACAGGCTTATTAATTCATTTCCACTCGTTACAAATAAGTAGAAAGCTGAGCGGGATTATATTTTATAATGAATACCATGGTGGAAATTATGTTCCTAAATATGAATTGTGAATATAGATAAAAATCATATGATAGAAAATTGATTTGAAGCACTGATCTTATTAAAAACCACTTAATACGCCTTAACCCTGAAAATAGCAATTAATTGATGTGTAGTAGTGCAACATATCGATAGAGATATCTTGTATGCAGTCTTCGTGTTTGATTTATCGCATTTTAATATTCGTTGTGGGGAAAATTTCACTCGAATTCATATAAATTGCAACGAGCGTGCAATCATATTCCGACAACAATACAACTAAACCGGCAATGAACTACCATCAACAACAACAACATCGAGCGCATAACAATGAGAATTATTTTCGTCTACAGTTGTTGCTGTCGTTGTCGCTCGTCCCATTGCTACTGCTGTTGCTCTCGTTGCTGTCGCTGAAGGGCCTGCTGCATACAACATTCTTGCTGCTGTATTCGTGGTTGCTTCTGTTGCTGCTTCCAAACATAAAACTCGAAAATTATTTGTTCCGTTTTTATGGTCGATGGCGATGACTGCCCGGTCGTTCGGTTGCTTGTTTGAGTTACGCACTCGCTGAATGGCCGTTGAGCAGCAGCAGCAGCAGCAGCAGAAGCTACAACAACTCGACCACTCGTATTGGCGTGGTATTGTTGCCAAATTACACCAACAACAAGTGCATGCTATTTATATTTTGTTGCCGGCCGGCGAAAATTCGTTCTGCCGTTGGTTCGTGCCTCGACTGAGGGGGACGAGGACAAGAGAGTTTCAGACATTACATGGATTTGTTGTTGTCTATGCTGTCGGCATTGTGGGTTGATTGTGTGTGGAAGGAGGAAACGGGGTGGCGTGCACACCGACATAGTCCGACACACACACACCCAAACACATGGCTGGTAATTAAGGTGCGCCCACACTTCACTCGAACTCCACCCGTCTCCCGACTCTCCTGCTTTGTTTTGCATACAACAACTTCATTCCGTGCAACACCCTCGGCTCCCATGTGCAGACTCTAATTGTTGTTGTTGTTTGGCACTTGCATAGACTCGTTGTTGTTGGTGTTGTTGTTGCTGTTATTGTTGTGGTTTAAATGCATTTCAACACGCGACACAAATTCTTGAGAGCCTCCAAAAAGCCACGGGCTTCACAACGAATTTTTAGCAAATACCAAAATGATTTGTTGAGTGGATTTGCTTTTATTTCTCGTTCTCGTTCCCGTTCTTGTTGTTGTTCTTGCGTCGTTGATGAAGTGCAGCTGCTCCAGGTGACTGCGGCACTCACGTGGTGCCAGTCGTGGACAGTCGTGAACAGAAATTTCAATAATTGAGCGCGAGCATGAAAATCGTGGCCACGAGGGAAGGCGTCGTGTGAGGAACCGGAAGTCGTTCAGCGGAAGGTGCGGCTCGAAGAGGCGGGCCTGAGTATGGGAGCGGGAGTGGGAGCCAACTGGGGCCAACTAGGGAATGACGACTGCCAGTAAGGGTTGCTTCTACTCATGTACATAACTGCAAAGGCAGGCGCGTGTAGTTCCTTCAACTTAGCACATCAACAAGTTTCGAAGGAAGTTCTCGAGGAAAGTTTTCAATTTATCGTGTCTACTGAGCTCCCCATTTCCAGAGGTGCGGCTCAGGCTGTCACCGACCGGGGGTGTGCGACAAATTTATGTTTGTCTTTCCTGTTGAGGGAAATTTAATTATTCACCTCTCACTTTCCTGTGCTGCAGCACTAAAAAATGATAACATAAAATAATGATAACTTCCTTTCAACGAAAATTCTGCCAAATTTTTACTGGGCACAATTTCTCCACCTCTAGGTGTTCCACAAGTTTAGTGAAATGTTATTCATAGAACCACGCGGACTTTTTTCGATTACTTATTTCGAGCTGGTTAAAATGAATTCCTTTGTTCTTGAGCTTTTCCGTGTCGTCCCGTCTCCACCAATTATTTAATTATGAGTGACGCCAGTCGCGCTGCGGGATCATCAGGAGCATGCGACTGCACTCCAGATAAGGCTGGACACGCCTCGACCAGCTCCCCACTGACCCCACATGGAGTTCCTCGAAATACGTGAAAACGACTCCTGCTTTTCCAGACACGAGTCCATTACCGGGACACGTGTACCAGAGGGCACAGATCACCTTCCTGTCGCCCCTCTCTCTCTCGCTCCTGATGTTCGCTCCCTGTTTTGCTCCGTCCATGTCATAAACATTGTTGTTTGTTTGGATGTTGTCATGTGCGATTCTTTTTGTAATATTTTTTAGTTGTGGCTTAGAACTTTCCGCCTCGAACTCCCTTCCTCCACTCACCTCATACTGTCTCTGTCTGAGGTCTGTGTTCACTCGATCCGACCGTAGGAGGCGAGGGCGTTGAATCGTATTTAATGGACTTTCATATAGTGCTTGTTTGCATTTTTTTTTTTTATTATTATTTTTTTTATTATTTTTTGAAACGATGACTGTGTGATTTTGCTCTTTATGTCGAGCAAGTCTTTGTTCTTGGCCCGCGCTCTCTTTGTCGGATGGGCTCGGACTTTTGTCTTCGAGTTCGACCGTCACCGAAGTCTGTCCCAAGTGACTCATTAGACACTGTTTGCCCCACACATGGCGTTAGTCGAGGAATAAATTGTTTTCTCAATTTAATATTTAAGAAATTATTTGCACAGCCGGTCAAAATATGTTTTTCTCTCGCTCCACTCGTCATGGTTTTTCTTGATCTCAAAGAGTTTGCGCTTTCTGTCTTCGAAACCGCTTTTAATTCGATTGACTTGCTGATCCCTTCCTGCATGTCCAGCCGACATTTGAATGTGGAACGCGTGGTTAGCGAATATTTCGAATTGTAAACCGGATTAGACCCATTTCGGAGGCAGTGAACGGAAATTCAGGACGACTGTGGGAGGTTGACATGTTCTCGTATTAGCACAGTATATACATGTGAATATTCGTAGGTGACGATAAATCAGGTATTAGTCACGATTCTCACTAAAGTAGTGAATTATTCACTAGTTAAATAATTCTCGATACAAAATGTTTGTATTTTATTGACCACTGGGATTATTTCTGAAATCTCTATATTTAAACTTTTCTTACCGTAATTTAATTTAATTATTCTAATGTTCTCTTTTCTGCATGCATTTTTTTTTTTTTTTGAGAATTTCTTCATTTTGGTTTTCGTTTTGTAGGTGTTGTTATTGTATCGGAAACATATTTACCGCCAAGACCGCCTTTCGAGCCATATCGAAAACACGCGAGCCAATTAATCACTTTGGCCAAGAGGAAAGTGATATTTATTTTCGATTTTCACGAATGCTTGAAAATTCAATATGTGCCAGTTGTGTGGTGTTGCTTTTGGATTTTGTCGGGGCTGCCGCAACATCGCATGGTGTCTTCTTGTTGTTGTGTTGTTGTTGTTGCTTCTTAGCTTTGCTTCTTTCGGCTTCTTGCGGCGGCGTTTGTAGCTATTAATAAACATTTGCGTTCAACTCATAGCAGCAGCAACAACAACACCAGCAACAGGCGGAATATAACTCTATTAACAACAATAAAACGAAAAAAATTGACTTCAAAAAATTGTTAACCGCTATTAACCAAGTTAATGATGCATTTCCAAGCGTGCTGTATGACGGTGGAAAACAACAACAACGTTCATGAATAATTGATAATATTACGGAGACTGCGTGGTTTTTGCATTTTGAAATACTACAACAGTTGTATCGTCAATTTAATTCAATTAGTTATTACTGTATTTTAATTTATGATATGACAAAAAAGAGTAGTTTCAAAAATTCTAAATATTTTTTATTCAGAATTATTCGTTCATTATTATTCAATTGAATAATTTGGAATTGTAATTGGTTCTTATTATTCATTTATGATGAATTAAATAAGGATATAACCTTTATAAAAGTTCATATTCATTAATATCCATTAGAACCCTGATCCTTTGGGCATTATATTCGTCCTTCTTTTAGTGAAAATAACTATCCCTGTCTTCATCGTATCCTCCACACCGGGTCCATTTCCTTTGATTAACAATTCTCACCTCTTTCGCTATTTCCGATTCTACTTTCTCTAACGATCAGATTCCCATGTATAGTGTAGACGTATTTCCTTCCTGAAGAAGCGAAGCAGGAATTCTTTTGCCTATCTCGATTTTGAAATAGAAAAAAAAAACGTGAAGCCTCTATACCAGTTATTTAATACGCGCCTTGCCATGCCACGCCTCCCAACCTTCACACCGCCGCGAGCCCCAGCTGCCGTCGTCGCCGTGCACTGTGCGAACAACAACCAGAACCACAACAACAGCAACTGCAACTGCAACTCTACGCGCCAGTTGCTCTGATGACGTCTGGAATTTGATTTACTTGATACCGGCGGGGCCACTCGATGGTCGCCAGGCGGAGTGGGGCGACAGAGGACGACGCGGGTGACGAATGGGTGGCTGGACGGACGGACGGCACGGTGCACTGGCGCGCTTCTGGAGGCGTTACAATAAATGTAGTTTGAGCAAAAGCGAGTTCTGGCACATTCGCTGCAGTTCGATTTAAGCTTGTTGTGAAAATCGCATTACGAGTTTATAACGGTCAACTGCTGCGGTTGGTGGAGAGTTCTCTGGATTATGTGTATAAACCGACGGCTCATGGAACTTTGATCCCAGTAACGATTTTGATAATAATTGTGGATTTGTGTTAGTTTTATCAGTACACGTAGATAAGCCCAATATTGGTATTTTGCCACAAGTGGTTTTGGATAAAAATAAAAATTAACAATTGTGTTTTTTGGAAATATATATCAATTTATATATATATCATATATATAGATTTAAAACGGTTTGCAATAAAAGATTCCGTAATGCAATTCGATCCAAAATGAAAATGGTGGCGGATGACAGAAATCAGTTTATTTGAAGCCGCTTTGAGGTGTTTAAGAGGAACTTTGAAACCGAATGGAACAAGTTTCCAGGCAACGATTTCAGAATAGAATTTTCTAATTAAAGCTCTCCATTCGATTTAAAAAGGTGTTTATGCAACGGTATTCAATGAAACCTAGTTGTTTTCGTTTTAGAGGTACGCATAGCATGCGAACATTTGAAGCTAAATTTTACAAACATAATTGCACTTTTCCCAGTAGTAGCCTCTGATCTTCTGTAGAAGTCGTTTCCATTGAAATCCAACTGTGTAAGATCAAAAGTGTTTAATTTGTTGCCATTTTCGACACGGAACTCATGCTCACGCTCGACAACAACAAGGTCGTAACAATGTCAGCAACATGGGATTGAATAGAAGAAAGCAGCAGAAAAAAATCGCAAATAAAGCCATCTGACAGCACTATCAACCCCAGCTGATTTCTTTGTCAACCCTTGGCTCCCTCTTTCGCCTCTCGGCCCCCTGTATAGAGCGAGACGGAGGACGAGAGGCTCTCGTAGCTCTTTTAGTTTTTCTCTCTACCTCGCTTTTTCTTTTCCGGTGTTGCCTCCTCTTCTCCTCTGAACACCGGCTTCATCGATGGTTCGCTGCAAAACTTGGTCGTTGGCAGAACTTGGTGTTGTTGTTGTTGTGTTCGGTCGTGCCGTTGCTGCTTTAGTTTTTGGCCAATTTGTTGTAGCAGCCAATGTAGTCGCTGGTGTCAAAAGCGAAGGAAGATATTCAAGCAGTGTGGAAGATTCATTGAAAACCTTGTGCAAGAAAAAACCATCTGAGATTGAGTCATGCCTCTGCCATGAAGTTTTCTTCTCCCGGCTTTCGGTTTCTTGTTGTTGTTGTTTTATATTTTTATGCTTTAAGCTTTTCTGTTGTAACTCCATTTTGGCTCTTGGGTCGACCTTTTTTCATCTTCTTGCTCTCGTCTTCCTTCCCATTGTCTTAAGCTTCGAAAAATACGTACGTCGAAAGGTCGTTGAACGAACGGAAAATTATTTTTTGTTTTATTTTTTCAGTTCAGCAGTTTGTCTCTTTCCTCTCTGTTTTTTACTTTTGAACGACCATCTTTCAGTGTTTTCCCCATTCCAATGACGAAACGCAGTTAAAAATAGAATCGTGAGAGATTTGTCGATTTGTTTGTGTTTCTTTTGCATTGTTTTGGGTTTCTCAGACACCCTGTGTTGTGTTAATTTATGCAATTCCCTAAAATGTTCCGCTCTGCACCGACTCTGCCATAGTTTGCCCTCCGGCGCCTCGTCAGCCACCCTCCTACCCAGGTCCGTTGTGTCCCGTCGCCGACGGCCAGATCTTGAATATTTTCGTCCCTCCTCCCCGTCCCCGCACCCGCCCGCGGCGCCAGCGACCAACCGGAGCTCCGAGCGCGGCCCATCCTCCGGTGGACTACCAATTTCCCTCCCTCGCCCTCTTCCACTTCCACCCGACCCGCCGACTCGCCGACTCGCCTTCGCGCCCGTTTGAACGACTTCAGAGGCCCGAAGCCGTCCGTCTTGGGCCGCTTGAATGCCTCGCGAGACGCGGCGCTTGTTGTCAGCCATCCAGTGTTGCGATGCGATGCGATGCCATGCGTCCCATTGTGAGCTCCTCCCAGCGTCGGCTCCGTGATCCGCGCGCCCCTCGCGCCGGTGTTGCGGCAACGAGATGCTGCTGCTGCTTCACACTCCGCTCCGCTTTGGCTTCGCTCCACTTCACATGTTTGTCGTATCTGCTACCATCTGATCAGAAGGCAATGCAATAATCTCTAAGCAACAACAATAACAACACCAACAACCATCATCTCCGTCTCCATCAGTAACAACAATAAGAGGCGCTGCATCACCACCACCAACACAACCAGTACCTACAACAACAACAAGTACTTTTTGTGTCTTCATCTGCTGCTCATTTAAGCATAACATTTATTTGCATATTTTTGCTCCTTTTTCTCTCAGTGTATCTCTTATGGTTGTCGTTGTTGTTTCTGCTTTAGTTTCTATGCATGTATGTGTGTGTGTATGTTTATGTGTTTGTTTTGTGCATCATGGAAATTTCATTCATTTCGTATTCAAATATTTCGCACGCGGATTTTCTCTTTTGCCGTGTTGTTTTTGTTATTTTCCTTCTGACTATTTCATTTTTATTGTTTCAAATAAAATTGTGGAAATTTTCCATAAATTAGCTGTGTGTTGTTTTGCCATTGCGAGTTGTTGCTCTTGGTACGGCTGGCGGTCGGCGGAACGGCAGATGGACCGATGTGTTAATGACTTGATGAGAAGTTGCGAGGGCGCGGTACGGGCTCGGAAAAGAAAGAGTTTGGAGAAGAGTTAAGTGGAAGAACAGGCGATCAGTTTGGAAGTATAAGTTCAGGAGGAAAAGTTTTCCTACTTTGCGAATAGCATTGAGAATTGAATGTGTAACAAGGAAATTTTAGGATCTTGATCAGTCCGTTGTCGCTACCGAGTTTGCTCGACGGGAAATAAAATCCGCAACCACCTCTTCCGAGGAATTTGTCTTCCTTCCACAACGCTTCATGGCAACAACAACAACAACAACAACAACAAGAGCAATGCGAGACAGATAAGATTTAACGAATGCGCATAATAAACAATGTTAATTAATTTGAAACCCTCGAGTCTTGAGACACGACGACAGAGAAAAAAAGATATTATAAAGCAGAAGGCAGCAACATTTTGAACTACTGTAGTACTGGCCATTAACAACACCAACAAAAAAAAATGATAACAAAAACAACGACGAAATTAACAAGAGCCGTGAAAGTACTAAAACAAAGAAATTCATGAACAACAACCGCATCATCCACAACAATAGCGCGCAACAAACGCACTGAACTATCGCTAACATTTCAATTATTGTCAGCACCTTCACGCTACACACACACACACACACTCACACATGATATTGCTACCATAATCTGCTACAATTTTCAGCAACAACATTTTTTATCCGTCCATTTTTGTTTTTTGTTTTCTCTGGAGCCAAGTTTTTTCCTCGTGTTCGAAACTCGGTTTTTGTACAACTTTTTCGCATTCTTTGACAAGGCTGAGAAAATTATTGCTTCTACTCTTTTTTGTTGTTACTTTTCTCACCGATGCAGCGACAGATGTTGTCGTTGTCGTTGTCGTTGCTGATATGATATTTCTCTTTTGTGTGAGTCGACGACGCTGTCCATTTGCATGTGTTTGCGATGGCTCGTTGCACTTCCCTTTGAAGTCCGTGTCGCCTCAGTGCCTTTGAATCCATCAGAAGCCGCATCTTCCAGCAGCAACAACAAACAGCCGTTGCCAAACACCTTAAGTGCTTTTCTTCGTCTCCAGCTTTACTGCTACTGCTACATGTTTGTTCGCTATCTCGTTGTTGCTCCTAATCTTTTGTTTACCTTTAGTTGCAGACAACACACAACACCCAGAACACCTTCCCATGTTCTACTTCTTCGCCAGTCGTTTTTATTCCGATGTAATTATCAGTTGTTGTTATTTTTGTCATTGTCTCATTGTCTTTTATTGATTAGAGGCCACATGTGGCGCCGTTTTTACCGCAATCGCAGCCGGTAATTCGTCATTAATTGTTGTTTGAATTGTTTAACTCGGGTTTTGGCGAATGGTTTGAGCCTAATCAAGAACCTGCCTTATCAACTGTCTGAATTATGGAAGTGATTTTATGGCAATAGAAATTTCTGTACCTCGTCTCTAAAACCATGGGCCCAGGCGTGGAGGACAAGCGACCTCCGACCTCCTCCGACCTACCTGTGGTTGGGAACGGAACGACTAATGAACTTGCTAATCGGCGTAATGCAATCGACCCACTTGTCCTCCCACTGTGCACAACCCCTCCACAGGCCTTGCCGCCGTCGGTCGTTGCAGGTATGCAAATGAAAAGCACAAATTTAATTTAAACATTGATTTTTTCGCATTTCCATTTTGTTTCCCCGTTTCTTCTCCCTCTACCTTTTCACTCGGGCGCAACGCGTTTAAATTAAATCAATTCATTAATCACCTGCCGCTGTTGTTTTTCAGGCGTTCAGCCGTTCCGTTGGATGTTGTGCCATGCAGGTCCCCTGCTCTTATTGGTTCATGTCGTAATGTACTACATATATATCTACCTGCCTCCACCCTCCAACGGCACGTAAGATTAGCTCTTCCTCTCCCTCTCGATCTCCCTTCCGCTCTCGACACCCGCTAGCGCCTCTGTGAGCTGGAACAAATAGAACAAACTGTCTGAATAGACCAAAGTGACCTGGCTATGGTGGGAGAGCATCCTTCAACACAGTGTCATGCCGTTGAAGGACACGCTGATGTATAGAATGAAAATAAAACTCGGATCTTGTTCGCTTTCATTCATCGCTACTCAATGGTTATTTTTGAACGATTTCTTTAATGTTTCGCCGCTATAATTTTCCTCTACTTATCCTCTGTGTTCGCTACAATTTCCACAAAAGATGAAATATTCTCTTCTTACGAGACTTTTTTCTCTATCCCACTCGTTCTACAACCACTCTGTACATTTTGCTACGACTCACATATTTTGTCATGTTTCACCTACTTTTCCACCTTCTTCTTTATTTTCACACTTTGTGCAATTCGGAATGGCTGTATTTGATTTCGCAATTGTTGTTGGGGGCCTTTTTACACCTAGGGCAACCCGACAACGCGCGCTTCCTACTTCGGATCTACCGGTTCTGACTCGGACTCCTGACTCTGACATTGGGCTCGAACGTTGCGTCGCGATGCATGAAAACATGAGTCAAACTCAAGGTGCTTTTATGACGTTAGAGACTACACTGTTTGTTGTTGTTGTTGTTGTCGCTCTTGCTACGATCGTAGTAGTTGTTGTTGAAGTTGCTGCTTGATTCAGCAACCTGATTACACTCGTCGCTCTGTTTAATTGGAGGTGAGTCTGGGTTTTGTTCGTGCCTTTTTGAGATCTGCTCCATGCCTAGTCGTTGACGGACTGACTGATGGACAGGCTGGGTGTCGGACACACGGGCGGACGCACATTCGAGTCGACGGCTAGAGTCGACGTTTTTAGACGATTTATGGAAAGTTGTAAGGTGTCTGCTTTAGTTTATATTTTATTATGGAAGCCATAAATTATTTCAGCTTAATTGAGTTGTGTTTTCACTCTTTCAGCAAGCCTTTCGAGACTCCATTAAGTGCTCTTTCACGTTCCGCGAATTCCCTAATTACCCGCGAAAATTGTTTTTGACAGACCCCCGGTTCCCCGCCCTATACCAGTGTTGTTCGGTCTCCCCCACCCCCTCGCACCGGTGGGTGCGTTTTGTACTCCTTTCTCAGACAACTCTCCCATTCTCTCCTCCCCATTCCTATTGTTCTATCGTCGCTCAACAATCGGTTTATAATTTTATAACACGCATTCATAGAGGTTTAATTCTGCTGTTTATGTTATCTACTTCTTCGCTCCCTCGGTGTTGTCTTCTGCAGGGTTTGTTTGGACTTTTATCGGGTATTCATGGACGATAAGGTTTATTCCTCTATCGTTCAATTTGCTCTATAAAGGCGCAGCGATAAACGACAATCATATCCAGATGTCGTCAGCGTTGGGATCACTGTTAATAAAGATTGATATAGAAGTTTAAAGAAAACCACGCGTTTTGGACATCAGGTTTATAAATAGTAGAGGCATCAAACCATGAATGGAACTGAGAAATTACTCCTTCCCCCTTTATACCAATTTGACTTCTTCCACCTTCCTACTGCTTCCACTACTTCCTGCTAACTCCACAGTTTCCATCACGACCCCTTATTCACAGCATTGTCTGCAGTTTCCATCTGAAGTTTCATAGTATTCAACGGCAGGGACGCCGCAGACGTCAAGTTCGAGCTACCCATTGGCATTAAGAAACTGCTCGCATGTCCAGAGAACGTAAGTACGCGTGACGTCCGACCAATATGTCTTGGTGTCGAATCTTCCGTTTCCTCCTCTCCGGAAAAAGTATTGCTCAATTGCTCGCGAGACACGCGAGAGCGAGAGCGAGACTTTCCTAATACGTCTCGGTATCAATGAAAATTTTTACCTTTTCCACTTACAACCGACGACGACGATGGCGACGTGAGTGAAATAAATTAGTTGGCAATTAAGAACAGCGAAACGAGACGAAACAAAACGAAATGGAAACCGAGGCGGCGGACGTCAGCGACTTACAGCACGCGTCACTTGTAGGAGTTCCCAATAAACTGCAATACGGTGCAGAAGGCATTTTGGGTCAATGCGAATGTATTTCAGTTGCTCCACTGGGCTCTCGAAATGCCGTCGTATTAAAAATTTTTAGTTTATCGTGCATATTTCCATGAACTCCTTACCACCATGTCCATTTCTTTGTCCTCATCTCTGCCTCCGTCTGGTTCTTCTCCCTACGGGTCATTTAAACCTCTCAGCTCATCAGCTCATACAACTTCACCTCAATTCTCGGCCTGGCATCTCGTCCTCGTCACTCTCGCCTGGTGCAGACATGAGACATTTTTACACGTTGTCACTATCGGCATCCACCGAGAGTGCGAATCGATGTGCCGTGGTCGACCGATCGCTCCGGTGATCATCTCTCGGGTGGTAGTAATTGCCAATCGAGGAGGCTGTAAAAGGCGAGAACGAGATTCGCGGCTCCGCGGACGCCGCCGGACGCGCCGTCCGGTCCAGGGTTCAGGGAGAGATATGACCTTGCTTTTGGCCAAAGCGGGCAAACTGGATGGCTGGCCAGAACGACCAACAATCGGAGGCATGCGATGTCGGCATTAATCATGGAGTCGATGGTAGACCAAGTGTTTCTTGTTTCTTGTGGTTTCCGAACAAAGGCCAAGGTCGTTTGATTTTATATTGTCGTCGTAAAAGTAACATAAAAAAGTAATTTCTATTCCAGGCTCATAAACTACTCATCTTTCGGTAGAAGAAGGTGGAGGCTTTCGTATTGGAACCCCTAAGCATTTGCCTTTTATGAACACTTCAGAAGGTCTCTGTTTTTCGTCTCGTTCCCGGTATTCCAATTTTCTTTCCTCGACTCAAAATCGATTCCATTCATTTTAATAAAAACCTCAATTTTTGTCACTCGCTTCGCCATTGAATTGGACGTCGTCCTTGATGTCCCACTTTCCCTTCGCTGCAGATGTGCCAAGTGTGACGGCGTCCTTGAGGTTCGTCCGCGTCGATACCAAATCACGGTGAGCATAAAGCAATGGGGACGGCCTCTGATTCTCACTCTCACTCATCGTTTTTCCTTTTATTTTTCATTCCCTCGCCCCAACTCGGTCTGTTTACGTAGTCTAGTCTGTTTGTATTCTGTACTCTGCATCCTGGCGAATTCAGCCATCCTCGCCATCTGACTTCACACCGCATTCCCACAACATGCTTGGGTATTTCCCTCTCTTTCCAGTCGTCGTCGTCGTCGCCGTTGGTGAAATTCGAGCCTCCGTCGTCGGGTCGTTGTTGACACTGCGTCTGATTCCGAATCGGCCTCGTCTTCATTTTGCCGTCCCATATTTGCCTTCCCTTCTTGTTGGGTTTGGATTTTGTAATTGGCTGCATTTGAGAGAAAATCCTACGTGCAAATATTTACGATAAATATTTGAAACATCTCTCTATCTTTCTTCCAATTTTTCCGATGTCGTTTAGTTCAATTTTAAGTTGAACTTTTTAAAAACTTATGACTGAACTTCGCCAGCTAGTTCAACGACCTGTCGTTCGCTGCGATTTTGAATGCACTGTCTGTCTGGTCGTGAAAAACAACCATCAAAATGAAGTTCGTTGCTCGCCTTTCTGCTCATTTACTTCACTATTTACACTATTCTAGCATTTATCTTCTGTACGGCGCCGTGGTAGCCGCCCCTTATCGCTTCCTAGACACTCCCCCTATCAAGGTTTGACGCCGATCGACCTCTGCTGCGGGGTCGCAGTCGGAGTCGTGGTCGTGCTCGGTGGGTTTTCATTGTCAGGGCCGGGCGTTTCGCAAAGGCCGCTCTCGCTCGCTCATCGCTCTCTCACTCCCTATGTCTCTCGCTCGCGAGCTCTATAATTATGACTTTGTCGAAATACATGTGCATATTTATCTCTGTCGCCGCTGATTGTCAAATAAAACAATGGAAATAGTATTTTTGAGTATTAAATATAAGAAACTCACGTGATTAATAGCTTCATTTCGCGTGCTGAAGTTCAGGTTGAAAGTTGATTTACTCTGTTGGCAGATTCATCGCGAACTCCTCCGGTTAAAAGTCGGATGACGCACGCCACTGCGAGACCCGAAATTCCAGGAATATAACTCATAAACTCCATGATTGATTTGCATTAACTACAGCTTTGTTCTCTTTGTACTAAATTAACTCTCTCACTCTTTTTCTCTCCTCCTCTCCCACTGTCTCTTGCAGATGATTCCTGCTTAACTAATGGCTTCCTAGGAAACTAATGCTTCCATTAAACACAAACTCAGACGCCAAAAACCAAATAAACTAAATTGAAAAATAGAAAAACAAAAGCATAAAAAATCCATCCACTTGGAGAATATCAAGAACAACAACAAAATCAACTGCCAAAATTTCATTCGCAATGCATCGACGAATTTTTTACACGACCCACCGCCATCCCTGAAGCCGACACTCGCTCTCACCCGCTCTCTCGCTCTGTGTGTGGATTCCATATTAATCGTCACTTGGCTCCCACATGCACAGTGACGATTGAGCCGTGACACGAACCGGAAACGACGAGCACTCGATACGTTCCAAATGCTCTGGATCGCATAACCACGACACGAACCGTTGTTTGTCTCGCTCTCGTTGTCTACTTGGCTTAGTCGTGGTTGTTCTCGGACCTTGGCCAACTCAGCGTCGCAACCATCGCCCCGCATGTTGTTGGTGGCTGCCGCTAAGTATCGTGCTGGAACGTAACGCAACGTAGCGTGTAGAACCTGTCGGCGAAATGGACTCTGTGGACGGCCGCATCATCCGCGCGCCCTCACGGCGGCGGCGCAACGACGAGCAGCTCTGCGATAGGGTAAGTCGAATTCTGTTTTCACGACGGGGGCGTGGCGCAATCTTTCTTTCGATTTTGCTATTCTACTCCCTGCCATTTTCTGTAACTCTCTCTCTAACTTCTCTCATCGGGGGTCAGGCTGCGAACGAGCCGGGATTCGTTGGCCGAAAAGAGAAAGAGCCAACAACACCCTCGCCCTCCGACAGCTCGCTTCGCATCCTGCCTCCCGCCCTGCCCTCTCCCGCTTCTCCCCCCCCGGGACGCCTTTCTAACGAGACTCATTTACGTAAAAGTTGTCGCTGCTCAACTTTCTTCCTCTCCGATTCCAGTCCGCGCTCAGCTGCAGCCACTTGAGTTAGTGCCGTCCCCTCGCCCACTTTCGGCACTTGCCCCCCTCTCTCCCCCTCTCTCTCCGGAGAGTCTACGGATAGTGAAATTGAAACTGATGCTGATGCTGAAGACCGAGGACGTTGCCGACGGCCCAGGTCGCAAATTACTCTGCAGTAGCAACGATGATGACAACAACAATTTTCCTTCTCCCTGCCACCCCTCTCCCACCTCGCCACCCCGAGTCCCCGTGAGCTGTGAAAATTTCATGAATTCCAACGAAAGCCGCTCTGGCGTGAAGCGCGATCGACGCCCACGACTACTTTTTATCATACACAAAATACAAAATACAAAATAGAAAAGGCAATAAATGTGCATTTCTTCTTCTCGATCCTCCTACGAGGCCGGACTGCGGGTTGTCTGCAATCGTCTGTGGGCTTCGATTAGCGGCTCCTAGTGGCGCGAGGTGTCGGCGTGTTTACACCGCATTCATAGTTTAATAACATGTCGATTACTTGGCAATTACTTTTGGGTTTCGACTCCGGTTGCCTGCTAGAAAGCAATAACAGATCGTGATGCTTTCTCAATGAAGAGCGGGCGCGATCAGTGGGCACTGCTTGTTGACCACTGCTCGAGAGCAGACGCCGGTACCCGGCAATTACCTGGGAGTCGAATGGGTGGCGTCGTTTGGAGCGATCTCGTTGGGGTTTCGTGTGGCTCCCACTCGATTTCTTTGCCATTACTCCAGTTACCCCTGATCGTTCTATTAGTAAAACGATTAATTTCCTCGCTAGCACTTTGACTAATTATTCCCTTTGTCCGACTATCCCACGTAGTCCGGTGTTGGCCCAAAGCCGTTAACGGCGGAGGGATAAGGGAGGCATAGAGTAAAGCAAGTACAGCTAATCTGACCGTTGGTTTTTCTTGTCCCCCTCAATCACTCGCCGTCCTCGTTCCTCCCCCGATTACGGCAAAGTTCGCTGCCTCGGAACTTGTGCCGGGGAAAATCCTGGACGAGCAGAACCAATGCGAAATCATACGAGCAAAGTGAATGCGAAAGATGGCGTCGATTTTTGTGAATGGTGAATGATTGCTGTTGTGTTTATGCTTTACTTAAACTCATTAAAGTGCATTCACCGGGCGTCGTCTGTGGACTGTGGCTGCCGCCGTCAGCCTCCGAACGGCAGGCCGACGAGCGACGGTCGCAGCACGCGGTTCGATTGGTTTCGTGCAATCGGATGCCAGCCGCAGTTCGCAACCACAGAGAGCCAGCCCAAGACGCGCCCGCGTTCCACAGACAACAGGCAGACGGGCGGACGGACGACGTCGAGGACGGAGGACGGGGGGTGGGGGGTCAGACGTTCTAGCGGCAATGGCTTCAATGGATCTCGTCGCATCGACATTTGCCGTTGTTGCTGCTGGGTACTGGGTATCACTTTCCGTTGAACAGAAAGCCATTTGACCCAGTTCCACGACGGTTCGGGACACGGCGAAGAGAGACAGAGAAGAGAAGAGAAGAGAGAGAGAGAGAGACAAAGATAAAACGAGAGCGACGCCTGGTCGTCGTGTTTCAGGCGAATGCCAGAGACGAAGGTGCCGAACGGGAGCGAGAGCGAGCCAGCGTGGATTGTGGAATTTAAGAGCGGTGGAAAAGAATGGGGGGATCCGCGCTCGCCCTTCCTTCGTGGCAGTCTGCGGTCCCAATTATCTAATGATTGGCTAAAAATAAGCCGCAGGTATTCCCGGCATGGCCGCCAAATGCAGGGGGCTTTGAAACACTTAGCGAACGTAACCCTCATAATTACGGGTTAATTACTAGCATATTAAACGTGAAACGGCTTTGAGCACCTTTGGTCAAGTTCAGCGAAACTCCTTCTGATCTTAGTCCGTAGTTCTATTATGTTCTTTTTATACTAAGTTTGTTCTAATTATTTACTTTTTAGTCGACTTCTACAGCAAAAACAAATCCGATGTGTTCCATCGTCACTTCTTCAATCAATTACTTAAATCCATAGCACTTTCCAGCTCCCTCCTTATCGTCGCCCCTGCCCCTCTCGACCTTCGGTGTCGGCTGCGGCTGCGGCTGCGACCGCGATCGCCGCGGACCCTCGCCGACTGTCGGATTTCGCGCGAGGGCCCCCGAAGAGAAAGCCTTTCTCTCGCGCTCTTCGCCACTTCGCTCTCGTTCTCATTCCAGTGTGGTGGGTTCTCTCCGCACCACGCGAGCCAAATAGACCAGCCGCCTTTTCTCACCACGGAACGGACTCGCGCGATCAACTTTCCCACCTCGTCCAATCCCTCGCCTGACCCACTCCGAGAGCGTCCCGACCGACCGAGGCAGAGAGAGAATGCGAGAGAGCGCGCGAGCTTTGAGGTAATGAGAGCGCGGTTTCGTGCTCTTGAAAGTGTTTTTCCTGATTTATTTTCTCAGCTGCACGAAGCGAACGAATTGTGAAAAACACGAACCACGAAAGGTTTTTTTTCTTCTGTTGTTGTATATTTGAATTTGTTTTTTCCTTCTCTCTGCGTTCTGTCTTTTTGTTGTTTTCTCATCAGTGGTGTTTGTTGGTGTCGTTGTTGTTGTTGTTGTTTCTGTTCGTTTTTGTGGGTTTCTTTCCCCAGTGGTTGGTTTATTTTCTGTTTCAATTTCGAGTTTCCACCATCGGCCGGCGCCGGTGGATCCAACGCTGCACGCTCGCCGCTGCGCGTTCAGTCGCCGTTCGCTGGCTGGTGCGACGAACATTTCACTCGTCGGAATAAAATCATTCCCGCGATTTTTCTACAATTCGACTTCAATCGTCGTAAATTTGTTTTCCTCGATTGCTTTTCAACAATTCTTTGCGAGCTGCTGAAGGTGCAATTTTCAAAATAATCTCCATGGTGTTGACGCCGCAGCCGCGTCGACCGCGCGTCACGGGTGGCTCTCGTCGGTGAATCGCGAAACATCGTCGCCGCTCCCGCTTCCGCGCCCTCGCCCTCGCCCTCGTCCGGACGACGCGAATCGGCATCGAATTCGTTGCGTGATCGCGAAACAGCTGTGACTTATTTAGTGGGGTTATTGTTGTTGTTGTTGTTGTTGTTGTTGTCATTGTTGCCCCTGCCGCACATTGTTGTCGCCTTGTCGTTGTTGTCATTGTCGCCATCTCCCAGAACTCACATCACGGGCGCCCCATCTTCGTCTTCGTCTTCGTCGTTGTCTTCATTTTGGCCACAGTCGCCCTCTCGCGCAGACACTGATGACTAGTGATTATTTACAAAGTACCTTGTTGCGGAAAGATCACGCGAAGGAAGGAAGTCGCAATAAAAGCGGGAGAAGGGACTTTATTACCACGATCAACAGTTTTTTGCGATCGTTCTTTTCCTCCTCTCTCTCTCTCTCTCTCTGTCTGTATCTCCACCCATGTCCGGATGAAATCATTGGGATTTCTGATGTACTCGAAGCTGACTTTGCGCCCATTACGAGCGGTTAACCGACTTCATGGCGGCGGTAATCGGTAGTCAGTGATTTCGCGGCAGCTTCTGCGACGTAGTTTTTGCCTTGAAAACAATTAGCTGGCGAGCGAAGCGCGTTTGTGATCGAGAGAGCCCCGGGTCGGTGTAGTCGGTGGTGAGATCACCCAGCAGGGAGGGTCCAACCGAAACCCCAGGGGTCGTGAACAGCGCCAGAGTCCACGAGTGACCGACCGGTGGACGATCTTTGGCCAGTTGCTGAGGGTAACCGAGAGTAACCGGCTGTTGCGAAGATCCACGAATCCAACTGGACCGAACTCTCCCGACCGCAGCAGTTGTCATTGGCGATACTTTCGAATGCCAAATACGAAGTTAAGACTGGTTCTAGCTGAAATAATACAGAGAACAAATAAGCGGATTGAATCATCCTCCTACAGGGACCCGTTGCCGGTTGTGAAAGACCAGAACTGAATATTGTTGGCCGTCTCGACGTCTCACGACTCGTGAATCGATTCGATTCGATTCGATTTCATTGTCGAAAACACTTCCAGCGAGACCCGGCTTACATAACCCTATCGTATAATCAATAAGATAAATAGAAGTTCAAACTTCGCCTTCGGTAGAAATTTGCACATCAACTGCGAGCGACCACAATCTAAATTATGGTCTGACTGACGGCGCTGACGACGGAAAAACGAAAAACTTATCAATTAAGACGATAAAACCGAGACCAATTTATGACGATCGTCGAGGTGTTTTTCCCGAAATCGAGTGCAGAGTGAAGCAAAGTGAGTGGGAGAAGGGGAAGCGAGAGAAATTCAATGTTGATCCGTGCAACAACGCGAGAAAAATGCAAATTGAAAAGCAATAGAAGTGCAAAAATCGAATGAATCGAAGCAAAACAAATGGGAATTAAATGTAATTCCGCTGATAGCGATAGAGCGATAACCAGGGCCGGCGATAACAACTGCTGCTACATTTACAGCAGCGACCGCGACCGCGACACCTTCCGCAGTAACAACAACAACAACGTCGTCCGTCCGTTCGTCCGTCCCTCTGTCAATTTTGCGCTCGAATTGCCGACGGTTTGATTTGAATTTTTGGACATGAGGCGAGACGACGCTGCCTTTATCGACTAGCCTGGTTCCCCAGCCCCTGCCCTGCCACCGGTGGAGGGGGTGGTGGGGATTCATTTCCACCAGTTGCGTACGCTGATGATGGTGAACTGTTATTTCCATTGAAATTACCTCACATTTCACTCACCTCACTCCACCCCACCTCGCCTCGACTCGACTCGCCGCACCCCACCTCGCTTCATTTCGCTCACCCTCGTTCGGTTCGGTTCGGTTCGGTTGACTTCACCTCGTCGACTGCGGTGAATTTGTTTATTTCCTCTGCTTACTGCTCTTTGGATTTTGTCTCTGTCGCTGATAACGAAAAATATCAGCGCCATCAACGCAACAACAACAACAACAACAACAACAACAACAACAACAACAACAACAACAACAACCGCAACTAATAATAATAAAAATAATGACAGCAACAACAAACGACAACAGTGAAATATTCTCAAAACGACAACAGCAACAGAAACAGCAACAACGTCGACAAGTGGTAGTTGAAAGTGAACAATACAATAATTAAATGCACAAAGGGAAGAAGAACATACGGAATCAAACAATAGCTGTTGTTGTTTGTGCTGGTGACAATCGTCCTATTGCTGTGGGCCACGCATTTATGGCGGCAACAACAACGGCAGCAGCAGCAGCAGCAGCAGCCGCAACAGAGAATCAGCACCATCGTCGCCGTCGTCGGGCCTTGATATAAGCCGTGCGCGTGTGTGTGTGTGTGTTGATGTTCCACAGTGCCCGCGATGGCCCCACCGTCGCCGAGGAGGCCGATGGCGCCCCTCTCCCCGCTGTACCCGCCGTACCCGCCGCACTCGCCGTCGTACACGCCGATATCACCGAAGTTTTCGCCCAACTACGTGCGCTGCGAAAAAGTAAGTGTTGCCTCCTGGTCGCGACTGGGACGGGCTGGGGTTTCGTTCAGTCCCGCTCAAAATTCCCTCCTCCACAATGACGACGACGGAAGTTCGGTGCAGTTGATGAGCCCGGTTCGAAGTTCACGGCTGCAGTTTCGCACGCAACTCCGGTTGGCGATCGCCGCATTAACCTTTTCGCTTAACAACACCTTTTTCGAGCACCTGCACACCCCGAATTCCCCGAGCCTCCCCTCCCCACGCCTCCCTCTCTCTTTCTGTCTGGGCGGTGTTTGGAACTGGGATTTTCGTATTATTTCCACACCATTTCTTCGTGTTGGTGTTGCTATTGTTGTTGGTGCTATAATTGTTGAGGTGTTGTTGTAATTACTTTTGTTATTGTTGTTATTGTTGCCACAATATTTGTTAAAATTTTTTTTGGTATTGGTATTGGTATTGTTATTGTTATTGTTTTTGTAATTGTTAGTCTCTGCTATCTGGGGCGTGAAATTTTGAAAACCAACCCAAACCACCACGTTTTCCACCCGTGGGTGTTGGGAGTGCGGGAGCGCGGCCTGGGTGGGAGCGAGAAAGGAAATGGGGGAATGGAGAGAAATAAATTCGTATGCAGATATTTTGGAGCAGCGCGTGTTTTGCACACTTTTCTAGACGAACGGCCGGAATAATTGCTCTCGAGTGGAATGCATTTTCCCAACCGCCAACCGACTCGGACTCGCCCCTACCCCATCCCCACCAGCCCCATCGCTGCTTCTCATGCTCCGTCTCCGTCTCCGTCTCCTTCTACGCCCCCAACACGACTCAATGCACCTCCCTCCCTCCCTCGCGTCTGCCATTGGCTCGTTTCTCTGTCTGCTTCCCAGCTCATTTCGGTTTTCTGCAATTTTTCCAATATAATTGCTTTGCCATTTCCCGACTCTGTCGCTGTCTGTCTGCCTGTCTACATGTCTATCCGTCTATTCATAGCCAGTGGTCCGTGGCCCCTTGTCTTCCCTCTGACTTCGAGACGTCGACTCGTTCGTCGATCTGTCCGCAATTTTCTCGCCGGTTCGTCCCTGTTCCAGTTTATCTCTGCTTCTGCCTCTCCACCATGTGCGCCTTCATCCATCTGTCTCTCTCTCTCTCTGTCTCGCTCTCGCTCCCTCTGTTCATCACTCTATCTCATCTCTCTCTCTATCTCGTGGTGATTCCTCGATTACCGTCGTTTCGCTGTGTGCAAACTTTGCTGCTCATTCGCATTTCCCGAAACGAAAGGAAAAACACGCATTTTCCATGTTTCTTGGTTTGGGTTTTCATCGCGCTTATTGTTGATTTTTCTTCTCCTTTGCTGCCTTCTCTTTCGCACCGCCTGCTGCATTGTTCACTGCTTCCAAAATAGTGATTAAGCTGCTGCAAACAACTTGGGGAATTTCTTTGTGCATTGCCGAGCATCCTTCATCCTCTTCCAACCACCTTCTTCTCATGATGAGGCTTTTTCACTTCGAGCTCACTTTCGCCGCCGTGGTTTTTATCCTTGGCTGCAATCGCCACGTTCTCTTATTTCTCCATTATGCTGGCCTTATCGCAACCAAGGCGGAGTGATTAAAATCTTAGTGCTTTCAATTTCATTCCACTCCGTTTTCCTCCCCTTTCTGGCAAGGCTCTCTCTTTTGTACCTCATTACGTTTATTTTCATTTTATTATTTCATACTATCGTGTTATCAATGTTATCTCTTGGACAGAATCTCAACTAACGTTCAAACGAGACCACTACATTTGCGAACGCCACACACTCGCACAAACCCAAACACACCGACAGTTTTACCGGGGTTTGCTACTAAATATAGACTTTGCGTAAACGTGTTTCCCCTCCCAGCCTTTATCAGCCATTCACTTGGCTCACGTTTCCCAGTCCCGGCAGGCGACGACACTTCGCGGAACTGCTTTATCGACCAACTACTCCATCGACGGCGGACATTCGCCGACATCATTTGCCCGAATTGAACCCGAATTTTACACCTCCACTGGTTTCGGCCAGCGGTTGAACAGGTCTTTCAAATATTTAAGCCTTTTCCCTTCTTGGATCCCCCTGAGGATCCCGAGGGGCGAATTTTCTCCTCGGTACAATCGATAAACCTTGACATCCGACATGCCGAGTCTCCCTCCCTTCCCTGTGGACACCAGCTTGAGGTCATTAATATTTCAATCCTTTTCCTCGAAGGCGAACGCTTAATTGGCTCTGCTCTGCGGCAGCCGCAACAGCCTTGGATTCCGCCTGCTTTTTGTTGTCGCGAGAGGAGCCTCTAAACTGAAAGCTCCAATAGACATTGACCGGACGCAGACTCCCGGACCGACGTCGAAAGAAAGTCTTTCTCTCCACCGCGGGTGAAGGGAAAATCGCGACAGCAGCCACGGGCGACCGACCGGCAATCGACAATCGACAATCGACTTTCGTTTAGATGTCGTCGGCGAAAATGCATTTAATGCAAGTGGCACGAACGTTTACCCGAGCAACAACAACAGCAGCTACTACTGCAAAACCGAAAACGAGACTGCAACAAAGGCCGGGTAAACGAGAGCACACGGATTCGATTCCGATGTCAAGCGATCCGGGCGATCACATAAATTAAGTGATTTGCTGCTGCCACTCGGCAACTACCGATCGACGGACGGACGGACCGATAGGCAGCCAGACTGACAGGCCGTCAGACAGACATGCCATCGCCACAGGAGATCGCGAAGACGGATCCACGAGGTGACGATGCTAGCAAATCGTCGAGGGATCGAAAATTATGGGAATATTGCAAATGCCACCATCCATCAATTGCGGCGATCGCATTTGGCAAGGCTGCGATCGGCTAAGCTCGGTGGAAGGACGTCAGGGCCGGGCGATGAGAGGAGTTGGTAGGCGAAAGAGCGGAGTCTGTGAAACGGGCGATTTCTCCGTCTTCCTCGGGAGAGTTAAAAAACGTCATTCCTTTCCAGCCGATATTTCAGCGGGTTTCTTTGCCATTTGTCGTCGTGTCGTCTGCAACGCCACCAACTCTGACCCGACTCCGGTGCTAGGCACCAGAGCAGGCAGCTCTCAACATAAATCACAATTTTTTCTTCCGAATTCATCGGGCAAAAATCGCTCTCTTTCGGCGAGAAAATTAGATAACAATTGATTGGGGTTTCGCCCCCCCCCCCCCCTCTCTCTCTCTCTCTCTCCTTCGTCCCTCGGAAAGTAATAAAAAACACACTTTAATGAATGTCGAAAAGTGCAAAGTGATGTTTTGGCGTTTGCAAATTTTTCGTTCATAGAAATCGTGCACATTTTTCGTCTACTGCCGCCGGGGCTCGTTCGAACAAGCGAGCGCGGTAGATCGACCGATTGCCGGTAGATCGACTCGCTATATAGAGTACGATCCGATCGTTGTTGGCTTTATTCCCCCGATATCCGCGGCTCAAATCTTTGCCATCGCCTCGTCTTTCGGTTGGCTCGATCGACGTCTCGTTCGCCGTCTCGTTGGTCGTCGTCGTCGTCGTCTGTCCGATGGTTCAACGCGTCGAATGAGAGACTTTCAACTCTCTGTCGGGTCGACGGTCGAAAATAAATGAACTGGGGCTGCAGACCTTGTTGTCCGTGCTCTGTATGTCTATCGGTACCAAGTGTCTGTGTGGCTGTGTGTGTCTGATTGCTGTCGGTCGTCGGTCGTTGGTCGTCGGTCGTCGGGTCGGTCGACTGGGGCACCCTCGGCACCTTTAACGACAACATTAATTTATGGGTTCAGGTCGTGATGCAGTTTGACGACGGGGGCCGCTGGGAGCCGCCAGCCAAACCCAAGACTTCGATGGAGGGTGGGTGAGTCATTGCCATTGTCTCGGCGTGTTGTCCGAATTCGCATTCGAATTCGAATCCAAATTCAAATTCGAACTTGAGCATGCAAAAATTCCCAGCCACGAGTTATTTGCAGTTTCGTTTGGTTTCGTTTTTGTATTCTCAAATGTTGTGGCGTTCACAGTGCTCGTGGCCAACAAGTTCGAACAACTGCCGTTACCGACAACAGCAACAACAAGCAATTCCGAACAACTCTTTTGGGATTGCGAAAAATCGAATAGCAATTAAAATGACGAAAAACATTTCGAACTAGCAATCGAAATAGTTCGAATATTTCTTTGTGGCTGACGGCAGGATTTCATAAACGGAAATTGTTTGATTTAAAATAAAGTTCAAGTTGGTCACGCAAAATATTTCGAGTCTGGTCTTTATGATCTCCAGTCCTCTTTCTTCGGACACACCCTGTTTCCCAGACAGTCGCGATAACCAAAAACTTCACACAATATATCCGTTCGATCGCTTGTCTCCGCGGGCGCGTCTAAAGAGCTTTCCAATGCAACAATCGTTCACTGAGTCCCCCCCACCCCCCACTTAGCCGGGAGATAAGAAAAAAACGAACGACAAGAGGCCTGCATGAAACCCCATTATAAAACACCGCCGCAAGCAGCCGAATTTGCATTCGAGGTATTTGAAATTTCACCGAATGAACTTCCACATCGGGCTTTTTCCTGTCTGTCCGCCTTCCTACTACTTGAACGTCTGACACCTTATTCGCTCCACCCGAACTCCTCTCGAACTCCTGTCGGTCGGGGAAATTTTTTGAATTTGTGAATTTGCGAATCTGTTGCGGACCAGAAGTCGCCTTTCTTGGCTTTAATCGGCTGTCCGTCCTCCAGACGATCTGTCTGTCTGTCTCGTCTCGAATCGACTCGACTCGACCCTGCTGCCTGTGTGGAATTCGGGAAAGTGAATAGTGGGACAGAGCGGTAGAATAGGAGACCATTGGTTACTGGGGAGTGGGGACCGCGGTTGTCTCTCAGTCGTTGTGGTTGTTGTTGTGGTGCCGGGGAAGATTGCATCGTCTGGGTGGAAAGTTTGCCACCGCACGTTGTTGTACTTGTGTACTTTCCATTTTCAGCGATTTTCTTCGTTCGTTTTCAATGGCATTTGCATGGGCCACTCGCTCGCCCACGCCGCAGCAACACCACCCACAACAACAACCATGCCACCACCACCAACAACAACAACGACAACGATAACAACAACGACAACGATAACAACAACGACAACGATAACAACAACGTCAACGATAACAACAACGACAACGATAACAACAACGACAACAACGACAACAACTTCACAACAACATTTGCCAACAATGCATCTCATTCTCTGTGTTGTCTTGTGTGGTGATGGGGGATTTCGCAAGCGTATCAGGAGGCTCCGCCCTCTCCTCCTCCCCACCGCCCTGGTCGCCACCCTCAACCCATACGATTTGCATGAAGAAAAAGGTGCATTCGTGCATTTAATGGGTTTTGCATTTCTTGTACGTCAAGGCAGCCAGCCGGCGGTCGAGCGAGCCAGACCAACCGCCAAACCGAGAGACAGACCGCCAGACCGACAGACAGATGTTCAGCGAACCATCCAACCAGACGGCGACTACAGCCACAACAAACTCCAAACAACCACAAGAGCCACAAATCGGCTGATGCCAATTGATATGAAAATGAAGCATTTTTCTTCGTCATTCCCTTTCATCATGATTCAGAAAGATCGCCATTGTACGGAGATGATTAATTAACTCCTCTGACTCTCTCTTTCTGGCTTGTCGAGGTTTCGACTTGTGCTTCCAGTATGTTTCGCATATTTGTAATTGTAACGAAAATTGTTCAGCTAAAGTTTTGTATGATCAAGCGATTAAGTGGGAATTTTGTGGTCCTACCGACAAAGACAGATTTATTCAGTAGATTCGGAAGAAATATTTTTTATTTTTTTGTAAAGGTAACTAATGGCATATTTTTAAGAGAGAATAAACCTGCATATATTTCGGAACTATCATGTTTTCGACTTGTTGGAAAATAGTTTCGGTCGAAAAACTCCCATTGACATGGTGAATCAACGGACGGAAAGTGCTTTCAATGTGGTTTCGAGCAACTTGTTTTTTATTTATTTCACTGCCTTTTGTGGCTTTTGTTCGAAAAATGTGTTGCACAACCATGTGTTGCTGTTGCTGTTGTGCTGTTGTTGTGGCTAAGTTATTTCCCCATTGTCTTCTCACTCACTCCCTGGCTCGGCCCCTCGATCGCTTTCTCACCTGTTCGCCGCTCGCCTGACAATTAACATTGACCTCAACCGTAAATTTATAACGTTTCCATTTGACAACTGACTGCATTTGTTGTCGACAACTCCTGGGGTGACAATGCCAGCGGCAACAACAACTACGACAACAACGGAAAAGCAACAATTAGAATATGTAAAAACCCGATGAACATGCGTACGTCGAAACTGCCGTTAAGGGTTTTTCTGCGAATCGTCCGCTGGCCTCCGCGAGTGCGAAAGAGATGGCGAGATTGAACTGTTGACCACCCCATAAAACGAGAACTGTTGCAGGTCACCTGCGAAAGGTGGCAGCCCGAGAGGGAGCGAGGGAGCAGGGAGCGAATTAAGTTCCCATGTTACGCAGTTTTTCTCGGCGACAATTACAAATTTCTCGTTATTTCAGACTTTCGGGCCATAAACGTGCGACAGTTAGTCAACTGAGCCGCGCAGAAGCCGGCCAACTAGCCAAGAGCCAGCGGGCGAAGTCAATGAACCGCCGACTCTGAGCAAACGACTTCATTAAAGCCAACGGAGAGAGAGAGAGAGAGAGGGAAGGGGGGGAGTGAGAGAGAGAGAAAAAGCGTCTCTCGCACTCCAGCCCATGTGCAAAACTGAGTTTGGACGCTTTTTCTTCCCTCGTCTTCTCTTCAATTTGTCCCCACGGCTTCCTCTCCGGCTCTTTGGCTATTTTGGGAGTTGCGCCAAAAGTTGATTTCGTTGGTTTTCTTCGGCATTGTTGGTACTGGGGCGGAGCCATGGCTGCCGGTGTTGAGGGTGTATTGGCCATTGTTGTTGTTGTGGTAGTGGTTGTTGTTGTTGTTGTCTTGCCAAATTACCGGAAAAACGTGACAAGTTTTGACGCTCAATTTATTTACATATCAGATTCCATTAGCGCGAGGATTTGCATAATTTCCCGTATCTTCTTCCCATATCGTTTGAAATACGAAACAAAAAGCGAATTCCTCGAAATCCTCGATGAAGGCCGGTCGACATTTTTAGAAAGTCTAGGTTTGTTTTGAAGAAGTTTAAATTTTGTGGGTTTTTCATTAAATAAAAGCACGAACATGATTTTCAGTTTCCCTTGCCCTTTCTGCTGCAGCAAATGACTGGAACGATCACCATTGCAGTAGCAATAGGAGCAGCAACAAGAGTCATGCATTTGCCACTCTTTTGTGAGTTGTCGGAAAGTCGTCTGAATCCACTTCAGCCACTGTTGTTGTCGTTATTATTCGTGTTGTTGCTGCTGCTGCTGCGCCTTTTGTATTCCCGCCGCGTTGCAAGTTTCGTACTTTATTGTCATAGTTTTCCCTTTTCGTCGCCTCTTTCGGTGCACGGCCGTTGTTGTTTTTGCCTTTTTGACATTTGTGACAAGTGACATCTGACTGGTTGAGAGATTTTCGACTCGTTAAGCGAAGAGCCTTCGTCCTCATCAACATGGCCAGTATGTGGGGATGTCTTCAAGGTTTTCATACGACGCCACCAAGTCATGTTCAACGCCGTTTTCCACTCCCCTCGCCCTCGCCTTCTGACTCTCATTTGACAACTGATGCGTTGCTTTCTTTCTTCCCCCTCCCTCTCCAGCGGCCACTGGACGATTCTCTTGCGGTGCCTCGAATCGATTTCGTATTCAAAGTGCGTGTCGTACAGAATCTACCTGAATCTCAAATGCCGTTTATTTATAGTGGGTTCTCGGGAAAGTTTTCAGATTGATGATCTTTAATTTCCAACTATTTTTCTCCAAGTTTTTTGTCTGTAGGGTTTTTTAATTTTTGTCTCTCTGCCTGCCTTAACTCTTTCACCCGCAGTGATTTTTCTCGGTGTATTTGTGAAATATACATCTGTCAGTGTTTTTTCAGTCGTTTTCGTGCGGCGATCGCACCGGCCGCGACATCGGCATAAATCAATGGGTTCCCAAATCGGCAAAATTATCTATTCAAATGTTGTTTTCCAAAAAGTTCCGTCAGTTTTGCCCGACCAGCGTGGCCTGAAAGAGCAAATGTTAACCTGTTTTTCTGAATTTATTTATCCTCACTTTTGGTTCAATTGAAATTTATTTGTTTTGCAAAAAATCGGTACAAATGTCTACGTTCAAACATCTGGCTGGCTCATCATATGTCGGTGATGGCGGCTGTCTGTCTGTCTGGCTGTCCTCCCGAAATACATCAAACACGTTCGAGGTTCGGTTGTGTTTTTGGTATGTTAATTATTTGTGGCCCCTATTTGGACCACGCGGAATTTATTGATACGCCTAAATAAAACCTCCAACTCGATCTGTGGATCCACAAATCAACGTCGGTCGATTATGGAGAACTTTGTTTACAAAATATCAAAATATTATACCGGCGTTCTTGATTGCCGAAACTCCCATGGTCTCGTTGGCGGTTTTATTGATCCACGTAATCGGGCAGATTGCGGTACATCATCATAATTTACAATATCTCTCTCTTTCTTCCATCCGATCATCAGTAATTTGCAACTCTTCTTAGTTCCCCTAATTCGTGGACCACTCCCCCAAGTCATGATGACCCTTACCCTATTATGATCTCCCCCCTACCCTAACGTGTTCCTTCAGAGTCGAATCCGGTGATTTCCATTCAGACATCCTCAGTATCAAACCGTGTGATGAATAGACGATGGCAAAAAAGAGGAGCAGAAAACCTGCTGTCAGATTTTTTTATTACTGCTTGATTGATGACTTGCTTAACGTCGTTTTGTAGTCTTCTGCTACTTTTGGACACCTTCTTCGCCCGCGGCGGTAGAAGATATCATGCACAGGCTCATTTCCCACTACAAATTGCCTTTTACATGACTTTGGGAAGAATTGGTTAATTTGCCACAGTGATGACGTCTAGCAAACATCGATATTTGTAGTCTAGTATTCTTATAGTTTTACTAATTCTCCTCCATCTTCTCTTCCAGGTACGTGCTTCTCAATGTGACAACGAATTTATTTCTGGTTGAGTACAATATTTATCAATGGGAGACATTAGGGGAAATAATAAACAGTATACAGGTTTTTAGAAATGAAATCAGACCCTGAAATCACCGGCATGCCTGTGGAATACTCGAAAACATTGCGAAAACCAGTTTAGAAATTAGCAAAAATCTCGCAGTCATGTCTCGCTGAGTATTTAATTAATTAATTATTTATTTGCCATGAATTGCTGACATAATTTGCGTCGTAGAAAAAAAAATCAACCTCACTTGTCGCCCCCACTTTCAGTCGATCTGGTGGTCGTCTCTGGGGGAGCATAAAAAGCAGTTTCTGCTTATAAATAATTTGATTCATTAATTACTTAGCACACACGAGTGGTGAGGAAATGTAAGCCTTGAGCCTCTGAATGTCTACACCGAGCGAAATAATCATAATGAATATGAGTTTACAATGTTTGGATATTAAACCAATACGGAAGAAAATGTGAGGATTTCGATATTATGAATACACAGTTTTTCAATCATTTGATTGATTTTATTGAAATTTGAAATTCAGTCATGAAACTTGTTGATCGAAAAAATAGTTCGGAAAATATCGATCTAAGGGGATCAAAATGGATCAAAAAAATATTGATTACCATATGTTCAGAGGAATAGAAAAGTCGTTATTTCGAGCATAATTAACAGAAAATTAAGGCAAGAAATATCAATTGCGTTAGAAATTGCCGCAATCCTGCGAAGTAGGCTTTGGTCCGTTCGATTTTTTTACTCGTCGCTGCACATTCACTTCCTTCTCGGCCTGGCAGACAAGCAGGCCTTTCACATCAACTTTTCCACCAAATCGCTCACTCCTCGATGGAGTCCCACTTGTCAACCTCGTCCATTTTGACGGCGCCGTCTCTCGACGCCTTAAACAACTTTCATTGGAAATTCTTTTCAACTTTTCCCAGTTGCGGACGATTGGGTTGGCCGTCCGTCTGCCTGGCTATCGAGCGAGTCGAATCAATTGATTTCCTCGTACTTTTCAACTTCACTCTCGGCGTCATCTTCCGCCTCCCACTCACGACGCGCCGCTCGGCGCGAGTAGTCACGTAGTTCACTTTTGTCTCTGGGTCACAGTTTTCCTTTTTCGCCGGACGATCGCCTGCCTCCCCTGGGACGTCTCCGACTCCGTCTCCGGGAAAGCGCGCCATTAATTCAATTTTGAAAATTACATGCTGCACTCCTTGGCAGCAACTGCGACCCGTTCGACCCCTCTCTGCGGCGGCCGCGGCCTCCCGGTTACGTGGTCTGTGATTAGAGGGGGAGGAGACGTCAGTCGCCAGTCGCCTCCTCCAAATCGTCCGTTACAATTAATCGCGGTGGGAAATATTCAATTAATTTCCGCGCCATCGTCATCGCCGTCGTGTTGTGCTGCTGTTGCTGGCACAGGCGACGATGTCGGTGTCGTCGAGATGTCGTCATTAGCGGCGACCGTCGTGCGCTATGGCGGTCCTTCATTTTAACATTTTTTCGGCGTTTCTATAGAGGATTGAAGTACTTTGTCCGACTTTGACCCCTCTGCGACGCTCACAAATATAGTTGAATTCTCTCGTTTGAATCCGCGCAGTATCAAACTCGAGTATGAAAATCAAAAAGCCCGCAATTTCGCGGCTACACAGCGCGAATTCAGCCAGAGAAATATGACTTCTGTTCGAGCAGAGATAGATGCCATAAATCAGTGCAAATTGCGGACAATTAAAAATGTACACATTCTAACAAGAGTCTGAGCGTTGCCACGCCCACAGCGTGTGTGTGTGTGCGTGCGTGCATGCCTGGCTGCATGGTCGCGGTTGTGGGCGTCGTCTCCTTCAGTGGGGCGCCTTCGCGAAGTCGGACTCGAAGTCGAGACACGTCAAATATTTAGCGAACTAATTGAATGAGCGACAAAATGTCTCTCGTGGCATTTGATTTATGTTGCTTTTCCCGCGCGCTGGCCAGGCCAACGCCGTGCGCCCATGTGTGCCCAGTCATCAGGCTTAAATGACGAACAGACACACCGACAGACAGACAGACAGACAGAGATGTTGCTTGTCGTTGGTCACAAGCGACAACTTGTTGTTGCAAAATGCCGCAATTTATACGACTTCATTTGTTTTCCGAATGTTTTTATTTCTGCGCGAATTTGGGCCACAGCGCGAACCTTTAAAGAGTTGTTGTAGTTGTTTTTGCATTCCCGATAACTCTATTACGAAAAACATCGAAGCAGCAGCGCCGATGAACGTGGGAAGCGTCGACGACCAAAGGCGTATAATAAACTCTGTTTTTCACTCCTTCAGCAACGCTTCAGCAACAGCCACGGCGGCAGTGGCAAAAAAAACAACAACATGGCCAAAACAACCAACGACCGCGGCGGCCGCTTGAAATGTTTGAAAAAGTGGATTTTTATACAATTCTCGAGCGATTTATAATAACAGAGCTCTTTGAAATGCCGGAACCCGGAGCGTAATAAAACAACTAAATTGGCAACAACACGGGGAAATCAACAACAAACACAACAACAACACCAAACACAACAACGACACCAAACACAAACAACCCCAGCATTTGTACCAACAATAACAAGTGCCAAATTCATAAATTATGCAAGAAAACTATGAAAAATTCACCAAACACACGCACACACACCACTGCAGCATGGAGCCTTTGCAAGTAGTGGTAGCGACAACCCCATAAATCCATGGCAGGTTGTCGTTGTTGTTGTTGTTGTTGCTGCTGCTGCTGCAGCGATTTCATCTGCGTCCGAGGGAGTCGCCATTGACAGCTGACACCTGTTATTATGCGTTTATAACTCGTGCTCCCAACGAGCACCCGCTGTCTGGCAATTGCACAAGAGGAAAAACGTTTGAAAATGGCTAAATATTGAAAATCTACCCCTCCCCCTCCTCCCCCTCTTCCAGAGCGACTGCTCAAGCTGAAGCTGAAGCTGATCTCGAAGCCGATCGCAACGGGTTGTTGTTCGTGTTGTTGCATTATATACTCGTAATTTATGGTGGCCGTGTGGGAAGCGCGAGCTCGCTGTTTACAACTTTCCCCTTTCCCCGCTCCCTCCCCAAGGTCCCCGCACGGGTGGCCGTCGATATTTTCTGGTTTCTTCTCGCCCTTCCCTCGGTCTTCCCTGCTTAATGAAATCCTCCTCTGCAGCTCAAGTTCGAAAATAAAATTCATAAATCGCTGGCGCACCATACAATCAAATCAAATATCGCTCGCACTTCATCGCTGGTGCTAATGTGTGAAGGAAATCAATTACCATCGCTTTTTTTATTGTAATCGATATCGATTGCGCCGATTAATCGCGCTGTCTTCGCCCAGACAGACAGACACGAAGAGACCGCTTCGGGTTTTGATTAATAAACTCGGCTGCCTTGGGTAGTTAGAGGGGAAACAAACGAGATTCGCAGTCCAGCACTATCTTCTCGAGGATATTTTCGTATTCCTTGACTGATACTTTTATCACCCAAATGTCCGCACCACATCCCGATAAGCGTTCTGGGAAAATCTTCCCATATTCCTCCTCAGAGACCTCAAGTCCGTTCCCAGCTCAGCGATGGATCTCCGGGGAGCCACAAGAAGCTTTTGTCCACTCCCCATGTCGTTCCGCTCGGCTCAAGGACGAACTTCTCATAAAACTGAGCCAGTTTTTATTAGCTTTTGTTTCTCCGACTGACCCCGCGGCTTCTCCTCCAGCCTCGTCGTTGTCCTCCATCGAGAGGCTGCCGCATGGCGTTCCGGAGAGGAATGAAGATAATAATAAAAGTAATTTCGACGACAACATTGCGAAAGTCCTACCCATATTTATATAAAGATGGACCGCAACAACAAGTAGTAGTGAGCAGTAGCGATAACCGCAAAAGGAATCCGAGCTCTGAGTATATTGTTTTGTCCCGTCCACGAAGGCCGAGGCGAGTGGGAGTGAGAGAGAGAGAGACAGAGAGAGAGAGAGAGAGAGAGAGAGAAAGGCAGTCGTCCTTCGGGAGGAATTTGAATTGCAAATATAATAAATGATTTGTGCGCAAGTATTTCAAGTGCAAATAGTAAAAGAATAAAAACCGAGGATGTTCTCTGTGGGACGAAGGGGGAAAAACAATTGAAAAGTTTTTGCAGACGCCTTCGTTGTTTCTAACTATAATGACGTAATGCAATACAATATAAACAAGTGAAGAATCTCTATTTGCTTAGCGTTATGAAATGAAATATGCTAATGGCGTTATGTCGATCGGATTAGGTAGTCAAAAAGTAGCCATGAACCTGGTCGGTCACCGCTAGAAATCGGCTTTGTTAATTGCAGGCGAACAATCGCAATAGCAACAAAGCCCGCAGCAGTATAACGACATAGAAACCAAATAAATAAGACAATAATTGTGTTTTGCAATCAATCAGCGAGTCCAACAATGGCCAGGAATAGTACGAACATGTCCGGAGGCAGGCGAAGTCATTACTCAATGGCTGCTGGATGATGCGGGAGTCGTCGGACGTTGTGGATGTCGGACGTCGGCGACATTTTAAAGGCCAGGTTTCGAACGAGTCTTGTCGGACAATGAGAAGCCTTGGTTGTTGCTGCATGTTTGGAGTTCTATCGGCGGCTGGAGATGAGACAAATGTCTCAAATTAAGCTTTTTATTTCCATGCAAACCTCCTTTGTCGCTTTTTCATCTTGAGCAGGAGCGAACAAAAAACCGCAGCGAAAAGCAGGCGAGAAAAAGAGGTTGCGGTCACTGCAATTATAGAGCTCTGTTGGTGTTGTGGGTTAAACAAATTTTTTTTTATTATTTTTATTTTTTTGTCACTGTAGTTGTTGCTGTTGTCGAGTCATTTACGCCGCCGCAAATGCGCTCGCAACAACTTCGAACGCAATGCCATAAATCAGTTGTTGTTGCTGTATTATGGTTGTTTTGGCTGTACAATGGCTGTGGCAATTGTTGTTGTTGTGGTTGTTGCAGCTTCTGCTGCTGCATTCGTTGCTCAGACGGAAATCGCAGCAACAAATCCGTGGCAACTTGCGATCAACTCGGCCTTAACTGACGGCGAAAAATCCAAAGGCCGAACTCAGGCGAGATGTCATAATTTTTCTTAAACTTAGACTCTTAGAAGTGAGAACGACTCTAACAGAATTTTAAATGAATAGCACAGGTTTTATTGAATTTTCCGGCTGATCGGTGATCGTTTGCTGGCCGGGCGATCGCTGAAACGCATTCAGTTCACAAATCGGTTTCGGGGCTGAAGTTGAGCTGGATGGAATGCAGGGACCAGTTTCAGATTCCGTGCAAAATGTTTGACTTTTCGAATCGATAGTTTCCTGGGGCATCCGCGTGGCACCCTGTAAACGAGTGGCCGCGTTGTCGGCTGCTGGTGCCGCTGCGATATGGATTTTCCGCGTTTAGCGCTCGCTCGCTCCCCGCAGTGCAATAAATTTGCTGTGACGAAAAATTGTGGGCGTCACGAGAGCACGACCAACGCCAGTCCAACAACGACCACCACAACAGCAACAAAATCGGACACAACATGGGAAACCAGGCGATGGAACAAACTCAACTCTTGCCGAATAAAGCGACAGCGAATAACTTACGATTGAAATATGTAAAATCAAAGGAAAACCGAATTTGCATCGAAATCTCGGCTGACGCCCGCACGTCCGCGCCCCGGCGACATCTTCGCGGCAGCAGCAACAGCAACAGCAACAGCTGGAGGGACGGAGAGACAGAACGCTGACAGAGACAATGATTTTCTAACAAATGACAACCTTATCTCAGCTCGCGACTGCATGCCACATTTTTTACTGCCACGGCCATTGCCAGCGCTGCTGTTGATGGGCGAAAGTGGCTGCTGGGATCAGGCGGCGGCGTCTTATTGGACGCGGTTCCCTCTGGCTCGGGCCATTGGGTTTGGCGTCGTGGTCGGGTCGGGGTCGGAGTCGGAGTCGGGGTTTTCATGCTTGCTGTTGCTCTTGTGACTGGATTCACTTTCGGTTTGCCCTGGCGGCTTCCACTGCGTGGCTGACAAATGGCGTTCGGACTTCGTCTTGACAGCGATCGCATTGCAGCCGCTTCAATGTTGTCCAATTTGCATCTTAATCTGAAGCGGCGCAGACTCCGCCAAGGGTCGCCAACATACGGAGCATTTGCCACTTGTTCACTTGTCGGCTTGTGGGTGTTTTTCCCATTAAGAAATGTTAATCGTTCCGCCAGTCGTCGTGGCCTCGTGCGACGTTTTCAGAAGGGCAAGCAAGCACAATCGGCCGCTCCATTGTGCTGCCGTCAAGTGCTCCATTGTGTGGCTGGCAAACTCTTTTGTCGTTCTGTCGACTGGACCGGCATCGCGACAAAATATTGCGACGGCTTCAGAGGCCCACGTGCCGGCGGAGAGTGATCGATGGTGCCAGTGCCATCGATCAGCGGCCTGGTTCTGGTGGCTTTCACTAGACGATGTGAGGAAATAATTCGGATTCTCGGAAAATCTAAGCACAATTTTATTGTTAAAGCTACCATTGGCATTATGACGTTTTATGGTGGATCACAAATGGTCGCAGTCAACGACAAATGCTGGTAAAATAAACCTTACTTTACAAAGTGTGCATCGCCTACAGCTGTCGCTGTCGGTGTCGCTGACGATTTTGATTTGATTTCCACCATCACTACCTCGGTAGTGATCATCACCCGGACGACCTGCTGGGGCTGATCGTGCTGACAACTTTCTTCGCCAGGCCCAGAGCCCGAGCCAGGGCCATAAACGCCCCATTTCACTGTCTCTCCACGAGCCACGATCGCCGCCCCCAAGGCCTCCACGGGCCGGAGACCATCCATTGCTGCAGGTCTCCGCCGTACATCTGGCTCAAAAGTGTCGGTCTGTTGGAAATCGTAACGAAAGCGAGAAAAACAAATCGAGGAAGGAAAACCGGCTCGGCGCTGATTTTGTCATCGATCAAGCATTTTATTTGAGTTTCTGTCGCTACGCCCGCGACAGGTGGGCCGCCGGTCAGTGGAGAGGCGGAGGCGGCCGTTTCTCGCAGAAAGAGAAACAGAGAGAGAGGGAGAGTGAGAGTGTTCAAGAGATCGTCGTTAGAAGGAAGAAAAGCAAAGCCAAAGAAAACACACTTTTCAAAGGCAAGACTTCAAAGTCAATCGGAACAACAACAGCAATGGAGCAACGGGCGAAACAATAACAGCAAAGCGTCCAACAACAACAATAACAAGCAGAAACTCATCGCCGGAGCTAAGCAAACAACTTGACATCGCCGCCGATGCCGATGCCGATGCCGACATCGACCGAAAAAATCTCGGCTTCGATTTGAGTGTATCTCGGTATCTGGCGGATTTTTATTGCCAACATGTTTTGGTTTCTTTCGCATTGCCTTTGTTGTGCTCGGTGTTGTGTGTTGTTGTTGTTAGCAGCTAACAACATTGTTAAAAGCACCGCTCAAACACTCAATAATGCACCGTGCTCTGCTCGCGCGCTCTCTCTCTCTCTCCCTCTGTCTCTCGCTGTGTCGGCCGCCGGCTCGGGGTTTCTCCGATCGGCTGACAAGCGTTGACTTTAACGTTTTCTACTTGACGGCGAGCGTAGAAATTCAGTTTGAAAGAAGTCGTGTTAACAAACGTATCTCGGAGATAGCGTCGTTCGGTGTCGTGTATTTCTCAGATACTTCTCGGCACTCGGCGATTCGAGTTGTTGTCACTGTTATTATTGTTGTTATTGTTATTTTAGTCATGCATTAAATTACGCGACGCGACTCGCCCGATCGAATACGAATTGAATTTCAAATCGCAAAACCTGAACGCCACGAAATCATCGTCGATTATAGATTATTATTTTAGGAGTTTAAAAGGAATCCCGTCCGATTTGTATCTGTCGGATCTGCGTATCGTCGACATATCGAATTTTTTCGCCAACTATTTCCGATTTTTCTCTCCTTCCGAGAAAACAGTTCGGAGCTGACATCGGTCGGGCTTCTGCCGAACCTGCGAACCCTGCGTTGCGTATCCGCGAGATACCCACGCTCGACGAGTGTCTCGTGCTCATTCGGCGACCTTGACAGTCGCCGCCTCGGCCCGCGAATTCGCCCCAGTCCGCACCCGAAGCCAGTCATCGACCAACGACCAACCGACGCGAGGCCCCCGACCCAACGACCGAAAGCCGATGATGCCCATTGGGATCTTTCGGTTTATCGAAATTAAGTAGTTTGATTTGGTCTGCGAAAAAAGCAGGCTCTTTAGTTTGTGTTTTGCAAAAACATCTCTCGAATTGTGCCAACGCGACGTCGCCAAGTCACCGCCGAGCGAAAAGCGTCCGGTTCAAGTGCAAAACGCCCTCCTTTGTTTCGTGTTTTTGTGTGATTTTTACTTCCCCAACAAAGAGAAGAGCAATAAGTTATTGTGATCAAAGTGTGGTGAAGCTCGGTGGGCGTCGACAATAAATTCATGGCTGTTGCCGCCGCCGCCACCGCCGCCAGTGATAAATAGTCCAGTGCCATTTTTTCCGTAATCGTTTCCGTCTCCGCCGTCTCTGGCGAATGTCATAATTAGCAGCAGGTCCCTCCAAAAGCACCGACGCGAGATAATTCCCCATTCGTCGTTATAAATGATTGGCCATCTGTGTGAAAAATGTTCGCTCCACGTAATTCATCACCAGTTCCCATCTTCGGCAAGGAGGAAATAGCCGCTTACGAGGTAACGTCGGGGCCCGATCGGTTTCCTCATCTAATTAGTGTTTGGCCATTGTATTAGTCCTCCTGGTCCTATTAATCATCGTCGAGTCATCGGGAAATTACGAGCCCTGATTCCGTGCCACGAACTCTGGCCGGTGAAAACTCCCACATCTGGAGCAATCAGTGACGGGTCGCTCCACATACTGGTGTCTGTGGAAACGAGTATTGGAGCGATCGTCTTGATTCCTCCACTTTCTCAACCCACATCGCTTCATTCGTCGAATTGTCGACGGCGGATCGAGACCTGCCGGAGAAAACAAGGCAACGTCAAATAAACAGAGGCAGATCGGGAGATGGGGAGCCCAGGACGGGTCGGGCCGGGCCACGCCTATGGGACTTTTAATCGCCGTCTCATTTAGATAACTAATCGTCTGATTTGCATTTCCAACACTCGAGGGGATCGAGGGAACGAGAGAGGGCCAGCGAGAAAGTGGCAGAGGGCAGAAGGTGGGCATGTGGAAGAAAGTACGGTGGGGCAAACAACAATCGAGAGACCGGCCCACGAACAACAAGATGTAAGATCCCATTTCACGGCAGGCCACAACGTAAATAAACAGAGCACACAATGGCGCGACTGTTTGTCGAAATTTGTCACGTTTGAGCCACCGACACACACGGGCCTGCGGGGCAGCGGGGCTTCTGTTCTAGTTCTGAGCCCCGAAACCGGTAGGCTTCGGCCGAGAAAAGGCCGGCCGACCGACCGACTCCACGCAACGCACAGACATCCGCGTCCCATTCGGCCGATCGGTCGCTCGCCCAGGCCGTCCATGGCTGTCGCTGCCGCCGTCGGTGCCACCACAATCGCTCTTTCTTTCTCCGCTCCACCGACCCATCATCCGCCGGTTGACCTCCTCGCTTTTTCTCCTCCTCCTCCTCCTCCTCGTCTCGGCCTCTCCAACGCCACCTTCATCACCTCATCACTCGCCTTCTCTGATTCCGTCTCATTCATTCTGCGTGTGTCTCCAGCAAACCGAAGACTCTCGCCCGCCTTTTCCCCACATCGCCGGGAAGAATTTCTCTCAGTGCAGCGAGCGGTTGAAGTTGTTTCTCTTGTAGTTTTTTAATTGTTTTATATATACATATTATTTTTAGTTTAGAAATGTTGCGCTTGTGCTGAATATGGTGAAAAGTCAACTACAACAACTCCGACTTTGGCTACAATGCAGTAACAACAACAACAACTACAACAACAACAACAACACTAACGAATTATGCGCACTCGAAACGTGTCAACGAACATTGCATTAAAATTTCCTCCTTGCCATAAAATCGTTGAATGCGAAGTGCACAGGGAAATTTAATTAGTAAAAATATGAAAATATTTTTTTGACGATTTTATAATTTTCAATTCAATTTTTGTTGGAAAAGGATTTTTTTCCATTTTTTTAATTTTGAATATCGTTTGTAGGTTATAGATTTCCCTGTGGTGTTTGTAGATTAGTCTCGGTCAGTTTAGAATTTCGTAATTTGAATGGATTAAACCAAGTTATAGAAAGAATGTTCTTTTAGAAAACATTCCATATTCCATAGAAAATTTAGGTTTACCAACCAACATCCAGCCGATGTCGTCGTTGGCAAGTACACACCCCTCAATTGATTGGCCACTGGTCGCGTATGGGCACGAGCGAGTCTGGGGCCGAATTTCTCGCCGTGTACGCGAGTAACCCTTCCATCTCGGCATTCCACGCACGTACCGCTTTCCACAAATCCGTAGTGAATAAGTAAGTGAAATGCTGACGGGACTTCTTGCCCTGCCGCCGCCCACGAGCCCCTCGCCGTTGGTAGATAAGAAATAGTCGCCTCGCACCCAATTAGAGATTCCGAAAACGCTCGCGGCTCCAGAAGCGTTCTTGTTCTCCTCCTAAATATGGAGGCTCCTCCGCGAGGGCCTCCAGCCCTCGACCGATGCCGTCGCCATCGCCGGCACCGACCTCTTAATAAAGCGCTTACATCGACGTGCCCGAAGGAGTCGGAGCAGTTACAGCGCGGTTCTGGTGGCTGCTCGCTTTGCATAAAAACTATTTTAGTCGCCACAACAACGGCGACAACAACAACAACAACCACGTGTAAACACCGACCGGCAAACCGACCTCTCTCTCTCTTCTCTTCCCCTCTCCCTCTGGCCATTTGTACTCGCCACTGTGGCCGAAGCCTCGATAGCCGGATTCGTTCGAACTTTAACTTGCCACCTCGAGTTTTGTTGATGATTTGTTGTGTTTTTGTTTTTTTTTTTTTTTTACCTCATTATTCAATTTAAATTGCGCTCTAAAATGAGGTCATAGTTCGCAAAAAAATATAATAATGCATATACATTCACAACTTGGCCGCAATTCAGTCTCAGATAGAGCCAATTAAAAGTTAATTTCTGGCACCAATTATTCGCCGCTCATCTCATCTGCTTCCCTGGAAGCCCGGCGAGACAACACCAAGCACATGTCCGCGAGAGCCCGATGACGGCGGCGTCGACGATGACTTTTTCTGGTATAAATAGAACTCCGTTCCGAGGCGAGCTTGCGGTCTATAATCGTGGACAAAGGCCCGACTTCATTTGCATAAATTAAGCAAAACCTCTCGCTCTTCGTGTTCTCTAAGCCACAAGATCGAAATATTCCGTATCTGGGGCTATCGGGAGTCAATTTAAACGAACGATCGATCGATCCGGCGTTCAGGGGATCGAGGGCGAAGGAATGTCTAGATATCACTCGGAATCAAAGGCACGGGAGCCAGTCAGTTGAGAGCGAGGAAGGGCCATCATTTCGTGTTGACTGACCTATTAACAATCATCATCAGGGGATCATTAGCGGACTCCCCCAGGCCCGCGCCAATTAGCACCGCTGGTGGGCGACGGTGGCAACCACTGGTGAAGGGAATTCACCACGATTCCCCTCTCACTCGCAGGAACAGGGCCCTAGGGCTCCACGGTCCAAATCACTTAAGTCAACTCTCTCGCTTCATAGCCAGGGTTCGCCTTTGGTTGTGCCCTGGTGAGGTACAGCGAAAATTCCACGAGAAAATCGCTGTGAAAAATGAAATCGCGTAGTAAACAGTTGAACAATAAACAACGACACATTGAAGTGGACGCGAATCTCGGCAAATGCGCAGCCTCACGTTGAACTTGACTTTGGAGCGAACAGCGCGCAGTGGGAGGCGGCACGAGAGCGACAGAGACGGAGACTGACTACTGGCGAACGGATTGACAGACAGAGGGACAGCGCGATTGACTGCCTGACAACCGGTAATTGACGCTTAACTCTCCCATTCATGTGCCCAGAGATCTCTCGACTGGAGCAAAAACAATCATGATTGTTAGTTTGAAAAATTTAATTCATGTTGTCCCCTCATATGTTCAGAAATGGATTCCAGAGACTTCGAACGCTTAATGACCAGTGAAATCAATATAATTACGACGTGGAATCAATCGTCTGAACTTGACCTCCATGGCGGACGGAGGTAGCCACGGATCGGCAGAAATATCTCTCTAAATTGTGTTATTATAAGTCAGGTATTTTAGTAATTTTTTCGTTTTGTTTTAAATCAGGCTCTTGCTTTCGGGGCTTCTCAGCCTCGATTTGGTTGGTCCACAAACTCGGAGGCATCTTCTTCTGGCCGTTTAGTGCGTCGGCTGCGTGCAGCGTTTGGTGGTATCGACAAAAGACTGTTGAATGAATACCACAAAATCAATAAAATGTTTGCACTAAAAAGTACATTAAAAAGTATAGTAAAACTCATGAAGTAAAAATTCATTATTTACGCGGTCATTGCATGGAGATCGTCATAAAGTACGAGGTTTGGTTTTTGTATTTGTTGGCTTTTTCATTTGTTTATATTAGAGATTTTCCTTGTATTCACTTGCAATTTAAAAGTCGTAGATTTTACATCGATAAAAAACTTTGATTGCGTTCTTACTTAAAAAATCACTTTCTAAACACCTTCCAAACTAGTTTCACATACAAATTCTTATTCCTCGACTGGAATGTTCGAAGCCCCCATTTGTCGACAGCGCCACCCGCACCCAGCCCCACCAGGCGCCCTTCACGCTCGATCCCATTGCGTGTCCCAGCCGTTCATTCATCGATCCGCACATCCACGAGATACATGAGATGCACTGAGGCGGGGGCGGAGGCGGGGGCAGGGTCGCGAGATACTCGTTCGGAGAGTCCACCGTGGATCGGTCGACCGATCCGGAGCTGAGATCATCGCACCCCCGATCGAACGCGGTTTCGTAATGCCATCGGATGTTAATCTTTTTATTTATCTATTTGTTTATCCGTTTACTCGTTTTTCTCATTTCTGTCATTGTTATCGTTGTTGCCATTGTTGTTGTTATTATTAATGTTATTATTCTTGTTTTGTTGCTTTTGCATTTTCAACTCCTACGAAAGTATTTTATGGCATCTGCGACGATCGTTGTTTTTGTCTCATTTTTGTGTCGCTCATTCGCTCGCTCGAGCCGTCGCTCGGCGCTTGAGTATCGAAGTGAGCTCGTTCTCTCTCTCTCTCTCTCTCTCTCCCCCCTCTTCGCTCTGCATCCTTCTCTCCGCCACGCTCTTCCAATCGGCGTTGTCTAACGTGATGCTATAAATTTTTTTAAATGTCCAAAAGGCGAACAACTTTTGTGCCGTTGTTGTTATGGATGTGGTTTTGTTGTCGTTTTATGTTTTGTTCGTTTCCATCGTCGAGTGTTTTGCACGCTTTTCTTCTTCCTCATCCCGGCTTCTGGTCGGCATTATAACAATTACAAATCAGTTCGGCCGGCAACCCAAACCCACTGCCCCAGCCAGCGAATGAAACCATCATCATCATCAGCATCATCATCATCATCATCATCATCATCATCATCGGCGTGCGATTGGCGTTTTGCGTTTTGTTCCTCTAATTGATCGGATTTAAGGCGAATGTTCGGAACTTAATTGCTCGCCGGCGATCATTATTCCGCAATTAGTTGGCAACCCTCGTCATCGCCATCGCCATCGCCATCGACTCGGCTCCGCGGCGCCCCCTCGAGAACCGATCGTCGTCGCCGTCACGGCCACCTCCGACCGCCACCAACAACAACAACAACAACGCGTCGTCGGCCGCCCTCCTCCAACGGAAGTCGGCCGCGCCCCTCCGTCCCGGGTCGCCTGTTGAATTCGTAACGAAACCCTCGCCCCCTGCGACCCCCTCGTCCGCCCAAACGTGTCGAGAACCCCAGTTGGGCTTCTTGCTGTTGTTGTTGTAGGTGTTGTTGTTCGCTTGCCAAAAGTCAATTTAAAAATTGCGCAATTCCTCCGAAAAAAGCGTCGATCGCTCGGTCGTCGTCGCTTGGTCGGGCTGCGCATGCGCGCGGTGTTCGGTGTTGTTGTTGTTGTTGCAGCGGACACTGTGGACTGTGGACTAAAACGCAGTCCGACTGCCTGCTGAGGAATCGCGAATTGAGGATGAGCTCATTATTAGGATTATTCGGCAGATAAATGCATTCAGGAAATTTTTTATGCAAAAACTTAAGAAACAAAAGAATTAAGATGGAAAGAAAAAATTATATATTAAACAAATTTGAGAGTACAAAGCAGAAAATTAACAAATTTCAGAAAATGTTTTTTCAATATCGAAAAATATATTACTAAAAAAAGATCAAAATATATATGAATATTTAAAGTAAATTGACTTGTTTGAAATAATTTTTTTGGCTTTACATTTTTTGTCTACAAACGTCAAAAACATAAAATTCATTATCTCCCAACTTACTTCACCGCAATAGTAATAACAAACGATAATTTATCTAATAGCATCATTAACAATTTTCTTGTGTTATCGGTGTTTCTCTCTCACTCCTGAGCTGTCGGCATTCGCGCACTTCTATCGATTTAACATTTGGCATCTCAGCAACAACATCAACAACAACAACAAAAACAACACATGCGTCTCTCCATTAAGAACAGCGACAACAACACGTCGAATGCCATTTTCCAGAAAATGCAAGCGTCGTCGGCTTCGGCTGCTCCGTCGCCTCGCAGTCGTCGTCGATTAACCTCAATGTCTGAACCCGGGCGTTCGTCAACCTCAAAATGTTGCATATTTATGATGTGTCTGCGCCGCTCATCCTCACCACGGCGTGCACTCGCTCCGTCTCCTCCGCCCGCCCCCAGCACGTCTTCCCTCTTTATTTTAGCATTTCTTCAACGCGGCCTCAGCCCGTCACCCGTTTCGCTCTTAATCGCATTCTCCGTGCAGCGCGGCACCCTGTCGTCCATCCGTCCGCCCGTCTGTCCCTCAGTCTGTCCACTCACTACATCCGCATGCAAATCACTCTCATCACACATTTCATCTTCTTTAAAAGACGCATTTTCCATGCCTTCCTCTTCGAACTTTCCTCTCTGCCTCATTCATTTCCATCACCATCGCTAATTTTCCTCTTCTTTTTTCTTCACCACTCGCGAAAGGTACTTAAAAGTATTATTTATTTCCCTCTCCGTCATTGTCATTACAATCTCATCCGGATGTGACGAATTTCGCAGTTTTCCACTTCTTCCAAATTTCAAAGACTTCCTTGCAATTTGTTCGAAGCAACTGTAGAGAAAATAATCAGTTGTCACTTGTCGTTAAACGATGGCACGATCACCTTAATTGTCTTTCTCTAACATTCTCGCCCTTTCTTTACTCTTTCCTTCTCGCTTTTCTCCCATTGCTCCGCTCCTTTGCCCCACCTTAGTCGTGACTGCTGCCCATGAAGTGATAATTACACAATTGTTATGTTATTTTTTACACGTTTCTTTTTTAATTACTGTATTACGATCGTGATGAGGATTCTGAATAACATACACATGTCTGTTCTAGCTCTAGCTTCGATCGACCTTTTGGTCTGCTACTGTTTAGGTAGAATTCTATAGATAGTCTAGATAGAAAAGTCTTTAGATGTCAGACCATGGCTTCAACAATAGTCAATCTGAACGATCATCATGATCGAAGCCCTCATCCTGTGTACCACGAAATTAGTAAAATGAGCATTTGAAAACTTGCTAATCACATTTATTCATACTTCGTACTGTCAATAGCCACAAGCCAAAAGCTATGTTTCTCTTTGTAAAGTTGTCAATGTAAAAATTAATATTTAAAAATTGGGCAAGTCCTGGTGCCGCTGGTCTGCTGGCAACCCACGGCGATGACAACACCGGCGTTACCCCTAACACCATTTGCATAAGAAATTGACACCTTGCCGTACTCTCCGTCTCCGTCTGTCCTTCGCTACTTCAGCCGCCGAATTCGAACTTCAAGCGATTTGCATATTTTAGCGATCCGTCTATACAATAGTTTAATTTGTATCTCTGCCTATATTAATATTTACATTCATAAACATAAGTCTGTGTGCGAGTGGGTTCCATAAAAGGAAACCGGGAAGAACATGAAAATACACATCTGTTGACAAACTGACGATGATGATGATGGTTATGATGACGATTATGATCCCCGGTAGCTCGTGCATAAATGAACAAGATTTCAATGTCTTCTGATCTCAGACACCGAGACGGCGAAATATCAGCATGTTGAAAAGTCTCACATAAAGATTTCATACAATTTCCATTTGAACAAACTGTTTTGAATCGAAATTGTATAATTAAAGAATATATATTTAAAAATATGTAATAATATATCAAGATTTCAATGTATTCTGATCTCAGTCCCTGAGACCTCGATTATTCGAATAATGAATTTAAGATTTCCTACAATTTTCAAATTTACAACACTGTGTTAAACGAAATTTAATAATTGAAAAAAGAGATGTGGAAAATTGTTGTCTTTCTGTTTGACTTTTCACGCTCTTGCGGAAGAATCTGGCTCCGTTTCGCTTCGGTAACAACGTCTAAATGGAACAACACACAGCAATGATTGTTATAGTAATTTTACAACAAACTTCGCCCTAACATCCGCACTATTTGTGTACACTCGTTGGCATCGATGCGTCTAGCATTTGCTAGCCTCTAATCACGTTGCGAAATTGAGCTAAGAGCAGATAATGTAACATTTAGCACAGCAGTAATATTGATATAAATTGCAACAACACAGTAGGACTTTCAGTTCACGTGGGCTTCGTGAAGTAGTTGAGTGAATGCTCGATTCCGCCACCTTGATCTTGACACGGGCGCCCACGGTAGGGGAGGATCCGGCGGACGGATTGACTGCGGGTCCGCCCTCTCGCCCCTACCAGCCACGAGCCCCCACCCTGTAAGTGGCTCCAACCCACCAGAGGCAAATTGCCTGGGGGCTTCGACGACTCTGTCCCCACTCTGATCTCATTCAATGATGCTCCGCAGTTTTGCTGTGGTTGCGACGTTGTCGTTGTTCATGTTATTTTCTAGTTCTGCTATTGTTTTTATTTCTATTTCTATTTCAATTTTCATTACCCCATTGCTCTTGAGGGAAGGCAATTATTGGTAACTTTTTTTGAACAACGCCATTCGTTTGAAATGCGAGTATGCGAAATTTTTCAAAAATAACGCATTAATTCGAAAACCTTGTCAGTCGGCGGCCTAGTCTTTGGCCAGAAAATAAAAATCCGTGTCACGCATTGTCTCGCTACTCGGACGTTCCTCGGATTGCGCCAAACCGCTTGTTTTGACTGTGTTCTTGTTGTTGTGTGTTGCTGCTGTTTGTTCTCTCAGTGATTCCGACGCCGCCGACTTCAAAGGCAGGCGGCGGTCGATCAGTCGAGCGCGGGTCCCCGTCGCCCATGCATCGGGTGGGGGTTTCGACTTTGACACAGAGGCACGTCAACACACACACACACACACCCTGGCACCATCTGTTGTGCACACAGCTTCTGCTTTGTTGTTGTTGTTGTTGCCGTCGCTACCTCCACCGATCGCCGCTTGGCATAAACATGTGCCGGCTTTTTCACACCTCGGACTTCTTCTCCCCCTCTCTCTGGCTATCTTCGTCTCTCTCTCGCTCTCGCCCTCTCCTGCCTCTTGGAGGATCGTGAATAATCGTCGTTGTTCAATAAGTGTGGGTGTTGCTGAGCTCTCTGCATCTTCTTCCTCTGACCCGTGAGCACGCGCAACTGCTGGCGTCTTCCAGCCCATGATGTAATGCGATTAGCACTCGGCCCAGCTTTGGGTCTGGGCGCGATGGCCAAGTGGCCACAACAACAACGACTACAGTGAAGACGTACAACAGCAGCAACAGCCATGAGACCGACGAAAACATACGATACAAATTGCGAGCACCAGAACCGCGTGAAGTCCCCCAAATCCCAGTTCACTCGATTCCCTCGATTCTCTCATCGATCGCGCCAGACTCGGTGCGATGTTGGGGCTGACAGCACTGATTGCTGTTGCGGAATCCGACGTTGTTGTGGAGGCTGGCGACGAAGAACCTTCACCGAATTGTGCCACTAAAATCGCTCATTAATGAGACGCAACCCAGACATGTCGGCTGCAACTGCAACACCTTAAAAACGACGACGACGGCAGCATCGCCAAGAACATCAACCTCGAGCTCGCGATCCATCGGAGACGGCCGTCGAGAGCGAGAGCGAGAGCCAGCAGACTTGTTGGCAGCTGCCACTGGAGGCTCGTGGTCGTCGCGTAGGCCGGCAACCGCTTCGCAGAGTTCTTGCCACGAATTCGGCTCGAAGTGCTTTTTGAAATTCAGCTCAGAAAATCCATGTCTCGACACTTAAATCCATTCCATATCCATATCCATCATCGCATCGATGACAGACGATACAGTGGGCTTCATACGAACCATTTCCCGCAAATACTTTGGCTAACGTATATGTCTCTCTCTCTCTCTCTCGTTGCAGATAAAACTCAAGAAGGTTCTCGGCCTCACAGTTTGCAGCAATGCAGCCCTGGACGTGTCCCCCATCAGCGGCCTGCTCGCGTATCCTGCGGGGTAAGTTTTCCTCATCCCCAACCTCATCCTCCCGCCCTCCATCTTCCTGGCACTTCTACACAGTTGTGAAAAGTGTTCCAAACCACACAATTCGATCTCCTTCGGTAATGCAGTTGACGACCGCCAGAGCCTTTTAAACGAAGAAAGCGAATCCAAAAAGTCCTCATGCTTTGTGGAAGAAGAATTCGTTTTGACAATGTTTTTGTCGAAGTTTTTCTTGTCTTGTCCAACTTCCTGCCTTTGTTTAAGCACAAGTGTCTGAGGTCTTGATGAAATGGACTTTTTCACTTCCCACAAGCCCAACCGCTCGCTGACGGACGAGATAGGATGTTGCCATGGCCCATAAATCCGCCACGTGTGGCTTTCAGGCGACTCCACCCTCGTGCTTCCCCGAGCAGATCCCAATCAGAGCAACCAGGCCTCGTCGAGAGGGGAAACAACTGCATCCAACAATTTGATTGCGCAACTGGACTATCTCTTCCTCTTGCTGTCTTTCCGAATGCACGTCGCTAGCCATCCGTTCGCACTCCTGCCACAGCCGCTGCTCGACTCGAATCTCGGGGAAAAGTTGACAAATTACAGTTGACAGCTCCGTGACACCTGCCGTCAACGACCAGGCAGGCAGCCACGGGAGCAGCCCCAGAAGCTCCATCGCGTCGACCCCCGTTGACTTGTGTCTGTGGTCGCGTCTTCCGCTCCGGCGCTGATGCAATGTGCGGCATCTGATGCGATTTGGTGGCAAGAGATGCCCGGTGTGATGTGACGTGATTTGCAAATCTCTTTTCGTTTTTCTACGGCACACGATCTCGTGTTGACTTGGACGAAGCCGAAGCCAAAGCTGAAATTTGAAATTGAAATTGAAATTGGAATTGGAATGCATGCCCAATTTCACAGAGTTGACATTTCTGGAAAATTATTCACTTCAGTGATATGAGATTAAGTATTACGTCCTCGCTCTTTCGTCACCAGGAAGCCTGACTGAAACAGCTTTCCTCTGGCAGAGGACGTAGTCGCAGACCACACGAGCCACATGGAGCAACACCTACCGGCTTGGCCTCGTTTCAGCTCCGTCGGCCGACGTGACGCATGAATGAATGACTTAATCACCAACACGCATACGACCCGTCGCCTCCCGCACACTCTCTCTCGTTCCCTTGTCCCTTGAGCCGCCCCACCGATGAGCCAATCTCTGCTGCTCAGTTGCATGCAGTTGACGATGTCCTTGACAGGCCCTTCCTGCCTTGTTCCGGCGTCCAACGTACCACAAATACAGCAGAAACTTAAAGTACCGAAGTTCTTTAATAGGCCAACGCGGAAACCACTTGGGCGGCCCCCCTGCGGTGGCGTCGCCAGGGGCTGCGAAAGGCACGCAGACAGACCGGAAAGTGGGAAGCGTGAGGGCGAAAGGAAAATGGAGAGCACAAAGCAAATGCAACATCCTTGGCCGACAGGATGCAGATTTAGTTCAACTCGTGCCCCGGGGGCCGAGGGAGGGCGCAGAAGGCCACGAAAGCACGGCAGGGTCGCCGGCGATTGGCTTCTTTGGCCTCGCAGTACCGAGTGTTGCACGAGCTCTGCTGCGTCTCCCCTCTTCGCACTACCCACTTCTCTGTTCTCCTTTTCCCCACCACGGCTGTCCGTCTCACGTTGCAGGCTTCCCTGGCCCCACGACCACTTAAATATGTTGTTGGCACTCGCTTTTATCCGCGCTTTGCAGCTGAGCGCGAGACTCTTACTTAAATGAAAGTTAATAGCAGTTCGCCTCGCTCGGCCCATTACGTCGAGATCGGGGCGCGAAGTCGCCCATTGTTGGCGCCTTTTATGGGCGTCGGTAATTAAAGGCCATCCGACCGGATGCTTCAAATCACCGGCTGCGGGCGTCCTGAATGACGAGTAGCGAAGTCCTTAGTGGTTTCTTATGGGTTGCAGGACTATGGGTCATGAATATTACTTCACATAATAATAATAATCCTTTCCCTTCACCTCCTCCCAGCTGCACCGTGGTCCTGTTCAACGCGAAGCGCCAGACGCAGGCGTACCTCGTCAACACATCCCGCAAAGCCTTCACCTCGGTGGCGTTTTCGCGCTGCGGCCGCTACGTGGCCACCGGCGAGTGCGGCATCAACCCGGCGATCAAGGTCTGGGAGCTGGACTCGCCCAACGGCAACCTCGAGCACACCACCGGCGGCAGCGTGGTGGCCGAGTTCGTCGACCACAAGTACGCCGTCACATGTGTGGTGAGTCTCCTTCGGATCCCGGTCGGATTCTCGATTGTCGATTCTCATTGCTTCGCTTTGTAGGCCTTCTCGCCGACCGGGAAGTACCTGGTGTCGGTGGGCTCGCAGCACGACATGATCGTGAACGTCTTCGACTGGAGATCCAATCTGAAAATGGCCTCGAATAAGATCAGCTCGAAGGTCTCGGCGATTAGCTTCGCCGAGGACGGCAGCTACTTTGTGACTGTGGGCAACAGACATGTGAAGTACTGGTATCTGGAGGGCGGACGAAAGGTTAGTTTCTTTGTTGAGTTCTCCTCGTTCCCACATTCGTCTAAAACATCCTTCACTGTAGTACAAAGATCCCATTCCGCTGATGGGACGCAGTGCCATACTGGGTGACTTGAGGGACAACGACTTTTGCGCGGTCGCCTGCGGCAAGGGCGAAGGCTCCGACAGCACCTACGCCATCACGCGCCAGGGGCACCTGGTCGAGTTCAGCTCGCGCCGCCTGCTCGACAAGTGGGTCCAGTGTCGCACCACCAGCGCCAACTGCATCTGCGTCAACGGGCAGTTCATACTGGTCGGTTGCGCCGAGTCCATCATTCGGATCTTCAACGCCGCCACCCTGGAGTACGTGACCACGCTGCCGCGCACCCACTACCTGGGCGTGGACGTGGCCCAGGGCATACATATCAACCACATCATGACGGTGCCGCCGCACGCCAAGTACCCCGACTGCATTGCCATGGTCTACGACGAGCAGCGCTCCAAGGTGGGTCTCGCGCAGCCACCTCGATCTGATACAGATGGTCAGAGTAACAATCTCTCTCCCCCTCCAGGTGAGCTGCGTCTACAACGACCACTCGCTGTACATCTGGGACATGCGGGACATCAAGCGCGTCGGCAAGTCCCACTCCTTCCTCTACCACTCCACCTGCATCTGGGGGGTCGAGACCGTGCCATACAACATGGAGCGTGAGCTGTCGCACACGCTGCCAGAGGATTGCTTCGTCACCTGCTCCTCGGACGACACCATACGCGTCTGGGGCCTAGACGGGTGCGCGAACAACGAGATCTACCGGAAGAACATCTACTCGAAGGAGCTGCTGAAGGTTGTCTACATCGACGACGACCTGAACTACATCAAGGACCAGGACACCCTGGGCAACGACAAGAACAGCAACTCGAACTCCTCCACCTACGACGGCCGCAACGGCGTGCGCTGCATCAAGATCAGCCCCGAGCTGCAGCACCTGGCCAGCGGCGATCGCAGCGGCAACATCCGCATCTACAACCTGGCCAACCTGAAGCTGATCAGCACGATCGAGGCGCACGAGTCGGAGGTGCTGTGTCTGGAGTACTCGAACGAGAAGATCGAGCGCAAGCTGCTGGCCAGCGCCAGTCGTGACCGCCTCATCCACGTGTTCGATGTGGCGCAGGACTACCTGCTGCTGCAGACCCTCGACGATCATTCCTCGTCGATCACGTCGATCAAGTTCGTGGGGCAGGGCCTGAGCTTCCAGATGATCTCCTGCGGGGCGGACAAGTCAATTATGTTCAGGACGTTCCAGGTGAGTCCTGAAGTCAGTGAATTCGCACCGTTCTCGAAGCACATTCTAATCTCCGTCCCTCTCTCCACAGGGCAACATCTTCTTGCGCGGCACCAACACCTCCGGCAAGACCACGCTGTACGACATGGAGGTCGACTCGAATGCCAAACACATACTCACCGCCTGCCAGGACCGCAACATCCGCGTCTACGGCACCCAGAACGCCAAACACACGAAGACCTTCAAGGGCTCGCACTCCGACGAGGGCAGCCTGATCAAGCTGAGCCTCGACCCGAGCGGGATCTACATCGCGACCTCGTGCACGGACAAGACCCTGGCCGTCTACGACTATTACTCGAATGAGTGCATGGCGCGCATGTACGGCCACAGCGAGCTGGTGACCGGCCTGAAGTTCACCAACGACTGCAAGCACCTGATCTCGGCCAGCGGCGACGGGTGCATCTTCATCTGGCAGGTGCCGCACGACATGATCGTCACCATGCAGGCGCGTCTCTCGCAGCAGCGCCTGCGCTCCGGCCACGCCCCGCTGCCGCGTCCCATCGGCGCGGGCCAGCCGGCGCCGCCGGAGGGCATCGTGGTCGTGTCGCCCTCGCACGACTTGGACGAGTTGGCCACCGCCCCCAAGTACCCCGTCTCGCCGAGCCTCTTCGCCGAGGACGTGCCCCTCACCCCGGGCTACAAGTTCTCGGACGTCGGCCAGCTGCCGCAGTGGGCCAAGCGCAAGGCGGCCGCAGCTGCCGCCGAACAGGAACCGGGTGTCGGCCTGGCCATTCCCCAGCAGTCCAGTGCGTCTGCCATGCACGCGGCCTCGTCCATAACCAACCTGAGCTCTTCGCCCAGCCAGCTGGGCGTCGGCGGGGTGCCGCGGGTGCGCGGACGCTGGGCCCAGCGCGGCCAAATGGACCCCGACGCCCTGACGGACCTGCGGTCGAACTCCGAGAGCCCCCTGGGCACGGTGTCTGCGGCGGGCGGGGGCCTGGGCAACACGCAGACCTCGGACTACAACAGCGCCTCCTCGAAGGACATCATGTACAATCAAACATATCTGAGCGAGGACTCGTCCATCGACTCCGGCATGGAGACGCGTCGCGAGCTGAAGTACCCGATCGGCAGCAACAACGCGGGCACCACCATCACCGCCGGACCCACGAACAACGCCGGCAGCGCGTCGCGCCTCGCCCCCGAGAGCAAGAAGAAGACCGGCTTCCGCTTCGACGCCCAGAGCCACGATCACGACGGCGACGTCGAGGACATCTCGGACGGGGAGCGCACGAGCTCTGACCACGGCATGTTCTACAACAACATTTCGCCCAGCACGCCAACGTGAGTTTAAATTTTGATTTGAATCGTTAGAAATTCTAATAATCAATTTCTTGACTTGACAGGGACTTCAAAGTCACCGCCATGAACGAGGACGAGCTGCGGAAGTCTGTGCGTCGTCAGAAGTTCGAGAAGGCCGGGCTGACCCTGAGCGCCAATGGCTCGCACACGGCCAGCACGGGCACCGGCACCGGAACCTCGGACACAGAGGACGAAGGGTCGACTCCGAGTGGGGAGAACGCGGACCGCTCGTTGGCCTCGACGCTGGGCGGCAGCTCGGAGAGCATTCCCCAGGCCACGAGCAGCTTCCTGGCGGCCGCCTTGCCGGACGGGCCGGGCAACATTTTGGAACGCGGATCCACAAGTACGTTGGAGTCAGTCAGTGATACTTGGAAGTGATTTAATGGTTTTCCGTTCGTTCGGCAGGTCGTCGCAGCATCAGTGCCAAACACAACACCGAGAATGGAAAGGCTGCCGGGCCGCCCACCATCACCAAGTCCTACACCAGCACCAAGAAGGAGGAGCTGCTGAAGGTCATCAGCGAGGCGAAGCAGAAGCTGGAAAATGTAGGTCGCCGTGAAGGTTTTTACTTTTGTACCCTCGCCTCCACATGCATTATTTTGTGTTTGTCCACATTTTGATGTTATCTTCATTTTCTATTTTTCTCGTCCCTTTTGTGGTTTTGTTGAAACAAATCCCATTCACTTGGGGTTCACCTAACATAGGGTACACGAAAAAATGGAATTAAAAAGTTAAATGCTATTCAAGAGGTGAGAAACGAATTTTGTCGAAATATGCAAAAAGGCTTCAAGCTTAAACCAACAATTGGAAGTGCGCAAAAATCATGCACAAGACATGAGGCTTCCATGCGACGGCTTCTAACAAAAACTCTTCAAGCTGCAAATTACTAATCGATCATTGTCCGTAGAGACAACGACCTCATGTGCTCAAAATTAATCCAATTCCATAAACTCGCCACACATCGGGAATGTTTTCATTGGCTCCTGGCTGGAGTGCCTCATTTCTGTATATAGAAGTCAGCATTTTCATAAGTTGCATTCTCATAAAACGCATGGAATTTCACTGTAGAATATAGAATTTTAATTTGCAATTATGAAAAGGAGATAGAACAAATGGGATAATATGATTCAAATTTAAAAAATTAAAAAAGGAGTTGCATCGGCCGGGAATCGAACCCGGGCCGCCCGCGTGGCAGGCGAGCATTCTACCACTGAACCACCGATGCTTCGTACCGGCTCCCAATTCAAATCCACTCTCGTTCTGTCCCCAAACCAAGGGAGCGCCGTGGCTGAGACCGCGTCGAATGAGGGGTTCTAAAAATAGCGCATCCACTAATTCCGTATTCCGTATTATTAGTTTAATCCGATTAATAAATTGAGCATAGATAGTTGACTTCTAACACGATCATGCGCTTAACTTTTTAATTCAGCTCGAGTCAAACTAATTTTAGCAATTCTTTAGTGTTGTCTAACCAGTTGAATACCTCTCACATGAACTCCTTTCCTTCACTGACTGCAAATTAACGCCTCCTCCGTTCTCTCAGGTCGGCTACCGTTCGCTGCGGGGCAGCCACAGCATCTCGGACCTGAGCCTGGCGGGCACCTTGGACGGATCGAGGTCGGCGGTGGCCGCCAGTCGCTACGCCAAGACAGGTGAGTCCGACACCCACAGACACCCCCGGACCGTCCACGGCCTTGGATAGGACCTTGTCTCAAGCGCCGAAGTGCTTTTAATGTCACAACCTATCTCTTTCTCTCTCTCTCTCTTTCCCCTGACACATGCTGCTTGACCCGTGAAAACTGCGTAACTTACATGTGTATTTATCCCTGTTGTTGTTGTTGTTCTTCTTGACTACTGTTGTTCCCCGCCCCTCGAACGTGCCTTGATTACTAATCCTTTAGCTTGCTCCAACCAGCCCCCGCAGTACTTTAACCCCTACGGCCAGCCGCCACCCCCCGCCCCGCTGGGGGCTCCCCTGGGCGCCGCGGCCTACGCCGGCGTCCACACCTCGACCACCTACGCGCTGCACCACTACCAGCAGCAGAGCCAGCACTTCTTCAACTGCGCCGCCCCGAAGTCGGTGCTGCTGCAGAACTGCCAGGCCATGCGCCAGGTGCAGCAGCACTACCCGCCCTACCCGCGCCACGTGGGCGTCTACCAGATCTATCCGCCGCCGCCGCAGCAGGCCCAACCGCCACCGGCTGCGCCCTACCCTCAACAGCACAGCTCGCGACAGTTCTCCAGCTCCACGCTGCCGCCGGAGCGCAGGAAGGACGACCAGCGGCTGAAGCCGGCGAAACCGCCGAACCTCAGCTTGGAGCAGGAGAAGTCGCCATCTCCGTCGCCGTCGCCGCGCGGCTCGATCTCCAGCTCGAGGAAGAGCTACAGCATCCTGAAGAACTACAAGTCGTGCCCGGTGTCGCCTGTGCGCGAGGAGGTCGAGTGGGAGAACCTGCCGAGCGAGAGCAAGGCGCCCATCCACAGCGAGCCCAAGCGGCACTCGGTCTACTCGGACGACGCCAAGACCATCCTCGACATGATACACTCGGACACCGAGAAGATGATCGACGAGATCACTCGCAAGTACGGGGACCTGGACGGCGACGACCTGCTCGACGCGAGCACCCGCCCGCTCCAGATGGTCACGTCGCATTCGGTGCCGGCGCATCTTTCGCAGCCGGGCGGCGGGGGCGCCACCAACCGCAGCACCGAGTCGCTGGAGAACGCGTCCGGGCCGCAGTCGGGCGCGGAGACTCCCAAGCGCAGCACCTCCGAGTACTTCATGTACTCGGACTTCTACCAGTCGTCGCCGCACCGCAAGGTCTCGCTGTCGGACATCCTGGACGACGACGCTCTCAAGAGCGCCAGCGCCACCGCCCGACGGCGCTACGACGAGGCCCAGTTCCTGGAGGCGCAGCGGCACTCGAGCGCCAGCTTCTTCCTGACCACGACCACGCAGTACCCGGAGCGCAAGAGCCAGGAGTCGCTGCTGTCGGAGGACTTCCTCGACGGCGAGAGCTACTGCAACAGCATGGAGAGCATCCTGTCCGACGAGAGCGACTGCAAGAGCGCCCCGCTCGAGATGCTCTTCGACAAGCAGCAGCAGCAGCAGCAGCAGGCGGCGCAGCAGACGGCGCGGCGTCACGCCGGCGTGCGTCAGTTCATCCTGCACGGCGCGAGTCCCGTCCTGGGCCCCGGCTCGCCGCAGATGGTGACCAAGTCGTATGGGTCCAGCCCGAACGCGTGCAGCAGCTTCGACTACTACATGCAGCAGCGCAGCATGCAGCCCTCGAGCTCGCCCTACGACAGCTTCGACGTGTCCAGCTACGATCTGACCAACCTGACCGCCGGCGGCCGGACGGCGAAGCTGCCCGGCTCCCAGCGCCTGCCCTCGTCCGAAACGTACCCGCGGCTGGCCGAGAAGGCCCCGGTCGGAACCGGGTCCAAGCAGGGCGAGGACATCCCGACGCTCAGCTGCAAGAACAGGCAGTACAGCTCGGGCGTCAACAAGAGCCTCAGCAAGGACTTCGCCCAGCAGCGCCACCACAGGAACTCGAACCCCCTGCAGGTGGACAAGGGCGCCTACGAGGACCTGATGTTCACCAAGAAGCCGATCGCCTCGAAGCCCCCCATTCCGGCCAAGCCGCAGAAGCTCGTCGTGTCCACGCTGACCTCGACGGTCGAGACGAAGGGGGACGCGTCCTCGGTGTCGCTGAAGAAGTCCTGCTCCTTCGACATCGACACCTCGGACATTCGCTGCAACTCGCGGACGGCCAGCGTCGTGCGCAAGTTCGAGCGCAACCTGCAGAAGTTCGAGCGCGAGAAGCAGGCCGAGCAGCAGGCCAAGAGGGGCGCCGCCATGCGGCCGTCGGTCAGCAGCGGCACCCTGGCCACCGCCACGCAGAGCTGCCTCAAGAAGACCTCCAAGTTCGACTCGGCGGCCTCGCGACGAGCCACCAGCGTGCGCTCGCGCTCGCGGCCCAAGATCTCGGTGCGCTTCAACACCGTCAGCCAGATCAAGTACACGCCCAGCGAGAAGCGCTCGTCCTCGTGCAGCGCCGCCAGCAGCGCGTCCGTGACCAGCACCACCACCACCTGCCTGCTCAACGACATCAATCGCAACGACGCGGACGCCGACGCGGACCCGGACCCGGACGACGTCGTCGTCGGCGGCAGCGTCTCCAGCTGCGACTACGAGGAGAAGACCTTCGAGATGTTCATAGCGGATAAGGGGAACGAGCACGAGAACATGAACATGGACAGCCTCAAGCTCTACACGAAGCCCGAGCTGCAGTCGGTGCTCGACGAGATCCAGGGCGAGCGCGACACGAGCACCACGAAGCACAGGAAGAACCTCGCCAACGAGGAGAAGACCTTGGCCGTGGTGAACGCCGCCGACTCCACCTCCACGTCTACGTCGACCTCGAATCAGTGCCTGAACATCGCGAAGAAGATCGACATAATCCAGAAGCTGATCGAGATGGAGGAGCGCAAGCTGGAGCAGATTCGGCTGGCCACCGAGTCGCGCATGCGGCCCTTCGAGTGCAACTCGAAGAAGAAGGGCTACGTCAAGAGCCTGACGATGAACTTCGACATGCTGGCCAAGGGCATCGAGAAGGACATCGAGAACGAGCAGCGTCGGCTCCGCGCCGATGGCAACGAGGACGATCTGTGCGCCTACGCGCGCCACATGAAGCGCAACGTCAGCCTGCCCGACGTCCTCGAGAATGCGCACTTCAACTCGTCCTTTGTCAAGGTGACCAAGGGCACGACGGACCCCGACGCCGGCGCCGACGGCAGCGACGGCGTCGAGTACGCCAAGGAGGCGGTCGCCGACTCGGACGTGGACGACGCCGAGGAGGTGACGCCACAGGACGAGCACGACAGTGAGAAGATTCGCAACGACTGCGATGGGAAGGACAAAGGTTTGCAGTGTCTGTGGCTGTGTGTGTGTGTGATATGTGTGTGTGATGGTTTCCGTTCTGACCTTGGTTTTTCGGTTGAGTTGGTTGTTTTTTTTTGGTTGTTGCCGCACTGAACTCCTTTAGGTTGCAACACGGTTTCGTTTCGTTTTTCGATCGGTATTATTTTTGTTGATTCTCAGTTTCTGCTTCCATCAGGTTTATTTCGATTTACTCCACACTGAAATTATGTTGTTTTTCACCTCTGCAATTTTGTGTTCCTTGGTTTTTCCACTCGTCATGCACTCCTTTTTTGATCACTTCATGTTGATGGATCTTCAGTTTCCGTGTCAATCGATTTCCCCACTCTACTCACTCCCACACCTCCATCTTTCAGGTAATCCAAAGAGCTTGCTGCCCATGCCGATCGAGGAGTCCTCCATACGGCGCGCCTGCTCGCTCAGCGACCTGCACATGGGGAACATGGGGAAAATGGGTGAGTTTGCATCACCGGCATCTGTGTGGAATTCCATCTAATTTTTCGTTCCTTCCCCTCCAGGAGGCGGCAAGGCGAATGGCAACCAGAAGCCCGGCGTCTCCTACCGCGGCAGCAACGTCTCCCGCTCCGCCAACAAGAGAAACAGTCTGCAAATCAAGGGCTCGTCCTCTTCCTCCGGCCTGGGGTCGCAGAGCACTTCCATGGGCGTTCTAAATAGAGGAGTAAGTTCTGAGCTATTTCCTGTTTAAGGAAGTCTATTAATTACCTCTCTTTGTGTTATTTTCCTAGAGTGACTCCGAAACTGAGGACACAAATCGCGGTCGCTCGTCCGGCTCCGGTCAGAGCCGATCAAATGGACCTATCGGTAGAAACTCTATATTATTTCAAGCTTGTCATGTGACTAAAAATTACTCTGTTGCAGCTGCCACGCGCCAGTACGGCAACAAGACCTCGAATTCCAACAACAACCGGCGCAAAGGACTGCAGACCACGTTTAACAACGGTAAACTTCATTCAATCGAGAGTAAATCTAGATGAAAATATAACTTTGTTCGTCTTTCCGTTGCAGCTGCAGCTCCGCAGGACGACTCGAGTTCGGAGGAGACTCAGGGAGGCTCCTTGTCGCACGTCGGCAAACCCGTTGTACCCCCGCGTCCGCGCAACCTGGCCTTCGATCACAAGAGCAAGGTGCTCAACAGCCCCAACGTGGTGAAGGCCCGTGGAGCCTACGAAGCCGTCGAATTCGCTGCCCTGGAGGGCTCTGACCGTATGTTTCAAGCAGGTCTTCAGTTGTGATTTTACGATTGATTGGTTAAATCTCTTCCAACAGCCAAATCTCAAGTTCACAACGTCATCAACAAGCTGTACTCGACGACACAGACGGTGATGCAGCTGCATGCGAACCTCAAGAACTGCGAGGATTCGCTGATGCTGAAGGAATTGGAAAACGCTGTGATTATGACACAAAACATGCTGACAAACATTACACAAAACAAGTGAGTTTGCCCTCAGTTTCGTTCACGTATTGTTCCATTATCTAATTTGCATTGTTTTGTCACTCTGACAGACTGGACAAGAACAGTTCGCAACACTCGGGCTCCTACAGCTTTGCGGAGCAGGCGAACATCGAGAACGGCGAATACCTGATGATGGTGAACAACTGCGCCGATCTTTTGAGTAGCTACCGAAGTAAGCACAAACCAGATGACTGTGAGAATAACTCCTAGTTGTGTAGTAAATAATTTAGTTCATTAACGATCCAAGGAATAATATGTGTGTAAATTTTTACGATTAACTATGTTTATCAATCGGAAATATCAATTAATCTACTGTACCACTAGCGTTAGAGTTATTTAATTAACAAGTAAAAGGACACCTAGACTTAGGCCAAGCAAATCTAGACTATTAAGCAAGCAGACATAGATTCACGAATAGATATGAAATCGTATGACATTGCGCCGAGGTGTCGATGGTGAAAGGATAGAATGCGCAGCTTTTAAATTTAGTTAAAATTTTGTTCGAGGAGATGATTGTTTTTCCCGGGTAGTTAGTTATATAGTTATACAGTTAGTTAGCTTTAAGTTTTGCAATTAAAATGATCTTGTTTGTTTGCTAATTATTGAGAAACTCGATTTTGTATTAAAACATAGTTAACATAAATAATATATCAATTAATACGAATGCGGAACAGGAACAAAAATCAAAATACTAAACATATTCTGTTGTCATTTAAGTGCGATTATTTTACAATTTATTAATATTAGTTTAGAATGATTTTTCTTGTGTACTTCTAAGAGCATTTTGCCTTCTCTACCGCCCCATCCTCCGCAAGTGAACAATAATTTTCTGCTTGTCGGTCTTGTTATGTAGAACAGATTGATTCAACATTAAGACCACATTTGCCAAATTTAACTATATGATAATGCATTATGAATAAGTTTGAAATTGTGTGGCAAATTGTTAAGCAAGTATCCTTAAAGGTTTAGACTTTTGGTAGAATGAAATGTTGTGGCAAAACGATATGTAAAATGTGAGTGAAGTCCCTCTTGATTGAAACTCTACAAGTCAAAACTTAAACATAAATTTCGATCGGGTTTACAATTTTTCCCCATCTATATTAGTGTAAATTTTACCTAAACTATTCTTAACATAATTAACTTAATTTCTATGATTATGAATATAAAAACTACATGAAACTAAACTACTGACAATTATCTTTATCTTATCCTAATTACGAAAATAAAACCACATAATCTTAACTCTTCACTTCCTAATTGAAATAATGAAGCAAGATCTAATTTACTGATAATATTAATTATACAAAAGCAACAAAAACAAGTAAATACATGATTAATTTAAACTTAATAAATAAATCCACAATTATATGTTAATAAAAGGAAAATACAAAAATATAAATATGAAATGTTTATTTCAAATTATAGATATAATTCCCATTGAACGCATACTAATGTATTTCTTTATTTATATCGTTCGATCTAACCAGTCAACAACTTTGCATTACTATTCATTAATTATCGCGGTGTAATTCATATCCATGCATATTTATATAATGTTGTAATTCATATTGAACGCCATTAGAATTGAATACCGACTGAGTTGTAAAGGTCTTACTTGAAAGCAGCCTTTTAAAACCACTCCGTTCTATTCATCCCTGGTACCTAGATCATCCACTGTATTCATTGCACACGGTCTCTCATTCGGTTCGAATTTAACCAGTTTCTTTGTGTCCTGCAAGTTTTGCTAAATCCTGTGTTTAGCTCAATTTTGCCCTAGTCTTACCCGACTTACCCGATGTAACCACAGTTCTGCAACCTTCAGTTGACACGATTTCATATCTGTATGTAGATATTAGCACAGGCTGTTAACTGTACTTCTAGACATTCTCTCTTTTCAAAAGACATTATTTCTCTTTTTATTTCGAATACCGAATCGTTTTAATTCAGGGATTGAAAATTAAACACCATCTAAAGGAACTCTTACCATACTAAATAGGAATCAAATACCTTATAGCAATACAGAACAAAAAAGTGTTCGGCTTGTGAAATACTAAGCGTTTGAATTAAAGATTTTAACTATTATTAGCGTAGAGATTAAGAAAATGTATTTTCTATTCGCTTTTAAAATTCAAATCGCAAACGCAAATTATACAAAGACATCGCTTTGGAATCCTGGCGAACACGTTGACGATGCGGCATCGCCTGGCCTCGGCCTCGGCCACGACCGCGGCATTTCCATTTAGATTATCGACGATAAATAATTACTTAGTCACAAATTTTACGTCTCCAACCGTTGATTTAAGTCTTAGTGTTTTTTACAATTATTTAGTCAAGACATCAGCCGGATTTTATATACCTATCAATATGTATGTATTCCGTATACAAATCAGAAGAATTCTAATTTATATTTCCAAAATGTTACTGAAATAAATAATAATAATAATGACGATCTAATGAGAGGAGTGCATTTTAATACATTCATGTTTTTTGTTTATTTTTATTTTGGGCTTCCAAATATCTGCCGTTTGTACTTTTCAGTTGAATTGCATTTTTACGACTGCTGTACATGGCACTGTTTATTGCTGTTTTCACCCTCATCACAGCGGGGTCCGAGTTTTACAATTTTAATAGGGCAATTAATTCGATTTCCTCAACATTGCCCACATGTCCTTCGCAGTCCAGGCGGTCGCTCCGGCCCTGCCCATTTGTGGCCCCAAGGGTCAGGTGGTCAAAGGCTCTGCTGGAGTCCATTGTTCCCTGTGAATGAGTCCGGCCCTCCGTCAAACCCAATTTAAAGGGCACCCAACTTTCCCGAAAGTTCGAATGGCTCGACTTCGACGAACGACCGGCCGCAAAAGACAGCGTGGCGCAGCCTGGTTTCACTTCCAGCGGGGCGTTCGAGCTTGATAAACTCGAACGACAACAGCGACGACGACGACGACGACAACGACTTTGTTGTCGGCGCAACAAAGACCAACGTGCTCGACAATAAAGCGGATCAACCCGACATCCTTTAAAGCCAGACCCCCTTCCGCTCCCTTGCCAATGGTCGGGGGCTGGGGTGGCCTCGCCCGCTTTGGCCTTGAGCTCTCGCCTCCGGCGCTGTTCAGTTTAGCTCCTGTTTGTATCAATTAACTCGTGTCAATATTTGCCGTAGCTTGTTTTGGTCGGAAGCTCGCTGGCTGGCTGGCTCTCCTTGGCCGTGTCGATTCCCCAAGGGTATCGCTTTGACAGTCACGAGGACTCGGCGGATCGACCACGGGGCCGACTGAAGTGGATTCGAAACGACGAGGGGCCGTGGCTCGGCGGTGGTTGCGGAACATCGAAGGCGACGGGAATTTTCGCGTTTCCCTCTCCTAACCTACATTTCCAAGCAGGGAGTAGTCGAAGCCTCGAGGGGTCCGGGTGATGATGTCGAGGCTCGCAAGCGACCGATCGAGGGTCGCGAGCAATTCTGGCGGAATTCCGAACAATCCTAGCAGATTATTGAACGAACTTGCCGAATTAACGGTCATGGTTCTCGCCGTTCTTCACAGGCCTCCACCGGCTCTCGCCACCACCTGTGGCCCAGGGGCGGAGGGAGGAGGATGGAGACATTTCCGTAATTTATTACTGCGCCCAATCGAAAAGAAGCAACTTTCTCCCGACGCTGTAATTATGCTCTCTCTCTTGGTCTCGCTCGTTTACTCTCTTTTCTCGCGAGCCCGGGCCGACGTGACGGCTTCTGCCAATGACAGACACGCCCATGCATATCAGTTGGCTGTGTCGTTGTTGTTGTTATCGTTGTCTATTTGTTGTTGTTGTCGATGTTGTATGGATCGGAACCGAGGCGGGGTGGAGCGGGCGGCTCTGAAGGCCAATAATAGGCAAACAAACACAACAAGTAGGAAAGTATCTTGGAATACATAAAGACACACTCGCACACACACAGGCAACGCCACAACACAACTACACCCAAAAACGAGAGCCCTCGCCCGCAGCGCCACCAACCCAACCCGACCCAGGCCAGCCCAACTCGCCCAACCCAATCCGGCCACGGCGCCGGCCACCCACCACCCACCATCCATCATCGCCGATTGCGGCGGCAGCGGAAGCCGTGCATTGGGCGCCTGGGTGGCGATGGTGGAGGCAGGGGTGGGTGCGTCGGTTGTTTCCGTTCGCAGGTCCTTATTGGTTTTGTTCTCGTCGACGTTCGTGTTGTTGCTGCTGCGTGTGTTGATACAGACGACTTCGTATTTGTTGGTTTTTGAATGGTGGTGTTTTTTCGGTGGTGCCGGTGACTGGGTACAGGTGGTGATGGGGCCGGAGTTGGTGGTCTCTGAATGCGTCCTGAAGTGCAACCAATTGAACTGTATCCAGATGTTTGTGTTGCGTTTGGGGTTTCGCTCGTGCTTCTTTCTTTCGTTCTTGTCACTCCGACTTGAGTGTGTTCAGAGGAGTTTTTATGGGTTCTCATTATGCCGTGCACCCGGTGACCAAGTGTAGCTTCCTTTGCTTGAGAGTCCTGGCTTGGGACACTCACGTGAGGAGTTATGGAAAGTATATGTTTTCGAAACTGTAAGAAGACTTGAAATATGGGTCCAGCCCATACAAGTCGTCTTTGGAATCGTGTTCAGGTCCATCGGTAGCATGCTTCATGCCGGAAATACACACAATTTCTTCTCAAACACGGCCCCCCAAAACGTACTCGAAAATCTCGACGGCAATTTCGTAACCAAAATTCAAAGTGGGCGGTCAAGTGGGGGTCTTGATAGGGTATACAAAAATCTGACCAGGTCGGAGGAGATCCCTGTGGATTTCCCACTTTCCCCGTTTAGTGTGGGGACGTCGTGGCTCGGATTCGTTTTCTTCTCGGAATGCGAATTGTTGCCTTGTCGTTTCCGCGACTCCAACTCTTTGGAAGAGGTGTTTAACACCCACACCACCCCCTATAAGCGCCAAACCTCCACCGCAATCTCCGCCGACCCTCGCTGGAAGGCGGGGCAGGCGTCGAAGCTGGTGCCGAAACTATTCCGTAATCAAGTCCCACTGCGTGGCCGCCGTAATGAACCTAATTAAGATGATGTCAGGGCTCCAGGAACCACTCCAATCGACCCGCACAACAACAAAGCCCTCCACGGAGGTGGCGGATGTGCGTGCGCAGGACGGGACGGGATGGGACGGGAGGGAGAAGCACTTAATAACCCGAATTTCAACAAGACAATTACTTACTTGACACCCCGAAGCACCCTTTTTACTACAGCAACCCACCCGTGACGTCATGGTGGAGGGGGCCTTCCGGAAGGGCATATGGAAATTCAGCGAAAAGTCGAACCAGCCAAGCATGAACACCTTCAGGTGGGGTCAGAGTGGGCGCGGGCTCGGGTCGAGTCCTGACGTCGGCGGCGGCGGTGGCCAGAACGAGGGAAGTCGTTGCTTTTATCGTCTGCTTCCTGTCCCTCCGTCGTCCTGTGATTCGGGACGAGGATTCGAGACCCGCGGTCGCGGTCGGAGTCGGGGCCGCCTCGTCTGGAGGTAATTAATTGTGATTCCGATTTCTCGTGTCGCTGTCGCATAACCTTTCAATTTGTCAATTTACCGGCAGGGGTCCTGGAGCGAGTTGGGCGAGTGTGGACGATTTCTGGGGATCTAATGCCACCTGATCAGCTCGTTCCGCTTTGGTGCCTGCCAACAACGGCTGCGGGCTCGAAGGACAAACAGGCAGACAGTGGACGGACGGCCAGTGATTTGTGTTCGTGGTGGCTCGGCTCGACTCGAGCCGTTATCTGAGAGCCCACTCACCTGTCGGCTGTCTTTTTGTAGCGCGGTTTCGCCCTCACCCCTCGTTACTAAATGCTAATTCGACGTTTAACACGACTCGCGGCGACCTGATCCGATGCGAGTCGACCCGACACGACCCGGACCCGGACCCCGCCCGCTCCGACGCACCGCGTGTGACCAGGCCCAGCTGGAAGTGTCCGCGGAAGGAGGGTGGGGTGGTGCGGCGAGGTCGCGGGGTTGGCGAAGGTGTGACAAGTTAACAAGTGAGGTTTAGCGACGGACTTCGAAGGCGCGGAGTGGGGCAGCTGAGGCGACCGCGGGATTTTTCGCCCACAAAGGCCAGGAGGCATCTCTTGAGGTTCTTCCAGGTCGCTCGAATCGGTTCCTCCGCGAGTGGACGAGACGCCAAAGCAAGTCGTTGGCTCGAAGGAGCAGAGAGAGAGAGAGGAAAGGCTTCCGCTCTCTGACTTCCACACGTCGCCATTGCACTCGCCATACTCGAATTCAAAATTGTCACCATCATTACCTGCATTCTCATCATCATAACCTGCCTGCTCGTGATCATTATCGGTGTCCTCATCATTATCTGTGTTCTCATCATCCCCACTTTCGTCATCTCCACATGGCCCGTGGATCCGACCGCTGGGAGCTCGGCTTCCACTTGGCACTTGCTTTGAAATCGCGAAGCATCCTTGTTGCTTGCTGTTTTCGCTTCACATCCTTGGGCGAATGGGGATCCTTCGTTCGTACGCATCGCATCCCATCGAGCCGTTCCACAGCTCAAAATGTCCTCCCAGTGGTTTCCTTTCAAAACGTCGTTTGACATTCCTCATTAATGAAGAGCTCCCTGCGTGACGTGGGGACAACCATTCAATAAGTGAACAGGACGACGACGACAACGTCGATGACGATGACGAGGACGGGGACGGGGACGAGGTCGGCCTCGCTCCATTCATCCATTTTGCTCGAAATCGCGATGATGAAATTTCTGAAATGCATTCAAAATTATTCATGTCAACGTAACAGGGATCAATTATCGCGGTTCAGCAACTTCGAATGCCGTCCCTGCCCCTCCCGCAGCCATCCGTCCATCCGACCATCCATCCGTCCATCCATTTGTCGTTGCGCCTCCCGTCCTTTTCGTCCTTTTTCGTGCGCAGAGGATGTTTCACTTTTAATAACCGGAGACACTGCATCTTATTCACCTTTTCACACCTGAGAACAATTGCTTCTCTCCCTCTCACCCTCTCTCTCTCTCTCTCTCTCTGTCCGTCTCTAGCTCTCTCTTCGTCCTCTCTCTCTTTTGCTCTCGTACCTTCTTTGGCTCTTGCGCCCCCTGCCATTGTTGCTGGTCGCAAGGATTCTGTGCAAAAATCCTCGAATGTATTCGAATCAGAAATTTCTATAGAAGTCGTTGCGATGAGATGAACAAGAATTCCACTTTTCCCGATTTGAATAAAAGTTGCACGTTGTTGTCCTCGTTGTTGTTGTTGTTCGAATTGTTGCTTCCGCCATTGGTCGTCATGGTTGCTCCACAGAAGGTTCCTCGAAGGACTCCACGAGTCCCATCTCGAGTCGCAGAGAAGGGCGAAGAAGACACTAAAAATACGGATTTCGAATGGAGTGTCGAGGAAGGTTTTCTAGAAAATGAAGTGCGTGCTTTAAGAACTAAAGAGTCGTGTTGGATTCTGTGGGACTCGCGGGGCCGGAAGATTTTGAGGGGCTTTTTCTGGGTTTCAATTCTTGGGTTCCCATGGAACTCCAAGAAATGATGTCGTCTTCATCGAGGGACAAATTCTTATTGATCGATAGTGTTTTACCTTCATGTAGATGTGTGAAAATTTCATTGCCGATATTTGTATGTGTTTTTGGTTGGTTTTTTCATCCTCCCTTTAAAGTCATTAGAAACAGTATTTAAGTATCTCTTTCGTTTTCTCATTTCACGGCATACAATTAGCATGTTGACTAATGACTATCAATGAAAATTGATAAAATGATCTGCAATTCTATCAAAATGAGTACAAAAATTTGAATTGAAATTGGAAATTCGATATTAGTTCCTGTGATTATTACATGCAACTATTCCTATGGCAATAGCTTCCTCTCCGAATCTAATACAGAACCACACGCCTCACCGAAACCCTTCAGGTGTCTCCATGGAGAGGCTCCGCCTGCAACTCGCCCCGCCCCGCTCATCACCTTTCCGCTCTCATGGAGCTTAGTTTGCTCGCTCGCAAATTAATCCACTTTTAACGCATATGTGAATTTTGCCAGGATTTCGGAGATTTCAGGGATTTCATCATCTAATGAGAGGGCGATGCCGGTTACAAGGTGTGCGCTCAGGGAGCAGGCGGCGGAGGGGGAGGGGTGATGGTGAGGTAACAAAAGGCTGTTGCACGGCAGGAGCTCGCAATCCGGCCGCAATTGTTGCCGTTGCTCTCGTGCAAGTAGCGCAAGGGACGGGAGGTTAGGAATTATTATCAAGTAAAACGCGACAACAATGGGAGGTGATCCCAAGTTAAGTGGAGCCGCCCCACCCCTGCCCTGGCACGACCCGATGTCGCTCGCTGCTGCCTCCATCGCCATCGCCCTCTCTCTCTCGGGTTCATTTCCTAGACAAAGACGCCCTCCGGCCCATGAGCCTCAGGCCTTTGTCTCTCGAGCGGCGACCGGCGGCCGGGTCGGGCCGAGGCGGGTCCTTCAAATTGACGTGATTGCAAAATAATTGAAACGAGCTGGTTTTCTGGAGCAACTGCAGCGGCGAGAACGCAAGATGCGAGATAGGTCACGGCGAGGATCACGCAAGGATAACGCACAATGGGACACGCGGGCAATCGAGCCCAGGCCGGGAGCCGAGCCGAGCCGAGATGAGCCGCGAGAGCCCATCGTCATGAGGCCTTCGCCCGTCGAACGGCGACCGAGTTTTCTCGATGAGCCCGATGATGAGCGACGACGATGCCAATGATAGCCGATGATGGCGGTGACGATCGATGGCGATGGCGATGCCGGTGGGGCGACCATTGATGAGAACGCCGTTTATGGGTTCTGGACGAGCCCGATGATGAGCCCGATGAAATCTGTAATCGCATCCGGAAGAGATTACGCTGCAATTTACGCTTGAGCTGAGCCAGGCACGTCCATTGTCCGCCTGGCTCGGGCCCTGGCCCTGCCTCCCTCCCAGTGCCCGGAGGACGACGGACGACAGACGACGGACGAGGGCCGTTAGGGGTGAGTGGCTGCGAATGAGAGCATATTGGCCGCGAATGGAGCGATTACGGCGAGGTGATAGCGATTAATTTTTTCTGCACTCTCCTCGAGCACTGCTTTTTTCATTCTTCCTTCTCGTGCTGAAGTTGCTGTCAAACAATGAGATTGGATTAGTTTTTTTGCCTGCATTTTGTCACGGCTATGCATCGATGCAGGAGGAGGGGATGGGGAGGAGGAGAAGGAATAGGAGGAGCATTTAGGCAGGAATTAATGCGGTATTAATTGTGCATTTGATGGACCACGAAAATGGACTGCGAAAGGAGATTCCCTAAACAGCGAGTGATGTCCATTTCGGGGACGCGGATTAGCGACGATGTCCCGGTTCCGTCCATCTCAGGCGGGAGCCCCTTCAAGGGCTGACCTTAAATTTAAGGTCTCCGTTTAGCGGTTTCCACAACTCCTTCTAATAACCAGCTCCACCCGATCCATATCGCCTGATAAATGAAAGGCTTGTGTTGTTTATGCATTGTTTATATCGCGTAAACAATTTGTTTGCAATTTTATGCGAATGCTTTGGAATGAGTTGCGAGTGGTTCCACGCGATTCCTTGGGGTATTTCCTTGGTGTATTCCATAATTCCTGAGACATCGCCGGCGTCTCCGAGAACTGGAGGATGGAGAATGATAACTTTCTCCTCTACCTTGTCGCCGACGTCCCTCCGAATCTTCCACTATCTGATATGGTTAGTTTTCAATTTAAGACGGAAATTCAATCTAGCTTCCGATAGGCCAAAAGGACATGCCTAGAAGACAAAAAGTACTCGAAAACTCTGCGATCCAACTCCTCCTCCTTCCGCCACCTTCCATCTAATTAATCGGATTATTCCTCAGAACCCCGCCCCGCCTCCTACTGGTCGAATCACCTGAGTCCCCCGGAGGACGGAAGTCGAACTGCAGTCCTTGGGAATTAATTAACTTAATGAACTCTTCAATTGCATTAAAACTCCAAATCAGGAAGAACAACACACACAAACATACACGGCGAAGGACAGAGAGGAGCGAGAGAGGCAGGGAGTTGGAGGACTAAAAAGGAGGGAAGAGACGGCCAGAAGAAGCCGGAACGAGTTCATTAAATATCATCGAATAAAATCGCATGAATTCACACCCGTCGACGTCCATCGGCACCGGGTTCGGGGTCCCCCGCCGGTCCGCCACCCGCCGGGGCAAGAGGGCGAACATCCGGCGCAAAGATAACTCCAATTCAATTTGCAAATACGCCTTTTGGCCCGAATTTTATGCACTCAACGTCCGTCGCCCTCGCCCTCGTGCGGCGGACGCTCGGCAAACATCAAAAGGGACCCGGCGCGGCCCGGCCCGGCCCGGTCGAGGGGCGACGTGACGAGGGCGGGGCGGGAGGCGGTGGAAAAAAGCGCGCTCTGGATGACACTTGAAGTGGATCTCATTGTCAGAGGGCGCGACAGGCGCCCGCAGTCACCCGCTGTCGACGTCGTCGTCGTCGTCGACAATGGCCGGAAGATGTCCTTCGTCCTGCCCGGTGCTCACCGAGGCGGACCGCGATTTGCCGGGACTTACTTTCATTTCATTAGGAGGAGGAGGAGGAGGGGGAGCGATAGAGATCCTTCGGAAGGACACGCATCGACATCGCCGGCAGCCCATCGGCGTCGGGATCAAAGGACACCGCAGTGTTAAAAGTCAAATTCGAGAACTGGAGTGTTCTTTATGCGTCCTCCTCCCTCGCCCACCCTCGTCCTCCTCTCCTTCTGCCGCTCCTCGCGCCCCGGTCCAGGCCGACCTGCTGGGCCGGGCTCGAGGGGAGGAGGGTCGTTCGTGGTTGGCGACGACCGGCGGCGACCCCTCGGCATATGGTCTCATGAATCGATGATGACGACGATGACGACGAGTGTGCGGCGATGAATATTATTTGCATAAACAATCAGCCGCCGCGGCCGATTGGACGAAAGCGGGAGTGTTTTGGGCGGTCCCGCCTGCCCTGTAATCGCATGCATATCCATGTCGTCGAAGATGTCAATTGAAGCAGGCGGAAACAGCCCTTGCTTTGACGGCGCCCGCGTCCTCGGGTCCTTCACGTGACAGGCATGTCGTCGAGCAGCCGAGTCCTCTGCCTTCTCGTCCTCCACTTGTCCTGCCAAAAGGGGCAATCCTTGCCAGCGGGGCGGACGTGGTTTGCTTCCCGCGCCCAGCCCCCAGCTCCACAGCTGCTCCTCGCTTAAGATCGTTTACAATTAAATCGAGGGGCGGGATGCTTTTAATATGCGTTCCCTCGGCCTCTCGTCTCCACTCGGCATTTCTCTAATTCGCATTCGCCTTTTGAACATCAAAGCCATACGCAAACTACTCGAGGTCCTCGTTCGGCCCTCGTTCTGTCCTCTGGCCTCCACCGTTGTTGTCTAGCATTTGTAATCAAGTCGCGATGGGTCGTGTCGTGGAACGCGAGGCTGTCCTGGTCGAAGGCCCTGGTGCCCTGGGAATGCATTTGTTGTCATCTTGAGCGGGGAATTTACATGGAGCCCAAGTCGAGGAATACATTTTCACATAGGTTTTGACTACTGAAGGTTGAAGGTACCCGGAGATCCTTGTTAATAGTCAACTGAGGAACTGCAAGGACAAGGACATGTGCAGGATGTCGACCTTTCCCCTATGTCTGGAGTTCCTTTCCAGAACTCCCTGCTTTCCCCCAGTAAAACATGCTCTGATTTTTGTCAGAATTAAGTGGCTTTCACTTTTATTTCAATCCAGTTAAAACTTACTGCTACTTCTCCAACTGAAGGGATTGCAATTTCCTTTGTGTTAAATCGCTTTTGAACTCTTTACAAGTGAATCTTACTTGCATAAATAAATCATGTCAGTTGACATACAGCTCCTTCAATCAAAATATATTTATACTATTTCTCTAAACTCTAATCCGGAAAGAAGTTCGTGAAGATTTATTACTCTGTTGTATTCTTTATTTTTACACCAAGTCAACGTAAATATATACTTATATTAACATGTATATGTATGCATGTAGGTATGTATAATAAAACTCTCTAAACCCTATATCTCATGCCTATAGCTACTTAGTCTAGATACTGTGCTTTGTTACATTAATGGGCTCGAACGCCCTCATTCAGAAGTTATGCTAACTAAACTAAGTCTATGTATAGGTGTATGTGTATGACTATGGAGATTGTTTAACTAAGTCTATGGCTATCCACCGATGGTATTTACAGTAAATGCTTGGATGTATGTGTCGGACAGAACAAATCACTCGACTACGATAGATCGCTTATTAAATTCGCTTCGAATCACACACAGACAAGTGCACGTAGACCCTCTCGCCACACCGCAGACACATGCAACTACATCTCTACATGGATAGACGGTGCTGGAGGTGCTTCATCCGGCCTGGCGGCGCTGTTGCCGCGTCTAGAGCAGCCGGTTCAGGGCGTGCACCGCGCTGCCGAGCGCCGTCGTCGTGGCGCCGCTGCTGCTGCTGCTGTCCAGCACCTCGACGAACTCGTCGTCGTCGTCGTCGTCGTCGCCCTCCGCCGCCTCCTGCTCCAGCGTGCCGACTTCCGTCTCCGCTGCCGTCAGCGCGATCGTCTCGAAGCCGTCCGCCTGGAGATCCGCGAAGGACGCCGTCGACGTCGCCATCGACAGGGGCGCCGCCGACGACGCGGACGACGTGGAGGCTGCCGCCGCCACGAACTGGAGTCAGTCGATCAGGATGCTCTTCGAGGACGCCAGGCTGGTGGTCGTCGTGGCCGTGGCCGTCGCGGCCAGGGTGTCCGCGTAGTATCTGTGTCAAAAGACCTTGGCGATGAAGGGCACCTGCTCCATGGCGGCGGCGGCGGCCGACAGCCGCTGGTGGTGGTGGTGCTGATGGTGGTGCTGCGGATGCGTCGCCTGATGGGCGTGGGGGTGGGCGTGGGCGTGGCTGTGCGGGTGCAGCGGCTGGGCTACGCCGCTGGCCGTCGAGGCCGCGGAGCCCGACGAGGAGCCGGAGCCGGAGCCGGAGACGCAGGAGGCCGCCGTGGCCAGGTGGATGAAGGCCGAGTTGCCGGAGGCGAACTCGGAGGCGGCCCGGAAGCCCGGGTGCAGGTGGGCCGGATACGACGGCTGGGGCGGCTGCTGCGCCGGGGGCTGGCCCTGGGGCGCCGTCGGGTACTGGGGCGTGTGCCAGGCCGAGTTGCTGGCGTCGCCGCCGCCGCTGGACAGCGGGGGCGTCGTCACGTTGATGGGCGGCGAGAGGCTGCCGGCCGAGGAGTCCGGCGTCAGCTGGCGCGCGAGCTGGTGCGGGTGCGGGTGCGGATGCGGCCGGAAGGCGGAGGAGGCGCCGCCGAGCCCGTGGTGCTGGTGCTGGTGCTGATGGAGGGCGTCGCGGCGCGTGTACTCGCGGCGGCGCTCGTGGCGCGGGGGCGACAGGGCCTCGTCGTCCATGGAGCCGCCGCCGAGCTCGTGGAGCTTGCGCATGTGCTTCTTGAGGTCGAAGTTGCGGCAGAAGCCCTTGGCGCAGATCTTGCAGGTGTAGGGCTTCTTGTCGTTGTGGGTGTGCATGTGGAAGGTGAGGTTGTAGACCTGGTGGAAGGCCTTGTTGCAGATGTTGCACTTGTAGGCCTTCTCGCCGCTGTGCGTGAGCTTGTGGTTCTTGTAGTTGCCCTTCTGGTGGAAGCCCTTGCCGCAGTACTCGCACACGAACGGCTTGTACCCGGCGTGGATGCGCGTGTGCGTGTTGAGGGTCGAGGACCGGTTGAAGGCCTTGCCGCAGGTCTGGCACTTGTGCGGCTTCTCCGCGGTGTGGATGATCTTGTGCCGGCACAGCGTCGACGCCTGCCGGAAGCCCTTGCCGCAGATCTTGCAGACGAACGGCCGGGCCCCGGTGTGCACCGGCATGTGCCGGGTCAGGTTGTAGTGGGCGTTGAACACCTTGCCGCACTCGAGGCACGAGAAGGTCTTCGGCTTGCCGCCCGCGCCCGCGCCCGCTCCCGGGCTCTCCTCGTCCAGCGAGATCGGCGACGGCGAGCGCAGGCGCTGCTGCTGCTGCGGCGGCGTCGAGCCCGCGATCGTCGGCGACGCCGGCCCTCGCTCCGGCGACAGCTTCCGCTTCAGCGGAACGGAGTGGAACGCGGTGGGCGGCGGCGACGCAGCCGCGACCGAGGACGTCGTCGTCATCATCGTCGTCGTCGGCGACCTGCGGCCCGGCGGCGACTTCTCGAGCGCCTGCTGCAGCTGCTGCTGCGGGTGGACGGCGCCGGCCAGCGTCTGGTGGTGCTGGTGCTGGTGCTGGTGATGGGCCTGCGCCTGGGCCTGGGCCTGGGCAGCGGCGGCGGCGGCGGCTGCGGCGGCCACCATGTGGTGGTGGCCCGAGGCGCCCAGGTTGCGGCGCAGCGACTGCGAGTGCGAGTGCAGGCTGCTGAGGGAGGCGGTGAAGCTGCTCAGGTGGGCGGCCCCGGAGCTCGCGGCGAGCAGCGACTGCTGCTGGGCGGCGGTGAGGGCCGCGTACTGGGCGGCCGCGGCGGCGCACATCAGCTGGTTCGGGTAGTAGAGCAGCGGGTACTGCGAGAGCAGCTCCTGGTGGCGGCTGCTGACGAACTGCTGGACCGCGGCGTTCGTCGCCGCCGACGGCACGTACTTCTTGAAGGCCGAGTCGTAGGTCGCCGTGGCGGCGGCCAGAGCCTGGGCCTGGGTCTGGGTCTGGGGCTGCGCCTGGGCGGCGACGCGCTCCAGGGGCTCGTCGTCGTCGTCGGCGGTCACCTCGATGGGGCTGCAGGAGCGCTCGGGCGAGGCCTCGCGCACCGCGCTGCTGCGCTGGTCCGGCTCCATGATCTTCGCGATCGAGAACTTCAGTGGGCACGAGCGGGGGTTCAGGCCGGTGGTGGACGTCGTCGTTGTCGTGGCTGCCGCTGTCGTCGTTGCTGCCGCCGTCGTGATCGCGGCGGGCGCGGACGACGGCGTCGTCTTGGGCGGGAGGGACTTGGCGGTGACGCTGACGGCGCCGGCCTCGCCGCGCTGCCCGGCGGCGGTTTCCATGGTGGGGCTCTTCGAAGGAGGCATCATAGCAATAACACCCGAGGGACTACACGGTTGCATGCCACGAGGACTCTGTGGGCGAGATCGAAAGGAGAGAAAGCCATTAGTCGTGCTTCGATGTGGAGGGACGAGGAGCCCAGGCCGGCTCCCTAGCAGCCGGAGGGTCCGGGATGGCGGCCACCCCACGGCGGCGCTTCCGCCTCGGCCGCGGCCTCGGAGGCACTCGACTGCGACTAATGCGGCCGACAAAGCCAACGGGTTGCGACCGCCCCGGCCCGCCCCGCCCAACCGCGGCGCACAAAGGCCGAACCCCCTTTCCATATTCCATTGCTCAGAGAATTGCGCGCGAACCCTTTTTCCCGCCGGCAGGACATCGCGGTCGATGTCGACGTCGATGTAGATGTCGACATCATTATAATGATTATATTGCTTTGTTTTGTTTTATTCCTTCAATAACCGATTGACGTGGTTCCTGTTGGCCCTGCAATTGTCAATTATTCAGCCCGAGCTCGGCATTGTGCCAAAGTCACACCCGGCCCCGCTGCCCGCGACCCCCCCAGGGAGCAGAGCCCAGGGACCAGGGCGACCGGGGTCCGCGTGCGTTCGGGCTTCCCCGAGGCGTGTGTTTGGCGAAAACTCACGCTCGACTGGGCCCGGACAACGGGCCATTGTCACGTCCTAATCGACTGAAGCGGGTTTTAATCACTCGCGGCCACGGCCCTGAAGCCGTCGTCGCGGGTTCGCGGGATCGCGAAAGTATGCAAACATATTGCAGCGACCCATTCAGGCGGCCCAGTGCAATTGGTTTCCACACGCCCGGACCGACCGCGGATCGGCGGCGACCACGAGCTGCGGTCTGCGGCGGGGCTTGTGCTGTTTTGGGTTTTCATCAGCCCGGCCCATGCCCTGCCCTGCCCTGCCCGCCTTGAGGCATTAAAAGTTTCCACTTGGCTGGAGGTGCAAAAGTTCGCTTCCTGCCGCCGCGCGGCCCCGCTTTTACGCTCTTTATTGCCACTCGAGGCGTCTCTAATGCGCGACATCCGTTTCCTGGCCCTGGCCCTCGACGCAGTGGCAGAGACCCAGAGATCGAGGCACTGGCGGAGATGGTGATGGAGTCGGGAACGGTGACGGAGACGGCGGCATCGTTTTAATTAACTTCATTTCCCACTCGAGTGGGTCGACTTGGACGGGGCCCGGAGCCCGGAGCCCGGAGCACGGAGAGCTCGGGGAAGGGAGATCGGACTGAGGGAGGGCGGAAGATCGTGGCCTCGAGGTCTTCTGAATTAGATCGGGTCGAGTAATTCGATTGGGAGCAATTGGATGAAGACAACAAGAGAGTTCTGGGGCGGACTCGACGGGGTTTTCGCAACCCGGCTTCGCGACTCCGAATCAGGCTGAGTTGGGCCCGAAGGACTTCAGTGAAAGCCCAATCGAACCCACGACTGCGTGACTTCCGACGGGAATCGGACCAACCTCGATCTCTTCGAACTGTTCTTAAAATATTGAGAAACCCCTTAAAACTATTGCAAATTCAATACGTACAAAGTAAACCATATTTTGTTGTTGTTGCTGGTATCCGAAGGACGTTGCGAATCCTTGCAAAACTCCACTGATTTGATTATAATTCGCCGACACAATAATTCGAAATAAATTGCTTCAAATTGTTCCGAAGAGTTCGCGAAAAGTTCACAAAGATGCAAAAGTAGTTGTCGATTTTTCAGATGTTCACCAACACAGAGTCGCGAAGAAACACTTGTTAATGTGGGTCCTCGCTGTCGTCGCCGAGGTCCTGCAGCGTCGACTGCGGATGAGGGTCTGAAAGCGAGACCTGGACCAAGTGTGGGCGACGCGATGCGACACGAGACGAGCCGGAGTCGGAGACGGTGGCGGATTGTTTGAGGAGAGAGCGAGGAGTTGTGTTCGTTGCACGATCAGATCTCGAGACGAAATGAAACGAGAACGAGCCGCGACTCCCAACCAAGCGTGAGGTCGCGACGTCTTCCCGGCCTTTCACACACACACACACACCCTGACACGAGGTCCTGCGGAGTGCGCGGGGAATGCAGAGACAAACGGCAACAACAACAGCAACAACACCCGGCCAGTGCCAGTCGAAAAGTGCGACGCTCTCTGAGCGAGCAAAACAGCAACGGCCCGGCCCGGCCCGGCGCGGCGCGGCGGAGGAGGACGAGACGAGGACGACGAACAACCCTTAAAGGTCCTTTTTGCGCCTGGTGGTGTCCGCGTGAGGCGAGAGAGCGACGGAGACGGCACTAGCGCGGAATGAGCTGGCACGCGAGAGAGCCCGGGCGAGACAGAGAGCGTGGTAGGTGAGCTCCGGGACGAGGGCGAGAGCGAGACGGCATGCGCCGGGGAGAAACAAGGACTTCTGTTTGTTTGTTGTTCGCTTAAGGATTAACAACGGCGACTGCCGACGACAGGACGCAGGACGCGGGCGAACGGAGGACGGTGGACGATGGACGACTTGTGGATGATGATGAGTGCGCTGAGCAGCAAAAAGGATAAGGCCTGTACACACACAGCCTCACGCACCGACACACACACAGCCACATTTGTTATGAATGAAGCAGCAACAACAAGATGTCGAATTGGAACGGATTCGAGGCGGGCCGGGACGACGGAGTTGGGCTCGCTTTGAAATCCCGCCCCTAAAATATTTATGTACAACTGGCATTTGGCGAGCGCTGAAAGGCAGAGCGACGACGACGACGACGGCGAGGGAGGCGACGAAGGCGCAATTAAACCACGGCAGGGGGGGAGAGAGAGAGAGAGCGAGACGGTGGGGAGAAGGAAGCCCAAGGAATCCGGAGGAAACGCAGAAGAGCAGCCTGTTTTTATTTATTAAACACTGCCTGCCGCACACACACAAAACACCCGCTGTCCACGTCGCACTCACTACCACACGCACCTACACAGCTACACCGAGTACATAGGCCGAGTCGGGCGGGCCGGGCACGGAGGCGCCCAGCTTTCGGTGCCCTGCACTTGATTAAAGGAGATAATGGCTGGCAGCCTGTGTCTCCAGCTGGCGGGGGCGAAGGCGACGGAGCCGTCGAAGAGGGGCCGAGGGTGTCGGAAAGGTAGCGAGGGGCGGCCAAGGGTGCCGAGGGGCGGCGGGGGGTTCCCTGTGGACCCGCCGGGCTGCGACGATGGCTCGGTGTCGTGGCTGGAGGTGACATTTCGGGTGCGCACAGTCGAAATGGCACCGCCAACGGGCCCCTCGCGATCCCACCGCCGCGAGGTGGGAGGTCGGCCAATGCTGCCTTTTGTGAGCTGCGCTCGGGGGTCTCTGGTGGGTCCGACACAGGGCGTTTGAGGTCGAGAGTTCCCATGGCCACGGTGAACACGGGCCGCTGTTCGGTTCTGGGGACGGGCCACAAGTGGGCCTCGAGGACTTCGCTGGAGGGCAAACGCGAGTTATGGTCGAGACATAGAATTGATGTGACTGGCAGGCAATATATAGAACATCAATCGCGGTGTTTTATTGAAAGAAATCGGCACCTCTTTCGGAACGAACTTTGAATTCCGAATGCATAACTTCAGATTATTAAGATTTCGATCGGCAAGTTTGAAGTCCAGAGAGGAATCGAAAAGGCCTCGAAGGATATTCACGCCTTTAAGGTGCTTCTCCTTTCCCATTCCAATTTATACCTTGTTTTAATTATCATTGGAGATTACATGATCCAATATTAAAGACCTTTGCAATAGGTGAATGTCATCCCTACAGTCGAGAGGCCTTTCCAGTGCTTTGAAAAAACTCAGTACAAAAAATTGCAAACAAATTGAAAGTCCGTTTAGGTTTATAGTGGTATTTTATGTATATGGATATAATTTTAGTAGATAATAAAACCGAATCCACTTCAACCAGAAACAACGAAATTTCTCTATATCTTTAATAAATATCATTTAATCAGAAATCACAGATATTTTTCCCAACAGCCGTCGTCCAGAGCCTCCATCGCCATTATGCGAGCTCGGTGGATTTTCCCATGGCCTTTTCCAGAGTCATTTTCATTTTTAATTTAATTTTTTCAAGAGCATTTCAAGTGAAAGTTGTTGCAGTTGTAGTTGAGTCTGTAGTGCTGTTGTTGTTGTTGTTGTTGTTGTTGACAGTGCTGCACAATTTAGTGCTTCAGCATTTGCTGTCCAGTTTGCTGAAAATTGACTCGTCATTTCACATTTCACAGTCACCAACACATCCAACGGCCACTCACGGACACACACACCCAGAGGCAGGCACTGCAAATGGCGCGTAATCGTCGACGCAGACCATGTGCAGATGGAGCGATATTATGTGCCCTGTACATGGGCGAGCGAGCGAGCGAGCGAATGACAAGTGGCGACATCTCGCAAAGTGAGCCAATTTAAGCGCGGGAGGTCGACGTGCATGTGTGTGTGTCGTATACAGCGCACAGGTATCTCCGCGCCATGTCCATGTCGAGTTCGCACGAGAATTACATACTCTGACGTCCAAGGCCGGCGCGAAATATCCATCTGTGGGCCCCACTCAATCCGCGATTAAATTACTGCTCAAATTTTTGATTTTCATCTCCACGCAGGGCGAGAGCGAGCCAAGAGACTCGGGAGAGATTAAGAGATCGTGGCGAAGTTAAGAGAAGCAAATTAATATTAAATATACCTTAATTAAAAATGCACTTAGTTAATTAGTTTTCAGGTGAAACATATTTCGGGAAAGTTCTATAGAAAATAAACCACAATTTAAACTCAGCGATTCTGGAAGTTCCCCAAGAGACTGCGAAGCTATTTTATAATTATTGATCATTAATTTTAATCCCCAATTATTTTCAAAGTATTTAAGGAATTTGAACTATTCGATACTAAAATTCCCCCAAGAGAATACAAGTCTATTTCATAGTTATCGATGGTTTAATTTCCCTAACTATTTTGAAAATTTGTTGGTAACTTTTATCAATGAAAATAATAAGGTTTTGCCTTTTTAACCCAACAAATAATAAGCAAATAAAATTAATTCTTGCTCAAACACATATTTCCATAATACTATTTCTATGTATAATAAGGACAAATGCCTTTGAAGGGAAAAGAGTGTTATTTTCTGAAATTGTGTGCATATCAAAATTGGTAAGGTAATTGTATGGTATTGTAGTCCAACCTAAGGAAGTCTGTAAGAAATGTGAACCAGTTCATTCCGCGATTCCCATGTGCCTAGAGCAATCGATGGGAACCCGGGAGTCGGGCATCGCATGCCTTTCTGCCGGACCTTAATTAGGGCAGCAGCAGGCAAATCAACCATTGTTTGGGCGGGAGCCTACAGGAGGCCGTTGTGTGGGCTCCGGGATCATTGCAAATTTGCGGGTGTTGGTGGGAATTAACCTCTTAATGAACTAATTTACCGGAGATTAAGGCATTACGGAGTGAACCCGAACCCGAACCCGATTGCGAATGCGAATGCGAAAGCGGGCCTCGAAGGAGTGCAAAATCGTCCTGGCGAAAAGGATTCCGGGCCCATCGGAAGCCCGCTTCCGATCGGGGACGGCGGTGACGACGCTGAGGCCGCGGAGCCGATCAGCAGGTCCGATAAGGCAGAGCGGTAAATTGCAGGGCGGTTAATCTGTTTATACGTCTTAAGCAGATTTGGACAAAGCAGCGACGACGACGACGACGACGACGACGACGACGACGACGACAACGACCCAAGGAGCCCGCTGGACGGCGGCGGGTCCGCAGATCCTGCCGACCGTGGCACAAAGGAGGCTCCGACCTAATTGCGGATCGGATCGACCTGCCGGGCGGGGCGGCGGAATCCGATTGAGCGACGCATGTGTGGACGACATCGCCGGAGCTGGCGACGCGGCGAGGTGGAGGGAGGGAAAGCGATCACGGCGAACATCCCTTAATCTGTGCCAGTAATCGGTAATCGGTAATCCTTTAAACCTTTTCAACTCTAGTAGCGAAAAGAAGGTTAGCAAAATATTGTTCTAAGCCTACCGCTGTTCTCCATCCCCCTCTCTCTCTCTCTCTCTCTCCCTCCCTCCATCGCTCTCTGCACATGTAACCCACGTGTAAACAAATGGATTGAATCGGGAATCATGTTGTTTCCCCTTCAATGAGCATTTGTCGAGGACGAGAAGAGAAAGAGATCGAAAAGAAAGAATTGAATTTTGCAAACGTTGTCCGGCCGTCCGTCCGTCCGTTCGTTCGTCGGCTGAGGGCCTGGAAGAAAGGAATCAGTGCAATTCATTCATGTCTATCTGTCCCTCTCTATAAATGCGTGTCTTTATCTGTTTGTCTAGATCTCGACACAGGGGCCAAACAAGGCCGAAAGTCCGAGGACAATGGCAATAGTTTCGCCGATACCTCGGCCTCGTCCTGGTTCTGTCGGACATCCTTGGACTGGCTGCCACGTCTGATGTCCCGATTTGCGGGATTACAACGATTGTGTAAAGAAAACACCGCAATTGTTTTATTCGCAAATCGGATGTCGTTGCCAATGGCCAGACACGGCAATTTCAATCCCTCCCTCCGTCCGTCCGTCCGTCCAGTCGTCGATCTACCGACCAATCGCTCGTCCACCTCTGTCCGTCCGTCCGTCCTTCGGTCTGACCAAAAGTAGGCAGACAGCTGTTGAGTTTCTCTCGAGTATTTCCTTTGTGCGGACTGGATTCCCGTCCGTCCTCCACCTCCTCGGCCTTTCTTCCTTGCGCTTCTCCTTTGCGACCACACGATTCCGTTGTCATCGGCGGTCATTCATCATTGGGTCATCGGTTGTCCCTCCTACGGCCGTGGCCCGCGTTGCCCAATGCGTTGTAATCGCCCTGCTTTGCCGGAGATTATGCAAGAGCTCTCCCTGCCCTGGCAATCGCAGGCCGCGTGGGTGTAAATCCGCAATTTTAAGGTTAATATGCCGGGGTGGACGGCGTGCGATGTGTGACTTATTTTATTGGTTTAGTAGAGCACCTCGGGCTGGCTGCCGGACGTCCCGGCGATTGGATTAATCCACTGGGCAACGCCTGGTTGAGGGCCCGGGTCAGCGTCGCGGTCGCGGTCGCCGGCTGAATTCCATTGACCGATGGCGGACAATTGCAGAGAAGCACGTCAAAGCACTACTGTTTCCTAGACTAATCCTCTCGCAGCTGACCAAATGCATCAAACTCGAACCCGGCTCGATTGTCCCCAGTCCTCTGATCGCAGAAAAGGCTTTTCGGCATCGCCCCAGAGGCCCAGGCTCCTTCTGAGTGAGGAAACTTCGGGCTGACCAAGAACAAGTGCAAGTGCAGACCAGCACATGGTTCCCTGGTGCCTGGTAGCCTGGTAGCCTGGTGTTAAGGAGGATTCTCCTCCTTCCCAGATGAACCAGCAGCAAAAATCCTCTTAACATGCTTCGAATGTGTTTTGCCGCAATTGCAACGTAAGCCGGACAATGAGGACCAACCCATTGTGGCCACGCAGTTGTTGTTGTTCCGCACACACTCACCAAAGGTAGCCGAGTCCAGGCGATCCTGCGATCCTGCGATCCTTCGATGCTACCTCCAGCTCTGCTGCTCCGCATGTCCCAGTTTCACGGCAACAACAATCGCTCCCTCCATCCCTCCGACCGTCCGTCCGTCCGTCCGCCCATCAATCCATCCTTCGCAGGCGGCCCCGTTCAAAGCCCTTGGCGAATGTTTTGACAATTCCATTTATCGGGCATTCGGAGCAGGAGAGGAGCCTCGGTCCGGGATTAAGGATGTTTTGGTCAGCGCACCGACTAATAGAGGGAAATTAGCAATTATTCACTTCACAAATTAGTGAAAATCCCGGACAGCTCGATGAGCGGGCACACAAACGACGGACGGACGGACAGTCGGCCACACTCCGTTCCGCTGCCGCCGCAGGTTGTCGGCGAGGGCGAGGGCGAGGATGGACGGAAAGGGACGAAAGGAGAGGAAGAGCCTCAGGAAGCCCTCAGCTGCCATGCTTAACAAGCGCTTAGCCGTCGAGATCGTGCGCACTCCTAATTGTTAAATTGAAGACTCTCTCTCCGGCTCCGGCTCCGGCTCCCGCTCCTGATCCTGCCAGCCTCGTCGAGAGTCCGCAGGTCGCGCGGACGAGAGGAGACGAGACGAGCCGGCGATCCACGGATCGGGCGAGGTGAATGGAAATCAAATGTTCGCATCTCATCGGCAGATCTGAAAAATCGGCTTAGCTGGCGATTGTGTAATTTCGAGAATTGATGATGAGGTCGCCTTCGCCTGTTGTTGGTGGGAAGTGTTGGGCGGTGTTGCTGAACATTGGGCGAGCTGAGGTGAGCCGAGGTACTCGGCTGTTGCTGTTGTTGTTGTTGTTGTTGTTGGAATTCCAGAAATTACACCTATAATCGGACTGTTGTGCCAGACGTCGGCCACGTCGTCGACGGCTCTTGCATGCAAATTGCATGAGGCATCTCGGTCCTTGTTCCATCCTTGCTGCCAGCAAGGGTGCAGTACGGTTGTTGTTGTTGCTGTTGCTATTGCTGTGTCGGCCCAGGACTTTCGTTCCCTGGAGAGTCGGCTGAGCAGAAACTCGGGCCTCGGGATGATTTCTGTGGTCAAACATTCCAGCTGCCGACTCCGACCTCCGCCTCCTCATCCAGATTTGCGTCCAGGAGTCCAATTATGCAAAGTAATTGAGGTCTGATTTTTGGCGAATTGTGTGGTTTTTCGCTTTTTTATTTTCCCTTCGTCTACTTCGTTGGCATCTGCGGCGGATGTAGTGGGAAGGCTGATGCCCTCGTGTGATAAGCGTCCTCAACCCTCCTCCCACCCCGCTTCTGGCACGATTCCATGCCTTTGCGGAGCATCGGCAAATAGATATTCAGTTCTGTCATCTGCAAGGGCCTCCCACCTCGCCCCCGCGCTCGAACGAACAATCGCCGACAAGGTGTCTGCAAGTCCCGGCGTGTAATTAAGGCTAACCTCAATTTCCGCCAACTGCCGACCTCAGCCCTCCACCCAGCGACCGCCACCCTCCCCCAAGACGCCCGTAGCCGACCCCATGCCAGCAATCACACTTAAATGCCGACAAAATTCATGCCGAAATATGACAGCTTCCACGCACGAGCTCCCACACACCCACCCCAATCGCACACACACACGTACTCCGACTCCCACTCGCACTCGCCCTCAGACACCCCGACACTCAGCCAGACGCATCAGAAGCCAATTATGGGGAAAATCCCCGTGATGCGAGGGGCCAGGCGGCAGGGCGGCAGGAGAGAATGAAGGAAAGAAAGAAAGGACTGGGAGGAGAGGGAGGCGGCGGCAAGTGCTGCCGGAGTAATTACAGTCCTCCACAGGCCAGGCCACACATCCGAATCCTAGCAAATGTGTTCTTTTTGTTCGACTACTGAGGCGGACTCAGGGGCAGAGAAGCCGCTGAAGCCGCCGAAGCCTCCCACTCGTCGCTGGCAGGGCTGACAGGGCCGGAGGGAGGCGTCAACGGCCACACCTCGCGAAACTCTTTGGTGCGATTTCTTTCTTCGTCGCAAATCGACCGCAGCCGGAAGAATACCACGAAAACACCAATTCATCAGGCCGCGGTGGGCGGCTGGCAGGGCGGGAGCGCCGAAGGACGCAGAACCGCAATAGAAACGTCAGCAACAAATCGCTCGACACTGAAAGGGACCTGCGAACAATAACAACAAAGCGCGACCTCAGGAGGGTGGCGAAATCCCCGCGACGAGGGTGACAAAACCCGCTCTGCTCCTGCTCCTGCTCCTGCTTCTGATCGCCCCGCCCGCTTGTCATAATTGAAACTCACGCAAATGGGATTAAAATGAGAAGCGAACGCAGTGGCACGGGAAACCCTTCCATCCACCTCCCTCCTCCTGCCGCCTCCTCCGCCTCACCCACTCCCCGCAATCGGAACTAATGACAGGGTTCTAAAGTGACGGCCGCGATTCCAGTCTGTCGCTGTCACTTCGATGTCCAAATTATGGTTATTAGCACCGGCCACCGGTCCGACAACGGCCGTCGAAAAAGGTCGCTGCCTCGCCTCGCCTCGCCGTCTCGATGACCCAAATTGGCCCGGTTCTTGTCAATGGGTGTGAATGGGAAAGGATTAAATGGAATTTCGATTTTTTGCCCTGCCTCCGCCTCGTGCCTGCGCCTAATCGACAAGCGTATGTTGGGAATTAGTCGAATTTGATTTTAAAATCATTTTAAATGGTTTCCCAACAGCTCCCGACGTCTGCCCTCACAAAGGGCGCGAGGCGAAGCCTGTGGTTTGGGTGGCATCTGTTTGGCCTCTGTGTGGCGAAGGGCTTTAAACTTTCGCATTACATTAGCGTCAAAAACAGAGTTTGGTTCGCCGTTCGGGCGGCCTTCACTTAACTGGTTCTCGGCATGGAGTTGTCATTTTGAGTTGTGGGAAACGAATCTCATCTCATTCGTAGATCCTTATCTTTCAATACGTTTTCAATTTTCCCTCCATCAGCTTTAATTAGAGCAAAGGATTTGATTTAATCGCTAGAAAGTTTCCAGGAAGTTTCCTCGAGGTTTCCGAGGTTTCCGAGGTTTCCACGGTTAATGATCATGGTTTCTGTATACTGATCTATAATCGTGGAAGGAAACTAAAAGTCCCAATTCGAAGCCATTCACGTTGAGACTATTTCTAAGAATAGCTTCGAAAGTCACTAAACATTCGTATTTTTAGTAACATTCTTTAATTCTGTTGACTACCCAAACTATTTGAATCAGTTTATTTCTTTTTCTGTGCGAAATAGTATTTATTCAACACATAAATAAAATAAATAATATCTCACGATACCTTTAATACCTTCTAAGTTATTTACACAGTTGTGAAATGTATTTAAAAATATATTTGGAGCACCAGAAAAAATAAATAATAAGAATCTGTCTTCTGCCTTGTATACATAATTGTGCACTGCTTATGAAAACATAATAAACCAATAATAATAATAAACTCTCTCGTCAAATGTCGCCAGTCTATAAAACCCCATTAACTGTAGCTCTCGCTCGCTCTACACAACGTTCCCAAGGTACTTAAAGATCACGAGATTATTAGGCTATAATGCGATAAAAAAAGACCCTCGCTCGCCCCTCCCCCCGCGCACCAGCGGCGGAAAAAGTGAAAATCCGTCGTCCCACTGTTTAGCATACGGATGCGATATCGACAGATCAAACATCGGGAAAGGGGAAGAAGCGGACGAGCCGAGGACGAAATTCCCGGGCTCCCATGAAGCAGATAAATATTATGCTTCCTGCAATGAACTAATAACACTTCCGACCTGTCATAAGGGTTGCTTTCCCAGCCCACGACGGGAGTGAGGTTTCCGTTTCCTGTTCCGTTTACAACCTGTAAACAACAAGTCAAACGCTCGGGCGTGTGTCGCCGTTTGCCCAAAGTGGGAATTATTACTGTTATTATGATAAACGGGTCGGTAAGTAGGCATCTCCGGCACCCAGCCCAGCCCGACGGAAGGGTTCCGGGGACAGCGTTTTTTCGTCCTTCGCTCCTTCGGCTCGGCGGCCGCGTTCAACCCCCGCGATCGCCGCTGTTTTGACAGTGTTTGTCGATGCTTAACTGCGGACACGCACCCAAGCCGGCCGACCCCGGCCCACCCAACCGTCGAGCCGAGGCGATACCGAGGCCGAGTCGGAGGCAGCCAACCGTCGAGCGACCACGACCTGCCGAGGGCCGCCATCCATATTTGTCAGCTATGCAATTAATTGCGACAAATTGGACGGCGCCCTGGACACGCGCCGCCAGAAGCCATCTTCCGGTTGGGCAGAGGCCGACGAAGAGACCGGGCCGAGACCGGGGCAGAAACAGACACAGACACAGAGGCAGTAGCAGTGGCGTGAGCAGGGGGGAGCCATTCGACGAGTCCTTCGCATTAGGGTCTGCGGCGAAATGGGAATTGGAAGCTACTTCGCGCTTCTGGTGTCGCCGATTGCACTTCAGCGAGGTGGTGGGGGGATTCGTGCGCAGCTCCCTCATCGATGATGATGATTGCGATTGTGATGGTGATGGTGATGTGGACGGCGTTGTTGATTTATTTATTTTTCCCATTTCCGGCGGCCGCGTCTTCGTTGTCTTGGCTTCGTGGCCTCTGTGTGGTTGATTGATAGAGCGACGGTGGCCGGGGCGACGCATTTTATGCCAAGTAGTTAACGTCAGAGTCAATTATGGCTCGATTAGGGAGGCTAATAGGTTTACCACGACACTGGCTGCCGATACCGCGGCTCGACGAGAAGCCCGAGTGGATGGCGGGAAGTTATTGTTTCTGGTATGGGAATTGGAATCCCTTGGGGAAGCCACAACGGAAGAACTGAGAAGTCGAAGAAAGAGGAGGACTTTTCGACCCGAGTAGGGGAGATAGTACTAGTAGTACTGGGAAGGGAAGGAGAAGGGAGGGAAGGTGAACATTTGATGGGCCTGGAAGGTCGGTTGAGGAGCGTCTTGAACGCGATATCATAAGATCATAGATAATGCTGTTTGTAAGGATCTACGAGAGCGAAGGACTTTTAAATAGTACAAGAAATCTCTACAGGAAACCAAATAGCTTCGTGTGGAGCCCTTAGTTCACGGTGGCTTAGTATCACGGTGACCGTTTGCCGAGTTCTTTCGTTTTCATACAGAACTCACGAATTGCTCAGATTTGGGATGGATTTCGTAGTTTTGGCACGAGCCGGACGACTCAAATTACACGGTAATCCAACAATAGCGAACATACGACATCCGCCAGTCGACAATTAATGAGCAGTTGTCGGCCGAAGGCGGCAGGAACAAAACCTGACAGCTCACTTCGGCGATGACAACGGGAGCAACGACGACGGCACCGACCATTGTTGCCCACAACAACATATGCAGCGAGGACCGACGACGACGAAAAAGTTTCCCTTTCATTGCGAGAATCCGCGCATTTCACAATTGTTTGCGAAACTCCCGAGCACACGGCGCACGGTTTAATTATAAACAACCGGAAGTGGAACACGCGCCATGGTCGTATAGCAGCAACAACAACAACAACGACTGGCAGCGGGCACGAAGAGCTGTCTTGGGTTTCGAGAAATGAACAAAACCAAACGCGTAGGAACAATAAAAGTCGTCGGGCCGGTCGCCGGTTCCGAGGCATGTGTCATGGGTCCGCGGCCGCGGCCTCGTCCTCGTCCTCGAACTCGAACGCAAGCGCTTCCGGTGGCGAATGAAAGCGAAATCGCAGGAGGGAGGAAGGAAGGATCGAAATCAAATGTCAGCCGAGCCGAATCAAATGGCAGGAGGAACGAACGCAAGGAGGACCGAGGATCTGCCGCGGACGCCGCGTTGAATGCAAAGCAGGAGGCGAAACCGGGCGCCACGCCCCGCTCCGCTCTGCCCGAACAGGACTCGAGGACTCACCTCAGCTTGCCTCACCCGACACAGTTCGCCTCGCCTTGGCTCGAGAGGATCAAATCTCGAGCACGCCCCATGGCAGGATGTGCTCGTGGCATTGGCAGCAACCGCCGTAGCCGAAGCCGAACCGACTCCGTTTCGTCTCGTCTCGACTCAACTCCAACTCCAACTACAAGGCGAGCAGATCACCTGAAGGATATGCAATTATCCTTGAGCCGCCGCCGCCGCCGCCGTGTGTCGTTGCCGAGGCCGACCGAAGCAGATGTGTTTGTTGTACAGCCGTTGAAAGGACTGCCCGGACCTCCTCCTGCTTCTCCTCATGCTCGCTGCGTGTCCTCGCGAGAGCAGAGCGGGGAGCGGGACGGGGCGAGACGCGAGATGCGATCGTCGCAAGGCGCACGCGAGCACATTGCTTCCTGTTCGTCCTGCTCGTCTATTGTCGTGCGCCGCGCCGAACCGGATGGATCAGGACGCATGTCTTGAGCTCGAGAAGGGGCTGATCTCTTGGGCAAGCACAGGCGCCTCAAGGAGGGCCCGGCAAGGCACGGAAGGGCAGGGAGTTCCCGTTGTAGGAGGCGTGGACGCATGTGTAGCAATTAGAGGGACATGTGCGGGGCAGCCGAGGCCGTGGAAGTGCGGGGCACGCGCCGCGCCCCGACCCGGCCACCTTTCGAGGATCGCAATCTCGAGGCCCTCGTGACAGGCCCTCGTAATCGTGCGGCAGGACATCTGCCGATGTCGGAGTTCGGGATTCGCAGACAGAATCACGTGGAACAAATCAGAGGATTCGGAGGCGATCAAAATCGAGTGCAAAGCCCTTCCAAATGCTGTGGTTGAAGGCTAGAGGAAGTTAAGACCACGTGACAAGGAGACAAAGAGGAACAAATGCAATGGGGGAAATAAGAGACAGAACAAAAACGAATACAATCGAAAAATATGAACTAAAAACCATGAAAAAATCATAAAAAACGATTTCTTGCAATTTTTGCTTCTCATAATCTGCGCTTATTTATTTCACGCCCTCGACCCTTTGGAACACTGAAGAAGAACGCAACATAATTCATTCAACACATTTCAACAAGAGAAGCAGAGAAACGTTACTTGTCGCTGTCGCCAATTTAGACTTGGCAGGCCTCAATTGGAAAAATGCTCTCTCCTCTCTCAGTTTGTCTCTCGCTTGAAACGTCATGTGGGGATTTTTACTTTAATATATTTTGTATTTGTGGTTTTATATTTTGTATGGTTTAATTTGCCGTTAAACATAGCATTTATAGCAAATATTTTACCGTCATGGTCTTCAAAAAATTGTTGCTCTGATGTTGTCTTCTTACGGCCATAATATTGAGAATATGGTAATAAATATAGTTAATAAATTAAAAGAAGGATACAAAAATATATTACGAAACAGAATTTACTAAACATTTAATATAGATGGAATTAAATACTTAGATGCAAAAATAAATACTATATAATAATATAATATATATTTAAATATAAATTATAAATATATATTTAAAGCAAGTTATTGAATTATAATTTATTAAATTGTATTCTTAAAGTGAAGATGAGAAAGCAAAAGGGGTGGAAAATTTAACAATGTCAATTGCGAGTTTTGGAGACGAGAAAACGTGAAACGGTCTACGTGAAAAACGTAATTACAAGAATAACATAATATCAATAATACATATAATATTATATTATAATCGACAAATTCGAAGGAAGCAATATAAATGTAAATACAAAAAGAAAATAAAAAATAATAATAACGAGAAATAAAATACCGCCTTGGCCATCCCTTGCGGGGATCGAACCCGCGACCTTTGGATTAGAAGTCCAACGCGCTATCCACTGCGCCAAAGGGACCATTTGCTGTGGCCTGCTTAATCGGCGTGGTCACAGTCGTCTCTTCCCCTGAGATATGCTAAAATTTTCCAACAAAAACAACAACTGTTCAAATACCACATGTACACAGCAACAACACAAGAACCCCAAATATACGTGAAAAGATTGAAGAGTGAGAAGAAAACTGATGAGGGGAACAAGAACTGATCGATGGCGAGAGAATCGTCGTGGGAGAGTGAGGAAAGAGAGGTGGAGAGGGGCAGGAAACAGCGGTCATCACATGAGGGATGAGATCACAAGCCATTGGCGTTCAATTGAGAGATGGCGAGAGCGATGAGTCAAGTGGAATAAATTATTTATATTATTACAAATATGTCTAAATTATTGGAGATAAATAGATTTTGACATGGAAATTGGCCTCGATTTAGGATTTTTCTTTTTGAAAGCTCTTGGAGAACACCTGGAAAAAGAGTTTGGAGATCGGAGCCATCACTTGCCATCCTCGGAGCTGGCTCTGGACGCCGGCTCGCCTCGGAAGGACTCCAGAGGCCCCGGGCTTCATTGTCACCTGGAGGCAGTCGGCGACTGCCCGCGACCCCTCGGCCCGTGACCACCGCCGCTGCTCCGGGCGGCGTGAGGTACGTGACTGGCGGCAATTACTCCGATTTGCGTTGCTCCTTGTTCTCCAATGCATTAATCACGCTGGGCCCTCGCAGGCAACAACAACCACACTTGGCCACCGTATCTGCCGCTCAATTTCAGCGCCTATCGCCGTCTTCGATCTGGCCGCGAACCTGCCCTCGTGTCCAACCGACTGCCGACCACCGACTGTCTGTCTGTCGGCTGTCGCGGGGGAGTTTTCTCACATTTTCGGCTAGATTTATGTCCGTGCGCCGGTCGCGGGCACGCAGAGCGGGGCGGCGAATGCTCGGCCACTTGAGCGGATATTACGCTTTATTGCCAGAGTTGCCATGACTTTGAAATGTTTCGCTGCGGCGACGGCGGCGGCGGCCGGTTCGTGGGGGAGAAAACGGCCGCGAGGGTGGGAGGAGGAGATTGCCGGAATGATACAGTCGCCTGCCTGCATATGCTTATTGAGCCATCAACCTTCAACACTCGAGCCGTAGGTCATCCGGGCAAGTGGGGTCGGGCGGGGACGAGGTTGCCGACCCCGCGAGCAGGTTCAGAGCCGGCTCGAGGGGCATCGGGGAGAGAATGCCCGCTGTGGCTTCTCCGAGTCCGCACAGCGACCCCGGAGTCTGCTGCGACTCCTTCCGCGGGTCTCGGAGGCGGGCGGCGCGTGTGCGGGTTCCAGGTGCACGGGGCCGGGCACGGCGCCTTCCTCCCCTGCCTGCCGCTAATTTGTCGATAACGATGGGCTCTCGTCTCAGTAGCTCCGCACAAAACCTCCTCAGACATTGCACGCCATCCTCGTCTGTCGCTCCACCTCCTGTCCGAATCTTTCTGTTCGCTGTATCACTCTTGATTTCCATTTGATTTGCTTGTGTTTGCACAAGGTTTTTGTCGGTTTGCTTTGAGGTCGAGCCGTGCCAGAGCAATGCCGACCACTCGGCGATAATCCTCGAGTGAACTCCAGAAGAAGTTATTAACAATTTGACGGCCGATGCGCGTGTTTATTTGCCGAGCAAACAAATCGTTGCCCTGGCGATGGCATCATCCACCTTCCACGGAGGCAGGGGCTTCATCATCGTAGTTATCATCATCATCATGATCCTGATTGATATCTCTAGTAGGTCACCAGTCGCATCATCATCGCCATCGCCACCACCTGGACAACCCCTCCGGTTGTCGGTCGAAATCTCAAGCTCAAACATCGGTGGCAGCCCTGGCCGAAATCTCTTCCTCACAGCTGCGGAGTGTTTGTCGTTGGTTGTTTGTCAGCCTCCTCACCGGTGGTTGTTGTTGTTGCCGGTGGTGGTGGTCGCAACCCACGTCCTTGTTGCAGCCTCATGTCGTAATTGTAATTATTGTTGCTGCACTTAATTGTCTGTTTGCAGTGATTAAATTGTTTACTCTGCGTCCTCCCGTCGATCCAATCGAAATCTGCTCGTTTCCTTCGACGAAATTAAAAACAAATAAAACGCCTCCCCATTGACAAATTCACCTTCTCGCTGCTGGCTGAGGGTTTTAAATGGGAGCCCAAAAAACCCTTGGCGGAGAAGCCTCTTCGTGTGGAAGATCACGTGAAAAGACCAGCGAACGAACCTCGCCACGGGCCATGGCGTGTCTGTCCGTCTCTCTGTGACTCTGTTCACCAATCCGTTTGCTGTCCTTCAGTCCCCGCTCTGTCAATCCACCTGGCTGGAAAAGTTGTCCCCACACAAAAGGCCACAAGCCATCGGTTGGCGACACGCCAGGCCCCAGATCCGCGTCTCGTGGGCTACGATTAGGAAGTATTTTTAGCTCGTTGGCTGCCTCGAGGACTCCTGCTACTCCTCCTCCGTGTTCACCTCCATTCCCTGATTCTCCGCACAGTGGCAGCTCTCAGTGGAAGTCCGATCCGGGACCGTGGGAATCAGATTTTTGCACCGCAAAGATCGACTTGAGGTCGAACAAGTCTCGGCCGAAGCCTTTCCTTGCGCCTTTCGCAACTGATAATTAAATTATGTGAAAAGCCTGCGGCCCCGGCACTCCCTACCGTCGTCGTCCCAGTCTCAGTCTCCGTCTCCGTCTCAAATGGCGACTGCGGCCCACTGTGCCATTGACGCTGACCTCGTCGGGCGCAGTCCCTCGACAGCTCGTTCTTTTCTCGCACTTTTCGATCGACTCGAGGTTCTCGGCTGTTGGTTCACGGTCCCTGGTCCCTGGTCCTTGGTCCTTGGCGTTTCCGCAACCTCTCGTCGGGCGGTCGGCGGAAGCCCGTTGGCTTCTCGTCGTCGAACCGGATCGCGGTAGGGGGCGAAGGAGGGGGGCGTGGAAGGCAGGGGCGTGGCTCGGTGTTTACCCTTTCGCCAAGGCACTCGAAGCACTTAAGGCAGTGTTCGTCGACCGTCGACACGGCACTTGAGTCGACTCCGGCGACGCGCCGGCCGATTTCGTCGAAGTTTATACAACAACGGCAACAACAACAACAACAACAGCAATAACAACAACTGCAACAAGAACAATAGCAACAACATCCACTAGGGGAACAGCAGCTGTACATGGAAGGTAGTGGCTACAGCAACAACAATAACAATGAGCTCGAGTCGGAAAATAAGAGACTAACTGCAATTACGGGTAATAAACAACAGTTATGCGCAACTACAAGAGAACAACTGCAACAACAACAAGAATATGAGCAACAACACACACAACAACAACTACTTCAATATGAGCAACAACAACAACAACAACAACAACAGCAATCCATCCATTCTCATCGGCGGCAATGGCAACATATCGTGATTTTTGTATTATTTCCTCTCGCCCTCTCCCTTTCCCTCTCCCCGTGCACTGTAGTTGTTGTTGCTGTTGTTGGTGTTGCAATCACCCCGTTGTTGTTGTGCTTTTGTTGTTGCTGTTTCTGTTGTGTTGTTGTTGTCGCCGCGCCAACATTTGCGCACTTGAAATTCGAAAAAATTGAATTCAACCCGATTCGACGGCGGCTACGGCGACGACGACGGCAGGACGAACAGACGGGCGGACGGAGGTCTCTGATTGAAACTAAAAATGGCTCTCAGGATCACACACACACACGCACACACAGAGAGAGACCCGCAGACACCCGTTCGTAATGTGTAATTTGTACATGAAATTGTTGCGAGTCCTTCCAGGGGTCCTGCGGCACAGGGCGGGGTGCTGCACCCCATCCCCTCCCATCCCACTCGATCGCAACCCTCACCCTCCCGGGCCGTCGCCTGCCCGCTGAGAGGGGTCAGCGACAACAACAAAGCGCCGCGGGCCAAAATGGTATCCGTCAGGATCGCGCCACGTTGTTGTTGTCACTCCTGCCGACGCCGAAGCCGAAGCCGATGCCGCCGCCGTTGTTTGTTGCTAAATGCGGATGCGGAAATGCTGGATATGAACAGCGAGCGCGGAAATCAGCAGCAGATTCTAATAAAGTTGCACATGCTCGGGCCACGGAGTTATTTAGCTGCAACAACAACAACAACAACAACAGGAACACCACCATTAGTACCAGCACCACCAGGACCACCGCCAATGGGGTGCCGCGAGCGAGGGGAGGCCAAGTGAACATTGTTATTAGCATAAATGGGCGATTGCGATCCGGCAGACGCCTCAGGGAAGCCGAAAACGACGACGACGACGATGACGTCGATGATGCGGATGATGACCATGATGAGGATGAGAGCGATGGTGGTGACGAGCGATGGTGATGGCGATGATGATGTTGCTGATGGCCCTCGACACCCGGGACCGGCTACAAATGAATGTTGCATTTGGTTTCGGGCAGGGGCGCCGACGAAGGCCGAAGTCATCGGATCATCATCTCCGTGCATTTTTGACACCATATGCCGGCGGATAATTAGCTCTTCAGCGCTAGTGGAATATACATATGTATATCATGCACGTTAGTTAGGGCTTTAGAGAGGATTCCCCTTGGGCTCTGGAGAGGGGGAAATGAGAAGAGGAACGGAAACTGATTCGCCGACAACGGCGCGCTGGTCCTCGAGGGATTTTTCAGGCCCAGTTCCCAGTCGGCGTCGGCGGTCGCCCAGGTGACAGTGGCGGGAGCGGATTGGACATATGTACGGCCAACATGTGCCGTGTTTGGAGTTAGGCATCGACTATGGGTGGGCTCAGGAAGGAAGGAAAGCTCCTAGAGTTATAGTAGACTAATTAGGTTTCCAAAAGTAAGGGTTTCCTTGAGGATTTGGGAGTGTGTTTTGCGTTATGTGGAAGCGGGGAGGGGCTGAAAAATGGATGGACTCGGGTTTTCGAGATATTCAGAAGAATCGTTTGTGCTTTTCCCTTACAACAACGAACGGTGGCACCAAACAATCGCCTTCTAATCCATTAAAATAGAGTTACCTTGCAAAAATCAAAGTCAACCAACACATCTACTTGTGCAAATCGCTTCAATCCTTCGTCCTCCAACAAAGAAAGGTCCTTCCCAGGATTGAGGATTGAGATTATTCAAAACTGTGGCCTGCTTCTGAACAAAACGCGTCGTCAAAGTCGTCATCAAAAGATAAGGCACTGCAATGAATTGGCCAGGACTAAACTGAGGTCCCCGGGGATCGCGTGGGTTGAATCAGACCCCAGACTTCCTGCCAGCTTCCGCGCCATCCTCAAGGACCGCCAGCGCCGCGTGACTTCGGCGTCGGCAATTTGGGAAATTGGATCGGCCGCAAGACAAACAGCATGCAAATCCTAAATTATTTGCAAACAACAATCGGGCGACAACAACGAGGGGGACAGGAACAGGGACAAGGACAACACCAACGTCTGCAACGACAACAGGAACAAAAACAAAAACAACAACAACAACGACAGCATCCGCAACCACAACAACTAAACAATGTAAACAATTTAAATGTCACAACGAATTCGATGGCGGCCGTGTCAGGACTCAAATGCTGTAAAACCGAAAGCGACGCAGTGGCAACAGCAACAACAACTAGAACAACAAATTACACCGAGATTTACAACAACAACAGCGCACCATCATCATTCAAAAGCGCATTTCAGAATCAACAGAACCCCCAGGGCCAGAAACTCAGCCCAGGCCAGGGCCAGAACCAGGGCGAACCATCCGAGTGTCGGCAATCAGTCGACCGACCGACCGACCGACAACCAGCCGGCGACAGCGGGACCGATCGCCGCCGGTCGGCGACGTCCCGCCTCCGGGGAAAAGTCAGTCAACAAACACGCGCGATTCCCAATTAAAATGTTGAACACAAACGTCGTCGCCGCATTCAGAGTTCGGCACCGGGCAACTCCTGGGCCCATGCGGGACGGAGAGCCGATGGCGATGGCGGTGGCGGAACGAGAGGCGGGCACCGGGTTCGAAATTGAGTTGCAGACACCCGCGTCTTGGCGACGTGCTCATTTGGAGGACTCAAGCCGCGGCGAACGCCTCTCACCCACTGTGACGACGGCAGCAGCGGCGGCAGCAACAACAACAACTCTTTTGTGTTGTTGTTGTCACGTCACTTTCCACTTCTTTGTTTCCTCACCAGGACCACGACCGCGGCCGAACCGGGACCGGAGCCACGCCGGCGTCGCAGCCTCCGATCACTGCTAGGACGCGTCCTTTGTCCGCTGCATCTCGCTCTCCCTCCTCCTGTCCCTCTCCGCCTCCTCCCCTTCCGATCCCCACCGCCGTCGCCGTCGCCGCCTTGATTTGTTTGCTCGACTCAATTCAAGCGAATCACTTGATCTTTATTTCGCCCCTCACCAGCGGCCGACACAGAGACCGACCGACCGACCGGCAAACATCACCTTCCCTCATCTCCCTCTCCCATTCCCTCTCCCATTCCCTCTTCCTGCCCTCATTTCCTGTATCGCGCTCAGTCGGTGCTAAGCGAGCAATTGTCGCTTCGGGCGAATTTATTTGAGTGCCTTTGAAGCCTCGAGGGCCGAAGAAAGGATTCCTTTTTCTAGCATGCAAACAACAATTGTAGACGGGGACAGGACGGGACCGGAGAGGACGGTAGAGGACAGGACAGGATGCGACTCCGTGCAGTCGGGCGCGATGCTTTCGATTTTTCCAACCTTCCACCGTTCACTCGTTCAGCCTTTCATTCATTCATTCATTCGCCGAACACACACTTTTCCTTTCCTCGTCGGCCGCGGGCCCATGGGAATCGCGGCCCGGCCACTTCTTCTTCTTCTCCGAGAGAAGAAGATTTCAATGTCGGGCCCGGGTCGAGTGTTTGCCTCCAAGCCCTTTATTGGACCCTCTCCTTGGCGGCCGAAATCCGTCCGTGGTCTATTCAAGCTATGAAGGCGATTTCTACGATATCGATCAAATCGATGGGATGAAATCGTGTCGTGTTTTGGTCTCTGCGGCCGCGGTTCGTTGTAATTAATCGAAATTTTATCTGGGAAAACATTGTTAAATAATGTCGGAAAGTCGTTCTAGTTAGTTCTTAGACTCCTGTCAGGATTATATTTCATTATATTCCATTTCCTTAAACGGACATCGACTTTGGAAAATGGGAATCTGAAACTTTCGATCTTTAATTCCCCAATAATGAACGGAATTTCGAACTATGATTGATAATCATGATTGGCTAAGCAATATATAACCCGAATTAATGATTCCCGAACAAGTTTGAGGATTGTTGTGTTTGTGTCAGGAGTATAAAAAGTACTTTTCGAACATTTCAATATACGCAGAAGGACAGACAACTTGGAATCTCGAGAACGTGTCCTTCCAATCTCGGTAACACCCTCAATGAGGAATGGATTTCACGAGTGACAAAATTTGGCACAAACTAATGGCGATAGTTGGCCATTGGACGGAGAATCCTGTCCATCGGCCAGCCCCAATCAGGTCGCGTTTAGTCTCGAAATAGAAGAAGATTTTGGATTCTTGAGGCACTCACGTTCTGGGCCTGGGCCTATGCTGTCATTCCGGGCTCCTGGGCTCCTGGGCGATGGAGGATTCTTTTCGGAGAACTTTTTCTCGTTGTTCACGCACGATTTTTGAGCGAAACCTTCACTCCAGTGGGAGGCCACGAGCGACCGGAGGACGGGTCGGGCACTCCTGGCGCTGATGATGACGATGATCCACGTCGCACACGGTGGGCAAACAAGCGATTAACTAAGTTTTTGCGTCCGCGGAGTTTCCCGAGGTTCGGCCGGGGCGCGCGTCAATTTCGAAATGTAAATATTTAATGTTTGTTTTGTGTCAAAAGTGGAAAATTATTGGCGAGCCCATTCGGCGACAGGGGGCGCCACCCGAGGTTTCTCTTTTTGTTGTTGTTGTGGTTGTAGTTGTTGTGGTTTCAAATGCAGAACAGCGCCGTCGTCTCCGGAGGAACGCGAAAAAAGTCACAAAATACTCGAGAGGGACGCAAAAAAAATGCAAAATCCCACACACTCGCGCTCACACACGAAAGGACGAGAAGGACAGCAGCGGCGACGACGGTGACTACGTCGAACGAGAAGAAGAACAAGACCAGGCAAATGAGCTCTGTTTGCGGGAGGAATCGCTGAATAAAATTATTAATGAGGTTACTCGGCGGTCCGTCGCTCGTCCCCGGTCGCTCGGCGCTCGCGTCGCGAGAGAGCTCTGAGAGTGAGCGAGAGAGCTCGTGTGGCAGTGAGTGCGATAGGTCGCGAACGTGTCGTCGTCGGTGTGGCGGGGGGCGAGCGAGATGAGTTCGGTTCAGTTGAGTCGAGTCGGTGGGTGCCGGCGTCAACGCCAGCGTCGACGTCGTCGTCGAGACGGAATCGTCGTTGCTGCCTCGGCTGCCAGGACCGCCGGACTCCGGACGCCGTTCGCCGTTCGCCGCTCGCGAGAAATCAACGAACCCGACGGCGACGCGAACAAAGCACGGAAATCGTCTCGTTTCGTCACGTCTCTCGCTCGGCGACAGTCGTCGCTGCCGTGGACGCGCTCGGGCTCGTCGTCCGAGGGAACGGAAACAGTTATAAAACGTACACTCGCAGCGATCCGCTCTCGCGCTCCACTCACACACATTCGCACATACTCACTCGCTCCCTCCATCTCTGTCGAACTTCCAGGGGTGGTTCGAGATTTTTTCTGCGCTGATTCTCTCTCCGGCCGTGGTTGTCGATGGGGGAGGGGGTGTAGGGGCGATTGTCATATTAGGCACGCCCCTCCCTCTGCACCCGCCCTTCTGCGACAGCTGCAGCCCACATTCGGCGCCTCTCGCCGTGTGCGTTTGTGCATTTGCGCGCTGGTACATATTTGTGCAGCAATTTGCTCCCAGGTTTGCTCCTTTTTGCTGCACTCCAGAGGTGGACGCTTCCCATCACCTCCGTCCCATTCCCATCTACTACCACGGTCTTGCTCTTCTTCTTCCTGCTCTTCTCTATTGTTCCCCTCCTCTCGCCTTGTTGTTGTAAGCGCCATTATTAACTCTCAACTCCAGTCGATCCGAGGTAATAGAAAGCGAGGATTGCCAGATGTTCGCGACGCGGATCCTTCGACGTGGGGATCGTGTGTGCCCCGAAGGACAACGTGGAAGGAGCCATCGTGGGGAGGGGCTCGAAGAGGAATTTTGAGAATTTACCATGGACATTATAAGCATTTTTAGGCGCAGTAAAATATAATCCTTGAACTACCAATTCACAGGAGCGATAAATTCCGATAGTCCAAAAGCCCCATAACGACCAATTTATAGGATCCCCACGATTTATAAACCGCCCACAGAGCGAACGGGGAGCGAAATGGGAGTGGCGGGAAGGAAGGGGGCGATGGGGCGGGGCAACGGGTGCGGGAGTCTCGCATTATGTGATTTTGACGCGGACAAAGGAAGCTGTTAGGTGTGCATTCGCGTTGAAAAGGATAATAGAATGTTTGCATACGAAATAAAACCATCTCCGGCGGGGTGGGGCGGTGGTTGCTTGTGTGAATATATATCCATTTACAACGAGTGTCGAGCTGCAGAAAGGACTAACTGGAGCAGGCAACAACCACAGCTGCAGCAGCGGAAACGGAAACCGGGGCATGACGTTCGGTCGTCCCGGCCGCCCAGAGAGCGCCCGCAAAATAAATAACACTCATTAGCGGCGACGCCGGCGACGGAGACGACAGCGAAGTTCATTGGCAACGACGGTGTCTGGGAGAGGCGTGTCCAACGGAGAGAGCGAGCCAGAGAGCGATGAACGCCAACAGGGCCCCTCGTTGGGCCGAAGGGGATCCGGAGGAGATATGAATAAATCATTTAAATTAACCGCCACTCACACAGGCGCCCACGGGATTCCCCTCCGCACTTACACTCACACAGAGCGGAGGCAGCCATGCGCAGAGAACCCGCTCCGACGGTGCGTGAGAGAAGCGACCGACCAGTCGCCTGCTGCTGGCATCCATGTTAATAAGTGGGAGTGGCCTCGGCACGCACACACACAGCCACACGAACGGACGCAGCCCTTGAAATGTTGCAACAGTATAACATCTCCTCTACGAGCGACTGTCTCTATCTCTCTCTCTCTCTCGCTCTCCCGCCATCGATGTCGCCGCACGTCCGTCATATTCAACAGGAGGATCCCTGTCTCTCTCTGGCCCTCGGCCCGTGATGATTGATGGACACCCTTTGCGGACTCATCGTCGCATGAGTAGGTAGAAGAAACAGCTGCTGTCAAATTTTTGTTGTTTTTATCATTGCTGTTGTTGCCCGCGCTCTGTGTTCAGTCGCAATTGTTCGTCCCTCTCGTTCAGCTCGTGCGTGGACGCTCTTCGGCACCTACTCACGATGGAGAAAATCAACAAGAACAACAATAAATTGAGCTTCGTCCTTCGGTCGGACCTGTTTTTTAGTTCAGCCTCCACGCTCTCCCACTGAGGGGTTTCGCCAGCATCTGGCGGTGGGCGGCCGTCGCCGACAAAATGGCAACACTTTTATTTGCTTTCGTCCTTTGATGCTTCCTTTTCAGGGATTTGCTCTCTTTTTTGAGGTGAGGAGCGGCTGCCGCTGCCGCTGCTGCATTATTTGCGTAAACTTTGAAGGACCTTCGAGGGAACAAAGGAGCCGTGAACCGAGCCAAGATATGGCATGGCTGGCGGAGAAATGCAACAACCTCAGCGGACGGACGGTCAGGCGGACGGACGGACGTTGCAGGAATGGATATTTCGTGATTTTGCCATGACTACTAAATTAACTCGAATAATAAAATGCGACTCCAGATGATCCGTAGTTGATTAAGGGATTTTCTTATTGAAACTATGAAACTATTCAGGCTCTTATAGGCTATTATTTTGCATTCGAATTTCCTTAATATTACCTTGCAGAATTAAAAAAACAATATCTTAAGCAACCTGTTGTGAAGCATCAGAAATTATTTTACATGAAATCTTCAAATGGGAAAATATTCTCGAACTCGAGTGCCGTCGACCGGAGATACAACGTATCGTGTTCGCCGTACTGGTTCGAGAAACCCCGCGGCTGAACGTTAATTATGATTACTTGAAAACGCATCGTATTGAAAAATGATTTCTGGAGTGGCGCACAATTTGAGTGTTTGAGTGGCCGTCGCTGCTTGGCCTTCACCCCCCGGTGGGACCAAACGATTCCGGCCCTGCCCTGCTCTGCTGTACCTGTGGCCAAACCATGATGAGCTCGTCAAATGTAACAAAAGGAAATCATTTTTCATCTGTTTTTTGTGCCAATACTGTTGCTAGCTCGACCGTATTTAATTGAGTGCGGATGGAAACACTTTAGTTGTGAAATTTTGGCAATTTCTCTCCGTTTCGCAAAGCATGAAAAAATAAGAAAAATTCTTGTTGAGAGTAGAATGTAGAATGTAGTAAAAAATATTTAGCAACAACATTGGAATTTTTTTTTTTTCGACGGAACATTTTTTAATTTGTCTGTAATTTGTGTTGTTTAGAAATTTCAATAAAAAAAATTCAAACCTAAGAGGTTATTCTCAATCAAAAATAATTGTCTGGCATCACTAGCATTTCTGTTCCAAACTGTCAGCGGCGATTGTAATAGATTATCGTAATAGAATAGGACACGTAATGTTTTGTCAATGAATTGTCAAATTGAGATGAACTTTTTTCATTTCATTTTTCTAGTTATTTCGTCAACATAGATTAACTTTTGCATTTGTTTTACCAATTTAAAAGTAAAGCTAATAAAGACAAGGCTACTATTAAACCATTGCATTTAAGTGTCATTTATCACAGATACGTAGAAAATGGCAGACGCCGGACAATGGTACAAACAGTTGCCGCGGTTCACCCGTTATTGGCTCACGGCCACAGTGAGTTTGAGTCTCTTAGCTCGATTCGGAATCCTGCCAATGCAATATTTATACTTGTCACGTCATGAAGTATTTAGTAAACTACAGGTAGGTTTCAGTATAACGTATAATAGACATTCTTTAACAATCGCCGTTTCTATCTGGACCACAGCTCTGGCGCTGCATTACTGGACTATTTGTGTACCCACTCACTCCGTCCACGGGCTTTCATTTCCTCATCAACTGCTACTTCATCACACAATATAGTGCCCGCCTGGAGAAGGACCAATATGGCAAGAGTCCAGCAGACTATTTGTACCTGCAGATAATTGTTGCTCTTCTGGCCAATCTGGGTGGAATGCTCTTTAACGTATACTTTTTAATGGACTTGTTGGTGGTTGCAGTCACCTACATTTGGTGTCACCTGAACAAGGATGTCATTGTGAACTTCTGGTTTGGAACTAGATTCAAAGCCATGTATCTGCCTTGGGTGTTAGCGGGCATGGAGTTGATTTTCCAAGGGTAATTTGAGATTGCCTTATATTTACCATGAATAGAAATATAATGTATTTTCTCTTTAAGGTCGATTGCATCATTGATTGGCATTTTCATTGGTCATTTCTATTACTTTTTGAAATTCCAATATCCACAAGAATTAGGAGGCCAGGCTTTTTTGGAGACACCCAATCTAATGTAAGTGTTACAGATAATTATATTTTAATAGGATTATAGGGATTAATCTGTATAATGTTTCAGAAAACAATATGTACCGGACGTGAGCGGCGGATTCAGTGGATTCGGTGTGCCCCCGGCCTCCAGGGCACCACAGAGGCCAGCTGCCGGAAATGGGGTACTAGGCAATACATGGGGACGGGGAAATACATTAGGACGTTAATCATTTAAGCTATAATAGTATGGATACTGACATTAAACTATCAAAATATCAATGTAAGGGTGGTGAATTATTTTGTACTTCTAGTGTGTATACAAATAATCCATAAAATTTTGAAAATGAGACCCAAAGCATAAATAGTTAATCATGTTACGTACTGAACTTTAATAATATTTGAAGACCTGGATTGGAAATTTGTCTCTGTATTGTAAAAAACCTCTTTTGTACATTATTGTATATGGTTGAAAATTAAAAATGAGTCGAATGTAAATGTATAATAAACACGATCGAGTTTAATTTATTTAATTTTAATGATTAAAATGCATGATATGAATGGGTTAAATGAATATGCAATGGAGAGAAACAATTATTTTATATCACACATCAGAGCTACGCCGCGAAGAATCCAATGATCTGGTGGCTTCTGCGATTGCAGCCACAGAGGAGCGATGTAGTTGAGATCAGTGCGGTTCATTTTCTTGTAAACAGGACACTAAAACAGCATTTATTTGGCATTAATTACAAGCATAAAATTATAATAGAGAAAATAGTACCGTGTAGAGTTTGGGATTCTTGGGCGCGACAGAGTTGATGGCATAAATATGTACCACTGGCATCAAAACATAAAGAACCTTGTTGGTGGCTTCCACGAGTCGTGAGGTTTTGCGATCCCATCCAGCGCCATCGACATATAGACCGTGCACGAATACGCCTTCCTTGGGTGGTTTCTTGCACTCCTCCGGTCCCACCTTAAGAACATCGTTGTGCATGGAGACCTGATCCAAGGCCCAACCATTATGTGCGCGAGCCACCTCTTGTTTCATGGCTGTGAGGAAACCTTGGGGATTGAAGAAGCCAGACATCCAGAAAACCACTGGACGAGACTGCAAAAAATGCGAAATGCGAAAATACGAGTCAAAAATGGTTCGTTTCATTGGACGGGACTCTAGATCTCACCCCGAAACACCAGGAATGAAACTGTTGGTTGCGCTCCAACAACTCGGTAAACCAGAAACCTAAGGTAGACGAGAGCCAACTGCCGCGCTTCCAAACAGTCGGCACGCGTGCGTTGAATATATTGTCCAGGGCGTCTCGCAGTTGCTCGCTCATGATGATGGTGCCCTCGATGGCCAGAAGGAGGTCTTTCAGAGTGCCACGCACCAGGATAATAATCTTTGAACGACCGGGATCATTAGCTTCGGTCATTCAAGTCAACCCAGCTCACCTTCTGCATCCGGTCGATCTCTTGGCGCAAAAATATGTTCATCGAGCTCAGGGCGCCCATCAAGCGCAGCCGCTCCTTCACCTCGAACACGTCGTACGGCGGCGGCATCTTGCTGTACATCTCCCTGGTCTGGCGCGCCACCTTGTCCTCGCGCGTCTCGCCGCCTCCGGAAGATGATTCTGTGGAAGAGATTCGACATTCGTATTGGAGTCGACAGGCACCCAAAGGAAACTATCATCGTCCACCTTTGGGCTGGATCGAGATGATCGTGTCCAGGATGGATCTGGTCGTGTTGGTTTGGTAGGTGATGTCCGCATTCGAGTGGAAGCCGTACACTTGGGGCGGATCCAGAACGGGCATCTCCTCGATGGCCGCCAAGTAGGCTTCTTGCTCCTTGTGGACGAATATCTTGTAGCCCTTGAAGAACTGGAAGCGATCGCTGAACACTTGGTCGTGGAACCAGACGCGTCCGAACGTGTTCAGCAGACGCTTGTCGTAGTCGTCGGTGACGCGGCCGCCGTACTGGACCTCGCCCAGCATGTAGCGGACGGTGGTCCAGCTGATGCCCTTGCCCGGCTCGAGGTCGTCCAGGTGGTTCTGCACGAACAGGCAGCTGGCGTACCAGTCGGCGAAGTTGAACTCGTACGGGATGTTCCAGCCGAGGGGCCCGAACTTGCGGCGCTCCTGGACGACCGAGTGCAGGAAGGAGATGGCGAACACGAGCGGATGGTAGTAGGGCGACTGCGAGTAGTCGAGGAAGTCCTGCGACAAGTTGCCGTAGGTGCGCTTCAGACCGGCGCGAATCCCGGCCGGCGGCTCGTTGGTGAACTTGACGGCCATCTGCAGCAGGGTGATCGAGAAGGCCGTGTGCGGCTCGGTGGTGATCCAGACGCGGAAGTTCTCGTTGTAGGTGCTGGGGCCGGCGCGCTCCAGCTCGAGCATGAGCAGCGTCAGCTCGTGCATGTACTCGAGGCCCAGATGGCAGTTCTGCAGCAGCACCCAGCCGCCCTCCTCGAGGCAGCTGGCCACGAGCTTGCGGGCGTGGATCTCCTGGCCCTGGCCCATCGAGATCGGGTAGCACTTGAGCTCGTTCTTCTTGGCCAGGGCCTCGATGTTCGACGACGGGTCGGAGCCCATGGACAGGAAGCAGATGAGCGGCGTTATGGGCTTGCTCTCGAGCAGCAGCTCGTCGAAGTTCAGGACCACAGGCTCGGCGAAGCGCTCGCCCAGCGAGTTGGCGATGTAGCTGCGGCTCTGCGAGATCGTGCGGTCCGTGCACCAGGAGCGTATCAGCAGCAGCTTGCGGAAGGGATCGAGGGAGTTGTAGCCGTCGGGGATGGGCTCCTTCTCGGGGGCGTCCTTCTTGTACCACACGAACCAGGCGCGCTCGTTGTTCGAGACCTTGTTCAGGACGTTGGCGAACGGCGTCAGCTTCGACAGCTGCACCAGGTTCAGCCAGGTCTCGTCGGTGATCCAGCGGAAGGGCACGGGCGGGCAGTCGTTCAGATTCAAGGCGGCGCCGCCCTTGATCAGGTTCTGGAACTCGTCGTACGAGACCAGGTCCATCTGGCGGTCGATGTTGAGGGCCATCAGCAACACGAACAGGTACTTGTGCTGCTCGTACAGGCCGCGCGACTTGTAGCGGTAGATCTCGAAGGTCAGGTAGGAGATGATGCGCTTGATGCGCTTCTGGGTGATGTGCGTCTTGTTCGAGTTGTGCATCGAGGCGTCGAAGCGCTCGAGGAACTGCACCAGCGAGGTCTGGTACATGCAGTTGACCATGGCCATCGAGCAGACCAGGAAGTAGAGGACGCTGCCCCGCGTGGCCACCGGCCGGTACTCCTCGCGAGCAATGTTGATCTTGGCCTCGGTGATTTTGGCGATTTCCAGCTTCTCCTTCACCTCGATCGCCGTGTTCTTGCTCGTGTTCAGCACCTCGATCACGGTGACGTCGTCCAGCAGGCTGCCCTGTGTGGTCGACAGCTTGTGCAGCAGGTTCGCCTCCAGCTCCTTCATCTTCTTCATGTTGCCGGTCACGGTCTCCACCAGGTTCGTGCGCTCCTCCTCCAGCTCCTTGCGCTCGGTGAGGATCACACGGCCCAGCAACTGGTCCTCCAGACCCTTCATGGTCACCGTGAAGTCGATGATCGAGGTGCGCGCCGACACCTCGGGCGTGTAGGAGGGATTGGGCAGCTTGGTGGTGATGTAGCAGCGGAACTTGTTGTTGTAGTCGATTTCCTTGTCGCCCAGCTTGATCTTGTACGTGGTGCCGACGCGGATCAAATTGAGGTCCAGCACGTTGTCCAGGCAGGGATCGAGCTCCTCGCCGACATCCTCGATGATCACCGGCATGCCCATGCTGACGGCGTCCTCGATGTGGTTGCGGAAGTACTTGTGGTTCAGCGAGGTCACGATCAGGCTGTTCTCCTTCTCCTTGTTCTTGATCCAGCTCTTCCCCTGCGACTGCGGATCGATCAGCAGCGGGAAGCGGACCGCCTTCGTCGCAATGATGCCGTTCTGTATGGAGAGCTCGTCCGAGGGCAGGCCCTGCAGGTTCCACTCGCCAATCTGGGTGCGATCGGTCAGACTCTCGATGATGTTTATGTTCGAGGATATCGGTATCAAGCGCTCCACGATCTCCTTTAGCCACTGGTTCTGCAGGTCGCTGCGGTACTCCTGGTTGAAGGGGCCCGTATACGAGAGGAAGGCGGTCAGGAGAATCGTGTCGCCCACGAGTCGTTCCGTCTCGCTCTTGAACTGGGCGATCTGCTCGGTCCAGCGGATCTTCTCGCCCGCCAAACCGCCAATCAAGGCGGTGGCGGCGTCCATTTTGTCCTGGCATTTCTTCGCCTCGGCCAGCACGGAGTTCTTCTTGACCATGGCCTCCTCGAACTTCAGCTGCACCTCGGCCAGCTCGCGCTCCTTGGCCGCGAACAACTCCTCGGCCTCCTGGAGGTCGGACGACGCCTTCTGGTACTTGGCGGCTTGGATCGCCAGGTTCGCCTTCAGGGGCAGCACCTCTTTGTTCACCTCGAAGTACTTGGCCATGGCAATGGTCCAGGACAGCAGACCGGCCACGTTGCCGCAGGCCACCTTGGCCGCTTCGAAGGTGTAGAGGCTGGAAGAGGAACCCGTGAACGGTCAGTTCATTCACCACCCCACCCCAGGCCTTACCTGTAGTTGAAGTAGGGCAGCAGCATGTCGACCATTTCCGCATTGATGATGTCGGTGGGGTACTCGACGATCTTCTTCAGGAAACTCGTGTCGGACATCACTTTCAGGGACTCGTCCCAGGAGCTGCACAGGAACTGCTTTTCGAAGTCGGGCTTGATGAGCTTGATGCGCTTGCGGAACAGGATGCACACCGCGTCCATGATCAGGGTGATCAGATACGGCGGCTTGCCGAGCTTTCGCACCGTAGCGATGTCTGCCGCTTTAATGGTCTGCGAGGGAGGGAGATCGATTAATGTGTGGTAGATCCCCAGCCCAGCCCAGTCCAATTGACCAGCGCACCTTCAGAGCCGCTTCGGCCTCCTCCAGAGCGGGTCGGGCCTTCTCCAACTTGGCCTCGGCCACTTCCTTGTCGGCGGAAATCTGCTTCACCAGCTCGCCGGCCTGGGCCTTCTTCTCGGCCACCTGCACCTTGATGATCTCAGCAGCAGCCGTCGATTGGGCCACCGTCTCCAGCACCACCTCAGCCTCCTCGGTGGCCACAACGATGACCTTGTTCATCTCGATCAACTCCTTCTTTAGTATCGAGACGGAAGCGCCTGCTTCGTCCAGCTTGTCCAGACCGGACGTCATGCGCTCGGCCAGGACGATGATATTGCTCTGCTTGTCCTTGTATAGCTTCTTGTAGCTCTCCAAGAAGGATATCAACGACTTCGGCGTCACGAAGGTGGTGCGCCGGAAGCGCTCGTAATACGAGATGCAGCACTCGGACACCGTTTCATGGATCCAACTCATGATGTCGATGACTTGTTCCTTCACCTCGGGCTGGCAGACGATGTCGAAGTCCTTGAGGTAGTGGCGCGAAACGGCCACGCGGGCGTCCTCGGGCCATTTCTGGAACCAGTCGATCACACAGCCCGAAATCAAGCCGGGGAACTTCAAGGAACGTGCTCGGAATTTCTCCCCGATCTGAAAGCGAATCCAGGATATTTTTGCTATCCGAGTTTGTGCCGATCGAAAAGTTTACCGGCGAGAAGCACAGCGTGATGTGGAGGTTGAATCGAGCTCGACTGAGGAAGAAGTCGTACAAGTTGTCTTGGGTTGGAGGGCGTCTCGGCTGGATCTTCTTCATTATGGGAATGATTTCGTTGTAGATTTCGTCTATTCGAATAATTTCAACGGTCAGTGAAAGCCCCTAAAAACGTGATTGCGTGATTCCTACCCATTTCGTCCTTCGCGAATAGATTAGCTATTTCGCCTGAACTGAGGATGTTGTTGATGTATTCCAGGAAAGATTCGTCCTTAATCTCGTTGTCGGTGAAGATGAAGGTGATGCCGCGTCCCTCCAATCCGGCCGTACGGTACAAGTATTTGAGATCGTCAGTGAGGTTGCCTGCATTGTAGGCTCGTGTCAGCGTGATCTGGAAGAACTTGTAGCCAGCCATGAAGGAGGCCAAGCGGGTCAAACTCTGCTTGCCGGAACCGCCGACACCAACCAGTAGAGCGTTGCCTCTGAAATACGAAACAATAAGAGTTATGAAGTTCTGCCAGCTTTTAGCCATCTACCTCGGCATGCTCAGAATTCTGGACACAATGACCAAGTGGACCAGAGCATCTTGGAAGAACACCAAGTCCATCTTATAGCCACGAACGTATTCATTGAACTGATCCATGTACCAGAACACTTTCTGTTTCACGAAATCGATGCTGCAACAATAATTTTACGAAATATTTCCAGAACAGCTGGTGGGCAAAAACCTACCTTGGTATCTCCTCGTATATCTTCGGTGGATCCAACGACACGTCTTCATCGTCTTCGCCTCCCTCGGGAGGATCGCGGAGGAAGTCGACGAAGAAGGTCGCTTCCTCGGGATACTCCTCCCAGTAGTCCTGCAAGTGCGCCTTTGCGTCCTTTCGTATGCGATCAATGAACCAGAGTTTGTCCTTCTCGTCGGTGAATCGGTCGGCAATGACTCTGGTGCACTCATGCTCCCACAGCTTCAGAACGTCCTTGACGCAAGTGCATTCCTCGCCCGCTATCTTCAGGATTCCCTCCCAGATTCTCGACAAGTCTCGCAAGTTAAATACATAATGGAAGTTGGCCGGCGTGGGCAGCATCTTGGCCTTCACATTCTGCCAGAAGATGCGCGTCAGAGGCACCAAGCAGGGAATGATGTTGACGACTTCCTCGTTGAATCGCGTGGAGCAGAAGTAGCCCTGGCCGATCTTGTTGAAAATCTGGTCCATGGAGTTGTTGCTGGGCAGGGTGCAGTTGAAGATCGTCATGTGACGCTTCAGTCGGTTCGGTATGTCGTTGCGGCCGCCGCCAGGATGGATCATGGCCGCCAGCATTTGGATGTCCAGGATGGTGGAGAAGTCGCCGGGCTTCTCCAGGGAGTAGAAGCCGTGCTGTTCGATCATTTGGCGCACGATTTCGTTGGTGATCTGGTCGCCCCACTCGTTGATGATGGGCATGTTGATGTCGTCGATGAAGATGGTCATCGACCGCTGGCCCGGCGGGCCGTACGTGGTGCCCACTCGCTTCTCCACATACGACTCGATGATGCGCTAAAGAGAAATGTGTTTCATTTGTATTGAAGGCTTTGGTACTTTGGCATCTTACCTGATACATGTTGGGCGTTGTGGCAGACGAGAAGTTGAACGACTTGGACATGTGCACCTCCGGGTCGTAGTGGGACATGTAGCCTTTGATCATGACCGTCTTGGCGGTGCCCTGCTCGCCGATCAGCAGCACCTGCTTCTTCTGCTTGGCGATGTTGTGCACGAGGAAGCCAGTTCGCACGTTGTCCACATTGGGCACCAGAATGGACGAGAACTCCGGGATGCTGTCGTCCGGGTAGACGAAGTCCTCCACGCGTGTGTCCCAATGCTGCCAGTTGCCGTTGTCGTCGACGTAGTACTCGAAAATGGTTTCACTCGGCAGCTTCTTGGGCCACTCTGCAAATCAAAGATGAGTCCAAAGTTCCCGATTCCACCTCTACCACTCGGTGACGTACTCAGCTTGGAGGGATGCTTGAGCAGGTATTCCTCCAGTTTGTCTCGCTCGTTTATCTCGAGCACGGCGCCCAGGGTCCACATCAAGGCGAACATGAATGTGCGCTCCAGGAACTTCTCCGAGCGATTGGTCGAGTCCTGCAGGAGTCCGTCCATTATCTCCAGCATCTGCTTGATGTATATGGCCTCCAGGATCTTCATTTTCGCCATCAGCTTGGACTGCAGGAACAGATGGGCGTCGTCGTAGATGGCGCCGTAGCAACGGCGGAAGACGTCTTGCTCGAAGGCGCCCTGTTTGCGGACCCAAGCTGTTCACCAATATCGAAAATTATTTTTGAGATTATGGAAATAAGACACGACACTACCTTCCATGTACACGTTCCACTTCAGCACCGAGGAGCTCATGAAGGTCATGCCCACGCGACTGACCGTGGCCGGCGACGCGTTGTCCACGTTGTCGGGTTCGAAGACCAGCTTGGAGTTTTCGGCCATCTTGATACGGTCGCCGTTGGCCAGAGTCAGGGTCTTGTTGTCGTCGAGCACAGAGTTGAGATTCTCGATCCACACGGCGTCCACGGGCCCGTCCAGGACGATCCAGCAGAACTGGCTCTTCGGAACCTTCAGAGCGCGTCGCCAGAGTGTGGAGAAGATGCCGTCGGTCCAATCGTTCGTCGCCACGTCCAGGCGTCCGAACATCTGGGGAGCGGTGATGGCCTAAACGAGCGGACAGTAGGCTATTTTGGTCCTTTGGATAGATTCAGATGGACTACGAACCTTGGGATTCATGCGCATCTCCTTGTGCGGTCGGCCCATCTCGGTGAAGCACTTGAGCATGGCGTGCGTGCAGCTGGTCTTGCCCGATCCAGTGGGTCCCATCAACATGAGGCCGTGTCGCACGAGGGAGGTCTCATACAATTGGACGACCTTCAGATTCCACTCCGGGTTGTTCACGTAGCCCATTTCGTCGGCGATCTTCGCGATGGCGCGCTGCAACTCCTTGTACACGGCCTGCGTCAGCTTGATGCCCGGGAACATGTCCTCGATGAGCGACAGGAAGAGACCCTCGTCCTCGTCGATCAGCTTGGACACGTTCATGTCCCGCAGTACTCGCATCACGATCGTTTCCTCCGTGTCGGTGGGGTTCGAGCGCTTCTGGGAGCCCAGGGTACGCAGCACCGAGAGAATGTTGCGAAGGCCGAAATCGTAGTGGACCTGTTTGGACAGTTGCTCCTCGCACAGTTTGTAGAGCGTGAAGAATTTGCGCGACAGGATGAGATTGTCCTTGAAGCCGCAACTGGCCAGCTTGACTCGAATAATGATGGCACGGTCGGGCACCATCATGGAGACAGTTCGGAACATGATCTTCAGATTCTCCGGCAACTCCTGGCGACCAGCGTAGCCAGGATTCATCGTGATAAAGAGACCGAATTCGGGATTCAGGGACACGATGTCGCCGTCACTGAAGATGAACGAGGTTCGCTTCTCTTTGCGAGCCGTCAGAACGATGCTACAAAGAAAGAGATGGAACAGACTAGACAGTATCTGGGCTGTGATTCCGTGGAAGAAACTTACTAGATCTGTTGAGCAGCTACCGAGAGTACAGGTAGCTCGATCCGGTTGAACTCGTCGAAGCAGCCCCACGAGCCCGACTGAGCCAGGCCCTTGTAGATGCGCCCCAAGCCGCGGAAGTCCATCTGATCCGAGCAGTTGAATACCACCACCAGTTTTCCGAGGGCGCGGCCCATGTCTTTGGTGGTCTCGGTCTTGCCAGTGCCAGCAGGTCCGGCCGGAGCTCCGCCCATCGACATGCCTTCATCGGAAACACCCAGTTATCAACTCATGTCAAGGCAAAGTCATTCGATTTGCAGGTACCTATGGCTTGAGCCAACGTGATGTAGCATCGATCCGTCAGAGGGGTGATGGCCAGACGTTCCGTCACTCCGAGGTACTCGTTTTGGTATATGAAGTTGACGTCGGTGATGGCCACGATGATGTCGTCGTTGTCCTCGTTGTAGTAGAAACGCGCCTGTTTCTGCCATTCGAAGTCGTTCACGGAGCGGATCCGCATGGAACACAGATCGTCAAATATATCTCTGTAAAACCACAAGTGCCACCATCAACGACCACAGTCTCAGACGCAGTGATGGACCAATTAACCTTTGATGCACATGTATTGTGACCATCGTCTCGAAGCGAATGCGGTCCAACGAAGTCAAGTCCTTCACAGTCAAGTCGATGAAGTGATTGAGCAGCGTCAGGAACTTCGTGTTCGTCCTCTTCATGATGGTCTTGTCGGTGCGACTCTTGCGCAAGGCGTATTCGGCGTCCCGGGTCCACAGCAATTGCACACCGAGGAGGCCGGCCTGGCCGCAGAACGACGGGAACTCCTCCGGGAAGTTGAACTCCGGGTCGTTCAGACTGATGGCCATCCCTGCCAAAGTCGTCCGGATACTGTCCTGCATTTCCTTCAACAGCTTGGAGAGCCAGACCTCGACGCTGCCCACACATTGGACCGGATTTTCCAATGCGACCTTCTCCCCATTCGCGGAGTTCAGAGTGATTATGACGTCATTGGTCTTCTCCTGGAAGTCAACCTATTGCACGAAAAATCCATGAACCCTCGTGAAGTGGTTGAAAATGCCAAATAATTTCACATACAAAGGCAACTGCATCGAAAATACTCAGTAAATGAGGTTGTATAGAGGTGGGATCGGATGCCTGGCCGAGAATCTCGAGGAGCACCGGATCCGAAACGAAGAAGAAGCGAGGGAAGAGCAAACGCTTGGACTCCAGATAGCCTGTGGAGAGTGCGGATGAGTGAACGATTGGGTAAGAAAAGGTAGCGAACCGGTGAGCGATTTCTGACAAGTCTCCAATTGGTCCAATAGCCAGGTCAACATGGTGGCCAAGGTGTCGTCGCCGGTGCAGCACTCGACGGCATTGGGGATCTCGCGGGCCCGATACATGATCTTCACATAGTTCTTGTCGATGTTGGTGAAACGCTTGGCCTCCAGTGGCAACTGCTTGGCGATGTCTCCGCCAACGAACACGGCCTCCAAGTATATCCACAGATTCTGAACCATCAGCCATTTCTCCAGTATTTCGCCGGTGTTCACCAGCTTCGAGAGCCACAGCTGGATGTCCTTCTTGAAGGGGGCGTTGTAGCGATTCGAGGCCAGGGAGTTCATCACCATCAAGCTGTCCTCCAGCGCCGCGATTATCTCCAGTGTCTCGCCGCCCTTCAGCACCAGGTCGCCGCGGGTCTTGAATGCGCCCAGTTGCAGGTTGACCGTGGACCAGTCGGTTATGACCTGTTTTAGCTTCGCCTCGATGTCGAGCTCCTTGCTGGCACCCACGCAGATGTCCTCGACGTCCTCCTTGTGCTTCAGTATGGGAGCCTCCAGCAGCTTGCCCAGGGTGAATTTGGAGCTGGTAACGTCGAAGTCCGTCTTGAGCAGGGCGTTCAAGCGGACCCAGTGGCGATCCTTCATGGCTTTGTTGGTCATCAGCTCTAGCAGGGGACACGTTTCGTTGAAGTCGTCGATTTTCGTTTTCAGATCGATGAAGGCCGGCCACGTCTGCATGCCCTTCGGCAGCTTGCGACATCTACGAGAAAGTCATGCAGTAAATCGATCCAATCGATCCCTCCACATCGCCCACCTGACTTGGAAGTCCGCCAATTCAATGCTGATCTTCTCAATGTCCACCTCCGCCCACGGCATGTCGTAGTAATCGGCGATGGTCTTCAAGACCTGGATGTACAGGGAGTACAGACGGTTCAGGTAGTTGAACTCGCGTTTGCGCTGGTGCAGAAGCGGGTAGTCGGTAATCGGTAGGCCGAAGAGCTTCTCGCCGCTGCTGTACATCTCGTACTTGCGCCACAGTTCGTCGAAGCGATTCTGGAAGAGAAACACGCGATCGCTGGCCTCCTTGGCCGAGATGCCCTCGACCATGGGCCCGTTGGCCTCGAAGTCCGCATTGAACTCGTCGAACTCCTGCACGAACGTAGAAATGCCATCGTTCAGTTCGCGCAGAAGTGGGCCTTCCATCTCGGATATGCGGGTCGACACTTTTTTGGCCTAATTGGAGACGAATATAAGGGCAGTTGATGAACTTAATTCCATGCACTTGACTCACGTTATCGAGCATCTTGTTGAAGGACAGGAGGAGACTGTCCACCTTGTCGTAGTCATCTTGCGGTATATAAATGTTGTACTGGGAGAATAGGGAATATGTGTCCGTTATCAGATTCAGATTCATGTCCATGCTGCACATAACGAGAAGCCACTGAAATTCCATATTCATAACGATATAGACCAAAACGGTACCCTATGAAGTTATCGCGTATTTTCTCCAAACAATTCATGGCCAATCGCACGTCGTCCAAGTCGTTTATAGGTTTGGCCAGAGTGTTCTCCATGTCAGAAATGAAGTCCACCATTTCGTCCAATTGCTTTTTGTACTGGGCACTGAGCAGTTGCCCGAGCAAGGTTTTCCACTTCTTCGACTCCTCGACGAATTTTGCCACAGCCTTTTCTATAGTTACGAACCAGTTTGACATTGATCAACTATGTGATAATTATTTTAATGTGATTAACTTTACCAAATCGAATCTCGATGGGACCAATTACTCTATTGGACTGCATCACTTCTAACTCCGTGGTGATGTTGTCGTAATAAATGAACTTGTCCCGAATGTCGACGGTCAAGGGATTGGTTTTTACGAAGGCCTCAATGCTGCTCTCGCGATCTTCACTCCACAAATACTTGAACTTCTCATAGGTTTCCTAAAATAACGATAATTAGCGACCACCACATTGCAGGATCGCTGCCAAATCGTGCTCAAACGCCCACCGTTAGGAAGTCATCCAAGTCCTGTTTGTACATCATCAGACCTGTGGCGAGATTCTGCACCGCTCGTATTATGTCCTTGTGCTCGATGATGTATCGGAAGTAGTTTCGCTCGTACCGATTTTCATCTGCCGAGAATTTTGCCTAAATCTATGCATCTATTGGCAATGCCACGGGTTCACCTACCCACTGTGACTCGGCGTTGCCTGCGCTCGTAGGTTTTCGCCTGCTTGCCCCAGGTCGTCACGAAGTAGTTGATTTCTGTGCACACTTGCACGGCGGCATGGAAGTTCGTCTGCATCACCTCCAAGTTGGGCTCGATGCGACACCCTTGCTCCAGGTCGATATCCAGTTCGGTGTAGAGAATGGGCGGTTGGGGGTCGCTGCGCCAGTTCGTTCTGGAAGAGACGTGGCAGGGATGTTGAGCGACTCTTCGGGGCAAACCATGGTCACCACCCACCTGAGGATGCTGTGCCGCACAAAGTCCAGGGAGCGTTTCGAGCACTGGACCAACGCCAGGATCATTCGCGAGTTGAAGTACGAGAAGAGGTCCATGCAGTCGTTGCGCAGATGATGCAACTCGTAGTGGATGTTTTCGTAGTTCTTCATTTGCAGCGTCCGCAGAATGTCCTCGGGCGCCAAGTAGATGGTGCGATAGATCTTGTGGAACTGGATCCAATCCCACTTGTCGATGGGCATGTTGCCCTCGGTCCGCCAGTTGTTGTCGTTGACCTTCTCGGGGGGCAGCTGGTAAACGCGCCGGCCCTTCGAGTCGATCGGGCCGTAGTCGCGCAGCTCCACGAACATGTTGATCATGTCGATGACAGCCCGTTCCATGCACACCGACTTCTTCTCGAGAATTTTCTCTGCTCAAGGAGTGTCGAAGAGTAAGTGATCGAAGCCATATTTCCGGTTCTTACCGATGTCCTGGCGGAGTCGGTTGCTCTCTTCCAGAAACTTGTCGGACGTTATGGGCTGCTCAGGCACATAGACGTACAGGTTGTCGATCAACGTCTGCATTTCCTTCGATATCCGTATGGTGTCGATGTTCAGAATGGCCTTGTAAAACACCACAACCTCATCGACTTTCTGCAATTGTGGAGAATAATTCGAATAGGGATATTATCAAGTGTTCAAGTGTTGAACCTCAACGATCGAGTTCACAAAGTCTTCTAAATTCTCCGACAGCCAGGTGACGGTCGACAGCGCTGGCTTCAGCATGACCGAAACCTCCTGTATGCGAAAACGCATGATATTGATGAAGATCGAGGAGATCGACACGCGTAGCTTGTCAAATTTCTGAATGGCTAGCTTGAGCGACGTGGCCGGATTGAGAATTCGATCCTTGCAATAGGTGACCACACTAGCCACATTCGGCACCTCTGAGAGACGACACCCAGTGTTAGGGAATGCGAAAAACCGAGATAGGCCGATCGAACTACTCACCCAACTTCAGTTTCCACATCCACTCCGTCTCCTTTACCAGCTGCACGATGGCCGGGTCCAGGTTGACCGCGTACTCGGCGATTTCCCTGTTGCAGAACAGGATGGGCGCATTCAGGAGGCACCGCACTTCCTCGGCGTAGTCGAACCAGGCCTTGTGGTAGGTCATCTCGTAGTGGCAAATTATGCCGTTCATGTAGTTGTAGTAGCGAACTGTGCGCTGGGCCTTCTTGTGAGCCAGTACGCACTGGCGCGGCTTCAGCACCTTCATTGGCTCGTCGATCTTCTTGAAAATCGATCGGATCCACATGATCCGACCGGCCACTGGCGGCATGTTACGGGCAATAAACGGATTTCCACGTTCCTCGTTGTAACTTCGGGAATTGACAATCAATTAGAACATATAACTGGCTCCCACGATCCCTGCACTTACACATCCTTCAGGAGGAACATTTCCTTCTCCAGCATCTCGGCCACCTCGAGGTAACGCCTGTCCAAGCACAGGCACTCCAGGTTCAAGTTCTCGAATCTCTTCAGTATCAAGATCACCGACTCGGCGATCGGAACATCGGCAATTTGTTGCTTCACGAACTGCTGCATGCCGACCTCTGCCACCTCCACCTCCCGGACGAACGACTTAAAGTCATCGTCGAAGCTCTCGATGCGGTAGTTCAGGGGGTCGTAGGGCTTCGCGCTGATCGTGGCTCGGGCGCCCTTGATTTGAGCATTGAATTTCTCCATGCCGCTGATGCGGATGCGGTCCAAGACCGAGTACGTGATCTCCGTGTTGAAGATGAGCTTGATCTGAGGTGAAATACTAGCGGTTAGAACCTTTCCAATATGGCATTATCTGACGAGATCTAACCCTTTCCAGGCGTTCGAGGAACTTCTCCAAACACGTAAAAATGTAGACCGACGAGACGATCCACGGCTTCTCGTTTGCGTTTTGCATGTCCTCGACTGTTTGGCGGTAGATGGTCTTGTAGAACTCCATCACTTCCTTGCACTTCTCGATCTTCTCAATGATCTCGAACGGCGAGATGTCCCACAGACCAATGCGTCCGGTGTCGGTGAGGAAGTTCTTGCTGGTGATGGTCAACTGGTTGGAGATCTTCACGAATAGTCCAGTGACATTGCTGGGCGTGTTGAAGTAGTGGGCCGTCTTCGAGACATTGCGTATGGCTACCATCAGGCCAGGTAGACTGCTTATGATCTCGTCCGGCGAGGATCTGCACCCAAACGGAACGGACGATAGAACAGAGCTACACTAAATGATGTACTGAAATATGTCACCTATACAAGGGATCCCAGAACTTCTGCAACGACGTTATGTAGCGGACATTGTCCTTGGCCTCGTTGAGGACCAACGTCACCTGGTTGTCGATTTCGGCCCATTTCTTCAGAAGCTTCGACGACCTCGACAGAGTCAAGCACTGCTTGTGATTGTTGAAGGCGCGCGACGAAACAAACTCGGTGATCGAAGTGTAGCGCGCCAACATGCGGCGCCAGTTGACCAGCATCTGCAGCGGGCCCACATCGGCCGAGTCCCGCAGGATCTGCTTGCCCTCGACGAGGATGCCCTGGATTTGCCGCAGCCATTGGGCGAAGTAGCGTTCAACCAGACGCACTCGAGGCACGTCCTTCGAACTGGCTTCGATCTGGAACTTGACCAGCAAGAAGCCCTTGAAGAGCTCGTGGGAAACGTCGAAGTTGACCCGGGTTGCGACCGTCTCCTCCGAAGCCTTCAAAAATATGTTGTACATTCCAAGGTTGTGGAAAAATTTCCGTTTCTGCTCCTTCTCGGCCACACCGAACTCGGTGACCACCTCGAGCGATTTGGTCAGTATGCGATCCATGAACACCTTGACAACATACAGGCACATATCCGGCTTCTCGGCGGTCCAGCAGAACATGGACACGTCCTCGGAGACGGTGCGGTTCTCGATTGCTTTGTTCGCGCTGCGATAGACCACGATCCATTTGCCGATCATCCTCACGTTGTCGCTCTTGTTGCAGACGGCTCGTCGCACTTTCGCATACTTCTGCTTGTCGACGTAGCGGCCCGACTCGAGGGGATAGCCCTCCATCTCGGCGTAGCTGATCATGCAGGCTCGAGGCCCCTTGTCCTCGAACATGCCGCTCAGGAGGTCGCAGTAGGCCTGCTCGTCGACAATGCCGGTGATGACTTCGTCCGTCTCGGTGCCCAGCAGGTCGGCGCATATCTCGAGCACATACCGGTGGTTCGCGCCCAGACTAGAGATGCGTTGTTGTCGGAGCTCTTTGAATTGCTGCGCCCTCTTGCGCTCGAGTTCCTCGCGTTCTTGGTCGCTCACGCTGAGTCGCCGTGTCTGCTTATTTATCGTGTGCGATACACCAAAAAGTTTATGCAGTTTATTCACATTTCTATCGGGATCCATTGCATATATATTTAACTATATTTGATTGGGATAAAATTCCGGAAAAAAAAATTGCTTCCGTTCAGTAGAAAAATATTTTGTGAAATGATTTTTTCTCAAGTGATGAGTTGATTTCAGCACAGAGCTGTAGTTCAAAGTGCTTTGTGTTTTGAGATACGTTTAACTTTCTGATTAGAGCTGTTCCATATTAATAAAAAGTTATATTCAAAATAATGGGAATTTATGGTATTTATGGCCGGATTCCCTTGTGGTTGACTTTTTGTCTAACGTCTTTTTGAAATATTTTTCGATTTTTATTTTGAATAAAATCGTTCCAAACAACCACTTTACGACAGGAATCCACTTCAGAAAATGTAAACAATCGGAAAAATAAAAACAAATGCCCCGATGACACGAAAAATAATGTATGCTTCCATGAAGAACTGATTGTAGACAATAAACAATTATCCAATACTATATTAATATATTTGCCATGTTCCGCATTGTTGTCAATCGTAATTTTACCATTTGCACATACAATACTTTGCAAATTCATTTACATGGACAACTGTTGTAACAAAAAATAAAAATACGGAAACTGAAACTACATTCCAGTGATCAGAAAAAGTCATTGTAATTTTTAAACATTTTATTTATTCAAATTTATTCTTATTATAATAACTACACAATAAATTCATCAATAAAACAATACTAAAAATATTTTATTAAAAAATTACAGACACGCATTGTTCAACAATTAATAGTTAAGTATTTATTTTATTTTACATTGTTCTCTTAAATGATTACTTTTTTAGCTGCGGCGAAGAGAACCAACATAAATGAGCAAAAAGATGATTCCGAAACAACTTAAGTCTAATGAGTAAAAATATGTATTGAAATTAAAAATATTACATGTATTTTCTTTATTGAATATTCATGTTCCATTGATTTTGAAAAATAACTGAAAATACTACGAAAATTAAAAGTGTTGACCTATTTCCGAATTTCTCATGGGTTAAGTGCATCCTGGATTGTTAATTGCAATCAATGTGGGTTTGTAAATGATTTGCATCAACTGAACTTCGTCCTAAAAGTACTAATGGTATCATTTCAAACAAAAAAAAAAAAATGTAACTCTTGAGTATCAAAGGGCGAAATATAAACAAATTTTCTTTGCTTGCTTTTGTAGGTTACTGAAAATAACGACAACTGTCTCATAAGCTAAACCGGTTCGCCACAGTAAAGAAAAGGTCTCTCTTTCTTCAACGTTCGTCAATCAATTGAGAATTGAGTTTATACTTTAAATAAATTTTCGCTAGCCTATAATCTCGTTTTCTTTCAACTTTTAAGATATTCACAAAAAATTGTATACTAACATCTACTTATAATTTAAGATTCATTTATAATAATGCATATATTTAAAGTAATTTAAGTTACTTTTACAATATTTACTAAAAGTATTCGGTTAGTTAAATTAATATTTTTTGCATTTTCGTATGTACAATGTAGCAAATTTAAAACAAACTCTGCATAAATATTTTTACAAAATTCAATTAGCAACCTAAATGAGCATGGGTTATGTAATGTTTACAAATGTTCATTATGTTTGAATATTTTTCATTGTTCATCCCGTGAACTACTTTCGGTTGTTATTGGGGACTGCCGCTCTTCTAGGGTTTCTGTTTGTACCAACTCATAATTGGATTCTTTACACGATTCGTCTAAATCACAAGAGTTTATGTTCTTGTTGCCATCTTCACTGGAAGTCAAATTTTTAACTTCATTATTGAATTCTGAAGTAGTGCTTGATGTCTTGTTAACAACAACATGTTCAATGTTATTAGTTTCTTCAAGTACTCTCATTAGCTTCGAATTCGATTTTTCGTCATCAAAGCTTTCGTTGTGATCTTCTTCAATATATTCAATGGCAGTATTTTCATCCATTTCTGCTGCTTCAAATATTTAAATCAGTATTTGCTAATATTTATAAATAATATAAAAGATTTTTTTCAAACTTACCGATTGCTTCATCATATGTTTCATCAATATTTCCCTCATTTGATTTTAAAATTATAAGTTGTGATGTTTTCGTTCCTTCATCAGTGACCATTTTCTTGTTGCCACATTCCCTCTTTTGTTGCTGATTATGATCTTCATCAACCACATCAATATTTATGTCATCATCGCTTTGAGCATTGCTCACTTTATATTGTTGCATATATTCCGTCTGATTTTCATTATCAGCCATCATTACAATATCAACATCAGTTGAACTTTCCTGGGACTCTTCATCCACACCTTCATCGATAAATGTTTCCTCAACTATAACATCATCGAAGTTGTCATCAACTACAATTGTAGAATTCTGTTGCAGTTCTGACTTTTGTTGTTGATCAACAGATTTACGAGATTTAATTGAGGTTGAACGCCTTTGAGTACATGCTGCCTTTGTTGCTGCTGCCACGGCAGTGGCTTGATCCAATTCCATTTCCCAATCAGTAACTCCCAGAACCACTGCTGCTGAATGTTGGGATTTCGTTTGTTTACCCGATGAGCTCTCCACATAGTCATTTGTTAATACGGTCACTGTGTCCCCAATATTGTTGACTGTTATTGTAGATGAACCAGATGATGCTGAATTCGAAGCTGTAGAACTAGAGTTGTCGACAATAATTGGCATATTCAATATATCAACGGGAGTATCTTCGGTTATCATTTGAGTGGTTTCTCTAGAAACCGAAGACTTTAAACTTTGATTATGTTGCTGTTGTGGTGCTACAGCACCAATAACAAAAACATTTTGCTTTGAAACGTCCATTGGTTGTTGTGATTTTGATGTTATATTGCTAATGCTTCCCTTAGATAAAGTAATCGTTGGAGTTCCTCGCGCACCACAAGTGGCCGGCATGAATATCATATTCGCCTTATTACTAATGGATAATGAAGACGTTGGCTTTTGCTGCTGTTGTTGTTGTTGCAATTGCAGAGTTCCCGGGATACTCCCTGGTGATGACATTGGTGCTGGTATTATTTGGACCTTTTGTATCGCTATACGTTGCGGCGGTGTAGGTGTAGATGCTCCAGACGTTGCTGATGCTTGGTTTGCTAATAATTTTTGTTGTAAACTAGTCTGCAGCTTCGCCGACTTCAAAGCATCCGCATTCGCAGGTTGAATGAACATTTTACCGTTTGGTGATTGACAAATTTTTACACTTGTTCGAATGCCAGAAGCTGTTACATTTTTTAGAAATTGAGGAGTTGTGGTTGATGACGTTGTTGTATTTACAACTGCGGGCTTAAGTTTGATATTGCTTAATATTTGTGTTCCTGTTCCAGATAGACTCGTATTTGCATTAAATGTTGAAGAAATCTGTAGTAGAGACAGTATGAAGAGTTACATAAATACATATTACATAAATATCTGAATTCAATTACCTTTGCAGTTGATGAAGCACCAGAACTTACACCTATTATACCCGTTTTTATAATATTTGGTGGCTTTCGGAAGACTGAATGTGTCCCTGAAGTAATCGATGTTGATATTAAATTAGTATTAGAACCAGAAGTTGATACCAACATAGACGAAGGTATAGTTTTGAAAACGCTACTGGTTACGGTTGATGTTGACCCTCCACCAGCAGCAACTATAGTTGCACCATTATTCAATGTCTCAATTTTATTATGTGCTCCAGTACCACTCAAAACAATTGGTAACAATTTTGTTGTCAAAACTTTTCCTTGTGTCGGTGTTGTAGAAATGGAGTCAGTGCTGTTGACTGTACTACTTAAGCTGTTGTTGTTAAGTTGAATAACAGCTGGAGGAGTATGCGTGGGTGTGGAGGGATGTGCTGTTGATGTAATATTTGATGTTGTTATAGTAGTTCCTTCTATAATGTTAAATACTTGTGGTTGATTCGAGTTTTGTTCTGTCGCACCGCTAACCACACCGCCAGTTCCTGTTGTCAATACAGTTGCAGTCGGTAATCGCTTAGTTAATTTTGTTCCTGGTGGTAAAATAGTCGTGTTCATGGTGCGAAGTTTACTAGCAGCAGCGGAGAGTTGTGGTAATGTTAATATCTGAGGCGATGACACTTGCACTGCTGGGGATTGACGATCTTCTACGATATATTTTTGGACTGGAGTAGAAATCAGTTGTTTATCGGCTTTCGACCCTAGAACTGACGGTACAGTGTTTGAGGTTATAGACGAACTCGATGCTGATACGGAAGATGATGATTCAATTGGAGTTATACGCGGACTGGATGATATCTGACATGTTGGCGTTGCTCCAGTAGGTAGTGGTATATGAAGCTTTGTTAAATTCTTCGATATGTCTTTCTTAGATGCTGCAATTTGAGGCATGACATGTGTTGCGTCATGACTTTCCTCTGAAGCTTCTATTTGAACATCTATCGGTTTATTTGCATGCGAACTTGTATGTTGATCAACGTCAGAGGGTTGATGGGGTTTGTTTTGTGATTGCTGGACTTGCTGTTGCTCTTTTAAAATTTGTGCTTTCTTTCCTTTCGCAGATGGCTGTCGTTTTGTCTGAGTACTATTCTTTTTGGCCGCTAGTTTCTGTTTATGCAATTGTTGTTGATATACTTTCTGTTGCTGCTGGAGTTTGCTGTGATTATTATAGAGTTTTCGTATATTGCTTGTTGAAGTTATTGTGTTTCCACTTTCTGAAGATGGTTGTTGCCTTAGCTTCTGCTGTTGCTGTGCTTTTGCAGATGATGAATCGTTAACGATGCGTCTCTTAATTGAGGCAGTTTGACTTTCGGGCAAGTTTCGCTTCAGGGGTTTTTTGGGAATTTGAGAAGGAATTTCTGGAACCTTAAACTTAAAATAAAAATATTTAATGAAATTAATTTTAATTAAACATTCTGAGCATGCATATTCACAGCACACATAGTCTATATACTAATGTTAGTAAAATATTTATTTAATCGTAATTTAATAAAAATGTGAATAACGATGCCTCTACACTGAAGTCAATTTTCAATTTAGAACAAATATGCTTGCATTATAGTTATTCTTTAACGCCTAATAGATAAGCTTTGAAGGTTCATATACAGTATATCGATAAATATATTAAATTCAATATTTAAAAATTAAATTTCTTCAATGCACAAAAAAACAAAATATTATTACACTTACTGGATCACAGGAAACAATATTCCATGATTTTCTCTCTGATTCTGGTGTTGCACTCTTTGCTTCAGCTTGCGTCGCTTGCTCTGCCGCTACTGGAGCTGCTGTTTCTGACGGATATGGCAGCTTTGCGTTCTCCGCTGCAGTCTCAGCAGCCACATTATTAGCAATCAATGCCAAAGCAGTCTGTGGCGCCACGCGCGGTAACATGGGAAACGACCGACGGCCCTCGCGACTCCATTCTTGCCAAGTATTTGGCCCCGAAATGCTACGTAATAGAGGTATTATCAAAATCTCGCATAGATATACATACTCTTATATGCAATGCACTAAATATTAACTATTTTCATTTAAAATCTTCACCAAAACTTACGCCTCAGCTATTGTTGAGAGTTGTTCGTCGTTCGCCACACGTCTAGCCTCAGCACGATGACGCTCCTGTGAAATGTGAAAAATATTTCGTAGTTCTTCGAGGAGCTTTGCTTTATTTTCACTCAGACCACCCTGGGCGCGAAACACGCTTATCACATTCGAGTACGATTCCAGCTCTGTAAAAGAATACAAATATAAGAGAATTACCAATGGTTTTGCTTCAACAGCAAATGTGATTGTGTCTAGGATCCATTCCGTGCCAACCCAGCGACAATAAATATACTATTTATGTGTCCGTGGCTGTAGTTGCTTCCTAAACGCTTTCTTCTTCTTGTTCACCACTTACCAAGTCTCCGCAATATGCCTCGACACTCGTCCCTGGTCATTTGTAACGCCTGTGGCCACATCTTCCACGCGAATATACTTCACACTGTTTATGCAACCTTCACTTCTGGATTTTGGCTTTCTTTAAGATGATATTTCCACAAATAATTGGCGAATTGGAGTAATTTTGGACTACACAAAATTCCCACTGCTTCGTTCAAGAATTGAGCAGCCATTAGTGTTTATTTGTCAAAAAAGTCAGTACAGTACAAAAAATTATAATAGGAAGCGTTCAAAAGGAAAGCATTTGATTACGAGGGTTCGTTATGAAAGTTATTTTACTGTACTCCATAGTTGTTATTTATATATATCGAAATATTAAATTTAAAATATTTCATAAATGGTTATTGGTGTATGTGACTAATAGATATTCCACATTTTCTTTTTTGGCTTTATTATATTATTATAATATTAATAATATTATAATACATTTATTCAAAGTACTTCGAAATCATATTAAACTACGTACCTAAAATTATATTGATGTATTGATACCAATATGTACCTTGTATCATGCCTTTACAAGTACGAGGTTAAGGGTTTGAAGTAATAGTTCAGCACCCAGTAAAGGGGACATCGCCAAACACTGCCATACACATTCACTGTCATCATTGTTTGTTGTCATTATTATTCTGTCAGAAATAAGAAAACGAGTTCTTAAGACATTTGGGAAAATGTTTTGATGTGCCGGTGAAATTGGATATATTCTTGATATTTATTTGTTATCTAGGCGTACTTTGGTTATAAAGTTTTCCCAAATATGTTTCGCACAACCAAAAATAAATTTGATTTTTCCGAATTAACACGAAAGTTTAAAAGAATCATCGATGGGAACTTCACCTATAGAAAATTGTTTCTTATTATGTTGGGGATTTGTGTATTTTTCTATATATTACCTCCCATTTTCCGATATCTATTCGTTAGTCAACCGATTACGAAAGGTAAGCATTGAAAACTTTTTCGAATATCAACAGATATCACGAGTTTTATGCCATGTAGATCCGTTGCTTCAATGCATGGACGATCGTCTCACTCCGTTCTTCCTGCAAAACTTTGAGTTCGATGCTAATATAAGACACGTTCCGCCATTGGCAGAGGAACACAATTTTATTCCTTATGTGGGAAATGGTTACTTCGGTATGGAGGTAGCTCATGATGCCTCATTGAACATCAAATCAGGCCGGTCTATGCAACTTCCCATGCAGTTTCATCCAGTTGTGTCGATCTTGCAATCGAATGAGATAGCGCGAGAAGCCACTGTCACCGAGTATCAATCCGGGATTGTGTACAGATTTCAGTGTACGCCGAATTTTTTTGTTTCTTATGAGTACTATGCGCACCGTGGTCATCCGAGCATTTTAATGCAGGAAATCAAAATCACAAACACCAGAAACAACTTAGAGGAAGTGGAGTTAATTTTGCCGCGCATTCATTTCAAGTCTCCCTCCACTCGTATCGTGCACTTGAGGTTGGTAAAATGCCTTATTAAATAGATGTTGTATAATAAATAATATTTATTCACTTAGCACATCGGTTCAGTCACAAACACTTGTGGAGCATGAAGTTATAACGGGAACGGTTAATTCGAAACCAGATGATCCCAATAATTTAAATGTAATTGTTGTTTCCATTGTAAAACGAACTATTTCACGAGTCATACAATTGAAAAAACGAGGTTTAACCAAACTAGAGTACCCCATTGCTGTACACTACTCCAAGCCAATCGACCCGCTTCAACTTAAAGATACCATTGAAGACACCGAGATGAAAGCCATAGAAGCAATGAAGAAGGTATTACTAAAGTTACAAGCACAATCTGACTCTCTTGTGTCGAACAATGCGTTCAGACAAGACCATATCAATATCTGGAACGATCTTTGGGCAACAGGTTTCACAATAAGTACATCAAAAGCTGATAATAGTTTAAACGGTGATCGAATCAACGCCACTATGTACGCTGTTCTTTCACAAGTACGAAGTTATGAGTTTGAAGAAATTGTTTCTGTATCAGCTCCAAGTAAAGAAGACATCGCCAAAGCTCTGACATACGCTGAAGGATGCTATGATTCATATCATACTCTACAGGCGGAGAATTTGTGGTTGCCAATGGATACTTTGGAAAATTTGAATAATTTAGTTTCCTCATGGATGCTCACATTAGAGAAACAGGGATGTCATAATCTCATTCGAGCCGGTGCATCTGGGGTCATTCAAGCAATGGTTTTAAGTTTTGGCAGCTTCAGATTTAGTAAACAACATTTGGAGTGCAATATTCATCCCAAGTATTTACATCGTGACTTTCATTTTCGACGTTTGAACTATGGTAACAAAACGCATGTAAATGTCACTATCACAGTGACCGATGACAACAAGGCTGTGATAAATGTAGCCCTGGATAGATCAGATCGTAATTACTTTGCGTGTGATGGTGGTTGTCTGGATGAACCTGTACAATTAACGTAAGTTTAATATTCGTAATGCCAACAGTCTATTAATATAAGAAAGGATTAAGAGTTAACTTTTTCTCTTAGGCAAAGTCGACGGCAGTTCCCTGTAAAACTAACTGAGCCACTGACGGCTATTTTATATATTACCGAAGATAAACAACACATGGAGGAGCTTAATAAAGCTATACATGTAAAAGGAGTTGTGGAAGGTGAGAAAGATATGATTATGTCTATTAGCATCGAATCAAATATTTTCTATTAGCTCCTGCCCATGAACAACATGTGATTGCGCTCCATAAGCACGGCCATCAGTTGGGGGGTTTGCCAACACTATTTTGGGTATCGGTATGTGCAATAATTATAGTATTTCACGTGTTTCTTTGTAAGTTAATTATAAAGGAATATTGTGAGCCGTCAGATAAACTCAGATATCGCTATAATAAACCGTGATTTTAGGCTAAATTCATTAAAAATGTATGTTCTTTTCCTGATAAAATTTTCAATTAAGTATTTAAATAAATAATTGACTTAGATTATTAAATACTTAAAAAATAAAATCACTTAAACTTAGATCATAATTGATATAGTTGTAGGCAATGCTTTGTACAGACATCTTAAGGAATTGCTACAGAATATAAAACACTAATATTTTTTTTCTTTTTGTTGTTTTGTACTTGGATTTCTTTATTGTATGTAAATACACAGAAAATATGATTCAGATATTTTAGGTGCTTTGCAACGATGTTATAAATAATTAGATCTTTTTGAAAAAAATAAAGATTATTTGGGAATACTAATTCCTTCGGACTGTTCACATTAAATGCGTAGTTTGAATTTCATAGATTTTTTAACAATAAACTGAATTTCTAAAGAACTAAAATATATGTATTTAATTCTTTGAACGAATGATATGGAAACACTTTTTATTTCGTCACCTCATGCATGGCATGAGCTAAATATTCAACATTTTTACTTGTAACTCCAGCCATTGAAATACGACCATCTTTAGTAAGGTAAATGCTGAATTCCTTCATCAAGCGCTCAACGTTCTCCGCGCTCATGCCAGTATAGCAAAACATACCTATTTGATTAGTAATGTGATCCCATGGACGCGAGGAACCCAATTTTATTAAATTATCTTTGAGTTGCGCACGCACATTGATGATGCGGTCTGCCATACTTTTAACGTCCTTAAGCCAAATACTGTGCAAATCTTTGTCATTCAGTATTTCGGCCACAATACGTGCACCATGAATCGGTGGGTTGGAGTAAAGAGCACGTATTAAAATTTTAATTTGAGACATAACTCGATCAGCTTCTTCCTTGCTTGAACCAACAACAGTATATGCACCAGCACGCTCGCCATAGAGACCCATGTTCTTGGCAAAACTCTGTGCCAGACAGTATTGGTGTCCTTCATTTTCAAATATACGAATGGCTTGTGCATCATGGTCAACATCGCCACTGGCAAAACCTTGATAAGCCATGTCAAAATATGGATACAAGTTCTTTTTCTTAATCAAATTAGACAGTTCACTCCATTGTTCTTTGGTTGGATCCACACCCGTCGGATTATGAGCACAAGCATGCAGCAAAATTATAGATTTTTCCGGAATTTTCTACAAAAACATTATATGACAATTTACCATTCAATATGAATCAACTATCTATATAATTACGTTAATATCATCCAAGCATCCTTTGAAATCTAAACCACAAGTTTTTGGATCGTAGTAACGATATTTACTAACTTTCAAGCCAGAATGTTCGAAAATGGGGATATGATTTCCCCACGTAGGTGTTGGGACGAACACTTCCCGATTGCCTTGCCAAAACTTGCTTAAAAATGCGGCTCCCACACGCAATGCACCTGTACCACTAATGGCCTGAGTTGTTGCATTATGTTTCTCCTTCAATCGTTGCGAATCCTTTCCCAAAGCCAATTCGACTGCCTTGTTGTAGAATTCGGGTATACCAATAATTGTAGCGTATTCCTTATCTAATTTCTTGGCAATGATGCGTTCTTCAGCCTAAGAGCAATGATTGATTTAGTATATGAACATTAGTATTAGAAAGAAAACGTACTTGGCGCACACTTGGTAAGACCCATGGCTTGCCATTGTCATCACGGTATGCGCCAACACCCAAATTAATTTTTTTCGGGTTCGAATCGCGTTTAAAAGCTTCAGTTACACCCAGAATAGCGTCTGGAGGACCCATTTGAACCTCCGAAAACCAAGATCTGAAAATAACAATAGGTTGTTAATTAAACGCCACAATCTTATTAAAAACAATGGTTTCTGACACGACGATATTTACAATAATTTTCTTTCGTCTTATTACATACATTATTTAATCAATACGAAGTATATACATAAATATTTACGTAAACAAAAACATGTTCACAACAGAGATAATGCTGCATTTCATGACGAAAACAGGATATATTTTTAAAAACTATTTTAATCGCTAACAAATTTTCCATAGCAGCAATGCATCGAATTCATAGAGAGATGATATAATTCTGAATGGTTCAACGATTTTAAATTTTAAAACCCGGTCCAATTGTGTTATTTATATCATCTTTGTACAAATTAGCATTGGAATGTATTGTATTAATAAAATAGTCGAGGAAAAAAAGTTTAAAACTGATACACCATCCCCTTAATACACCATCCCCAGCGGCAAAATATTCAATGACCTTGTAATGACATCCCCAATAACAACAACAAGTCCTTGAAACAACGACGTCGAAATCACAACGTCAGCTACGTGGAAAGAGTCATGGAATTATCATCTCGCTCTCATAGATAATTCTACAAATCTACATTTTTTGCACATAGTATGTATTGTGTTAAGTTAGCTGTTTCTATCTTTTCTGATTTTATCGGTTCATTTAATAAGGACTTACTTGCCACGCACGGAACTCATGTTCAATGCGGTTCCGAGTACTTTCTTCGCCGGTCGCATGCTTTTTCCACAAATATTTGCCATTTTTAAATTAGTATATGAATTTTTAAAAGCACGCTGTAAAATAAATGCCAAATGGGTCCGTCCTAACGTTACTGCTGAACTGTTCCTGGCTAAACCTGTGTTATTGTCGGAATAAAATTCAGTACTGACTGTAGAACAATTGCACGCCAGAATGATTGAAAACAAGATTGCGCACAGAGAGTTTAAAATTGGCACGTTCTGCGCATGAACGTCACAATATCTGAACTGAATGAAATGCTGTCATGTTCAGACAAAAGAAAGGGGAAATGAAACCAGATTTAAAAATGATTTATATGTTAACAATTTGGGAATCACTATAAATTTTATAAATAAAGTTAAATATATATATATATATATATATATATATATATATATACATATGTGCGTTTTGACATTGGGTATATATATATTCTTTATTCTGTTTAATGAAATGTATACATTTAGATTTAGCCCCTAATAAACCCGCACACAAATAAAAGCAATACTTTAAGACATTGCGTCGTCACCAAACGTCAAAAATATGATAAACAGCATACCGGTTCTGCACAAAGCGTAATCTTAATTTCATCCCTGTTGTCATAATCAGCTGATACATTTCGGCAAATTTTATGTCAATGTTTGGTTACAGCTTGTATTTACTGCAGATAAACAACTGAATTTAAGCTGCACAAATTTAATTTTTAATAAAAAATGGGGGGTGGAGACCTGGTAAGTTATAGAGGATTGCTAATAATATAAATGTACTGTTCGAATTTATATCTACGTATTTTGAATTTTTGTAGAATCTAAAAAAATCATGGCATCCGCACACCATGAAGAACCAAGAGAAGGTCTGGAAAGCGGAGCAAGCTAAGAATCAGGAAGAGCAAAAACTAAATGACCTACGCAGAGAAATCGAGGAGGAAAGAAATCGTGAAGAACTAAAAAGGATGGGCCAAGCATCCGGAGTTTTGGAAAAGAATGATGACAAAAAACTGGAATGGATGTACAAAAGTAGGTTGCAATACTGCATGAATTTTCATCTGGATGTATAGATTTCTTTTTTTTTCATTTTAGGTAGCACAGATCATATAAATCGGGAGGATTATCTTCTCGGTCGTCAAATTGACAAATCCTTTGAAATGCTCCAAGAAGAGGAACAGCGAAAAAATAACCAAGTAGGCGTGAAAGTGCCAGTGAATCATGTTGAACACGAATGCATTCCATTCTCAATACGTTCATACAAAAATTTAGATTCCACTGAGCAGGTCGACTTGCAACGTAAAGTAATGGAAGACCCACTTATGTTAATCAAACAGAAGGAATTGGAATCACGACGAAAATTGTTGGAGAATCCGGTAAAGCTCAAGGAATTACATCGGTTATTGAAAACTGAACAAGAAATGAAGAAAATGAAAGACAAAGTTAAAAAAAGTAAAAAAGCTAAGAAGAGCAAAAAATCAAAAAAGAAGCATAAGAAACACAAGAAAAAATCATCTTCGGATGATTCCGAATCTGAATCAGATTCTAGTTCCCAGTCGAGTAAGAGTGGTAAAGATTTAGATAAAGAATTAGAAAAACGTTACAAAAAGTTAAAGGGAACTATTTTAAACAAAGGAGAAGACGTGAATGGACTGAATTTGACTAAACTCCTGGATGCGAAATATGAGACAATATCGAAAGAATTGGACAAGGCTGTTAAACATAAGGACAGGTCCAAGAAGACTCGTCGAAGTTCCACAAGAAGTCGCTCAAGAAGCCGTGATAAAGAAATCAATAGAAGACGTTTTGAAAGAGATAATCGGCGTCAGTATTCTTCGGAAGAGCGCCGACACGACAATCGTGACAAACGTAGATTTCGTTCAAGTTCTCAAAGCCCAGTGAGACAAAGACATCAAGAGGATTCACGTAGACAAAATAAACGTAAGAATTTGCGGTCTAGAACTAGATCTAGATCACAAACTCGAGAACGAAAAAAACATCCATCAGCACACGAAATACCTCGAACCACTAGATCCAGATCACGAACTCCAAAACGAAATAAACATTCATCACCACAAGTACAACGGACAACTTCATCAACAAAGATATCAGCTCAACCTACCTCGAAACAGATTAGCGAAGAAGAAAAGCAAAAGCGTATTCGAGAAATGATGGAGAACGCCGCCTGGAGAGACGAGGAACGCACCAAAATCGTACACAAACACCGCCAAGAATATGCAAAAGAAGAAGAACAATTGCTTTCCCGAAATTTTGACAAAGATTTCATAAATAAGGAAGTTAAAAAGGCAATATCAAAACAAACATCTCTTGAGGCGCGAATTCGATCCAATTTGAATAACATCCAGAGGACTTCTTCGGCTCTAAACTCAAACTTTACAAGAAAATAGTTTATCTATTATATAACATTACATCTTCCTGAATCTATATAAGTGCATATTAAAATTAATAAAATAGGTATTTTCAGAAAGCAACTTCGTTCGTAGAAATTTTTTTTTTGAACTGTATTCATATGTTCTGTTTGTTTTATTTCATGAAATGAACAACATCTAACATTATGCCTATTATATTAAAGACATTTAACCATAATTCTTTGTATTACAGGTTTTACTGTTTCAATAATGTTTGTTATGCAATAGCCGTTTATAACCTTGTGCACATTTATAATAATTTAAGCATTGCTAAGAGCAGCAACTCCTGGCAGAGTTTTACCCTCCAGCAATTCCAAAGATGCGCCTCCACCAGTCGAAACGTGAGACACTTGTGATTCGGTATTCCACTTAGCGCAACATGATGCGGTATCTCCTCCGCCAATGATGGAAATTGTGCCAGCCTTGGTAGCAGCGACTACGGCGTCCATAATAGATTTGGTGCCGTTTGCAAAGTTGGGGAATTCAAAAACTCCTGGAGGTCTGCAAAGTAGGAATAGTTATTTTTGGTTTGTATTAAATCTTTTGTTTCTTCTTACCCATTCCAAACAATGACCTTAGATCGAGCAATTGGAGCAGCAAAAAGTTCACGTGTCTTTGGTCCAACATCCAGACCCATACAGCCGTCTGGAATACCAGATTCCACAGTGGCTTCGCTGACAGTAGCATTTTCTGCGAATTTATCGCCGCATACAAAGTCTACAGGCAAATGCAATTGAACGTTGTTCTTCTTGGCCTTGTCGACAAGGTTCTGAACGATTTTAGAACCCTCCTCATCGAAAAGTGAAGCGCCAATTTTCATGTTGTTCAAAACCTTCAAGAAGGTGAATGCCATGCCTCCTCCAATGATCATTTCATTGACTTTATCGAGTAAATTCTCGATAAGTTGGATCTTATCGGCTACTTTGGCACCTCCCAAAATAGCCAAAAATGGCCTTGGTGGATTATCCAATGCTTTCGAAAAGTATTTAAGCTCCTTATTGAGCAACAATCCGGCTGCACGTTGAGTGAAACCCTCTCCCATCATTGAACTATGGGCGCGATGAGCAGTTCCAAAGGCGTCATTTACATAGACATCACCCAGTTTTGCGAGACTCTCACGGAATGTTTTAACTTTAGCGGGATCAGCTTTCACTTTGGCACCGGATGCATCCACACCTTTACCTTCTTCTTCCAGATAGAACCGAACGTTTTCCAGTAAAATTACAGAGCCAGGGGAAGGGTCTTTGCACTTGGATTCAACTTCATCACCAACACAGTCATTAATGAACGTGACATCTTTGTTTAGCAGTTTTTTAAGTTCATCAGCTACTGGAGCCAAGGTATATTTTTGGTTCTTGTTTCCATCGGGACGACCCAAGTGAGACATGAGTACCTTATAAAATTCACATGTATTAAAATACAACGTTCAGAAATTGTACAAGTATATAAGTATTACGTACCACCGACTTGGCCCCCTTGTCTAGAGCATATTTCACACTATCCAATGCGGCAACAATACGCTGGTTGCTGGTGATTTTACCCTCCTTAATGGGTACGTTGAAGTCTACCCTGTAGATTTTTTCCCATTTTCATTGATATAATTCAATTATTTTCTTTTCACAACGTACCTCATCAACACACGCTTTCCATTCAAATCTAAATTTTCAATACTTAATTTATTCAGAGCCATATTTGCTAATTTGCAATTAGATTTAAAACGATTCGTATGGAAATTTCTTAGACGTTGAGATTTCTGCAGCTCCCGGAACCCAACTGCAACTATTCCGCTTAGCCAAAAGCTTTTGAATGTCATCAGAAGGTCATCGTATTCCCAAACCAAGAGCGGTCAACTGACAGAAAATCGATGCAAACATGGTGGTGTTCATCAAGCGGATTCTCTAATAAATTGAAATATTAGGTTCATACAATTATTAAACTAAATTTGTATACATTTTTTACAAATATTCGACTATAAAAATCATTAGTAAATTAGTTCAACAAATTATTTTTAAAGTTTATAATTATTACGAACACTACCCTGCACATACTCTTCCTGTAATCACTAGTTCGCACTTTATACTTATGTCTTGTGAATTCACAATGCTATATCAACATAACACAAACAAAAAAAAACCCTTGACTTTTGCAAAGATTTTCGCTTTTGTTGCTGTCAGTTCGTTTTTTCTGGATCTCCGGGAAAAAGTGGACATTTTTAGACCGAATGAATTTATTTTAAATAAATAACACTTCCAGTAAAACAATCAATATGCAAATGAAATAGTGAATTCTCAACAACGTGAAATTCGTTGAATATCGTAGGAATTGCACCCCATACAGAGTCGGCAACTAGAGAAACAAATCGGTGCACGGTTCAGGGGAGTCTCAAGAGTGGCAGCATCCGAAAATCCCGAGGTCCACATTGTATACAATGGCGAGGAAAGAGTTTTGTTTTGTTTCATAACAATAACAGTGAACACACTTATTGCATTTATAAAAGAAATATTAAAACTACGACAGAAGTCAGTTTCTTCAATCAACTATGACTTCGTTGCTCCGCAGCGTGTGGTCCCGAACGCGACAAATTAAATCAACCCGTTCTCCACCCGTATATAAAACGTTTACTTTTCTATTAATCGTTTTGGATACGATTGGGTCTTTGCTGGCTGAACGTATTTCGCTGCTGCCCTCAGTCCATCAGTTGCATTTCCATGCTCCGTGTGATCGCAGTCGCAAAGTTTTCACGGAACCGTTTGGTGAAATATCAGATGGACCAGCAGGCTTCAACTACACTCAAGATTCTCATTGCGAATGGTTGATAAAAGCACGAAATGAAAGCCAGTTTATTACTCTGACTTTTCATAGCATGGGGACGGAGTGCTCCTATGACTACATTTATGTATACGATGGAGATTCCTTCAATTCTACTCTGCTCGGCAGCTTCAGTGGACGCACGCAGCCACAGAGGCTTGTGGCAACAAGTGGAAGTGTATGTCTTGGCTTCATATTTACGCAACATTAGGAAATAATCCGTTTTGTTTATATATTTCAGATGCTTATTTTAATGTACAGTGACACAAACTATGTGCTAGACGGGTTTCGTGCATCATATTATATATCAAACTGCTTAAATAATTGTCACAATCATGGAAAGTGCGTTGGTCACGAATGTGTATGTCACGGAGAATGGGTGGGTCCAGATTGTGAAGATGAGGCATGTCCGAACAAATGCGGCGAATCACTGGGACGGGGAAAGTGTAATAAAGGGATGTGCCATTGTGAAAAGGTATCTAGTTTATATGTCGGTAAAGAGAATATGTAATAGACTGATATTTTGTAATTTCAGGGTTATAGCGGTAGGCTGTGTGATTTGCAGGAGGATCCACCTGGAGGTAATTGGAGGTGGTTAGCAACTGATGCTGAGGGAATGACTCCACGTGCTGCGCACACTGCCATATACATTGATGAAGAGGATGCCCTTTACGTATTTGGGGGTTATGATCTGAATAATGTCATTAGTTCATTACAGGTGAGATTAATATCATATTTTCAGAATATTTATCAAATAATTTTGGATTATTTAGATTTACAGATTCAGCTCTAGTCAATGGGAAGATGAGTGGGGTATCCCATTGCAAAATCGGCGGCATTTTTATCATCCACAGAAAATTGATCACACGTTGTTAAAAGCCGTGTTGCAAAATAAAAATGAAGATGAAGCGAAACTTTGGGGTTTAAATAGCGATGTTTCTTTTTTCCGGCATATTTTATACACCCTAACCGAATCTAATGTACATCAAAGGAGAGCTCGGTCGCCAAATTTACTATCTGAAACAATCGATTCAAATTCCACTGATGAATTGTCAGAGTACTTTGAAGATATTTTAGAGGAAGTAACTGATAACAAACCACATGGACGATATGGTCATGCTGCGGATAGAGTTCCTGGTAAGTGCAAAATTGAACGAAATAAAAATTTATATAATAATTGTATGTATATTTCAGGTGGCTTTGTAATTTTTGGTGGAAAACATGCTAATGGAAGTTTTTACAATGATTTATGGTTTTATAATAACACAGAAAGTGGTGGCAAATGGAAGCGCTTAGCTACAAAATCTAAATTACAACCACCAGCTTTGGCACGCCATACAATCACGTTGGCTGGTGACTATTTATATTTATTTGGAGGGAGCTTAGAGACTGGCGAATTTTCCTCAAAGTAATTTATTTATTTTTTCATAAAATATCTCCGATGAGTAATATATGTTATTGAACCAATTCCAGAATATTTCGTATTCGTTTACCTTTATATGGGACACTGGATTCTATGGAAGATGATAGCCAATGGGAGTTAGTGAGACCTCGTGGTGGTAAATCATTGGACGTTCGTCTTGCAGCTCATACAACTGTGTACTACAAAGCGACTAATTCACTAATAGTTTTCGGCGGGATAATGACAAGTTTGGCAAGATTCTCAAAGCTATCAGATCGCATTTATGCATTTCAATTAGATAAGCTCCATTGGACTGAAATATTATATCCTCGAACAGCATTACGTGATACCAATATACCTCGTGAAAGAGCCTTTCATTCAGCAACAATCTCTGGAAATTATATGATTGTATTTGGAGGCTATACACATCGACACAACAAAGATGAGATCTGTTATGATAACCAAATGTATTGGTATCACCTAAGTTGTCATATTTGGATCAATCAAGTAGTGTCTGCCGATGATAGTCTCTACCCGAAAAAACAGGGTGTATTTGCACACGCAGCAACCATTAGACGAAACAACACGTTGTTAATTGTTGGTGGTTACCATGGAAATGTGAATGCTGATCTATTTGCTTATGAATTACCACAAGTTTTACGTATTCAATATACAGGTTACAATCCGGAAATGTCCTGTCGGTTGCATACGTCGCACACCGCTTGTTTATCGAACCCAGAGTGTGGTTGGTGCTCCGCTGATAGCAGTTGTTATGGTCGTACTATAGGAGCAAATTGTACAACAAATTTGCAAACTACTCGTTGTCCTGGTATTTGTCCTTCTCTCGGCGATTGCCACTCGTGCTTGGTACATGGAACTCAGTGGAGTTCTAGTGGAGATAACTATTTTTCAGTCGCTAGTAAATTGGGATTGAATGAGTGCACATGGTGTGTGCAAAATGCGAAGTGTCACCATCGCGATGATAATTACGGCATTTGCGGCGAAGATACACCATCCCACAGCCCGGGATGGTGGGGAGAAAAAGGTACTGAAATAAGAGAACCGGAACAATGCACTAATAACGACAGAAGGCCTGGCCTCACATACGTCAAATATCACTATCCTGTCAATCTAACCATGCCGGATTATGTCGCTATAGTCAATGCAACAATGGTAGACTTTGCATCTCCAACAGCTACTACACAAATGGAACAGAACTTAAATGGAGAGATGTTGGCACGGCTACTTGGTTTCGTGAGACCCCAAAAGAATTGGGAAGAACCTTCTGAAATACAAGTTTGTACAAGTTATTCGACAGCAGTATTACGAGCTGGACTCGGTAACACATTGGATTCGTTGAAAGAACTGGCAAATCAAACGACTCAGCAGTCGTACTGCAGCAATGTCGAGATACCAAGCACTTATCAACCCTTCCTTATTGATTTTCAGGTAAAATATTGCATATCTAAAACTAAATTTCTCTTTTAATACTCTAATATACTTTCAGGCCAAACGTCGCGTTGGAATAAATAGTATATATAATACGTATCAGAAAAGTAAAATGGAACTTCAACACATCTACCATGGAAATTTAAATGCTTTCACATTCGAGTATCTTGAACCTTACTTCTCGGGAAATTGCTATCAATATACAAATTGTCTTGAATGTCTCACGGATTCTTCGTGTGGTTGGTGCGGTATTACATCGAAATGCCTATCGAAGAGCGTAAATGAAACTGAGCAATGCAAGAGTTCTGTAGATACAGATACTTGGGAGTACCTGGTTACGCAACCAAGTCAGTGTGCTAATTGTTCAAATTATGTTTCCTGCGAGGAGTGCATTGATTCCGGTCTCTGTGAATGGTGGACTGAAGATGCACGTTGTGCTCGAATTGGCAAATCACCGAATGGTGTACGTTCAAGCAAAAGTTGTCCGATACCTTGCCGCTTGCGCAGTTCCTGCTATGATTGTCTAAATGAGAAAGGTCGATGTGTGTGGTGTGAAGCGAGTTCACAATGCTTTAGTTTCGCTGTCTACACGAGTGAGTATCAGTTTGGGATGTGTCGGGAGTGGCTGGACCAGGCAGTTACACATCACTTGGTGCCTCCACCTGTAGATGATTCTACACACCAAGTGGAGTATGGATTATCAAGTAGAAATGCAGTTCCAGGTGGAGGTGCAGTATCCCAACAACAGCAACAATGTAAATCATGTGCACAGTATAGAAATTGTTCGACTTGTTTACGTACTTTGAGTTGTGGTTGGTGCTTCGATCGCGATAATCCCATTGAAGGCATATGTATGCAAGGCGATTTTAGTCAGCCCTATGGAAATTGCTCGTTAGCTCTAAATAGCAGTTCATTGCATGATGCGGAATGGGCATATGCACAGTGCCCCGATGTGGATGAGTGTGGTTTGGGCCTGCACGATTGCCACAAGGAAGCTAAATGCACGAACACTCATGGATCATATAATTGTCACTGCCGTCGGGGCTATGTAGGTGATGGCCGTGTTTCTTGCATTCGTACTTGTTACGAGTCCTGTGTACACGGCCATTGCTCTGGATCACCCGACTATGTCTGCAAATGTAATCTTGGTTGGACCGGAAATGATTGCTCGATCAATTGTGGCTGCAACAATCACTCCACCTGCGTTGAACGTGTTGGCAAGTGTGATCAGTGTCAGGCGTGGACAGAGGGCGAACGATGTGAGCGCTGTCGCCAAGGAAGCTATGGAAATGCTACCTCAGCTGAAGGGTGTCACCCATGCGAATGCAATGGCCATGGTAATCAGGATCTTGGTATTTGTAATGTGGAGAGCGGTGAATGTTACTGCAGAGACAATACAGTTGGTCCCAAATGTGATATCTGTACTCAAGGATACTACGGTGATCCGCGGGATGGAGGCCAGTGCTATTTCCAATGTGAATCCAGGGGGATACTGCCCAATATCGGTCGAAATGGAATCGGTTCATACCAATCGTATAAAAGTCCCTGGGGTGTCAGTATGGAAGTGAGAGAGTGTTTGTGGATTTTATCTCCAAAAACTGCCGAAGCAGAGAAATCCCTCTTGCAATTGGAATTTGAATGGCCCAGTCTTGCAATGGATTGTGATGAGAATGCTGTCTACATCTATGACAGTTTACCAGATCTTACCGGTGCTTCGCAACAAAACCAATTGATTTCCGTTGTGTGTTCTCCATACACGTCGCCACGCATAATTGAAGCTCGCTCAAGTCATGTCACAGTCTACTATAAGCAGGGAGGCGAACGAAAGAATTTCGGCTTCAATGCTATTTATTCGGTGAAGAACTGCATCGCACGCACCTGTTTGCATCCACATATTTGTGATGAGCAACAACGCTGTGTCTGTCCATCTGGCTATGTTGGACCGAAGTGTGAAATAGAGATTTGTCCGAAGAATTGTAATGCCAAACGTATGCAGGGTTATTGTGATACCGATTATGGACGTTGTCTGTGCAATGGAAGCTACGCCGGTCCGGATTGCGGAACCTTAATCAAACGAAATCATCTCGTGGTAACGGAATTATTTAACACCTTATTACTCAGTGAGGCCTTCGAGCATTTGCGAAAAACAATTCCACGTTTCGGTCATTCTGTAAATGCAGATCGTCGTGGATCGCTCTGGATGTTTGGAGGCTACTCACCTTCGCACGGGCCACTAAATGATTTTCGTCAATTCGATACCAAGAATGGCACATGGATACAAGTGACTGTCGAATCAACGCCAGATGATAAAATGCCGCTGGGTCGATATTTTCATGCCTCTGAGATATATTTAAAGAAACAGACGATTTTCATTTACGGTGGCATCACAGTGGCCAGTGAAAAGAATGAGCGCACTTCTCATGAAATTCTGGACGACTTTTGGCAATTTTCAATACAAAACCAACGCTGGAGTGAAATTGAGATCATGTCGCGACGAGAGAAACCACCTCCATTGGCGGGACATACACTCACTCAAATACGTTACAATGAGCGTGAATCCCTAATTCTCATTGGAGGAATGACACGAAACAAATCACGGCAACTCGAGTTGTGGGAATTCAATTTGGAAACATTCCGTTGGGAACAGCTTTTGGCTCTCGGAGTACGAATGCCAGTTCTCTACGGTCACAGCTCAGTTTATCACTCCGAATCTCACATCATGTATGTGTTTGGTGGTTACTCCACGGAACCACAAAACAAATTATATGCCCTCAATCTTCAGAAAATGACATGGACTGAATTGCCAACATTTCGGCAATTAAACCGACCGGAGTCCTTGTTACCGCGTGCGCGATATTTTCACTCTGCGGTAACCACCGACGCCTACATGATTATATACGGAGGCCGCACGTCACCGTATAATGCGAACGACGTTTTGATAGCTTACATTTACGACTGCAACCAATGGATACGATTCAACATGGATGAGGATAGCATAGTTGGTCGATTACAACAGTCGACATACGCCGAAGCAATGTCTATCGACCACGATAGCAAGTCCATCTATGTTATTGGGGGATGGGATGGGAGCTCGGCTCAGAGTCATGTGACAAGAATAAATCTTCCGGATGATATATGCCAGTTATGGAGCTCGGGAAAATATCTATGCCGTCACTACATGGGGTGCAGTTTTTGTACAGTAATAGGAACTTATAGTTCTGAATCTTACTGCTTTTCCGGAAGTAACTCCGGCGTTTGCGAAAATCATAATGGCACACTGATCTACAACAATGGCGCAACATGTGATGATGCTTGGATGGCACGCCGGAACTGTTCGACATTCACAACCTGTAGCTCTTGTCTAGCATCGTGGCCCACCCATGTGGAGACGACACCAGTCTGTCAATGGTGTGATGAGTGCGGTATTAAGGGACGTTGCGTTCCAGCAGGCGTTGATTGCGAGAGGCGCAGTACTTGGTGCAGCAAGGAAGTGAGTGTAGGACTACTGAATCTCTGCCCACAACCACAATGCCACACCCTGCATTGTGAGGCATGTGTGATGAACGAGAACTGCGAGTGGGCTCAGAATGAACTGGGCACCATCGAGTGTATTACCAAGGAGCTAGTGGAGAAGAATCAGTATCGAATAATTGGGCAATGTCCTTCGCCTTGTCATATATACAAAAACTGTTCGATGTGCTTGAGTGACGAAGATGAAAATCCAAAGAACTGCAAATGGTCCACGATGATGAATACGTGCCTATCGCCACAGACGCAACCGTTACTCTGTGCCGGTGGCGTTTGCGGCCTAGTACTGGAGACCAATGAAACAGACCATTGTCCGGAACCATGTCACGTTTACGATCAGTGCTCAACTTGTTTGGAGCATGCACACTGCGGATGGTGTGCTCGTGACAGCATGAACGGAGATGGCATCTGTACGGAGGGTTCATTGGAGAACAAACAAGAGTATCCCTCGGGATCTACATGCGACGTTATATACGCGTCGAGGAGAAACGATTCGAAGCTGACTCCGGCCGACACCGTGTCCTGGAACTACGTTAAGTGTCCTGCCGAAAACGAGTGCACCAATGGTCATCACAAATGCAATCCGGTATCGGAGCGCTGCATCGATGCCGATATCGGATACACCTGCATATGTGGTGAGGGCTATCGCGAGGAGAACAACACCTGCATGCCCGTCTGCAGTCAGGGTTGTGTGCGCGGCAAATGCGTCAAGCCAAACATTTGCGAGTGCGATTTCGGATATGTGGGCAGCAACTGCAGCATTCAGTGCCTCTGCAATGGACACTCGAATTGCGAAGGGCCGGACCATCTGGACAATTGTCTCAAGTGCCACAACAACACGATGGGCGAGCAGTGCGAGAAGTGCCAACCACTATTCGTGGGCAATCCTCGCGAGGGTAAGGAGTGTGTGCCCTGCTCGGACTATTGTAACGGACACACAGATGTTTGTGTGGCGCCCGACTCCGACCCAGTTTTATTCAACATGACCAAGATGAATTTGGAGGGAATTTTAACACAGGGCCCATCGGGCAATGCGACATGCTTACGTTGCGCGAATAACACCGCTGGTGATCGTTGTGACACCTGCATTGTTGGATACTTCCGTGGCAGTGAGGATCATCGCAAGGAATGTCGACCCTGTCAATGCCATGGACATGGGAACATTTGCGATCCGGTGACGGGAGAGAAATGCAATTGCGGAAATAACACTGAGAGCGATGCCACATGCACAGCTGGAGGTGGTAAAAACTCAGCACAGCTCTGTTGGAGTGTACAATGCTCCAAGTGCCGAGACTCATATGCCGGAAACCCGACAGAAGGACATCAGTGTTATAAACAAATAACCGTAGAATCGCGAATGTGTTTCGATGCTAAACCAATAGGTGAGTGCTAAACCAATATGAGTTACATGTATATTCAATCGGTGGTAAAAATAATAATATATTTCTTGCAGAGGAGTGTAAAGCCAAGCCAGCAGCTTTGAAACCGGGGCAGACGGTTTTCTTCGTAATACAACCTCGTTTTATGAATGTTGACATTCGGATAATCATAGATGTGACTCAAGGCGAATTGGACGTGTTCATGTCGCCTCAAGACGATTCATTCATTGTGGAGACTAACGAGACGACTGGCTATCACGAAATATTCCTCGATAACCGATACAATTGGGGTCCCAAGCTGAAACGTCCTCATCCGCTTAACATTGCCCAGCAGCGTACTGAAACTAATGTAAGTTCTGCCAAAATGGTCCTCAGTGAGAAACGAAGTTTCTATGTACCACATATACAAGACTGCAAGAGCCATGGTGGACATAGTTTCTATGTGAAAGACAAACATGCCAAGGATCTGAGTACGCATGTCACACTCAACCAGTGCAATACTTTGCTGCGTTTGTTTGGCTTGAAAAACCGCCTTGTGCTCACTCTTCCACAGAATGCACATAATCTGAGTGCAACGCGTTTCTTTATCGCATTACGAGCCAGTTCCGGCCCAGAACCCAGCTATGGATCGGTAGTCTTCCGCCAGGACCAATTGCACATCGACTTATTCGTCTTTTTCTCGGTATTCTTTTCCTGTTTCTTCCTCTTCTTGGCAGTCTGTGTGGTCGTGTGGAAGGTGAAACAGGCAGCCGATATACGAAGAGCTCGACGTCAACATGTCGTTGAGATGTTGCATTTGGCAAAACGACCTTTCGCAAGGGTGTATCTAACCACGGGTGCCATTGAGGTCGAAAGTCCCCAATTGGCAAATGTATCATCGCGTGTTGTGCGCAGTGCAACAGGTGCACGTTCACGACACACAGCATCGAATATAGCACCAACTGCCGGACTACTCCTGGTTGCTATTGAGCCAACGGTCGATAACCTTGCCGCGGTGGGCACCGTCTTCATAAGCCTGCCAGGACGGCACAAAGCACCACTGAGCTTGGCTTTGGGCTCTACCCTCATAACATATCCACGACAGCTACCGATGAATACGAGAAACTTCATAAGACAACCACGTAACAATGCTGTTGCCATAATGCCAGTCCCGTAAACGTTTTACTGGTGACATGACCCAGTTCCCTCTAGCATTTTCTCCAACCTATTGGTAACGACTGGAGCCTCTAACCATCATACAATAACTAGATATAATTTAGATATGTATATCCAATAAGTGTAAAGATAACGGAAACATTGAGAATCTCCTCAAAAATATTTAAACCATCTCACGTTCAAAGTTAAACGACAAAAATACCGCGAATAACCATTATATTATTTTATAGGGCATTTTATGATAAGAACATAAGTAAGTGTAGCGAAATTGTAATTGAATTGAATCTGATAGAATATTTATTATAAATTGTATATACATACGTTAATTTCCAGATATGTTTTAAAATCATATCAATTACAACCGTTCCGTTTATATTGACTTCTCTATTTTTTAGCGCGGATTTTTTTTATTCATATACTAGCGAGAGTGAATAGCAACAATTTCTGCACGATAAAGGATATCAACTACTGGAGATGAAATAAACCGATCTCATTGACAAAATCAAAATTTTTACCAGTACAAAATACACTACTAACATTCACAAATTAAAAGACAATTTCGATCCAGTCTCACTCACCTCTGGGGTATCGATAGTTTTAGTGCAAATATTGTTGCTAGTATGCGCAGTTTTAGTAAACGTAGCTTTATTATATATTTAGAATTTATTTTATGTATATATATTAACGATTTGTACTGAACTTGCTCAAATATCTTCTAATAATACATGTATTTTATTTGTTGTATGTGCTTTAGATAGTTAAAAACCGATTGTGCAAATGTTGAAAAACGCCCCATACTAATCTTAGAGTGACATTTGGAACAATGGTTGTGTTATATATTTTGTAAATATCATTATTTGATATTGTATATTTGTTTATTCTTTTGAAATTCTATATTTTCCCCTGTCCTCATGAACCATATTTACATTGAGTTTCGAATGACTCAAAACGTGAGTGTATTGCGTTTAATGTATGAATTAAAAAATAAAATTTTATATTGTATGAACAAATGTTAACGGTAAGTACCGAACATAAATGTATCAATTATGTAGTAAACACATTTTATAATAATTAATGTAAAATTTTAAATAGGCAAATATCAAAGTAAATAAATAAAATGAAAAACAGTGCAATATTATTTTTAAAATTTTTCCCGCAGTGTAGTATATTGTCTGAATGTACCGTGTTAAGATGGCAACTCAAAATTCCTTGGTAGTATCCAATTTATTTTATAAAATATGTAAATTGTCCCTAACATGTAAAGGAAGGTTCTTCTCTGGTACTTAGTGAGTATATGTGTGAAAATGTACCAAAGAATTGTTTGCTTTTTGTAGCACTTGGTAACAGATTTCCTATAAATTCTTCCATGTATGTATTTAAGAAATATAACCTGTGGCACTATATACGATTAAAAGGGGTTAAGGATTTCTTTGCAATTAATTTAGAATTTAATCCGATATCACTTCATTTAAAATTTTAATATAATAATATATTTTTTATGATTTCAATATTTTTTTGTTGTTATTGTATTTGTGTTTGTTAATCATAAAACACTATATTATTTAATTAAATTAGTTTTCAATGTTTATGAACACCCTATAATTTTCAAAACTAATTCGTTGCTGCTAAGCCAATGAAATGCTAAGTTGATCTCTTGACGCATATTAAAATAATAGCAATTTGACTGGTAGGGATCAAGCGATTCGAAACATCAACACGTGCGCTTTCTTAGATTTGTGATTTAATTTAATTTAAAACTTTCATTTACTTAAGTTAGTTAAAGAGTTAAATAATGGCAAGTGATTCCGATAGCGATTCCAGTTTCGCCAAAGAACAGGATCCGCAAATGGAAACTGATTCCGATTCTGATGACGATGAAGGCACATCCACAAACAAGACTGCAACAGGAAAAACAACGAAAAAGAACTCAGCAGTGAAAAACGAAGAACAGGATTCGCAAATGGAAACTGATTCCGATTCTGAGGACGATGAGGGCGAATCCACAAGCAGGACTGCAAAAGGAAAAAAAACTAAAAAGAGCTTAGCAGTGAAAAATGATAATGAATGTGATGAAGATGAAGATGATAATGTTGACGGTGACGATAATGACGACGACGATGATGACGATGAAGGAGATTCTGAACCTATGGTTAGAATGCCGGTAATAAATCCTCTCAGTTTGATGCGTAACAAGGAACAAAGGATGGCGCTATTTCAAAAAATGAAGAAAGAGAAGCATAAAAAGAAGATGCAGGAACGTCGAGCCAGGCGCAAAGCTGGTGTTCCATCTAATCCCGGACACACTATTGAGAGCTTACGTGAAAAAGATCAAACCGAGGTTACAAATCTTGAAGATTCCGATAATGAAGAGCTGCGGAAAGAACTGGAAACTGATGATTTCTCTTCATATTTCGAACGTAGTTACGAACCAAAAGTATTGATCACATATGCCGACAATCCCGTCACCAAAACTCGTAAGTTTGGCTTGGAATTGTCTCGAATTTTTCCCAATGCGTTGGTGAAAATTCGTAATAAATCTTCAGTAAAGAAAATCTGTAAGAGTGCTATTCGCGAAGAATACACAGATGTAGTAATTATAAACGAAGACAGGCGTAAACCAAATGGACTTCTAGTTATACATTTACCTAATGGTCCAACAGCACATTTTAAGCTAAGCAACGTTAAGCTGACCTCCGACATTAAACGTACACACAAAGAAATAACTAAGCATCGACCGGAGGTAATTCTGACAAACTTTACTACACGCTTGGGTCTTACAGTTGGTCGTATGCTCGGTGCTCTCTTTCATCATGATCCTGAGTTTCGAGGTCGCCGTGCCGTTACTTTCCATAATCAACGAGATTACATATTCTTTCGTCATCATCGTTATGAATTCTCAAAGGAGGGGAAACGTGTCAAACTTCGTGAGTTAGGACCAAGATTCACACTTAAGCTTCGTTCTTTGCAAGAAGGTACATTCGACAGTAAAACCGGTGATTACTCTTGGATTATTGCTAATAAGAGACACGCTATGGAATCGAGGCGTAGATTCTTTTTGTAATTTCACTTATTTCTTTTTCGCCGTAAAATTCTATACAAATAAAAAATCATAAGTATATTTTAAGAAAATAAGTCTTTCTCTAACTAACTGTTATATTTAATCTATATAATAATTTCTAGGTCGACATCAAGAAATCTCAGAGATATTTAATTATTGATTGACCATGTCATATTTCCTCAAATTGTTTTACCAACTAAGATTTAATTAGTTTTGTTTCACTGAATTATTTCAGATTATTTTATTTTTTTTTTTTTTTTGGGTTTAAAGTTAAATATTTTAAGATTTTTAAAATATTTTATGATGAAATGAAACGATTGTACATTTAACGTCATTATTGTATAATTATTATATTGATTTTATATTCCGATTCACCCTGCTTTCTCCGGGAACCTAATTAGATAGTAAGACTTTTGTTTCTAACTAATTGTACGTATATTCAAATTGAATTTAGATTGAATTGAACGAGCCATAACTGGAAGAAATGGGGAACACATTCAAGTTCAACTTGCTAATCACACTATCGACCAATATCAGGAAAAAAAACGATAGTTGGATCTGTTCAGTTGGTGTTGCTTAGTAGTTATCGTATCTTCAATCGATGCAAATCTTATGATATTGTGTATGCAGCTAAATATTTAATTTGAAATAAATTTCGAATAAGAAACGGTTAATTTCGAAGTTTAAGCACGAATCTTGAGCGTGCTATGAGTCGGCACTGAAAATAGAAGCGATAATCGTGAATGCATTCATATGCATTACTAAGGAAATTTACGTATACTGCGCTCAATATAACACTTCTGTGTATGTATAACACTATAATGTAATGTCGTTTAGTCGTTATCATATACAAATGCAGTTACGTCGCCTATGTCTTCACAGGATTTTTCATCAACTCTCAGGTCCATCACCACACAATATCAACACAAAGGTTAGAATTCCTTCCAAGCGGTCCATGGCTATTCCTTCGTGACCGATATCCAGCAACCAGCCTTGTGTGACGAAGACACCTCGGTCACCGAAGTCACCAGCGATAAACGAAACATTATCACCTAAAATATTTTCGGTAATTCGACAAGATAGAACGAAAACTTCTGCGAAATTGCCGAAATACTTGGAGAGGACTCGCTGCAAGGACATGGTGCGTCGTGCTGAGCGCGAAACGTTTAACAGCGACCAAAGCGACCGACGATTCGAAACCGCATGAAAACCATGACCGAACCTACAGAGCAGGATGCAGTGAGACGAGCACTTAACAGGGAGAAACAGACACAGATTGAGATACGAGGGAGGTGGAAATGAAGGACATTCGAGTGATTCCTGTGGAGTTTTCTTGTCACCACAGGAGTAGTCATTTGGGTTTCCTGCGACTGTCTTTATTTGGTTACAGATTTGTGACCAAAAAATTCCGGTTTCCAGACATGACGAATACTCATTAGACACGCCATGTTTGTGGTAAGCGTCCTCCGAAGGTTTTTCCATTAAAACTGTACTTGGTTATGTGTACTAATAGGCGCTGATTTGCCGTCACCGCGCTGGACTCGGATGGAACTGAGTGTGATGAATGGGGTCTGACACTTGTGCTTTTGCGCCACCGTAATTGTTTTTGCATTTTGGTAGGTCCACACTGATCAACTAGTCTGACGAAGTCAACTTGTGGGGCTTCAAGGTCGAATTTTATACATACATTTTTATGGCTCTGAAGAACGATAAAGTCAGGAAGTCAATTTCGCTCTATTTTCAATTTCCAAATCAAATTTTGGTTGTGACTCAAGCAACGTCTTTAGCAATAAACCATTTATTTGTCCAAGATCGATGAGAGACGAGTAGTGTTCGTCTCGCCAGGTTTAGGGCGGTACCTGCGCTGCTCACACGCATCGTTTTCGGTGAAATCCTCGCGAACCGTCATAAAATCTCGCGATGCGAAAAAATTCTTCAACAACAGCGTATCCCGACTGCAGTTTTCGCCGGCATGGACGTAGGACCTCTGCCATTCTACTACAGGGACAGGACAGGACGTTAACATGTATATTGTGGAAAATGGTATGATTTCACGGTTACTGATCGCTAGCCCAATCATCTTGTATTTTCACATTTTTGACTTGTTAGTTTTTTCCATTATTTATGGCATTAGTTTTGACTTTTTTCCTCTTGCTTCCCTCTCTTCCTAGCAAAGGAATGCATGACTAGTTTCCGAGTAAATCCGAGTAAAGCAACGAATCTACCATTGTAAATTTTCGACTTTTGTCGACATTCGCTCGCTCTGCCTCTAGGTTGGTTTCCGTCTGCTCGGGCTAGTCCGTATATCATATAACGTTAGCTCAGAGGCATGGACTGACCTGGCCAGGTCCGGTTCGGCCTGAGTTTTGGGCGCGGATCCATTTTATTGAGGCCCGATGATGTGCCTTAAATGGACATTTATCACTTCATAACCGTAATCACCTTTCCATCGCAAGTCGCGACCTCCATCCGCGTCAATTGTTCTGCGGAGCGGTCCTTCTGCCGTCCATTCGTCCTGCGCGATATCCTTTTACAGGCCCCGTTCCGGTCGGGCCGGTTGATCGTGCTTCGATCTTGTACGGCGTACGGTTTTGTGCGGTTTTATGAGCGTTACGCATGCGCATTGGTACCAGAAGCAGGGCCAGGACAAGCAGGAAACATCGCGCTCGATTGCTTAGAGCGCCCATAATTCGGTGTTTGTTTGAGCATTGTTGGGCGCGGATGACGGTTATTGCGGTTTTTATTACATGCTCGTGCGGTTGCTATATTTCACACGGACACTTGACCACTTGGCTCGTCGTGTTTGGACTCGTGCTCATATTTCCCGCATTTACTTAGGATCGGTCCGTAGAATAGCGCGAAATTAGTTGCCTTGATTTAGGTTTAAAGGCGACCTAGGTAGGCTTCGGTAGTTAGCTGGATCGCCTATGTTTGATTCGGTTTCAGTTAGGAACATTTCATTATCTCCTTAGGGGTTTCCGCACGTTCACTCACTCCCTCACCATTCGATGTGCCTGCGCCCGTCTGTGACGATTCCGAAAAAACAGCCGATCCCAGATTTATTAACCGAACAACCGCATTCATCTGGTCAGAAGAGCGACCGAGCCAAGTCGAATCGAATAATGGAAAATAACTTGAACATTTTGTGGCAAACCATTGGATTATGGATTCCCAATAGTTTGTGGGTGGTGCTTCGACAAAAAGGACATCTTGTCTTTGCCCCGCTTTTAGTCTCATTATCCGAGCGCATTTCTGCTAAACTACACTCCAAAAGGCCGTCGCTGCAACGACGGTATTTCCCGAAAGGCAAGCCCAACTCTGTCCATAAATAAATCATGCTTCAATTAACTGCAGAACCCAGCAGGCAGAAAGGGTTCAGCCCGAAGAGAAGGAGGAATAAGGGGAGGGCCTTAGGATGCTACCGAGACGTCTCTCCTGATTCCGTGTGCGATGTGGGTGGGTCTGCGTTAAGCCACACCTTAGTACCTGCTCCCAGTCCAATGTCCAGTGACCGCACCGCGAGACACGCCGGCAACCCGTTTACAAATGTTGATCAATAAAACGCGTTGCGTTCCCGTTTTAACCCGATTATCCCTAGTAATGGATTTAATCGCAGCAGATGAACTCCGCTTAACTGAGAAATCTCAGCAAAATATTTGAAAAAGTCAAACTGTCTGCCAGTGGAACTCTCCTGCAGATCAGCAAATCTTGCGAGCTCAGCTGCCGGTGATCCATGTCCGACCCACTGGGCACATCTTTCGGGTGACAGTGCTTGCTGGCATAAGCAGGGGATTTTTGAAGGAGTTAAGTCCGCGTCACAGCATGTCCTCACTCCTTCACGCAGGAAGGGGTTGTGCTCGGAGGGTGGGCCACTCGAAGGCTCAATTCGTCGTACTAACTGTTGATTGTTGTTCGACCTCTTTTGGCAGAAGTTGAAAGTATGAAAACATATGCAGGAATTACCACCGATCGATGGAACGATTATCTAAGGGCTTCACTTCACAATCAACATTGAATAGGCTTTCAGCTATTTCGCACCTGACGAGTTAGTGCGCCATTCTCTGGTTGAACTAAAAATTCCCGGTCGATCACTTAGAATGTAAAGTCAGCTTGTACGAATATTTTTAAACGTATTTTAAATATTCTTTCTGTATATGGGTGCACATGCAAGATCTAACAATCGATAATATGTTTTTATTCCAAAACAAACTTATGATATAAAATATTAAGGACAGAGAAATCTGATTTATATTAAATATTTGCATTTTCCTGCATTTTTTTTGTTTATTATTTTTTTTTACAAAGTTTCCCCATTTAAATTATAACTTCTGTGCTCACTTACATTTTATACATATACATGTATTAATTTTGATTTAAAATAAGTCTTGATGTTAAATTAATATCCAATTACTTGCGAAAAATCATCATTTTGTATACACCATTTTTATAAATAGAATATTATTATAATATTATTATCTTCGAATGCAAGTATCAACATAACAATTTTAAAACTCATCAATAACAAAGTAATTGTAAATTATAATCCGTTTCCCTATAATACTATTAATAAAGAATAATAGTAATTCGTCCACAATACGTTATATTGCTAACTACATCATTGGACACTGTGGATTAGCACCTGCTCCTGCCATCGCATTTGGGTCCAGCATGGGTAAATCACCAGAAGTTTCAGCAATGATCTCATCGGGAAGCTGGCCGTATTCTGGCAGTTTACGCATTTCTTCAAGTACAATTTTATATCTCTCTCTTTTTACCGATGGAGAGTCATCCGCTTTCTCATTTTCCAAATGACCACATATGACTTTATATAGCTCCAGTTGTTTTTCGTATCTGTATAAATAGAATATACAGATAATTTAATTATGTACAAAAAAGAAATAAAAAATCGGAAATATTCGATTGAAATTAACTGTTACGAAATAGCATGTGACTAAATTGTGAGTACCAAATTTATTCCACAATTCTATTAACCAACTTTGTACCTCTCTTTATCCTCAGCGGATATTTTATCACCATTTTCCTGCAAATATTTCGGATATTTTTCCAGCAATTCCTTAATACAAGGCAGGAGAATTTCAGCAGATAGTAAACTTTGCATCATTCCCTCCATAAATGGAAGAAACATGTTGCCTCCATCTTCAGCACCCTATAAACAAAATTATGAATATGGGCGACGATATTTTTTAACATATCAGAAAACATACGGCTTCCAAATTTAAACCGCTAAACATACTAGCAACATCAGCCTCTGATACGGGTGCAGTCAAATTGTCAGTGCCCTCTTGAATACCCTGATGGAAATCACTTTTTATTTTTTTCTATTTTGATCAAATTATTTTGGACTACGTACCCTCAGTGCTTGTGCTATACTATCAGAATATTTGGCAACCTCATCATCGTTGGCGGGGTTCTGTCCTTGTAATGTCATGGCAGCAGCTTCAGCCATCTTTTTGAAACCAGCCATAATTTGTTCCGGGTCCTGTGGAAGTGGGGGTACATCTCCACTTGGTGTTTCCGGACCACCGAACAATGTGTTCATGCGATCCGCGAGGATTTTGGCTTGCTCTCTGAGGAAGAAGAAATAATTATTGGTTATATTACCGGCTTTACGAAACACTTACAAGAAGAATGCATCGGGATCTTCACCTCCTGAAGATTCAGCGGTTTGAGAAGCATCGCCGTCGGCGGAGACAGCATCGTTGGCACTTTTCGACCCAGCAGAAGAAGTACTCTTATCAAAATCCTGTAGGGCATCTGGTCATTATGAAATTGGGTTCAAAATAATTAGCACAATAAAAAATCTAAATTTTATTACATAATTCAACCTAATATATTCTTTGAACTTACTGTCAAGAAGATCGTTTAAATCGTTTTCGTTGTTCTTTTGGTCGGACATTATGGCGCTTGATGTGGGCACAATTTAAGGAATTTCTTTTTATAACAATTTAATCTCTTTTCTGACGGCTATAACCACGAATTTTCTCCCTTCCTTTTGCAATGGGAATGTGAGATGTGCGCACACCCCACGGACAATTGCTGCATCTACCTCATTTGACGTCTATTTTTTCATCTTGAAATTGAATTTGATTGAATCGAACGAACAATGATAAGAAGAAATGTAGAAAACAGGGAAGGTCAAAAGACTACGCGTTTTTTGGCATTGTTGTAAAACGTAAAATTTTTTGTTACTTTTCTATTTGTTTTTTATTTTTTCATTTATATACTCCTTTTTTAAATGGTAACAGATAGTCTGCTTTTTAATGTTTAAGGTTATCAGTGTCTGCTTTGTGTATTGGCAAATGCCAGATAGAAGAAAACGATATTGGGTTTGTTCAGTGGATGTTGCGTAAACGTATTTGGTAAAGAATAATCGGTGCTTCAATCAAAGAAAATGTTATGATTTTGTGCATAAAACAAAGCTAAAATTTAAAATTATTTCGAAAAAAGAAGAGGGAATTCGGAAGTCTAAGAAATGAAAGTATTGAAAAGAAATTCGTGAATACGTAAAAATTAATCCAAAAGTAAAGTTTCACATTCTGCATTCACTCTAACGATTTGAAAATCAGTTTTTGTCTTCGGAAGAGCGTCTATACTTTCGACTTTCGCATTAGGATTTTTGAATTCACATTTACCACGTCTGAATGGGTGTATATTGTCTGAAATCTTTGATGGATATGCGTAGAGAACAACTCTGTTCACTATTAACAATATACAATATGTCTTCTAGTAATTATCATATGCAGTATAATCGACGATGTCTTCACAAGATCTTTTACCAACTCACCAGTCCAACACCACACAATAACATCACAAAGCCTAGAATTCCTACCAAGCGAGCGAAATCACATATGTCCATGGCCATTCCATCGTGACCAACAAAATCAAATTAGTTCCAAATGTGTGGCTTGGCCAGGCTTGTGTGACGAAGACACCTCGGTAACCAAAGTCACCAGCGATAAACGAAACATTATCACCCAAAATATTTTCGGTAATTTAACGAGAGAGAACGAACACTTCTTCGAAATTGGCGAAATAGTCGGAGAGGACTCGCTGCAAGGACATGGTGCGTCGTGCTGAGCGCGAAACGTTTAACAGCGACCAAAGCGACCGACGATTCGAAACCGCATGAAAACCATGACCGAACCTACAGAGCAGGATGGAGTGAGACGAGCACTTAACAGGGAGAAACAGACACAGATTGAGATACGAGTGAGGTGGAAATGAAGGACATCCGAGTGATTCCTGTGGAGTTTTCTTGCTACCATAGGCATTTGGGTTTCCTGTGATTTCTTTTATTTGGTTACAAATTTGTGACCAAAAATTTCGATTTTCAGACATGAAGAAGGCACGACGAATAGACATTAGACACGCCATGTTTGTGGTAAGGATCCTTCGTAGATTTTTGCACTAAAACTGTAATTGGTTATGTGTACTAATAGGGGCGGAGTCGCTGTCGCCACTCCGAAATTGGATGGAATGGGGCGCGGACTCTTGTATTTTCGAGTCATCGTAAATGTTTTTGCCTTTTGGTAGGTCCACATTGATCAACTAGTCCGACGTGGTCAACTAGTGGGGATTCGATGTCAAATTTTATTCATTGATTTTTATGGGTTTGAATAGCTACAAAATCAGGAAATCAGAAAGTCAATTTCGCTCTACTTTCAATTTCCAAATCAAATTTTGGTTCTCAAGTAACGTCTTGAGCAATAAACCATTTATTTGTCCATGATCGATGACAGACGAGTAGTGTTCGTCTCATCAGGTTTAGGGTGGTACCTGCGCTGCTCACACGCACCGTTTTCGGTGAAATCCTCGCGAACCGTCATAAAATCGCGCGATGTGAAAAAATTCTTCAACAATGGCGTTTCCTGACTGCGTTTTCGCCGGCATGGACGTAGGACCTCTGCCATTATACGACAGGGACAAGACAGGACGTTTGCATGTATATTGTGGAAAATGGTGTGATTTCACGGTCACTGATCGCTAGCACAATCATCTTGTATTATCAGATTTTTGACTTGTTAGTTTTTTCCATTATTTATGGCATTCGTTTTGACTTTTTTCCTCTTGCTTCCCTCTCTTCCTAGCAGAGGAATGTATGACTAGTTTTCGAGTAAATCCGAGTAAAGCAACGAATCTACCATTGTAAATTTTCGACTTTTGTCGACATTCGCTCGCTCTGCCTCTAGGTTGGTTTCCGTCTGCTCGGGCTAGTCCGTATATCATATAACGTTAGCTCAGAGGCATGGACTGACCTGGAGAGGTCCGGTTCGGCCTGAGTTTTGGGCGCGGATCCATTTTATTGAGGCCCGATGATGTGTCTTAAATGGACATTTATCACTTAATAACCGTAATCACCTTATCCTCGCGAGTCACGACCGCCATCCGCGTCGACTCTTCTTCAGAGCGTCCTTCGCGATATCCTTTTGCTCGCCCCGCTCCGGTCGGTCCGCTCGATCGTACTTCGGTCTAAGAGTGTTCGGCGTACGAGTGAGATTGTGCGGTTTTATGAGCGTTGCGCATGCGCATTGGTACCAGAAGCAAGGGCCGGACAACCAGGAAACATCGCGCTCGTTTGCTTAGAGCGCCCATAATTCGGTGTTTGTTTGTGCATTGTTGGGCGCGGATGACAGTTATTGCGGTTTTTATTACACGCTCGTGCGGTTGCTATATTTCACACGGACACTTGACCACTTGGCTCGTCGTGTTTGGACTCGTGCCCACATTTTCCGTATTTACATAGGGTCGGTCCGTGGGAGAGTGCGAAAGTATTTCACTCGATTTAGGTTCGAAAGGTTTGAATTCAGTTTCAATAACTAACATATCAAAGCATGTATATCACATAATGTGTTGATTGAGTAAAGCAAACATTTTCTATTGAACTCTTAACCATTATCTGTTTTGGGGATTCCGAGAGCACGATCATGCACTCTTACGCGCTCCCTCAGCATATGATAGCCCTTGACCAGTCTGTGGCGATTCCGAACAACCGCATTCATCTGGTCGGAAGAGCAAGGGATCCGGGCCGAGCCGAGTCGAATCGAACAATGGAAAATAAATTGAAAATTTTGTGGCAAACCATTGGATTATGGATTTCCAATGGTTTGTGGGTGGTGCTTCGACAAAAAGGACATCTTGTCTTTGCCCCGCTTTTAGTCTCATTATCCGAGCGCATTTCTGCTAAACTACACTCCAAAAGGCCGTCGCTGCAACGACGGTATTTCCCGAAAGGCAAGCCCAACTCTGTCCATAAATGAATCATGCTTCAATTAACTGCAGAACCCAGCAGGCAGAAAGGGTTCAGCCCGAAGAGAAGGAGGAATAAGGGGAGGGCCTTAGGATGCTACCGAGACGTCTCTCCTGATTCCGTGTGCGATGTGGGTGGGTCTGCGTTAAGCCACACCTTAGTACCTGCTCCCAGTCCAATGTCCAGAGACCGCACCGCGAGACACGCCGGCAACCCGTTTACAAATGTTGATCAATAAAACGCGTTGCGTTCCCGTTTTAACCCGATTATCCCTAGTAATGGATTTAATCGCAGCAGATGAACTCCGCTTAACTGAGAAATCTCAGCAAAATATTTGAAAAAGTCAAACTGTCTGCCAGTGGAACTCTCCTGCAGATCAGCAAATCTTGCGAGCTCAGCTGCCGGTGATCCATGTCCGACCCACTGGGCACATCTTTCGGGTGACAGTGCTTGCTGGCATAAGCAGGGGATTTTTGAAGGAGTTAAGTCCGCGTCACAGCATGTCCTCACTCCTTCACGCAGGAAGGGGTTGTGCTCAGAGGGTGGGCGACTCGAAGGCTCAATTCGTCGTAGCAACTGCTGATTCTGTCCTCTCTGGATCTTTTGGCTTTGGCCAAGGATTTTGCAGAAGTCAACATTAAAGTATGGAAACATATGCAGGAATTACCGTCGATCGCTGGTGTGATCGTCGAAGGGCTTAAGTTATCATTTGGTTGAACCCGGACTCCCCGTTCGGATCAGATGGAACATAGAGTCGGCCGGAAGTGGTGCCTTGATCGAACGGTGCTTAGGCGTATTTTGAAGGAAGGTTTGATGTGGCCACTGTTAAGCGACCTGTTGAGAGAAATTCATAATTTAATGAATTTAAGTTCTCATGTAAATATTATGATTAATGAACTGTTTGCGGTCGATCTGAAACGGCAACTGAATGATTTGCTTTTAATCCGCATAGATCCGAGGGAGCCCGCGGTTGCTGCCGGCCGCCATTTGATGTATGATGTGAGAAATGCGTCGCTTTATTCGAGCCAGGTCGGGCCGCTGGAGCCCCGACGGAGGTGGCGATGGAGAGGGGAGTGGGAAGGAACGCCGAAAACCAGTATCTCTGTATCGCCGGCGTGTCTTCATCAGCACGGGGTGAGCGAACACGTAAACGGCGCGATGATCTATCGAGGATTTTGACATAGGATTTCGAGAGAAAGACGCGCCGCCGACGTGATGAGAAAGGTCAACCACACAGCACAGCGAAGCACACAAATCGCCGGCATCCAACAACAGGTTGTTTACTGATGATGAGGAACACAAAACTAAAGACTGAAGACCAAAGAACAGAGGAAGGACCGTGCACAATGAGAGAGCCAGTCGGAGTAGAAAAAAGGCGTTCGTTCGGTCGGCCGGCCGGAGAGCGAGAAAACAAATTAATCTTATTCCACTGCTGGTGCCGGTGCTGCTGATCGAAGAGCACCTCAGGGTGCGCTTCCAGATGTTTGACTTGACTCGACTCGCCTCGCCTCACCGCCTCCCTCTCGCCGCAGCGCGCCGCGTCTCTCACATCGCCCCTTGAACGCCCCGAACTCCGTCCGATGCTGTTTCCGCGGGCGCACTTCATTGTCTTTGCGCCTCCTTTCCTTCTGTTTAATGATCAATTTGCTGGGCCGACTTTTGTGATCGCGCCGCGCCGCGCTCGCCGCTCACCGGCCGAACAGCGAACCCCGAGTAACCGGCCGAGAGCAAGACGAAGTAGCGCGAGTATAGGCCATCATCTAAATCAGTTTGGGGCCTAATGAGTTTTGAAAGGTGGGTGTTGTTTCAATGGCGCGGTGAGGTGAGGGTGTGAATTCAATTCGGAATGCACCGGTGCGTTGAGGATGACGGATGATCGGGCGAGCGCTCGCCAGACACTCGGGCAACAATGACGAGTCGACCTGCAGTCGGGCGGCCTGTGCACAAAAGTCCGCGATCACTTTTTGGACTTCCCCCAGCTTCCTCCTGAAGGAGGATCATGTCCTGGGGGGGTCTGCGGTAGGGGGTTCCTTTGGGTCATGGGGAACTTGTCACCGATTTAGGTCCTTGTCCAATCCGAATTTCCGCGGTTCGACTTAGAGACTCTTTCATCCGGGCGGGATTCCCGGAAAATGGCTTTCGAAATTTCCCCCACAATTGTCGCCAAGAAATTCTGGGAATTGAATTCTCTCTGAGCGAAGTCGAAGGGAGGCCCACAGATGGAGATGGAGAGAGTGAGCGGAGACAGCGTTTAAATGATTTAAATGATGCAACGCCTTGCCCCGATCCCCTCACTAACACCAGCCACCCACACCAGCCTCTCTCTCGCAACCGGCTCCATCTGTGCCTGTGCCTGTGTGTGTGCGTCTGGCCGTCCGTCTGGGCGTCGGCTGGGCCGGGTGTCTGCCGTCGAAGTGATCGTCCTCACGCCGAATGTGGCATCAAAGCACTTTATGCCCAACTGACACGCAAATGAGCCCTCGTTCGGCTGACGAGCGAGTGGCGGATCTGGTGCTGAGCAGCCCGTTGCCATGGTTGACGCCCGATTCGTTTTCGCTGCCTCGGTGGTGCCTGCGCCAGGAGGGGGATTCGAACGTTGGGTGCAAATGGCTTCCCAATTAGCCATGGGTGGCGAACGAACCACTTGGCCGATCGCGAAAAATAGAGTATTTTGGTCTCTTCATTACGGCTTGAATGTCTCGAAAAATAATCTCTTCGGAATGTTTTCAAAACACATACGGTCAAGAATATGTCATTAAAGTGAAAGAAAAACAAAAATAAATAAATAAATTACATCTATAGTACTAGAGTGTTTTTTATTTAATATTTATGCTGTATTTTCAAAATGAAGAAAAAAAAAATTATTTTCATTATTTTTATATATAAAAATATTTATTTTCGTAGATAATATTTTTCATATAGAATATTCGCGATTTATTTTCAATGCGAAAAAATAATCGATACAAATTTGTTTCTCCAAACTATTGCATCTCACTTTCCGCTCTCCTTTGCCGGGCTTCCTTCGGCCTCTGTGCTCGGCTCGCAAGGACATTCCCGCTGGGCCGCACTCAAGCTGCGCCTATAATGTCCTTCCCACTGCGTCGCTGCGTTTCATCTCGTCCTCTCATCCCATCTCCTCTATTCTCCTCCCGCCAGCCGATCCCAGAGTGTAGCAAATGTTTTGAAAACATTTCGGTTTCCAGCAGTTGACTACTATCTGGTCACGTCGAACACTGCCAAAGTCTGGTGACTCCTCCGCTCTCTTCTGCTTGTCCTTGTCCTTCTCGATCCCTTTCTTCCGCTCGTCCTCTGTCTGGTGGACGAATTTGTCATACCGAATTGTCTCGAACAGCTCTATTATTCCACCGAAGCGACCAAGGACGAAGCTGCCGCCCGTTCGGAGCTGGGCCCATTCGAAACTTGGCGCGTCGAATCGATTTCCGTTGATTCTGGCTTCCTCCCCCGGGATTCCTTCTCAGTTGTGCAACGCCGGTTCTGGATCGGAATTTTGTTTTCGAGCCATTCGAGCCGGTTTGGCAAGACTGCGTCGGGCTCTCCACCTCCTTCGCCACTGCACCGGTCGAACCCCCACCACCCCTGGCGAAGAAGGGAGCCCCGCGCCTTGTGACACGTGCTGCCGACGCGACTGACGACAACCAGTTGGCGAGCGGCGGACTTCAAGGATATATTTTTCGACCCCCAACGGAATAGCGCGTAAAAAACCACCGCTGACATCACGCGACACGGCCCAGCCCGCCTCGGTGTCGACAGCTCGGTCCTCCGATCATCGCGTCGATCGAGGGCACGTCCTCGGAGCTCTCCCCGTGTTGAGCCCTGCCTCTTGAGCCGGAGCGCGGCGGCGGAGAGGCGTCGGGTAGCGAAGGGAGCGTCGGAGGGAGATTTACGAACGTCGAAATACCGAATCGCCGAGATATCCTGCCGAGAGCGTCTCAATAAATGCGCAAGGAAGACATCGCATCGCGTCGTGTCCCCGGTCCTCCGCATTGTTCCGTATCGCAGAATTTCCTCGGAACTCGATCGCCGTCCAGGATCGGAAAACGCTCAGCTTTCGTCCGCTGCTCGGTGGACTCCATGCGGTGCCTCGTGAATAAACTACTTAGAGGTGTTTATGATGCCACCTACGGAGCTGTGAATGAAATGATTTGCCTTCGAGTCCGTCTTCCTTCCTTCCTCATCTTCGTCCTCATCGTCGTCGTCGTCCCGCACTCGATCCGATCCGGGCTTCGCTTCACCTGACCGACCGACCGGCCGTCGTCCACGCCATGATCGTCGTCGTCGCTTGGAAATTCGTGAATCGAGCCCGGCCCTACCTGCGGCACCGGTGCCATAGTTCGATGATAGAGGCATGTTTTGTCCGAGCTTCGGGACCTCCTGAATCCCAGCTTATTCGAGTCGTGCGTTCGTTTGTTGGGAACAAACAGCCCGATAATGACGACACTCACGAGTCGCATTTACCGCGAATCGATCGAGACTTTTGGCGGAGTCCGACGCGACCCCGTCCCTTATAGATTTATTATTTTTGCACTTGCACGTATGTAGATCTCAATACTGTGGGTGTCTAGGGTATTGTTCTATCTAAGCTCCTACGCCAATATATTTCAATATAAACTGCTACTTGGGTAGACAGTCAATACATATGGGACATTTTGAGAGCATCTAAAGTTTAGTTGTTCTAATTCACTGGACATTTTCTAACTTTAAAAACACCGGACCAACTTCCCACTCCACTGCAACGTCATCCTGTTTAAAAGCGCGAAATAGCTCTCGATTTGCCTGGTCGCAGTCGATTGCATATGAAATCCAATAGTTGGCAATAAAGTAGAAGGAACCTTATTGTGATCGATACCACACCAATGTCCAACTAATGACTTCTTTCCAGGCTTCCCAGAAGGAATTTGGAATTTTCCGATTTCTCATGTCTAGTGGACCTCGCTAATGGCACCATCATCATTCCTACATTATCCTGTTCTTTGTGATGCTTTTGATCCGGATCCGCCCTAGCGCGCGATGTGGAACCGCGGAACTGCGCGGCGCCCCAAATTTCATGGCCAGAACAGAACGCCGGCAAAAAACTACACAGGGCCGGGTCGATGGTTCCCCTACTGCCGTGGACAGTGGGCCCGATCGATATCATTAGCCGCGAGCATATCCTTTCACGCTTTCGTATGCAGTTGCTTTAATTTCCGGATGGGCACCCAAAGTGACTGGCGTGTGAATTTGATTAATTATCCGAATTTCACGCCGCAACTGTCCAACGACCGAGTGGTTGTTGTGGAGAAATAACAATAAAAATAAAAGCAAAAAGAATAAAAAGAAAGGCCCTACCGACACAGCACAATGGTAGGCGCCCACTGGGGCCAGGCCATCGAGGAAAATACAATTAATAATGGAACTTCTATTAATTCTAACGCCACCGGAGAAACGATGTGGGAACAAGTTCTTCCCGATCCCACTTCCACAATCGATCGGTGCATCGAGTGGCCATCGGTCGCCGTTGATCGGTTGGACATGCGTCCTTGAGACCCCGCCCAGCCGAGTTTAATCCGGCGAAACCCAAACCGAGCAACTACCGGGCATCGATCGAACCAACGCACCTTGGACAGACCCAGACAAAGCAACCCACAGCCGACCTTGCGAGAGCCCAACTGCTGCTCCTACCGATCGGTCAGGACTCCACGGCAAGCGGTGCTCGTTTTGCCAACCATCGACGCCCAAGCGCTCGACTGTCCTTGAGCCAAGCATCCTAAGCAGTCAAAGCCCAGTCCAGGCCAGCCCAACGGGGTCCGGCGACAGCCATTTGCGCCAGCAGCGGGCGATCGCAGGACAATCCGGACGGTATTTGCGAACAAGTGACCTTGGCTCGGTGTCCGACAGCAAAGTGAGTTGTCGTCGTCTCCTTGTTCCTGTCATTATGTCTACAGAGGCGTCCTTGTGTCCTTGATTTAGCCATCTTCTGCCGTAAATATTTGGGAAATAATTGTTTGTTGCGATTTGGGACGCTGGATGTTTGTGGCGTGTCGGCCTTTGTGAGGGTGAAGAATTCGCACTGCGAAGGGTTGTCGTTTGAATGGACGTAAAGGACCCTGTTTATACAGGGGTTCTTCTGACAATATTTTGCCATTCACTAGATTCTAAAATCTGAAATTTTTAATTAATTTAATTTTAAGTTTTCACTAGAACTCGCAAGCATCGAAATATATACAAAATATATGATTTTGAGTGGTAATTAATAAAGTAATAAAGTGTTAAATATTGTTATTATTAAATATTTGCATTTCACAAATATAAGAGCTTATAAGGAAATTCGTAACGACATTATTATAAAGTAATACGCATTAAATTATGAAAGTTGTTTTATTATTGAAAATGTGTTTGTAAGCAATAAGAGATCATATGATTAGTGGAAATGGAAAATAAATCCCATAATCTATTGTAGATTTCGATTAATTGGACATGTAAGTGTAGGTCAATAATGAGTAGTAAATATTATTAACAAATTCTTCATTAGAACAATTTAAAATGTCAAAGATTTATAAGAATATTTTCTACTACGTCTATTTAGGCAATGCAAAATTTCGCCCAATTCAAAATAATTCAAATAAAAAGCCTCAGTAAAAGTGTGTCCACGAAACAGACCATGAATGAGATAACGCAATATATATTAAAATATTTCACACCCATTTAATATATGCAAAAAACAGCGAAATATTTTTTATATATTCAAAAAAAGAAACAAAAACAATTGATTGTTAACACAATTTAATATGCTCCAAATAGCGGCGAGTAACAGGCGTATCGTGTATAAAATGAACATCCGCGAAAAAGGGCCCGGCCCACGTCGATGAAGACGAAGACCAGTAAAACACGGTTAACCGAGATTCCATCAAAGCCAACAGCTGAAAATCTCAAGGTTCCTGGTGCAAAATACACATTGCCATTAGTTATGGCCAACCTGGCAGAACCTAAAACAAACACAGCGCGAGGAAAGTCGGCTAAATTATGTTAAAATATCGCCGCAAATCCAACAATAACAATAGCGCAACAAAAACTCGAACAACTCCAAGAGCCAAGAAGAACGCCCCCTTGCGACCGTGGAGCGAACCAGCCGATTTTCCCATAGCCATCCGGCGGCGGGAACGAGAAGGCCGATGGCGCGAGGCTGCCATTGGTCGAGCGACCGACACCGGCAGCGGCAGCGGCACCCAGAGAACTACGAGGTCTACCTGCCTGTCACTTTCCCGGCCGACGTCTGACATCTTGAAACGAATGAGCGGCCGAGTGAGTGAGCGAATGAGAGAGAGAGAGAAAGACGAGCGAGTGCGGAGTGCGGGCGTGAGCGAGCGAGCGAGGGAGCGGTTGCGACGACGAAGGGCCGTCGTCTTGTGGTCGTGGTTGCTTCACAGAAAAGCAACGATCTTGACGGAAGATCCACAAGGAAGTCAGTCAAGAAATCACCTCGAACCAAGCAAGACATCGGCACTCGCAGCACCCGCAGCACGAGCTGACTTTCTTCCTTCCACAGAGACAGTTGAATAGAACGCAGTGTTTCGCCAGAGAGTAAACGAACATATTCAGAACTCGACATTGAGTCCGACGGAAACGATCGAAAGTGCGATCACCAGACCTTGTGTGCTTGTTTTTTTGGCAATCGAACCCATCGGCAGTTACCACTTGATCCAGCGGATTACGAGAGCTCGGGAAACATGACCGTCACCGCATTTGCCGCCGCAATGCACCGACCCTTCTTCAACGGATACCCCACAATGCAAGGTAAGCTAGAGCCCGAGACATGCCTCGGCCTCGGCCTCCACCTCCCCCTCCATCCTCCGCCGCATCCTTCCGACACCCATCCGCGAGTCCTGCTCGTCTTCCGCCTTGTAAACTTCCTCCTCTCACTTCCCTCGCCTCGCTGGGACGAGGGCCCTAATTGCGCCCATTAAGTCAGGCCATTGTCACGGCGAGGTCGCGCGTCCTTGCCCAGGATATCGCTAACAACACTTCCTAGGAAGTCGTCGCTGTCCGTCCGCCGTTCGCCGATTCATCCACTCGGACAATATATACGACCGATCGTAAATCAAGTGGCACTCGCTGCCGACTTTCGCCAGCGCGGCCATAAAACTCGCACCCCGGCGGGAAGCACGCGCTCGGACGCGGACGCGGACGCGGGCTCTGGGTCGGGTTCCGGCTCCGGCCCCGCGCAGGTACCCGTCGACGGCCTTGCAATCGGAATGGCGAGTGGCCGCTCCTTCCCCTTCCTGCCGTCCCTTCTCTGCCCACGAATTTGACCCTTCGTCCACTACAGCTCCTCTTCTCCTCTTTGCAGCCGATATGAACGCCGGCCAAGGCCGCGTGAACCAGCTGGGTGGCGTCTTCATCAACGGGCGCCCGCTGCCGAACAGCATCCGGCTGAAGATCGTCGAGATGGCCGCGGAGGGCATCCGGCCGTGCGTGATCTCGCGCCAGCTGCGCGTCAGCCACGGCTGCGTCTCGAAGATCCTGAACCGCTACCAGGAGACCGGCTCGATCCGGCCGGGCGTGATCGGGGGCTCGAAGCCGCGCATCGCGACGCCGGAGATCGAGAACCGCATCGAGGAGTACAAGCGGGCCAACCCGGGCATCTTCTCCTGGGAGATCCGCGACAAGTTGATCCGCGAGGGCGTCTGCGACCGCACGACGGCGCCCTCGGTCTCGGCGATCTCGCGCTTGGTGCGCGGCCGCGACGCCCCCTCCGACAACGAGGACTCGGCCAAGACCGGCCTCCACCACCACCACCAGCAACACAAGCACCAGCACCAGCACAACGGGTCCTCCTCGTCCGTCGGCTCGGACTCGCACTCGCTGAAGCCCTCCGACGAGGACCTCTCGGACTGCGACAGCGAGCCCGGCATCGCGCTCAAGCGCAAGCAGCGCCGCAGCCGCACCACCTTCTCGGCCATGCAGCTGGAGGAGCTCGAGCGCGCCTTCGAGCGCACCCAGTACCCGGACATCTACACGCGCGAGGAGCTCGCCCAGCGCACGAACCTCTCGGAGGCCCGCATCCAGGTCTGGTTCAGCAACCGGCGGGCGCGCCTGCGCAAGCAGAGCACCTCGGTCGGGGCAGGGGCTGGGCCAGGGGGCTCGAGCGGCCTCCCCATGGGCGCCTATCACGCCCCAGTGTCGACCAACTACGCCGCCGCCGCCATGATGCCCGCCGGCGCCCCCTCGGAGGCCGCCGTCGCCGCCGCCGCCTACAGCCAGCAGATGTACGACTTCTACGCCGGCCACTCGGCCAACATGTCGCCGGCCACGACCGCCTCCTCGGCGGCCTCCTCGACGCCGCCGCACCCCAACCTGCAGCAGCAGCAGCAGCTCTACAACGCCGCCGCCGCCGGGTACGCCCTGCCCGCCACCCACTCGCTGCTCGCCGGCGGCCAGGCCAGGCCCGACGCTCACGCCGCCTCGCACTCCCAGGGCCCGTACCAGACCCAGGCCGCCTCCTCGTCAGCCGTCGCTTCCCACAACCCCCATCTGAGCTCCTCGTTCAGCACCGAGTCCGACACGAATCAGACCATGCCGCGCAACGAGAGCCCCGCCGAGGGAGGCTCAGCCGCCTACGGCAGCCACGGCGCGTCCGGCATCCAGCTGCCGCCGACGCCCAACAGCCTGTCGGCCGTGATGGGCGGCGGGCCGAACTCGGTGAACGGCAACAGCAGCGAGGACATCCAGGCCGCCCTCAAGGCCGAGTCCCAGTCGCTGCTCGCCTCGCCCACCGCACTCTACTCCGCCAGCTGGAACTCGCCCCAGGCGCCGACCGCCTCCGCCTCCGCGCAGCACCGGCCGGCGGCCCCGCTCTCGCCGGAGGACTCGCTCAACTCGTCGCAGCAGCAGCTGGACGCGTCCGGCTCGGGTAGCGCCGCCGCCGCCTCGCACCACTTGTTCCACCACCACCAGCACCCACAGTACGCCGCCGCCGCCGCCGCCGCCTACCCGCATCACCACCACGCGCACCCCCACCACGTGCACCCCCATCACGCCCACCCGCACCCGCACCACCACCACCATCCGCACACCCACACGCAGTACGCCGTCGCCGCCCACCACCTGCCCTTCCACCACGGCTCCAGCGGCAACGAGGGCGCCAGCAGCAGCAGCAGCAGCTCGGGAGCGGCGGCCGCGGCGTCGTCGTCGTCGCACTTCATGCAGCAGAACTTCAACGCCGCCTTCTCCTCGCCCACGAAGGTCAACTACGCCGCGGTGGCCCAGCCCTTCTACCACTCCTGGTACTAGGGACGCCGCCGGTTGGCCAGGGTGGAAGCAGCGCTTGCACCGATCGATGCGGCTCGATCCAACTCGACTCGATTCGACTCGATCTGCCCCGATCCACTTCAACTTCCAATCAAAGCCACGGCCATTCACAAGGCCCAAAGATCCACATGTACATAGAACAAGCTCCGGATCGTTTGTAAAAAGTCGTAGCCCTAACTAAGAAGACCGATGGAGGCCTTACACGAAGCTCTTGTATTTAGGTCCCACAGAGGACGTCAGTTCACTGTTAGTTTAAGTATTCATAGCGTATTTAATGTAGGCAAAGCACTAGTACATAACTAAAACAACTAAACTAAATATACTTCCATTTAAAATTAAGCACTTGCATCTTTTTGGCCATGGCCATGGGTGGGTTCTGGGTTCGGCTTCGCTCGGTCTGAAGTCAGTTGTTCTGCAAGCTTCTGGTTCCTCATCTTGCATGGAATTACTCGTACAATTCCATGTATATTCGATGTTATTCCCGGCATGCCCGGCGAAATGTCATGTGGTTTCCAGCTTCATTCATGCCACATGCCTTCAGTTCTGCGCTCGTCCTTCGAACCCCCCGAGGCGCTGCCTTAATTGGCCATTAGTCCTTGACACGCTTCTGAACACGCAGCTCTCTACTATACTCGAGGATTTCCAGAACCTCGGATGGACCCGAGGGTCGCTGGACGACGACGCCGCCTCGGTGGGACGTCGCGCTAGAGTAGCAGCGACCCTCGGGCCCGACAGGACACCGCAACAAACCCGACGGGAGGACGAGAGACAGGACCGATCGGCGTGTGGAAGCACAATGTCCTGCCGTGTCGTTGTCCTCGCTCCTCTCCTCTCCTCTCTTCACTATTTCTCGGGAAGCGAACAGCGGAAATTATGCAGAAATCGATCAAGGCGAAGCGGGTTCGGACATTGGGAGAGGGAGGATCGAGATGGGGTCCGGCCAAGGTGCGAAATGGTCGAATTGGCCCGGTCGATTCCTGCGCCGGGCGATAATAATGGGGCTGTAAATTTCAGCCGGTTCAATTGGGTTTAACTGGAAACCAGAGTGCGTTCTTTACGACGTGTTAATTATTTCCGAGTCCCCATAGTTCACACATCCACACCTTGTCCAGCGCAGTGTCAGTGCCTTCGACTTCCCCGAACTCTTGCGGTCTTCCCTTTGGTTACGTGCCTCGGACGTCCTTCGTGGTCTGTTAATTTGACGTGTAGGCCCGATGGCCAGCCAGGATAATCCCCCTGTCTGCCAGACATGGCCTCATTATCGAGGATCGTAGGTGTTGCTGACTTCGCTCGCCCTCCCTTCCCTGCCGTCGTAGCTCCGGCATTCGCATTCGCTCGTACTTTTTCGCAAATTGCCGGACAATGGTTTCATTAGTTTGTTTTACCCTTAATCCGATCACTCATTCTTCTCTCCTTCACACCTTAAGTAAATATTGACTCTGAAATGGTTTTACGCCGAACAATGAGCTCGTCCAGTCGAGCGAGGGGCCTCGGCGGCGCTACCTGTGCCAATCGAATGATCTCATCTGATCTGATCTGATCTATTTTTTAATCCCCGGTTTTCCTGCAACTCACGAAATTCGCCACTCGTCCGTCCCACCCATTAGGAATACAGAATATATAGAAAGTTCGTTGATATGTCTCTGTTCATCGTTTATTTCTATTTCTATTGTTCGATCCATTAATATTGCTGCTGTTAATTTGGTGTTTTTTAAAACTATTTACACTGTCCGTGCAACAACTGGGCTCTTACGCAAGGCTGGGAAACACCGTGGCCGGCCGTGGTCCGTCCGCCTGGGTGCGTGTGTGTGAGTGCGAGCGTGTTTGTGTAATGATGGCCGTGATGGCCGTAATGGCCCCCTGCCTGGTTGTGATTTCCGTTTCAAAGCTCATTTACACCGACCGAGCAGCCATTTTGTGCGAGGGGCGCGATCGGTGAGTGGGTTTTGGGCCCCGACAGCCGGCCGTGGTAAAGCCAAACAGCAGCGTTTTCCACCGATTGGCCACCTTCTGCGCGCGGTTCGTCCGTTGGCTTTAACTACGAACCGAGAGAAAGAGAGGAGGACGGATGGGAGAAATATAAAAACAAAGGGTCGAAAACTCTCACAGTAGCTGAGAAGCCGGCTGGAAGCCGAACGCAGAACTAAACCGCAATCTAAACACAATGCGTCGTCGGCCTCTCCACATTGTGTTTATCATTAGCATTATCATTTTGATTATGAATGGTGTTCATTCTGTGATAATTTTCGGTAGCGTTAAAAACGATTTTCGCCCCAAGACGCTGCCGCCGCGGATGGGGTTGGGGCTGAAGCTGCGGCTGCGGCTGCGGCTGTCAGTGGAAACAAAAGCTCAAACAAGCCATTTGTAAGATTAATCGTTGGCAAAACTTGTCTCCCTCCCCCCTACGCTGCTCCGTCTCCGGCTGCTCTAATGGCCGATGGAAAGGCCGAAAGAGCGACCTCTCTGAACCCCACGGACGGCAGACATTTCGGGGTTCTCTCGGTCAGTCCGTGGCTCGGCGAAGCTCTCGGAAGATCGCTCGTACAAATTAACAAATTACACTCGGCGACAGTACGAAACCTGTCAGAGGAGCCGAGATCTTCGCTCGCTCGATCGGTCGGTCAGCCGGTCGATCGGTCGATGGAGCGGGGCTCCGTCAAAGGGCGCTTCGGCGTCTCGGGCTTTGTTTCCTCACCTCTACGCGGCGTCTCCCTTTGGTGCTGCTTCTGCTGCTGCTGCATGGGAATGGAAGAGGCTGAGGTGAAATTGATTAATGATCGCAGGGGCCGCACAGCAGGAGGAGGAGGAGGAGGGGGAGGGGGAGGACGACTCGAATTATTTTTACTCCCAATCTCGCAGCGTCGTCTGTTGTACGGGGATCGCGGTTCTTGGTGTTGTTGTTGTGGCATGGGTCTGCTGTGTCCATGTGGTGGAGAAATGAGTTTCCTTCTTGTGGCCCGCGCCTCGTGGTGCGAAAGGGGCGTCGGTGTTGACCGAATGGGTCCGAGGGCGAAGGCCAGACTGGACCAGTTGGGTTGACGATCACCGAATCATCGCCGATCATACGAAATCGATCGACCTAGTACAAAGACAAAGTATCCTCCCTGTCCCCTGGCTTCCTACTCCTTCTTATCCTCACCTTGACTTGCCCTGATTTCCAGCAAATGATCGAAACTAAGTGCCAAGTTCGACTCGCTATTTTCTGCCCATTAACAGGGATAATCTTGGCCTCAATTGAGCCATCAACATTTGTAAACCGATCGATCGATCTCTCTCTCTCTCTCTCTCCGCTGACTACCTGCGATGACCAGCCGAAGAGTCGCTCGGTCAACCCTTCGTAAAGGGTTCGCAAGACTCCTCTGTCAGTCTGTCGCCGGAGATTTCCTCAAGTCAAGTCAAGTCACAAGCGAGGCGAAGAATGACTCGGACAATGGGCTGCGGACATAAAACTTTACGACACCTCAATTTGACTATAAAGCAAAGCCAAAAAGGAGTATTTATTGCCTCCTTCCTGGCAGAAAAGGATTATTTCGGAAATTCGTAGACGAGCCGAACCGACAAATCCTAAGCCAGCTCGTCTGCCAACCCTCCGTCTGTCTGTCCTTCTGCGTGTCTGTGGAAATCCTTTCGTATCCTTTGGCTCGCATCCTTTCGCACAACCGGGCCGTTCGCCAATAATTGACCTTATTTCGAGGACAATGGGCGAGGGTGAGGGCGAGGGCGAGGAGCGGACTCCGCGGATGTTGGCGAGGATTTGCGAAGACATTCGCAATAAACAAACACTGACGCGGATCAGGACGAGGACGCGGCGAGGCCGATGAAGAGGTTGAGACGAGGACGCGGACGATGGCTAGGTTGAGGATGAGGATGAGGCGATGAAGTCGAGGCCTGAAGTCGTCGCTTCAGCGGTGGAACTCGCAGGTAGGGCTAGGCCGGGGGAAGCGGGCGGAACGACGAATTTCGCGAGGGAATTTCACGGCTTGGTTTCATGGTTTCCGCGCGAATTTCGAGGGTCCCATCCTCGATAATCGTGGGCGAGACGCCTGGGACGGCTCGACGTTGACGGCGCAATCGATCGATTCATTAGGACTTGATGCTCTTGATTAATTCCATTTTTAGGTACTTTTCAACCCTGTCAACTGAACGGTATCAATTTTGGTAGAATAATGCTTCAATTTCATACAGACATTTTGGACTCTTCCTCCGTTCGAGCAGGTGGTGCGGCCTGCCAAGCTCGGGGCCGGCTCTAATCGGGGTGAGGATAAAGTAATATCGCAGCCGACTCCCCCGGGCCGTCCTGTTGCGTCTCCCGGTGGACAACGAGGGAGAACAAAGGGCCGAAGCACTTGTGTCCACAAGGAAGCTGATGTTTGCCCAAACAGTAACAAAGTTCGAGCAACTGCGACTGCGAATAAAAGCAAAATCCCACGAAGCATTCATAATCGATTTCCGATGATGTCAAAACTACCCAAACAATGCGACAAGGCGACTGCGGACAGACAGTTGGCTGCAAGACGGAGGGACCGAGGGACGGCGAGACCCGGCCCGAGAGTCGGATGGAGATCCCGAGCAGGGATCGCAAAGTCAATGGGGGTGCTGAGTGTTGACATTTGCGATGTTCGCACCGACAGCGCGGCCCACGGATGGCCTTCGATGGCCGGGTCCTGGCAGGACCAGCGCTTAATGACCGCGCTGACCCTGAGCGACGACGACGCGACGGATCAGTCTGCGAGCGCACACCGAGCGAGGCATATAGACAGTCGGAGTGTGTGCGAGTGCGAGAGGGAGAGGAAGAGAGGACGAGCAGAGATGTTTGGAAACACTCGTGGAAACCGTTCGGCCAGCTCTCGCTGCGCGCTCACGTTAGAGGCCATTAAGGACCCAGCATGCGCAAGTGGACGACGAGACCTTGACGACTTCACGACTTGACGACGCGTCCGTCCGTCCTTTCGTCCGTCGTCCATCGTCTGGCTGTGACTTAAAAGGGATTTTCGTATTAGTCGTAATAGTGTATATTTACAAGCTGCATTTGTTCTCGATTCGTACAAAACGGAGAGTTCTCTTTGAGTTTGCATAAAAATACCATTAACTACGATAATTATAATAATACAGTACTTGTACAGTGTATGACAAATAATCGCATTTTGACCACGATTGTGTGGAACCCTCGCTCCCGCTCCCCCCTACGCTGTACACTTTCATTTATTATATTTGTTTTTTGTTTTTTCCGCGACGCCTTCTTCACTATTTTCCTCCTATTGTTGTGGTTGTTTCCCTTCGACGTCTTTCTCTTTCCTCCACGTGGTTGTTTCTTGGCCGACTCCTGGCTTTTTGGGGCTGCCACCGCCGGACGACGTCTAGCGTGACGACTGCCGTTGTTTCTCGTGGCGCTCCACGGCTGCGGTCTCGGTTCCGCTCTTGAGAGAGCCAACAACAACGCTGAAGGTTCCTTTCGCGTCCTCCAGGTGAGAATTCTTCGCTCGACCACCTCGACTCTGGGAACGTCAACTGCTGACAATTAGAGGAGGCCACCGAAGAGAGGTTGCGGTTGTCCAGTGCGAGAAGAAGTGGGGACACATGACGTTGGCGAAGGCACACGCGGCGGACCCACCACCACATCGGGCGTAGGGTGCCGGGCGGGCCCCACTTGCATGCGACTCCAGTGCGGCGGAGGAGCAGGAACAAAGACTCCGGGTCGGGCCGCCCCACACACGCTCCAAACTCCACGCTCTACGTGCGGAGGTAATGGCTTTTATTGTAATTAGTTTCCAGCTCCGGCCAAGGTGGAGAGGCGTGGGCAGGCGGCAGTCGCAGTCGGGGTCGGTGCAGGCCGTGGCCGGAGTAACGAACGACATTGCCCGACATTCCGCGACTGCCGCTAATGAAGCTGGAATGCCTGCCACACTCCACTGGACCCTCCGTAACGACGCAACACGCCCTCCTCGACTGGAGTCCACTCGAACCGACGGGCCACATTTGCCAGAATGACGTGCTGGGCGAGTCCTCTGGAATCGAAGCCCCACGCATGTTGGCGGCCTCTCGTCACGCCTCGCTCCCGCTCTCTGCGCGCCACGCCTTCTCAGAAGGTCGCTGACCGCGATCGCCTCAGTGGGCTCCCGGGCGCCCGATCCGACTGGGTCCCGGAGCCGCCGTCACCGTCGCCTCCACCCCCTTCGCCGGGCGGCTGCGTCCAACGCACGAAATACGTCTTATAAATAACGGCGTGAATTTTCGATTTCGGCTTCCGCTGGGCGCCCGCTCGGAACGGCCTCAGCAGCCAGCGCAGGGCGCTCAGATGCCGTCGCCGTTTGGCGTTCGTCGTCGCACTCGCTTTCGGTTGCTGCAGATTCTCTCCGACTCTCTCGGTCTGGCTCCCAGGCGTTCTGGACTCGACCAACACGCCGTGGTGCTCGAGGCAAACGCGGTCGTGCAGGGAGCTGTGCAGAGGCAGGTGCCGTGGCTCGCGGGCAGCCTCAGGGAGCTCGGGTGGCTCAGGTTGTTGAGGTTGGCCACCGGCCGACGGCACGCAGGCAACTGGATGCTCGGTGATGGGGGCCTTCTGCATTTCCGTGGCAATTGCTTGCTCAGGGGCTCGGCGACCTCCTCCTCCTCCTGCGCCACCACTGATTCTCGTCGTTGTCTGGTAGACCTCCACCTTAGCTCCCGTTCCCCAGTTCGTTGATCCGTCCGTCGGAGCGCTGGCTCGATCTCGCATAGGCGAAATCCTCCTGCACCTCGGGAAGCACCTGGCGGCCTTGCTGCGCCCTGCAGAAGCTCCTTTCACCACGGCCTCCTTGTGTCCGCTGCCGGTGTCCGGTTCCTCTTCGGCCAGCTCCTCCACAATACTCTCGATCTGGGAGGATCGTCGGCGGCGCCAGCACGGCTCCGGCATCTTCACCAAAATATAGTGATCGTTCACCAAACACACCTCGGACACTCGTCGGGCCTCGGCTCTGGCGAAAAACTCGCTTATGTCGGTACCTTGGTAGACGACGAAGTCTCCCTGTGCCAGAGCATCGTCCGCCTGGCCACTCCAGCCTGCTCCAGTCTCTCCGCCCGATCTCCGTCGCTGTGGGGTTCTCAGTTGGGCCTCGGAATTGAGTCGGACCCGACGTAACGGCCTCGCCTCGTGGACTCCCGACGGCTCTACCGCCCTCGGGAACACTCGGGGACTCCAGCCAAAGGACTTAGCGGCGCGATTAACGGTCGCGTTATCGTGAGGAACCTTCCGCCGGGCTGCTGTTGACATTTTCCGTTGAGAGAGGAGAAGTCGTCCTAAAAATAAAAGCAAATAAAAGTAAATAAAAAATATATTATTTTGACTCCAACAGATAGACACACGACGTTTTATTGGTACTGCCTAATAATTGATGAGTAAACTATGGGGGGAAATTATGTTATTCTAGGAGAAACCCACCTTTCCTCCATAATTGATGGGTTTCCAATTTCCAATTCGGTTCTCTTCACTCTCTCTTTGGTGCACTGTTATTTACTTTTAATTTTTTGTTTTGTTGTTAAGTTGGCGACACTGATTGCTATGGAATATTCACAGCATAATTATAGGCAGTGTAATTCCCAGGCCCGGAGTAGCCGAAAGTTGGCACACATGCACCTGCAGTTGCTTCGCGCGACTGAAGTTATTTTTAACTTCCTTCGAACTTCATATGTTTTGGCAACAAAGGAAGCCTCTGTCGCTTCGGCGCGACCTCCGCGCCAATGGCGTCGTCAACGGCGCCGCCGTCGACGTCGACGGTGGCAGCGGCATTGACTTTCGGCGCCATTGTCATCGATACGAATGTTTCGTTGTTCCCTTCCCTTTCGCCCCACCAACAATAATGTGCTTCTTGGCAGACATACACACATACATTCGTATGCGATTATGCGGCTTGCTTGCTTGTTTTTTTCCTATGCAGGGTTTTCGTAGCTGTTGCCATTGTCGTTGTTGGTGGTTTATTTTCCGTACTCACGAATGCTTCTCGCTTCGACATTGCAGTCGTCTAATTTTAGGCTGAACTGAATTTGCCGGTGCTGCCAGATGATTCTGCTCGTTCGAACTTGTAGTGGAGTCAAAAACTATTTCCATTTCACTTTATAAATACTTTTTATTGAACAATTTTGAATTAATTTGAATTTGATTTTAGTGTTTATGACATATTGTACTGGGTATACCTTATTATACATTGATCAAAAAGTCTGGCAGCATGAAATACATTCCCGAGCAATAGCTAATTAAGAATACGTCACTGCGCAGCAAACAACCCAGGAGCACAATTATAGTTACCATTATAATCATTGCGTGCATGTTTGTGTGCTTGTATTTGTATTTGTACTAATGCACACAATCAATGTTCAATCGAACACTACAATCAGGGCTCTAACGGCTGCGCGAGGAACGATCATTAGCACGGTATTTGGTCGGCAGAGGATATTAATCTCCGGAATTCGAAACACGGCCGTCCCCAAGCGCACACCCTCGCAAACACCAGCGACACGCACACAGCCCTGGTCACTTGATCAATATAAATATGATTATTGACTATTTGAGGAGATTAGAATTAATTGTCCGCACATTTAGAGGAAGAGAGAGCGCCTAGCCGAGAATATGTATATGCGAAAATAGTCGAAAATATCAATTGGATAATCTTTCTCATCATAAAAATAGTAAACTCTTAAAAAAAAAAATTAATAATTAATGTATAAGTTCATTCAAAATATTATTCATATTTATTCAAAAATGCGTTTTTGTCATAATATTATGTTTAAAAGTTCAAATAAAAATATTAAACCGATGTAATCTGACACTGTGCATCGAAATGTGGGCGTTTTTCATGAACGCCCGGTCGTGCCGTTGATATGTTTACAGCATGTCAATCGATCATGAATACCTTCCAAATAAACCATGAATAATTACCCAAGGTCGCGACAGAGAGCCGACAGAGCAGAGCAAATGTTGTGTTTGTCCACAGAAGATACGCGTAGACAAACACGAGGGAAAACGACAAAGAAACGCCGTCGCAAAGTAGTTTAGGGACAGACACACGAGGAAAACACGCTGAATGCGTGTCGGGACCACGGCCCGGGGAGCCGCGGGCCACAGACCGGTGGCCGACGCGGCGAGACGAAGACAGTTTGACCACAATAACAACAATAACAGCATTACAACAACTGTAACAGCAATAACAACAACGACGATAATGAAGTTTTAACAACAACCATAAAACGTGAAATACAAGCCTAAAGTTCAAGTTTAAAAGACGATGCTGTTGGTTATTGGTTAGGGCTACTGTCGTATTCGTTGTTGTTGTTGTTGTTCTGGTTGTCACTTATGCTTTTTTATTAATGAGCTCGTTTTTATTGTTTTTGTCAAAGTCATGGCCGGTGATGGCTCCTCGATATCGGAGACCAGAGGGCTTCAGGGCGCATCGTCCTCCTCGCCTCTGTTTCGTTCGCATCCGCTCTGCCGATTGCGCGCTGCAGTTCGCGATAAGGATTTTCTGCGTGAGGTCAACCCGCAACAACAATAACATACATAATAACAACAACAACGACAGTAACAACGCGAAGTTGATGACATCGAAAACAATTCTGACGTCGACCTTGATAGGACTCGAAAATGTTGCTCAAATTCCCGTCTTGTGCAAGTGCACGGAGTGCATGAAAGTAAAATTTGCTGATTTGGAATTTTTCCATATGGAAATTCACTCGTTGTCTGATCCCATTAAGTTGCCGTGAACTCTACAACATTTCACGAATTAAGTTTGTTGCGACTGCAACAGTGGCAGGAACTCGTCGAGGTGTTGTCGAGCATTATTTTTTTAATTTCGCACCGTCGGAGTTTAATCATTGACGAGGCCGCGTCTACAATCGAACTTGGCGGGAAACCCATTGAGACCTGTTTAATTCAAAGCTATTTAATTATGCCTCTAATTTTTGATAAGACTGGAAAAGTTTCCATCGAATGCTGGGAGATTCCACGAACTCCCGCAAGTGAAATTCGTCACTAACTCTAGCGCAACATTGCGCAGTGATATTTCGCCGAACATTGGACTGGAACGAGTTGAGCCGGGCTAGAGCTGGGACGACAGCACATGGGCCCTATCGCAGTTTATCTCACGTCCTCCATGCACACCAGCGCAGTCCACAGTGGAGCAGGCACACTGGCCGGGCAGCCGAGTGCAGCCAGACGACTCCGAAGTCAGTCTCTGACGAGCGAGCCAGCAGAGCGGACGTGTGGACCGAGCCCCGAACCACGAAAGTGAAACTCCAAGTTGACAATACCACAAGTTAATACCACCAGCAACAGCGCCGACGTCTGAGTTGCTGCACTTCCGGGAGGAGCTGCATCGTTGCAAGTGAAAAGTCAGCAGCTTTATTCGCAGCCACCCACATATACTCGTACATATCCAAGTGCATTTCTTTCCGTTTTTCGGCCGGGTCCGCCAATGTCGGAGCGTACGATGGTTCTCCAAGTTGACCAGTATATTTGAAATTACGTTTCGCCTTCGACCATAATTCATTGCCACTTGTTGCGTCATGATTGTCGCTAGCCGCAACTTTCGTGTTGGTAACAGCAATGTTGCTGCAACATTTTCACATACACTCCGTAATATATTGCATATAGACGTTGCAACATTGTCATTGTTGTACCCGCTGCAACATGTTTGTACATTAAAAGTGCAAGTGATGGCTGGTTCTGCTCCTCGTTTCCTTTCCGCTGGCGCACAACTAAGCCAGTGAGACCAACCAACGGCAATAACAATGCCCGCGGAAACGTAATTGCACTCAACTGCAACGCTTGCCGCAATGCAGCAACGAGGCGGACTAGGTTTGTGGTATACATCGCACATTTTAGTGGCAGCCAAGTTGGAGACGGGCGGATTGACGGGCGAACAAACGGAGGAAGAGTGGGCAGACGGACGGACGGTTGGCGGACAGACGGAAAGAAAAGCGGAAAGACTTGCAGCCAAGCGGCGACGACGAAGTTGATGTAATAGTTCCATTTTTCTAGGCGCATCGACCGGCAGCGAGCGGGGCGAGTAAAATCGAAAGTGAATTCCGACACCGAGCACGACGGCGGCAACAGTTGTTCGCCAGCAGAGAGCGTTGAAGAGCCTGCAAGCGAACACATAAGGACTATCTGAGAGCATCAAGCAAGCATCAGCGTTAGTTGGCCGAAATGATCGAACGCGAGATAGTGTGGTGAGTGAGTGAGCCTTGCATAAGCACACCGAGTGCACACCCTGTACGAACACCCGACCGAAGGCATTGACTGCAGACCCACTTAAGGCAGAGGTCAATTTACTTGAACCTTCCACTTTGTTACTTTGTTGTTTTCTACAAGAACAATGAACAATAAACAATCAAGTGAAAATCGAATTGAATAAAATTTGATCGAAACAAATTTGAATTCGATTTCCGGTTGAATTTTCAATCGACACTTGTTGATGTGTGCTATTCATAAATACGTAATTGGGAATTGTGGGCTGGTCGAACCCAATCGATTGCGTTTACATTAGGCTTTGTTTGCGTTTGCCGCTGGCCACTTCGATGTTTGCATCAACATGCAAATTGCGTGTTGCTTTTACACCTTATTATCGCGACTAGAACAAAAGTTCGGTCGCAGCGATCCGCAATGAATTTCAACTGCAACATAAACATTAGGCAAATTAACGCCCGACCACTAAATGCGAGATTAAACAGCGGGCCCCCGGTGTTCGGGCAAACAAAGCACTTTTTTGCACTGGGCCGGTGAGAGGCGGCGGTCACGCCTACGTCGTCGATTGCGACGGCCGCCGCCAAGCTATCGATTAATTGAGCGCTCGACACTTTCGGCTAATTGGGAGATTTGTATGCGCTCGTCCGAACGTCGTTTCGCTGAAACGACGATCAATGGAGCCCCAAATGCACTCGGGCCTTGGACGTAGCGCCGGGCAAGTGTGTTAAGTGCTCTTCCGAAGGCCTGCGTCCACTTGTGGCGTAACCTCAAGTCACTGGAATCGCCGCTATTCACGCCCAAATGCCGTATCTTTCAGCTCCAACAACAATGTCACGAAGCGCATCTTCGACATCGTGCAGGACGTCCTCGAGTTCCTGTGGATGTTCATCCGCTTCCAGCTGGAGCTATTCCAGAGCCTGGTGGAGCACGTCCTGCCGACCAAGCTGAAGGACATCAGCGGGGAAATCGTGCTGGTAAGGCTGGACTTCGCGTCGACTACCACGACTTTCGCTTTCATCCCTCGGCCTCATCTGTAGATCACCGGTTCGGGCCACGGCATAGGAAGAGAGCTCGCCATGCACTACAGCTCCTGGGGCAGCACCGTGGTCTGCGTGGACATCAACGAGAAAGGCAACGAGGAGACCGCCAAGAGCGTGCGGAGGATCGCGGGCAAGGTCCACTGCTACACGTAGGTCGAGTCCAAAGCATTCGCCCCCCCATCGATGTGATTGGTTGCTTCTCCCGTTTCAGCTGCGACGTCTCCAACCGCGAGGCGGTGCTAGAGTTGGCCGAGAAGGTGAAGAGCGAGGTGGGCCTCGTCTCGGTGCTGGTGAACAACGTCGGCATCATGCCCACCCACCCGCTGGAGCAGCACACGCCCGCCGAGATCCGGCGCACGTTCGACATCAACGTGATGTCCCAGTTCTGGACCCTGGAGGCGTTCGTGCCGCACATGAAGCAGCAGGGCCGCGGCCACATCATCTGCATCTCCTCGATCGCCGGCGTCGTGGGCCTGACCAACCTCGTCCCCTACTGCGCGACGAAGTTCGCGGTGCGCGGCCTGATGGAGGCCTTCTATGAGGAGATCCGCGCCAGCCCCTACAAAGACTGCGTGAGTTGGCTTCGTCTTTGTGCATGTATTTAATAAGAAAGCAATCCTGTTCCGTTCTCCAGATCAAAACGACCACGATCTACCCGTACATGACCAACACCGGCCTCTGCAAACGGCCCAAGGTAAAGTTCCCGTCGTTGCTGGGACTGCTGGACCCCAAGGAGGTGGCCAAGAAGATCGTGGAGGCCCATCGCAGCAACACCGTCGAGACGACGATTCCCGCCAGCCTGCTGCTCGTGAACAACTGGTGTCGTCTGTGGCCGAGGAACTGCGCCCTCTTGATGAAGGACTTCATCGATAGTGGCGTCGAATCGGACATGTGAAAATTCGTGAAGCTCTTTCCACTTAACACAACATTATTAATTAGGAATTACATGTGGTTGACAATTGAATTTATAATAAACATTTGCATTAAGTATCTTGTACTCTAGACATAGAAATTAAATAAATGCATTATTTTAACACCATGGCGCTTTACTCAATCTGAAATACAGTATGGGGCAAAAGAAAACAAGTCTTTTAAGATTAGTGTAACAAATTACCAAAAAATAATTTTAATAATATCATAATTAAAATCCATCCTTTAATGTATCATTAAGTCAACGACTTATTCAGTTTCTATAAGGAAAGGAATATGTGAATTATTGCTGCTACTCGGCAACAGATGGAGCCTTTGTTAATTAGTGTTGTCAAACGTGTCAGCTGTTCGCTTGACATAAACAAACAAGCTACGTAGATATTGTTGGAAAAACACTATTCAAACAGCTGATCGAATTAACGATGCCAACATTGCTCAAAAAACGTAAAATTGGCGAAATTATATTTTATTTAATATCTGTAGCAAATTCGGTTCTGAGATTTATGATTCCCTAACAAAAACTCGAATCAAAAAGATTTATTTTTAAAGATGTAGAAATTAATATGTCTTTCTTTTTCTTATTATTTTTTTTCATGGGATGTGGCAGCACCGTGTTTGCTATTGCAACAATAATAATAATAGCACACAAATTGTTTTCATCGTTTGTGCAAATCTATTCTGTAAAAACTATTGATAATAGAAGTACGTTTATCATTATTTATTTATTCAGTATATTGGAACCACTGTCTTATAGCAATAAAGCAACTTTGTGAATTTCGTAAACCATCTCCAACTGCTAGGCCATGTCCTGCGAGGTCAAAACTTTTGGGAATATTCGCCATTTCCATAGAGTGCAGGAGTACTTTGGACTAGGTCATGGTATGCCACAGTTCATTGCCATATTGAAGTTTAGTTTGTGTATCATATTCTGTCCAAAGATGAAAATTGGATGAATGCTGTAAACTATGCCGTCTCACCAACTGGCGAGTTGATTGCGCTGGCACAGGGTGAAAAACTGGCTTTTTTATCATCGTGTTGGAATAACAAGAATCAAAACACCACCTACGCCCTGAGTTGGTGTGGCGAACTGGAGAACCCGAATGAGATCGTTACAACCATTATATGCCTTCCCATTTTCGGCAAGGAAGTCAGCTCCGGCCCGGAATGGACTTGTGTTGCTTTGGGCTTAAACTCGGGAATGGTCCTTTTTTACACTGATGCTGGAATTAAAATATTTTCACAAAGGTTTTCTAATTTCAATTTATTCAATATCACTCAATATTAATACAATATATTTCAGTTACGATGACAATCCTGTGCTCTCCATTAAATCATATTCCCCACCACCGCATTCGGAGTTAGACTCCTATTTGTTTATAATATATGATCAATGTGTGTGCATAATTAAAGGAGTTGATATTTTCCCATTACTCTCGAATCAGCGGCATAATATAACTCGAACAATGGCACGTGTATCTGTGTCGACAAATACTGGAGTAGAGACTGCTGACACCATAACATATCAAAAATTCAATTTTGCACGAGAACGTGAAACACTAGTAAATGATGCAGTCGTAATTGGATCACAAACTCCATGTTCATATGATCACGTAGTAGATCAATGCCTAGGAAGTGGATATTTTTCAAGATATTCCAGTTGCCCTATTCAAAGAGCACTTGTTTTAGGTATAGGTGCTGAGCCGTATTTAGGCTTTTACTATGCTGAAGAAGGTTATAGAACGATATCACTGAAAGCAGTTGCTAAAGATGTTATTGGTGTAGCATACAAGAATATATTGGGAAATTTGTTTGGACGACCTCAGGCTGAATCCCCAACGGAGAATCTACCCTCACCGTCGAAGGAATCTCAAATGCGTGCTAGGTGTCGATTTTTTGATGGCAAACGTGATGGCTTCACTATCGCCATAGCCCCAGGAAATCGTCTAGCTGCAATTACTGATAACTTGCACCGTGTGATGTTAGTGGACTGCGAGCGGGCTGTTATACTTCGAGTGTGGAAGGGATATCGCGATGCTCAGTGTGCTTTCGTTCCTGTTAAGGAGCAATCACTAAAAGGTGTACAAACAGCTAGACGCAAGGCATTGTTCTTGGTTATATATGCACCTCGTATTGGATGCTTGGAAATATGGGCGTTGCAAAATGGACCACGAGTAGCAGCATTTACAGTGAGCAAAAGTGGACAGCTCGCTTATAACACACATGGACTCTTGGGTGAGTTTCAGAGTAAAATAAATTTTGAAAAATTGATCAATGTTTAAATAAAACCACAGGAGCACCGCCTGGCTATAAAGCCAAAATACCAGTAAATAGTTGTCTATTTATCGATCCTAGCGATGGTAGTTTAAAAGAAATTTCTATACCATTTCACTTCGCTCTCAGTGAGAGTAATTCAAAAACTTCGAGAGATATTCATCTGTTAAAACGCTTGAAGACGCTTTTGCGGGACAGCTCTCAAAGTGAAAATACTGAAGATATTATCAAACTAGCCTCTGAGTTTCAAACTATCGAAGTGCGTAAACAATGTCTTCAAATGATTACAAAGAGCAAGCAACTGAAACCAGCGATATTCAGGGCCATTGTGTATACTTTTGCCGAGATACTTGAGGCAGACAATTCTGAAAACGTGAAAGAAAATCAAAATTTCAAAAATATATTGGAAAATTACAAACGACTGGTTGACTTTTATATTACAATGTCAGAACCCATAGAAACTGAATTCGATGATGAGCTGGAACTTCATGACTGTGATTTAGTCACTATTAATCAGTTGGTGTTGCTATTGGGGAAGAAAAGCATTCCGAAAAAAAATTCTAGCGTCGCATTAGTTGGCAGAGTTACATTTCAGGAGCAATGTAAAGACGACGGTGATTTTATCGATTATTTAAGTATATTTAATGTGGAAGATGCCGATAAGTTATCTCTAAATCGAGAAAAATCTGAGATGTTCGGATATGTAAGCGGAAACTTATTTGGAGATTTCTTTAACCATGGCTTATGTTTTGATCAATTTAAAGAAGCAGCTCAGAAAGTGAAAATGCTTTACGAGGACTTGCTCGTCTTAACATTGCATTTCTGGATCAAAAAACCATTTACATACACAAATTGGTAATAATTCCACACAATTTAAAAATCGGCAGTGAAATAATAGAATCCTTAATTTCATAGTGATGAGGTCATCTCAGACATGTCTCGCCTGGCAGCTATGGTTAAAGCTATATGTGAACTGGCTGGAGACCGCGTTAATAGTCATGCCTACAATGCAATTTCACCGTGGTGGCAGGCGATACGAGAAATGTTGCTCGAGAGCCCAAAGTCTTTGGGATTGCTTGTGGCTATTGTTTGCAAAACCGTTGCAACGAATTTAAGACGCAGCAGCTACCGTGACGTAAGTCCCTAATTATTATATTATGTTATATTATGTCCGATACTAACATGTATCAATAATTTTAGGGTTCTTGCGATGAAGGCTCACAAACTGAAGAAGAAGAACGATGGGAAAAAATTAACCATGACGAAGCGCAATGGGGCTTACTGATTGGAAAACTAGAAGACATATCTGTTCTGGGAGCAATACTAGAGTAAGTCATTTAAATTCATATTCAATATATTTCATTTAAGCTATTCCTGTATTTAAGAAGGCATGAAAATGCTTCTTAAATCGAACTGAGTTTCGACGCTTATTTACTGAATTATAGTCGTTTATAGTTTCAATAAGAAACATTTACTTGTGAAATCGGACTCAGTCGTCCTAAAAACTTGAAACTTGAGACAATTAATAGGTCCTACCTAAAGCAATAATCTACAAGGATTATTATATTTACAACAATCAATAATCTACAAATTTTATTGCTTTACATTCTAATTACAACTTTGGAGAATATGAGTCAAAACTAAAGTGCAGGGGCCAAAATATGAAAAATTCAAAAATGCGAATTTAGGAAGTATTTACAGTTCCTTAGCGTGTTTTTATGAGAGATTGAAAAAAATTGAGAATTTGAAAAATTATCTAGTGTCAAGATTCATAGTTCTACGTCGATTAGTCACGTAGATAGAGCCGTTTAAAGTTACGGTAAGAAGCATTTGCTACTAAAATCCGACTCAGTGGTCGTAGGGTTAGCTTATGCGTGTGAAATTGCATTACATTCTAATTACAACTTTGGACAATATGAGCCAAAACTGAAGAGCAGGGGTTTCTTACCGAAACTTTAAACGGCAACTTCACACTAGATAATTTTTCAAATTCTCTATTTTGGCCATAAAAACGACATTTCCGCTAAGGAATCGCAAGGAGAATAATATAAATGCAAACTATAACTGTCTAAATTCGTTTTTACGCGCTTTTGAATTTTTCATAGCGTTTGCTCTATCGTTTTGGCTCACATCTTCCTAAGTTGTAACTAGAACGTCACGCAATTCAACCTGCATAATCTACAACCCCTACCTATTATCGTCCTCTACATAATTTTTCAAATTCTCTATTTTGGTCATAAAATATGAAAAATTTAAAATTGCGAAAAAAAACGACTTTACCTATTTTTACTGTTATAGTTAGCTCTATGGCGCTTAGTTAGTTTAGCGCTTAGTTTATCTAATGGTAAATTGTTTATAATAGTAATAATTGGTTCGATCTCTGATTTTTAGATTTCCAATAAAAAGTCTTCACCCGGAAATGCCTGAATTGCCCTATGTCCAACCAGATTGTAGTTTAAAAACTATTGTTTCTAGTGGCAAAGGTGTAGTTACTGATCTTACTGCCCAATGGCTAATTCACTCATGCATTCACCCATCGAAAATTCTGGAACTCGAAATTGCCAACACACAAGAAACAGAGAAAGACGAAGTACAAGAAAATGAGGTCCTGAAAGACCATGAACTGGAATCGAAGAATATTGAAACCGATCCTGTACTGCAAAAACTTTCACTCTTGCGGGAACATTTTCCATTTAGTTTGGAGTCGGGAGTTCTATTGAGTCTGATGTCCTGGCAATACATGGTGCATTGGAGTAAAAATCTTCAAAGTTTGCGATTTATGCGTGCGTCGCTCGATTGTTTGCATGCATTTAAGGAGTCGGACCATGCCTTGAAACATGGCATATGTTGTCTACTATGGAACGCCACTTTGAAGTATCCGTTGCAATCGACGACGAAGCTTATACAAAAAGTTGGTCGCCTTCCAACGGAAAAAATGTGTCAACAGGATATTGAGATGTCATCGTCAGTGGTGGTTGAATTCCTGGAGCTGGTTTTAGAATTTATGCGTCATTTTAGCTCTTCTTTGAATCATGTTAAGCGAGAATTGAAGTTTGAAGAATCATTAACGGATGGGCAGCTACCATTGCAATTTATTGCGCTGCAGCAACATCATGCCATGAAGGAGTTATTGCAGTTACACACAGAACTCTACACGGTTTTGCATTTCATAGCATTTTTCCAAATAAAGTTTCCAAAGCCCGTTACAACTCTTTTCGATGCAATGAGTAACAAAGCATTTCTGGCTGATGTAAACAAGGAACTCAACTACGTGCTCCCGGCGCCAGATCAGGTTCTTCAAAAACTACGCGAAAATTTTCTATGCAAGGTGATTACAGCTTCAATGGACCTGATTCGTGAAGATTTAGAACAACTGTATGTTGTGGAACATATGGAGTACATGCAAAAGATTTGTGACCTGGCCAACAGTTGGAAATTAAACATGAGTGGCTTAAAACGGCAACAGGTAGGCTTTCTTAAACCAATGTAACATACCTAACTGCCATTTATTTCAATACATTAGGTTGTTGAAATGTATGCCTTCGGTTATGATGAACATGGTGAAGTCCTTTTGAAAGATATTCTAGATGATGAACATGTTGGTAACTTGTTATTGGAAATAGCCGGGAGACGTTTAAATCTCTATTCACAGTCTTCAAGTGAGATATACTTAAAGATAGCATCCATAGGTCCACAATTGCTGAAATATTTGGACAATTTAGTAAGTGTTTTAAATATTTATTATCCTCAGACATGAGTATTTATTATCCATCACTACTTCAAACTCAATTCGTGATATATCGAAACAGTTGCACACATCATCCATCCATCCAAATCATTTATACATATACTCAAGAAAAATAAAACTAAATTTCACTAATTTTTATAACAGAAGGAAACGACGAATAACTTCTGCTTACGAATATCCGCTTCCGAACCGGAGGAAATCGATATCGTAGCCCTGTCCAAATTAGTAACACATGTCTTTGAATTTCTAGCAAGGCATGAATCCAAAGATATCCACATAGCTGCTCAAATGTTCGATGCTTGTTGTGTGTTGCAGGAATAGTTATTAATTTGTTAATCAAATATGTACCTAAGTTAAGCACGAACGACCTGTATTCAATATTTATTTTTCCTGTATGTTTGAAAATGGATTTGTTAACTTATACGATTACATAAAGAACCTTTTTATATATTCTAACGATTTTCTTATTCCTTTCTAATTGATATCAGACTCATCTCAATGGCTGGCGCATATTTATTATATGTAGTTTAAAAATATACAGAAGTGTTTTGTGCCTTCTCGGTGATCTTTCGAAATCGACTAACGGTGGGAAGGACGTCCTTGTTGGTTCTGAGACGGACGTGATGTTTTTCCTTGAGACCCACGTTTGTGGGATGGCCCCGCCAACTGCTGTACTGAAGTTGAAGTTAGTGTAGTATTGGTGGTGGTTGTGCTCTCTTTGGTCCTAGCAGGCAAATAGAAATCCATGTACTCTTCGTTGTTAATTTTTTGAATTGCTGGTGGTGTTGGAGGCCGTTCTATTTCCTCCGTCTCATGGATCTTCAAATGTGAATAGACTGGAATGTACGACAAAGACGTGTCCAGGTCGACGCGCTGCTCGGTTGCACTCTTGCCGGGCAGAGAGAAATGTTTGCCCAGAATGGGTTCGCGCAACGACTTTCCAAATACGCGAGCAGTCTCGTCTTCCTCGACGACCTCCGTGTCTTGTGTTTCGTTGGGATCGTAGGAGACCTTAATATGATCGTGCTGCATGCCGGAAATCACCTTCATTCGAATGAAATATTCCCGAAATGTTGGCCGTTTCTCATCATTTAATATCTGTGGGATACAATACCTTCATCGTAGTCGAGCTTGCAACTTTTTGAATATCCGGTGGCATGCGGAATGGATAACTCTCGTCCACTTGGTCGAATGGCGACAGGCGCAACCATGGCAGAGGGGTGCCCAACGTACCCAGATAGCGTCCGCCCAGTGACCACAGACGACAGGAGCAGTCGTGACTTCCTCTGCAACGAATTAATCAGATAATGTTTGTCGCTCCCAACAGAGAAGGCATCCTCACGTAAGCAGTATTTTGGGCAAATTGATGAACACGATGGAGGTGACGGCCCTCAGGTGCCCCTTGTAGGAGCTGACTAACAGCGGCTCCTTCTGGTGGCGAATGACTCGCTTGGCGCGCGTCAGGAACCGCTCCTTGCGCAGAAATATGAACTGCAGGCGCAGCAGTGGCATGCAGGTGGTGGTCTTCTCGGCCTCGGGCACGCTACGCAAAGGGGAAGAGCAACAAGTTGGTAAAGCAATTAACATAATATACTGCTCATTAATTTGTCAACAAGAACTCATGCGAACGAACAGCATGTGGTACGACAGCGTTCATAAAGGAAAACCCAACTTTATTACGATTTAATTAGGAGTTATGCTATATCTGCGGGAGAGAGGCAGAAAGGAACCATCTGAATAGAAAAAGTTTCGTTTGGAACAACAACCTCGACAAACTTTAATGCGATGTATAAGCACGCAAAGTCATCGTTGGAATATTTCGAGAATTATTTCTTCTCTCTCATTTGTAACCCATATTTTTGCTATTCATATTTTTATGGCAAAGGTAATGCCTCCCACTATGCAGCCAACGGGTACGCTACGTTCCACCTCAACCGACTCTCTAACGAAGGAATTTATAATGAAATTCCTGTGGTACTCTCAAGGCCACTAGTTTTATCTATAGATCCTGACAGTGATCCCTATTGGTCCCTATTGTTGCTGCTTAACCAACGCATCCTTCAAATTTCGCTTCGATGTTGTAGGGTGCCATGGTTCGACATGGCAAGACGTCGGTTTCTTGCGACTTGGACTTTTGTGAAATATTTGCATGACTGATATTTATTGCGTGTCTTATTGGGCTGGGGCCGTACTCCGGATAACCACAAATGACAATTGGGAAGGTTCCAGACTTAATGTAGGACATGCAATATCTCTCTCAACTCTTTTCGAGTCTGTGGTTTGAGTGACACGAGGGCAGGGATATCTATTCTTTTTATTTGGGAAAAGTTTTCCGGTACATGTTGTTTGGAAGTTCTTACCAGAAGTTCTCGATGAGCCAGATTTTAATGTACCCGAAGGCGGTGCCCGTGAAGAGGAATTTGTTTTTACGATCCGTAGCCATGGTCAGCACACAATCCCCGGTCTTGTGGATCGAGTTGAACTTGTCGATGTAGCCGGCGCGCTGGTGATGGGAGTAGACCTGGATGATGCCCGTGTCCAGAGCCACGAAAACGCTCCCTGCGCAGGAAGCAATCCTCAATTAACTTCCCGACCAATGCATGCGGTCTCAACTACTTCCTACCGTGTTCCTTAGTCATCGGCCGTGTCTGGAGGAATAGAACGGCCTGCACGGAGAGCGGCAGAAATTTCTGTCGCTGCCTGGCAGTCTCGATCAAGGCTTCCTCGGTGGCGTCGTCCTCCAGCGACTTCGACTTCGGCGTGAGCTGCCTGGCCTCCGAAATGCCCCATTGCAACTCCAGGGACTTTATGTTGGCCGAAACCGATTTTCGGACATAGCGCGAGATGCTGATGTGTCGTGACTCTGAGGATCGTGTACTGGACTTCGCCTCCTCCTCCCGGTTGTGCTTGAGCTACGGCGAGGAAAAACTCCTATTTAAAGAAAAATGCCCTCGTGTCGAGTGATTGCGGAATTCTTTCGTACCTCTATGAAAGCCGTTGGATCTTGTACGCTGTACCGGCGGTACGGCTGGCCCGTCTCGAGCTTCCAGAAAATCAGTTCTCCCGAGTAGGTGGCCGTCACGACGCCCTCGCCGAGCTTTACGGCCGCACACGTGATGTCGTCGCCGTGGAACTTGGGCCACTTCTTCGGGTCTCCGTACTCCCGCCCTTCGACGTCGTTGAATTCGGTCACCTGCTGGTCCCAGCCCACGGCCAGGATCCTGCATCACAATGAAATGCAGTGAATACTGACGCCTGGTCTGGTCTCCCGAAGGACAAACCTCTCCACCACCCATATGACGGCCGTCACCTGGTGCTCCGGTTTGATGCTCATGTTGCGGATGCAGACCGCATTGTTGTAGTTCCAGATCTTCAACGACCCGTCGCGTGCCCCCGTCAGCAGGAACTGCTCCAGAGGGTCGAAGCAGGCGGCAGTTATCTCGATGTCGATGATCTCGCCGTAGACGACCTTCGTGTGGCAACTCTTCATGATGATCTTCCGGCGTCCGGTCCACGGGTCCCAGACGATGATGTAGCTGTCCAGGCCGCAGGTAACCACGTTGCGGAAGAGCCGGTTGTACAGGACCACACTGACGGGCGCGGCATGAGTGTTGCCATCGGTGAGCTCGACTCGGATGCGAGGGCAGCACTTGATGCTGATGAACTTGCGGCCGCCCACAATCAGCTCGCGCGACATGACGTTGTAGTTGTAGACCAGGTCGGTTTCGGCGGTGAGGTTCACCAGGTCGCTGAATGTCTGGAGCAACGTGTGCTCCGTTAGATGCCACACCTTGATGATCTTCTGGTAGTCGACGCTGTAGACCTTCTTCTCCTCGGGCTGAACGAACACCATCACGATACCGCCGTTGTGGCCCGTGAGGATGGCCGAGGGCTTGCTCGGTATGTAAACGTCCCAGATGCGAACGAAGGTGTCGGGGCCGCCGGTTACAAGGATGTTGTTCTTCTCATCGAAGAAGAAAGTCGTGACGCCCTGGTAGTGGAATGGGAAATTTGTGAGGCAAGAAAAATCGTTTCCAAACCTCGATCGAAGCCACTTCTCACCAATGGGATGCGGAAGGACACCTGCTCGGTTCCCGAAGCAATGATCAGACCGGGACAACGACCTCGGTACTTCTTGGTGTTCCGGTACTCGGCGGCCGCAAACAGGCTGTTCATGCGAATCGAAAAGAAGACCTTCTGAACCAGTTCCGAGTGCATGTTGAAGTACTCTCGGGGATGAAACAGCGGTAGCTTTCCCTGGTAAGAAAACAAAGTAAACCATCTGGATTTGAGTTCCTTCCGTAACCGAAAGCTTCTTCTCCCACGTGTCGAACCTTCAATATGTCCGTCCAGAAAACCTCTATTAGAGCCGCACCGGGCTTGCTCTGGAAGGGTCCGCGCAGGAACGGCGTGAACTCTAGGATGCGGACGTTTCCGCCGAAGTCGCCAAGCACCAGCTTGGAAAGGACTTTGCCAGTCGGATGGTTGTTGTAGGACATGCAACAAACGGCGAAAGGCAGGCTGCGGATAACTAGGCGAAGACTAAAGGTGGACGCGACAGTCTCGTGGAAGCGCAGCTCTCGTTCCGTGGACGACGTGCACACGATGCTAACATCGGACAAGGCCTGAATCGCCAGTATCCAGGTTGGCATCTTGAGATGAACTACAAAGGTAGAGAACTCGCACCAATGCCGCTCACGTCCGTCCAAACACAAAACTCACTGCTCTCCGATACGCCACTGCGCGTGGACTCCAATTGTGAAGTCCAGAACTTAATCTGGCCCTCCCTGCTCGCTGTCAGCCACATGCCCATTGATTCTGGCGATTCATCGGTAGTCGTGTTGAGCGGGTCCTGCTGTTCGTTCTCCTCATCATCGAGGTCGTTAAAATCGCTCATTCCTTTCAATAGACTTATACTGATTATTGGGGAACGATGTTCGGACTTCTTCACAATCGGTGGCATAGAGATGGGCTGAATTAGGGCCTCCTTTTGGGTACTGGGGTCATCCTCTTGGAAGCCGAATATCAAGTACGATATGAACTCATTCCAATCACATTTGAAATCGCGGTTCTGATTGATCTTCAGGAAGAGACGAGTGTATTCATGGTCGTTTAGTTTAATACCAACACTGAGCAGAGCCTCTCGCAAGTCGTTATGCTTCAGCTTCTGCTGTGGGTGTGACATGAAATATTGGTACAGTTGTTCTATCTCCTCCGATTTGAGCCATTCTTGTAGTCGTTCGGGACGTTCGAAGTTAGCCGAACGTCCCGTGGATAAAGTGTCATAGTCGAAGTGGTCCTGACTGCCTTGGCTGAGGTTGTGTTTGCTCGACATTTTCAGATTTTTAATTGATTTGATGTTTGAAAAATTCCAAAGGAGTTCAATGCGAATATGTGATAAATAGAAGTAGTTACGTTCCTTTTTTCACAAAATTTTAATTTTGAATAAGTGTTGTACCTCTCACGGAAAAGAAGAAAAATATCTTACAAATACAGTTCGAAATTTATTTATCTAAAAAAATTAATATTCTCTTAAGTTCTAAATCCTAGCTGACAAAAATAATGACTTATATACAACGCGATATTAGCTCATTGATTCCATTTTTTCGATCCCCATATTCGCCGCCACGCTTAAATGAGACAGATACTTTGTTCTTCCACCCGTCGCGTGGACTGGAGAGCTATTCAAAAAATAAGCTTAGAATAAATTTCACACACAAAGCAAATAACCAAAACACTTACAAAGAAGGAGCAGAGGAACTCGTTAACCACACTAAAGTTGGGACCAACCGTAAATATCTCGTGGATTATATCTTCTAAGCAAATTATGCCTTTCTCGCCCAATTGCTCTTCGATCATGGTGTTGGACTGAATCGGAGTCTTTTTGCCATTGATGCGTGCGAATCCCTTCTTGAAGAGCAACTCGCGAATGGTGTTCAGCGATGGATTTCCATATACTACGAATGGTTCAATCACTTTGAGTAAAATTTGATTCTCTTTGTTATTTTCAAGGAACACTGCGTGGTGGCGCTTGGGCATTTTGAGAGTTTTGAAAATGTTGTTCGTTGTGGGGTCAAAAATCTTCTTGCTAAAAGAAAAATATAAATATAATGAAAAGCACATAAAATAAAAACAGCCCTTACCCAGCATGGCGCATGACGAGGAGCAGCTTCTCGTTGGTTTTGTCATCAGTTTTTGTGAATTTTGTGCGGAATAAGGTCTGCTTGATGCGTTTCGCGGTACGTTCGGCCTTGATGTAGTTCATGACGAAGGATTCGGCACGTCGGAACTTGTGGTGTTGTTTGGCCTTGGCGATGCGTTTGGTCTTCTCGGCTTTCTTCTGTTCGATAACTGCTTTGTCCTGCAGAATACGGCGCTTGCGGTGAGCCAACACCGACACTGTCTTGCCGGGCAACTTGTTGGGAACAGCATATCTGAGATAATATCAGTATAAATTACAAGGCTTGTTGAACGATTTGTATGTTTTTTCTATGAAAGACTTACTTGTCGGACATTGTGAAACGGAGTTATAAGGAATTAGACGAGAATGAAGCGATTAATTTAAATAAATTTAACAATTTTGCGCAGTGTTTGTTTAATTCGAACTTGTAAACACGTGCGACTTTTTGAAGGAGTTGCGACGTCGGACAGCTGTCAAAAAGCAACGCGAAGGTAAACGTAAGAGAGCACAGGGTATTTCATATTTCATAGAATATTTTAATCAAACATGCAATTGTGTTTAACTGTATGGTTGTTGAATAGGCTTAGATCTTTTTATCGGTGCTGCAACTGGAATCTCATTCCAGTATCTTATGCAGCAACTAATACACATATTTGTATTGTCGATAAGGAAGTTCGTTGAAACCCGAACACGATTTGATTATTTATATTGATTTCCACTAGATGGCAAGGTTGAATTTCTGCTTGGCATCACTTGTTCGTTCAACTTCGCCACAACAAACTGATATTCTACTTCCATATTGTTTTTAGCAATAAATTATATTTTTAAAATATGTAATAATTATATCATGTGACATATACTATTTTACTATATTCCCAATGTCCACTCATTAGCATAGAATTTCCCCATTTGTGGAGAGTTAAAAATGTCAAATAATACTTACTCGTTAAATTTTAACCTCCCCTATATTGACAAAATTTCCCACAATATTTTCCCTCTTTGCGAAATAATTATTATAAATAAAACTCCCTCAATTGTTTCGCCGTGTTGAGCTGAAACGATTTTTATTGGTTTTTCTTTCATTTTTACATTTTTGTTCGTAATTGTAGAATATGTGAATTGTAATCATAATTTTTTAGTAGATGTTCATTATTTACGTAATCATAATGTTCAATAATTAACTCATTAAGTGAATGGTTATTGTTAAAATTATATTTATAAGCAGACTACCTGCTTCCTCTTCTACTTCCTATGTATATATATATATATATATGTATAACTAAGCATTTATATTGGCACGCGTAGATGTCGGTCGCGCGCTGTATAAATTGCAAGGACTGGGAACCAAGACGAATTAAATCCTTAAGTCTAATCCTTAAACCGTAGGTTGTAGTCGCCAAACGTTATTCGTTGGCCTTCGTCTGCGGGGACCCCTCGCGAGGGGAGGGGGAGCTCCGCGCCCACTCCCGCCCCTCAACACGGGGCCTCCCGCCTATTTACAAAGTGACTGCACCCGATCGAGGCTTCTTCCACTCGTTGTTGTTGCTGTTCATGTTGTTCTTGTTATTGTTGTTGGCTCCGTAGGAGCCAACCAACAAACGGCGGCTCTGAGTCTGGCGCCGGATGTGAATCGGCGTTTCCGGCGCACTCGGTCGTGGCTCGTCGTGTCGCTCGCGTGTCCTCGTCGTTCGTGCCTGCCGGCTGCTGTTGCTGTTGTCGTTGTTGTTGTGGCGCCTCGTTGTTGCCTGCAAGCAGCTAAGGATGCCTGCCGCTGATTGGTCCGGCATCCTTCGTGGTCCTTGCAGCCAATCGCCGCGTTGCGCCGCCGAGGAATCCCTCCAAATGTCTCTCCTTCTCCTTCTCGTTCTCTTTCTGGTTCTCCTTCTCCTTGACCGCCACTCGTGCGGCCCTCTGCGAAGCGCGTTCGAGTCGCAAACGGCCCGGCCGGGTCGGTCGGCACGCGGTCCCCCCACGACACCCACCCGGCACCCCCGCCCTCCGCTAGCTCGCTCTGTCGGTCGGCCGGCCGGCTCGCACTGCGCGGTGAACCCAGGCGGTTGGGCGCCGTCGGCGGCCCGTGCGCTGCGGAGGCGCCCGCGCGCAACCCACGTGGGTCCGCCGCTCAGTGGCCGCGGCGGCCGGCGGGGACGAGAGCGCGAGCGGCAGCGGAGGGGGCGAGCGTGGGTGCGAGAGTGAGAGGGTGTGCGTGCCTGCGGCCGGGGGTTGTTTGCCCAGTCGAATGCACTTCCGGCGAGGGCTGGCGGCGCGCTGCGGTTGGTCAGGCCACAGCGCGCGGCCGGGTGGCGGCCGACGAATGGCGGGGTTCCTGGGCGAGCGCTTCCGGCTTCCGGGGCGGCGGTGGCGCCTGGCGAGGCCGAGGCACGCGGCAACTGCAACGAGACGAAGGGAGCATGTGTGAGAGAGAGTGGGAGAGAAAGACTGGAAGAGAATGAGTGAGTGAGAGGGAAATAGTTAGTTAATGGTTAATGGCCTGCTTGATTGGACTCGATTAGTCGAGAATCCGCCACCTGCGGCGGCCTCGCCCCAGCCACGCGGCCCCCACTCGATCGGTGCCAAGTGCCCGCGGCTCCCCGTGGATTGTGGAGCCCCCACTCCCTCTCCAATCGCCGCGCGGAGGGGAGGGGAGGGGAGGGCGAAGAAGAACAAGCGAACGACGATCACCGGCCGCTGGGCTGGGCCAAAATAAGTTGGCTCGGCTCGGATGCGACTCATCATCATCATCATCATCGGAATCAGTGCCAAAAAGTTCCATTCATTCATTAATAGTGCGTGAGAATCAAACAACAAGGCAACAACAACAGCGAAACAACAACCACAACAACCGAAACGTAGAAATCGAGGAATTCACGGCCAAAGGCGAACGAGTGCCAGCCGCGCAGGAGCGACGCACGGACGGACGAACGGACGGAAGGAATCGCGATCCCCCTCGGCCTGAGGTGTGCGCGGAAGCAAGAACGAATGATTGATACGGAGAGGGTGGGAGAGTGAGAGCGAGAGGGAGAGAAGGAGACAGGCAGAAGAAGGATGAATCACGGTAGGTGGGGTCGAGTTCCCAATGCGTTGCTTGAGGCGCCAGGGAGAAAATCGCTCGGGACAAACCGAGACCAGGGGCGCCGAGGGCGAGCGAAGGATCTGAAAACCTCCCCATGCAGGCCTGGCTGATTGCGGCGACCCTTCAGCGAGGGGGTTCGTGCCATGCTTCTGGACCTGGCCAGTGGAGACGACCTGTGCCTCGGTGCCTCGGTGGCACAGTCGGGGCGCCGGGAAGCGCCATCGACGGGCCTCCTCCGATCGTCTTGTGTTCGTACCTGCCGTGAGTCGAGGCGCGCCCGCGGAAACGGAAGCGATCGGAAGCCACTCACCAGGGGTGCCCAAGCACGGGGCGACCTCAAGGCCACCCGGAGCGATCGCCTCCGAGGGGGCTGGGCAGGTTGGGAACCACTGAAGCGGCTGCTGCACCCCGCACCAGCGGCTCCCGACGCCCGTGCGTGGCGGCGCCGTTCGCAACCCAGTTGGCAGAGGCCGCCGGATCGCTTGCCAAGCGACGGCGGCTCCCGGCGCTCCTACGAGGCCGGGTCGGGCCGGCCCGCGGCGATCGTTGGCAGGAGGCGGCAGCAGCCACAGCACCAACAACGCCGATGACGGCAGCAACAACAAGAACCACCCGTGATGCAGCCACACGCAGCGGGGGTGGGGGGACCGGGGCGTGGCTCGGGGCCGGCCAAGGTGCGTCCAAGAAGCGACCACCGGCCGAGGAGGGGCGGCGCCGGTCCTCGATTCTCGGTCTCTAATTTATGATCATGGAGTGGTGCCAATAGTTTCTGGACCCATTCCCATTGAACCACGCGCCGCAAGAGGCCACCGGCCGCCGGACGCCGCCCCAACCCCCCTGCCCTCGCCGTGAGCAAGTGTGAAAAGCACTCAATGGGTTTCGATCTAATGAACGCCGACGGAGCGAGGCAGGGGGGGCGACCGGAGGCGGAGGTCGACGCCGGAATCCCCGGCCTCGTGACGTCATCGGGCATGTTCTTCGAGGAGTCGTGATTAATTATGGAAAGCATGGTGGAGGGTGGCCGGCGGCGGAGGAGGCGAGCGACGGCGGACGGTCGGACGGACGGACGGAAGGACGGGAGGCTTCAGGAGTCCACGGGCATTCAACAAGACTTTGACTCCGGAGCGGCGGCGGAAGCAGGGCGAGCCGTGGAGGACGCCGGAGGCAGACGTGAGTAGGGCAAGGACGCGGTAGAGAAGAGAGCGGTGGGAAGGTGGGCAGAGCTTGTTCGACCTGGTGCTTAATGGCCAATCGCCCGATTTATGGCGCACGGGTGTGAATAATTATCGAGCTCGGACGGAGGACGGGGGTCGGGAGGAGGTCGGAGGACGGTCTGGAGTTGTTCGAGCGAGGTCGGCCTGGAAGATGCGGCCGACCGCAGGCTTCTCGACCACGAGTGTTTGCGTGAACAGGACTTGAGGCTGGAATCGAGAGGCCCTGGGAGCTGCTCGATCGAGGGCGGGTCGACCAGAGGGCGGGAAGAACGGGTATGGGGGGAGGTTTGCGGCATCTGGTCTTCGAGGAACTGCCTTTTGAAAGGCAGGCCTTGAAGGGCCCCGGAGCGCGAGACCAACTGCCGAGTGCTCGAACTGATTTCGCGGCAACGACGACTGCGATCGATTATGCAAGCTCCGCGTTCTTGTTGTTGCTGGCTTTTGTTTTCCTAACCTTAATTAAATCGAATCCGACAGGCAGGGCGCAGAAAGGAAGCGACAGCAACAACAGCAAAAACAGCAACGGCGGCAACAACGCGAACTGCGGGCCACATTTAGATGAATTCGAGAGACAGGAACCCACACAGGCCCAGCTGCCCCATTACAGCGACACACCCATGTGTGTGTGTGTGTGTGTGTGTGTGTTTGTCGATCTGTCTGTCGGTCTGCCGGTCCGTCCGTCTGCGAAATAGAGAATCGGTTCCTAATTTTAGCCCCAATTGCGCGCGTACTTCTTTCGGTCTGCCCGCGACTGGCGGCGCATCGACGGGGACGCCCAGGAGCCGCCCCCCAGCCGGGCGACCCAACGTCCTCTGCGCACCGCCCCCCCTCCCCTTCGTCTCCCGCCCGTCCGCGTCCGCCGCTGTCCCGGTGGCGCGCGTTGTCGCAATCGCTCGGCAACGTCTGCAGTTGTGCAGATTTTTCAAAATAATGGCGCATTTAGGAAGACAACGAGAGCAACAACAAGAACAACAACAGCAACAACGACAATTAGAGAAACAACAACAAGAAGAGCAGCAAGAACTACTACAACAACAAGAGCAACGGCGACCGCCACACGAAGCTGAAGACGTCGGAAATCTGAAAGACAAATAGAAAAGTCCGGGCCAGCGGATTTTGCTCAACTTTCTCGCGTCGCGATCGGGCGTCATCGCGTCCTCAACGAGATACTGTATCTCGCGGATACGCGGGGACCTTTGAAGACGACCGGCGACAACAACATTCGACAATTCCGTCTCTTATTCGGTTTCGGATTCGGGTTCGGTTTTGTTGCCTCGAGTTCTCGCCTCGAAGGTGCACGAAAATAGCAACAAAAACAGATCCGTCCGACTGCGACAACAACAACAACCCCGAGACAACAAAAATTGACGAGGAAGAAGAAGTGGAGGGGGGGGGGGGGGGGCGACGGGAGGGCGGAGTGAATGTTACGAAAATATCCACGTTAATGAACGGATCGCAAAAACAACACACGACAAACACAAGAGCCACGAAAACTAAAAACCTAACGAAAAAAGCATATTAAAAAATACAGAAAACAGGGAAAATATAGAAATAAAATGAAATCCCATTAAAACTCGACAGTTCGCCGATCGACAGACAGACCGACAGACAGACAGCCAGGCAGGCCGAGGGACAGACGGGGCGACCGAGGCTTCTAGAGTTGAATTTGTTTTATTTTTAAATCCCAACACACACGGTGTCCACGTGAGTGCGAGCGCGAGGGGCGATCTGTCGGCGTGTGTGTGTGTGTGACGATGTGTCGATGTGTGCATGTCTGTCGTTCTCTGTCCGTGTGTATGACTGTGTCGAAATCGGCGCACGGATCGGAACAGAAATTAATTGTCGAGCCGGACGGAGGCGACGAAGGCGTCATCGCCGTGGCCGCCGCCGTCGTCGTCCGCGGCACCTCCGCGAGCGGCGGCGGCGGCGGCTCAGCGCGAACCGAGGAGGGCCCGCGAGCCCCGGATTGGGTTCCCTCGGCCGGTATTTTTAGACCTCGCACGCGGCATGGAAATTGGAAATTTCGAGACCGTCTGCCCATCGACCGGTCGGTCGGTCTGTCTGTCTGTCGGTCGGTCGCGCTGCCCGGCTGTACTTTGGAGGAGCCGCGCCGTGGGTCTGGCCGCGACTCCCCTTCATCACCGCACGGCTGTCCCAAGTGTGCAGTCCATTTGTCAGATCCGACGATGGGCGACGGGCCGCCGTCCATCTCCCGAGTTGACGTTGACCAGTCGTCCATCGGTCGGACGCCTCAGGTTGGCATTAGTTCATTCCCAGGGCCATCGATGGAGCCGCTCCTGTCCATCCAGGCACACAAACGTCCACCTCCCTTTACCCTACTCGCCAAAGTCGCCACCCCCAGTCGTCCGTCCGCCCACTCGACTCCGGTGTTCGCTCGTCCATCTCTTGCTCTGAGCTCTGTGTGTTTTCGTCCACTGCCACACGTTCACTTTCAACATCGAAGTTTTCTTCGTCTTCTCCTCACCTCGCTTGCTGCAACTCCCGAACATCGTCCCCCCAAATGGGTCGACTTCCCCAATTTCTCTCGCCGATCGGCTCGCGCAACGAGAGGAAGCCAGGAAGACCGGATCGAACATCTGGTTGCCCAACAAGTTACACGGAATCGGAATTCAATTATTGGTGCCCCCTGACTGGCGGCCGAACTGGGTCACGTCCGAGCAACGGGTCGCCTGGGAGGCGCCCAGATCGAGAAGGCGTGGAACACCTGGAGCCCTGAAGAGTCCCGAACACAGATCTGAGCACATTGGGTTGAACTCCAGGTCGACCTCAGTGGGAGTGAAATTAGAGAAAACTCCACGGTCGTTTTCCCTCGCAATCGGGCCCTTGAAAAGAGGATGAACCACATGGCAAATTAGTGAATCCAATTGAGCGAAATCGAGCACTAACGGCTGCCATGGAAAGTCGCTGCTGGGTGCGAGGAGAAAGCTGCAACAGCCGATGGTAGGTGGACGGAGGTGCGAACGGCCTTCGGAGGCCTGCCAGCGGTCGCGCGTTTATAAACATTTAATTTCTGGCCACCTGCGGACCTGACCAGACCAGCCGATATCGGATCCGGCCAGACCGAGCAGTCGAGAGGGCAGGAGAGGCTCCCACTGCGCCTCGGAGGCGCTGCGAGCCAAGAGACGGAACCCAAACAATGGCCAGGCCGGTGGCCAAGTGGGGGCAACCCCGATGAGTGCTGGCCAAAAATGCTACCGGCCAATAAACCGAGGCAACAACAACCACAACGGCCGATCGCATCGGGGGGACTGAGGGCGGACGGGCGGACGATCGGCCGGCGGTCGGCGCAGAGAAAACTGGGCAACAGATCAAAAATGTGCGTCACCGATTAATAAGCCACGGGTGCGCCACGAGCCGCATTCCGACCGCGCCCCCTCGTCCTCGCGATCACCATCGCCATCGCCATCACCATCGTCATCGTCATCGTGATCGCGTCAGATCAGGCCAGCCGGCGGACGGACGGACGGACGGACGGACGGACGCGCGATCGCCGTGGGAATCGACGGATCCGCCGCCAACAGGACGAAGTTATTGCCAAGAAAAATGAAATGAAAGCCAACAGCAATGACAACAACAACAACAACGCAACAACGAGAACAACAACAAGAACAAGCAACTTCTCCTCGGCGTCGACGCCATTGGCGCGTGCCAAGCAACGCCTTGCGGCCGAGTGTCTGCGCAGGAGCCGCCCGGGCGGGGCCGGCGCTTCCAGTGCCAAGACCGAGGAGCCCATAAATCTCCGAGATGCACGCGGCGGAGCCGGGGGCGGGGTCGGGGGCGGCTCTGTTTATGTTTTCCTGGCCAACAGCAGCGGCACCGGCAGCGGCTCCATCGGCGCGACTTGGCCCGAAGACAACGGGCCAGGACAGCCGAAGACACGCAGGTCTTGGGCGAGTGCGAGGAGCATCTTCTAAAAATTTCGCCAAGGAGTCCAGGCTCCGACTCCCTTTCTTCGGCCGGTGCTTATTGCGGCTCTTGTTGTTGTAGTTGTTGTTGTTTCTTAAGTGTTCTTGTTGCTTTGATGGCACGCGTCTTGCTGTTGCTGTTGCTGTTGGCTGATTGCAGCCAAATTGAAAATTTGTAACGTGCTGGCAGCAAGACATTACAAAATATTAAACAAATAGTGGAAGCCGGCAGGGGGGGGCGCTGGGGGGACGAAGAGGGGCAGCAGAATCCGAGGCAGGCGTGGCGGGCAGAGGGTGCGAGGGTGGAGGGCGTTTTGCATGCCAGAAGAGGCCGCAGACTCGTAGGCGCTGAAAATTGCAGACCTCGACGATGCGGCGGCGGCGACGGCGACGGCGACTGCGACGACGGCAGCAGCGGCGCCGCGGAGGGCGATGGGGCGGCTCCAACCCGCGGCCCCCAACAAAGGGGTCTCCAGCCGAGACACTGCGTCATTTCCACTGCGGCAACGACGGGACGAGTTCGAGTTTTTGTTGTACTTTTTCGCACTTTTCTCCCTCGCTAAGTGCGCGCCGTCAACATGTGGTTAAAGTGGGCGGCGAGGGGTTGCGGGATCTGGAGAAAGGGCGGAAGGGTTTCTTGAAGATTGGGGAAATAAAGCAGCGGATTCGCTGGTGAAAGGACACGAGCGAGCGATGAGATGAGCAGAAGAGCAAGGAGCAAGATTAGATAACGACACGAAACGAGAGATAGGAAGAGAGACGGAGATAGAGAGCGATGGAGAGAGAGGCGGGAGGGAAGAGCGGACACGGCGAGGGCTGAGGACAACTTCTGGCCCATGACTTCTTGGAGCTGCTGAGGAATTCTTCACCATCACCTCCACCTTTCCTTCCTTTCTGCATTTCTCGAAGCATCGCCGCCGCCTCTCTCGAGCACCGCATCGCGGCGGCCGAGTAGAGAATCATAATGAACACGAGGGGCAGAAGGTGGGGGCAGACGGTGGGAGTCGAGGTGGGAAGGAGTGGAAAAATTAAATCATTTCCCGGCGATTTGTCAGCTGCAGTCCAAACGAGGCGGCCAAACGGTGGCGATTCCCAAACGTAATTTTATTCCTTTCGGCAAGCGGCCCGATCCACCCACCCCACACCTCCCACCTCCCACACCGCCAACCTCCCACGGCCCATCCCTCGGCCCGGTGGCTTCGGGCTCCTTTGTGCGCGGCGTCCTTCTGTCCTTTGATAATTGCGGACAAAGGTCGGGTGAGCGATCGAAACCCCGTCCCCCGTCCCCTGTCCACGTGCCGTCGCCTGCCGCCGCCGCCGCGCCGACTTAATGCAATGATTTACGTTATTTGCATATTTTTCCACTAAAAATCGCGCCGAAAACTCACAAACGATTTCACATTTCACAATTTCTTACAAATGCAGCCCGGCCCCGGCCCCGGCCTCGGCTCCCTCTCTTTGTGGTTGTTGTAGTTTTAATGGCACGTTGTGGAGACGTGGGGGACGAAGGCGATGCAGAAGAAAACGAGAAAATGTCCAAAATAATTTCCTTGCCTTATGAATTCGCTCCTCTGGCCGGACTTTGGTCAAAGTTTGCCATCGTCGGTGATTTATTTGTTTTTCGCTCTTGCGCCCGGTTCGATTATGCGGATTTTTTCGGGCCGCCCGCTGCGCCCTCTCGCCGTTGCCTTTGTAGGCTACGACGTCCCAATTAATTATCATAAAAGAAATTTTGCATTTATGTCTGAAGAGGACAGCGAGACATACAGAGCGAGTGGAGGGAGGGATGGCCGGCGGTTGGAGGCGCGTTCCTTGTAATTAAAACCCCACCAAGACAGGCCTGGTCGACCCTGGTGGGCCACGGCCGAGGGAATGGGGAGACAAAGTTGTTGGAGCCGAAGCCGGTCAAGGAGTTCGTTGACAGAAAGATGGACTTTTTGAAACAATTCAACTTGTGATCCCCGGGTTCAACTGATGGTCGATCTCTTTCAAACAAACCTTATGAACATCGATCAAGGTGAAAAGTTCGAGGATCTCGGAAACAAATGCATTCCCATTCATTCCAACGCGATCCCCTCCAACCAAAACCACTGTCTCCGTCCGCTAGTGAACGAATTGGACATGACAGTAGATCGGGCAATTAACATGGACTCGGTAATTATATTGTTTACTGACTTTACCTACTCAGGAGACGAAGCCCCGCGCCATCCGGACTCGGGAGCGAAAATTTATGACCCATTAAAACAATTAAAACTGGGAGCGCAGCGGGAGGGCGGACGCGCTGTTAATTAGCATCCTTTGGCAGCCACGAAGGACGAGAACGAGCACGGCCGAGGGGGAGTCGGGCGCAGCAGGTGGAGGGCACAACAGACGGAGAGGATTTGAAAAACAACTCGGCTGACAAACGGCCTCGAAGGCGGACTGGGCCGAAGGAAAAAACTAAATTTAATTGCGAGCGATTTTTTAAAGTAGAATTTTAGTTTTTTTTTATTCGTGTCCGCTGACACTTTGTCCAATGGCGTGGAAATTCGCGCCGAGGAACGGGTCCGACCGGAAGCCGGAAATGGTCGACAGACGGATGGAAGTTGCGAATTCCTGGGCGCAGGAGGCGACGACGGCGACTCGCAGCGATGTCCAAAAATGTGAGCAGCGACCAGGAGAGGAGGGAGAGATGGCAACAATGGCACGAAGAAAGGACATGCTTGCGAATGACTCCGACTGGACCCGGGCCGGGCCGGGCCGTGGGCCGGAGCCGGGGCAAAAATGTTGGCAAGTGTTGGTTTTCGAGTCTCCGGCCCGCATCCCCGTCCCCGCCCCCTCCCCGGCACCCTCGGCCGCCTGACTTGATTCATATGTTTTCTTTGCATTCTTCTCGCCCCTTGGCGAGCCAACAAAGAATTATCTGTTTTTTGGGAAGCACGAAGGACTTCGCCGGCGGACTCGGAGGACGCGGGCTGAGTGGCAGGCAGAAGATGGTCAGCGTCCTGGCGCATCGCCGGCGCCCGTTCGATGGCGAAGATGCAGATCGCCGGCAACGCCATTAATTCGAAATCGACGCGGCGCGAAGTCCTCGCAGAACGCTAACGCGGGCGCGATAAAGAGAGCTGGAAGGAACGAGCTGCGAAAGCTGTACGCGACAAAGACCGAAATGCGACCGTCGTGGGAGACGGGCGGGGAGGGGGCGAGGAAACGGCAATAAAGCTCCCCACGCCCACACACGCCACCGATTCCAAATCCAAATCCCCTCGACTCGGCTCGGCCGGGAACGACGACAGTGAAGCAACATGAATTCGGTTGTTTATTGAGGAGCGGACGGAGCGGACGGAGCGGACGCTGGCGTGGCGCGAAAATATTACAATTAATTTCGGGCAAATGTTTCGATAAATCTCGGAGGAACGATACAGAGAAAAATAAATAATCTGGGATTTCAGGGCGACGTGGAGAAACAGACTCTGAAACATGCGTCCACACTTAGAGGCTGTGGAGGCCACCCGCGCTGACCTCGGCCCGACAGTCGTCATCCTCGCGCCGGCCAGGACCTGCCGAGGCGAGCAAAGGTGGTGGCAGCCGTGGAAGTTGCGGGCTGGCAGGGCACGAGGGTGGCGGGCAATGTATGCAAAAGCCGTGCTCAGTGAACCGCAGCAAATACACTGATAGCCGGCGTTATGAGTTGTCCTTGCGCCGACGTCCGGCGGAGGGAGGACGTCTGGGATCTCGGGCCTCCTCCCCGGGGCGCCGCCTCGCGCCGAGCACTTGCGGAATTTATGGCTTGTTTGCGTCTTTCCAATGGCCTGTTGTGATGCGTCGCTTGTGGTCTGGCCGCGGGGACCCGGAGACCCATGAAAGGACACTAAACCGGCGATGACGTCCTTTTACGAGGCGCGGAATCCCCTTTCGCCGGGAGGAGGGAGGGGCCATTTCGATATCTGCGGCCGCGCAATGAGGGGAAACATCGCTCCATTGGGAACATTGTATTTTTATCATCGGGTCGTCGGAAGAATCAGTTCGCAGTTTCAATAAATCACATGGATGTTGTCGGTACTTTCTTGCTAGTCTCTAATCTGCTTCTGGCCATGGGATCGTGGCCAAAAACGGCACCAGGTCAGAGGCAGCGAGATCAAGTGGCATGTGAAGGAATCGGGCTTCCACTAGCCTGGATATCTTTAGCAAGACTAAAACCTGGGCAAGTGATTGTGAATTTGAACTTTGAATTGAAACTTTGTCAGATGTCTGTGGATCAGTCAGGGCCCCTTTGGGCGACTCACCTACGACTCCGGGGTGGATCGGGCTCCGATGAAAAGGCTCTCTGGCATCCTGTCCGCGGCCAACGAACGGCTCCGTCGCTCCTGCCGCGCTCAACACGTGGTCGGGCGTCCTCGATGTCGCTGCCGAAGGCCGATTCCCGGGGCAGCGGGCTGTCACCATTTCTTCAATCGGCATATGATTACTTTGTGGTTATTGTGCACTATCGCTACGCTAGTTCGCGGAAATTGAGTAACTTGATGTAAATACTAATTTATTTGAATATTTTTTTGTTTTGTTTTTTGTGGCTTTAGTGTTTTGTATAGGTTTGTAAGTTCTCTATAATTGGGTTGTTAACAAACGTTCTACTACTGGCTGCTGTCTCTTTCGACATGTATTCTAGACGGATGTCTGCGTGGCCCGCGGCGCCTCCGAATCCCGCCCTGACACGATCCGTGGCTCGCGACTCGCTCGGTCTGCGTGCGAAGCCTTCGTTTTTCACTTCACTTTTCTTCACTTCACTTCACCACTCTTCACCTCGCGATGACTCAATGTCTTCATCACTGGCTCGAGTCGAGTTCGAGTTCGAGTTCGGCTCGCGATCCTGCGGACGTGGATGTGGATCCTGCGAGGCTCCACGCAGCAGTGAGCGGTCGAGGTTGAGCCGCGGCTGACAGTGACGAGGTCGGGCCGCTCCTTGGGCGGCCGCCAGTTGATCCGCGGCCCGCTGGCACTGGACCTGGCCCGGTCTTGGGCCCGGTCTGGCCCCTGGCTCTGGTCCTGGTCTCCTCGTCTCCGACGACTCTTAGTTCGCCCGCATGCGACGGCGGTCGCGCGACGCCCGGTGCGAGCCCGGCCAGCGGCGCACGTGGTCGCGGTCGGCGCCGCTGCAGCTGTATGATCGAGACGGACGTTGTTGTTGTTGTTGCTGTTGGTGGGGGCCCCACCGGAGCGTCGCGGCCGCCGCCGCTGATGCGGGTCAAACACGCGCCGCCTCCTCGACGGGACTTCTCCTCCTCTTCCTCCTCCTCCTGCTCATCCCTCCATCATCCGCTTCCATTTCTGCTTCCATTTCTGCTTCCCGAGCTGGTTCTGGTTCTGGTTCACAAGGTCAGGCCCGGCCGCCGACCGCTGCCAACTGCGCATCCTGCTGACCACGCGCGCCCTCGGCTGATCAACCCGGCTCCGGACGCTCGGCCTGCTGTTGGCCGCCGCCGCCGCCTTTGGCTTTGACACTGCTGATGACTTTTCGGATGGATGGCCAAATTTTTTCCGCTCCTCCTACTCCGGGTCCTCCTGCTCGGCCGCGGCCTGGCCAGAATTTTTTGGCTTCCTTCGGCTGACGTCGTTGACGGTGACGAGTTGACTCGAGTTCAATTCAGTCGAGATGAGCTGAGATGGGCAGAGCCGGGCCGGGCCGGCCCGGGCTGGGCTGAGGAGACGAGTTGAGGCGTCGACAGCGTGCGGCCGGCCACTTTCTTGGATGCGTCTCAATCCCGGGCACCGTTGGCGACGACGGCGACGGTGACGGTGACGGCGATGGCGCGGCGGCCAAGAGTCAGGCCGCCCGAGCGCCAGCACCAGCACCAGCGCCACACGTTGGCTGGCCTGGCCTGGCCCGCTGCTTTGTTGGCCAACTGATGACTGGCACGACACGAAATCGCGAGGTGCTGCCAGCCACGGACCAACCAAGCGCGCCGTCCGCCCGGCCCCACTCCCTCGGGCGGCCACCGGCCACCGTCCGTCGTCAGTCGTCAGTCGCTCGGGCGGCGAGTGCCAGGAGCGCGGCGGACGCCGATGCACCGCACTGGCAAACAATTCGCAAACAACTGGCTCCACTCCAAGATCTCCTCGACTCGGATGCCGTTCGCTCGCTCGTTCGTTCGGTCGGTTGTTCGTTGTTCGTTGCTCGGTCGGTCGTCGTTCGTTCGGCGGCCGCTCGCTCCATCGTTCGTTCGCTCTCTCGCTCGCTCGCCCAGCGATGGTTTGTGTTGTTGTTGTCGAGCTCGTTCCCCGTCCCTGCCAGTTGTTGTTGTTGCAGTGGCTCCATTCGCCACCGTCGTCGTCGTCGCATTCGCATCGCCTTTGGCTTCGGCTCAGGCCGTAAAGCACACGAACGAGCGCATTCAGCCTCTCCCTCTCCCACCGCCACGTGCTCGCGCTCGGCTCTCTCGCTCGCGTTGCAGTGAACTTGAGGTTATTTTGAGAAGCCTCCTTCGGCTAAATTCTCTCTCGCTCTCGCTCTCGCTCTCGCTCTCTCGCCTGTCGCCCCATGCATTGCTTGTGTGGCGCCGATGGCGGCCAGCGTGGCCGACGAGCCCTGCATTCGTCGTCGCTCCGGCCACTGATGCACATCGCGGCGTCCGCAGAGCGATGCGAGCCGTCGGGTCGACCGTTTGCGGAACCCTACAGTGCGACAAAAGCTCCAGGGGAAAGTCGCGAAAATCGCACCCGAATCGGTTCAATTTCGAATTATCTTCGATTGCGGCGGGATTGGAATGCGTGTGGCAGCAGTAAATTATACGGCGATCGATAGATTGATCTCGTGCCCCCTCTCTTTCCCTCTCTTAGATTCGCCCATTTCAAAGCATTTTCGGTGAAGTGATCGATCCTTGTCTTTCGCGTTATTGCCTTCATGTCTCTGCCCCCGTCCTGCGGCCGCGACGTTGGCTCAGATGGGGCCGCGGGCGGTCCTTCGACTCCTTCTTCCACAATCCCGCGTCATTCCGGTGCATTGATTCGCCTCGCTGGCGAATTGAAAACAGTGGCTAACGGTAAATGCCAATTTCCATGCTGGCCAATTTTATGCGTTATTTAAACTTGGCTCCTTGACTCAGCCACCGCCACCGCCACCGCCACGCACGCCCCACCCTTCCTCACTCTGCCCCCTCCTGCCCCGCGCCAGGGGTCGCTGGCTCTCGGTTCCCGCCCCAGCCTTCGACGGACCCCTGACGGTGGCCCGGAAAACGCGGCGCACGATCCGACGTGACTGGGCTGCCGAAAGGGCTCCGGCCAGAGGGGTCGGGGAGGCGAGGGTCGGGAAAGGGTCGGAGCCAGGGGTGGGGACGACGAAGTCCTTGCTTGATGCCATCTTCGGTTTCTACAGCGAGCCGCCGATGCTTTGGCAGTCGTCATCGGCGGAGCCGGAGAAATCAGGAAGGCTGAAGGGTGGACGAAAAAAGATGGAGAAAGGCTGAAGGATGAAAGCAGAAGGACGAAGGCCGAAGGAGGAGTTGCGGACCTTTGGCGAATCTTTTGTTTATCTTTCGCGAGTCCCTCCTGTCTTTGTCTCTTTCTCTGTGTGTTGGTCTCAGTTTGTGTCGATGTGCTTGTCCTCGTTCTTGCGACCAACACTCTAATAGCCGTAGTGGTTGTTGTCGTGTCGTTGTTGTTGTTGTGATTGTTGTTGTTGTTGTGATTGTTCTTGTTGTTTTTGCCGTGTTTGTTCTTGTTGTCCGTGCCGCTTGTTCGTCGTTTGCTTCGACTTGTTTTGCCGACCGTGCGCTCGCCAATAAATAAACAATTTGTCGTTACAGCTGTTTGTTGTTGTTGCTGCTGCTGCTGCTGTTGTTGTTGTTGTTGTTGTGTTCAGTATGTCGGAAGTGGAAGCCGGGAGTCACGACAGCACCCCGACAGGACAAGTGGAGGGCCGAGGGTGAGGCAGAGAGCGAGCAGGAGAGCAGGAAGAGTGTGAGATCGGGATGTGGGGAGTATGGAGAGAGTCGAGTTGTTGTTGCTGCTGCTGCTGCTCCCCGTTGTCCTCGCCGTCGACTGCAGGACCACACGTGGTCCGCCCTGCCCTCGGCCGGGGCGCGTGGCCGAAGTCGTGGCGAAGGGCGATGGGCGCTGGGCTGCAGAACTGACTCAGGACCCGCTCCAGTGGCTGCAAAGAGGGCCCGGACCTGGCCTCGCCGCCCACCGGCCTAAACCTCGCTAAACCGGGGCGACACGTGCGTAAAAACGGCTCCGAGTAGAGTCGAGTCGCGTCGCGTCGGGCCGTGTCCGCAGGTGGCCCGGCCGCAACCGAAACAAGTCCCTCGGCCATGTTCGCATAACTCAAATCGGGCCGGGACCCGCGCCGGTGGTGGCAGGCGTGCGACGGCGGCGAACAAGCGCGAGCGGACTCCGGAGCCCGCAAATTGGCGGTTCCAGGGCAGTCGCAGGGCGCGCTGCGGCCCCACCGGCCGCCGCCGCCGTCAGCGCCGCGGTCCCGGCCAATTTCCCAAATGGACCTGTTGACCATTTGCAGCCCCGCTCCATGCGGAATGCGTCGATAAAACTCGGTTCCAAACGCTCGGCGCCCCTCGCCCCTCGCCCGGCCGCCTGCGATGGCTCGGGTCGTTTTCGGGGCTCGTTTAAATTCAAATTTTATTAAACATTTATGCTCGCAATGAAAGCCGGCGGAGACGGCGACAGAGAGGGACGGAGACGGAGAGGGGGCGAGCGAAGGAGAGGGGGGAGAGATATGTTTATGTCGTAGTAATTTCTTAAGGAAGAAGCGGCTGTCGAGAGTTTACTTGACCAGTGGACAGGACGACGCAGGGTTGCCAAGAGAGCGAATGGCTTTCAGAGTTAAGAAATGGCAAAAAATCTAATCAACATTCTGATATACAATTCTAAGAAATTCATAAAAACTCCAATAAAATTCGAATGAAAATCTCCACAAAAATGTTTAAAAATAACTAAAACAAATGCAAAACTGAGCAGTTAACGTTGACTTTTTTCAAGTCCCTTTTATCCGATTCGAATACGGACGAATATTTCGAATTCTCCAGCGGCAACCCTACCGCTTGGTGTCTTCGCCGTGGGGGGTGGAGCTCGGTCGGAGACCGAGAGATCAGGACTCAGCGCAAAAACATGAAAATAACTCGCATGCGATAAAATTGAGTCCTTCCTTCTCGTGCACTTATCTTAATTTTCTAATTTCTAAACAAAGCCAAGGCGCCCAGAGGAGAAGCTCGCAGGAAGCCAGCGAGACGAGGACGAGGACGAGACAGGCGACGAGTGGCCAGCGGGGGTCCTCGAGGGGCGAGCGGGGAGCCGGAAGACGAGGCCTCATTTGCATTCCTCAGTCACAGCAACGAGGAGCAAACGGCGAACGGCGGCAGGGAGGGATGAAAAGATAGCGAGAGAGGGAGGAGGAGAGTGATGGGGGGAGAGAGAGGGGGGGGGGATGGGAGACCCTTGTAAGGGAAACATATTGCGGGGATTAAAAGGCCCGATAAAGTCATCTACCAAGATGTCTAACGAGAACCTATGGACAGCAAGCGACAGGGACAGCGACAGCACTTCGGCAAAAACAACAACAACAGTGAAAGGACACCCCGAATGAAGACAACAACCAGAGCGAGGACCAGGGCGGACGAGAGAAGGGGAGAGAGAGAGGGAGGAATTCGGGAAGGTGTTGAAAATCGGTGATTTTTGTGAGCTCCGCAAATGAGACTCATTTGTTGGACTTGTAGTTGTTGTTGTTGTTGTTGTACAAGTTGTTGTCGTTCTTGTTGTTGGGGCCGCCGATAACGGCACCCACATGTTCTTCAGGTCCTCGAAGGATGCGCTCGCTAATCCTTTCCCACTCTCGCGCCCACCCTTTCGAGTCGCTCCGTTCACGCCAGCCTCTGTTGTTGTTGTTGCTCTGGTGAGCAGCCCTGTGCTACTGTTGTTGTTGTTGTTATTGTTGTTGTTGTAGACAGACAAATGGCAGCAGCCTGCGAGGCTTGTTTTTGCCCTCGTGCGCCCCGCCGCCGCGTCCGCACTCGATTATCGAAGGTTTTCAGGTCATTAAGTCGCGCCTGGCAGACGTCCCGGCCACGCCGAAGGGGCCGGGGATGGGGAGCGGGGAAAGGGCGGGGAGAGCGGGCTGTACGGCCAATTACGGTGATCCCGCCCATCCCATTCTTCGAATTCTGCGGACTGGGAAAACTCGAAAGTCGATCGTCACCGACACCGACACCGGACGCGGGCACCGGAGGCCAAGGACCCGAGTTGGGGTCAGCGGCGCGGTCCAGAGGCCGCCGCGGCATCGCCTCGGACTCCACGCAGGCCGATTGAAGTTCCGAATGAGGTCCCCGTGGTGAATTCTTTCAAGGGTCCCCGAATGAAATCGATTCGAGTGCTGCGGGAAGCAAACAAGGGCAAGCTCTGTCCTGAACAAGGCGTCTTGAACACGACGTCTCGAGAAGGCGTCCTGAAGCCCGCGACGAGACGCGGTGTCTGAGGATGTCCTGGGAACTCCCTCCTTGTTCCATCTGTCCTCATCCCCGCTCTCGTCTCCTCGTCTCGCCGGCTGGTTGCAAAAACAAAGTCGTCGACGTCGCCGCCGTCGCCATCGCGCGATGTCCTTTTCCACTGCTGCGAGCGGCCTCCGTCGAGTCCTGGCCCAGCCTCAGCTCCCTCCCCTTCCCCTGGTCCTCGACCCCTGCCCAGGTCGCGGGTGCAGACGAGCGTTTAAATATTTTTACATACGCGATTGCAGTCGTTACAGTCGCCGTGGAGGACACAGGGTCGGGCTCGCGGGGATGCCACCTGTCTGAAATTGAAGAGCAAGCCCTTGAAGCCGTCGGGAGCGAGGAGAGTCGCACGAGGGTGGCAACGCCCCGCCCTCAGGACAGGAGCTCGACGGAACGGCCATAAAAAGCATGCCGGATGACGTGTGGGCAGCACCGGGCGACCTCTGGCGACGGTCGATTCGTCGATTCGTCGATGTTGGAGTAGTTGTTGTAGTCGTTGTAATTGTTGTTGCATCTCCATTTGTCGAACCAAGGATAATGAAACAGCAGCGAAGGGAACGGATTGAATTTAAATAAAACTCAAGATGCTCCTCGGCCCCGGCGCCCTCGAAGGCGGGCGAGTGGGGGGAGGGAGGGCGGTCGAGTGAGTAAGAGCCGCATGTGTAAGTGTGTGTGTTTATGTGCATGTGTGTGCGACAATTTGTTGCCTCGAGGACGCCTGACGCACCACGATTTATGGCCAAAATAAAGTCAGAAACGCCGCCGGAGCGAAAAAATGTCTAAATAAATCCACGAGGCTGCTGCAGCAACTGCGGCGACAGCGACGGCCATGACGAAGAAGGGGATGCAAACAAGGGCGACAAGGACAGCCTCGCACGAAGTGGGCCGGGCGAAGGTCGAGACTTCCGGAGGCGTTCGTGAAGCGGCGCCCCGGGAGCGGACCAAGGTTCGACTTCTGGACGTTTTCCCAACAGCCCGCTCTTCATGTCAAAAAACAACTTCGCGATTCCTTCTCCACCTCATCTCGTCGACCCCGTGGCAAGGACATTCCTGTTTCCAATGTCTTCGAAATCCAAAGCCTGGGTCAGAAACCGTCAATGGATTGCCTTAATTCGGTATCATTTATCAACGCTTTTCGGTCATTTACGACTGCATCGAACTCAAATTAGGCCAACAACAACTCGAGCGACAACGACAATAACAAGCAAATCAAATCCGCCTCGCTTCCCCTCGCCTCTCCTGTGGCTTCTGCTCCAGCTCCGAGTCAAGTCTGAAGGCTTCTATGGGCCTTCTAACCAGGCCCGTTTCCAGACTACGTTCGTCGTCTTCGTTGCCTTCGTCCTCGTCTTCTTCGCTGACTCTTCCTCTTCCTCCATGTCGACTTCTCCTTCTTCGATTGCCGCGGTGATTTCGCCATAATTGCGAATGCGGCCGGCGTCTGTTCCTATGGCCAAGCCGAAGACGAAGACGAAGACATTAGAGAATGCGGCGATTTGCATGCGGCCCGAACCCGGCGACGATGACGACGACAACCGCACCATTCGACGTGGCCGACGCCGAGCTGTTGTGCGTGGCAATCAAACCAGGGCAATCGCTGCAGAGGATCGGGCAGAGGTTCGTGGGAGGCGGCCGGGGGCCGAGGGTCGGGGGCCGGGGGCCGGGGAAACCCTGGCGAAAATCTTGTGAAAGTCCATTTGCGCATTCCGGCGGCGTCGAGGGCGAGCGCGCCGACGGACTGCGAATTTTCAATCGCAAGCTGCGGATCGCGGGCCGTAACTCAACGGCCTAACACAGTTCGTGCGGCGGCTCTCAAGTGCAACAATTGCAAAACCATCAGCAACAACAACAACAACAACAACAACATCAGAGTAGCAATAACAGTGGCGATAAACGCGATAAAATCCGTTTAGAAACCCAGAACGCGGCCGACCCAGTTTCCAGATCCTGTTCGCGTTCAGCCGCTGAATCGCCGATTTCAAGCCAACCGCACCGCTGACCACGTTCCCCGATGTCCGAGCACTTTATCCGCCTCATAACGGCTCCTATCCGAGCCCCTTTCGACCCCTCGCCCCGCCACTCGTAGGGCCGACAAGAATTCGCGACTACCCGGGAAGTCTGCAGATGTCTTCAGATGCCTTCCCTGCCTGACTTTGTCCAGTGTTTGGTCTTGACCTCGAAACTACGGTCAAATTCAAATGTCTCTCTCCGACTTAAAACGTCCTTGCCTGAAATGTGCAAACAATTAAAGGTTCCATTTAAGTGAAACTCAAGTCCAAAACGTCCGTCCCGAACTCTCCGCTTCCTCGACCTCCGCTCGTGGACATTTAGTGTTTTGCCTTGAGTCTTCCGAACTTCCCGCATTAAGGCGGGCCCCAAGATCTCCGAGGTGTCTTCAGTTGCTCCAGTCCGGCGTCTTCATCGCCTTCGTCGTCGTCGTCGTCGTCGCCGCCATCGCCATCTCTCGGAACATGTGTCAACGACACTTCAACAACAGGTGCAGGCGATCAGCGCGCGGCGTATTTTTAGAACAGCTCGCGATACTCGGCGGCGTGACACGCACGGCTCCGGTCCCCATGCGCCAACTCGGAGCTCGATGGAAGGGTTTCGGCCCGGTAGGAGACAGTCGGGCTTTCGTCCCACGACTTGGCCGGGTTTCTTGGGGGCGAAGAAGGTGTTACGAGACCCAAACCCTCCTTGGCTGTGGGTTTAGACACGCCAAAGCAATCGTAGCCACGTGCTGAGGTCGTTTCACTGGTGCCAGGGCCCCCATCTCCGTCTCCAGGTCCCTCCGTCCGGCTCCTGGGCCCAGGACAACCACGGTGGGCCACGAACTACGACCATTCATAACTCGGCCGATCGGCCCGTTGCCAAAGCGCCCTGAGTGACCTCCAAAGGGCGCGATACGGAGCAAAACCACAAGCCCTCTCACTCTCCCCCTCTCCCCCGACTCGCTTTCCTTCTTCACCTCATCCACTGCCTTCGCGCCTAATCTCGCCGGCAGAGGGCGTCGTCATAAAAAAGATATTGACTCGACCGCAGAGCGATGGAGGCCGCCTGCCCTTCGAGCCCGCGCACGACAACAACAACGAAATAATAAATAATCATAACAACAGCAACCACAGCAACAACAGGACAACTACTCGTGTGCCGAAAGTAACAACAACAACAGCAGGAAGGCGAAAGGATGCCGCAGCAAAAATGTAAACAAATCGCAAAAACACGCCCGCCCAGGGAGGAGAGGTTTGTGTGTGTGTGTGGGGGGGGGGGGTAATAGATGTGTGCACGGTGTAGGGGAGGGGAGGGGTGCGGGGTGGACAATTACATTCATCATACTTGGGGCGAAGGACCCCAGTCGAGTCCTTTACGAGAAGCTCCGGAGGGAGCGAGGGAGGCAGACGAGCGTCGAGAGGGCGAATGGGTGAGAGGAAGGGGGACGAGAGGGTGGAGAGAGTGAGAGGGTGATAGGGTGAGAGGGCGAGAGGGCGAGAACGTGCGGGAGGCCGACGGGGTCGTTTGCGATTTTTATTGGCGCCGAATGAGCTCCGACTTCATTGTTGTTGCAGCCTTTTGGACCAGCGTCCTCATCGTTGTTGTAGCTATTGTTGTTATTGTTGTTGTTCTATTGTGCCAACTGACGGCAATCACATTTAGGATTGTTTATTGTTGTTGTGATATTTGGTCGTCTTGTTGTCTGTAGTCTGTTGTCTGTTGTCTGATCCTCCGCTCTCGATTTCTCTCCCGCTCTTTTCGTCGGTTGCGGCTCTCGGAGTTTTGTTGCGAACGTGGCGGGAGCGCTTGCTGTTGTTGTTGTTGTTGGTGCTCTGCAGGTACATTCAGTCATTTTTATGGCCTCACCCGGGGCCGTTTTCGCAAACAGGTGGCAGCTCTGCATCGCCAGACGTGCGGCCGACGTGAGTCAAACGCCGTGATTGCGATTTTATTGCCAAACTTTTTCCGCCGCACGGCCCGAAAACTGCTCACTTTGTTGTTGTCGTCATTGTTATTGTCATTGTCGTAATAGTGGTTTTTGTTGTTCTTGTTGTTGTCGTTGACATTCGGCTTGTTCGACATCGAGAGCCTGCCTTTTGTGCGCAGCTTCCGGGGTCCCCACGTCGAGCCTGGAGCTGGGGGAGGCCGGCGGAAATTAGCGAGATAACTGCTAATTACTTCGGTCGCCCCGCCCTGCCCCAGCAAACCGCGGCTGAGCCGAATCGCGTATGCGGATCGCGACTCGTCACTTGCCAAATCCGCCCAAAACCGCTCGCTGGCCTCCCTCCCTCTCTTGCCCTCCCGTCGCCCACACCTTGCACGGAGACGTCACATGAAAGCCGGGCCCATTTCCATGCACCATTAAAATCAGGGCATTAGTTCTGGTTGTTGTTTTTTTGTTCTCCCATGAACTCCTCCCCCACTCCTGGCAAAGCGCTCGGCGGCAGCCCTGGTTCTTGGCGCGCTCGCCGGCCCTGAGTAGGCTGTTATTAATTTCACAATTCAGCCGCGGGCTGCCGGCGAGGCGGGCGGGGCGACGACTTTCAACCGACTGCCGGGCCTGGACTCGGAAGGGTTGTGGAGGCAAATGAAGGCCATTCGTATGCTCGGGCATGTGTCATTTTTATTGTTTACGTTTCCGGTTCCGTTTGCCGGATCGCGGCTTCGGCTTCGGCTCGATCAACTGCAGTGGATGGGCTGTCGTAAGACAAGGAATAAAATTATAGAAAAGGCACAGCCCACAGCCCACAACCAGCAGCCAACGACCGACGACCGACGACCGACGACCAACGACAGTAGAGCAAACAGGGCGGCCAACAATAACAAGGCCGAGGCCGAAGAATCAGCGACTTCCTTTGTCTTCGACGACTCGAATGCGATATTAAAAATTTGCCGAGATTCCCCGGGAACCCTTGCGACCCTTGGACGAGGAGGTCTTCGGAGGCCGCCAGAACGGAGCGGGCCGGGAGGGGGTGGGGATGACGTGACGGGCCCTGGCGCGGGGTTCGAACCATATGAATTGCACCACATAATTCAACGGCTGACTTTTTGACGGCGCGTACAGACACAGAGACAGAGACATCGGACGCATTTCCCCGGCCCAAGGCGCCGAAGAGGCGGAGGGAGAGGAGAGGGGAGAAGGGCTGAGGGCGAGGGGAGCCTCAGAGGATGGGCGTTGAATTATGGACCCAAAAACGAGGCCGCTGCACAATGGAATGTGTGGGCGAATGGAAGAATCGACTTCGGGATCAGTTGAAGGGACCCAGAAGAGAAGGAAGAAAAACAATTATTATTTATTTTCTTTTTGATGAGTTCTTTGATGAGTTGTACAACATTTATTTAGATTTATTCCAGCCAGTATTTATTCCACCATTTTCTCACTTTTGGTTCAGAGTTTAAGGTTGGAAGAAATTGAAGTTCGTTTTCACTAAATGTCCTGACCCCGACCAGCGTCGTGTCCCCGTCCAATGGCGGAACTGAGGAGCGCAAAGGGATCCTGCGAACAAGTGAATCCTGGCGGTCTCCGATGGGTCCTTTACTCAAAAAAAATTGAACTCCGAGAGCTCAAAGTTGACTTCAGTTCCTTCAGTGGATGTCGTGATTGAACTGAGTCTGGTCCCACTGTGCCTCGGTCCCCCCCATGGCCCCCCATGGCGAGGTGATGGGGTTTTTCTCTGTCGCCGTTGTATTTATTTTCGCTGCTGATTATTTCGTCTAATATGTTTTTCGTTATTGTGTGTTCTGGCGACCCCGGACCCCCTCCGCATGACGTTCAACTGCAAAATAAGAGCAAGCCATATTTATTTAGTTCTATGTGTGCGTCTATTTCGGCTATAATGGCACTTGTTTTCATGTTACTGTTATTATTGTTGTTGCTCTTTTTGCATTTGCTTCGTTTTTGCTGAGCGTCGCCGAGAAGGATGGACGGATGCGCTCCTATGGCTTTAACAAGTGCGCGACTATTAAGAGATAATTTATTGGAACTAACGCCATTAGGGATCTCAGCCTCAGACTCAGCCTCAGACTCAGCCTCAGACGGGCGGCTGGAGCCACTGCGAACAAAACAACAGAACAAGGGCAAAAAAAAACTACGGAGACAATCGAGAGGGCCTGGGGAGGGGGACCGGGTCGTATGAGCAACATTAATGGCGAGTCCCGAAAGCAATTAAAAGGGATTTAAATTTAGTTAGGCGAGTTAAGCGCGAACCGATTCGCCGCCGAGCCACAAATCAGTTTCACCGACGCAGCGTGAACTCGTTTCCAGAAATAACTCATTCCGAACGCGCCCCCACAGCGCTCTCCATGCTCGCTTCTCGCCCATTCGACATCTGATTTTCGGTCCTTCGCCGACCGCGCCGCTAACTCAAAGTAATGCATGCGCTGCCACTCGAGCGCTTCGTCGGCCTCCGCCCCGCCTCCCCCCACTGCCGCCTGCTCCCCGCCCGCCGTCACTGGCAGATAATCACCGAAAATTGCTGGCGCTTCCATTCGACTTAATTAGCCGTGGCTCCCAGCGAGGATCCTTGCGAGACGCCGTGTCCCGTCCCGCCCCGCCCCGCCCACGCCCAGCCTGCCATCCCGAACCGACCCGGCTCGACCCGACTCGATCCGGAGGCAGGGCCAACCCAAACGACGTCCGCCAAGCCGCAGCCGTAGTCGAAGCCGAAGCCGAAGCCGAAGCATATGAATTTATTTGACACTCGAAAAATTGTGGTTTTGCGGCGTGCGGCGGCTCGGGGTGGGGGAGGGAGCGAAAAACACGACAGGAAAAATGGGAGCCCGGCTTTTTAAAATAAAACAGAAGCTCCCGCCATGAATGCGATCGCAGTTATCTCCACGGGCGCCTGGCCCTGTGCTCGAAAGGCGGGCGACGACGACGACGACGATGACGGCGACGACGACGGCGTCTCCCCAAAACCAACCCCAACCCCGTCCCAGCCCCAGACGGACGCCCTCTGAGTGCGGGTCTGAGTGGCCCCGGAGTCGCCCGGAGAGTCCTAACGTCCTGCCGCTGTCGGCGTGTCCTTGTGGCCGCGTGGCCGCCGATGTCGACATGTCGTAAAGCTTCATCTCCCGCTCCAGCTCCCGCTTCAACGCAGTCGAACGCAGCATTTGCGCTTCCTTATTTTCTTAAGCGCCCCGCTGGAGTGTTTTCGGCGCCTAATTTATGAATTCCGGTAGTGATGGGCCGCCCTCGACCACTCCAGCTCCCTCACCACCACCGACATGTCCCGGGAGCGCCCAGACAATGGCAAGCAAGTGGGTGCCTTAAAGCGCTTGACCGTGCTTAAATCAACAACCGTTGACTCGTCCGCTTCCTCGCTCCATGGACTCGTCATCACATCGCCGCGAGGAGTGGGGGGAGTGAAATTTTTTACTCAAAGGCGAAGCGAACCGAAGCCAATTGAATCAAATCGTTTCTGGTATGAGATTTTCATCGCATGCGATTTGTCACAACAGGCCTGAAAGTATGCAACGATTTGGATAGAAAATGTTCGATTATTCTTTTGTCTGGCTTTGATCATAAAAACTATTTAAAGCAAGTCTTTATATTATTGTTTTGATTTTTACCAATAATACATAGAAAGTTCCCACCACTCTTTCGCACTCCCTGAATCAGGGGGAGAAGTGCTTTTGTTCTCTCTCCATCTGTTGACCGTCGGTGTGTCGACGGGCGTTGACAAACCTTAATCGCATTGATCAGTTATCGCCATATCGGGTAGTCAAAGTGGGAATAAGCAGTAGTGAATATTCGCAGCACGACCACGAGACGCGGGCGGCAAAAACGTTCCATCGAATTACGCGAATATTTTCACGAAATCCGAATAAGCAAACAGTTAAAGAGAAGATTTTCATTTACAGCCCACTGAGTAACATCTCACATCTCGACCGCTGGTCCCTTCCTTGGAACTTCCTGCGGACTCCCCAACCTGTTTTTAGTTTTCCGGCAACCTTAACCACGTTCAGAATCAGTTTCACCACGAGTGCTTGAGAAATAACGACGAGTGCACGCCCTGAAGATAAATATAAATTTTCAATAATTTGTCGAAATTGCAAGCGCTTCACGACAATTGCGATTATCGCCGTGTCAGGGGTTGTTAAATTTTTTTTTAATTTCTTCTCTACGTTCTCTCCCACTCACTAATCAGCCAGCCATCGCTGCAGCCGCCGTCGTCGGGTGTCGCGGGATCGCACGCGTCAGTTGCCTCGATTCGGTCATGTGGGACGGCGTTGGCATCGGGTGCTTCCTCACCACCGTGGGCCTCTACGCGCTCCTCTGGTACGTCTACGACAACCTCCGCTCGCCGGTGCTGCTCCTGCGCCACGGCCTGCGTCTGCTGCTCGGCCGCGAGTGCGCGCTCGACCTCAAGGAGCGGTTCGGGCCGTGGGCGGCTATCACGGGCGCCACCGACGGCATCGGCAAGGCCTACGCCCGGGAGCTGGCCCGACGCGGCCTCAACGTCGTGTTGATCTCGCGGTCCGAGGCGAAGCTGCGTCTCGTCGCCGAGGAGATCGGTGAGTTGCTGGGCGACGTCTCTTCTTGTTGTTGTTGATATTGTTCTTGTGTTTCGGCAGAGCACGACTTCGGGGTGCGGGCCAAGTGGGTCGTGGCCGACTTCAGTGGCGGGCCGGAAGTCTACGAGCATATCGAGCGCGAGCTGCAGGACCTGCCCGTCGGCATCCTAGGTAAGCACGGCGTCCTCCGAGCAGCAACAACAAATCGCCTCTCTCCTCTGCCTCGTCGCCAGTGAACAACGTGGGCCAGAACACGCCGCACCTGGACGTGCTGGCCAACCAGGAGGAGGCGGACGTGTGGAGCGTGCTGAAGACGAACGTCGTGCCGGTGACGTTGCTGTCGCGGCTCTTTCTGCGCCGCATGCAACGCGCAGGCCTGCGCGGGCTGATCGCCAACATCTCCTCGATCACCGAGCTGGAGCCCGTGCCCTACTGCGCCCTCTACGGAGCGTCCAAGGCCTACACGCGCAGCCTCACGCTCGCCCTGCAGGAGGAGGCGCGTGCCTGTGGCATCGTCGTGCAGCTGGTGTCGCCCGGCTTCGTCGTGACCAAGATCAACCACTACTCGTCGTTGCTGATGCGCGGCGGCCTGGGCGTGCCCCAGCCTGAGGCGTACGCGCGCTGGGCCGTCGGCACCATGGGCCGACTGGATGTGACCACAGGGTACCCCTGGCACGGCTTCCAGGTGGGTTGAATCCTGTCGCCGTTGAGTGCAGCGCTGAGCGATGCCTTTTTTTGCAGGTCGCTCTCCAGAAGTTGGTCCCCTGGCAGCTGCGCATGGCGGTGGCTACGAAGCTCATCCAGCCCAAGGGTCTGTTGCGGTTGTAGAATCCACGACCTTTGAGCAAGAGGTTGGCTTTCTCCCTAGCCTTGTCTAGTAGAACAAACATTGCAATTGCGTCGTGGACTTAATATTCTTTTATATAAACTTATGTTATCTAATGCTATTTGCAAAACAAAGAAACTTCCGTTTTAATTTTGTGCTTTTGAATTCTCTGTGAATTGGTCGTAGACTATAAAGTCAAATTTAAATTTGTAATTCCGGTTTCGCTTGAAACGAGTTGATAAATTAACATGTTAAAAACAGGGAAGACAGTAAAAAATGATTTATGATGAACAGGGAAGTCAAACGATTTGAGACGAAATTTCTACCGACTTTCTACATTTTTAATATTTTACAATACGGTAATAAAATACAGAGAAGTCAAAAATATGTTAAAAAATAATTTTTAGATCAGATATTTCTTGCTAAGAAATTACGAATTCGTAGTCAAACATTCGAATGTAAGTTTTTCTTTCCTCGGTGTTATTTTGCAGTCCATGTCAAACTTTTCATGGCAACTGACGGCCTGCTCGTGCGACAACAACCCCGGGAAAGGTGTGTGTACGAGATGAGGCAGATGGTAGTGTGGATATCGGGTTTGCAGAGATTCAGAAATCGGTCGATAGTCAGATTGGAGTCGCTGAAGCCGCATTAATGACCGTCGGCCGGGTGATTCATAAGCGAGAATCCCAAATCATGTCTCGCTGAGGCAATTACTACATTGCCGTATTGTTGTAAATCTTTCCATTGGCAGCTTCCAAATGAGAACGACAAACATTTGTTACCATTCATTACATATATACATATCCATCCATCATAAGTATTGTTGTTGTTTTATGCGGCGTTAGGTAAAAGTTCGTAATGTTTCGACATTGTAGTTGTTGTTGTTGCTAATAGTTTCTGTTGACGGATTTGTTGTCATATGGGTTTGTTTACGATATCTGGCGTATTGAGTAGCTTTGTTGCTATTTTATTATGTTGTTGTTGTTGTGGGTGATAATTACTACCGTTGACTTTGAAGACAGATTACGCTTTTTTGGCAAGACTTTTAGCAAGCCTCTGACGTCCCTCGCAACTGGGTCAAGTGCAGCAATTGAATCGAGTAACGAATAATTGAATTTCGAAAAAGACCGGTGTACGTATTTTTTCGGCTACTATTGCCAATTTTAGGTTGGCAAATAGTTTTCATATCAATGAAAAATTTTATCATAAATTTGTTTCTTTATATGAAATTTGTTTTGTCTTTCTTCGTTGTTTACCAACAACGCATTTTATTTTAAATTTCGCTCGTTAACAATAATCATTTAAGCTTTAGTCACGTAAAACAATTGATCGATTTGCAACGATTACTGATTACTTTTCGTGTTCCGCATGCAAATTATTCGAGAGGCCACCCTTGTTGTTGTTGTTGTATTAGGAAATGAATACAAATATATTTCCTATGCAATCGAGAATTCCTGTCGAAGCTAAAAATATAGCATTCATTTAGAGAAATTATTTAAAGCAAATACATGTGTGTGAATTTCAAAACAAAGTAGTTCAAGCGCTAAATGATTGACCACAGCAATTCAAAAATCAAATCAAAAATAAAAGTGTTTCAAAAATAAAACCATAACACAAGCCTCCAATTAATCTCTTTAAACGTGTCCCACCTAAATAAGTCAACAATTAAAGAGTTCACAGATGTGCTTAAAAATCACTTAAAAAAGGAACTGGTTGGGCCAGATCAAAGTTCTAGCCTTCTCGATTAAGGAACAAACTGCCGAAGTGCAAAGTCACCTTTATAAAAACATTCACTAAACCTGTTGATTATTACGTAGATTTCATAAAATACCAACACCAAACAACTAAAAAATGACAAATGTAGTTGCAATTTCAAAAACAACGACTGTAGCGGCCCGACAGCTTTTTTGCTTTCATTTCTCCAGGTGGATATTTAAAGAAATCGTTATAAATTCGTCAATACAAATGAAACAGATTTCAACAATCTCACCCCGAGCTCAACGAATATGCTCCAAATGGGGAAGAGAGTAAGCAACAACAGCAACTGTGGCGACAAGAGCACATCGCACAGCCTCCAGCCTACTGCAAGTGGAGCGGCGGTCTTTGTAAGTTGGGATACTCCGAAGCCAGCGACCGCCGCCTCCTCCTCTTCCGTGCCCGCGGCGACGGCCAACTGACGAGTTGCCGAATCGTCGGTTTCTTGTCGGCGCGCCACCGACTGCGACTCCGGTCCAAGTCGCTGGCGCGTTTCGGGCCCTGCCACCGGCGCCGCTGCGGCTCAGAATCAGTTTCGCGTGGAGTGCTTGAGCGAGCGGACGGTGCAACGGCCACGGAGGACGGAGCCAACACCGAATAATTTCAAAATAAATCGAGCACAGCGTTTGTGTTAAACGGACAAATTTCAATTTAAAACAAAGCATTAAAAAAACCAAGCGTCGTCGTGTCCAGGGGTCGTTGATTAAGTAATCGAGCTTCGGCATACATTTCCGCCACTGTGCGCGCCTATCAACATACACAAACACACACACACACGTACAGTGCACATGGTTGCTTATCAGCAAACACATCGAGTGGATTATATGTAATTGATAAGCCGTTGGCAATCTGCTCTAGGTGTTCTGCTCATTGTTGTTTCTTTGGTGAGCCGTCGTCACAGTCCACAAAAGCCATGCTGGACGTTGGGCTCTGGACTCTTCTGGAGATGGCGTTCATTTGGCAACTGCTCACGGCCGGCATCTACGTCGTGGGCATCTTGGCCATCGCAACCTTCCTCTTCGACAACTTCAAGTCCGTCGTCTCGATCCTGAAGGCCGTCCTCGAGCCCTACTTCCAGCCGCAGGTGCCGCAGAGCCTCGCCGAGAAGTTCGGCAAGTGGGCAGGTAAGTCTCGCAGCCAAATTTGTAATAAATCGATAAAAACCACCCGAAGCGTCGAGTCGAGGGTTGCGGGTCGCCGGCAGGCAGTTGCTGCAACCTCTCTCTATACTATATACGTTAGTGACATTAGCATAAATTGTAAAATGCTAATGTTTCCTCTTACCGAAAGCGGCGGCTGATTTTGCCAAAAAAGAAATAAATAGGAAAATTAATACAAAAACTAAAAAGTGGATACAGCAAACGCCCTAAAGCGAATTCATCAAATTTCAAAAATGTAGAAAAAATTGGCAAATCAATCTATGCGATTGTGTTCGCGGGCCAGTCCGAGTTTGAGTGATAATCACAAAGAGATAATCGCCCAAATGGAGAGATTACCTGTGTTTATTATTTTTTTATTAATTATACTTTGTGACGTGCTTTTGAATGCATTGGCGATGCCCAGGCTTTTATCGCCGCTCGATCTGAATTCGATCAGTGACCCATCGACAATCCGGTGGCCGTTGCCGGCTCTTCGCCCGCTTCCCCTGCCATCAGCCGGCGTCACGCCCCTGGTCCTCGCCGGTGACGTTTTCTGTTGTCATTTTGAAATCTGCGAAATCGGTCTGTTACTTTCATGGTTGTTGTTGTTTTCATTGTCATTGCTGTTCCGAAGCGACTGTTGATTTGACGCATTTGTTGTCGGGCGAATTGAATAACCTCGGGGCCATAAAATTAAATGAATACTAAATCAACATTATAAAGCGATGACCCATTGAAGAGGGTTCAATTGAAATAGTAAATGAGTGTGAGAGAAATGCGAATGCGAGTTCAAAAAGTATTCAACATTAATCACACCAGGAATTTGATCACATTATTGTGAAAGTGAACATTTTTAAGAACATGAACATCAGAAATTGTTTATGAAAAAAAAAAACGTATGTAACTAATTTTAAAGTTCGCTGAATATGCATTCGCAAATATTTGGCTTGCCAAAATGAATGAATGCATAGAGGGTCAGATGTATGCGATCGATCGACTTAAGAGTTCGCTGTAAAGTTACAACAATTATCGACCAGGCGCCCAGTGCAAATATTTGCGAAACCTGAACGCGCCGAAAATGTCAAAGCAACTGCGAGACCCCATAATTAGGAGCCAACAACTCGGGAGGGGGCCACGAGGGCGACGTGGGGGGCGCCGGCGAAGCGCTGACAATAGCGAGAGCGGCGACAATGCAACGAGCCAACAACGCGGCAGCTCCAACAACACAACAACAAAGAAAATAAAAACTGCATTCAAGAAAAAAACAACTCTGAATACAACAATAAAAACAACGATGAAAACAGCAACAAATACAACAACAATAACCGAAGCAACAAACACTTGTTGCAATCGTTGCGAAACTCTGCATTTCGCACAGACTTTTCCGTTGCAGCAGAACCGGTTGCACAGCCTGCGACCTGTGCACCACTGTGTTGCCGGCTCACGATACACTGGGCGAAAAAATCGATAAGACATGGACTGAACACTTGTGATGAACAAAACGAAACCAATCGGGCTTTTCACTCAAACCAACTACCTAACTGAATGTAAGCTAATTTGAATCCTGGATGGCTTTAGTAATTAATTGCTTCCCTTTAACACGACCACTGTGTAACCTTACCAGTTTTGGCCTAATCCAGTTTGACAAATTGGATTTGTACTTTGGACTTGTAACTTTCAGTTTCTCTGATTTGGCCCTGTTTGTTGCTGTGGTCATTATTTTTGCTTTTATTGTATTTCTGGTTTTTATGGTTGATTGAACTGCACTCGGCAGTCGAATATTTTTTCGACTCTTATTGTTGTTGTTATGGTTGCTGCAGCTGTTGTTGTTCGGTTGATCCCAAATTCGTGAAGGAGTCATTCAAGCGGATGAAAATGCAAGAATCGAATACAATTTTGCCAATGCGGCGATGTTATTGACCCAGAAACAGACCCGATCTACCTGTGCATCGCTTATTATTATTTTTAATTTTTGTTTTTTCGAAGCCTTGGAAATATTCTTACGCAACTGGCGGCTTCGTTGGGCCGCTGCGATCAGGGCCACGATCGGTTTAACGGCCAAAGAATGTCTTTTGAAGCTGCCCAGGCGGTGTTTTTAAATAAATTTGGACGAAATCAACGAAACACTGAAAACTTTGCTTGTTACAAAGCTGACACAATGGCTTGGAGACTCTTTGCAAAGTGTCTTTGGTTTTGTTTCTCGCTGTTTCTCTTTTCTGCCTCCACAGTCACTGAGGTGAGGTGGCCAGAGGTAGCCGAATGCACGCTGCGATTGCGGCTGCACCAACAATTAGCGTCGAAGGCGCAGTCATTGCCAGGCGATTAGCAGGCAGATGATAATTGATGACTCCGTGATTGTTTCCCAAGCGACAACTGCCAAGAAAACCCTAAAAAAAAAAACATTAACCAAAAATGAAGTTATTTGATGAATATTAATGAACTGTACTCCCCCTCCCCTCACAGTGATCACTGGCTCCACCGATGGCATCGGCAAGGAGTACGCCAAGGAGCTGGCCAAGCAGGGCATCAACGTCGTCCTCATCTCGCGCACCCAGGAGAAGCTCCAGGCCGTGGCCCGGGAGATCGGTAAGAGAGAGAGAAAAGACGTTCCAGACACAACCCCAGGCTCCTAACCAGATCCAATCTTCTTATCATTCTCGTTCCCAACCACCTGCACAGAGGCCGAGTACAAGGTGAAGACCAAGTGGATCGCGGCCGACTTCGCCAAGGGACGCGCCGTCTACGCGCACATCGAGAAGGAGCTGGCGGGCATTCCCGTCGGAATACTGGGTGAGTGGGAGTCTGCAGTCAGTCGGTCACTCCGTCCCTCAGTCAGTCGGTCAGTCAGTCAGCTGATTGTTCAATTACGGCCCGAAGGCAGTGAACGGGGCAGTTCTACGGCGGCACCAAGGGTACTTGCCGGTGGTCGTAATTGCAGCTCGTTAGAGAGCTCTGTCTGCCCCTCTTCTGTCTGTCTGCGCACTTCCGTCCCTGGTCGGTTTTCCTCTGTTCATTGCCATTTTTTACGAGCACGAGGGGTTTTCTTTGGTTTTTCATTGCTCTCGACTCTACTTGGCTCAATTTTTTCGGCAACTGCAATGAGCCGGCCGACCGAGCACTCGTAGTCATGGCTAGCTTTTATTGCCCCCGTCATAGCAATGGTTTCAGTTTCTACTGTTGCTGCTGCTGCCGGCTTGGCCTGTGTGGATGATGTTAATCAAGCGCCAACTTAGCGGTTCATAGCCTTGTCTTGCAAAATAGACTTTAATTGTTGCCGTTAAGTACCGCAGTGGGCAATTAAGAGAGAGCCGAATTAGGGTTTTGACATTTCCATGCAAATGTCTATTGTCATGTCTGTGTGTCGTCGTTCCTATTGCTGCCGACGTCGTTGCCGGCGTTTGGAATGGAAATGGTTGTTAATTTTACGTGCACGTTTCGGTTTATGTGTTTTATTTCGGGCGTCTCGTGTTGCCCCGACCGCTATCTGGCCGTAGCGATCAGAGATCGGGGTGGGCGATGGGGCAAAGATCGGGTCTCCGCGGTATCGCCTACCTTGGTCGCCCAAAATATCACGTTACGAGGCCCTCCCAATCTCTGCGGGATCTCATCGTGATCGCCTCGTGATCTCTTCCTCATTAGAAGGCGCATTTGTAACCGAAATGTCTGTCCGTCGCCAGTGAACAACGTGGGCAAGATGTACGACTACCCCGACGCCCTGGACGCCGTGCCGGAGGACGTGCTCTGGGACCTGGTCAACATCAACGTCGGCGCCGTGACGATGATGTCGCGCATGCTGATCCCCCAGATGAAGAAGCAGCGCAAGGGCGCCATCGTGAACATCTCCTCGGGCAGCGAGCTCCAGCCGATCCCCTACATGGCCGTCTACGCGGCCACCAAGCGCTACGTGAAGTGCCTGACGCAGGCCCTGGAGCGCGAGCTGGCCGAGCACAACGTCGCGGTGCAGTGCGTGACGCCGCTGTTCCTGGTGACCAAGATGAATCAGTACTCGGACACCGTGATGAAGGGCGGCTTCCTCATCCCGCACGTCCGCGCCTTCACGCGCTCCGCCGTCTTCACCCTGGGCAAGACCAACCTGACCACCGGCTACTGGACCCACGGCCTCCAGGTGGGTACCGAGAGAACCCCTCGATCTAACAACTAACAAGTGCTCCTCTACTCCTCCTCCCCCAGTACTTCTTCATGAAGCTGTGCCCCGAGTTCCTGCGCATCCGCCTGAGCCACCGCCTGACCCGCCAGCTGCGCCACGAGTACCTGACCACCCATGGCAAGAACGCCTGAAGACTGATTCGGACCCGCGCCTGGATCGTGCTGTACATAGTGCATAGTTTAGGGATTACGTTTAAATTATATGCAAATTGTGTTTTTGTCCAGTGGACACCTGCGAGTTCGCAGGAGTCCGTGTAAATATTTTAGCCCTAGGTTTGGTTTGGATACAAAAATATACGATTGTGATGCTCCTTTGAAACGGCAGATCTCTGTCAGGGCTTCTCCAATTCATCCAAAAGCGGCCTGCTTTGTTTTATTGCGCTTTGTTCCTGACCTTGAGCGGTGAAAATAAATACCCTGTAATCTTTGCCTATTTTTAATTCGATTTCCTAAATTTGTATATATTTCGGGGAAAACCATTTCTCCCGAGTTACGCCGAATTTTCAGCGTTCCATTAAAACCGCCCCCGGAGCCCCCCTCGCAGCCTCTTGGGGCAAATAAGTGATTTCCTTCATATGTTTTTGTTTTTTTTTATTTTATTTTAGAAAATCGAGAACAAAAGAATTCGAGAAGAGTAGGAAAAACAACCGAAAGAAAACACAAAACATTTTAACATTTATTGCTGATGACGCGAATGTTTGCTGTGGGCCACGGCCTGTTGTTTACTTTCCCGGAGTCCAATGGGTGCTGTTGTTGTTGTTGTGGTTGGTAATTGCGCGCAAACGGCCGTGGCTTCCGAAAACATGACCGCTCCAGTGCATCGCCGCGCTCGAGTCGCCGGACGAGTCGAATTCAGTACACTTGAACCAAATGGGCCCATTTGGCTCGAACGCACCCGGCGGTCGGCGTCGAACACGCTCGCGACCCACTCGAGCCGGACCAGCTCCGGGCCGGACCGGGCCACGATCTCCGGCGCGCCAGCAAAACTCTTACGTCATCTAGAAACAGAAACACAAATTAGATTTCGCAACATTTACATTGAGCTCGATCGAGTTAATCGATGCCGATCGATGATCGATCTATAGAATGGAAATGGGTCCGTATTCAAACTAAAAGTTTGTGATGCCAAAACTCATATTATTTTAAGTTGTACCAGATATAAAATGCTTCAACAATCCCAAATATTATCCCTCTGCTTGTTTGCATTGCGTCCGTGATTGTTGTATTTGCTTCTATCCGCCTTCCTTGAATAAAAAGTAAACAATGTTGTTTACTTTTCCCGTCTAGAATTCGCCGGTATATTTTTTCCCTGCATCTGGAACGTTTCGCAGATGGCTGGCAATTTGCTGCCAATAAAAATTTCAAAACAAAATCTTCATTTATTGCTACTGGAAGGTGCTTCAAAGTTAGAGTAAAGAAGAAACTGCAATTAATCACTGCTGAATTTCGACTAAAGAAATCAGTGTTTACAGGAGGTCTTCATGAGAGGCAGAATTTACGATTTAAGAAAATGTGAGGATTCTACACTAAAGCACTGGCCTATTAGACCAAACTAGATGTCATGCTAGACAATACAGGATATGAATATGAAAGATCTTTCGATCGCAAATTTGATTCAAAATAAAATACTTTTCGTTTGAGTAATGCTTGATTTTTAAAGAATCTTCAAAACAAGCAAATAAAACTCGATAGAGTCCATTTTCCGCCTCATTAATTGCACTATTTTCCCACGAAACCCTGTCGCTTACTCACAGCCGATGTTTTGAAAAGTTGGCAACGCTCCTAGAACCCTCCTCCTCGGAAACTGTCCCCAATTCGTGTATATTCTATTATTTTTTAGTGAAAATTTACGACTCTTTTTATACACGCATACATATATACTGTATATCCATGTCCAAGATTCGTTCTTCGGGTTTAAAAAAGTCGAATTTTCTAAAAATACTATCAGCTGCTGCTATGTACAACGACAACAACAACAACAACAGAAACAAACAATAACAACAGGGTATTTTCCATGATCTCGAAAAGTCACGGCTCGGATCCCGACAAAAGTAGTGAAGAATTTCTGGGCGACAATATAAATTATAAATTAATGTCACTAATAATTATATTTTTTAGCAAATCAACAGCACAGAAGAGAAACAAAAACAAACAAAGGAAAACCAAACAAAAATGTGGGATTCGAGAGTGAAAAATCTACAACGGGAGAAGGAGAGTCAGGAGAAGAAAAAGAAGAAGAAGCATCACTCAAAAAGTTGACAAATTTATGCGAACTCGGACTGGGCGTCCAAAGGGGTCTGTGGGTGGGGCCCTTGAGGAGCCCGGTCCCCAGAACGGGCCCGAAGAACAAGCACCAGGCGATTGCGTCCGTCACTGTCGGTTTTATCGTCGATTGTCATTAGTGGCAGCCCCAAGATTTGTTGTCTTGTTGCTGTTGTTGGTGTTGTTGCTGCTGCTGAACGGGTTGACTGGGGGCTGACGACGTGAGGCCGACCATGAAGTCGATCGTATTATATTTTGAGACGTTGGGAATGACTGCCAAAATATCCGGACACACATACATCATTCGCGGCGAAGATATAATCATATGTCGGACACTTCGATATTCGAAATATAAAAACCATATAAACTTAATCGTGTGTAAAATGATTTTCGAAACTGGAAACGAATATTTTTAGACAAAGCCGAGTGCACACGGAGTGTGCAGACGTGAGAATCTCAAAATTTCCTAAAGCTACTTCTCTATATTTCCACATTTCTCTCTATAAAATATATTTGAATATATAATCTATGTATATAGAAACGCGTGAACCTCATAAAATAACTGAAATATTTAATAGGATTTTTTAGTGCCATTCCATGGAATTAATATAGAAATTTGGCTCTTTAGAAATGAATTTTTATCAGAAATGTGTGGGTGAAAACTGCGGAAACACCGAAAGTGAGGCAGGAGCAAAAATCAGTTTAGTTGAGTTTAATTTCTGGTCTTTTCCAAGCAAATCAGGTCGAGTGGACAAGAAGAGATATCTATGTCTAGATATATGTTTTGCAGAATTCCTTATTCCTCAGAGACTCTTCGATTTCTGAACTGCAAATTAACATTAACCAACCCAACCCAGCGTTTGGTTCCAATTCCAGGAATCTGTACACGAACACATGCTCAAAATAAGACGCTCGACCGATGGACCGATCCCTTCACCTCACTCCCTACATTCACTAACTACTGTTCACTCACTGATACTGTTCACTTTTGATACGAAATACTAGCATTGAATAAAGTTGAGGACTTACCTTGATGTGTGTGTGTTGTTAAACTTAATGCGATCCATTAAAAACTACCGACTTATTTACGTAAAATAATAGTATGTGTAGGTGACTAAATCAATGGTGAGCGTGTGTGTGTGTGTGTGTGTGAGTGGGTGTGCGTGTGTGCGTCGCGATAGGTTTGTAAATGTATGCATTGTTTTGGAATTTTGCTAACAGATGTCCCGCAGTGCTTAGAAGGCCATCTCGTAGAAGGCATACAGCAGTCCCAGAAGGAAGACAAGGATAAGGAAGGTGGTGAACAGACTCCTGGCCTCATTCATTTTGCCGACTGATCGCTATTTTGCTCGCTGTCACACCGATCGACTGCCGATACAGAGATGGAGGGTGATAAAAGAAAGTTATTGATTAAAAATCGAGATCGCTGGGTCCACGGTGTGGTCCAGGATGTGTGGGATGGTGGAGGGAGCGGGGTGCAGTGGACTGGGGTGTGAACACGGGTGTCGAAGTCACGTTTTCGTTTACCTACTGACGATGTCTATATGTGTATCGGAATAGTATGCTGTTTGTCTCAAAACCGCTCGTACCGAATGTCACGGAATAACTGAGAAAACCATCTCCAAGAATTCTCCACAATCGCCACGAACAAGCCCGGCGAAGAAGAACAAGACGTGCCGCAGAATTTCCATTTCGCCGAAACAACAAAAAACAAAACACATTCCGTTTTGATTCCGTTTCCGATGATCCGTCGCGGGCCCCGCATGGAGCGCGGGGGCCGGGGAGGCCGGCGAGGGGAGTGGGACGGTCAGGGGGCGTGGGTGAGGGTGAGAGTGAGTGGGAGAGGGAGAGGGTGGGAAGACTGTCGTGGCTCGTACATGGCCGGAGGAAGAGTGGGCGGAAGGCAGAACGAATAAATATATATTTGTATATACATTGTATATAGTTTTTCTACACAATCTGGTACTGGGAGGGATTTTTCTTATTTTACAAAAACGAGCGAAAAAAATTTAAATTGCAAAATTATACATGTGTACGTGGCTGTGTGTGTGTTTGGGTGTATTTTCATATGCCGGCGATTCTTTGAAAGTCGGTTTTTGAGTCAGCGGATCGCTATTTTGTGGAATGCTTTGGAACGAAATTTATACAACGTCCACACACACACACACACATGTAAATGTGTATGTATGTCTACTTGTAAATACAGAGGTCAATAGAATGATGAATTCACTGACTCAAATCCTATTTTATTGGCAGATACTGTTTTGATATTCACATAACAATTGCAAAAAAAATATATACGATCGATTAGTGGAGCATTATCTAATTTAAAGATCGGTTGACCGATCCCGATGACTTTTGGATGGGATTCATTGGAATGGGTGTGATGGGAATGATTTTCGATCATTGAATTTTTCAAATTTGACAAATTGTGCTTTCTACAGATGAGATGAAAAACGCTTAGTGATCAATTGCGAAATCGACCATGGAACGATTTCGGATTTCAATTTGCGTCAAGCACTCAATTCAGGTATTTATAAAAATGAAAAAAAAAATTAAACATAATTTATACTTACTTCTCCTGCTCGAAATATTTTTGCAAAATTATCTATTAAACTAAGAATCTAGTAGAGTGGGATAAATTGTTAGGCTAATTATAGGAAGGCATAGAGGATCCACAGCATTGCCAGCAGGACGGCCAGGATCAGGTAGGTGGACAACAAACTCCTAACTTCATTCATGTTGAAGGCTGCGAAGGAAATCGAGAAAAAAAAAATGAAATTCATAATTTGTTATATGTGTCTGAATATTTCTCGAAAATCGAAAGGGTCGCTTTTTTTAGACCCCAGTATTATTTCTGACCTATTTGCCGTGGGCGAAAACTTGAAAATAATGTTCCGCAAATAAATCACAATCCCAGCGATCACTTGACAAATCGCTCTTGCGCCATTTTGTTCCCTCCAACCGGATGTTCTAGGCCTCGGCCATCGCGACTTGTCATTGAAGTGTTCGGTTGCGTCTTTGCTTTTTTTCTTGAAATGAACAATATGGCGAACGGAATCTGCGTTCTAGCGACCTCATGACGTTTACAAATTGCTGTCATGTCATGTGCTCGTAAACAACGCAATTCCGAAATTCGGACATGTAACATGTTCAGTCTCGCTCTTCGTATTGAAGAAGTTTTCCCACTGGGTCATTGCAGAGGGACAGCTGCGGAGTTCCGATATCGAGGGATTTTGTGTGTGTGGTTGGTCAAAGGAGTTGCGTCGGTTTCGGATAACAACAACAACAATTAGTTGTTAAGGAAGTCCTTGGTGTTGCGTGACGCATGAACTCGAGACGATCGAATTCAGGCGATGTTGAGTGTGTGTGTGTGTTTGTAGTGAGTGTGCGAATTTTATTCTCATCTTCACTTGGACTGGAGCCAATAAGATTTCTTAGAATTTAATAAAAAATTTAAATTTATAGAAAAAACACATTTTAATTATGTGCATGCGACAACAAAAGAATAAAAAACCAAAAACAAAAATGAAGCAAACGAACAAAACGCATTAAAAATGCTCGAAAACACTCGTAAATAAGTTTTATGACTTTGTGAAAATACGTAATCGAAAGAGGTTTCGTAATTTGATTGTTGTTGGTGGAGCTCTTTTTATCCCTGACCAAACCGTGGATAGATTGTGTCGATAATCACGTATTCATCGCAACTTCCATGAGGATCAGAAAATACAAGGTGCAAATATTTTTAGGCAATAAATTATCATTTTATTTCTAAAAGACAAACCAATAGTAAGCCAAGCACACCTTTTTATGTAGTTTGAAGATATAACGGATTTTGTTTTTTTTTTTATTTTTTGTTTTGGTTCTAACGGCCACTAACTGTTGCTTCACAAGACTTCGACTCAACTAAATTAAATCCGCAGTAGATATTTTCTCAGGCGTTTCATGAAACAAGTCAAGTGAAATTTTTATTGTTTTCGGCAATTTTGCAAAATAGTCTACAACAACAATGGCACACTAATAACAACAACAACAGTAGCTATGAATATATATTTTGAAAGACAAATAGCTATACATATCTATATCGAACATCTGTAGCTTTTCTGGTCCACCGGCCGCTAGCAAGCCGGTACATTATATACAAGAGGAGTCCAGAAGCCCAGAGACTGACCAATTTCATGCAGCCGAAGCGAGACAAACCTCTGAACACGCCCCTAAAGCAAATTTACTATTTACTACTCTTAATTCTTTTTTTTTTGTTTTTTTGTTTTGAGCAAAAAACCGAAAACAAATACAGATCTATATGTATAGAGAGAAATGTCGCGCAGATTTTATTTGATTTATGGATAATACACTCGATGGCTCGTGGACGGCATCCATAGAAGTGTCCAGGGAAATGTTCGTTTTTTGCGATCGCCGCACAGTGGGACAGATCGCATGTGCATCACCCACTAGTGTCACAAAAATGATAGGATCGTATGGGAGTACAACAGCTACCTCGGCACGCCTACTTATAGACACAAGGAGAGGAATTATAAACATAGGTTTCCTAAGTTTCTTTTACCGGATCTGCATATTGTTATAATTTCGGTTGGAATTCTAGAACTTCATCGCCCTGGACTCGCTTTCTGGTTCAATGGAGCTCTACAAGATCAACCACTGCACAATTGCTCTCAACTCGATTATTATCCATTCATATATCCATTTTATTTTAATATTTTTTGTATTCATTATTATTATTTATTATTCATGTCCTTTTCATTATAACTGTCATTAATATTCAAGCGGAACGCATCCAAATGCGCAAATATTTTTCCGAAGAGTGGAAAGTGAAACTGTTGACCCACAAAAACGACTCATCCCGAAATATAGTACAACAGTTTCATTTCAAAACAACATGGAATATAATTAAAATGTTCCTATTTACGTGCTGCAAGTAAATGTGTAGGAAATCGGTAGACAGCTGGTGTTTCTCATTGAATCAATTATCGTCGACGCCATCCACCCAAACGAGCTAACAGCGATGAAGTCTATAGGAACATCTTTATTATCCTTTTAAAATTTACACAAAACAAATCCAACTCAAAGTTATTCTAGAATCAACACAAGCTAGGATTATAAAAATCGACTAAAAGCAAAATCAACGGAAACATTCTGAAAAACAACAAAATGAAATATCTCTTAAACAGTCCAGTCATACACCGACAATTGGTCGGTGAATCTTTTTTTTTTTCAGCTAAAAACAAAACGCAAATTCACTACATACATAAAAAAAAAAAAAATAATAATAACACAAGAATTGTTTACAAAACAGAATGACTGATGGACAGCTCGTACGACGAAGAAGCTAATTTCCTCACGTAGTACAGAAGACATGAAGTGTTAATATTAGAGAAATCATTATATTGAAATAATTACAAACTGTCTGTCAATGAAGTACAAATATAATACTTAAAATGAAAATGTTCCTTTTTGAAATGATAGCAAATTAGATATAACATTACAATAGGTTTTATTTAAGAACAGTTAGTTGATTGCAACTTATTCAAGAACTTATTTCGAGTGTGTTATTTTAAACTTTTAAGAGGGCCATTCAATGTATCCAAAAATCTCACACAAGATAAGTCATGAATTATAGAGATTTTACAATGAATTCAAAACCTGAAATGATTTCTAATACAAAGTACAAACTATTTTGAGATTATTTATGCGTTTAATATTGAAGCAAAGCCATAAAAGTTAAAGGAAAAGTAAAAGAAAAATTATGAACAGAACAATAGATGGAACTAAACTTTCCAATTACTGTAACTAATTCCGATTCATACATATGTACTTTTTTGTTTTCTTCTTGTTTTGAAGAGTATTTAAAAAATAAAATTATTTATAAGGATTTTATTTCTCTTTTTATTCCTCGGTATCGGAATACCATGAGAGCCGATCCTCATAGAATTTAATAACCATTTGAGGTATTTTTATATTGGCCACGGAAGCTGGCACCATCTCCGCTTGATCTATGCCTTTGAATTGTATAAGGAAGGTCAGGACGCCGCCAGAGTCTGAGGCACCTAAAATCTTTTCGGCATCGAGGCCCCTGTCGAAGCCGGTCTTTTCTGTTGTCTTGGATGATGTAGATTCAGATACAGAATCATTGTCCGTTTCAGATTTATGAGAGTCACGTCGAGGTTTCTTCTTGTTTCCTGCTGAGAAGTTTTTAAATTTACACCGACGCCATCTTCAAAGACTATAAAGTTTCTTACCAGTATTAATTTTGTCGTCTGTAGTTTTACGCTTGGTGCTGGCAGAACTTGATCTTCCGCTGTTGGTGGCGACCGGCTCTTTTTTTGAACTTTTATCGACTTTGTTGGCCTGAAAAACAAAAACAAACAAAAAAAAAATCACACATTACAAACATTACATTTATCGATTTTCTCTGTAAAACAACTGCTAATACATTTCGAATAAAGCATAAACGTCAAAACCAAACGAATTAATAATAATTATTTTTATTTACTTTCATCGTTTTTATATTATACTGAGCTAAAAATAAAATGATCTGCGAGTACGCTGCTGCTGTTTACTTTCAACAATGAATTAAAAAATGGTGTAAGACATTCCCGCCAAAATCTAAAACATACGTCAACACATAGCCGTCAGCCTTTGCACCGCACAGAGAAAACAAAGCATAGCGATGCATATGTCAAAACCGAAACCCTGAATTTGCGTTTTCTTACCTCGTCTTTGGTGCGTTCGGCCTCGTACTGTTGAATGAGGTCCTGACAGTCCAGGTTTTCCTCGGGCTCCCATGTGTTCTCCTCCTCCGAGTAGCCTTTCCACTTCAGAAAGTATTCGACCTGAATTCGAAAAACCATCAATTACGTCTTCCCATAGAGTTACAGAAACCGATTGGAGTCTCGAGTTTCATTCCAGGCGTACAAACCTTTCCCTTGCGGACGCGGCGTCCACAGATTTTTTCAACTGCGTACTCTTCCTCCGACGACGACGCGTCACTATTGTCGGCAACTGCGGAATCGGCGGCGGCAGATTCGGCCTTCTTGGATTTCATATTTTTACTCCTAAATGAAACAGGAGTAACAGATGTTAATTTTAAATCGTGTACTTGTAATATTATACAAAGAATAAACGAAGCCGACGCGACCAACTCTCAAAACATTGGGAACATTCTAGGAATTTGCACGATGTCGGGTGTGCAAAATACGGCGTGTAACCCGGTGCTTAAATAATTGATCGCTTTATTGCAACTTACATTTTTCTTTTTGTTGTGAATATAAAACTCGACAGTTAACACAATTATTTAATTTTTCTGTTTATAAACAAATCTTTTCGCTTAGAATGAAGCCCGAATTTGCGCGAGAATGTTTTGAGAATGAATACGCTATGCGTTTTCTATTTCAACTTCAAATAAAAAAAAAGCCAAGCGTATACTTGACAGTACCTGAGAGCAACACCACACCACAATATAGTTGTCTCTTTTGGGCAAACAATTTGCACGTAATAGAAATTTCAAGTGTTGCTTTCATAACCTTCGCTCTCTCATTCAATACACGACGATAAAAAATATATCGATATTTCGAATATGGAGTGCGATTACTTGATAGAATATCGAATGCATGGCAAGAGTAGCAACAGATATTCGCTAAATGAACTCGTTATTCATTACCCGGTCTCAAGTAAAAGTAGTTTATATGAATGTGGTAAACAGTTTGTTCGACTTAACTAATTTGTTTTTATTTAACATAAGAACTTAATTACAATAAAAAAATTATTTAATAGTTTTAATTTGTTGCTGCACTTCTATTTAAGAACCTTTCGGATACTGCAAATTTTTACAATGGAAAGTCTCGTTTTCGAATAATTCAATTTCTTGTTTCCATATTTCAACAAAACGCGACTGGAAATCTACCAAATCAACATGTTGTAAATGTGTTCACAGGAGAGTGCGTTTCGGAAAGATACGAATGTTCGTTGGCAGATGGGGCAGCCCATTGCAAACACTTGCTGCAGAACTAGAAATCCGTGTATCTTTGGCGTATATTCTGGCGCTTCGCAACATGGCGCATCTATAATCAAGTGGATTTAACATTCTATCAAGCTCTTGTACGGATGAACGCGTTACTCACGAGTCTCTCCTGACGTTTTTCCCTATTCAATTCGTACAGGTTTAGGATCGAAGGACACTGTTTCCATATGAAATCTTCCGATGCCCAGAAAAGTCCAGGTCTGTCCGCATATCGAAGTAGAAACTCAACCTATAATAGAAAAAACTCTGAATAAATAAAGATAATCACTAATTTAGAAATTTACTTGCCTTTCCGCCCTTTATGTGCTTGCCCAAAATGCGCTCCACGCCATTCTCCGGTTCTGAGTTCTCGTACACATCCTCCTCCTCCGAGGACTCTGACACGTTCCTCAACTCTTCCTCATCCAGTAGACCGTCCTTTAACTTTACCCCGCCTTTTGCTTGGGGTCGGGCGAATGTCAGAGGATGCAGTTTTAAGTAATCCTGAGCCTCGGCAATGGTTTTCGCCAAATCGAACTCCTCCTCTTCCTCGTCTTCCTCTTCGTCCAGTTCCATTTCAAAGTCTAGACGCGTCGAGGGATACTGTCCATCTCCACTGGCGGATTTTATTTTCTTCTTCTTCTTGGGGATGACGCGGTTTCCACCGTCGTTCTCCTTCACGTCCGGGTGGAAACGCACCTTCTTCGATCTGTGGTTCAGTGTGTCGTCGTCGTCATTAGCTTCCGCCGAGCACACACTGGTTTCCAGGTCGCCATCATCTGGTTGAAGGCTATCGGATCGGTTTGGGGTTGAGGCCTGAGCGGCAGGCAGTGACTTCGTGGCCATTCCCTTATCGCCGTCTATTTGCTGTTCGTACTCAGACGAGTTAGAGGAGGACGAAGACGACGACGTGTCTTCGAGCGATATTTTCTTATGTAATGCGGTGCCCTCGGGCAGCAATTTGGAGGCAGCATCGGCTAAAGTAGTTTCTTTCAAGTTTTTAGAGATCTGTTTCACTTTCGTCTCGAAGGCTTTGCCAGGCGATGAGCTGGAACTACTGGATGTGGAGCACGAAGAGGTTGACGTCGTATCGGAGTCTGCTGCGGTCTGTGTGTCTGGTTTGCGGGACCCGTCGTTTGTGGTGGCTGCAACTTTAGTTACTGTTGAATTTGTTGTCGCTTCACTTGTCTTGCCGTCTGCTTTATGTCCATGACTTGCTGTAGCGGTGCTGCCTCCACCTCCTCCTCCTCCCCCGCCACCAGCACTACTATCAATTTCTCCGTCCCCGACTCCTTTCTCAGTCTTTAGTTTCTTTGTGGATCTCCCGCCCATCTCCTCTAGCTCGGATGTCTTCATCACGCCACTGCCACTTGCCACCGCCGCGGACGACTTCTGTTGAGCCCCGTCGCCCGCGTCATCGACCACACACTTCTTCTGCAGTGATTTATCCAGCGAATCACTGCCAGCGGAGGAGTCATCATTTTTGGCGTCCATGAACGGGTGAGACTAAACCTGAAATTCGACGACCTATAAAATCTACTCAAACAGAAGCGTCGTCGCCAGCCGAAATTATTATTTTACTTCTTACTATCAATGTGGCTTTACTTTGATATACAATTGTCGCTATTTAATTGAGTGAATCTAATTACTAGGCGTTTAGTTTCGAATATTTTCTAATTGTTAATTTTTTCTAAACACAGCATCAGCAGAAAAAGTGAAATCATTCGAAAATTAGGTTTTTTGTTTAAAAACTGCATCAGCTGCTGTCAAAAGATGACACAACGACAGAACACACTGACAATATTTTCCCTCATTTCATCTCTGTTGCTCATCTCGCTCGATAGTAGATTATCGATATTTGTACTGCTTCGCTTCTAATATTTTGGTTTTGATATAATATTCAGACAGCTTCTTCTCATATTCACCTCAACCTGATTTGTAAAAGATTTTTTTCAAGGTTGTAATACAAATGCGCCGGAATTGGCGCCAGTTTTATCTCAAACGTATTCGGTGGTTTTGGAAATAAAAAACATGGATAAATCTCAGTACCTCTGCATTTGCAAGATTATACAAAATGGAACTTAGTGTCATATTTTCTCCTTTGAAGGATTCGGATTTTTGAATTCCCACCATTTCAATTCCACATGGCGGAAAATTCTACTGCGATCGCCTCCGGAAAGTCCAAAAAATAAAATCCTCGATGATAGGAAGAAAATGCAAAAAATAAAAGTAAACTCTTGTTGTCGTCGAAGAGACCAGGTCAGGTAGAAAACTGAAATAGGCACAAACTCGAGTTCGATCGTATTGTACTTATCGTGAGTTGAAAATAATAATCTCGAAGTTCCATTAGAATTGTTTCACTCCCGAGTACTAAACACGACTCGTGGGTAGATCGTTTTTTTAGCGATAAAAATATAGGTCGTGATTTCGATCGATATTTTCCGAACGTTGACTGGAATCAATCATGAATGAAATAAAACACGAAGATTTGTGTAATTTTAACCGATTTATTTAGAATTCTTAACAAATGTGTTGAGATTACAAAATACAATATTTTAAATATATTCGAATGTTGCATACTCCATGTTGCTCTAATTGTTGCTATATAATTTATAATTATATTGTATATATATGCATGTTGGTTTATGTATATATAAGGACTACATACTAAATAAGTGCGTTTTAGCTACGTTTCGAACTATATATAAAAATATATATATTTATAAATGTGTGTGTGTGTGTGCTAGAGTTTCTACAAGCATTCCAATGCTCCAATCAATGGTCGGTCTATCTGTCTGTCTGTCCGTCTATCTGTAGTGCAGAGAAGAACTTTTGCTTTGTTGCAACGCTTTTCTTAGGTGCTAGAAGACTTACAGGGTAGTGACTTACACTAGGTTCAATTTTGATTACATGGATCTCTGACTGACTTATCGCTAGGTTAGTTAGTTGTGGTGTGGTCGCCGCTAAAATAAGCAGCTCCCCACCGTCCTACGTCTGCGCTCAGAATAAATTACACATGGTTGCTCCAATTTCAGATCGTCAATATTCAATTCGAAGGACACGCGGTCCGAGCCGCATCCCCGTTTTAAGTAATTTTGTACATTCTTTTGGGTTTTCCACCTGTTGTCGGCTGTGTTGGTCCAAGGTGGACTTGTTCGAACTCCGCCGACAACGCTCTAAATCCACACAGTGTTAGTAGTAAATGCTTAACAGTTAAATGTTGTTTCTTTGAACTCCTTAAGATAAGTAACTAAAATATGGCCCCGCTATTCCACATGTGTTTAGGTATTGGTTTTCGTACAATGTAAATCTTGGCGTATATCTATCTATCTATATATGTATGTATGTATTAATATGTATGTTACTCATCGTGTGTGTTGTATATATCGTCAACTGGTGCGTTTCCTGCTTCTTCTTCTTTTTCTTCTTATACATACGCATGACTTAATTGAGAACTAGAACGAGATATACTTCTGAGTGTAGGTGTTTCTGTGTGCGTGTTTGTGTAGGTGGTGTCGTGGAAGTGTTGGTGTTTCAATGGTGTATAATTTAGTAAAAGCTTTCATATGTAAATATACACTTCCTTCATATACTAATAAATATAATGACTATATATCTACTCATTAATTGCTGTATTGCATACAATTGTTCCGAGCGAAACAACAAGAGTTGTTTCCTCTCTTCTATAAATATAAACACAAGATCAGTTAAAACTAGGACAAAACAACGTGCAGTGGTTGGTTGGTCATAAAATTACCATTTCACAAAATTGTGCCGTAGAACCATCGAAATAAATTCACATAAATATTCGCGTCTCGCGCCTCCCCATAACAATCACAGTTCACGCCTCGTCTCCCTCTCTATTCTTCACGGTTGCTTCCATCCAACCCCTCGTCTCGCTCTTTTCTTTTCACCCAAAAATAAAGCATAAGTGCTTGACACTAAACATAATTAAACTAAAACTAACAAAATTAACACAAACATGAATAATAATCAATTAGTTAATTGAATCAATAAAAACAAACAAGCTTAAAGTAGACTTCTTGTTAGTAACAAAAACAAACTATCGTATATATATTTAAAATTTAATAATTATCAATAATATTTAGTTGGTAATCTATGACAAAGTAAGGTTTAAGTGTTTACTTCTCGAAGGTACTAATTATTCATTATTTTGCACTGTTCTTATGGGAATCGCATTCTGAGTTCTCAACAATCGCTGGACTGTGGATCAGCATCGCAGCTGTCTGCCTTTCATTCATCATTCTTCCTGTCGATCATTCCTTCCGTCTGTCGATCTGCGTACTGTCTGTCCGTCTGGCTGTCTGTCCGCCCGGCTGGTGCCACCCGTGCACATCCAGCGACAGTTTAACAATTCAATGTGCGTTCTAAGGTCTAAACTAGTTGTTGGCCTAATTCCTACTGATAACCTGACCCGTTTTGGCATTCACTAAGATGGTTTTATGGCTCTGCTGCTGCGACGGAAGCTCGTCCCCGACGCCGCCGCCATTCAAATGACTATTGCTGCTGCGACTGATGCGCCTGCGCAGGCGGTCGCTGATGTTGTCGCCGCTCCCGGCCATCCCGGGGCTGCCGATGCCGCCCAGGTCCTTCTTGACGCTGAGGCAGCCGTCGTTCTTGTAGAGAATGATCTTCGTGCACGTCTTCTTGGCGGACTCCCCGCCGCCGCCGCCGCCGCCACCGTTGTTGTTGTTATTGTTATTGTTGTTGGCGGGCCGCGGCGGCAGCTTCTCCTCCTCACCCAACTCGTGCTCGTGCTCCTGCTCCTGCCCCAGCTCGGCGGCCTCGCCCTCCTGCGGCTCCTCCTTCTCGACACCGCTCGCCGCCGACCGCTCCTTGGCCTCCTGCAAGGTGTTCTCGTTGACGGCGTTCTCCTCGTTGTTGTTGTTGTGTTCCTGTTCCTCCTTAATCAACTGGCTGTCCACGTTCATGTCCATCTCGTTGCCACTGTTGTCCTTCTCCTTGTCGCTGCCGTTGCTCGCCGCGTCCTGGTCGACCTGCAGGTCGTCGTGTTCGGCATTCGACATCGGCATAGGCATCTCGACATCGGCCCCATCGGCGTCGTCCACCTCGCGCTCGGTGCTGAGCTCCAGGTTGTCGTAGCAGGTGAAGAAGGCCACGCTCTTGAGCTTCTCCATGGCGTTGAAGTGGAGCCGCGTGTGCTCCGCGATGTGGCCCTCGTCGCTGTCCGTGTAGTCGCAGTGCTCGCACGTGTGCGCCTCCTGGACGTTCGACACGCAGATGTGGTGCTGCAGGTGGCTCTTGTAGAGGCTGGCGTGCGTGGTCTCGTACGGACAGTGCAGGCACTTCTCGACCTGGGCCGGCGACGCCACCGAGCCCGACTCGCTGCCGCCGTCCGCCGCCGCCAGGTCGCTGGTGGCCACCGAGGCGCTCGTCGACGGCGCCGACGACTGCGACCGGATCGAGTCCTTCGGCGAGGGCGAGTTGCGCGTCAGGCTGGGCAGCGGGGCGGGGCCCGACTCGAGCTGCTTCTTCAGCAGCGAGTTCGTGTTGTCGAAGTGCGCCGATGACGACGAGATGCTGGCGCTCTGCTGCTGCTGCTGCTGTTGTTGGTGCTGCTGCTGCTGCTGGTGCAACTGGCGCAGCTGCTCGCCGAGCTCGTTGTCCACCACCCAGATCGTCTCGGTGTGGCCGGCGCCCTTGGACACCGTGATCTGCATGAGCTTCGGAGCCGGGTGCTCGAGGTCGTCCTTGCAGTTGCGGATCAGGTCGTTGCACTTCTCCTGGTACTTGGCCGTGTGCACGAACCGGTGCGCCTGCAGCAGGGTCTCGTGCGGCGCCGTGAAGTCGCAGAACTCGCACTTGTACGGCGGCAACTCGCCGGCCGCCACCGTCGGCGAGTGGGCCCTGAGGTGGTCCTGGAACTCGGTCGAGTTGATGGCGTCGTGCAGCTTCTGGGGGAAGCGCGCCGGGCACTTGGAGCAGTAGGAGACGATCTTGAACAGCTGGAAGTCGCTGGAGAGCTGCAGCTGCGACTGCTGGAGCTGCAGCAGGCTGTTGGCGCAGTTGGCCGCGGTCAGCGACTTCAGGGCGGTCAGGTCGATGGCCAACGGTCCTTGGAGGACGGACGAGGGGTCCTGGAAATGAATGAAATCAAGAAAATTAAACTCTAATATGAAGAGAAGGCGAAGGCGAGACGAACCTGCTGGGCCTGGGCGGCCGCGGCCAGCTGCAGGGCGGCGCTGAAGTCCAGGTTCAAGCCGGCCCCGCTGACGGGCGTCTGCTGGTGGTGGGCGGAGCGCATGTGGCTGCTCAGGTGCTGCTTCTTGGCGCAGACGAAGGTGCACAGCGAGCACTCGTACTGGGTCGGCTTGTGCAGCGAGATGTGGTAGTTCATCTGGGACTTGCTCTCGGAGATGTACGGGCACAGCGGGCACTTCTGCTGCTTGCACTTGGAGTTGTTGGCCGCGTGCAGCGACGTCGCCGAGCCCTCGAGCAGCTGCGCCAGGCTGGACGATGCCGAGCCCGCGCCGCCGCCGCCGCCGCTGCTCGGCAGGCGCGTGATCTCGATCTGCTCGTTCTGTTGCAGTTGCTGCTGCAGCAACAGGTCCTCGGCGGCCGGGCCGACGTTGGCGGAGCCCGAGGTCGCCGCCTTGTAGGCCGCCAGGTAGGCGGCGGCGGCCGCCTGGATGTTGCTCTGGGTGGCGTTGCCGGAGCCCCCCAAGGGCGACTGCAGCAGGTGGTCGGATTTGCTGATAAGTACGTTGTTGTTGATGCTGATGCTGTTGTTATTGTTGTTGTTGTTGGCACATGTGTTGCTGTTGTTATTGTTGTGGTTGTGGTTGCCGCTGTTGTTGATGCTGTTGGAGGCGCCATTGCCGAGCGGCCGGTAGACGGAGGCCGCGTGGCGCTCGCTGGAGGCGCTGCGATCAAGGGTCTCGATGCGAATGTCGCCAGCGTGCTTCAAGCGACAGTGACGCTGTGGGAGACGCAGAAGAGAGGAGCAGAAGAGAAAGGCTCGGTTAGGCACGACGACAAACATCGGCGGGTCTCGGGGAGAAATCAAAAGAACAACAGGGAGCAAGCGGTTCGGGAGCAGGGGCGACTGGCTGGAGGGCGCAGGCGGCGACGGGCGACGCGAGTCGCGCGCGATTCGCCACCGTCGCCGCGTCCGCCTCCAGCTCGTTCCGACTAACAGAGGCGCGATTGCCGAGCTCTAGGTCGACGGGATGCTGGACGGCGACACTGCGATGGATGGAGGGATGGATGGGTGGGTGGATGGATGTCGCGGATGGATGAACGATCGACGAGGATGGCCGGTCGCCAACCGCGGAATGAATGAAAACAGTGGCGATAAGACACAAATTTAACAGCTAAGATGAGCGGCGCGATGGATGTACGGGGAGGGAGCGAGGAGTATGTGTGTGTGTGTAGTAAGATAAGCACCAATACACCATGAGTGACCATGAATGACGAGTAGGCGAAGCCAAGCTCAACCACCATCCACCAATTAAGACCCGAACACACACCAGAGACAAAGCACCAAACACCGATTTACAACTAGTAGTTAAGAGCTATTTATATTTACCAGAACACGTTTTTGCTTTCTTTTGGGACAAACCAGCAGGTGGCAAACAGACGAAACGAGACGGGACGGGATGGAACAAGACAGGTCGAGACAAGACAAGACAGACAACAACAACACAGGAGGCTCGGTTGGGGATCCACCAACAGTAGCAGAAGGGAATGATGTGCTCTAGCAATATTGCTTCCTCTAATACGGCTATTGCAGAGTGGACACGATTCCATCGACCGGTGAGAAGGAGGACAGCGGTTGTGGACATGTTGGAGAAGCCAATTGCCAAGTAAACCAACAGGAAATGAATCGAGGACAATCCGAGGTCTGATCCTCTGACTGAATCAATTTGTTCAATCTGACTAAATCGGAGTATGAACAAGTCGCTTTCGACTCCTTCTCACGATCGCGATCTGGGCTACTACTGGAGTTTGGTTTGGACCATGCGCTAGTGTGAGTTTCCAAAATTAAATAAAAATGAGGAGTGCGTGTGTGTTAATGGGAGACAACATAAACCATATTAATAAAATACCTGAATGACATGCTTCCAATTTGAATCTTGATGGCAATGACCGCAACGATACGGCAACGGATCGCGCCGTTCGTTATCGTTCGCTAACAAATTATTACTATTGATAACATTTGCATTTGTAGACGAAGTCGTCGTTGCATTTGGATTTGTAGTAGCTGTGTTTAATAGTAAATTACATGGAGTAGTAGAAGGAGTAGTAGTAGTAGTAGTTGAGGAGGAGTTGTTAGGACCATGAACACCACCGATACCACAGACACCACTTGTGATTGCACTTGCACCTCCACTCGCACCTGCACCCGCATTCGCATTCGCAACAACACCAATACTATTATTATTATAATTATTATTATTGTTATGATTACTATTATGATTTTGGCTGTGGTGGTTGTTGTTGCTGCTGCTGCTGCTTCTGCCGGCGGAAGTGAACAACGAGGCGGAAGAAGAAGAAGCACCAATTAAACCCACTTGCGAACTCGCAATTGTATGATTAAAACTAGAAGTAGGAGTAGAATTTGCAGTTGGAAGAGTAGTTACTATTGCTGATGGCGAAGTCGTCGCTACGGTCGATGAGGGTGGCGAGGGTGATGTGTTTGAGAATGACGTTGATGTTGGTGAGCCAGCGATCGCTGCCACCGATGCACCGGGTCCGCTGCCACAACCGGCTCCGGCCGCCGTTGCCGTTGGCGTCGATAATGGAGATGATGTAAAACCCATTACCAGAATGTTGTTGTTATTTTTGTTACTATTGTTATTATTATTATTGTTGTTTTGGCTGTTGTTGTTGTTGTTGTTGTTGTGGCTGTTGTGATAACCAGCACCAAGAGGCGAGTGCGACAAATGCGTTCCCCGCGGCGACGTCAGCAGCCGCTGCAACGAGGGCGGCTGCACCTGCACCTGCGCCGGCGACTGCGTCGACGTCGACGTATGCCCAGCATGAGGATAGGAGGATGGCGAAGGAGTTATTGTTGTTGTTGATGTTGTTGTTGGTGGTGGAGCACCGGTGCTCAGCGCTGACAAAGAAGAACTTGCCTCGTTTTGGCTCGCGTTCTGCTCACCGTGCTCTAGAATGGAAGCGGCCGATCCCTTCGGCGGACTCTTGCCGGCGAGGGCCAGCGCGAGCCCGCTGAGGGGCGAGTTCGGCCCTGAGTGGCCCTGAATGGCTTGTTGCAGAAGCCCGGCGGACAGTATGGAATGTTGTTGTTGCTGCTGTTGTTGAGTGCCATTGGGCGATCCTGTGGCTGTGCTCGTGTTGGAGTTGTTGGAAGCGGAGGCAGAGCCGGCGGCCGAGGCGGTTTGGTTCTGCTGCTGGGAAAGGCACATGGCGGCGAATACTTTGTTCATGTAATGATTCTGGTTGACCGACACCTGCAGCGGCGTCGTGTGCTGCGACTTGGCCGGCGACGTGGCCGTGGCCGTCACGACCGGGTAGTGCTCGTAGTGGATCTTCACGTGGGCCAGCACCGCGTCCCGGTTGACGTGTCTGCGGGGGAGGGAGGGAAACGGAAGAAAAGTTAGCGAGGAACGGTGAGAATCGAGGTCGATCGGGGACAGACCTGAACGCGCACTTGCGGCACTTGTAGAAGGTCTTCTTCTCGTTGCCCTCCTGCTTGACGTCGGTCACGAGGTCGTCGCTGGGCTTCGGCAGCGGCGGCGACGACCGCTTCACGGCCGAGATCGTCACCGAGGGCGTGATCAGGGTCACGTGCTCTTGCTGTTGCTGTTGCTGCTCCTTCTGCTGGGCCATGGCCGCGTTCATCATGGCCGAGGCGATGAACGGCAGCCGCAGGAAGCTGCTCTCGGACATCTGGTTGTTGTCGCCGCTGCCGCCGCCATCGCCGGCTCCCGGTTTCGACGACGGGATGGGCTCCAGGGTGACGTCGTCCTTGATGCCATTGAGCGCGAGCCCGTTGGCCGGGTGGCCGCCGGCGCCCTTGTTGAAGTCGTTGAGGAAGGCCAGCGAGGCGACCTGGTTGGGCGTCATCTCGCCGGACTTCATCAGCTTCGGGTCGCCGTCCTCCTCGGTGACCTTCATCAGGGTGATGTACTTGTTGTACTTGGTGTAGTTGCGCCGACCCGTCTCGTCGTTCATCAGGACGCGCGCGTTCTTGTGGCTCGGGTCGCGGATCGTCTTTAGGCGGATGTGCTTGGTGATGTCCCAGCGCCAGTTGGAGCGGTAGGAGCAGAGCGAGCACTCGAACGGCTTCTTGTTCAGATGACCGACGATGTGGACGTGGAAGCGCGAGGCCGTCGAGGCCCAGAACGAGCAGTGCGGGCACTTGTAGACCTTCTTCAGCGACGAGTTAGCGGCCTCCTCCTCCGGCGTCATCTTTTTGGTTACCTGGCGACAGTGAAAGTTTCAAATTTCATTTGGCAAGTGGGCGCGACGAGTGGGCGAGTGGCGACTGAGCGAGTGGGAATTGGCGGGACGACGGTGTGGTGTGGGGAGAACTTACTTACCTCACCGTAGCCGGGCGCCGTCTCGACCCCGTAGTAGCTGTTCTCGTCTTGGGCCCCGTTCGGCAGCCCGCCGTTCTCGGCCGAGGGCCCCGCGGCCTCCGCCTGCTTGCCGTCGGCCGTCCCGACCGATCCGCTGGGGATCTTGTTCCACACGAAGACCCGGTTCTCCATCGGGTGCTGCTGCTGCTGGTGCTGCTGCTGCTGGTGGTGGTGGTGGTGGAGGTGGCGCAGGTGCGACTGCTCGCCGCCGGACTCGACGCGCCCGGCGCTGCTCTCGCCGGAGAGCGAGTCGAACGAGTCGTTGGCGCAGCGACCGGCCTCCGAGCACTGCTTGAGGTGGTTCAGCAGGTCGGCCGAGGACTTGCAGCGGTGCCGGCAGTGCTGGCAGCGCGTCGAGCCCGTCACGCTGAGGTTCAGGGCCGAGTGCGACTGCTTGTCGTCGTCGTCGAAGTCGATCTCCAGCCGGCCGTCGACGTCGTCCGGCTCCTCCTCCTCCTCGATGTCGTCGTCGGTGATGGCGGCCAGGTTGCACGACTTGCGGTGGATGATCGACTCCGACAGGCACTTGGCCATGTGGCCGCACGGGCAGACCAGGTTCACGCTGCCCGGCCCGCCCGACGCCACCGCCGACGACTTGAGCTTGTCGAAGAAGCTCCCGCCCGGCGGGTACTTCTTCTGCTGCAGCAGGCTGCGCTGGCTCGAGGTCGAGGCGATCGTGGTCGTCGGCGAGAGCTGGGCGGCGTCGGCCTTGTCCAGCGGCTGCAGCATCTCCGAGAGCTGCTTCTCGTTGAAGAACATCGACGCGATGTCCGTCAGCGAGCTGCGCGAGGCCGCCAGGTCCTTCGACAGGTTCAGCACACTAGAGGACGAGAGAGAGAGAGAGAGAGAATATTGTGAATCAATCGACTCGAGGGGTCCAGGCGACGACTCACTTGGCGCCGAGCTTCGACTGGATGGGGATCAGGTTGGGCACCGGGCGCTTGGTCTTCGCCGGCGGCAGGCCGTTGTGCACCGAGGACGTGTCCGAGGAGCCGCCCTTCTGCGACAGGTCCGTCGGCTCGTCGTCCTCGTACTTGCCGCGCTTGGGGCCGTAGGCCTCGGACGCCGCCGCCACCGCCGCCTCGGCCAGGACTTCGTCGTAGTCGTCGATGTTGTTGTTGTTGTAGTGGTCCTCCATCAACTCGGCCGAGTCGCTGAGGAAGTCGTCCGAGAGGTCGGTGCCGCCGACCTTGTTGCGCCGGCGCGCCAACGACATGCCCGCCGCGTGGCCCACCGGCGGCACGTGGTGGTTCATCTCGTGCACGGTCAGCGACTGCTTGATGTCGGCGGTGAAGTCGCAGGCGGCGCACTTGAAGGGCCCCGCCCCGCCGTGGTTCTTCATGTGCCGGTCGAGATTCCACTTGTAGGGCGTGCGGAAGTCGCACGTTACGCACTTGATCATCGGCATCGAGTGGTACTTGACGTGCTTGCTGAACCGCGCCTTGATGTGCGTCACGTACGAGCACTTCTCGCACCGGAAGAACTTCGTCTTGCAGTGCTCCTCCAGCTCGTGGTCGACCAGCTGGGCCCGGTAGAGCGTCGTGAACTCGCAGACGCTGCACTTGAGCAGCCGGTTCTGCGGCTGCTCCTCCTGGAACGCCGGCGCGCCTGGGGGCGAGGCGGCCACGACTGAGGCGCCCGAGGCGGCCGTCGGCACCACGTCCAGGCTCTTGTTGGAGGCCGACGCCGCCTGCATGGCCGGCGGGCTGCGGTCGCGGCCCTCGCCTGTCGCCGTCGCCGTCGTCGCCAGCGCGTCCTGGTCCGGGCGCAGCTGCTTCTGCTCCAGGTCGCGCTCGCGCTCGCGCTGGGCCTGCAGGCTGCGCTCGTAGGCCACGGCGAAGATGCTCTGGTTGAGCTGCTGCTGCTGCTGCTGCTGGCGGCTCTTCTCCTCCAGCTGCTGCTGGCTGAAGGCGAGCACGTCGCGCCGCAGCTGCTGGTCGTGCAGCTGCAGCTCGCGCTTCACCTGCGGACGACAGGGGGAAGGTGAGTCCAGGCACTGGCGGGGAAAGAGAGCTCGTCGTTCACTCACCTGCTCCAGGGAGGCCAACTCGAGCTGCCCGCTGGAGGCCATCGCGCCGGCGCCTACGCCGCCAACTCCCTCGACGGTCTGCTCGAGCTTGCGCTTGCGGACCTCGCGGTTCATGCCGCGCTTCCGGGCCTGCCCGTGCTGGCCGGCGATGCCCTCGGTGCAGCCGTGGACCATCTTCATGTGCCGCACCAGCTTCTGGAAGTGCCGCGAGGCGTACAGGCAGAGCTTGCACTTGTTGATCACGATCTTCTCGCCGTGCACGTCGCGCAGGTGCGTCAGGTGGTAGCGCGGGTTCTGCGTGAAGTACGTGCAGTAGCTGCAGCTGTAGTTGCGCTTGATCTTGCACTGCGGCAGCCCCTCGTCCTTCAGCTCCATCATCGCCATCTGCTGCACCGAGTTGCTGTGCTGCTGCTGTTGCTGTTGTTGTTGCTGCTGCTGCTGCTGCTGCTGTTGCTGCAGCTGCTGCTGGTACTGGTGGTGCTGCTGGGCCACGGCCCGGTAGCGCTCCAGCTCCTGCTCCAAGGCGTTCTGGTTCATAAGGCTGCCGTTGCTTCCGGTCCCGCCACTGCTCATGAGGGGCGCGGCGCCGTTGGGGGTCGCCGCGCTCTGGCCGCTCTGGTCCAGGTACAGCTGGTTGCCGCTGACGACGCTGCGCACGATGAGGGTGTCGCCCGAGCGCTGCACCATCGACGGCAGTTCCATCTCAGTGGCCGCGCTCCCGACTCTCTCCAGCTCCTGCTGCTCGTGGTCGTGCTCCGGGTCTGGCTCTGGCTGTGGGTCCCGGTCCCGGTCCCGGTCGTGGTTCGGGTCCTGCTGGTCCTGGTCGCGGTGGCTTCTCTGGCGACTGGGTCTGGGTCTGCGTCTGCAAAGAAACAACGGAAGAACCTTAGCGAGTGCTCCGCGGTTTGGCAAAGTCAGTCCCACATCTGGACAGGGCGAGTGCAGAAGGAAGTCTTTGGGAGAAAAAATGTTCGAATTTGAATTTTTTTTCCAACGGCTTCTGGAGTTTTTGCTTTGCTGCTCTGTTCCACACGCTGCGAACTTTTGCTTCGAATAAAATATTCGTTTCTCTCGATTCTTTTGCTGATTTCATGGCCACTGCGATGTTGATAAATTTCCGAAAATCTTCAACCTCAGCCGGCCACAGTAGGCGCCGCAGCCAGTGCGAGCAGCAGTCGGTCGAACTGAGTGCGGGCGCCGACGTGGGCAAGGGGAAAGAGAGAGGGAGATAAAGAGCGTTGCGCCGTGTCCGTCGCGCTCTCTCGAAGACTCTGTTCAATTAATTCCTCCAAGAACGATCTTCGAGCGAAATCCCAGCAGAAATAATGAAACGAATCCTCCGACTCGCTGGAATGCAAGGACCAAGGAAGGACTCGTCATCGTCCCTTGGAGCCACTCGACAAGGAGGTGGACGCACGGACAGACGGACGGACGTCTCCAGGATGCATCGCCGGCCGTCGAGCCCGGCCCGGCCGCAAAAAGAGCGAAGGCGAGGACTCGAGTGCTCAGCAAATGTCCTGCAGCCCATGTACACAAGTAAACACGCAGCTGTGTGTGTGTTGGTGGCTCCGGATCGGACTGGCTTTGAGTTGTAGTTGCCATTATTGCTGCTGCTGTTGTTGTTGCGGTTGTCTACTCAAATTTAACTCACACATAAGCGTCGGAATTTATGGTTGTTCTAAAACTATGTCGACTGTTGCTGAAAAACCCATAAAATTAACACGGCTGGCGGGGGGCGAGGGGCAGGAGGAGGAGACAACGGGAGGCAACGGGAGTTCGGGGCTTCAAAACCTAACGAGGCGGAAAACGTGGGGCTCAAATTGAACCACGGCCGCCTCCCGCCCCCCTCTCTTCCCACGCTTCCTCTTCCGGACCCTCCCCCGACCGCATCCCATTGTCCGTGTCGCCGGGCGAGTGTGTGTGCGTGTGTGTTCGCAAATAGAGGCTGTGCTGGTGTGAAAGGATAATAAATCATAGAAGCTGAGGTTAACAACTCGTGCTGTTGACTCAGCCCGCCCCATGCGCCGAGCTCCGCGCCCAAGGACGGGTCCAGGCGGTGCTCCTTAAGCGATCCCTGGTTCCCGGACGGACGGCCGAAGAAACCGCTGGTGGACTTCGTGAGCAACGAAATTTCACAACTTCTTCTCGGCAGCTGTCAGGCGTCCTCCAAGGGACGGCAGGCACGACGCGCCTCAGCCCTCCCCAGCCCTGTCCAGGTCAGCCCTGACTTCCTTCACCGCCCCCAGTCCTGCTGAGTCGGCGGGGACGTCGGCCGCGAGCGAAATTGGAACGAACGCCGGACATCGTCCTGGAAGCGACTTCTCCGAGAGGATCGGGTAAATGTCGGAGCAGCAGTTGCTGCTGCTGCTGCTGCTGTCCGGCTGTCGTTTTGAAGAGTTGTCAACAGAACGACTGGGAAAAGGCAACGGCCACGACTTAGACAACAATAACTGCGACAGCAACGACGACAACGACAACAACTGCGACAACCGAGATGACAACAATAACGGTGACAACAACAACTGCGACAAGGAGAATGCTAAAAGCCAACTCTATTTCGCACTCGGCCATTTCCATGGAAATCATTTCGTCCCGAGACAAATTATGCGCAATATCCTTAAAACTCACTGCGGGCGGAAGTGCAAAAGTGCGGGAAGCCGGCAGAGGCAGAGAGAGAGAGAGAGAGAGAGGGAGAGAGAGAGAGAGACCGAGAGAGGGAGACGGAGCTGCCTGCATTCCGAGGCACGCTTCGTTGGGCTCCCGTCGGCGGTTGAAGCGTTTCTTTCATTCATTCATTCCGTTCCACCGTCCTTCCGTCACAGCTGTTGTTGTTGCTGTTGTTGTAGTCGTCGTCGTCGTCATCGCCATCGTCATCGTCGGCGGTTCTGTTTCTATTATTCGTTGTTGTTGTCGCCCGGCGAATGTGCTGCAAGGACCCAATGTTAATTGGGGTAACGAGCCCGAGTATCCGAACGTATCCTTTTCCTCGGGCCTTGGCTTGTTGTTGCGTGCTGTTGCCGTGTCGCTGTCGTTTCCGCGCTGTTGTTGTTGTGGCCAAAGTTGTTGCAAAGCCATAAATACAAGGCTTTGTGTGTGCGAGGAGGATTTTTCGAAAATAAATGAACGAAGGTCGCCGACGACGGCGACGACGACGAGCGGGGCGGGGCGGCTCCAGAGGGCGGTCAGCGCGATGACGCAGCAGAGGCGACGGGGGTGGGCGGAGCGGTGGAGCCATGTGTGCGTGCGTGTGTGTGTGGGTTGGCAATGCTTGAACCCACGTGAATGATCCTTTGGGTCCTTTTGGGCACGAGGAAACGCTCCCGTTTTAACCTATTTTATTTCACCGTCCTACCACACACACACACACACACTCGCACTCACACACAGCCAACGACGCGGGCTGCTCATCCCTGGAGACCTTGGCGGGTGTGTGTGTGTGAGTGAGTCTCCTGCTCGTGTGTGGCTGTGTGCGGAACCAGTTAAAATTGAATGAAATGCTACACGGTTTCGTTTTAATGCGCGCGGTTTCGCCTCGAGCGCCCACCCCCCCCCCCCCTTTCCCTCTCTTCCTCCCTCGTTCTCCCTCCTCACTCGGCCTGCCTCGCTCGCCGCGCGGACGACTAAGTGGGAGTTCAGTGCGGTTTTGTGTCTCGCGCTGGAAATTAGGTGAAGGTTTCTCGGCGCGAGATCCTCGTGCGATCGCGGAGGGAGGGCTTGGTTCGTCATGAAGACGACTTCGGTGTTCGGAGCGGCCAGCGGGGGGTGCGCGGGTCCCGGAGGGAGGCGTCGCGACACTTGGGCAGTCTGTGGAGGGATCCCGGGGACGACGGCGATCAACGGGACGCAGTTTGGACGCATGGATGGGATTTCCTTAAAAGGAATTTCCAAAAAGCTCCCCGTGAAGCGAAGAGGGTTCGAGAACATTCCAAAAGGCTCCCTTGCTCATTTCGCTTCGCCCGTGGCCCTCATCCCTGGACTCAGAGTCGAGGAGTCGAGGGACGAAACGTGCAAAGGCGCGAGTTCGATTTCCGTCTCTTCTCCCAAAATCTTCTCTAGACAACTTTTGTCCCCCCCTCTTCCGCCTCCCTCTTCCGCCCCTTTGCTCAAGCATGAGCCCGGTTCGGAGGACCTTCGCTTCTTCCACTCCATCTTGTTCAACACTTCACCTGCGAATAAATTTGCCTTTCGTTTTGCTTTTCATTTGTCCCTAAGCAACAACAGCAAAGTCTACGCAAACATCGTCGAGAGAGAGGTGGATGAAAAAATAACAAAACAAAAAAAAAATATAATAAGGAAAACGGAAAAAACAAGAGGCTTCAAGCGACAACAACAAGAATCTCAAAGAGATTAAAATATTAACTTCTTTCACGCCTTTGTTGACCTCGCCCGCCCTCGACGCGAAGGGCCGCCGGGTGGGGCTGGGGAGGAGGCCGCGGGCGAGGGTGGAGGGCGCCAAATACATAAACAAGGCGAACACACAGACGCACAGGCGACGGCGGCGGCGGCGGCGGTCGTCGGTCGGCGAATGCTGCGCATACGACGTGGGGTTCGCGGCGTTGGTGCGGGGCCGCCGGGCTGGGACGCGGGAGGCGCATCAAGTGCATTGCCATTGTTTGCCTTGTTGTTGTTGTTCTCCTTGTTGTTGTTGTTGTTGTTGTTGGCTTGTGGTTTCGCACTCGCCAGGGGGAACGTGTTGAATGCGAGGTGTTCGCGTGTTTTTCGCGTAATCAACGCGGCGACTTCGCGGCTCCCAGCGCCGGCGTGGGGCGACGAGCGAGGGGCGGCCGCCCAAACGACAGCGTGGCCACCCGGAGGCAACGAGAGGCCCCTGCCCCTGGCGCCGCCGCCGCCGGCGAGCGGGAAGAATTTGAATCGCGCGAAGGCTGGAGGAGCTTCCTGAAGAAGCCAACGGCCGGGGGCGAGGTTAACCAAAGGCAGGGAGGGATAGGGAGGAAGAGAGAGCGAGAGAGAGGGAGGGAACGAAACGCTTTCGGGGAGCAAAAAAATTAGCTCGAATAAACATTTCAATTACCAGGTCCTGATCCTGCAGAGCTGTTTGCTCGCTATTTTGTATCCTCTCGAGCGGCGGCGGCGGCCAGGGGGAGACGAGGAGAGGGAGCAAGAGGGAGAAAAAGAGCATCTGGGAGCGGGCGGGCGCGACGGACGAGGGCAGACAAGGAGAGAGAGAGAGGGAGGCAGGGGCGAGAGGATGCGGCCACATCGATCGACGGAGGAGAGTCTGAGGAGGCGGTGGCAAGAGCAGGACGGGCGAGCCAGCGGAAGGAAGTGGAAAGCAAGTGGCCAAGCAAGCAAAATAAAACAAAACGAACGAAGCCGAACCGAGCCGAACCGAACAGCAACGAAACGAGGCGAGGCGAGTCGAAACCAGGCGAACGGAAGCTGCCGGCGGAAGGATTCGGCACTTGTTGGCCGGGAAGGGCCAGAGCCGGGACCAGGGCCAGAGCCGGGACCGGGACGCGAGGGACCACAGGGCTCCAGGGGGCAGGGGGAGGGCCCGAATCACGGAAAACGGGCCCCAAAATGGCGCTCATTAAGCGCGAACTGCAGTGAATGGAGTCCGTCCGTCCGGTCGTCCGGTCGTCCGCTCATTCAGGGTGCAGAAACCCGAAGTTGAACGCGGGAAGATCACCAAAAGCAACAACAACAACAACAACAACAACAACAGAGAGGGCAATTTCAACAGCATTTTAAATGAAAAAACAAGACAAAGGAGAAAAAAAAAAACCCGCCACTGCCCATTCAGCAATGTTTCAATAATCGAATCGATTCGCGATTTCCAGCCCAAACTCGATTAAATTCGACTGCGGGGTGCATGTGTGTGTGCGCGAGCCTGTGTTTGTGTGAGAGGGTGTTCTTGTGTTGGTGTCGGGACCTCGTTGCTTGTGTGTTTGGTTGCCTGTGTTTGTGTTTACGTTTGTGTTTGCGCGCGGTCAGCACTTGTTATTTAATTGATTAGGGGTCTGCGGCGACTCCTTCCACCTCACCTTCCACCCCTCTCGATCCCTCTCCGTCTGCCTGGCCACCACATCATTATTATGCAAATGCAGCCACGCCGACATCTGCCCTCACCAGCCATTGGTTTCCAGTCCCGGTTCCGGTTCCGGTTCCGGTCCCGACCCGTCTGCCCTCGGTGGCTCAGTGTTGTGCACGCATGTGTGTGTGTGGGGGTGCGGGTGGATCGCGGTGGAGCGATGAGCGCGTGCCACCAGTTACTAATAACAGCAAATAGCGCTTTAATTAACTCTCCCGGAGCAGAAGCCCAGAGCAGCAGCCTCGCCGGCATCGATGTAATTAAATCCATTCCTGATTAAAGCCGCCGACCGCGGCTCCAAAAAACCAAAATCCGAAAACCGAAATACAAAAACTCCTTCTTTCGTCGCTCTTCGGAAACCCCGAATTCGGCAACAACTTTTTTCCACGGGTTTTTCCGAGTCGCTTCAGCCGGAATGGCTTTTGCGAGTCCACCGGCGGCTGGGACGCCCCGGTGCCAGAGAACGAAGGGGGGGGGGGGGACGAACTTAAAACAAAAGCAACAAACAAAACGGATGAATGAGAAACAGGATTAATTGCGAAATGTTTTCGTTTTAACTTGAGCGAAAACTTTGCACCAGGACGAAACTCGGCGATCGGAAAATGAGATCTTCTCCATCTCCGTCTCCGTCTCCACCGCTCCCCCTCTCTCTCTCGCTACCACCACCACTGCCATCCGCACCTTCGGCCCTCCCCTGTGAGCCCCGTCTCCTCCTCCTCCTCCTCCTCCTCGACCCCGGAGTGAATAATTAACAGAGTTTAAAGCTGCGGTCCTGAAGGACTCGAACACCCGCGGCAACAACAACGTGCCACGAGACGCTCTTAATCAAGGCGGCGACGCGCGATGAGAACAACAACAACAGCGACGTCGACAACAACAGCGACCACTCACGACAGCCAACGTCGCCGCTGTCGACGGGGACGAGGACCAGGACGAGGTGTTGAACTTTTCCGATTTGAGCGCCGGCCTCCAGATGGGACGGGGCGAGGGAGGGAGACGGGCACGAGGCCTAAAGCAGGACAGGGTGAGCGGGAGCGGGAGCCGAGCCGAGCCGAGCCGAACCCACGAAGCCCCTCGAGGTGTTTGGTTTAAAAATTGAAAGCGCGGCTGCAGCACCGAAAGCAAATACAAAACACAAATAGAAATACAACGGAAATAACAATATCAAACAAAAAATACTAATAACAGCAACAACAACAACAACAACAACAACAACAACAAAACACGAAGAAGAAGACGACGAAGACGAAAACAATTCGAAGTAAGGGAAAAACAACAATCAAATGGTTTTTAATCTCGAAGATTTCCCTGTTAAGCCCAACCGGAAGTTGCTACAGCGCTCATTGTTGTCGATGTCCTTGTTGTTGTTGCCGTTGTTGTTGTCGGCCGGCTTGTTGTTGTCTCCTTGTGGAAAAGGTCAACGTCAAGGGGGGGTTGGGGGGAGGGGGATCTGGAAAATTCAGGAGCCAGGACGAAGGAGGGCGGGTCCGGGGCCGGAGCCTTTGACGAGGTCCAACCAACTTTCCTCAAGGATTTCGCGAGCAACTTCGTCCGGCATTGTTCTTGCTGTTGTTGCTGCTATCGTGGAGCCCGACCCGGAGCCCGAGCCGGGGCCGGGGCCGCCGCGATTTTTGCATTTTTAACGAGCTTCTGTTGCACCTTCTGCGGGCTGCGATTGTGTTGTCTGCGAGGGTGGGTCGTTGCTGGCTCTTGTTGTTGTTGTCCGCGAGCTAATCACGTCGCGATTTCATTTTCACCTTGCCGCGAGAAGAGGGAAGGGAAGGGACGGGGCGGGAAAAGTTTGAGTTTGGCGGAATTTTCCACCGATTTGCGGGTTCTTCGCGGAAAATTAAGCCCATCAAAGCATGAGCCGGCCACGAGGCAGCGAGAGGGAGGAGGTTTTCGGCCATTGTGTAGACAAAAGGGATTTCGTCGTCCGCGCGTCCGGGCGCCGCTGCTGAAGACGCTCGGCGGCCTCGGCACCCCAGCGAGGGCCCGCAGCAAAACCCAATTTCGCCCCTGGGACTTCATCGAACGCTCCGAAGAACCCACGACTGATCCAATCCTTTTTACTTCCGCTTTAATTAGGATTTCCCCCAAGGAAATCTAATCGAAAGCCACAGCCAGAACGCGAGGGGCGACGGAGAGGGGGAGAGGGGAGGGAGTGAGAAAGAAGAGAATTTAAAATACTCTGCATTTATGCATACGATTTTGGGAACAGTGAGAGGGAGACAGAGGAAGAGAGAGAGAGAGAGAGAGAGATGGAGGGAGGGAGGGAGAAAGTTGGCAAACATATTTCGGTCCATATGTTGGGATTTTCATCGAGCTCAACATGTCAAAACGCACACACACACGGACAAATGAAGCCGAGGAGAAACTGCAGAAAATAATATGAATTGAGTCCTCTCTCTCTTTCTCTTTCTCTTTATCTTTCCCTCTCTCTCAAGCTGTCCATTAAACGTCATAGTAATGAATCGAGCAACGGGGAAAGAACAAGAGAAGAGGATGGAAAATGCATCGGCTGCCAGAGGTCGAGGTGGAAAGGCGGGAGGACCGGAGGTGAGATCGAACTTGGGTTCGTGGTGAATTCGGTTCCGCCGGCAGCAGCAGCGATGGGGGGGGGGGGCGCAAACACATGATTTACCCGAGAGTCCATTTAAACCGAATGCAAACAACACAAATGTCAGACAAACACCGACGGACAGATCGACCGACGAGAGCAGCGAAGAACCGACTGCGACAACAGCAACAACAACAACAGGAAGGTGCTTGCAGACGGCAAAAACAACGACTGCCGAGAAGGCACGAGCGAAGTCCTGGGCGGGACGAGGACGGCGAGCGGCGACTGAGAGCAAAGCACTCATAAAGAACGGTGCAGGCGGCGGACGACGAGACTGGGGTCCGCCCCACCGAACAGTCGCCCAACGATGACCACCCAGGTCGAACTGCCGACCGCTCCTCAGAAGGAGAATTCACCTTTCCACAAGAGGCCACCAGCACCAGACGCCGTTCTTCGTGCACCACCGACCATCCTTCAGGCGCCACGGTTCAGGGTTTCACCTCACCACAGTTCTTCACCCCAGTAGTTGACCACGAGCCACTCGCGCCGCTGTGTGTTCACCAGAAGCTCTTCCGTGTTCGCCGGAGACCCGGCGATATTCACCACGGGCCACTCTTGTTCACCTCGCACCATTCTTCGGGCCACCACGACGTCATCCATTCACCAAGCCGTTCGTCTCACGCCCACCCCATTCACCACTCCATTACTCGCTTCTCCCTCACATCCTTTCGCCACCCACCTTCCTCAGCGAACAACACCAACAACAACAGCAACCACCGGCCTCACGACAGCCGAACACCTGCAATCGATTCACAACCGTACAACAACAACACGATGAACTGTCATTGCTGTCTGTCCATCTCTGTCTTATCCATTAATCCGAACGAGCAATTGCTTAAGTGCGATGGTGTGCATGGTGTGCGTGTGTGTAGCTGTTCAACTCACCACCGGCAGGAAGAACAAGAACAATTCCGACGAGGATTCCTTCCACCACTGTTAACCGTTATTCGCTCTCGCTCGCTCTCTCTCCCGCCTTCCCCCGCTGTCGCTTAACACAAGCACATTAAAATTCCTTTATTTCACAACTTTTCCTCGTGAACGCTTCCGACTCTCTCTCTCTCTCGCGCCCTCGTGCGCACTCTCGATCTCTTTCTCTCTAGCACTGAGTGACGTGTTTTTTGTTGCTTTGTTTCGCACTCACTTTGCTGTTCTTTCGTTATTGTTGTTTGTCGGCGGCTCGCACTAGACAGAGAGACAGTTCTTTTCCATGAATTTCTCATGAACACCACTTCCGAACGGATTCGCACAGCCCTCGGGTCGCGGTCCAAAGCAAACTTCGCTCTCGTGCAGCTCGCCAGCAACTGAATCCGCAGCAGCAGCAGCGTCGCCAAAGAAGTCCATCCGTCGCCGCTCGTCGTCGGGTGGTCGTCGTGCGCCCGACACGCGCTCGACCGAGCATCGGGTGTTGCGCGTCGCTCGTCACGCGTCGGGCCTCAGCTGCGGCATCGGCATCGGCATCGGCTGCGGTGGTAGCGACGGACGGACGACGATGGCGGCTTCGGGTTGTGCAGCAGCCGCTGCTGCTGGTGTTCGGCTGGTGCTGCCGCTGTTGCTCCGATTCTGCCTCTGCTTCGGACGCGGGTTCGGTTCGGTTCTCGTTCCTGCTGCTGGCGCTGCTTCTGCATGCGCTTGGAAGTGGATACAATGAGGCGGAAGTACAAGAACGATGGTTAGAGGAGGGCGGCACGACACGACAAGTTGCGAAGGAAGCTGCGGCGTTGCCGATGGTCGCAGAGGTGGTAACAGTTGGTTCGCTCTCTCGAGAGAGAGACGACGAGGGACCCGTTAGAGCTGCGAGAGTGGAGGACGCGTGTCAAGGAGAGCCGTGGAGAGGGAGCCATAGAGAGAACCGAAACAGAGAACGATAACAGCAACATACGGGCAACATACAATAGATGTAAAAAAGGATTGTGGTGAGAGCGACGTCAAATAATGTTCCTGCAACATAGCCGGATATGTTTCAAAAAGTCGGTTTAAAAAATTTGTTTTTTTCATATTCTGCTCAGTTAAAATTTAATTTCGGTCGAACGTCGTCCGGTGAAATTTCGTCCTGGCAATGCTTTTGACACTCTCTCCTATGATTTCAGACTCTCTCGATTTGCACTTTGTCTTTTGCAAAGCCCGAGTGGGAGCGAGAGAGGGCAGTTGAAGAAACGTTTCCTTGTAGACCTAGCATATTCGCTCTCTCTCTTGTTCGTAGCGCGCAAAAAGAATTCAACACTTGGTGAAAAGCACCGCAAACAATAGAAGTGTGGGGGCGAAGGTGGCTGTCGGTGTGGGTATGTGTGTGTAGGTGTGTGAGTGGTTTCGAATAGAGCGGGATGGAGACAAAGGGTGCGATGGGAACCCACACAGCCATGTGGTCGCGGAGGCGAAACAATGGGCCAAGACAGGGCCATATGGAAGCGATTCAAAGGACGAGGGAGGGGAGGAGAACAAGGGGTGGAAGAACAAGGAGAAGAGAAGACGCATGTTGGCCCTTGGGTTCGACCGAGGCCACAAGGGCTGGAGTCGGGAGGCGACGAGAAAATACGGTAACGGTAACGGGAAAATAACAGTCGGCTTTGCGTCTTGCACGCTGAGCTTGCGAAGAAACTGAAAGCTTGGAGCTGCGGAGCCACGCTCGGGGCCGGGGGCGAGAGCGAAGAAGACAAATCCCCAAGGGGGCGAGCAGGGGGGGAGGGGGAGGGGCGAGAGGGGCCGCAAGTTGCGAGATGGAATTTTTAAAGTCCTTTTAGTGCCCGACAAAAGCCGTCACCGACACGCACTCAAGCGCACACACACCAGGGCCCCATTCATGCACTCACACATCCTCCCACCCACACACCTACACCCATTCATACACACACCCACGCGCGCACGAGGACGCGGTGAAGCCCCGAGCGCGGACGCAAAAGCAAATAAATTTCTTTGTTTATTTTGCGGCTCGTCAAAAATGCTTAACGATTGTTTTGGTTCGCCGTTGTTGGTGTTCTTGTTGTTGTTGTCGTCCGCACTCCCCCCTCACTTCACGATCCCTTTTGACACCTCGCCGCGCCCCCTCGATGATGTCACACCCTTGAGGGCCCGCGCGACCCCGGCCCGCCCTCGCCCCTGACCGTCCTCAGGCGCCCGTCCATCCGTCCGTCCTCACGTCTGTCCTTCCTTCCGGCTGTCGCTTCGTCTGCGGCTGGGGTCGGGCGACGACGTCTGCCAGATGGGATTTCGGAAGCCAGCGGGGAGCAAGGGCAGGGGGCGAGCGGCGACGAAGGGAGCGCAGGTCGCGGAGGTCGCGGACGAGTCCACGAACGAGTTGCCGCCGGATAGGATGGGATTTTTCTGTTCCAGCTCCAGCGCCTCCCCCTTTCCTGCCCTTCCCACGCCTTTCCCTTTCGTTCTTCTCCCAGCCCACCCCCCCCCACCCCTCGTGGTTGCTGCTGCGTTCGGTGCCGCTCGCCATCCAGCCGATTAGGCACAAGCGTCGTGTGATTAGATTAATCGCCTGTTAAATGGAGCTCCGGCTGCGGCCACACGGACGGGCCGCCGTGGAGTGCGTGCGTGTGGGTGTGTGCGCCCCGACGTGGGTTGGTATGCGTGAAGGATCGGGTGGTCTCGCGAGGCCTCGATGAAGTCGTTCCCGGGAATCCTCTGGCTCCTTTCGCCTGGCTTCGAACGATTTTCCGCACGCGTCTTGTGCGGATTCCCAACCATTTTGTCTCCTTCTCGTCTCACCTAATGGGTCCGCTTTTCTCTCCTTGCAGCTCTCTCCCCCTCCTCCCTTCACCGGCTTCGAACAAACCCGACTTTGCAATGGAAATTCAAAACTTTTCTGATTCAAACTCTGCATCTGGCGCTCATCTCCCGCCCGCCCTCTCCGACGCGTCCTGCGGCCACTTGAATCACCTCGTCTGGAGCTCGAGGCTCCGCCGGCCGGGAGCAAACGCTCGTCGCAGGCCACTTCCGTTTCCGCTACCGAGCCTCCCGTGTCTCCGGGTGTTTGTTTCGGTTTCGTTTTGTGTGCTTTGCACTCCCTCCGACTGCGACTCAGACTCCGCCGGTGCGATTGGATCCGTCGCCCAACAAGCCAGGTCTGGCGCTCAATTTGTAGCCTGGTCGATTTGGCAACAACAACAGCGAGCGACAGCGAAAGGGCCGGGAAACTGGGACGAGAAACTCGGGCGACGACGACGGCGACGGCGACGACGACGACAGCGACAACTGCAGGCACAACTACTGCAACACCAAGTGCGGAACTAGCAACAACTACTACGACAACAGCAACCCCTACAACAACCGCCACCAGGAGCCACCGCACTGGAGGAAATCGAGAATCTGTGCGAGCCAAACGCACGCTCGAGAGAGCCCGAGGAGTGCACGGCGAGAAAAGGATCCAAAATTCCAAATCGCGTGCAAAAGAAATCTCTTTAGAAAACGTGATCAAATTCAATATCTTAAATTCAAAATTCCTACTTCAAAATTGCAAATCCAATTCAAAATTTCTAATACATAATTTCATTCCAAATTTCTAATTCGATATCACTAAACAAAATTTCTAATTCAAAAATTAAAATACAAAATTTCAAGTTCTCTTTTCAAACCCAATATTTCAATTCTCTTCAAATCCAAAGGTTCGTGCCCCGGGATTTCGCTCAGTGTGGTTCGTGCCGGGCGGCGCAGTCGCTGGAGTCGAAAGTCATGTGGTGCAAGAAAGTCCATGTCCGCCGGTGTCCGTCCATCCGTCCGTCCGTCTGTGGGCGAGTGTGTGCGCAAGGAGCAAGGAGCAAAGCGACGTCTGAGAGCCAGGAGCCGAGCAAAGGAGCAGGCGGAGAGCAGAGGAGGGGAAGGAGAGAGGGAGAAGGAAGTCAAGTGAAGATTTAATGCGCAACAGGCATGAAAATTCAGGGAATGCCGGAGAATGCTGAATGTCTTCCGGGCAGGACTTTTTGCGACTGACGGCCGGATGGACGGAAGACCGATGATAAGAGCTCAACCAGAACTTTAAGGACCCGGGCATCCCGCAGTGGGAAGTCTCGAAGAGGGAGGGAGATAGGGCGAGAGAGAGGCAGAGAGAGAGAGACCGTGAGTCGATTTGAATGCGGCTCGCAATTAAGTGCAAGGAGCTGGAAGCGGATCATCGCATGAGTCCCTGATTTTGCAAATCCCATATTTCAAAAAATCCATTCACTTCCTTCAATTTCTCTTCATTCCTCGTCCCTGCCCGTTCTTGTCCTCCCTAGTGCTTCCTCTCCTCCGCCCTCTCCTTCTCCTAAGCCTTTCCCTTCCAACATTCTGAAGGCTGTGCAGAGCTGCTTCCTCCTTTTCTCCTGTTTCCTCCTTTACTCCTCATCTGGTTTTCCCCCCATATTTTCAGTTTTCCCTCTCCCATTGCCAATCCTTTTTCTTTCCTTTCGCCGCACTCTAGTTTGTTGCAATTTTCGTAATGCACTTGCGGATTAGGAGATCGTCTGCTGCCTTTCCTCTGCCTGTTTCTGCCGCCTTCCGGTGCCGACTCGCACACAAATTTCCACGCAATCGACTCGCCGAACAAGTGCGCAAACTTTTCCACTTCTCCTCGAATTTGCACACGTTGCTCCGGTCCCCGTCCCGCCCTCGGCCCCGCCCCTCAGCCGCGGGCCACGATGGCGCATTGTGCTGCACTTCGCCACTACTTTGCTACTACTTTGCCACTACTTTGCCCACTTGCCACACTCAACCCATTCGGCTCGCCTCCTCGGGCGAGGGACTTCTGAGTCCTCCGCATTCGAGGCTCTCTTCCAGGGCACCCGGTCCTCCCTGCTCTCCTCCTCTTCTGGCCGCGCAGCGCGTCGCAAGCCCTGTTGCGCCCGAGTCGAGAGCGATTTGTGCGAACTTCTTCTTCTTCCTCGCCTTCGCCTTCGCCTTCGCCTTCCTGGCTCCGCAGTGTCGACACATGTGGACCAACAAGAACAACAACAACAAGGCCAACTGCGAGAAAACCCACAAGAGCAACAACAACAACAGCAAAGAGGCGGAGCTCATCGTCGGCCAAACAACTTCCGGTTCAACTCGCTCGCCGGAAGTCGCTGTGAAAACGTCTTTTGTCGCTGGCGCGTTTCAAATTTGGACAAAGCGAACGAACACACGCGAGCACCCACACACACACGGCAGGTCCTTCGTCGTTGGCGTTGTCGCAATCGCAGTCGTGGCTCGAAATTGGCAACTCGCTCGGAAGCGGATGCGGAAGCGGAAGAGCAGAGTTGCCTGCGCTTAGCGAGCGACGGTGGCCAGTGGCGGACCCAAGCACACACACCCACAACTCACCGGCCCTATCGCCCTCCCTCTCATGAACGAATGCATAACTTCGTTAGCGAGCGGTGCCTCCGTCCTCCGTCCCCGTTCCCGTTCCCGTTCCCGTTCCCGCTCCGGCTGCGAACGAGGTTTTCCCGATCCCCGTTTCGTCCTTTCTTTACCGAGTCCCTCCCTCCAACCCTGCGACTCCGCCGCTCTTTATTTGAAACCATCTTTTCCGTCTCTGTCTCTTCCCTCACCCTCTCCCTCCGCCTGATGTGCGCCGAGGGGTCTGACGTCAGCTCTGCGGCGACAGAGACAGCGACAGCGACAGCGATGGAGGCCACGTGCCCGGTGTTGCTTACGAAGCACGTCCGCCAGAGTTGTCCTTCGCCCAACCTCTCTCCGCCTCCTCCTCCTCCCGCTCTGCCTCCGCGACCTTCCACCTCGTGTGGCAGCCACTGGCACGTAGGCGGCGCTCGGGCTGCCGGTGCGAATTCATCGGCTGCCACCGTTTAGCATTGCTACCAACACCGCTACCATCAGTACTACTGTGACTACTACTACTACTGCTACTGCTTTTACTGCTACAGCTACTACTGGTACTACTACTACTGCTACTACTACTATTCATACTGTTACTTCTATTACTACTACTAACACTAGCGCTACTACGACTATTTCCACTAGTACTGCTTCAACTATACTGCATAATTCGGCTACAACTTCTACTAACTACCACAACTACTACAAGTACTATCACCACTAATGCCAACACCACTACTACGACGAAATCTAGTACTGCTATTACTGAGTACTAGTACTGCAATTACCTACATCTACCGCTATTTCTACCACTAGTACTTCTACCACCAGTTCCTTCACTACTACTACTGCTACCGCTGCTGCCACTATAACTACTACTACTACTGCAACTACTACTACTTCACCTACTACTTCCACAACTACTTCTACTACTACTGCTACTCCTACTACTACTATTCCAACTACTTCTTCTAGTTCCACTACTACTTCTTTTACTACTACTGCTCTGTTGCTCTGTTGCTCTTAGTTCTGTTGCTCGACTTTGCGCTGTTGTCGTCGTCTCCTGGCTATCATTCTACTTGTTGTTGTTGTTGTTGTTGTTGTCGATAATATTTTCCTTAGTCTCCTTCCTTCGTCCCATGCTTACATTGTCTGCTGCTCTCGTTCTGGGGATTCCTGTCGTTCTTGTAGTTGTTGCTGCTGCTTATTTGCGATTTAGGTTAATTGGAGACGTGGCATAGGAGAGATGGCACATTGTTGTTGTTGCTTTCGTTGCTTTCGTTGCCGTGCCGCACTGAATTTGCGCGCAAAAGGCGGAAGCGGAAAACGTCAGAGCTGGAGGGCGCCCAGGCAGGGACGGGGCTGCGTCGATCGGCTGGGAAACGAGGGGACGAGGGAAATTCGTCCGGGGATTTCATTTCAGTTTTCTTGTTCTCCTCGTTTCGCCTGCTCGCATCGATTCCCTTTCGCCGACTTCGTTCAAATGCATTTTGCCACAAATGCTGGGATTCGGGGAGCGTCGGCGCTTCTTCTTCCTCCTTCTTCCTTCTTCCTGCCACCCCTGCATTGGCCGATCCCGAAATCGCAAACACCCGCTGTCGACAGACGCCTGCGGCCCACCCTGTGACTGGCACAGCACAGCAGCGCAGCAACAACAACCAAAGAACAGCAGCAACACCCATTCATGATTCATCTTCGCGATTCGGGGCCGAATATAGGAGCTCACACACACACACACACGCACGCACATGCTCATGCACACGGCAGTGTCAACGAGAAAAAACCACACAATTACCAGAACTGCAACAATGTGATTGAGAGAGAAAAAAGGCAGAAAACGACGAGAACGAGAACGAGAACAATAGCAACAACAGCGACAGTGAGTGTGCGAGTGAAAACAACAACAACACTGGCAACATATGGAACGAGCACTAACTAGAAATGCATTAAAATGCATGGGGAAAAAGTGAAAAACAAACCAAACAACCGAAGTCCACCGAGCCAACAACAGAAAAGGCTGCCTGTCCATGTATGACCTTAGCTAGCTGGCGACGGACGGAAGGACGGACGGCCGGCCGATGGACATTTTCTGCCATGACGCACTACGCACCGCGCCAACAACAATGGGGGCTGAATTAACAACGACAAAACGACGACAACGAGTGCTGATAAGCCAGCAGCAACAACAACATTAACCTCGACTGCGATCAGAACGACAACAACAACAACAGCAACAGCAAAATTAGTGCCGACGACGATCACCGACGACATCGACGAGGCCCGCGATCAGCGAACAAAAGCTCGGGAGGCAACAGCAGGGAGCGAGAGAGGGAAGGAGGTGGAGAGAGAGAGAGAGGGAGGGAGAGGGAGAAGTAGAGAGAGGCAGGCAGGCGATGACGATGGGGAGCCGCGTCCATCGCCTGCGTCGCGGCCCAGCTCGGTCGAAATCGAACGGTCCGAGGGGTGGGGCCGAGGCGGTGTCGACCTGGGTCTCGGTGTCGACCTCGATCTGGGTTGCGATCCTGTGGCAGGATCTCGATCTCGGGCCCGGGCCCGGCGGACTTCGAGCTCGCGAGGGTCTGCGGCCGGGCCCCGTCCATCACGTGGAGCCTCCACCGCCACAACAACAAGAACGACGACTGAAAATCCCCACACCAAGTGGCTTTCAGAATGTCAAGAGCAGGCTCAAGAACGCACTCATTATTGTCGCTTAATTATCGGAGTTTTGCGATTGCTGCACCTCCAGCTGGTGCTGGTCGCGTCGCAGCTTGAGTCGTTGTTGTTGTTGTTGTTCTAGTTGTTGCTGTCGTACTCATTGTGGCCGCCGTCGCCCAGTCCAGCCGAGCGCACTGCAATCAATTAGGCGAAGCTTTCCATCCATCTCTGCCTCTGCCTCTGCCTCTGCCACGGCCCAAGCTCGTGCACAGGCAGCACTCGCGCTTCCTCCAACCCCATCCACCCCCTCCCCTCCTCCCATCCCTGCCCACCCTCCTCCATTTATCCCGCACCCCCTCGCGCGCCGATTCTGGCGACCTCAAGCTCGGCTCGCTTCGCACTTCGAGCTCCACGGGCCCCTGGGCGTTCGAGGAAGGGAGGGGCGAGCGCCGAGTGCCGAGAGTGAGGGGAGGGAGTCGAATGTAAACCAAGTCAATGTCGGCGGTCGCCGAATGGGGATCGCTCGGATCTTCGCCTCAATTTGGTCACGATCGAGGCGACGACGAGCCGACCGTGTGCAGCGATCGATCGCGACTCCGCAGCCGTCGCTCCGAGGTGGCGGCGACGCGTGCCGCGGGTCCGCCGGGCCTCGCTCGCCGTGAGCGTCGAGAGCGCCGATTGCGCGATCTCGCTCTCGATCTGCGACCGGCCGCCCGTCGGTCCGTCCGTCCGTCCGTCCGTCTGTGTTCGCTTGATATCGATCGCTACGAACGCGGCCGTCCACGCATGTCTGTCTCTCCCTCTGTCGACCGCAATTAGTCTCTCGCGGCCCAAGGACTTCCATCCTATTTGTCGTTTAAGGTTATTTGGGTCATGTGGCTTTGCATTTGCCGTGGCTCTTGTTGTTGTGGCTGATGTTGCTGTTGCCGGCATCGCCGTAGCCATCGGTGTTGCTGTCGTACTTGTTGTTGTCGCGCGGTGCGCTTCAGTCTTGATCGCCCCTGATCGATGTCGGGCTTCTGGGCCTCGGGCGTCGAGGCGCCGACTGTCTGGAGATCCCGGGAGCGATCGAGCGCACGGTGAGCGGCTGACCAGGGCAGGCCGAGGGATGGCGGAGAGGAAGGAAAGGGGCGATCGATCGGCCACGGCCTGGAGTCTTCTGGAAGGACACACGTCGCTCGTCCTTGGGGGCGAAGGCGATCGCGATCTTCTCGCGGCGAGATCGTTAGCAACAATAAATGTCGAGAACAGCAACAACAACCGCTTGAGCACGTCAACAAGCACGACAACAACACAATGATCATAACAACAACAACAACAACAGCATTGTAATCTCTGATCATTAATGGCAAGTTTTCCACTCGATTTCCATGGAAACGATCTCTGGTCGATCGCACGATCGCTCGCAGTCGAAACTGTTTTAAAATTCAAAACCAAGAATGAAATCGATTATTCAATGCGTTCCAACAACAACAACGACAACGACAACGACAAGATCGCGGCCATCAACAGCATCGGACAGATCAGCAGCAGCAGCCACGGCGGCAGCCACAGCGACAGCAACAACAAAGCCGGCAGCATCTGAAGCGATTCGAAGAACGTTCTAAAATCGCTGCGAAATTAGTTCACGACCAGCTGCCGACGTCGGCCTCGTCGCCGTCGACCACGATGACGACGACGACGACGACGATGGTGACGATGGCGACGAGGGCGACGGCGACTTCGGTCGATCCTCGCAGCCTCCAGGGGCGGCGACGACGGCGGCGGTTCGGGCCATGCGGCGAAATCGGATGTCGGCCGCATGACGGCCTCGTCCCTGGGCCGATCGCGGACAAAGCCAGCGACAAAAACGCAGCGAAGGCGTGGACGACGGCGACGACGACGGCGACGGAGAATCGCGCGAACAATCGATAGTTTGTGCAGCCATAACTCAAAAAGCGCGAGGCGAAGGCGACCGCAACGCCTTCGGAAACTACGCAGCGGTCGCGGAGATCGATCGGTCGCCGACGGACGGACGGACGGAGGAGTGGATCAGAAGACAGCGGCTCGTCAGACGGACCCACAGACAGACAGACAGACAGACAGACAGAGAGAGACCCTGAGCTAGCGAGACGGAAAAACGAGCGTCTGCGGCGCTCTGGACCGGCTCCATCTCCGCCCTCCGTCGTCCGTCCTCCACCGCCTGGGCCGATTTGCATGTCACGGAGCCGATCTATTGTCGTTGCTCTCACCGGTCTCATTCTTATGCCTATTCTTATTGCTGTTGTTGTTATTAGCGCAGTTAGTGCGGTGCAGTTTTTGCAAATTGCAGCCGGCCGTCGATATCGATTTCGCTCGAGCGGACAATAAATCGTAATTATTTTGTCGGCTCGTCCGAGGTGACGACGGTGATGGCAAATGCAATTGAAATGGGAAGAGGGGAGGGGAGGAGGGGGAGAGGCAGGGGAAGGGAGGGCCGAGAAGACGCGACACGGAGCGCGATGGAGGAGTCGCGAGGAACGAGTTCAAGGGACGTGGTCGAGGGGAGCTGCCGGAGGTGGTCGGCGGAGGAAGGGAGGAGCGAAGGCGAGAGCGAGAGCGAGGGGGTGAAGGCGAATGGGCATGTGAAGGAGAGAGTGAGAGGGACACAGATGGAGAAGGGGCTTCTCTGACTGGCAGGAGTGACTGCGGCCAAAGTCGGGCGGCGGGCGGCGAGCGTCGGGACTCGAGGCCAGGACGTTTGTCCTCGCACAGGGAAGAGGAAGAGGCTCCGCACGACCAACCCCCCAACCCTCGAGGCTTCTCGTGCCCTGCTCGCATCGCATCTCGCTCCGAATGGAATCGCATCGCATCGGATCGCTTTGGTGTTCAGGGTTGTTGGCTGTTTGTGGTTGTTGTTGCTGCTGCTGTTGTTGGAACCGCATTTGGAGTGACATTGTAAGAAAATGCGGTTGCACTTGGTGCTGCCATCTTGGCAGCACTTCGAACAATGAGAGAAACAGCAACAACAACAACAACTACGGCCGTCGTCGTCACCGTCGTCGTCGCCACCACAAGCGCAGCAAGCAGCAAAGTTGACTTTGAAATAGTCTTGAGTGACAACAACAACAACCACAAGACCAGCGACCTATCGATCGGAGGCTGGGGCTGGACGGAGGGGGGCGGAGGGGTCGAGGCGGCGTCGATCGCAGCAGCCGCGCTTCAGACCAGAACAAGTTCATGTGGTTTCGGCGCCCGACTCGCGGGACCTCGCCGGAGTTTCTCCGCCGCCCTCGCGCCCCTCCGCTCCCTCACCCTCGCCCGCCTTGGCCACGCTCCCGTTCACATGGGCCGCGGTTTCTTTGAGGACGGGCCGCCGTCGCCGCCGATTCACACCCGAGTGGCTTCGCCGCGCGCCGATGCCACGCGCGTTTCCCGCGAGAGAGAGAGAGAGAGAGGGCGAAGGGGGCCAGGGCTGGGAGGTCGGGGCGAGAAACCCCAGGCCGGGCCGGAGGAGTCTGGAGGATGAAATTCAGTTGAGGAGAAACCAGGGCAGGACCCTGAAATCCGGCGCTCCCTGGGTCGAAGGCGGGGTTGAAGGGCGGATGAACCGCCGATGAACTCACCAGTGGGGCGGCGTCATGTGGAAGCCTCGGTGAGATCTGCAAGAGAGCAAGAGAAGGTCGGAATTAGTTTCAATCGCAGCTTTGTCGGGGTCGCTGAAGTCGATTAGGGCAAATGGCGAAATGGCAAAAATCGAAGGCCCGAGAAATTTGAACGGCTGGAGGGCGGAGGAGGCAGACTTCATTAAATCAGAAAACTCATTCGATTTCATTTCCCAACAGTCTGCATTTGTCTGCAATACTCCAAATTGCTGGACGATCATTTTGAAGCTTTTGGTGCTCCACAAGCTGTTAATGAAAACGAAGTGATTTCGCCGGAAATCCCTTATTTTCCCACTACAATCGTTCGAATTCGAAATTGAGAATCAAAATTAATTCAAAATCAATCAATTGTTTAGTTGCCGGGAGAAAGTTAATACAACGTTAAGGAAATTAATACTGAATACAACGTTAATTAATATTAATACCGAAATTCCTTCTGAACTTCGAGGAGCCCCGAAATTCCCACAAAAATCCCCAAGCATTTTCCTTCAGTGTAGCAGGATGGAGGGGGAGTGGCCAGGGGTGGGCGGGAGAGAGAGCGAAGCAACCGCAGCTCGAATGTGGACAAAAACGAGCCGAGCAAACAACAGCAACTGAAGGACTCGGCACTGGAAAACCAAGCGTAATTCAGCGCAAAAAAGCACAAAAATAAATAAATGAAACCCAAGTGAGAGGGGGGGCTCGGCATGAATTACAATTAAGTGTCAAATAAATGAAATCGTTTAAAGCAATTAAATGACAGATCGCACGGAGGCGCCTGCGAGTGACGGCCACGGGGGCGGCGGGACCGGGAGCGAGCGAGAGGGGGGATAATGAGGGGGGGGGGGGGCAGAGGCAGGGGTGGACAAAGGTCTGGGACAGCGACGGGTTCGAGCTCAAGAGCGCTCGCCGGATGCCGGGCCCTGGCAGCGAGCGTGAGTTGCATAATTTGCAGCCAAGGAGACGAGCGGGAGAGAGAGAGAGAGAGAAGAGTGCAAGAGAGAGAGAAGAGTGAGGGGGGAGGGGAGCGACATCGATTGCAGTTGGCCAAATTCACCGGCTGCATCGGGATCGAGGTCGCCCGAGGCCCAAAAACGTGGCCAGCCGAGGCGAACGACCAAAAACGCGTCGCGTTCGGGCCGAGTCGCGATCGGCAGCCAACAGCGGCAGCGGCAGCGGCAACGGCAGCCACCACCACAACAACAACAACAGAAACAGCAACAGCAACGACAACGACAACGGCACGTCATCGCCGGCGACGACCGCGAAGGCGACGTCGCGATCGCAACTTGACTTTAAACTCGACTTTGGTCCAAGGAATTGCGCGCCTAACCTTGACCTGGTTCTGAAACGGCGTCGACGACAGCAAAACGACAACAACAACACACTGACAACCACACTGACAATGACAACAACAACAACGACAACAACGATGAGTTTAAATGCAACTCAGCTGCACATGTTGCTGCAATTATTTAAGACAGGTTTTCGAACGTGGTCGGCTGCGTTTGCCGTTGTTGTTGCTGCTGCTGCTGTTGCTGTAGATGCATTGACTGCCGACGTTGTTGTTGTCGCCGAAGATGGCGGCTCGTTGCCGCTCGTTAAGTGCGTTTTTATTAACGTGGCCACGACGAAGGTTTTCGCCAACCGCCGTCGCCGTCGCCGGATCCGTCGCTGCCACGGCTCGTCGTCGTCCGTCCGTCCGTCCGTCCGCCGGTTGGTCGTCCCTCGCCTGGCTGTCTGTCTGTCTGTTTGTCTTGCTGTCTGTCCCCCGTCTGTCTCTGGAATCTCTAATGACGCTCTTGGGGCCGCCGTCGTCGCCGTCGCCGTCGGTGACGTCGCTGTCCATGCGATTCCAAGTGGCTGCTGCTGTTGTTGTTGTTGTTGTTGTTGGTTATTGATGATGGTCAACAGCTTAATTGCAATTGCTAGCTGCAATCGTTGCTGTTGTTACTGTTGTTGTTGTTGTCGCCTCGGCGACAGCCAACGCCATCTGTTGCTGGTTACGCAAACTCCCGAGCCCGAGCCGAGCCGAGTCTTGTCGTGGCTGTTGATTTTGTTGATGATGCTGTGTTAGTGTTGTTGTTGCTTTTGCTGTTATTGTTGTTGTCGACATATTGTTCTTGTTGTTGTTGTATTTGTTGTTGCGGCCTTTGCCTTGTTGTGGAGCCCCGGCTCCCAGCCAGGTTGTCGGAGGTCAGGCGCCGCCCGATGACGGCGGCTCTCGTTGCATCGACTGCGACTCCTCCAGCGAGAGCGAGTCGGGGCGAGGGAGCGAGGGAGGCCGGTGAGTCACGCGGGCCCCGGCCTGCGCAGGGGTTCCCAACGTCGCCGAGCCCAGCCCTGCCCAGCCCCGCTCGCTTGCAACTGCCTCGAGCCACGGCTCCACCAGGTGGCCACGAGTTCCCGCAGTCGCCCCTCTCGTTCGCACGATTTGCTCGCTCCCCTCTGAAGCCCCCTGCCCCCGCCCCCGCCCCTCGCCATCGTCCATCTCGCTCCGTCTTTGATCCCGAGCTTCGAGAACCGTCCTGCGGTCTGCGAAACAACATGTTTTCGAGAGTTTTTCCCAATTTCTCACACTTGGCCTCCCTCTCTCGCTCTCTCTGTCTCGCTCTCTGTCTCGCTCCGCTGTGGTCGGTTGGAAAAGTTTTTCCACCACTTTGCAGTTTTTCTTAATTTTCCAACAGTCTTCGGCAACTTTGTCTCAGTTCCGTCTCGCTCTGTCTCGCTCGCCTCCCGATCCGTGTCCTTCTCGCCGAAGTTGTGGATTTGCTTCGTTTGAGGATTTCCAGATCTCGTTGTTTTATTTCTTGGCACATGGGAAGTCCTTTTAAATGAGGAGAAAACGGAAAAACACCAAAACTTTTGCCACGACTCGTGCTCTGTGGCTTTCGATTTGGCGAGTCGTACTTGTTGTTGTTGCTGTTCTTGTTGCTGTTGCCCGCCGCATGCTGTTGCTAAATCCGTCGGCCTTGCTGTTTACACAGGGATTTCGGTCGCCCGGCCCCGGCCCCGCCCCGCTGCCCGCCTCTGAACCACTGCTTGGGCCCCGCGTCCGAAGTTCGAGCCTGTGGCTTTTGCGGTTTCCGGCGCTCGCCCCGACGCCCCTCGACCCTCGTCCCCGCTTGTCTCCTCAGCCACACCTCGGCGATCCTCGGCTCCAACTCCAGCCACCAGCACTTCGTTCTTTGCCTGGCCGGACTCCCGAAGTCCGACCCAGGCCCTTTCTTGCGACTTCTCCATCAACCTCGGCCCTCCGCATTAACAGACCCGCTTCCGAAGAGACCCGCAGTTGTGGCCCCGACCCCCCGCCACACCCTCTCGGTCGCCCTCCCTCTGTCGCGCTCCTGCTTCCCGCGACTCCTGCGCACGGCGGCTTCTGGGACCCAACAAATTCGATGCCGCCTCTCTGGCCACACGTGAACCCTGCACGCTGTGCCCGCCGTCGCCTACTCCGATCCTCTTCTCCCTTCTCCCTCTCCCTCTCCTTCTTTCTCTTTTCTCCTCGTTCATCTCCTTCCTTCGATCGTCCCCAGCCCTGAACTCTTGGCCGCAGCTCCTTCGAGGCGTCTCCGTGTGTTCAACGTCGGGCTCCGTCTGTCTGTCGGCCTCTCCTCTCCCTCTCTCCCCCTCCCTGTCTGTCCATCTCTGGCTCCCGCTGCCCGCCCCCTTCTCGTCGCTGCCAGCGGGACTTTGGGTGAGCTCGGGAATATTGAATTGAATTTCGCGCCAGAATTCAATATCCGCCACTGTTTTCATATCCTGCGCGGCTCCTGCCAGGATCGCTGCTTCCTCCTCCTCTTCTTCTCCCTTTCTCCTCCCCTCCCCTGCTCGCTCCTCATCCTCGTCCGTGTCGTTGTCAAACTTCTCCCTCCATCTTTCGTCCTACCGCTCGAGTCCTGCTCCTTTGCCATTTTAGTCCACGCCTGCTGCTCCTGCTTCGCCGCCCTCGCCGTCTCCAGCCCCGACCGCGGCGACCTCGACGTCCTCGTCGTGTTCGCCGCCAACGCCAGGTTTTTATCGGATTGAAATATCGATTGCTGGATTGACTGCTGCAACATCCTGCATCCTACCGCCCCCTTCCCTTCCTTCGCCTCCCTCTCACCAGCGACCGCAGAGCCGATGCCTGCATGTGTGCGTGTGCGTGCGCGTGTTCGTGTGGCACATGCAACGAGGAGGCAACGGCAACAACAAGAGCCACACTCGAAGGCTATGTCGGAGGCGACAGCAACAAACACAGGGCAATAAAGACGTTGGCAACATGGCATCAGCAATAGCAACAACGAAGGCGGCAACCACAACAAAACCAACAACGGAACAACGCGACAAAACCAACAACAAGAACAGTAACGCCAACCGGGCCAACGGCAGCAGCTCCAGCAGCATCTGGTGAAACGATTTCAAAGGACGATCGGGGCCCGGGTGGAAGGAGGCGGGGCAGGCGAGGCGACGGGTCGAGAGCGACGTCTGCGGGCGTCGTGGGCCGGGCGTCGGAGGCCGTTGATTGCCCGGCCTCCGTCGAGTCGCGACGAGGCAATCGAAAGTCGCCGCCGCCGTCGCGAGCCGCCGAGTCCGCCCGCCCGCTCGTCCTGCGGCCGCGACACCGGAGCAAGTGCGGCCAGGACTCTGGGGAGCACAGAGTTTCATTAGCGTGGCTCGAGGGCCGCCCCCGGCGATTGATGGCGCCCGGTGACGAGGACCAGGCGACGTCGTCGAGGACGAGGACGATGATGAGAAAAGGAGGGAGTGGGAGCCAAATGAGGCGCAGTCCTCATCCATGCGACGGCATGAGTCGTTCAAGAGGCGGTGCCAGGAGCGACGAGTGCTTTTGGGGAGCCAGACGAAGGGGCCAGCAGTTGTTTGAGGCGCCGCTGATCTTCTCAGCGAGCCTTTACGCCAAAAAGGAGCCCCCGTTCCCTGAGATCCCTCGTTTACCACCGCAAGCACCATCGGCATTTGCGGGTTTCCCCTCAGTGGTCTCGCCACCGACTTCCTTGTCGACTGAAAAGCTTCCAAACAAGGTCCTTCCTGCACCCCTCCCCCGCCTTCGCCTGGCCAAGGACCAACGCCAGCTGGTCCTGCGTCATTCGCCCGATGCGGGGTCGGGCCCCGCAGCTCGGTACGGGCGACCAACGCCTTCTCGGGCACGATACGGACAACAACAATAACGACAAGAGCAACAACTGCAACAACTGCAACAACTACAACTACAACAACATCAACGACAAGAGCAACAACAGGGCGAAGAACCCATGAATGGCACTGAGAGCAATTCGAAATATTGCATTCATTGGCGGGCAACGGACCAAATCGGACCAGCTCCTCTCCCCGCCCCGTTCTCCCCCTGCCTCCGTCGACCCCCCCCCCTGTCCCGCGCAGAGTCCGAAGGATGCTCAACGTGGTCGTTGGCCGTCTTTTGTGCGACTCGCACCGCGCCCCGCCCGCCCGGCTCGCGCTGAATCCTCGAACAGGTCAACAAGTCGTCGCTGGGCGGCGGCAGAGCTTCAGCTTCACCTTGTCCAACCGCCCCCGGCTCCGTCTCTGCCCGCCCCCGTGGCGTGCTGTTCGAGCGGCCTTGATTCCCAGCTCCACCCTCCATTCATCCTCATCGGGCTGCCGCCTTCGTTCCGGCTCCTCCCTCAGCCCGCTCCTCTTTCCGCCCGCCGCTCCTTCCTTTCAGCTCTTTAGTTTCCTCTCCCGCGGCCTCCCTTCCCGTCCCTTCAGCTGCCCTCGACGCATTCGCAAGACGTTGGCGTCCTCGTCGTCGTCGTCGCCGTCGTCTCCACCTGGTTACGCTCAATGACGACCGCCATTCAGGTGCGGCCACTTCATCTTCATCTATCCATCTCCATCTCCATCTCATTCTCCCTCTCCCTCTCCCTCTCCCTCTCCCTCTCCTTCTCCCTCTCCTTCGGCCGGCCCTGCTGCCTCCTGCTCCCTCTGCTTCTCTCCCTGCGTCAGCGCATCTGCTTCCTGTCCTCGAGCGCCCTCCTTGAGTCCTTCTGCCGTCGTCCCTGGACCGCCTCCCCCTCTCCTCCTCCACGTCGCTCATTCCAGAAAGAGATGGAGCGATGTTTGCGGTTCCGCACGCTGCACTTGATGAATTTCCACAATTCCTGGGCACCGTCTTCGCGTCTTCGCCTCGGTCGTCCTTGCGTTCGTCCTCGACCACGTCGTCGTCGTCGTCGTCTATGGCTATGACGATGGCTCTGGCTGTGTTGTTGATCTCGTTTGATTTTGTTGCTGGTGCTGCTGTTGTTCTTCCTCTTCTCCATTACCTGCTTCTTCTGCTTTTGTGCCTTGCGCCGCCCGTCCGTCCGTCCGTCCGTCCGACGGCACTTCATTTACCTTCGTGATGTCCTTTGTCTCCAGCCCTGCCAGCCCGCGTTTGCAACGGGCTCGTGGCGACGTCCTGCGCGCTCTTCCTCTGCCCCCCAACTGCCCTCCCTCCCTTCGTCGCCCCGCCCCCGAAGGACCTTCCGCGGGGAGCTTCGTCTCCGGCGTCCTCGTCGAGTGCATCTCGTGGTCGCTTCTCTGAGGCTCCGCGAGGGCCGTGGGGCGGCTTCGGAGGAGGAGGGGCGTGGGCGTGGCAGGCCAGTCGCCACGAACCTCTCTCCCCTTCCCCTTCTGCTCTGCTCCTTCTCCTTGTCCTCGCTCGGCCTCGTCGTCTGCCGGGTTCTTCGCTTTGCAAATTCATCCGATTTATTGCGCTGAGACGCCAACAATGAGTTACAACAACAACGAACGGCAACCGACCACTGACAACAACAAGAACAACGAGAACAGCAACAACACAATCGTCAACTAATGGAAGAAGAGGCGCCAAAGTGGTGGATCGTGATGGGGCCAAGGAATTCGGTCTGCTGGCAATATTACAACAACACGAACGCCACTAACAACAACAACAACAACTCCAAGGACAACAATTTGCTTCTGCCTCCGGGGATTTCTCCCTGCCTACTGTTATTGTTGTTGTTGCTATTCGTTGTTCGTTGTTGTCCTTTGGCTGTTGTTCATGTCGTCCTTGACGTTAGTCAGTTGTTGTTCATCTTGTTGTTGTTGTTCCTTCCACTGTCATTTAACGGTTGGTGTCCGTGTCGGTGTCGGTGTCTGGGTCGATGTTGTTGTTGTCCTTTTTGTTGTTGTTGTTGTTATTGTTGTCGCTGTGGCTCCTCAGATCGCTAAGAATTTAATTAATTGTCAGTTGCCTCGCTCGCTCTCGCCGTGTCGTCCCAACGAGTCCTGCTCGTGGCGTCCGCTCCCCGACTCCCCCTCCTACCTCTTCTGTCTCTCTCACGCTCCCCCTCGTGTCCTCTTCTTCTCGCCCCCACGTCTCTTCCGCCTTCGGCTCCTTCCCTCGCCCTCTCCCTCGCCTCCTCCCTCGATCTTCAACTTCCGACCTGTTGCGCAACAGCGCACGCTGCCTCCATCCCCCCAACTCCTGCCCGCTCTCTCCAAAAATCGTCCCCTGCCCTCTCTCTCACCTCCCACTTCCCTTCTCGCTTCCTCTCGCCCCAGGCTCCCCTAATTTGGGGTTCGTGGCCTCCTGAGGCATCCTTGAAAATCCAACTGTTTCTACTTCGTCTGCTCGTTGCAGATGCTGCTGCTGCTGTTGTTGTTGTTCTGTCTGTTGTTGTCATTGTTGTAGTTGTTCTAGTTGTTGTCGTCTAGTTGTCGTTGCTGCTCTTGTTGTAGTTGTAGTTGTGATTGTTTCTGCTCCTGCTCCAGTATCGTTCTCATTTAATAAATATTTAATTTATGCCAAAGTTTCCGACGAAGCTTTTAATACATTTACCAAGCTCCTCTCTCCGCCCCCCGACCGCTGTGGCGTGGCTCCGAGGGCGCAGAGAGGGGGGCGGGGGAGGTGCCGGAGACCGAGAGCGCACTCCGAGGCTGCTCCCGAGGGAGGTCGAGACTTTGTCTGCGGAAGCTCCGTCTCCCGCTCCACTTGGCCTTGGCCTCGCCCCACCGCCCAACCGCCCGCCTCTTTGGGAATCCAGATGCCGGCGAGTCCTTCTTCCTGGTGATGGTTTGTTTAGCGGTCCTTGCGGTCCTCCTGCTTCCTCTCGCCAGCTGGCTGGGACGGCGTCCTTAAAAACGTCCTCAAAATGCCGGAAGTCGCCTGAACCGAGGCTCGTTGGGCACGTGGTTCGATTGCGGCTGAGATCGAGATCGGAGGAGGCCGACGGGGTCGACGGAGGACGAAGGGGGACGAAGAAGAAGGGGAAGAAGACGATGGTAGTCGGAAACCCATGAACGAGCGCATGATAAAATTTATGACCGTGAAAACTTTTTACGGCCGCAATAAACAGGCCGTGCCGCAGTCACACACGAGCCACAGGAGGGAGCAGGCAATAGTGCTCTCTCCCACTCTCCCCCTCTCTCTCCCCCCAGCATCTCGGCTTAGTGGAGTTTAAGGCCAGCCGTCCCGATGCCCCATGAAAGTGTCGCGTCGCGTCGCTGCCGGCAGAGGCCCGGATTTGGCGGGCTGCACGGACGGACTCCGCACTCCGGCGCCCGGGATTTGCATGGGACGGGGGCTTCGAGGGGCTTCGACGGGGCGCCAACAACAGCAGCGTCCCGGGCGAGAATCCCCGAAGTATGCAATGATTTTCTCGAGGCGTCTCCTCCTTCATTCAACGACGAGCTTCCTTTTCCTCTTTTGAGTCCGATTTATTTTAGTGCATTTTATAACATTTCATTTCAACTGATTTTATTTGGATTTTATTTCATTTTATTTGGATTTTATTTCATTTTATTTTATTTGATTTGATTGCCTTTCATTTCATGTTATTTCATTTCATTTTATTTTATTTTACACAGTTTTATTTTGTTCTATGTCACTTTATTTTAACATTTTATTTCATTTGACTTTGTTTGACTTTTTCAGTTGATTTTATTTTATTTTTATTCTATTTTCATTTTGCTTTTAAAAATGTCAGTGCATTTCGCTCAGATTTTTCCCGCGTCCCGGCCTCTCGTCGCCGCCCATTGGAAGCCTTTTCACATTTCCCGCCCTTCATCATTTCGGAGCGCCCGGCTCCGGCACCGACCCGGCCGTGCCTGCGGCTTGTGTTGCCGGCTCGTGAATCGTAAGTCGAGCGACTCCGCCAGCGCCAACAGCAGCAGCCACGGCGGCATCGCTGAACACGTTGGCCGAATCGCTTTGGCCACACTTTGCCTCTGGTCAAACGGAACGTGTTCAGTCACCGTGTTGACTGCTTTAAATGCACTCTGCCGACCCCAGCCCCCAGTCTCAGGCGCAGTCCCGGCCTCCCTTCCGCCCATCCCCCCATCCCCTGCCTCCTTCGGCAGAAGTCACCCGGCTCGATGTCCTGCCCTCCTACCCTGGTGTCCTTCTGGGGGCGTGAGGACGAGGCGACGGCGGCCGAAGGTGGTGAAGCGGCCCGGGGCAGGCGGAGGGCGAGTGGCGGAGGCGGTGGCGGAGGTGCGGGGGATCAGTGAGGAGGAGGAGGAGGAGGAGGAGGTGGTGGAGCACGAAACTGAGGACGAGGCTCCGCGTGAATCGACGCCACTGGTGGACGCTGTACGAGCGAGAGGCGAGGGAGCGAGGGACGGCCGAAGGATCGAAAGACAGAAGGAGGAGGTCGGAGGAGCGATGAGTTCGAAGGACTGAAGAAGAAGAAGCAGCTTCGTCGGAATTCCTCACTCACTTTGTTTGCTTTTTGACTTTGTCTATCCCTCTCTCCCTCCCTTCTGTAACTTCCTTCGATTTGCTCGCCAGATTTATTTTCATCTTCTGGTTTTCCCGTCATTTTTCATCGTTGTTTGTGAGATTTTCTTGTCGTTATTGGAGCAGTTCTTGGCGTTGTTGTTGGGGGTGTTGTTGGGGTGTTGTTGGGGTGTTGCTGTTGCCGCGGTGAGGATCGTCGTGCCGTCGCTTCCACTTCAGCGCTCGCTGGTGCTGCCGAGGGCACTCGGAGCCCTTTGAGCGCGTCGATCTTGACGAAGGCGGACTTAGGGCCGACCCGAAGCCATTGGACCGGGCAGAGGTGCCGGAGTTTGCGAGAGGACGGCGGGACGGCGGGGCGGCGGACCTTCCAGGTCGGCTCTGGCTTCAGGTGGACCCATTTTGAGCCGGGTCAGGGCTCAGGAGGACATGGAGCCTCTCGTCGATGTCGGGCAACAGTAGCGAACACATCAGCAGTTTTGAGAAGAACAACGCAATTACCAGCAACAACAGCAGCAGCATTTCCAATAATGACAACAGCAACAGAAATAAGGACAACAACAACAACAGCAGCAACAACAACAACAGCAATGTAGCTAAACCTACACCAATGCTAACGACGAGAACACGGATGTAACAACGAAAGCATTTCAAAATCAAACAACTAGAAACACGCATGAATATCAATGAATCACAGACACCTCTCATGCACACGCACACTGACACAGGCACTGACACGCCCACCAACACATGTCACACGGAGGGCAGGAGCCCCACACACTGACACAGACAGACAGACCGACAGACATGGGCAGATGTGCTCGCAACACAAGTCAAAACAGAAGACAAGCGGACGGACGGACGGACGGACGGAGGGGGCGTGACGGAGACAGGGCGTGAAGGTGGCTGACAGGCAGCGAGACAGAGAGAGAGAGAGAGAGAGGGAGAAGGCGGACAGACAGCTGGACGGACGGACGGCTGGGGAGGAGGGCGCCGGGGTCGGGGGCGCCGGCGAACTCAATCGCAATCCTTCGGCACCTCACCCGAGACCCTTTCGAGCCCGCTCCTGGGCCACGTCCGCATCTGTGTGTGTGCGTGCTCGTGTCGCAACGGCGTCCGTGCGTGTGTCTGCGTGACAGACACACAGAGACTCGCCTGATGGCTGCTGGCCCGGTTGTTGTAATAATTGCTCGCTGCTGCTCGCTCGACTGAGGTGGCCGATGCTACACTCACTGGGTGCTTTGTTGTTGTTCTTGTTGTTGTTGTTGTTGTTGCTGACATTCATCCCGCCCCGGCACATCAATACTTGCGCCCAAGACATGCAGGGCGAGACAGGGAGAGAGAGAGGGCGAAGGCGAGGGAGAAAACCGCACTTTCCCACTTTCACACAAAATTGAATTAAAACTCAGCAACATTGAGTTCTGAAACTCTCCCAGCCAGCGACGGCGTTGCCAGACCTGCCGCAGAAAGGTGCTTGTGGGAGCGTGACCCCACACACCCACACACAGACACACGTGCAGGCGACACCGCGGTGCTCGGCGAGGGCGCCCGGGCCTCGGCCTCGACCCCGCAGCTTCTCCTCGACTCCCTCGACGCCCCCGACTACCTCGACCCCGCCCCGCCGTCGTCCCGGCCCCCTGCCAACTGCAAAATGGCGGCTGCAAAATGGTGTCAGTTCCGTTCGCCAGCCGAGAGGGCGTCGCTCGTGTCTCCTCCGTTCACCCTCCACGCCGCTGTGTGTGTGTGGATTAGGCAATGTTTTAAATATCCACTTCCACGCTTCCACACACACACATATGCCAGATGTGTGTGTGTGTCGGTGTGTGTGTGTTCGCCTGTGTTTGGCTTGGCAGGGATTAAAATTTAATGAGTCCTTTAGGAATCCATTTAAGGGATTAGAGCAGGGGGTCGAGGGCGAGGGATTGGGCGAGAGTTCACGGAGGAATTAGGTCTGAATCGAATTGGCGGCGGCGGCGGAGGTCGAGTCGGAAGAGGAGGCCGAGTCGGAAGCGGCGGCGAGGACTCATTAAAATGGGAATTTTCCCATTGGCGGCGGGCTGATGGGAGCGGCCGAGGAGGAGGGACCGGGGAGGCGAAGGATGAGGAGGAGCCGAGGCAGCAGTCGGGAGGAGAGCTCGGTGGCCACTTGAATGGGTTCTGAGCTAAAACCCGAAGAAGAGTGGAAGAAACGCGACGGCTGTCGAGGAGACGGCGAAGGCAGGGCCAGAGGACGGCGAAAGGACGGTCAAAGACTGGCGAAAAAGTGGCCAAAGGACGGTGAAGCCGCGAAGCAGAGGGACAAAGGGCAGCCGGCACTGTGGACAACGGGCCTGGATCGTCTCCGGAAGGCCTGGCGTCAACCAGAGGAAGGCGACGGAAACGAGCCGCGAGACTCGTTTCCAATGACTGCCTCTGTCGGTCTCGCTTTCGCCCCCACTCCCGACGTCTCTCCTCCCCCGCCGATGACTGGCGGCTCTGGCTCGATTCCGACCGACGAGCGGCGAACTTCGGGTAATTAAGACGGCGTAGGAGGGCGGCAGCAACAACAACAACCTCACCCATAGACACAGCGACGCAGCCGGGGCAAAATGAGAGCCAAAGCTCAATCAACACGAAGCAACAACAACAACAGGAGACGCGGACGCGGCCGCGGACGTGGCCGACGCAACACCGAAGCCAAAAGCGAAGCCAAAAGCGAAGCCGGCCAAAGGAGCAACTTTTCGGCACGCCTGCCACGCCCCGCCCCCTGTCGAACATTGTGGCAACTCTGGGGAGGGGTCGAGGAGACGGATTGGGGAGGACGGAAAGGGGCGACGTGGCGCGGACGACAGGGTCGGGTCGACACCGGACGGAGAGGGCGCGAGCCTGAAATTGAAGCGAGCGAGGGACCTCGGCCCACCGGCGGCGGGGCTCCATCAGTCCCTCAGACTGATGCCTCCCTCCCTCCCCTCTGAGGCCCCAGGGCGTCGACCCGGCTCTTTCTCGGCCTGTCCTTTCATTTGTCTGTCGACCTCGGTGAATCTGCGTCTTCGTCCATTCGTGTCTTTTCTGCGTTCTCTCTGCCACTGCCTCCCGCTCGCTCTGCCCCCCTCTCTGTCCCTCGTTCACCCTCACCCGCCCCTTTCGCCCTCTGACTGCCTCCCTCTCTCCCCACTTTCCCCTCGGCCCCTTCGCCGGCCCGACCCAGCCCATCTCAATTTGTTCTTCGACTCCTTCGTCTTCTTCTGCTGACATCTGATTCTTCGGCCCTCCGCCCTCGGCCCTCGGCCCACCGAGGCGGACGACGTCGTCTCCTTGAGCCTCTCGTTGGCCCCGCAGCCCCTCGGCTCGATGCCCGCCATGTCTCGACACGAATGCGCTGTAGCTTTTAAAGCCAGTAGCAGAGAAAGGCCTCGGGGAGGGAGAGCGGGAGCGAGATAGAGAAACTGCAAGGAGGCGGTAGCGAGCTAGAGAGAGGGTGAGGGCAGAGAGCGGGGGAGAGAGCGAGTGAGGGAGAGAGAGAGACAGAGAGAGAGACATTCCACTGCATGCAATTATCTGATGCACGTCTTTCACAATGTCTTCCGCTGCTGCAGCCACCGACGGCCACCCCTCGCCCCTCGCCCCTCGCTCCCCCTCCCTCGTCCGCCTTCGGAGTGGTCTCTGCTTCTTCTTCTTCTGCTGCTGCCGCCGCAGCTTCCTCGTCTGCTTCTTGTTCGACTTCCGCCGCTTCCACGTCGTCTCCTACCCCTGCTTCTACCACTTCTTCGACGTGTTCTTCTGCTTCTTCTGCTCTTTCGCCTCTTCCTCTGCCTCTTCTTCTCCTTCTCCTTCTTCTTCTTTCTCTCCATCCACCCGCTGCAATGGCGCAGTCGTCGCTGCCCTGCCGGCCCAGCTCCGTCGCTCGTTCCTGCCCTATCGGGCCTCGGCTCGGCGGAATCTCCAGCGACTCCTCCTCCGTCTCCGCACCGTCTCGCCTTCCTCCGCCTTCCGCCCTCCTCCTCCGCCTCCGCCACGCCCCTCGTCCCCTTCGCCGCTCGAGCAACCCACAGCTTGCTGCCCCTTGAGGTCCCTCGAGCTGCCCGCGCTCTCCAGTCGTCCGCCTGCCTTCTCTTCCCCATCGCCGTGGGTTCCTTCCCGGCACCTCCTCCCCATCTTCCTCTCGCCGTCGTCCTCTGGGCGTCCTCTTCGCTCGGTTCGTCCTCGCTCGACCTCTCGGCATCTGCGAGTCGCCGGCCGAGGCTGCTCGTTGTTGGTCGCTGCTGTCCTGATTTCATTTGCTCTGCATCAGGCCGCTTCCTCCTCCCCTTTCAACAGCCCTTCCTTCTAGTCGGCTTCTTCTTCTCTTCTCCTCTCCCCCTCTCCCCCTCGCCCCAAATCCAGTCCCCGTTCCTTCTCGTTCCTTTGCCTGCGTCCTCGCCTCACTCTCCCTGCCCTGCTTCCCCTGCAGCGAGCGTGTCCTTCTGGTCTCTTCGGGCAACTCTTTCTTCTTCTTCCTCGTCCGAGCGTCCTCTTCATCCGACGCTTCTTCTTCTTCTTCTCCTGCCCCCCTTCCCATGGTGGCTTCGGTCCTTTGTCCTTCTGCCGCTGCTTCGTTATTTGTTTCAAGACTCATATATTGCCTCCATTGTACTTGTTTTGTCCGTGCCCATGTTGCTTCTCAACACTACCAACCCCCCCTGCTGTTGTTGTTGTTGTTGTCATCGTCATCCGCGCCGTTGTCGCCTTTGTTGGAGCCGTCGTAGGCTCTCCGTCAGCAACGTCTTCCAGCCTGCATGCAAATCGCTGTCCTTCCTCCACTTTGTTCTCGTCCGCCCTTCCGTCCCTCCGTCCTTCCGGCTCGTCTGTTATTGTTGTTGTCGTCCGTGTTTGCCCCTTGTTTTCGCTGCCAATTATTTTTTATCCCTCTGCTTTGCCGCCAGACTTCGTCCGCTGCCTTGTCTTTCTTTCCCTGCCCTCCTTTGCCTTTCTTGGCCCGACGTCATCTTTCGCAGTTTAACTGCCGACATTCGTCTTGCGCAGGCCGCGCCCCCCATCGCCCGCCTCCGAGACACGGAAACCGCCCTCGTCGGCGATTCCTGCGAACAATGCCATATGTTGCCGGCGAAGGAAGGACGACGGGCGACGGACGCCGGGCGACGGACGCCGGGCGGCCCGGGATTAGACCGTGATTTAGAGGCTCGTGGTAGTCGGGGCTGCCGGACCAGGTCCCCGGAACCGCGGAGGTCGAGGGCCAGCGGGAGCTCGGGTCAGCAGCCGAAGGTGGCGGAACCGACGGTTTTTCGCTCCTCCCCTCTCCGTCCGTCGAACCTCAGACGCTCCCTCTTGTGCCTGACACGCTTCCAAGATGTCCTTCCATGTCCTTCGGCTTTGCTTCGGCTTCGTCTTGGACCCGTGTCGGCCGCCTCAAGTCGCTGTTTACGGCTTCCCATTCGACTCTTTCGGCTCCACGCGAATTTCGAGAATTTCTCCACTTCTTCTCCTTCTCTTGACTTCCGATCCCACTCTTCCCCACTGGTCTCTTGGTCGGCCTGTCTTCGAGTCCGTCCCCTTTGCAATTAACCGACGATTCTTTGTCGATTCGCGTCGCGTCGCGTCGCGTCTGCCGCTCAGACCCAGGGACCCAAATGTTGTGCAGTGGCGGGACCGAGAAGGCGGAGTCGGGGCGCGTGTTTGTTCGGAGTGAACGAGAGCGGGCGAGGCGTGTTGTCCTTGTCGTTGTCGCAGCCGCCTCCGGCCTCCCGACCTTCCGCACTCTCTCGACCTCCCTCGACCCCGCTCGATCCCGCTCGACTCGACCCCTGGCTCATTTGACTTTTTGATTGATTGATGGATTGATCGACAGTGTGTTTGCGGGATTATGAGTCGCTCGCATTCGTCCTGTGTCCGCGCCTGGGTGCGGGAGAGGGTCGCGAGCTCTCGAATATCGCGCTCTCGTCAGCCCGGCTGCGGTTGAAACTTTGCAAGCGCACCAACAACAACAACACACACTCCCTCACCCTCACCCTCGCCACCGCCACCGCCACGCCTAACACACATCCTCACACAGGTCATCCTCATCAACAGCGGCAGCAACACACACAAACACACTATCGGCGAACTCAAACACGCCAGCGTCGGCGCTCGGACCGCCCGACTGACGCGAACTCGCAAACGCCAGCGTCCGACCTCGCCCGCCAGCGGCACCCAGGCATGGACCACGACGGACACTCACTTACACATACTCGCACACACACACACGTACACCTATGGAGGCACACGCGGTCGACAGGGCTTCGCATATTGAATTGATATCGAGTGGGCGGGCGAGTGGTCGTGGGAGCAGCAACAACAACCAATACAACAACCACAACAGTGTCATCCACAACATCGTCAACAACAACAACACCATCAACAACAACATCAACAACAACAACAGGAACAATTGCTTGTCGACCTCGTGCAGCCGGCGACCTGCGGCCGACTTCGTCCAGTGACAGATTCCGGTGGTTTCCACTGTTTGTTGTTGTTGTTGTTGTTGTCCGGTTGTTGCACCGAGTTAATAGAGTTTCTGTTCTCGATGTTGTTGTTGTTGTTCTCGTTGTTGTTGTTGTTGTCCTCCCCACCCCTGCCGGCGTTCGCTTTGGATGATGTCGGCCGTCGTGCGACCCCAGCTCGTCTGTCGCTGACGTTGAGCCTCGTGGGCCAACGTCGTCGCCGCCGTCATCATTGTTGTTGTTATTGTTGTTCCATCGCCCCTCCACCCCTCCACGACCCTTTCTCCGCTGCTCCCTCGACCCCTCCCCAAGGCCTCGCAAAGTAGACGTCGAGCGATTTTTCAACCTCAAACAGAATTGAATTAAACACTAGCAGCGCGACGACAGGACTCGGGGAGACGGCGCGGCACCTTCCCGGGGGCTGGAGCGAAGGGCAGACGAAGACGAAGAAGGAGCAGAATGGAAGCAGCGCCGCCGGAGACGGAAACGTGCGGTGTGTTGCGGGGGCCCCCGAAATAAATTGAAACAAAAATCGCATATAAATCGCAGTAATGACAGCGATTCATCACCGGCGAGCGCCGAGGACCACCGGCGTCCTGTCGGGGTCAGGCCAGGGCGGGGCGCGAGGCAGGGGTGGAAGGCGATGCCCATGTTGTTGTCGGTGTCCAGGACGAGCAATCAAGCCAGTAGTCAGGAATGACAAATGCAGTGCGAAGTGTGCAGACATCAACGAGGACCCCAAGAGCAGACGGTGGTTGGGTGAAGAGAGAGGGAGAGACAGAGGAAGAGCGGGGGAGGAGAAGGGCCGGAGGATTAGGGAGAAGCAGGACTAAAAACTAGGGGCATGAAAAATGAACGAAACGAGAAAATCCCACTGTAATCGAAGGTGAAATTGCAAAAGTTCTCTTGGCGCGCCCAGACAAACTCCCAGGGGACAGAGGGAGAGAAGAGGAGACAGGGGAGGGTGAACAGAGACAGAGACAGAGACTGGAGGGGACAGAGTGTGAGAAGGCGGCGACGAGCGCGGGGCAGGTGGCGGGGACGGAGGACGGAGGCTTCGTTTGCCGAGGCTGATCCCGTCCTTCTGGCAGATGAAGCCAGGGAGGGCGGGAGCGAGAGAGAGCGACAGCGAGAGAGAGAGAGAGAGTGAGAGGGGGGTGAAAACGGTGCTCGAGGCTGCTCGCGAAAGAGTGCAAAGCAACAAAAACAACAACAACGGCAGTCGAAACCGAGGAGCAGCCGCAACAACAGCGTCGAGAGCTGCCACGACAGTCTCGGCAACACCGACGTCGGCAGCAACATTAGCAATTAGAAGTGCCTGCCGCTGTCGCTGTCGCTATCTCTGTCCCTCGCGCCGTCCCTGCCTCCTTGGCGCATCTCGTCAGGGACGACGACGGCATTAAACACGACTTAGTGCAGCATTAGGCGGGCTCGGCGACACCTCCTGGCAACACAATCAGCAGTCGCGAGCCGGCTGTGGGCGTGGCGGGCCCGCCCCGAGGCCGCCGAGGTGTGAGTGGCGCGGGGCGGGGCCGCGGCAGCCGCAGCCAAAGCGCGACGAGCTCAAAGGACTCGACCTGCAGTGGCGGGGTCGGGCGCAGGACGGCTTGTGATGGGAGGGCGATGGGGAGGAGGACGACGCGGACGAGGAGGAGAATCAGGAAGGGATCGAGGAACGGATGAGGACGAAAAGGACGGTCTGCCGAGTGTCGCCGACTTCCAAACGAGCCGGAGTCGAAGAGCCTTCGAAGACGTTCCTTCTTCCCACCAGCGAAGGGGCCTCTGGAGCCCAGTGAAGTCGCTCTAATTATCCGAGCGGCTTCCGAGGGCTCGGCCTGAAGGGGGCCGCGAGTCTTCGGCCCGAGTCGTCGCCCCGAGCCTGCGACCAGACTCGTTGGGTCGCCCGCTTCGCCTCCTCCCGGACGAGCGAACTCTTTGATCGTCCCTTTCTCCACCTCGCCCCACTCGAGGACGGCAGGGCCGGCGTCTCCATCTGTCGTCAGTCCTCTCGCTCTCCCTCTTCCACCATCTCTCTCGCTCTCCCTGTCCCTCCAGCTCGCTCCGGCAGCCCCTCATCCAGCCCCTCATCCACTTACACCTGCTTAACCCACATCGATGAATTCTGCTTCGTCGAACGCAAAGGCAGTCGATACGCAGAATTTTCTTCGCCTTCCCCTCAGCCTCTGCCTCTGCCTCCGCCTCTCCCCGTCTCTGTCGTCCTCGTTCACTCCTCTCCCCACTCGCGCGCTCGTGCATGCCCTCGTTCGCTCATTCATCATTAGCAGCTCAACACTTTTGTCAACGGCAGTTCGCATTTCGCAGCTCGGCTTGGCTCGGCTCGGGCTCCCGCTCTTCATCACCGGCAGCCTTCATCGGGAGAGGAGGCAGCAACAACAACAAGCCCATAACCATAACCATTTCCTCAAACGCCGTCATCGCCGGAAGCAGCCGCAACAACAACAACAACAACCACCCACCTGAGCCCCTGAAGCAGCCGCTGATGAGGACGGCGTCGTCATCTCCATTTGGCTTGGATGACTGTCATCGACGACGTCGCTCTGTCTCCTCCTCGTCCTTCCGCGTCCTCCGCCATTGTCCTCCCCTCATCTTCTTCGCGTGCTCGGCCTGCTCGCCTGCTCGAGAGCTGCTCATTTTCCCTTTTCCCATCCGTCGAGCTCACGTCGCCCACTTGCGTGGCTGAGGAGCGTCCTTTGTCCTTACTTATGCTCGGTCGTTCGCACCTTCCTTTGTTTCTGGCTCTGCCCCCTCCTATTCCTTCTCCCCTCCCTCGCGTTCGCCTCCCTGGGCCGGCGCTCGCCCTTAGTTTGCGCCGTGCTGTGGAGGGGTGGACCCGGACCCAGGTGGGGCCGCAGCTGTGTCGCAGGGTGGACGTGGGCCGGGGCCGGGGCCCGGGGAGTCCGGCGAGTGCTTCCTCGACAGCCTTATTGAGCGCAATTGCAGCTTAATTCGTGCCTTGTTCGACGCGGCCGCGCGGCTCACTCGACGAAAGCCGCCGTCGAGAGGGCAGAGGGAGGTGGTTTTGACGAGGAGTCAGGGGAAGGATCGGAAGCGATTCAAACGATTCAGAATCGCCTCGGAGTCGCCTCGGAGTCGCTTCGGGATCGCCTCGTAGTCGCCTCGGAACCGCCTCGGAATCGCCTCGGACTCGCTTCAGTCGACGCAGGTGTCGGTTCAGTCGAGAGGCCGACGAAACCCAGCCTTGAGCTGTGGCCAACACCGCACGACAACCAACGCCGGGGTGCGGACGACCATCTGGACCAAGGGAATTCGACGAAACCCGCTCCGGACTCTTCTTCGTCTTTGTCGTCGTCTCCGTCGCCTGCCCCCCTCCTCCACTCGTCCTCGACATGGACGACACGAATTCAATCACGTCCAACACTTGCGAGCACCGCATTAAGGACATGTAATAAAAATTGCGGCTTCCAGAGTGGAAATTGACCAAGGAGACAAACACAACTACAACAGCGACAAGGCAACACTGTAGAGGAGGGAGGGGAGGGGAGGGGGAGGTGGAGGGCAGAAAGGGGGAAGGACGGAAACCGCACTAAAAACCGAAAACCATTTCACCAATAAATACATTTTCTGGTCCATTTGCGCAAACGGCAGAAATGGCAATTTACACTTCGTGCAGGCCAGAGCGAGGTAGACAGAGAGAGACAGAGAGAGAGAGAGGGAGAGGTAGCGGTCCGATAGATAGATAGAGAGAGAGAGCCCTAGAGCAATAGGGGAGGCAGGGAGAGCGCGAGGCTCTGCAGATGGCGGTGGGAAGTCAGAGACCGACTCAAGGCTCGAGTCGACACCGAGGCAGGCGGACGAGGGACGGCGGAGGACAAATCGATGGACAGGCGGACGGATGGCGAGGTGGACGAGAGGCAGGAAGGTGGACAGGCGGAAGGTGGACAGGCGGAAGGTGGCCCGGATTGCTTTACAGATGACAGTGGCGGACGACGTCGCTCGGATGCATTCCGGTGATGATTGTTGTCGCTGTCGTTGTTGTCGTTGTTGTTGTTCCTGCCGTTGTCCTGTTGCCACTGCAGTTCCTTGTGCTGCCGTCGATGTCGATGTCGATGTCGTCGCTGTGGCTGTGGCTGCCGCTGTCTGTCTGTGGCCTCGTCTGTCCGTCAAACTGGGCGCAAAGAAGGGCTTCGTTAAAATGTAAAAATGTTTCGAGTGGGAGCCTCGGAGAGAGTGAGTGTGTGTGTGTGTGTGTGTGAGGACGACACACTGCACACGTTCTCTCTCTCCCCCTCTCTCCCTTCCTGCCTGTCCCTCTGTCCCTCTGTAGGTGTTCGTTGGGATGTCGCAAGGATTTTCGCATCGTGCAACGACCGGTCGAACGTCTTCAGCTTTGACTCGAAGGACTCGAAGGGGTGCTGAGCGGAGAATGAGGCGTGGCCTCGTTATTCTTGTTGTTGTTGCCAGTCCCTCCCTTCTTCTCCTCCTCCTCCTCCTGTGCCCCGCTGCTTCGTCGTCGTAAAGGAAGAAGGCAGGACGCAGGCAAATCAGCTTGTTATTACTTTGCTCGCCACAAGGACAATCGCCGCAAACTCCATCTCCATATCCATCTCTATCCCTTTCCCCCCTGTCCCTTCTGGCCTCTACCTCACTCGCTCCGCCTCTCGTTCTGCCCTGTGTTGCTGGCCGGGATTCCGTCTGTCTTTCTCCCTGGCACCAACATGCGAAACCCATCGGAGTCCGACAAATTTATTGCAGGCTTTTCAATTCATCCGATAATTGATAGCAGGGCGAGGTTCGGCCTGGTCTCGTGCGGAGCTGGGGCCGAGTATTTTCGGGTCGGCTGCGGTGCATAATTTATTAGATTTAAATTCGGTCTCGGGCGGCGGGGGTCGGGGCAGGCGCAGACAACGTGAGAGGCTGAGGCGGAGGCGGAGACGAAGCTGGAGCCGTGTCGATGACTTCTTGACACACTTCCGGCGGCTGAGGAGGGCATGGGATCGGATCGGATCGGGTCAGTGGCAGAGGCCGGAGGGAGTCGGAGCCGCTGGGTCGAAGGACTCTGAGCAGGGCCCTCGGATTCGGTTCCATTCGATTCCTCTCGACTCCATTCGACGCGATTCGATTTGGATTTTCCGCGATTCTCCCCACCCTGCTCGTCAGGTGGCGCGTTGCCAATCAACGGCACTTGTTCCTTGTTAGCCCAATTTCCGCCCACCCCACTTCCTCCTCCCCCTCAGTGCATCCCCTCGTCACGCGGGGTCCCCGTGCGCCCTCCCGCGGCGGCCACGGAACCGTGTCGAGTCGCCAACAACAGCGGGTCCCGGCGTCCCACGGACCGGGCCGGCGAGCGAGCGAAACTCACGATAAATCAATCGGCGGCGATTTATTTGCGAGCACAACAGAGACGGCGAGACAGAGAGCGAGGGAGAGGGAGAGGGAGGGCGACGCGCAGCAGCCGCAGGGACGGCCACGACGGGCCGAAGCCTTTGTGAACCGATTTAGGAGGCGGGAGCGAGGCCGACACGCGGGCGAACAGGTGAACCTGAGGGGAGGGAGCGAGGGGAGAGGGCGGGAGGCAAGATTTAGGAAGGCAGAAGCAAGCAAATGGGTTTCTGATGGAGGTTGACACGTGACACCGGCCGATGATTAACACGAGGCGAACACGAAGTCCCGCGACGATGTCCAGGACGACGGGGAGGCGGAGGGGCAAGAGAGAAAAACGCGCAGGTTAATTGTTGTCCTGCGGTCGCGGAGGGCCGGGCCGGAGCCACTTGGCGGGAAATTAATGGCTTGGGGTCGGAGTGGGGGACACAGAAATGGAAGATGAGCCAGAGAGGAGCAGACGAGGAGGAGGGACAGACAAGGGACGCGCCTTGGTGCGAGCCGCCGGGACTCGGTGGACGTTGGTCGTGAAGCGAAACACTTGAGTGTCCTTCCGACCGCAGGCCGGCAAATAACAACAACAAAAATGACAACACCATCGACCACAACACTGACAACGACGGAGGAGGAGGAGGAACCGACGACCGCAAGCCGAAAGAGGCGAAATAAAAACGCGAAAAGCGCAAATAAATGTCAGCCTCTTGGGGCGAGCGGGCGAGAGGGCGCGGAGAAGGGCGTGGGGGCGGGGGGTGGTGGGTTGAGAGACACCTTGGCCCGGAATGGGAGACGTCGCTGCAGGACGGACGAAGCGGCAACAGCGGCAACGACAGCAACAAAACGCCAACGTCGCAGACTGCGGCCGGAGGGCGGAGGGCGGGGGTCGTGGTCGGCCCGAGCCGCCATTAGGCTGGCCATTAGGTGGGTCGAAGGACCTTCGACAGCTGCCACGAGCTCCACGACCGGCTGCAGGACGCCGACGACGGGCCCTGGAGGCCTCGAAGGCTTCGCGTTCCTCGCCTTCTTCCCGAGCAAACAAAGTGGGGAAATGAGAGAAAATTTAATCGAGTATCAAAATTTGAATGGCGTCATCTGCGTGCATTTGTTGTTGCTCTCCGCCCTCCGCCCACCCCCGATCCCTCCTTCTGCGCCGCGGCCCACTGTGCCAGATGCAAGAAACCCACATCAAGGCGATTGGGATGACGATGGCGATGGCTGGCGTTGGCGTTGGATGGTCGATGGTGGAGGTGCGGACGAAGGTGAGCGCGGGAGCGAGAACGAGCAGGGAAGGAGCGGAGGAGCAGAAGAGGAGCCGACCAGCAGCAACAGCCGCCGCCGAAGCAGCCTCGGCAGCAGCAGCAGCAGAAAAAATGCTGCTAACCATGAGTTTTGGCCGCCTGCCAGAGATCCGAATGTTTGCGTCGTAAACAAAACGAAGACGACGAAGCGGGGAGGGAGAAGGGGGGGAAGAAGGGGAAGAAGAAGAGGAAGCCGTGGGACGGCGGCAGGGCGGCGAAGCAGAGGCCGCGGGAACGAAACGAAGGCGACGAGGGAAACCGATGAAGCTTGCTAGCGTTGAGGGGAGAGCGGGTGGGCAAAGGGGGTCAGGGAGGGGTGGAGGGGGTAGGGGAAGAGAGGGGCCGCTCTGTTGATCTGCTACAGACGTCTCGTGGTACCCTCGGACTCGTCAACCACATCAAGGTGCGCCCAGGAGGCCAAATTTAAAAATTACACATTCCCAAGACGAAGACGAAGACGAAGACGAGACGAGGCAAGAAGAGGAAAAAGAGCGAAGAAGAAGAAGCTCAAGGGGCCGCCGAGGCAGCGACGTTGGCGTCGACGTCGGTGTCGTGGTTGGATGAAACTGGAGCACGACCGAGGGTGGCCGGGGAAACAAAACAATTAAAATTTAGCACGAAGCGCATCGCGTAAATCACCGGACAGCGAGGGGCGGAGGGAGCGGGACGAGGCAGGGGTGAGGGTGAGGGAGAGGCGGCCGCCGTCGGTCGGACAGGATGACGTATTGTTTATGACAACTGACAGCCGCTGGCTGGCCCGGGCTGGAGGCGGCGAGGGCCTGAGGTCATCGGCGAGAAGGAGCAGGCGCTGCGATGGCCACACGGGCGGGGGGCGACAGCCGGAGAAGTGGGGGCGAACGGAACGACAGGGGCGACCGCAGTGGCTGAGAAGGTCGCGATCGCCGGGGGCAGGGGTTTTCAGTGGTCGCTCGGTCAGTCGGTCACGATGTCGGGCCACGTCGAGTGGATTTGCGAGGGCGGCGGGGATGCAGCAGGGCCAGAGGGAGGGGGGCAGAGAAAGATAGGGAGAGAGCTTGGGGTTCGCTGTGCCCATTTAAGCTGCCTGGAGGCGACGCCGGAGTCATTCGAGTGATCCCGAAGGAAGGACGGAAGGAGGAACCGGAGAAGGAGGACCGAAGGAAGGACGGCCTAAAGAACCGAAGGTGGGATCGAAGAAATATCGACGGAAGAGTCAAAGGAAGGACTGACGAAGGACCGCAGGAAAGGCCTAAAGAAGGACCGAAGGAGGAACGAAGGAAGGTTTGAAGGAAGGACCGAAGGAAGAATTGTTGAAGTAAGCGAAGGCAGAACCGGAGCAGAACCTAAGGAAGGACTGAGGGAAGACACCTGGAAAGGACTAGAGAGGAAGCGAAGGAGAACCGAAGGAAGGTTCGAAGGAGGGACCGAAGGCCGGAACCTCTCAATGCGAACAAGAACAAAAGACCGACGCTTAGGCGAAATGGGGAATTTAGAAGAGAGAAGGACAGAGAAAGGATGCGGAAATCAATTGCATCGCCTCGCACGGTCGCGCAGGTCGGGTCGTGGGGTGAGGGGACCGTGGAGAGGGAACCGAAGGGCGGCCAGTGCGATGAGTCGCCCTGGAGGTGTCGAAATATTTCGCGCTTATCGTCGCTTTCAATTAACTGCGGCTGAATATTTATTTTATTGCTCTCGCTTTGGGGTCCCGAGGTCGGACTCGCCGGCTCTGGCCTTCTCGCACTGAACACCATCTGTCCGACCGATGTCCAACTGCCCAGCTGTCCAGTCCCTCCGTCCGTCCCGCCGTCCTCTACCCCGACCTCTGCCGTGCGTTCACCCGCCCTCCCGCATCCTTCGCGTTTCTCCACTGGCCAGTCCGTCCAGCTGACCCCCCCCCCCTGTCCTGCCATCCGGTTGTCCTTGTCCTCCACCTCCCCTCCCTCCCTCTCTCGGCCACATTCCGGTCGTCATCTTCAGCTTTTATCGCTTTTGTCGCCCGTTGTCGCTGTCGCTGTCACTGCATTGTGTGGCGTTGCTTCGCGGATTTCCCGTTGCTGTTGTTGCTGCAGTCGCTGTTGTTGTTGTTGTTGTCATCGTCATCGCGATCATCATTGTCGCCGTTGTCGCCGTTGTCTATGAATTCCTGCCGCTTCAGGAATAAATCATATTTCCCCGAGTGATTTTCGCTTATTTTCGCCACAGTGCGTTGTTTATTTAAACAAAAGAATTATTATTGCTTTGACATCTCCTGCTCCGCTGGCTGTCCGGCGTCCAGCTGGCAGGTTGACCAGCTGTCCAGCCAGCCATCCGTCCGGCCCTCCCCTGGCCGCCCACCTCCGCCCACCCGCTGTCCTTGTGGCCGGGCGCGGATAATGTCTGTGATTGATGCGACAGAGCAATTAATTTCCCCTTTGTCTCTCCGTCCGTCTGGTCGTTTGTCCACCATTTGTCCGTCCGAGGTCCCTCCGGCCGTCCCGCCTCTGTTCGAGGCGGGCCGCGGTCTTCCTTGGCTCTCGTCGCCCGATCAATGGCTGTGGGAGTCGCGATGATCGCGTCGATGTCGTCGATGTCGTCGATGTCGCCGATGTCGCCGTCGCCGTCGCTGTCAAAGGGTGCCATGCATCAAGCAGGACGTCGGGTCCGGCACCGAGACGCCCAAGGCGCGAGATAAATCGCCGAGATCGCGGCGAACGTTAATTAAATCTCTCGCGTTTAATGGGGTTTTTAGCATCCGCCGAAACGATGGCAACGACGGGACTTTGATGTATTTCCTTTCGACGCACACAGACACACTCGACCCGCCCGGTCATACGCCCTGGAGCCGGGCTCGCCGCGGGTCGACAAACCCGGCAGCGTCGGCGGGACTTCGTCGTGGTCTTGGTCTTGGTTTTGGTCAACTCATCGCCCTGCATTTGGAACCTTGTGAGTGCCTCCTTCGCCCCCTTTTGCTCCTCGTTCCCCGCCCACCTCCGATCGTTTCGGCCTCTGCTTCGATCTCTGTTGTCCCTTCTCTGTTTCGTTTCGACTGCCTCGGTTTCGTTTTCGGTTTCGCTTTCGTTTGGATCGCGTTTGTCTCGGGTTGTCTCGGTTTGTTTGGCTTGGGCTTTGGCTCGTTCCCACGTTGATCGGCGCGTTTTATCAAATTTTGCTCAATTTGTTGACTCCCAGCCGCCGCCCTGCCACCCTCCCCAACCGCTCCTCCTTTGTCCTCTCCCCCCGCCCGCCGCCCTCTCGCCGTCTGCCCTCGGGTGATTGTGACAATTATCGGTTAATTTGGTTCAAATTTCTTGTTATCAGCGGAATTTCTGCCCGAATTCTACGTCTGCGTCTGCCGTTCGTCTGTCGTGTTCGTCGTTGTTGCTGTTCTTATTGTTGTCGTTGTTCTTCCTCTTCTTCTTCTTGTTGTTGTTGTTGTTGCCGATATCTCTGTTGTCTTGTCAGTGCTCATGGTTATCGCGGCCGTTGCTGTTGTTGTTGCTGTGGTTGTTGGCCGTCTTCGCCGCAATTAAACAATTATTGTCTTGGGCGGGGATTGGGAAATTCATTGGTTCAACAGCGGTCGAGAGTAGGGGAGACCGAGGATTTGGCGATTGATTTGGGAGCCGTTTTCGAAACTGTTTCCGAACGGTGCTTCGGGGCTTCGGAACAGGGTCGTTCCTGGAGCCATGTTTGGAGTTAGGTGCAGTGGCGAATGCAGCTCCACCGCCAGATCAGGGCAGCAGCAACTCGGCCAATCTCAGAAAGGTCGACACGAAAACCTGCTGGGATTCTGAAGGCGGTTTCGAGAGTGCGGAAAGAGCTTCACACTCCAATTGCGGGCCTGAAGGCAGCCCCCAAATCACGGGACTCTGAACTGAAGCCATCGGAGTGAATCAAAAAAATGTTTTGTTTTTTTGCAAATTTCTGTAGTTTGTGTCAAACACACACATCGAAAAAACTTTTAAAAAAATATGAAAAAATATTTTTCTTTCTTGTGTTTAGAAATTTCACGATTCCCTCAAAAACACACTCTGCATTACCTCGAATTTTGAACTACTTTTTGAAGCACAATTAGGAATTTTTTATCCAGAACTTGATTTTTTGATTTTAAGCTTTCAAAATTCTTCAGCTTTCGTTCAGGCTGGAGCAGAAGAGAATTTTTGATCTTCAACTGACTTGATCTCTGGGGGGACTTGGGGCTGAAATGGGGAAAGAAGTTGCATACGTACGTTCAGATCACGCGGGCATCTCGGCGGGCTGGGGCGACGTATCCACAGAGTGAGTGAGAGCAGGCGAGACTGAGACGGGGACAGAGCGGTGTCCGAGTCGCGCACACACCGAGCTCTCGAGGTTCCAGCTGCAGGTTTTTCACTTTGACACACTTTTCACACCCTCCAACTGGGGGTTTTCGGGGTTCGTTTTTGGTTTTCTGAAATATTCTGAAGTTTGCTCGCGATTTTGCGTTCTTGAAGGCGTCTGTTGTCGATCTGAAAGCGATTCAAGGCGGTTTCGTCAGCGGCGGTTGCTTTCTATTTGCGTTTGTTGTTGTTGTTGTTGTTGTTGGTCTTCCTCACTTCTCGCCGGTTTTATGCAGTCCCGAAGTCGTTATTTTTAGGCCCACAATTAGAAGGTTTTCACTTTCACAGGGAAGGCGGGACGGGACGGGACGGGCGGGCGGCGCGAAGACGCCGCGATCTCGACGCGGTCGCGGCGGTCGGGCCGACGAGGAAGCGGTCGGGCGAAGTATCTGCAAGATACGCTGGTTCTGCTTCTGCTTCTGTTTCTGCTGCCGATGCCGATGTCGTGGCTGCTGGCGCGAGCTCGAGGGCCACGGGAGGCCCGGGGCGACGGCGGGACCGGCGGCGAGTTCACTTTCGGTTTCGGTTTCGGCGGCGCGGGGCCGGGGCCGGGCGGAGGCAGCGATGGTATTTCAAGAGCCCAACAACAGCAGCAGCAGCAGCGCGCGATCCACTCGTGTTTATTCTGGGGACCGCTCGATGGTCCACGGCTGGCGGCTGGCTCTTGTTCTCCTTCTTCGTGTTGTTTTTGTTGCGATTTCGCTCACCGCAAGGCGCTGGGGTTTCCGCCAAAAAAGTCGAAAAAAAAACGGGGAAAAAAATCGAAAAAGGTCGGATGAACGCGAAAAACCACAGAAAAAAACACACAAATTTAGAGCGACACCAAAAGCATCTGCGAGTTGCACGAGTATCTCTGTCTGTCTCTGTATCTGTATCTAAGCACGCCTGCACCAAAGTATCTCGCGAACAATGAACAACATTTTTTTTTGAATCTTTTTTGAAAATATTTGGAAAAATCCAAAAATCCAATTGGAAAATTATCCAAGTGGGCAAAAATATCTCTCGGATACGGAGGTCACTCGCGTAGGTCGGCGGCACCTCGTCCTGGGCCACGTCGCGGTCGGCCCAAGTCGCGTATCTCTCGGATTCTGCGCGTATCTCCCGGATCCGAACTCGATAATCCCGAAGCAATCCGCGAAATGTTCTTGGCTCGCGGCGGATTCAATTGAATTCTTTCTTTGGCACTTGCACTTGGGCCTGCGTCTGCGGCGGCCGCGGTTCGTCTGCGCTTCGTCCGCTCGTCGGTCCGGCGGTGCGCACGAGTATCGAGCGTCGAAGAGTATCTGCAAGATACGAGTGCGAGTGCGAATCCATGCGGCGCTCGTTACACGCTCGCGCACATCGAGATACTTGAAGTGTTCGCTTTCTTTTCGTCGTCTCGTCGCGTCTCGTCTCGTCTCGTGTCGTGTTCTTGCTCCGTGGCTCCGACTTCGACACCGACACCGACTTCGGCTTCGGCTTCGGCTGCCGATGTCGCTGTCGCTGTCGTTGTCGATGCGGCCGCTGCTGCCGCTGCCGCTGCCGTCGCTGCATCCATGCATCAGCGTCAGCGCGTTCTCTCGCTCGTCGGCTCCTCCTCCGGCCATCGGCGACGACCGTCCACGCCCGACGTCCGCTCTTCCGATCCGATCCGATCCGACCCGAACCGAACCGACCCGATCCCAGCCGAGCCGAGCAACGCGATCGGCTCCGGCCGCTCGTCGCGTGACGAGCGAGACGGAGCGAAATGAGACGATGTCGTCGCGGCCGACGTCGTTGGGCACAACTGCTGCAACAACAACAACAACAACAACAACAACAACACCAACAACAATGGCAACAACACACAAACAATAGTAATAGTAATGATAATATGACGATGTTGTTGTTGTTCGAGTTGTTGGTGTTGTTGTTGTTGTTGTTGTTGCGGTTGAATTATTTACAGAACTCTGACGAAAATGCGAGAAACACTTGAGACCATGGAGGAAAACTCTTGTTATTGTTGTTGTTTTTGTTATTGTTTGAATTACTAATTGTTGTTGTAAGAATAATATTTGTTCTTGTAGCTGGATAATTGTGGCAATTGTTGCTGTTGTTGTTGTTATTGTTGTTGCAATGGTTTTGATCAAACACCGCGACACGATTTTCAAAACACGACCAACGCAAGAATTGGAAGGAAACAATAAAAACAGAAAAGTAAAGCAAACACACACCAGGCGCTGTTGTCAACAGGGTGTTATTACGACGATTGTTTGTTGTTGTTGTTGTTGTTGTTGTTGCGGCTATTTACTTTTGCGCGCTGTGTTATAATTGTTTTTGTTGTAGTTATTGTTATTGTTACCGCTGTCGCTAACTCAACCACCCGACTGACGTTCTATCGCCTCGATGAACATCTTGGAACTATTTTGAAAAGCGGCCGAAAACCAAGAGAAGCCCCCAACTCGCAGTCCAAGCGGCGACGACGGCGGCGACTTCAGCCGAAGAGCGACCAACAGCAGCAGTAGCAACAACAACAGCAGCCAGAACAACAACAGCGATCGACCGACCGACCAGCAGAAGAGCAGCGCGAGTCCAACAGTTGAATTCGCAGCCCGAGTGACGCTGGCGCCGTCTCCGTCGCCGTCGCAGTCGCGAGAGCCAGCGCGATGCGAAGAAAGTGAGAGCGAACGGCGACCGCGGCAGAGCGGGAGAGCGAGCGAGCGGGAGCGCGACACACAGTCGGCGGCGGGCTCGGCCAGAACGTTGCGCTCGGCCGTCGGCTGGCTCCAGCTCGGTGCAGAAGACCGCGCGTCGTGGCTCTGCCGCCGCTGGTGTTGCTGTTGCTGTTGCTGTTGCTGCTGCTCTCTCAGTCGCTCTCGCACTCTCTGGCTCCGGCCGTTCGGTGGCGTGGTGGATTTCTTGCACGCACGTACTCGCCGCTGCACTCGTGGGGAGTTTCTCCTGCTAACAGCCGCTCTCCCGATCTCGCGAGCTCTCCCTCCTGGCGCTGTTGCGCTCTTCCCTCTCTGCCAGTCTTGGGCGCGCTCTCTGGCCCACTCTCTCGCACACCCATCGCCCCACCGCGGACGACGCCCGGCCCCTCCGGCTCTCCTGCCGCCCGCGGATCGGCTCCGCTCGCGCTGGGGCTGTCGCTGCTGCCGATGCCGATGCCGAACTCGACGCTGACGCTGGTGCTGATGAATGCTTAATGCTGCTCGTCGGCGTCGACGGTGTTGTTCTCGTGCCATTGTTGTTGTGATTTCGTTGCGTTTCGTTGCCCCAGCCCCACCGCCTTCTAGCGCAACCCAGCCGCCCCCCCGCGATCCTGCTCGTGGTTTTCCTCTTGATTGTTCGATGTTGCCATTGACGTAGTTGTTGTTTTTGTTGTTCTACTGCGTCCACTACTGTTTGCTGCTGTCACTGCTTTTGTTGCTGCCGCTGCTTTTTGTCGTCTCGCCGATGCTTCGATGCTGGCTTCGTGCGTTTTTCCTTCGCCTCTTCGTGCCTCGTGTTGATTTATTTTAATTACCGGCCATCCCCGTTGGACGACAGCCACCGCCTGACCCCTCTCTCCGCCACCCCCACCCCACCGCGCGCCGCTGCAGCCGCCACCACCATGCGAGCCCGCATCTGTGTCTGATCGAGCGCCGATCGATGGTTCTCAATTGGCGGCGAGCGAGTTCGTGTGAGTGTCGTTGGAGGTCTCTCGGTGCTTCGCCGTGTGTTTGTTTGTGTGTGTGTGTGTGTGTGTTCGGAGTTCTCTCGGGGGTTTCGTCACCGCCCAAGGGGGCACGGGTCGCCCCTCGGCGCCGGGACGGCCCGAAAACTCAGCGAACGGAAGAAGTAGACGAGCCTGGAGTCCCTTCGCCCGGGTCCCTGGAGTCGTCCCTGAAGTCGTCGGCATCGTCGGCATCGTCGCCATCGTCGGCATCGCCGTTCTCACCGTCCTCACCGGTGGATCTCGTCGTGCGTTGAAGACCTTCAAATGAATTGAAAAGTTTGACCTCAGCAGGATCGGCCCAGGAGCCCGCGACGAATGCCAGATGGCAGGAAGAGGGGCTGACAGTGGAAAAACGGCAGCCTGGGGTGTTCAACACAGCACCAGACAACAACAACAACAACACCTAGCGAGACGGCCGGTGGAGGCTCCGCGGTCCGGCAATCCGTCGGTCCGGGGTCGCTCGCGCTGGCTGCGGGCCAAAAATAGCGCGAGAGCCTGGCGAGTTGGCCGCGGCCGAACATTAGAAACATTAGCTCTTGCACCGGGTCGCGGGAGAGGGGCTGCGAGAGGGGGGCTCGGGTGGAGTCCGTGATTTTATTTCCCGCCAGCCGCCGCCTAATGAGACCAGAGACCAGTTCATGGGGCGGCCTCTGCACAGATGGAGCCGTAAAAGAGCCCGAATCGTTGTTGCTGGTATTGGCCGTGCCCCTGCTGCTGCTGCTGTTGTTGTTGTTGTTGTTGTTGTCATTACTGCCATTGTCGTCGTTGTTGCCCTGGTTGTTGTGGCAGTCGTCAAGAGCAGCCTCGCCGTCGCCGTCGTCGCTAAGGGTTAAAAGATTAAGAGGGTTAAAGAGCGCCGACGTCTGGCTCGGGAGTCGGGCCCGAGTTTTAATTGAGTTTCGGAGGCGGCGCGGATCGAGGGGGCGAGCGGGAGGTGGGGGCCCGAGGCACAGCCCGACGCTGGAGGCCCTCAGCAGGTCCTGAATGGCCCGAGAAGACGCCGTCGACGACGTCTGGACGTCTGCGCCGGCCGGAGGCAGGCGACAGAGGGCAGGACGGCAGAGGGGGCGGCAAGGCCAGGGCGGAGGCTCGAGGACGTCGGTGGGCTTCGGTGGAGACGGACGAGGACGCTGAGGCCTCCCAGGCAGAACTCAAGGGGTCTCCAGAAGACGACGGGGGCGAATGGGTGGCGAGCGGGAGGGCAAGAGGAGGGAGTTGAGCAAGAAGAAGGGGAAGGAAATGAGAGGAGGAAGGACAAGACGAAGACGAAGACAGACGATGATGAGACGTCAAGGCGTCGTCCACGTCGACGACTTCAAACGAGGGCGAGGGCGAAGGCGAAGGTCGGGGAGCCATAGAAAGAGATATGGAGAGAAACGAGGGTGGCAAAAAACAAAAACAAAAACAAAGCACGAAAAATGCAAACTCATCCCCTGGGCGCACTTGTGGAAGCAGAAGCAGAAGCAGAAGCAGAAACAGAAGTCACAAGTGACAACAACAACACAGCCAAAGTGTCTCCACATAAAGAATTCATAAGCGAAAAACGCATGAATTAAGGAGAACGAACGAAGGCGAAACTTTAAAAGGGGGAAACAACAACAACAACAATAACGACAACAACAATACAACAGCACAGAATCCACTCCGCACGCATTCCTGAGCTAATGAATATTTGAAGCCACGGACATCGAGGGGGTTGGGGTGGCAGAGCAGGGGCGGGAGCTGCCGGGGTTGGTGGCGAAGGTGAAGATGAAGATGAGGGTGCAGGGGAGGTTCGGGACATCAAGTGGGTGCGAAGAAAGGGGCGTGAAGAGAGGGCGTGAAGAGCATGGGCTCGACGTACACATGTCGAGGGGAGCGAGGAGGAGGCCAAAGGGCACCGTGGCGCCGACGAGGAGGGCGTCGCGGCCGGGAACGTGTGGAGGCTGGCCTGGCGTGGGCTGGGCTGGGCGTTTCTTCGGCTTGTTCTTTCGTGCCGACGCTCCTTCGTTCCTGCTGCCCCGCGCTCCTCGTCTTCGACTGCAACAACCGGAACAGGCAGACGACAGCCATAAGAGCGGAGCAGCAGCAGCAACAACAGCAGTCCGAGGAGCCACGACGACGACGACGACGACGACGACAGCGACGACAATAAACTTAACGAGCTTTTCGGGCGACCCAGGCCCGGTCCCAGTGTCGGGGGAGGCGCGGCGTAACAACCGGAAACGGATGTGGCCCATAAACGACATCATTAGAGTGCGTGGCTAATGGGTTGTCCTGGCCTGGTCCTCGTCCCGGCCCTGGTCGCGGTCCTCGTCCTGGCGCAAAAAACCCTCGTGCAGCGGGTCGGAACGGGCGGGAGCCGCAAACAAAAAGCGGGGCCGGGAAAACAACGAGAGCTCGACAATAACGGAGTCATAAAGGGGGCAATAACAACACCAACAACGGGAACAACAATCACAACAACAACAAAAGCAACAGGACCCAGAACAACAACAACGGCAGCGAGATTGGGGAAATAAAAGAAACCACAACGAATTTCATTTCCTCGCTCAGTCGTTTAATGAAATTCCTGCGTCTGCCGCTGCCACTTTTTCACTTCTTCGTCCTGTCGCCCTGGCTCCGTCTTCCACGACCAACCACCGCCACCCTCCCCCCTCCTTCTGTAGCTCTGCCCCTCTCCCGCCCCGTCTTCCCCAAGCCGGCTTCGTCTCCGTTTCTGGCCCCGGCCCTCGCTCTGCGCTCACGGCGACCTCCTGAGTCCGGGCCGCCTCGTTTCCGGCCCGAGGTTAAGCTTGCCTGACAGCTCTTCCGCTGCCGCGAGGAGCCCCACAGCGAGGGGAGAGGGGGTGGGGGGAGGCGGGAGACCCGAGCGACCCGCTTGTAATTTCATTAACGTCCTCGGCACGCCGGCTTCCGTTGGACAAACTGTTATTTCTTTTAATATTTTCCCGCGGCTCTCGTCCGTCGCCCGGGACCACCGCGACTTCTCCTCCTCCCTGTCTCTCCTTCTCTCTGTCTGTCTGTTGGCGAAGGACCAACCAGGCTTTTCTTCGTTCCTTCAGGGACCCCTTTTCGGGGTTCTCTCATCCTCCCCCTTCCCTTCGTCCTAGTTCTCGCACTCGTCCTCGTCCTCGCTTCACCCTCGTGCTCGTCTTCGTCCTTGCCATCGACCTCGCTCTGACTCTCGTCTTCGTCCTCGCCCCCTCTTGGGCTGCTGGGAAATGCAATTCCAGTGCCGATTGCGGTCCCCGGGAATTTCGAGGATCTGCGGCTGGCTCCGGGTGGATCAGGCAGGAAGAAGGGACGAGGTCGAAGAGCCGAAGCCGAAGAGGCGATGGCGAGGGCGAGGCCGAGGGAGCCCAAAATCCGGCCACGAAGGAGCCCGCGGAACCCACGAAATGGACCAGCCGTGCCCTAATGAGATCGAACGTCGTCGCCAGAACCGGGGCCGGTTGCTGAACACGAAATTGCGACAGGAAGCGGAAGCTCCGAGGCAGGTGCGGGTTTTGAACGCGGAGCTCCAGGAAGCGGTCGTCGCGTTCCTTCGCGCCCTTCATCGGGTTCGCTTCCCCCGACTCGTCGCCTCGCTCCATCTCCTTCCCTGCCTCCGTCTTGTTCCATTCCTTCGGGTTCCCTACCTCGTTGTTCCCCTCCCCCGAAGCGCGACTCCTCCCACCTCCACCCGCGAACATCTCGTGCAAATCCCGCCAGCCCCGTGTTTACCACGCTTCGCCCACGAGCAGCTGTCAACCGCGGCATCCATCAATCCGTCCATCCATCGACCGCGCCTCGCTTCGAACTGGGGCGGGAGGCACCTGTGGGCGGCGAGGGAGGTGCGGAGGAGGGGGGCTGGGGGAACAAATTGATTTTTGCACAACCCGCTTCTTGTAACGACTTAATTTTCCCTCGAGACCGCTGCGGACGGGGCGGGCGATGGACGGATTCACCGAGCTGAAAACGAGGACCAGCCCGAACCGTTTCATCCTCGCCGTCCTGTCCTCGCCTCCCTCCTCCTCCTCCTCTCTGTCGCTTCCTCCCGCTCACATTTTTGGCCTTCTCGTCCGCTCTTTGAGCCCCGCACCAGTCTCGGTCCTGGAGAAAACTCGACTCGACTTTCCTCGACTTCGACTTTGGCTCGTCGACCCGTCGCAAGTCGATTCCCTCGTCGGAGGATCGATGAAGGGTTCGACCGCCTCCTGCGCTCTCTCTCCCTCCTCCCTTTTGGGTTTCCTCCCGCTAGGCGGGCCGGAAGAGGTCGTGAGTTTCCGGCGCCCAGCCTCTGTGGCGACGTCCAGCGGGCCGGCGAGGGTTGGGCGTCGACCAGGGCAGGTCAAGGGGCGGTTTAAGTGCCGAGGCGAAGGTTTGGCCACGGGTCGGCCGGGCCCGGCTGTCCAGGCGTCGTAAAGCGGTCGGCTGCGGCTGTCACTGCGGATTGTTTTTGCCCGCATTTGATTTCGGCCGGAATAATTGAGGAGGCCGAGGTCGCGGCGGAGGACGGCGGTCGCCCCGTCCTCGATCGATCCGAAATTAGCCAGATGGCGGGTTGTCGAGGCCGCGGTCGAGGCGTCGGGCGGGAGTCGCCTGGGGATGCCGGAGCCACTCGACCTTGAACTTCCTCCGCCCACCGCCGACTTTCTAGCGAGCCAATTGCCAATTGCAGACTCCAGCCAGCCGCCGAGCCGCGGCCGTAAATCAGGGCCGCTCGGCCCAACCACTGACTAATCGCCGTTTGAGCCCGCCGACCGAGCCTGGTCGAGTCGAGCCGCATCGCCCGGCCCGGCCCGGCCCGGCCCGGCACGTGTCCCGCGTACCTGCCAAGGACACTTGCTGCAGGGTTCACGACAGCCGTCGCTGCCGAGGACCGCGTCGAGCTTGACCAACTGCTCGAACCTGCCCGACCAAACCCAAATTCGGCCCGAGGACGGCGGAGGTCGGGGCGGGGTCGGGGCGGTGTCGGGGTCGCTGGATTAGTCAGGCCCCAAGAATGCTGTCGGCGTTCCGTTGACGACGTGTCGTGCTTGTTGTTGTCCTTGTCTTAATGAGCAAAAAGACGGCGGGCGAAGCTTTTAGACCGGGCTTCTAAACGGCGTTAATCCGTGAATTATGAGCCGAGAGCATGCCAAAGGCTTCGGCTGCAGCGCCAAATAAATGTTTGGCCAGCGGACCCAACATCCCAACATCCCAACAACAACAACAACGACACCGCCGATGACAACAGGTACGACCGGTGGAGGGAGCTCCAAAGCGCGGCTGCCGTAAAACGCCGGCGTCCCTCGGCCGCCGGTTCTTCGTCGCCGGCTCCGCTCTTGGCGTTGGTTTTAAATGGGCTCCCCGGTGTTGTTGTTGTAGCGCTGCATAATCAACACGTTCCCAATTTTCGGCCGTCGTTGTCGTTGTCGTTGTTGTTGGTTTTCGTTATCGTCCCGGTGGCTCCGCGGGTTGTGCTGGGGTTTCGGCAAAAAGTCCAGCAGAAACTGTGCAAAGTGAATTCTAATGAAACCTGGAAATAACCAAAAACAAAAATGACAAACTACAACAAGAGGACACAGGGAAGAGAGAGAGAGAGAGAGAGAGAAAGAGACAGAGACAGAGAGAGGGTACTCGAGAGCCGGGGCTCAAGTTCGAGCTGTTGCTGGAACAAAAGCAAAAGCACTCAAATAAAAAATGTAAATCTTTTAAAATATGCGAGGGTACGCCAACCCCTTCGACCCCCGCCAACCGCACCCCACCCCACCCCTCTCTCTCGCACTCGCTCTCGCTCTCCCTCCCTCCGCCAGGTGCCGACGATGGCTCTGGTTGTTTCCTCCTGCGGCCCCGGAGGTGAAACTTGTGCATATTTATCCCGTGACAGCCGGACGAGACGAGGCACTCGAGATAACGCAGCAGCCCGGCTGGTATAAATGAGCTTTAGTGAGTTGTTAACTTGTGGCTTTGGTCGCGGCGTGGGCCACGCCGAGGCCCGTGGACGACCGACGACCGGGGACCGGGGACCGAGGGCCGTAGACCGTAGATTATCTCGTATACATAAATGATTGCTAAGAGGTTTCTGTCGCGGGGAATCGTTTCGTGGGGTCCTGGAGTCGTTTTTGTGTCTCTTGGCTGGCTGTTTGTTTTCTTTCGTCCCACGGCCATGAGACATGTGGCGAGGCGGTGAGGCGGTGACGTCATCGGCCCCACCCCCGCGTCCTCGGGCCGGGCCGGGCCGCGCTCGCTCGCTCGACTCTCGTCGCAGACCCCGGGCGCGTTCAAATCCGCCTGTCCTGCATTGACTCGAGTCCTCCTGCTTCGTGCCCTTCGAGGACTCCTTCGCCTGACCCTTGTAATCCTCGCTAAGCCGAGGGAGCTCCCGGTCCCGCTCCCGCTCCCGGCGGCTTCTTCGAGCTGCGAAAGTAGTCGACGACGACCCAAGGATGGCGAAAACAATGGGACAGCAACAACGATGACAAGAACACAACATCAGGACCACAGCAACATCAGGATTGAGCTCCCCTCAAGCCCTATGCAAATTTTCAATTACCGCTCGCACCGCCGCGGTCCGGCACGCCCCGGACCCCCAGCCGGATGTGGCTTTTGTTCCACGTCCCGTGTTTCCCAGGCGGCTGGAGGGCGGTGGGCGACGAGGGGTTGGGGGAGGGGTCGGTCGGGGCGAGTGCGCTTCGGTGCAGCTTCCCATGGCTCGGACTCGCTCCTCGTCAGGCACAACAACAAAAATAACGAAATCCTGACTGGATCCGATTTCACATTTTTTCCAACATTTACGTTTTCGGTGCTTTTTCGATGTCATCCCGGACGGCGAGGGCGAGGGCGGTGACGAGGGCGGTGACGACGTCGTCGACGCTGATGGCGATGACACCCGTTGACAACGGCGAGGCGGCGGCGATGCTGCTGACGATGACGGAGATGATGGAGATGACGGCGGCAGGAGGATGGGGATGGGGATGGGGGTGAGGGCGAGGGCGAGGGCGAGTCCGAGGACGGTGTTGCCGGGGAGGACCGGGCGAAGGTGGGGTGAAGTTGAAGTCGATGGGATCGGGGTCGGGAGGGCCCGGAGCGTCGCTTAGGAAGACGTCGTTCGATGTCAGTCGATGTCGCGAAGAGTCGCGGAAGAGCCGATGCCATCGAGGGCGGGGATCGTGGGGAGGGAGCGCGGGCCCGGCTCTATTTCGAAGCCGCCGCACTTCGCCGGCCTCGGATTTCAAAGCAAATAAACTGCGATGCCTCGCTCTCGCTCTCGCTTACGCCCTCCATCCGGCCGTCTCTGGCGATGCGGCGCGGCGCGACGCGACTCGAGTCCGCTCACACGAACATGTGTCGGCCGCGTGAGGGTGTGTGGGTGAGTGTCGAAGGTGTCGCCGCACACACACGGCCGCATCTTTTATGCTTAGTTCGGTCTTTTAAAATTCAAATACGCCTCGGAGGGGGAGAAAGGAAAATAAATAGAGAAGGATATTTGCAATGTAAATAGCGAGGGGCGGCGGGCGCGGGCGACACACGAATATGAGACGATGCGACGACGGCGATGTGGGGAGAAGCCGTGGTCAGGGGGGAGGCGGGCGACGACTCGTTTCTAAAACAAAATCCCGGCGTGGGAGCGACGGAAATCGGCCTGGTGTCCTGCGGCCACGACACGGACTCGGCCTCGGTCACGGACAGCGGCCCGACTTCCGGAGAATGAGAGAGAGAGAGAGAGAGAGTGGCCGAGTCGAGGAACCCAGGCGACCAAACGAATTTCGAATCCATCAGACTCCGTTCGCCGAGGCGAGTCGGGTCCGAGTCGACGGCGTCCATCGATGGAGGCGACGAGGGTCGGCAGACGAGGGATGTGAGGGGGCGCCAGGGGCGGTCGGGCACGATTTGCAGTCAGTCAAGGGCTCGACCGATGGCCCTCGACGGGTTCGGACCTGAACGTGTGGCCGACAAAGTCGTCATCGTGGCGACGGGAACCGGTGGGCGCAGCAGGTGCTGCAGGAGCCGGTCGAGTGTGAGATGAGTTGCTGGCCTGGGGAACTGCGACCGATTGGGGCTGATGAGGGCCGATTATGAGAGAGGCCTCGAGGGGATGGCGGGAAATCGGACACTGACGAGGCTTCCGGGGAAATTCGAAGGGCGTTTGAACACTTCAAAATGCCGTTTAGGCCGGGGGACGGGCGGAGTCACGGGCAAAGAAGGCGATGGCGAAGACGACGTCGACGACGACGACGACGACGGTGACGTCAGTGCGAGGAATGCCGGAGAGCAGATCATGGTGATCGTGATCAGGCGATCGCCACGAAGTCATCAGCGGCGGTGAGGAGTCCAGCGATTTTACGGCTCTCGACATTCTTCATCGACTCCGTGACATCACGCGGACCGGCGGCGTGGAGGATGAGCGGTGGCGGAGAGGGAGGTGAGGAAAGAGACTCAAATTCGTAATTGACAAAGTGCGCAGAAGAAGCGGATGCAGAAGCGACCGGTGACGTGTTTTCGTTGACACCCACACAGCGATACGAGACGACACAAGTAAACAGCGGGCTCGGAGAGGAGGAGCGCAGACAAATAAACAGACAGACCGACGGACGGACGGGGATGGACTGCGACTGACGACGACAGCTCCATTGGTTTCCGCGGCGAGGTCCGGGGCGTCGTGGTCGGCGGGCCAAATCAGTCGACATGTTTACAAGGGTGGCAGACGGCGAGCGGTTGTTGCTGCCGCCGGAGCCACCCACGAGCACGCGGAAAGACACACAGGGGCCGATGGAGGTCCAGGCAGATGACAAATGCACAGGGGCCGGCCCTCGAAAAGGCCTGAGCGATCGGGGGCTCGACAATGGAAATGAATTATTCAGAGTCCCGCAGACCCGCCCGGCCTCGGTCCATCGCCATCGCCCGCGTCACCATCACCGGCAGCCGTGCCGCCCTGTCTCCGGCCCAGCACCGCAGCGGCAGCGGCAGCAGCAGTCGCCAGTCGTGTTGTCGGCATTGGCGACCAGCAGCAACGACAGCAGTGGCCGGTGGGAGGTCGTCGGCAGCCGCGGGCGACCGGCAGCAGCTGCTGCACTTGCGGCTGGGTCAGCGGCGTCCGAGGGCGAACTTTCGAGGCAAAAATTATGAGAGAATGAATTCGTAATGGCCTGGTGTTGTGCTGGTTGTTGTTGCTGCCGGCCGGCTGACGTCGTCCGTGGCTGCTGGCGCGGGTGGCGACGCCGGCCAAGGCGAGAAGGAGAGGGAGAGGGAGAGAGAGAGAGAGGGAAGCCCTCGCCGGTCAACAAGTGGCGCCTGCGAAAACCCCGCCTCCATGGGGCGACTAAGCCGAGCGTTTACAGGTTTCTTCCAGCGAGCCATAAACTGTAACGACAACAGGGGCAGCGGCAGCGGCAGCACAACAACAACAAGAACAGAACAACAACTACAACATCGGGTGTAGGGAGAAACGGCAACAACAACATCACGACCCCTCGCGGCGGCGGGCACGGGGGTTGAGGAGGAAGCGATAACGTGTTGACTGGGAGCGGGTGCGGCTCCAAAAGCAACAACAACAAAAACAACAACATCATCAACAATGTTAAGGGCAAACAATAACAGCGACAACAACAACAACAACAACAGCGGCACTCCAGCAACAACGCGGGCTCGCTGCAGCGGAAATGACGACGCGAAAGCTTTTGACGGCCTGTTGTTGGTCATTAGGGCGAGGCAGGGAGAGGCAGAGAGAGAGGGATGGAGGGAGGGAGGGAGGGGGAGGGAGATGGGGAAAATTGTTGTTGTTGTTGTTGCTGTTGCTGTTGCCGGCCCAACTCGCGCGTGTTTCGACGACTTCGGGGCGCTGCCGAGGGCGGTCGTCGACAGGCCCTTGCCGGAAGTGCTGCCATTTTGTTTTCAACTTCAATTTACCGGCGTTTCGCAGACACGCCAAACTCACAACCAGCCTCCCCCACCCCCTCCTACCGCATCCCCACCTCGCTCTGGTCCTTGCCTTCCATTCGCCCGACCCCGGCGCCGCTTCGGAAGTTCCCGAATTTTCCCCGTAAATCACAAACTTCGAACCCTGCCGAGTGGGGAGCCGAAGATAGCGAAGAAGAACAAAACATTCATCATTTCGACGTGGAGTTGAATTTCGGAAATACGGAAATTCCGAGCCTCTCGGCTTTCAAAGGGCCGAACGCGAGCCGGTTGACATCGCTCGGACGTCCCGGCCGATTGCGACCCATTTGCGAGCCCAGAGACGCGCCTTTGTCGCCGCCAAATTGCCGAATTCCGATCTCCAGCCGGAGGACCTCGTCCCCGTCCTCCGACGAGGCTCCGATTTCGAATTGAACGGAATTCGCGGCCGCTCGTCCTCGGCCCGCCCACTCGGAGCCACCGCAGCGGGATCGAATCAAGCGGAGGGACGAGGGAGCGACGAACGCTCAGGCAGAAGGGGCCAGGCAGAGGCACAGATGGACGGGCAGAGGGACAGACAGAGGGACAGACAGAGGGACAGACAGAGGGACAGACAGAGGGACAGACAGAAGACCAGACAGATGGAGGGACAGAAAGTCTGAAAGTCTGACCGATTGGCCTCAACGCTTTGGCCCTTGGACGGTGGTCGACGGGCGACGTTGGAGCGAAATCGGAAACGAGCAACAGTTTCCGAAGAGCGACAAGAACGACAACAACAACAGCACCACCACCAACAGCAACAACAGCAGCAACAACAACAATAGCAAAAAGACAGCAACTAAAACAAGAACAAAAACTACACTACAACAACAACTAGAGCAACGGCTGGCGAGCCACGAATAAAGACCTAAACGACTTCCTACTCGAAGCCTCGTTTAGACGAGGGAGCGAGAGCGAGGGCGAGGGGGGGAAGGCGATGGAAATATAATAGAAGTAAATTAGATCGGCAGTGGAGGGAGGAGGACGGCGGCGGACGAGCAGGGCTGCGGTGGAGGCGATGGCGAAGAGACAAAGAACCGACCGAAGAAAATGAGAGTGAAAAAATTTATTTCGTTGACAATTTTCAGCTCGAGGGGCTTTAAGGGGGCAGCAAGAGTCACGACAACAACAATGACAACAACAACAACAACATCGCTGCCATAAAGTAATAATAACACACGCACAAAACTCATCAAGAGCAGCAACAACAGCAACGAAGGCGGACCCGGAGCAATAAAAGTAACAACAGAAAAATCATCATCATCAACACCATCACCAGAAGCAGAGGCAGAGGCAGAATCACAAACGGCCAACAACAATAACAACATGATGCCGGTAGCAACTGAGATCGTCTTCTTCTCCAGCATTGTTGTTGTTGGCAGCATCACAAGGGAGCGGGCAGATAGAATCAAATGTGACTTTAAGATACAGACTTCCAACCTAGCAGATACAATTCCGCCTTTATCTGCCTCGGCCACTAGTCATTGCTATTATTGCCGCGGCAATTGTTGTTGCTGCTGCTCCTGCTGCTACTGCTGCTGCTGCTCGAAACTGTGGACCGAGGCGGCGAAGATTCGAATCGCGCGCCCGGCCCGGACCGGCCCGGCTCGACGCGAACCGACGCGACGCGACTCGGGTCCATTACAAAAGAATGTCACCGTTTCCGTCCGTCCGTCCGTCCGTCCGTCCGTCCGACCACCGGCCTCTGCCGTCCTCCGCCGCCCCTCCCGCGCTCTCCGCCTTCCCATCCCGTGCCTGAATGGCGCGCTGGCGAAAATATCTCAATCGCTCGGATGCCCGACTGTTTGTTGCCTATTGTGTCTTTGGGGGTGCGTTAAATGACTCAATAGCGCAACAACAACAACAAGAACAATGACAACAACAACAACAACAGCAACACTGGCACCAGCAGCAACGACAGCCGCAGCAGCGAGCGCAGCGTCGACTGTAACAATTTGAACTAATTTAAGGTTCTGCCGCGGCGGCGACGTCGTCGTCAGGTCTTCTTCTTCGACGCGGCTAGGGCCACGAGAACAACAACAACACAACAACAACTACCACCACCATAACAACAACCACAACACCAACAACCACAAGAATGACGACAACAGCGACCGACACCGTCGTCGCCGCCAAGTGCTGAGTGTGAATTTTTCCTTTGAAACCCATGAATTGTCGCGCGATTCCAAGCGAGGTCGCCGCTTGGCCGATGGGCGGGGCTGGCTGTGGCGTGGTCGGGGAAGGGCGCGAATCTGTTGCTGCCTCGCTCGTCCCGTCCCGTCCCGTCCCGTCTCGTCCACGGCCCGGGGTCGTCTGCTTAATGAGGCGGCTCGAAGAACTCGCCCGGACCGTGATTTGACGCCTCTCTTCATCAACACTTCCTTAAGTTTCTCGCCGCGAAGAGGGGCGGGTCGGGGCGACGGCGGGAGCCGGGGTCAGCGCTGACGTGGGCGAGGAAGGGAGGTCTGAGGGAGCCGGCTGAGGGCAGAGCTTCGGGGATGCTCGATGGGCGGAGGCGGGCATGAGGGCAATAAAGCGTTGTAACGACGAGACTCGAGCACGGAGCGAATCTGGGCAAGGGCTGGGAGGGCGTTGTAATGGGACTGGGTGAGTCAAGGAAGGGCGGCTGAAGGGGAACCTGGAGGAGAGGCCAGAGGTGGAGGGATCTGGTTGAAAGAACTGGCCACAGAAACTCGAGGGAAACACCGGGAACAAAGCCGAGGTGCAGTGGACGAGGGAGGGCGGCAGTTGCTGCGATGGACCGGAAATAACGACACCAGGAATGCCAGGAGGTGGAGCTGGAGCACGGCTGGAGGAAAAAGTGCGTGGATGAAATATGGAAAGGCATCGAAGTAGGAGCTGGAAGAGGTAGCTGGAATTTTGTGGAAATGCTAATGGCGGCCACGACCGGAGCATATGGGAGAAAATTGGCCATTGGCGCTGGAGAGGGCGAGGGCAGAAGGACGAGAAGAAGCTGCCAACCCTGCGAGACCCTCTTCATCGCCTCACGGCAAAGTGGGCAAAACGCGTATCTTCCTTTCTGGGATTGATGGAATGCAGCAGTCGGGATGGCGAGGACGGGGCCGGGAAGGCACGAGAGCAACCCATGGCAATCTGAACTAATGGAACACGGACGTAATAAGGACGAAGCAGCAGAAGGACGACGTTGGCTTTAAGCCGACAGCGGAGCAGGAGGAGGAGCGGCCGATGGGCGGATTTTGCTGCCAGTCAATGCGCAATTCGTTGCCGTGATTGGGAGCGAAAACTTTTTCCATCAGCGCGAGGAGCGACAGAGGGACGGACTGAGGGAAGGTGGTTGGAAGAACAGACAGAAGAAGGAGGGCCGACAGACGACCAGTGGCGCTGGATTCGCGCCCTGACCCGACGCCGCCGAGCACCAGGGCGGATTCGAAGAAACGAAGTCCGCGGCCGCCACCGGCCTCGCGCTGCAGTCGCACTCTCGGCCAGTCCGCGCCCCGCCCGCGCCCGCAGCATCGGCCGCCGGGTCCGAGGCCGAAGGAGAAAATCTATTTTCGGCCCACGTCGGCGAGCTTCGCAGCCGCGACGGCCGATGTTGCCGTCGCTGGTGCAGTTGCTTTGCCGTTGCAGTTTTCGTCGTTGCTGGCGATGGAGGCCGCGGCTCTCGCGTTTTGGCGCCCGCTAAAGTTCGCCAGCGCAAAAAAGCTTCCTGAAGCTAGCAATTCGTGCCGCCGAGGTGCCCAGATGGAGCCGCACTGTCTTCCAAGTGCTCGCGCGAGGCCGTGAGAGTGAAAAACGATCGAAAGAAAAGGCCGCAAAAAGGATTTGCAGCAGCAAGTTCGAAGAAACCATACCAAAATAATTGTCAAAAAGACTAGGTTTTGGGGTGAAAACATTTGGAAAAATGTAAACTTGTCGATCTTAAGTTAAAATGTTAACTGTCAACACATTTTGCCTTAAAACTGGCCACCTCAGCCACTGTTAAATCGCCATCGCTGGCAGCTTCGACGAAATTTTATTGACGTTTGGCGCCCGAAACGACTCCGTGCGCGCGGTCCATCGCCGGACCCGCCGCCGGCCCTCTCCACACCCCTTCTTCCCTCCCCTCACCTGCGCGGCGGCCCGTGACTGGGGCAATGAGGATGATTTCGATGGACCCGCCGAACTGCAGCCGATTTGGCTGCTGGTGGACGAGGCGGGAGTGGATTTTCTAATATTGCTGGTAATTAGAGGCGGTCGTAGTTGTTGTTGTTGTTGGAGCAATTCTCGTTGTTGCTGCCTTGGCTTTGTGTCGACTGCTGTCGTCGCCGGCGGCTGGGCGGAAAGTTCGTCTGCAGAAAGTAATTTGCAGAGCCCACACTCACACACACACAGACCCACATGTGCTGGTCGACGCGCACACACGTCACTCACACGCACACACACAGTTGCAGTCGCCGCCACAGAGCCAAATGCAAATAAATTCAATTTCTCGGCGAAATTTTGGGCGAACTTTATTTTCGACCGGCCCCGGCCCGTCCCCGGCACCCTTCGAACGCCCCTCCGCTGCAGCTCGGACCACGCCCCCCTCGCCCAGCCCCGCCGTCTGGCTGTCCGCTCGGAAGGCCATTAAAATGCAAAATTTACTTTGAGTTTCGAGCGAAAATATTTTCCTTGAGTCGTTGCAGCGAACTAAATTGCAGCAATAGCAGAGGCAACAGCAACAACAACCGACAACAACAACGGCAATAATATCCATAACAACAACAACAATAACAACAACAAGTAGATGTGGAAGAAGACAAGCATCAACTGCTTGAACTGAATAAAATTTTATGGATTGTTTGTCTGTTGATCTGCGCTAGATTCTCGGGCTTTTATGGGCTCCGCCGGCCGGCGAGTGGGCGGGTCGGGGCGGGGCGAGGGCGAGGGCGAGATGCGGCCGCGGTCTTCCCGGTGGCAACGCCGAGCCACGGCCCGGGCCGCTCGACGTGATCAATTGTCATGCGCCGCCGGTTGCGGTGATTAACTCAAGGTTGGCAGCACTGGTTTTGCTTCCTTCCCTGCGACGAGCGACCGCAGCAATACAACAACAACAACAACAACAATACCAACAACAGCCCCAACAACAACCCCAACAACAACATCAACATGAACGCGAAAATCTTCGTCGTTTCGAACAATCGGCGAAAACAACAATTGCTGGCAATTGGCATCGATGCGTCGAAGGCCAATTAAAGCTGCTGCTACTGCTGCTGCTGCTGTTGTTGTTATTGTTCTCTTCCTCTTGTTGTCAAAGTCCGCCCGCCCCTCGGATCCGCCCGATCCGATTTGGAGCCGCGGTGCCAAGAGCGATCGGCGAAGATCGTGTCGGACACGGCTTCAGCAAAGTCCGTCTTGACTGACCACGCCCTCCGCCCCCGCCCCGCCCCGTCCACGGCCCCGACCACTCGGGCTCGCATTCAAATGCCGGACAAAGGATCGGGCCAACAATTAATATTCCGCATGCCGAGGAATGCGGTGGACAGCCGGACGGACGGACGCCAGTTGTTTGGACCGATGGATGGACCGATGTCCGACAAATTGCGGGCTTTGTGTGCCGGTGGGCGGCCAGGAGCCAAATGAAATGCGGAGCCGGAGCCAAGCGAGATCGACAAACACCGGTGACAACAACAACAACAACCACAGCAAGAGCACCTCCCACCCTCGTTCGGCCGCCGCTTTTGGCCACGGGTCCGTCGCTCGCTCGGAGATCTCGTCTCGAGCAGGCAAAGCCATGCAAATCGGGCGACGATCGTCCGAAGACTCGACTCGACACGACGCGACGCGACTGGGCTCAGGTGAAGAACGGGGTCGAGGGAGGGGTCGACAAAGAACAAACAGAAGACCAGACGAGCGACCGGCGACCGGCGAAAACAGATGTTTCAATTATATATGCGGCGATAATTCCTAAGTCGGATGCCCAAATCGGTCGATCGGATCGGGCATTAGCATACGGAGCCCGGGGAACGGCATCAGCATCGGCCATAACAATGGACGCAACAACACGACCGCGAGCAGCAGCAACGACGACAGTAACGACGACAACAACAGTGCAAATCACAATGCAAGAGCAGCCGGAGTCAAATTTTGGGCACCGCGACTATCGGAAGTGAAGATCTTTCCGGCGTAGACGACGACGGCGATGGCGACGAGGTCGAGGGCACCGGGGACGACAATTCGGCGGCCGATCGACCGGCCCTCGTCCCTCCACCCGGCGGCCCGCCGAGAGCCCGGCGATCGACGGACGGACGGGGCTTCGGCAAGCAATTAAAATGGTGCTGCTGCTTCTGCGGAATTCCGAGTCATCGCCGCCGTTGCCGTCGTCGTCGCTGCTGCTGCCGAGGATGACGAGGATCGGCGGAACGTGCGGCGACTGCCAACGACGGTGGTGACGAACTGCGGACAACCATCGAGACCAGACGTCGTTGCCTCCGACCGCCTGTCGCTCCCCCGTCGTCGCCACAGTCGCCACAGTCGCCGTCTAATCGCGAGTTCGATGGAAATTGGGTCAGATTTATCTACTCATTACTCCATTGCTCTCTCTCAATCATTCAATTACAGACGACGGCGGCGGCCTCTTCGGCTCCCCTCCGCCCCTCCTCCCACTCCTGTGCCCTCCCTTGGACTTCGACTGCGACTTCTGCTGCTGGGCCGGTGCTGTGTTGTTGCCGTCGTCATCGTCGGAGTCTCCCAGTTGTCGCCGATGCGGAATAAGAATTAGAAAATTGCATGGGCGGCCGTCTGAGGCAGACGCGATGCAGTGCTGGAGCGATAAGCGGCGCCGCCCTCCTCCCAGGGGGCGGCGATCGCACAAAGGCCGAGGGCCGATTGGAGCACTAGTAAGACGCAGAACCGAGCTGGGGGAGGAACAAATTGAGACCGCGGAACTTGGCTCCGGGCAGCGAGGGAGCGGGAGGGTGGTTGCATGGAAGGAGGGGGTCGCCTGCGATTGGAAGCCGGTTTCCACGGAGGAACGACCTGCGACTCCGCAGATGCGAGTGCAGGAAATCGTCCGAGGTAAACCCAAAGCAGGCGCTTCAATCAAAATAAAAGTCGACTGATAAAAGTCGATCGATAAAAGGCGATTCCTCTTCCTTCGTTGAGCTCGACGACCGGCCGCTGCCTACTAGGAGGCCGACCTCTGTCCTCTCCTCAGTGGCCGAAGGAGCCCCTCGACGTCGGAGTCCTGGCTGGCACCAAGGCTGGGCGTCCAACGAGCCCCATCCCCGCCCTCGTTTCCGCAGGTCGCCGGTTGTCTTCCGGTCTGCCGTCCTCGTCAGCCGCCCCTCGCCGGCCGCCGCTCGCAATCGACGACGTCGCTTCCCAACTCGAAGCGATCATTTTAATTATCGCTCCGACGACTCGATGCCACTCGATCCGATCCGATTCGATCCGATCCGACCCGGTTCGACGCGATGCGATCTGAAGGTAACGTCGGCCGCTCGCTCGACGCGTGCATTGCATTGCAGTGGACGTCGCTGCAGTCGCGGTCGCGGTCGCGCCGCCGTCAGCGTCGCGATGAGTTGCAATGGCGGAAATCAAGGTTACTTCCGGGCGTGGCTTTCCATGGGGTGCCAGCCATGCGACAGCGACTGCGACTGCGAGAGCGATAGAGACAGGGAGGGCAGGCCAGCCGGAGCCTTCTGCCGGCAGCTCGCCCCACAACAGCTGCATGGGAGGGGCTCCGGCAGCGAGTGAGTGAGGCGAGGGTGTGAGGGAGACGGGCGAATGGCTTGGGAAAGTCAGTCGGTCAGTCGGCCTTTGAATCACGCTAGGGTTGCAGTGGCTGCAGCTGCTGCTTCCTGCAATGATTCACTGGCGACGCACGCATCGGACCCTGGACTGCCTAAGAGGGGGCGGCGGGCGGTCCAGCAGGAGGTGGGGTGGACCGGGGCGACCGAGACGCTGACCTAGGGCGGCGTTTCCGAGGTTTTCCACTCGCGAGCCGCCAATGGAACGACACCAGGCCTCCGAGGCTGCCGCGTCGGCCCTCGTGGCCGCTCAGACAACGATCGGCTACGGCCACGAGACCCTCCGACCCTCTGACCCTCCGCCCGACACCCAGTCGCCGGCCGACTTCCAATTGGAAACCGCGCCGAGCCACGAGGGACGTGACGACGCCGCCATTGCAGGGGCTCTCGGTCCGTCCGTCCAGCCGTTTGTCTGTACCGTGGAGGTTAATTTATTTTATGGGTTTCGGATCGACGACGACGACGTTGACGTCGCCATCGACGATCGCTTGGCTCGCTCTGTGGACACCGAATTTTTCGAAATGAAATATTTAAATTTCGTTTTGGTCTTGTTGTGGCTTCGGAGGCGACTTCGATTTGGACGTCGGTCGGGCGATTGCGGTTATTGTTTTGTTGCCGCGCGTTACCAAAACTCAATTCAAGGTCAGGCAATGGCCAAAACCACCTGCACACACGTCCACTGCTGTCCATGCGGTGTGCCTGTGTTGACGGACGGACGGACGGACAGAACAACGGACATGAGCCAACAGCGACCCGTCCGGACGCCACAACTCAATTGCTCTTCAGAGCAATTTAATTATTCGCAGAAACGATGACGAGCCGGAAAGTCGAACCCGCCTCTCCCTGGGCTGTGCATCTTCATTAGTATTCCACAGCCCAAGCCCGACCGCCAGCCACAGCCGCAGCCGCAACTCCGAAAACCCACTCCGTGTAACCCACCAAGTGAAGAATCGAACCCGAGTCGAAGTCGAGCCGAACGAAACGAAATGAAATGAAATGAAACGAAACCAAAAGTGCAAATTTCTACTTGAGAGCGAAAATAGAATCGAAGCGCTGGCAATGTGGAGAATCAAAGAAGTGGACGAGTGGAGGAGGAGGGGGAGGAGGCTGGACAAACAAGCCAAGTGCTACGACAAACAAGCGACGGACGACGGACGGAAGGTGAAACCGAGGCCGGCGGACGGCGACGGCGACGGCCCAAGTGGAGTGTGAGAAGTGGGCGGGGCGGCGACTCGGCTCGAGTGGGCCAAGAACAAACACCAACGGAGGCGAGGACAGCAGCAGCAGACGACGAAGACCACGACGACTGCGCCAACGACAGCGAGTGCAGAAGCGCCCGCGGTCGAGCGACAGGGAGCGGGTGACGGGAAGGGAAGGGAGCGAGCGATGATTCGAGGCGAAGAAGAAGAAGAAGAAGCGTCTAACGAAGTGGCGGCGGAAGAACGAGCTCCAAACAAATTCATTAGGAAGGCGATAATTGAAGGAGTTGCGTCACTGGGAGTCGGGCACGGCCAACAGACGCAGCCGAAGCGGGGCTCCAGCGAGCCGCAGGAGAGGCAGGGCCGGGCGGAGGGTGGTGGAGCGAGGTGTGGGCGGGAGGGCGTCGGGTTCACTTGAATTTCGTTCGTGCGCGCCACCGACGCCCTTGACTTTGAGACGACGCCGTGGACGTCGACGACGACGGCGCCGCCTTCGACTTCGACAAAGTTATTGGCAAGCATTGTTGACGATGTCGTTGTTCACGTTTTCGCTGTTGTTTTGTAGTTGTTGTTGCTGTTGTTGTTGTCGTTGTTGCTGCGGCTTGGTGATGAGTTTTAAATGAGTTTGAGCCGAAGACCGTGGCAAATGGAGCCGTCGCTCGTGGCCGGACCGCGGGTCGACGGCTCAGGCGAGGTCTTTGAAGTTCGCCCAGGGGGTTGGCGCGGGCTCCCCGGGGGGGCGTTGCAGGATCGAGGGCAGACCCGGAGGACCTGGACGGAATTTCCTGGAAGATTCGGCTGAGATTTTGCCTGGGATCCGCGTGAGACTCGACTCGAGCCTTCGTCGAATTCATCGGCAAATTCATTAGAGCGGTTTCGACTCCGGTGAAACTTTCCTCGGTGGCTGGGGTGGCCTCAGTGGACTCAGGTCATGACGGCGACCCCGAATCCGGCCGCCGGACCGCGCCGGGCGGCCACGCGTAAGCGACACGTAAGAGGAGTCGAATCCGAGCAGGAGACAGAGGCGTCGGAGGGCGTGGCATGGGCGACGGGGCGGGTCGGGGTCGGTGACGGTGACCTGGTCGGCCGAAGACGCCGAGGCGACGAGAGCGGCCGCCGACAGAGAGCTCGGAATGATTGGGTGAAATGGGCGAGCAGCAAAAGCTGAGGGAAGGGGTTCAGAGAGAGGTGGAGAGAGAGCGCGAGCGAGGGAGAGAGAGGGAATCGGAACGACTGGGACGAAGACTAAAAGTATCGACGACGACAACGGCTGCGTTCACCAACAATAACAATGTCAACCACTGGGCAAACATCATTAAATTAATGAAAACACTTTTCAAAATCGACGGCGAGATGCAGCGGCAGCGGCGGCTGAAACCAGAATCACAGTCACAACAACAACAACAGCAACCACAACAACAACAGTGCAATTAACAATGACAACAATAAGCCCGCTGCAACAGATCCAACAACAACAAAGGCAACCCCACGGCAACAGAGCTCCAACTTCTTATTCACTGTTGACTCTACAATTTTCTCAACTTTTCCCTCTCCCTCTCCCTCAGTCCGTCTCCCTCGACTCAATCATCATCCGCTCATTCAATCCCTCCCTCATTCGCTCAAACTCTCCTTTGCTCACTCGTTTAGTTTTCGTTTCGTTTCGTTTGCGCGCCGAGCTTTTTCCCTTTTTAATGGATTCTCCGAGTTTTAATGGAGCCGGAGCCGGCGCTGAAGCCGAAGCTGCAGCTGAAGACCTCGCACTTTGATGCCGTCGTTAGGAGTTGTTGTTGTTGTTGTTATCGCTGCTGGTGCTGCCGCTGCTTCTGTTGGTGTTGCTTTGACGACTCTCGCCTCTGATGCTGCGTCAACAGTGACAGCTCAAGTGTCAAATGTGAGGCGAGCAGCATTTAATGGATTTCATATATAGCAATAACAACAACAACAACATGCACAACAACAACAACATCGCTGGCTTTGCCCACTTCCCCAACAACTACACGAGCCACGCGAGACAATCGCGCATTCCTGGGATGATTACGAGGCCTCGAGTCGAGTCGATTAGCGAGATGTCGCCCCTCGACTCCCGCTGGCACGCCCCAGACCCGTCGGCTTTCGCCGGCGATTGAGGTCGGTCGGCTTCTGTTGCCACGACCGGACCGGGGTCTGCGCCGAGGGCCGGGAGTCGGGAATCGCGTCGGGAATCGCGTCGAGAATCGCGTCGAGAATCGCGCCAGAGCAGCAAGAGGTGGCCGATTTCTGTTTGGACGACTCGTCTGCCTTCACCCAGGGACCCGAGAACCCTCCTCCTGCCGTCCCAGAGGCTCAAACGGGGCCCCCTTGGCCTCTCCCAAAGCCCTTTGCCGGTCGCCCCTGCCCTGCCGTTCGGTCTCCCAGCGACCCCTCCCCAAATCGAGTGAGAGGAGAACCTTGCGTTGCATAAGACCGACGTCGCAGTCGCCGCCGTCGACGGAAAGGTTCTCGCGGAGATAAAACAGCTCTAAACAGCACGTAAACGCGACTTAATCGCCGTCCGAAGTTCGCGACGAGCTTCGTGGACGCCGTGACACGTTCCGCAAAAGTACCCGACCCCATTGTTCTTGTTGTTGTTGTTGTTGTTGTAGCTGCTACTGCTCCACGTTCTGCCATCGTCGTCGTTGTTGTTGTTGTTTTTCGCTTCAATTGCTGCCTTAAATTTATTGCCTTCCTTCGGCAGATCGAGAGGAACTGATAGAAAATTGTTTTTGCCACTGCAGTTGTTGTTGTTGGTGGTGGTGTTAATTCCATTGCCGCTGTTGTTGCTGTTGCTGTTGCTGGACGAAACTCACTTTGCGGGCCCCGTGAAAAGTTGTCAATTCGGCGGAAACTCAAGGACGTAAAAGCAAAAGTTTCAGCCACCGGAGCCACTGGGGCGAGGGCCGGAGGTCGTCGCCGTAATCGCTCAATTTGAGCGAAAATGTGGTGTTTGGCCCAAACAAGCAATAAACCCACACCTACAACAACAACGACAACAACAACAACAACAACAACAACAATATCAATAGCCGCACCAGAAGAAGTTCACGAAGTGCAAACCAAGTGAAAGCCTCGAGGGCTCCGGGCGGAAGGAAGGAAGGACGGAAGCGGCCACCTCGGACCGGAAGCGGCGACCGCTGCGTGGTGCGTGTGTGTGAGATGCGTGGCGCAGCCTCTGGCCCACCCCTGGACCCGGCCTGTCACGGTCGCGCCCGAGGGCCGTAAATCGATGGAGCCCGAAAATGAAATAAAAAGTTAAACCTCGCCCAATGATGGAGGACGACGCCGAAATCCGGGCAGCGGCGTCGGGGTGGAGGCAAAGACGAAGGAGAAGAAGCAGCTGGCTTTAAAGCAGGCCAAATGGACCGCAAAAACGACAACAACCAACTCAACAATGACAAAAACGACCACAACACGACGACCGTGAAAGGAATGAAGAACTTTAAGAATGCGTCTTCAGGAATTCGCAGCAGGCAGGGGGCGAGCGGGGGGAGGGCAAAGTTAAAAAGCCTCCGGTTCCCCTTTAGGCAGCTTGTGTCTGCTGGGCCTTGGTCCAGGTTCTGGTCCTGGCCTGGTCGGGCCACCTCCGGTATCGGAGTCCCCGAAATTGGCAATTTAAGCAACCGATGGCGTTGACCTTCGTTGAACCTTCCTTATTTTAGTTAAGGGCTCATGAAAGACGAGCGCTTGGATGGCTCTAATGGAATTTATTGAAATTTCACCATCGGTGATGGGAGTCGAGAAAGGCCATCAAAAACAATTCACTTTAAGAGCATTATTTTTGCACTAATTTACATTAAATTCATTTGCATTTAATGAACTTTTAGTATATCTGTACACATTTCCCCCTGCCTTAATAGAATTTTCTCAGAGCTCCTCCCATCTATTGCTCTGGATTTCATCTGCCTCTTGTCATGATCATGCATTTGCCAAATGTGAATCATTTCTGTATAAGCAGAAGTGTTTCAACAGGTTCGATCAGTGGGCGATGGGCCGGGCCGCGCCGGTCAGCTGGCAGCGCTTCCCGGGCACGGCCAGGCACCACCGGCCACTCCTCCAGGCCAACCCTGCCCTCCTGACCCCTCGCTAACAATTGGACGCCCACAGTCCAACCCGCCATTGTTCGGCCAGTGGAAGACCGAATGAGGCGAGTGGACGAATGGAATGGAGTCGAGCTGAGTCGAGCTGAGTCGCGTTGACTCGAACAGACCTCGTTCTTTGTCCCTGGTGATGCCACAATTAGTTGGAGCTCTCGAGCGATGATCAACCATGTTGCTGCGCGCCCATAAATGGTGGTCACAGCAACAACAACAACAATGAACAACAACAGCGGCATCCGCTGGCTTCAGCCTGGCTACTGAAACCGGCGCCACGCCCGGTTCGATTTCGGCGCCCCGCGTGAATCTGCCAAAAGTGAGTGTTTCTATTTGTAGTTGTTGTTGTTGTTGTTGTTGTCGTTGTTGTTTTTGTCTTACTCTTGTTGTTGTTGTTGTTGCCTCTCCTCTTGCTGCTGTCGCTCTTGCTGCTGACATAAATCAACGTAGCGATCGCCAAACGCAGATCGCATCAAATTCATAATAAAACACTGCTGGGCCACATGCTGTGGAGCCATTCTTCTTCTTCTTCTTCGCCGTCATGGGGCTGGTGGTTGATGCTGTTGTTGTTGTAGGCAGTTTTGAAGCTGGTCTGCGTTTGAAAAATCGTTTCCTTTTCTCGCCTCCTCCGGCGCCGCGACGACGACGACACGGCGACGGAGGCGGTCGCAACGCTTGACTGCTCGATCGAACTTGAAGTCATTGTCGCCGGGGCTGGGGCTGGGGCAGGTGGGGGGAGGTCGAGGGACCCGGCCGGCCGCGGTGTGCGAGCGTTGGATGAGCGCGGTCGAGCTGGGTCGACCCGGGCCGAGCCGGCCGCAAATTGCAAAATAATCGATCGCTGTAAAAGGTTTAATCGGAGCAACTGCTGTCGGAGCAACTGCTCGTTGACGGCGACGAGAGGCCGATGTCTTGACAGTGATGGGGGCAACCCCTCAACCGGTGAATTGGTGAAGATTGGCCGGGAAGAGTGGTGAAGAGTGGCGTCGACCAAGGCTTGAGTGGCTTCGACCAGACCTTCAGTTGCTCCGAAGCTCCGGACCGCTGACCCCTTCAGCTTCCTCCAAAAGCCATCACATCCACCGTATGCCCATCTTTCGCTTCGCAGTGACGACAACAAAATCGGAAAGTTCACCGAAATCCACCCGCGATCGTGGCCAGATCGCGTCCCTCCATTTTGCCTGATCGCGGCCTGACAACGGCCAAATTAAGCGATTGACGGCGACTGGTCAACGAATTGAGTTGTCAAGAAACGAGGAATGACTTAAGCCAACTCCGAACCCCCCCCCCCCACCACCTCGCCCCCTTCAGCCTCTTCTGGCCCTCTTTCCGCGCCAGCCGCGGGTCGAACTCGGGTCCGAGTGACTTCATTAAGCCAGTTAACGACGAGAGCTCTCGGCGCGACATTAAAAGTGCATTAAAAAATGGCGGTGGCGACGGCGGTGGCGACGGCGATGGCGGCGGACCCTCGTTGACCGCAAGATGGCGCACTAATCGCGTTTTAAGCCCCGGTCGGGTCGAACCGAAGTCGCAGATGTCGTTAAAGTCAATCGTTTAGGAGGTCCGTCCCTGCCGTTGTTGCTGTTGTTGTTGTTGTTGTTGTTGTTGCTGCCCCTGGCATTGTCGTCGTTGCCATTGCCATTGCTGATGCGTTCTTCGTTGCCGTCATGTTGCTGCTGTGTTGTCATTGTTGTTGTTGCTGCAGCTCATCTTGTGGTTGTTTTATATCCGAGTGTTTTTCCTAAGGTTTTTCCAACCGCTCTTTTGTTGTCATTGCGGTGGGCTGGAGCGACCACAGCGACGAAGAAAAGGAAGAGGAAGACCATGAAGGACAACAACAAAAGCAGCAACAACAAAAGTAGCAACAACAAAAACAACAGCAACATGCAGCATCAGCTGCCGATAAAGAAAACAATTATCTACGTGAAGCTCGTTACACGATTCGGGTTCTCCCTCTTCCTCTCCTCCTTCCCCCACCCCCCCCCCCCCCCTTCACCACCTCTTTCGCTTCCATCTGGGGTTGGTCGTCTTCTTCTTCTTCTTCTTCTGCTTCCTCGCCTTCCCCGTCGCCCTCTCTGGGGTTCGCCTGCGTCTTCCGTCCGGATTCCGTGGCTGGTTTCGTTGCAGCGTCGCCGGGCGATTACGAAATCCGAGCCAAACCTCGGTTGCTCGCGAACAGCAACAACATCAACGAACAAATTAGATGTTGTTGTTGTTGTGTTTTTGTTGTTGTTGCTGGGGCTACTGTGTAATCTTATCTGGACCCACAGCGATAATGGTTCCATATGTTGAGCCCCAGAAGACGCGCGATCAGGAGACGGCGAGCGATGCGCAGAGCGACAGACGGCGACAGAGGGCGACAGAGGGTGACAGAGAGAGGGCGAGAGGGGGCTGGGGCGACACGTGGAGCTCAATGTCAGCCAAAGTCAAAGGGGCGACGGACGGGTGGGGGCGAGCGGGCCGGGCCGGTCGCCGTCTTCGAATCGAAGCCAGCCGAAGCCCATTAGCATGGAGATTTATTGACGGCGACGCCGAGGTCGCACCTCGGGCCAACCGGGGATGCATCATAGTTATATATAGAGCTTACACAACAACAACAATAACAACAACAACAAGGAGAAGAAGGGGCAGCCGTCCAGAACCTGGCTTGAGATGCACCGATAAACACACTTTGGGCTCGGGTAACTGGGAAGCCGATTTGGGCCACTGGACGAATACCTTGAATAATTTTGTTCTATTCCACAATAGAGCACAGAGCAGTCGCTATCGGGAGCCGGATCTGGTGGGAACGAGATCGCGAACGGCCGCGGCCCGCGGCAGATGCCGAGGAAGCGATAAACCGGCTGATTGATCGCTGATCGATCGGTGGAGCCCGATGAAACGGCTTGAGATCAGTTCGTGGAAAGAGCCACGGACCAGCAGGAAGTGGAGGAGCGAAGGAGGGAGGCGGAGAGCGGGGCGAGACCCGCGCGAAGAAGTCGCATCGCCTTGAAGAAGAGGAAGTCGAGCCGAACCCCAGTTATTGGGACCAATAAATTTCGGGGAACACCTTAAAAGCAGCAGCAGCTGCGACATCCGCGGACCCCGCGCCCACCCTTCCGGCAAGTGACAACCGATCGTCCTCAAATCGCATCGAGAGCCCGGAGATTTTAATCTACCGATGGGTTGGTCGAGTCTGGTCTGGTCTGGCCTGGTCTGGCCTGGTCTAGCGTCGGAGTCACGGCTGAGGAATGCAGAGCCGTTGGTCGACCGTCCGGCCGTGGGCTGGATCGACGGACGATTTGTCGGAGCCGCACTTAAAGCTCATTAGAGGAGTCGGCGCAGGCTTGGCCCGGTCTGCGGTTGGGCTCCGGCCGCGTCTTCGACTCCGACTCCGACTCGACTGAGCTCCTGCGACGAGCGGTGGCGACTCTGCCTCCGACCCTCGTCAAGAAGTATCAAATTAATTAAGCCGAGAGCCCCGCACTCCCTCCCTCTCGCTCACTCTCTCCATCGCCTCTGGGTCGAGCTCTTTGCGGACGGTCTCGAGTTCCCCGCCGTTTGACCCCGACTCGTCGGCGATGGCAGGGCCGGGGCGGGTCTCCAGAAATTTGCGTAACAACGACAACAACAACAACGTGCCGGGTCCCACGTGTGTCTTTGCCTGGCTCCTGGCCCGCTCCATTCGACCCTTCTTCACCTGGGCGACTCTTCACGAGCCACGCACGAGGTGCGGACGTGGTTTCAGTCACCGACTGTACGTGTGTGTGTGTGTGTGGTGAAAGACAACAACAAGAAGAAGAAGAAGAAGGGCAATAAGAGCAGGCAACGACAACGAAATAGATTAAAACGTCTCCCTTTGTCCGAGCGGCAGCTGCTCCCGGGCAACGTCGCCATGGCAGAGTGCGTGTAAAACGAGGTGTCCAAAGGTCACGACGTAGTCCCGGGTCAGGACAGCAGGGCGGAAGACGAAGAGGATGCAGAGAGTGAGAGAGTGAGAGAGAGAGAGAGAGGGGGAGAGAAGAGGAGAAGGAGAAGGTGAAAGAAAAGGCGAGGGAAAAGTGTGAGCGGAAGCCAAAGTCGTGTTGAGACATTCATGGAGTTTCATGAGCTGCTCAAGCTGCCCAATGTTTATGCGAGATTTTTACGGGTCACCTCGACTCACCCTCTCCCTCTCTCCCCCTCTCCTCTGCTCGCCCTCGGACTGAAGATAAATGGGCGAGCGGACAAGTCGCATGTCCTAATGGAGAGTGCAAACATGAAGGGCGTTTGGGCGACCTCGCTAAAGACGAGGGGAGGGCGAGGGCGAGAGGGGATCGAGAGGGCCCCAGAAGGTGGCTCCAGGAGGTGCCTCAAGGAGGTGGCTCGAGGTGGGGCGAGGACGGTGGACAGTGGACGGAAACGGAGACGGAGACGGTGGACGACGGACCGATGCAAGGATCGAAGCTCGAAAGGGTGGCGCCCCGTACCCCGTGCCTCGTCCCAGCGACCGTCCAGCGACCACTTGAGGGCTCTCGAAGCTGCCAAAGTTTGCCCTCGCCTATTTGGACCGTCCTCGTGCCCTCTTCTTCTCGAGAAGTGGCCGACGCGGGCCTTGCGCAGCTTCCGACGACTCCAGCTCCAGGGTCCACCGAACGTCGTCGCATCAGTCGAAAATTTGACTGATGATGATGATCGACTAGTGTTGTTGTTGCTGTTCTTGTTTTTGTTGTTTTTATTGTTGTTGTTGTTGTGGCAGTTCGTCGCTGCGGTTCACTTGTTATTTTTGCGGTTTATGTTATTTTTATTGTTATTATTTCATTGTCGAAGCGATTGCTACACTTTTTGTTGTCGCGACTTTTGGTGCTCAAGCTGTTGGTGCTTTTGTTGTTGTTGGTGTTTTTATTGTTCTTGCTGTTGCTCGTCTTCTTCATCTTCTTGTTGTTGCTCTTTTTGTTGTTTTTGTTGTTGTAACTGCTGTTGTTTCTGCCGCCGCTTCTGCCGGCCGCACTCGACTTCCATCCACTCGAGAGGAAACTCGAAGTTGCTCGTAATTAATAAACTTTTTGCCAGCATCCGCCGCCCCTTCGCCCCAGCCACCCTGTTGTCACCCTCCCCCTCCCCCTTCACCCCTTTGAACCCATGGCTGAGGCAACAACAACGACTTCAACTCCGTGGTTGAAACTTCTCCAGATTGAAGTGATTGAAGTAGTTTTTATTGCTATTGTATTTGTGGTGGTTGTTGCTGTTGGAGTTTTCCGTCGATATTGTTATTGTTGTTGTTGTTAGTCGAGTTTTTACGACTCCCCATCGTCATCGTCGTCGTCGTCTTCGACGTCTTCGTCGTTGTCTGCGTCGGTCGAACATCGGGCCATCATTTTTATGGCGTTATAATTTTACGATTGCACCAGCACTTCATTGTGGTCGACGGCGTTGTTGTTGTTGCCATTGTTGTTGTTCGTGGTGTGGTGCTGCTAATTACGCGATGACTGGGAGGTTGTTGTTGTTGCTGCTGCTGCTGCTGCTGCTGGAGATTTCGCTGCCGAACTGTCGCAAGATCAAGGTCAGCGCCGGAGTCGGCGACCACGACCCGCGGACGGAGGAAGTGCAGGAAATTACGACGAAGAAGATGAAGAAGAAGAAGAAGACAACAACGACGTTGACCTCCACGCCTTCTCCACCCTGCCCTTCTCCATCCGCCCCCCGTCTGTTGTCCCTTTGGACTTTCGCTCGTCTTCGCGATTCGTGACTCGCGCTCGACCCCCCGACTTCTTCTCCCGCCCCCCTCCTCCTCTCCTCTCCCTCTGTCCGCGAAGTCGTGGACTTCACACACACACACACACACACACACACACACACACACACACATATAACATGTCTGTGTATCGCAACTTCCGGTCGTCGTCGTCTCGTTGGCGTCTACAGCGTTTGTCAATTTGCTGTTGTTGTTCGGTTGTCATTGTTCGGGTGTTGCTGTGCAGTTGATGTTGTTCAGTGTTGTTGTTCATGTTTTTGTTTTTCTCGTTGTTGTTATTGTTATTCCTGTTCTTGTCCCTGTTGCCCAAAAAATTCGCCAGCATTTCGTCAAAACGCAAACGCTCCAGCTCGCTCAATTTCCCTCCGTCCCTTGCCTGCTCCCTCTCTATTCGAGGCCTTCTGGAGCTGTCGTTCTTCCTCTTCTTCTTCCTCGTCCTCTTCCTCCTCTATAAGCATCTTTTCTAAGTCTCGCCCCCTCCCTCGTTCTCCGACCCCCGACGCTGTCAACTGGCAAGTATTTGTTCGAATGAGAGCAAATGTATGTTTTATGTTTAAAATCAACTACGACACACACAGTCGCCCTCGGGAGCTTCTCGGCGGCACCAACACCCCCGCCCACCCCGGACGCGCAGTTGCCCACCCCGGCCCTGCCGGCGACATCTGCCGCCTGGCCCTGTAGGAGGCTGCAAATCTTCCTACGATGATTTTTTCACCCCCCGATGGGCCGGCATGGAAGGTGTTGTTGCTGCGATGTTGTTGTTGTTGTTGTTCCTCTGTTGTTTATCCTCTCTCATTATTAGCTGTCAGTCTCGGTTGTGGACGCGACGTTGTTTTTGACCTGCTGTCGTCCTACTTGCGACGACACCTGGAGTTACTGCAATAGAACTTGATCCACTATTTATTTCTAATTAAAAGCGAAAAAAGAAAATAAGAGTAGATTTAGAAGATAGAAAAAATGGAGACTCCTCGAAGAATTTCTGCCCCTGGGATCCTTGGAAGCGATGGCAAAATCGAAGGCATCCCCAGACCTGGTTGAATGAATGCAACATCGCCTTCGTTGAGGTCTCCGTTGTCGTCACCGTCGACCTTATCGTCATCTTTTTCGTCGTCCTTGTCGTCGACTTTGTCGTCGTCTTTGTCGTCGTCTTTGTCGTCGTTCTTGTCGTCGTCTTTGTCGTCGTCCTTGTCGCAATCGTCATCTTTGTCGTCGTCCTTGTCGCCATCGTCATGTTTGTCGTCATCGTCGTCCTCATCATCGACCTCATCGTCATCATGTGTGTCGTCGTCTTTGTCATCGCCTTCGTCGTCATCTTCGTCGTCATCGTCGCCGATGCCTCCCAGTCCCCTTGGCACAGAAACAACGGCGGGCGCCCCTTGAGGCTCCCTCGACCCATTCCTCGGGTCAGACGTTTCAAAACGGTTTCTCGCGTCACGTCCATCCATCGCCTTACGTGGTCATCGGTGCCGTCGTCGTCGCCGTCGCCGTCGTCGTCGTCAGGCGTAGAAAGTCCGAAGTCGGCCGCCGATGGCGCGTGCGCAACTTTTACTTTTTATCGCCATTGTCGCGGTTGTCGTTGTCGTTGTCGAAGTCGTCGTCGTTGCTGCTGTGTCTGCGGCTGCAGCGCCGAGGAATTTTTATGGCCCATCCAGAACCGCGATGTCCCGGGGTCGGGCGAGCGATTCATCATCGTCTGTAGCCCGAGCTCCATCTCGGACCCGGCCCGGGCCCGGCGAGCTCTCAATTAGCCGGCCATGCGTGCGGCCGCCGCGGCTTCTGTTGCTGTCGGTCGTCCGTCGTCCGTCGTCGCCGCCACGCCCTGCGACGGCCGGCCGGCCCAGGCTCGGCTCGGCTCGGCTCCGATGCTGGGCGCGATAAAGAAACGCTTTAATGATCGGATCATGTCTGCCGGTCGAGGCTGCCGAGGCGGCCGCGACGACGACAACAGCAACAGCAACAGCCGGCCGTACTGGGAGCAATTGCAGTCACCAGCGGCACATCGAGTGTGTGCGGTGTGTACGACGACAACAACAACAATGGCAACAACAAAAGTGGGTCAATCTTCGGGATGATCGCCGAGACGAGGCCTGGGTTCGGCCGCCGCGCGTCCGCCGAGGCTTCGTGATTTCTTCGGTCGACGGCGACGACGACGACGACGACGACGACGTCAAAAGAGATTCGTTGCTGTTGTTGTAATGGGATTTTTTGGTGACATACGTGATGATGAGTGATTAATTGTCATTTCCAAGGGGTAACAGTTTCGATGTTGTTGTATTTGTTGTTGTTGTCGCTGCTGTTGCTGCCGTTGAGTCGACATCGGTCGCCTTTAATGGGTTTAGGGTTTGGCAGAAACAACGACGAAGGAATGAGGATGAGGCGAGGGCCCAACATGGGCAGACAGCGAAGATGAAGAAGAAGAAGGAGAAGGAGAAGAAGAGCTTGAGGAAGAGGAAGACTTTCTTCAGCCCTCGCGGCGATCGCTGGAGACGTCGGTTGTCGCCAGGCCGACGCCGACGCCGACGCCGACCCGATGAAGGGCGTGGCCCGATCGGCCGGCGGCAGAGCGTGATTGGGATTGCGGGAACTCGCCGGAGATTTCACCGAGAGGGGAGGAGGCGGGGGAGCAGAGGGTGGGGGCGGCCGCACGTTTCGATCTTCGATCTTCAAACATTTTCCTTTGCTCCGCACGGATTCCTCTTAATTTCGTGGCCTTCGGAAAGATGTTTGACGAATTGGGCAGGTAGGAAAAGAGTTAGGAAATCGAACTCGAGCAATCGATGGAGAAATCGGAGAACATTGGGATTAAGGACGTTGACGGCAGCCAGAGCCAGAGTTCGTAAAAATTATTGCCAATTTCGCAAAATTGTTCTTGTCCATTGCATGATATTTGAAGTAAACAAGACCCCAAGTTGAAATTCGAGTTTAGAAATTCAAACGAAATTATAAAACAAAAAATATAACAAAAATACATCAAATTCACTGACTCAAAGGCCGAATTTAAGAGAAATAAACTCAAAATTCCCTTTTCGTGCACAATTATTTGAGTTTGTGAATTTTCGATCTGGGTGCCAACAATTTTTACTGTCCTCGATCGATTGTTCTTGGTGTTGGTACTTGTTGTTGTGCTATTCGTGTTGTTGTTGTTTTTGTTGTTGTTGTTGTTGTCATTATTCACATGGCTTTTGTTGTTGTTGCCTCGACTGCTACCATTGGCGGTGGCGACCTCAATTGAGGCCATTCCAACAGCTGGCAACTGATCAATAGCATTGTTGTTCTTGTTGTTGTTGTTGTTGTTGCAGTCTTTATGGATTCTTGGTATTGTGGGTATTATTGTTGTTGTTTTTGTTACTCGCGGACGAACCTCTTCCACCCACGATCGCGTCGAGAGCCGACGCAAAGAAGTCGCGCCCGCTGGAAACGAGGGCGCAAATTTAAACACAAGTGTTTTGCAAATGTCTCTCTCTCATCACTGGTGGTGTTGTTGTTGTCAGTGTTGTTGTTGTTTTTGTTGTTATCATTGTTCCTCCGGTGTTTCGCTGCAGTCGAAGCCTTTGGGTATTGTTTAAAGAAATGAAAGGAATTGACAGGAGGACAACAACAATGGGACGAGTTCAACGACATCTTTCGTAGCTTTCGATTTCGAGGTTCTTGCGAGCAGGCGAAGGCCGCGCGAAGAGCAACTGCAGCAACAACGGCAGCAACAACAATGGCAACGGAAATTCTAGCATGAGATCAATCAGGGCGAAGTGGGAGCAGCCAACAACAACAATAACAACAGCAACAAGGTGAGCCGCCAAGAAGATAATAACTAAATCAACAACAACAACAACAGCAACAACAAGCTAACACAATAAGAACTCGCTGCGACAACAACAACAACAACCATTGTTGGTCGAACAAACAGCACTCGGAGGCCGGGCGGCCGTCGCTTGGCGGCCTAATTAAGCGTCAGCTGCGACAACAATTACAACGGCAACAACAACAACAACAACAACAACCACGACAAAGACAACAACAATAACAACAACAACGACAAGCACAAAAACCACGTCAACCCCACCGCCAACACCATCAACTGTTGATCGTTTCGAAAAAACCCATCCTTCTCGCGCTCCGGCTGCCCGCCCTGCCTCCGCCGCGCCTCTGCCCGTCTCTTGCTCTGACTTTGGCTTGGGCTTTGTCTTTGTCTTTGTCTTTGTCTCCTCCCCGGCCGACAAGAGCTCGCAATGAACCGAGCCCAGTTCCCTTTCTTTGACCCGGTCGACGGTCGCTTTTTGGCCAATTGCGACGCGGACGCGAACTCGGGCGGAAACACCGGAGCGTGAAGAGCGAACCAGTCGGAGCCGAAGGCAAAACCAAAAACCCCACACTTCGCAAAACACGCTCAATGGAAAAGAGCAAAAAAAAGTAATGGAAAAAAACAAAAAAGAAAGAAAAAAGAAAAACCCACCAAATGCATGACAAAGGCGAACTGAAAGCGAATCACTGGGTCCGGGCGCAGTTCGAAAAAGCGGGCCGCGGATGCAGAGCGCAAAACCCAGCCCGGCGAGATTTATCGCGGGGGGGTGGTTGTTTCTGGGGCTCGGGCTCTGACGCGGAGGGGCGGCCCGAGGGCGAGGGCGAGGGCGAGGCTCGTTCCTCGGTCCACCGGCGAGTTCCATCGTGTCAGCTCTGGTTGTTGCTGGACGTCTTTATCCACTCATTCTCATTGCCACTTGTCATCATTGATCTCGTTGTCGTTGTTGTTGTTGTTGTTTGCCCTGGCCACTCTTGTTGTTGTCATCGCAATTGCATTCATCTTGTTTGCAAAATCGACAGCGAACTTTCGGTTTCTCAATTTTTGTTCCGAATTCCGAATACGAGTTGTATTGTTGTTGTTGTTGTTGCTGTTGTTGCTGCATTATGGAAGCTGCTGCCGTTGATGCTTCTGTTATTATTATTTATTAGTGTCGCTTTTGTTGTTGTTGTTGTTGTTGCTGGCCGGCATTGTCGCAATTGTCTTGTTGTTGTCGTTACGATTGTTTAAACAGTGACTGAGCGCCGCGCTGCCAACGTCGTCGACGCGAGTTTTCACTTTTGCCACTTGACTCAAGGGCCAAAAAGGCAACAACAACAACAACGACGATCCCCGAAATACAGTTACGAACTCGGACTTCTGTCTTTGCTTCACCTCAGCAGCAACAGCAACAGCAACGTCGACGTCTTCTCCAACTGCTGCTGCTGCTTCTTCCGCTCCAGCAACTCCAGCAAAAACAACCACAGCACTGGGACCACTGGCCACGCACCGACCACAACAACAAAAACAACAACAACAACAACAACGACGACATTTTGGTGTTTTCTTTCGGCCAAAAGTAAATAAAAAGCCCAACGAGAGCGAAGTAACGAAATCGCAAACCTTGCGAAAAAGTGAAAACTGTTTAAACTCCGAGGGTCGAGGGTCCGCCGCCGGCTCTCGAGAACCGCAGTCAGCTGCGAGGAGGGGGTGGGGCGACGGCGTCGAAGGGCCGGAGCCGGAGCCGGGGTCGGGGCTGGGGCACGGGTCGGGATCGGGGTCGGACCGGAACCGCGTCGAGTGGGCTCCGAGACCAGGCGTCACGCAGAATCCACCAGCAGCAGCAGCAGCAGCAGCAACAGAAACAACAACAGCAACAACAACAAAGCGAGGGCAAACATCATCGTCGTCGACGCCGCGTTGCCAACTGCGCAAACATCGCCGCCGAAAGTGAAATCCGTCAGACTCGGCTCAGGCTCGGACGTGTCAACGACGTCGACCCGCTTTCGGAGGCTGCCGTTGTGTCTCGCCCTTATTGTTGTTGTTGTTGTTGTTTTTGTTGTTGCTGCTGTTTTTATTGTTATGGTTCTCATTGCTATTGTTTGTTGTTGTTTCAGTGATGTTGCTGTGGGTGCTGCCGCCGTGACGGCCATCGCCAGCTCGTCCACGTCCTGCTGCAGACGTTTTTGAGGTCAGCCGAGGCCCGGGGCCGGAGCCGGCGAGGGCGGGACCGCGCCGGTGTCGGAGTCTGAAGTCTGGAGACGGGACAACGCGACGAGTCGAGAGGCGCTGGAGACGCCGGACGACCCCTGGATCTCTCGTTGCCGCCGCCCCTGGCCGATGTCCCTCGGCCCAGCTTCGCAACGTCTCCCCAAAGCGACCCAAAGCGACCCAAATCGAGGTGTCTGCTAAATTTTCAATTAACCTGGACGTTTTCAACAACCGGCCACGCTCCCTTCATGGAAACTGGCCCCGTGCTCCACCCAATCAAATCGGCCGGCGGTCGTTGGCCGCTGCTTCCGGCTGCCGAGCGGAAGTGCGAGTGCAGCGCACCGGAAGTGACGACATGGCGCCATTGCGCTTCTCCCCAAGCGGCAGGGGGCCCTCGCACCCCTCGCCCCTCCGACGCACGCATGGCCGACGGAAGCGCGTTGCCAACCGACGCCCGACGCCCGGTGCCCGGCGACGGCACCGAAAGCGATCGCGCTTGCGGTCGCCAAACGTGGCCGTTGCTGCTGTCGCTGGTTGGGCTCGGGACAAGTGCGGTCGCCCCTCGGAGCCCTCGACCCGCCCTCGTCGTCATTTGCGAAAATTATTTAATAAAAGTCTCGGCCGTCGGAACGTGACTTTCGGCCGAATTTTTGCTGCACTTTTGGCCGGGTTTACGGCGGGTTGTTGTAATGGATCTTTGTTGTAGCGGGTGTTGTTGTGGTACTTGTTGTTGGTGCAGTAATCGTTGTTGTTGCAATTGTTGTTGTCGTTGTCGTTAGGTAATAAACGTTTATTTAAATGCATTTAAAAAGTCGTTTATTTGCCTTTTTGCACCTCGCCCCACTCGACCCGACTCCGGCCGAAAATCGCCTGGCATTCCGGCGTTGCCGGATTTTCACTTTCCGCCGCCCGTTGCCGCGCATAGATTTTCATTAATTTTCGAGCGATTTCAACGCGTTTTCCGTGAAATTTCCTCGGGCCGGAGTCGGCTTTTTGTGTGTTTATTTGCTCTTGATGCTCCTTTCGGTCGAAGGGTTTTCCCAGAATTTTTATGGGATAAGTTGTTGGCGATGGCGGTGAAGTGGTGTCGTTGTTGTTGTGGTCGTTGCTGTTGGAGCCTTTGGTGATGGCGCTGTTGCTGCATGGGGTTTTCATTGGAGTTGCCCGGTTTTAAAGCAGTTGTTGTCGTCGCTGTTGCCGTGGTGGAGGCTGTGCTTGTTGTTGTTGTCCCTTTCGAAGCGCTCCTCGCTCCTCGTTGTTGCCGTTGTTGTTGCTGGTGTCGACGTCGCCCGAACCAGGCGGATTTTGCTGTCCATATGAATTTTCACTACCAGAGCAATTTTCGTTACTTTATTCAATTCATTCCATTGCAGGGTGAACAGTTCTTGTGGATTCTCTTGTGCTCGTCGTTGTTGTTGCTGCCATCGACTCTCCGACTCCCGGGGCCGGAGCTGAAACATGAGAGAGCGAGATGGCGAAACGAGGTCGGGCTGAAATAAATCATGGGAACATGTAATTAGGAAAGCGACAAAAACAACCAACTGGGCGGCCAAAAGTCGCGCCTTGAACTCACAGGCATAAATCAGAAGAACAAAAACAGCCAAGGACCACGGCGAAAATCGGTCTTAGTCAAGATTTTCGAAGACGTAAGAAAAAGCGCACAAGAACTGTAGTCAGCTATAAGAACTGTAGCAACAAATACTGGAAACAGCAGCAACAACAATCGTGACAACAATAGCGATTACAACAATAGCGATTACAGCAACATCGGTAACGACACCAAGAACAATTACAACAACAGCGTCGGTTATTACAACAACAACCACAACAACAACACCACCAATGCCCGTTTCAAACGCCTAAAAATGCGCCTCTCGTCGCTCCCCGAGGTGCTGCAATCAACGTGTGCGTGCGAGCGTCCCAACGTGTGTTGGTGTGTGTTGGTGTGTGTGTGTGTCGGCTGGTCATTCCCGACACACACACACACACACACTCATGCGCCACCCCGCCCTGCAGCCGTGCGTGTGTATGTGTGCACGTTGCAGTTTCATGGTCAAATAAATTATGATTTGAATGCGAGTTACACGAAGTATTCGAGCCTCCATTGTAGTTGTAGTTGTTGTTGTTGTTGTTGCTGTTGTTGCTAGAGCTGCTGATGTTGAGCTCTGGTTGTTATTGTTACTTTCTGTTGTTACTGATGTTGTTTTTCCTGCCGTTGTTGCTGTTGTGTTTGTCGGTTTTATTAAACAACAGCAATTGAAAAAAGTTAAAACCGCCTTTGAAACTCTCTCGCTCACAGCCCGATGAATCGTCGAGGTTGACGGAGGAGGTGGCGGTGGAGGTGGTGGAGGAAGAGGAAGAGGAGGAGGAGGAGGAGGTTGTCGGGGGTGGACGAAGCGAATCTCGAGATGCCTCGAAGAGTTCGATCGATGGCAGTCGGGCCGGCGATGCGACCGGCGACGTGGCCGAGGAGGTCGAGGAGGCTGGAATAAAAATCGGCACGAAATCACTGGGTGGCCAGACGTTTTCCAATCGTATTCAGGTCGATTCCTTCAGATCGAACACAAATCAAAACCCAATCGAATCGCCGAGGAAACCCCCGAAAGAAGGTCTCGCTGCCGCAGCCGATTTTCGGAATTCGCTCCCGCTCTGAACTCCAAATCAATGCGCGACGCCGAAATTCAATTTGCACCAAACAAACAGACGAAATCGGAGACGGAGCCGCCAACAACAACGGCGACGACGACGACGACGACGACGAGGACGGCAGGTAAAGCAAGAGGAGGAGGAGGCGAAGGCACAGCAACAAAAACGACGACAACGACAACGACAACGGCATAAGCAACGACATCGACATCCATTAATGCCAACATTTATCGCACGCAGCATCGGAAACGATTCCGATTAAAATCGTCGGCATCGCCATCGTCATCGCTGAAGGCGTGATCGCTCGGTAGCAACAACAACAACAACAACAACAACCCCAATGGTTTCAACTAGATAGATCGATGACGACGACGACGACGACGACGACGAAGAAGAAGCAGCAAAACATTAGCATTTTTACGAGCTCGGCTTCGCCCCCTCCCCTTCCTCCAGCGGTTCTCCCCACTCTAGCGCCATCTCCCTCTAATGGCTCTCTTGCGACGTCCCCATTCTTCTTCTTCTTCGCCTTCTTCTTCTTCTGCTTCCTCTGCTTCTTCTTCTTCTTCTTCTTGTTCGCGTCAACTTTCGGTTTCAACTTCGATTTCGATTTCGATTTCAAACGCGGCTCGTCGGCTTCGGCTCCTAGAGCGATGGTGTTGTTGTGGTTTTTATTGTTGTTTTTGTTGCTGTTAATGTCGATGGCAGTTGGTTGGCTGCCGGGTCGTTGTGGTTGTTGTTGTTGTTGCTAAGCACCATTAAGTTGCAGAGGCACGTCCACGCTTCCAGCCGATGAATGGCCACGAGGAGGGGGCTTCCATTGTTGTTGTTGTTGTTGTTGTTGTTGTTATTGTTTTGGCCATTCTTGCTTTGTGCGACATTGCTGATGGTGTAGTCGTCGTCGTCGTTGTTGTTGTAATTGTTGTTGTGGCCATTCTTGTCGCCGCCTCCGCCTCAGTCTTCGTTCCAAATCGCTCGCCGAGAACAGCAACAACAACAGCAACAACATGAAGAAGTATTGGCCACAACTGGCTAATTATGTAGGCAGCAACAGCAGCAGCAACACCAACAACAACAACAATAACAATGGCAATAACAATGACAATAACAAACAAAAACATTGCCGTCCAACTGGTTGATCGGTTGTAGGTGAAGGTCGCGCTGTGACTCAAATGTTAATTGAATTAATTTCTTTTTCTCTTCGGCACTTGTTATGGTTCTTCTTCTTCTTCTTCCTCTTGATGTTGTTGTTGTGGTCTTTGGCGTTGATCTTGTGGTTGTTGCCTTAGTTTTGGTTTTGCTTTTGGTTTTTGCTGTCTTTGTTTTGGTTCTCGTTGTGTTTGGTTTTTTTTGCTGATAGTCCGTGGTCTTTTGTTTCCAATGTAATTGGCTGAGAATCTTGGACGGAGAATGGGAAGAAGAAGAAGAAGAACAACAACAACAACAGCATCAACAACATCATCAACAAGATCATCGACAACAACACCTACAGCAAGATCCAACGAAGGCATTCACTTAAACGAAACTCTTCTTCAACGAATTTAGCGCATAAAAAAGCAACAACAAAATCAAAACAAAATAGCAAAACACGAAAAGAGCGAAGTAAAATTAGGAAAAAAACAAAAACATAAAAACACTCATGCGGTCTTGTTATTGTTGTTGTTGTTGTTGGACTTTTTGTCGTGTTCGGACATTAAATATTTTTTTAAATACGCTATTAACTCCATCGTCGTCACCGCTCTCGCTGTTGTTGTACTGTGGTTTTCTATTCCTGTTGCTGTTGTTGTTGTTGTTGTTGTTGTTGTTATGGTTGATAATAGTCATTAATTCATTTTCTGTTTAGTTGATTCCATTGTTGTTGTTGCCGTTGTTGTTGTCGTTTTTGGTTTGTTTGAAGCACGCGTTAATTTATTTAATCGCAAGGGATTTCTATTCATTTTTATTGGGGGGGGGGGCTGTTGTTGTTGTTGTTGTTGTCTTTTCATGCTCATTTAATTTGTCACTTAAGCGCTTCTGTCAAGTACGATTGTTGGTGCTGTTGTTGGTGTTGTTGCTGTTGCTATGTCCATTAGCTTGACTCGAACGATTGAACGTTATGTCATCTAATTCCATTGAGATTTTTGTTCTCATTGCTGTCGTTGTTGTCGTTATGGTTGTTGTTGTTGCTCGAATCATTTTCGATGAAGTTCAATGTTACGGCGAGTGCTGGCAGTAGCCGTTGTTGTTGTGGTTTTATTGTCATTGTAATTGTTGCAATCTAATTGCATCCCACTGTGCAGTTCTTTTATGGTCAATTTTTCGATCCACTGACTGCGACTCTGTTCTTTTTTCCTCCTCTCCTCTCCTCTCCTCCCCTCTCCCTGTCCCTCTCTCCCTCTCTCTGACACACATTTTTCGTACCAACTCATTTCGATACCAGTGAGACTCGGTCGGAATTCCGGTACTTAAATTGAGTGTGTCGAGTGATCGCGCTCCGGTTTGAAGGACGGCCAGAAGGACAGACCAATCCTGGTCCACCAACAACCGACTCCAACCGGGTGCCCCTCGGAAACTCCCGGGTGCCCCTCGCTCAATTCCTCGAACTCCACTGGCCAGCGTGGGCGAACCGAGGCCGAGGCCAAGGAGGAGGAGACGGTGGCGAAGACGGCGGTCTCGAAGCCTCGCTACCTCGTTCGCAGACCTCCAAGGAGAACCTCGAACCTCGTCGTGCTCGTCGGCGCGATCGATTGCGATCGCGGGACTCGAAGCCTTGGCCCGTCCGCGGTCTCGCACCTGGGCTCGAAGCCCTGCCTCGGCCTCTGCCTCAGTCTCGGTGTCGGACTCCGTCTTGGACCTGGGCTCGGACTCGGTCTGGAACCCGGTCTCGGCCTCTGCCTCGGCATCAGCGTCGGCGTCGGGCGGCCGCGAGTTCCATCAACAACCGTCTCACGTCCGCCGCTCGTTAATTGCTGGAAAAATCCGACCGAGCCAGCGTCTGTCGGCTCGTCCATGCGACTGTCCGTCCCTCCGACTGGCCGCCGATCGTCTGTTCGTCCTCCCCTTACCGCCCAGCCGCCCGTCCCTCTGGCGACTTCTGCCCCTGCCTCCGTCCGGCCGTCCCTCCCTCGTTGACCAGCTGCGGTTGCCCAAGAAGATGACAAAAGATTCCCATTATTGGCGCCGTCAATCGGAGCCGCTCGCGCCCGCCCCCCACGCTAGAAGCGCCCGGTCGACCACCGACCACCGACCACCGATCGATCGACGGCCCGGACCCAAGGCTGAAGCCCCAGAGGCCGCCGGCGCCCTCTGGGGGCGTCGCCTCCGACTGCATTTCGTATGCGAGGGACGGCGACCGACCCCACCCACTGCAGCGAACAACAAGAACAACAACAGCAACAAGAAGAAGAAGAAGAAGAACGACAACAACAACACCGATCACATCCATCGCTCATCAGCGTCGACACCAGCCTCAATTGTCGCTTTAATCGCTGCCTTTGACGTCGCCAATCGCTGGCTCGGCTCGAAGATGATTTGCTGACTTAATCGTAATTGTTGGCGGTTGTTGCTGTAGTTGTTGTTGTTGTTGTTGTTGTGGTGGTGGTGCTGCCACCGTCCAACTATTTAAGCAGTCGGCGCACACGCGTCGCCGACCCTCGTTAGTCAGCCGGGCGGCGAGCGAGCGTCAACGGCCGCCACCCACCGGCTCGATGTCCTTCCGCGTCCATCTGGCCGGCCGCCCGGCCACCTCCCATCGGCCAACCCCTTCTGACCACCTGCGCCTGCAATTAAGAGCGCGTGCTCGCAACGACTGCAGCTGACAGCGATCGCGAGAATGCAGCTGATGGTGTGAGGAGGCGATGGCGGGGCGGCTCCAGGAGGAGGCGACGGAGAGGGCGAGGCAGAAGAGGGGCGAGGGCGGCGGGTCGATGGGAGAACGAGGAGCCGGTGGCGAGGAGGCGTCGCGAGTGCCCGGAGGGCGGCCGATCTTTTGCATGCGCGCCGCGTTTGGCGATCCACGTGATCGTGTGGTTTCTTCTCGTCATCGTCATCGTCGGCGTCGTCGCCGTAGTTGGTGTTCTTGTTGTTGTTGCTGTTGTTCTCGCCAAAGTGGTTGATGATACGATCACCCCCTTGTTGTTGTTGTTGTAATTGCTGTGCCCACTGCGGTTGTTGTTGCCCGCACCTCATTCACTTGCCGCTGCCGTTGTCATAATTGCATTCGCCGCCAGCCGAGATCGCCGCAATTGCACCAACCAACCTGCTGCTGCTTCTTCTTCTTATTCTGCTCCTTCTCCTCCTCCTCCTCCTCCTCCTTCTTCTTCGTTCCCTCCTCTGCATACGAATGAGTCCACCGACAGAGGGCGGCGGATCCGCCCGATTGGGTCGCTCGAAATCACTCCGGGGACGACGGCCGAATCTTCATTAAAAATGCACGGCCGACGCTTGACGACGATGAAGACGTCGTTGCCATTGTTGTAGTAGTAGTAGTTGTTGTTGTTGTTGTTGTTGTCATTGCCATTGCCATTGCTGCCGCCGTTGACGAGTCGAGCCGCCGGCACCCCATTCGTCTTCACCTGGGGCGGACGGACGGACCGGCGGATCGGCCGCGCCCCGCGATGTTTTATTTCGGAGCAGGACCGAGGGCGACGTCGCGACTCCTAATGAGAGGCCGATGGGGAGCCGATTGGGAGCCGAGGGACGGGTCTGTACGGCGCAGGAGGGGCCGACGGGGTCCCGGCGTTGCTTCAGGACGCGAGGGACCGCAGACCAAGGGACGAGGGCGGAGAGGAAGAGGCAGAGTGGGAGCGAGCGAGGCCCGGGAGCACCGAGGGAGGCCGAGGGAGGTCGGGGATGCCGACAGAGGCCCGAGAGCGAGCACGAGAGCGAGATCGGGATCGAGCCCAGCCAATGGCGCCAATAAATGTTCGACATGACACGCGGCGGCCGGTTCTGATGGATGCGCGCTTCATAAATTCCCGGGACAGGCCCGCGGCGGCGACTCGAGCGACTCGAGCGAAGTGCAGTGAATAATAATTCAGGGAAGGCGGCGAGGCGTGGGTCGGGAATCAATCGACGACGCTCCATAAATTACGGGGGAGCCAACGAGAAAAGGCTGCGAAAACGGCGCAGGCTCGAGTGATTTACGCGCCAATCGAGGTCCGAGCTGCAGTCGGAGGGGTTGAAGGGACGGGGTTGGAGGGAGCGGCTTCACCCCGAAATGCACGCAATCGAGGAGAAGTTCTGGGAATTCGCAGCCTCCCGACGACTTCGGACTCTCCTCGCTCGGGCCCGGCTCCGGCAAGGCGTCCGGGAAGCTCGCCCAGGCCGAGGCTCGCCAAATCCCAGCCCCGAGTGGCAGCCGGAAGACGCCCCGGGGGCCACTCAGGGCCCGCCATTGCGCCGGGGGGTGGGGTGAGAAGGTGGAGGGGGAGTGAGGGGGAGGGGTAGGGAAAAGTATTCATATAAAAGTTTCCGGAAGTTGCGAACTTTTCAAATATTCATTCGCTCGAGTGGCAATAAAGTTGTGAAGAAAACTTGTTGCAGCAACAAGGGCGAGAAAAACAACAACTACAACAACAACAACAACAACAAAATAAAGGAGAGGAAGCGGAGGAAGAACATCTGCAAATATATGACCGACTATCACAACAACAACAAAAACAACAACAACAACGCCCACTAGCGGACTGCAGCACATGCGACGACGATAAGACGATGGCGACGGTCGTCGCTCATGACTTGTTGGCAACTCCGAGGCGTTGCCACCCCGTGCCAAGCAATTGAGGTCGCTGCCAAGTAAGAACCACAACAGCAACAGCAACAACAACAACAACAACAACAATGCGAATGGTAAACAGGCACAGCAACAACAATAACAAAATAAATATACATAAAAGTATCGTCTAAAAATAACTCGCAACGAAAATTCTTCGGAAAGTGCACAGGAAGAGAAGAAGAAGAAGAAGGCAGCCGAGACTAGGGGGGGGGGGGGGGGGGCTTGAGTCGAATGAGAGAGCGAGATGGATAGTGTAAGAGGGAGAGGTCGCTAGTCGAGGAGATGTTTGCATTCGCATTTGAACTCGAATTAGACTTCGTGGCGAAGAATTCCAGGCGAAGCGGAATTTATTGGATTCCTCCGTCTCGCTCTCTCTCACGCTGTCTCTCCCTCCCTCTCTCACGATCGCACTCTCCGTCTCGCTCCCGATCTCGGTCTCGCTCCACACTTCCTCTGTCTCTATTTGTTTGTCTCTCAGTCAGTCCGTCCGTCCCTCGCACCTCCAGCCCGCCCTCGCCCCGTTTCCTTCGGCGTCTGCCTGCGACCGCGGCTCGTCTTCGTCTTCCTCCTCCTCCTTCTCCGCCCTCCCTCCCCCCGTCCTTCGCCACTCGCCGCCTGCCCATCCATTGGCCGAAATCACGTCGACCCACATTCAGCAACATTTGTCGGGCGCCGACGACTCTGCGGCCGTTGCTGCAGTTGCAGTTGCAGTGGGACTTGTTGTTGCAGTTGTTGTAGTTGCTGGTGTGCTCTGGAATTGCCATTGTTGTTGTCGTTGTTGTTGCTGTTGTTGCTCTATGACGTATGAGGCGTCTCGGCAGCCAAAATTCGGAGACTCGGAGAACTTTTCAGGGGCCTCCCACGCCATTTCGGGTCCCTGCTGTGGCTCTCGCCGGCCTGTCGATCGTTTTTCAGAGGGCAGGGGAGGACCGGAGGAGGGCATGAGAAAGTCAGAGAAGGAGTGGAGGAGGCAGGAGGAGGGCTGGAGACGGTCCAGGAGCTCGGACTCGGACTCGGACTCGGACTGGTGCGAGAAGTGGAAGCCCCGGGGAGTCGGTCCGACGTCGTCTTCACATGCATTTGGCGATCGGTCCTCACTCAACGGATCGTTGCGATGCCGAGCTCGGCGTTCGCGGGCGGGACGAGAGGCGGAGAGGCGAAGACGAAGTCATGGAGAACGACAGCGACGACAGCGACGACGACTAGCGAGAGCTTCGCGCCAACTTAGGCTTCCGCACGAGCGGATCATGCGCCGCATTCCCGTCCGGCACGCTGTAAATCGCCGTCGACGTCGCCCCAGCCCCAGCCCCAGCCGCAGTCGACGTCCCAACCCCCAGCCCGACCCACACCCCAGCCAAATCCACACTGCCGCCCGAGACGGCGAAAAGTTTTTCATTTAACATTCGCCTCGTATCTAGAGACGGGAACGCGACGCGAACGCGAACCTAGAGACGTCCATAAGAAGTCACCAGAGGCCAACCCCATCGGCGGCGGCCTCCGCGCCGCCGTCCACGTCCACGGCCCCCGACGCCCGACCCCCGACGGCGCCCCTGCAGCACTGCCGCGATCGCTGGTCTTGAGAGCCCGAGCGAGCGAGCGAAGAGGCGCGAGTGCAGCGCGATCTTTGGAGCGGCGGCGGCGACGGCCGAGGAGTCGGAGGGGGGTCGCCCCTCGCCCCTCGCTCCCTCCCCCTCCGTGGGGCCGCAGTCGTCTGTCGTCGATTTCGTTCGTTTCATTTTATTTGCTCTCGTGCATTTCGCGGCGAGTGTTTTCTATTTTCCTTGTGTTCGCTCGAGCTGTTGTTGTTGTTGTTGCTTGAGTTTTCTAATTCACAGCGCGATTTGGTTGTAGTGGTTGCTGTTGTCGTTGTTGTTGTGGCAGGCGTGCTGTTGTGGTTGTTGTAAAGATTTTATTAGTTTTTCTGAAATAGTTCCATGCGCCGACTCCGTCTGGGACTCGGACTCGGTCGCGGTCGCGGTCGCAGTCGCGGGCTCCGGCGCTCGCTCGGAAGAAAACAAACAGCGCACACACACACGCAGACACGCTGCACACCGCCACAGCGAGCCACACACGCACACAGCCACCGGCACTTGGGCACAGTCGGCGCGATAGCTCCGTTGACCTTGAGCGCCTCATTGGCGGCAGCGACGACGACGACGACGGCGGCTCTCGACGCTGTTTGCTGCATTTTAAGTGCTTCGCACACTCGGCGCTGCGTCGCCAACCCCGGCCCCGGCCCCGGCCCCGACGCCTCCCGCCGCCTGCTGGACTCCACCCGCCCCGAGTTTTTCTCGGTCTCGGCCCGTTTCGCCGCGAATCGCGATTTGGTTTCCCGGCCCACGGCGCAGTCGCCTCTGCCTCCCAACCGCCCTCTGGCGCTACTCGCCATCGCCTCCACTGCCTCCAGTTCTTCCGACCCTCTCGCATCTCATCCTGGTCCCTGCCCTCTCCTCCTCCTCCACTTCCGCCTTCTCTCCTGCGCCGTGGTCAGCTTCCAGCAGGTGGAAAACGGCCTCCTGATACTTCCCAGCGGACAGAGGAGGCGAGGGATTGGGAGCGAGCGAGAGAGAGGGAGGGAGAGGGAGCGATGAGAAGTCTCCCCGAGCTAGAGACTAAAATTCTAATTTTGATGGAATAAGAGAAGCACGTAAATATTGCCATGTAATAAAAATCGTTTCCCGCACCACTCACACAACAGCGACGGCGTCGAAATCGCATTTGTAGTAATTGCACTAACAACAACGACGACGGCGACAATATCGGCAACAACAACGAGCACAGCAGCAGAGCACAGCAGACAACAAATAAACCGTAGACATTTGATTACGCTTCCGTAAATACGAGGAGAAAAAACACCTAATCAAAAGGCAACAAAAGAAAAAAACAACAACAACAATTTGTTTTCTCGTTACGGTCGGGCGGTCGAGGGGGGTGGGGGGCGAGGGGCGGTGGACGATGGACGATGGGCGGACGCTACGGGAGGTCGCAATGGCAAAATTGAAGCCAATGAATTAGAAAATTGACGAAGCACAAGAGCGATGCGTACAACAGGCGCACCAACAAAAGGAACGACAACAGCAGCAGCAGCAGTAGAAACAACAAAAGAGACAACAGCAGCTAAAGAAGAAGCAGCAGCAAATAGATGGCAAAAACATCAATGGCCAAAAGTGAACAACAACAGGACAGAAATTGGAAGCAGCGAAGTCAACAGCGAAATCCAAATGAATAAAAATTCGATCAACGACCAAAATCGGCAGTAAGGGCAGGCGACCAGAGCGAAGAAGAAGGAGGAAACGAGGGGGAAGAGAGAGACAGAGAGCGGCAGGGCTGGCAGACAGAGAGGGGGGCTGAAGTGGGTCAGAGGAAACTCAGCAACAGGTGGCGACGGCCTGGAGAAAAACAAATGTTTCTCGAGATGACAAGAGGAGGACTAGGGAGAGAGGGCGGCAGAGAGTGAGAGAGGGAGAGGAAGAGGGGGGGGGGGGGGCGGAGCGGAAGAGGGGAGAGAGGGAAGTCGTGGAAAGTGACGTCACTGCATCGAGCGAAGTTGCGAAATTATGGAGCGCGGGATTTCCCGGCGACTCCAAACGAAGCCGCAGACCAGACGCAGGGAAGGGAAAGAAATCATGTTGGGCAAGAACAAGAACTCATTCATCAATCAATTGGTGCTTCAAGCAGTCCATCAACCGATCAATCAATCAATCACAAATCGGCCGAAGTGAAGGAGAGCGTGACTCGAATCAGCACGGGATCGATCGGTGTGCAGCGAGAGGGCTTCCGAGTCCTTGCCAGTGGAGCCTCCACGATCGAGCCTCTCTTTCTAAACACCTGCGTCGGTCTCTCTGTCCCACTCTCTCTCTCTCTCTCTCTCTCTCTCTCTCTCTTTGTCACTCTCCCTCTCTCTCTCCTTCAGCGACTTTACGCGAAGCTCGACGACTTCGGAGTCGACGCCGGTGCCGCGGCCGCTGCCTCTGCCGGACAGATGTCAATAAAACGACGAATAAATTAATAAATGCGAAGATAAATAAATAAACGAGTTAATTTATGATTTGGCTTCAGCTTCGACTGCGGCTTTGTCTGCAGCTTTGTCTTCTTCCGCTTTTGTTTCGAGCGAGATTCGGACTCGAAACCCGAGTTCGAGTTCGAGCTCGAAGTGTTAACAAGATTTGCTTGGAAAATGATTTGCTGTTGTTGTTGGCGGCTTTGTTGGTTTATGATGGTTGTTGTTGTTGTTCGTCTTGTTGTTGCCGCTGTTGTTTTGTCGTCGTTGGATTATTGATTGATTTGAAGCCGAGTTTGAATTGGAAGACTGGAGCGATGGATGGAGTGATTGATTGGCTCCAAATGCTCGAAGCTCGCCATGATTGATGCGTTGGGCTGGAGTGGACAGGAGCAGGAGCAACTACAACAACAACAACAAGAACAACAACAACAAACATGTGAATACCTCACCAAAACTCGACGATCTTCGGGTTCCGCCGAAATCACGAGTCAAGATCCAGAAGCGGATCCACGACGTCTCGATGTCTCTGGATCGGTCGGCTGGCGATCGTCTCTTTCGCCGCCTCTCGCCCTCTCACTCTCTCACCCTCTCGATCCCCCTCCCTGCTCCGCCGGAGGCCTGTCGCAGACCCCTCTCAGCCAGGCCTCGACCACTCGATCATCTGTCAGGCCCAGGGCCGCGGCCAGGAGCCGCCAACGACGTCGGACCTTCGAACCTGATCCAGCACCAGCTCCTGCAGCCCCCTCGGACACCCCCCTCCCCCCTGGTCTCGATCTCGACCTCGCTCTCGCTCTCGGTCTCGGCGGCCTGCAGTTGGCCATTAATTGCCGGACAAGAACCGATCGAAAGCACCGAAAACGAGAAGAAGAGCGAACGAAAGAAGGAGAAGAAGAAGAAGAAGGAGCGAAACCAAACCGACAGATCGAAAATAATCATAAAAGGCGACCTTGATCTTTCGGATCTGCGGATCTGCGGACTGGAGCCGAGTTCTGCGAAAAACCTTTCGAAAACAAGAAGTCGTCGCCTCGGCAGCCACCAAGAGAAGAAGAAGAAGAGCAAGACAAAGATGTTGTTGATGTTGCTGTTGATGATGTTGATGTCGGCAACGGCATCGGCATCGGCAACGGCATCGGGAAGAGAAACCTGTCGAGGAAGTCGATCGGAGGCGGCGGCGGAGGCGATCGGGGAGCATCGATCGAACAACAACAAGCGAAGAGCACTGAATGTCATCACCAAAATCATAATAATCATCATTATCATCATCATCGTCATCATGTCATGCTCGTGAACGTCGTGATCATCGACAGCGACAGCGACAGCGACAGCATCGCCTTCCTCCAGTGACCACGAGCTGCAGCAACCCGTTCATCTAGTTCTTTATTTCGACTGCGACTTCTTCGTCTTCTTCTTCTTCTTCTTCTTCTTCTTCTTCTTCATCTTCTTCTTCCCCCCTTCGTCCCGCGATCGCTTTTCAGTCGCCCCCTGGTTGTGGCTGTAGCCGAATTTCGTTGTCGTCGCTCGCGATCGCTTTAATTTTTTCCATTCCAAGCCGAACCCTCGACCGCTTTTTCCCCACTCTTTCCCGCCGTCGTTCTGTCCCTCTCCCCCACTCCCCTCGCCCCCATGCGTCGCCCCCCCGTCCCTCTCCCGCGCCTCGGCGAGTTTTCGACGGGTTCGCCTCGTGAAATTTCGCAGAGCCGCGGGAACGAAGCGCTTTGGAGGTCAACCGGGTCGACGCGACTTTCGAGGGGATCCGCCGGCAGCCCCGCACCCTCAGCCCGCCACCCCTCCGCCCGCGACCCCTGGTACCCATCGCCATCGCCATCGCCCCATCTCCGAAAACCAGAATCGGTGCAACCGCTGCCGAACACAGAAGTTGTTGGCCGTGATGAAGAACCAGAGGCGTCGGCAGGGCAGCGCGGCAGGGGCGGCGGCCGATGAAGAAGAGGAAGCAGAGGCGCAGCTGGTGAGCAGCGGAGGCGGGGGACCCAGAAGTTGTCGCCGGAGATTTAATGAAGAAGTCGCAAAACGAGTCCAAAACGCCAGCAACCTCTTCTTTTGTTGTTGTCGCCGTTGTTGTTGTTGCTGTTGCCGTTGGTTTTGGAGCTGCTCCCAGGCCGGGGCTGTGGAAGAAGTCGTCGTATTGTTTATGGCGTTGTTGTTGTAATCGCTGCTGCTGCTGCTGCTGCTGCTGTTGTTGTTTCAGCTCCTCATCCCATCGCTCGCATCGGTTTCCATTTCGATTGCAGATGACCATGAGATTCCTGTCAGGCCCCATTCAGACGAGTTCCAGGAGGAGGGGGGATTGGGGTGGGGTGGGGAGGAGTGAGAAGAAGACGAAGAAGACGAAGGAGGAGGAGAGATGAAGGGAGACAACCGATGTCGACCTCGCCTTCGGCCGCTTCTTGCATCGGGGCCATCTCGATTCTGGCCGGCTCAACACGCGGCCCGAGTCGGCCGAGGCTTAAGTAATGAGAGCCATCCATCTTCCGGACAGACGTCCGCCCCCTCCCTCTCCCCTCTTGCCTCCCTCTCCCCCACGGACCCCCCCATTGAAAGCCTTCCATCAGCTCAGCTCAGCTCGCTTTCATTCCAAGGAGCACGAATAGCAACAGACATCTCGCTCTTTCCTTCCACCGCCCACCCTCCGCTTCTTCACTTCACCATCACCACCCCCCCCCCTTTTTCCACCCCCCCCCCTTTTTCCACCCCCCCCCCTTCCCCCGGCTCGCACCTAATTGCCTTCCAGCGCACTCGCTTCGTCCGGAGCCACCTCGACGAACTCGACCCACTCGCGGCCGCCCGGCCACGTCTGCCTCTGTCTCCCACTCCCTCCCTCGCCCGCCTCTTTCTCCCTCGCTCTCTCTCTCCGTCTCGTCCATCAGTCGGCGATCGCTCGTGTCTGGCCGGTGACATAACGGTAGCTGTTGGTTCGCAACGGCTTGAACTGAGCTTCCCCGTCTTCCTCTGCCTCGCCTCAAACCAACCCTCACCCCCCGAACCCGCTCTCTCGCTCTCTCGCTCCCTCCTCACCCTTCCGGCACCCGCCCCCGCGGCTCTGGGCCCGAGCCGGAGTTCGCTTTGGCTGCTCGCCCTGCCTCCTCGGAGACCCCGGCGGCTTTGAGTCCTACGCATTTTCTCATCCTTGTCTCCTCTCGGTGAATCTTTCGCCCATATCCCTTTCTTTCGCCCTCCTTTCCTCGCCATTCCTGCCCCGTCCGGCTCATCCCGTGGTGTCCCGTGCTTGTTGTTATCGTCGGCGTCTCCACACATGACCTCCGGCAATTGTTGCTGCCGTCGCCGTCTCCGTCGTCGTCATTAGTTTTATTTCCCACTTCTCTCCGCCCCTCGGCCGCGCTTCTTTTAATTAATATTGCTTTCGCTATCGCTCTGGCTCTCGCTCTCGTCTTCCACGGCGATGTTGCTGTGGTTCTCGTTCCTGTTGTTGTTGCCTCTGCTCCGTTGTTATTGCTGTTGCCTCTGCGATTCTCGTTGTGGCCATGGCTGCTGCTGTTGTTGTTGCCTCGGCGTTGTTGCTGGGGCAATAACCATAGAATCGTTGGAGTTGTTGTTGTTGTTGTTGCTGGCGGAACTCACCCCATCCACACCCCTGGCTTCCCCGGCGCCCCAGGCCAGCCGTCGACCTCCCCTCTCGCCGCCTTCCGGCCGTTTGTTTCGCTCTCCATTTGCCAATTAACTGGGTTAAACGGCTAATAATGTTGACGGCGAGCTGCGCCAAACGGTCACGGCAACAACAGCAACAACGGCAACAACAGCAGAGCCGACAAACGCCATCCTGCCCCAGCACAAACAGCGCTGGCCACAACCGCCGGCAACACAGCAACATCACAACAACCGAGGCCACGCTCCGCTGGCGACTGTTCGGCCGACAACCGACGACCGACGACCGACCGACCCACTGACTCTCCAACCATCCATCAGTGCATCCACCTACCAACCTATCTATCCATCCGCTGGTCAGTCTCCCGGCTTGTCTGTCTGTCCACCGCCTTGTCCGTCGGTCTTTCAGCCGCTCCATCCGACCGTGCGTTTGTCTCGCGTTGCGGTTGATTGAACTTTTTGTTGCCGTCGATTTCCAATAAAACAGCCGTGTCTCTCCCACCCTCTCTCTCGCTCACTCTCTCTCTCTCTCTCTCTCTCTCTCTCTCTTTCCCACTCCCTTCCGCTCCGCGTCTGCTGGCAAAACCCGCTCCGCTGAGCCGGCCCACGGCCCGCGTGACGCGAGGCCCTTCACGGCCAGCTGTCGACGCAATTTCTTCCTCTCCCTCATCCACTCCCTCCCTTTCCCGCTTTTCGCCCTCCCTCGCCCTCTCCTCGTTGCACCTCCCCCTGCTCTGCCGCCCGCGCCCTCGGCATGGGATCCTTGTAAAATTTATTGACACTCTTTTTATTACGACATCGTATATCGCACGATGATTAATTAAAGATGTTTTCATTACCTCCCCTCTCCCGCTCTCCCTCTATCTGTCCCACTCTCTCCTTCTCCACAGTCTTATGTGATGAAATAAAATAAATAAATTATTTCTTTGAGAGGGACCTCGAGCGCTTCGAAGGCTGTCGCCTCATTTGTCACCGAAAGTCTGGAGAGCTGCGGAAGGCGCTGGAGCGGGTCCTTCGAGTCCTTCAAAGCCGGGACCCACACGGGCTTCCCCGCGACGACTCCTTGGGAGCTCGGCCTCCTCCAGCCGACATTCGTTCACTTATTTGCGTTTCAACTTTAAACCCTTCTGCTCCATTCTGCCTACCTCCGACGACCCCCGCCTGCCGCGCCCTCGGTCTTTGGTAGATCGCTCTGCGTGGTCTGGCTTTTGATTGCTTTTCCTCCTCGTCTCCTCCTCGTCCCCTCTCTCTGGCCCCTCTGGCTCCCCTCCCGCCTTTCTGTTCCTTCGTTCTCCCGGCCAGCTTTCGCCGTCAGAAGCAGTTTGCCTCCCGGGACGAGGGAGTGCGCAAGACAAAGGCTTCAAAGCGAGCCCAGGAAGGACGCTTTTCATTACGGCTCTCGCTGGTCCCTTCTTTGTGCTGTCCGACCCCTCACCACGCCTCCTCGGGCCCTTCGCCCTTTGCCCTTCCAGCGCAGCCGGGGTCGCTGAGATCCGCTGAAGGCGTCGCCTCACATGCAAATTGCATCGAGTCGTGTCCTCGGTCCTTCTGTCCGTCCGTCCGTCAGTGAGTCCGGCCCAGACGCAATTAACCCGACGGTGGCCGCGTCTGCCGGTCACGCCTTGCCGAGCCGTCGGTTGATTGGCCTCGATCTGCTCAGCATCCTCAGCATCCGGTCGCAACACTTCGGATCCCCGATATGGCTTTTTGTTGACATGGCAAATATTTCCATTCACGGCTCTCTCTCGGAGGGATGTGGGAAGATGTCCTTCGCAAAGAGGTGTCTGCCGGTCGCCGCCCACTCCATCCGTCACTCTCATCATCCCCATCCATCTGCCAGTCGATTAATACTCCATCCATCCGCTTAGGTCTCGCGCCTTCCATCGTCCTCCGGCCGCCCTGTGATTGCACCCCCTCCTCCACTCCTCGGCTCCTCGGCTGTAATCTGTTCGTGATGACCCGATGTCCGTCCGTCCAACCCGGGCCACTCCCGTCGCCCGAAGCCTTCGCGAGCGAGCCCTCCTGGATGGCACTGGGGCGGTCGTCCTGTGCCTTTAAACCCACAATTCCAGAGCGCTTCGATCCTCTTTCGACCTCGTCCGACCACCACCATTAACCAGCCCCGGATGGACAGCAGGACGGACGGACGGATGGATGGGCAAACGAACGAGTCGCCGTCGCTGGCCAGACTCGTCCCGACGCGCGAAGGCGGGGACCGGAGCAGGCGCGTGGGACGAATGTCTGTCTGTCCGTCGTCTGTGTTCGCATTCGAGCAGACTTGGGGGCACTGACGAGAGTCCTTCTGGCACACACACACACGCAGCGTCAACCTCACACACACACACACACACACACACACACACACAGCCACATGCGAGTGTGCGTTTGGCCGATGCCACTCGGCATGAATTGTTTACTGGACCGTAATAATTATGAAGTCGGTTTCGCATTCCTTCCTCTTCCTCTTCTTGTTCTTCTTCTTCTTCTTTTTCCTCTCATCCCACTTCTTGTTGTTGTAGTTGGTGGTATTATTACTTATGTTGTTGTTGTTATTACTTGCAGTCTTCTTCTTCTTGTTGTTGTTGTTGTTATTAAGAACACGGTTGCCGAGAACAAATGAATTCAGGAATTATTGATTGGATTGGATTTCCACGAGTTACCTCGAAGGAGTGGGAGGGAGAAGGCCAAAGGGAGGGAGAGCGAGAGGGAGACGCCGTTACCGAGGGCGATGGGTTCGGGAGCCGTGGACGATGGCACGTAGTAAACAAGTCGAAAATCATCCTCGCCTTAACCCTGGAAGGCTCTACATGTGTTTATGATTGAATATGAACTAACTACTTTAATAAAAATATCGATTCGAACATTCTGAACATTTCTCGAACTGCTTTCGCCCTCGCTTTTTACACAAACATAGTTCGGTATCGGATTTGGTTCATTTATTAAGCAACCGTCCTCTGCTTTCGCAGCATTTCTTAGACGTCTTGGAGTCGCCGAAGACCGGCGTTCCGGGGTTAATGGGAAAACTTCGCCCAAAGGCAAATCCTGCCGAGACCTGATCCGAATCGGAACCACATTATTTGACGCCATGATGAACAAAACCTGATGAAATGACCGAGCAAGAATTGTGTTAAGGCGAGCCTCGAGCCTGGGAGGAAGAGCAACATTTCTCAGCAACAAAGCTCAGCTCTGGGGAAATAGAGAGAAATGGGTTTTCCTATTTGGGGTCTTCGGTTCTTCCATCTAACGATGACCTGTGATGGGATAAAAGGTAACAATAGGTAGTAATGAAGAACAAAGTAGAGGACCTCTAAGAAGATGAACATGATGGATTGGCGAAGGCCTTGCTCAGGCCTCCTCGCCGCCTCCTCGTCGTACAAGTGCACATTTGTAATTCCACGATGATCCCCCGTTTCGGGACGCAGAGCCAGACCCAAACCTCCTCCTTCTGCCCTCGCCCTCCGCCCTCCGCCCCCGGCACGGCTCGCCGGCCTCCAAGAGCTCCGCGCGTAATCACTTCCCACACACGAGCCCCGAGAAATGACCCGCATTTGTCACGAGGCCGCCCCGACCGCCGCCCCGTCCGCCGCCCACTTCCGGGTCCCTCCCTCGGGGCGGCCGGCGTCTGGTCATTACATGAATTAATTGCGAAACTCAGGGTCATCACACAAGCATTTCTCCGGCAGTTTTCGGTTTCTCCACGCCGAGTTCTTTTTCGTACTCCGCCTCCTTCTCATCCTCCTCAACCCCCTCCACCACCTCTTCTTCTTCTTCTTCTTCTTCTTCTTCTTCTTCTTCTTCTTCTTCCTTTTCTCGCCTCCGCCGCCCCCCGCGGCCGTCTTTGGATTTCCACTTTGTCCCAAGGATTTGCGACGACTGAAGTCCTTCGCCCACTGGCCGGACTTGGCCGAGATCTGTGTGTGTGTTGGAGCGGGCAGTCGATTACTCTTCTTCTTCTTCTTCTTATTGTTGCTGTTGCTGTTGTTGTTGATGATTTCTTCACTATATATGTGTGTGGATTTGTTTGTGTCGTGCTTGTAAATAAACTAATTAATGTCCCGGCATATTTCGTTAATAGGCTGTTAAAGTGCGCTCATTTGTAGGTTTTCATCTCCCCAGATGATGCTTCATTATTTCGTTATTTCTGTCGCGGGTCGCCCCCCGGACCCCGACCCCGGCCCCTGCCTCCAGGCAGGGCCCAAGGACACCGCCCATGTGTGTGTCCGAGACGGCCATGGGCGAACTCGTGAGCGACAACTTAATGAGCAGCGACAGCGAGCCGGGCTGAGGGGGCGAAGGACAGGGAGAGGCGGGACGTGCGGCAGGGGACGGGAGCGAGACGGCTAGAGGCCGAGAAGGCAGCCTGGGGGCGGGAGGCGGCTGCGTGACTGGGCGGTGGGGCGGCGAAAGCGAGGCTGGGCGAGGGCGAGGCCTTGATTGACCGATTGAAAGGCTTCTCGCGCCAAATTGATGAATCACCCGGGTCCACCCGGCGGGGGTGGGGCGGCCGTGGTCGGGGGCCCTCGAGTCCGCAAGGGGGCGGCGAATGAGGGCCGAATTCCTTCAGGATCTCGAAATCAGACGCTTCGGTCGTCTCCACCCAGCCCCGAGCAGTTGGCAACAGGTCGGTGCACCGCCCGTTGTTGTTGTTGTTGTTGGCATCATTTCCCTCCACTCTCGGCCCCATCGCGCCCCAGTCCTCGCCCCTTGGCCCCTCGGCCCTGCTTCCGCTTCCCCTCGATTGAATGCTCCATCAAGGGAACTCAAATGATGAAAATTCCTCGCGACTGCAGCTGCTGTTGTTGTGGTAAATAGCGAAATTGGTTGTTGTTGTTGTTGTTACAGTGCATCGCAATGGCAATGATGAGGGAGAACGGGGCGAGAGCAACAGGAAGAAGAAGAAGGCAGCACTGAGAGCAAAAGGATCTGAATCGAAATAAATTAAATTTCCAATCGATGGACTCGCGAGCGAATGAAGGAATGGCTGGGATGGGGTGAAGGGAAGAGCCAGAGAGGGGCAGATGGGGATGGAGATAGAGGGAGAGAGAAAGAGGAACAGAAAGAGACGGAGGGAAAGAGCCAGGTGTCGGTGCAGATGACAAGAAGGGGGGAAACGTCGAAGGGATGGCGACAGAAATGCTTTTTATTCGAAATGAAGAGTGTTGAAGGGGAGCGAGGGAGGAAGAGAGCGAGAGGAGGACCTTGAAGAAGGAGCAGAAGAAGCAGAAGAAGAAGAAGGAGACGGCGAACCGCTGCCGCTGATCCGCTGGCCTCTGATTAATGGCCGCTGCAATTGCTTGTTTGTCGAAGACAAATCGAACGGCTGTCAACGACTGGCGGCCAGACGAACCGGGCACCGAGAGGAGGACGGGCGGGGCAGGGAGCAGGGCGAGCTGGGCGACCCCCAGCCGACCTTCCGACCTCTCCATCAATCTCTCTGTCTCCCTCTCTCTGCCTCCTGGGAGGGACGGAAGGCGTGGGACGCGGGTTTTCACGACGACCTTCGGGCCCACTGACAGAGGTCAGCGGAACCTTTCGTTGTCTCTCGCTCTGAAGCACCTCCAACTCTCGCTCTCGCACTCTCTGCCTCTCTCCGCTCTACGCTCCCTCTCACTCCCACCCTCTTAAATCCGGCTTCCTCGTCTCGGACTTCATTCGCTTCCCGTGTTGTTCTCGTAACTAACAATTTTCCTCTTCTTCCTCTTCCGCAACTTCGACACTCGCCGCTTCCTCGCTCTCCAACTCCCCCCGCCCCCCCCCTTTCCCCTCGCTCGCTCCCGCTTCCTCCTTCTCGCAGCTCTGCCGGCGTCTGCCGCTCGTCCTTGCTGCAGCTTTTAATTTTGTCGCCGCTCTGATTCTTCATTATCGCCGTGGCCGTTGTCGTCATCGTCGCGAACGTCGTCGTCAGACTCTTCCTCAATCGGCAGTGGTTGTTGTTGTTGTTATTGCTGTTGCTGTTGCTGTTGCTGCTGTTGTTATTGTTGTTGTTGCTGCTGCCGCCGATTCGCGCCCTGCGTTGCGATTGCGATTGGCGCCAACGATTGCCAGAACGCAAAGAGCAACAACAGCAACGACGACGACATCACGACAAATGCAACAACAACGACAACAACAGCAACAACGAGAACAACAACAACAACAACAACAACAACAACAACAACAAAAACATCGATAAGTCGCCTCCAACTGCGGGCAGCGAGCGCCGCTTGCGACGCCATATTCGCAAATTGCAGTTTGTTTCACATTCGTTAGCAACAACAACAACAACAACTATAACCAGAACAAACTGCAATGAGAGAAGCTACAGCAGCAGCAGCAGCAACAACAGCGACAACAACAACAAGAGCCAGAGAAAAAGCTCTCTCGATGCTGAAGCTAATCGAGCTGCTGCTGCTGCTGCCGTTGATGATGACGATGACGTTGATTATTGTTGTTAATTTGTTGTTGTTGCAGTGTTATTTGCGATTAGTGTTGTTATTAGTTTTGTTGTAGTTTTTGTTATTATCGCTGTTGTTCTTGTTGTTGTTGTTCTTGTTCTTGTTAGTGTTGTTTACGTTGAACGATTTGCGTTTCCAGCGATCGCATCTCGCCGCCCTCGCGCCCCCCCTTGCGACCTTCGCCGCCCATCCGAACAGCCAACCATCCAGCCATCCGTTCGTCCAGCAACCCCCGACACCCCCCGCCCCCCTTCGCCCCCGTCGCGGCCCATGGCCATGGCGTGCGGCTCCGGCGGCCGACGCCGCCACCCCCTGGCGCGACATCGCGCGAGCTGCCTCTGTAGTCGGCGGCGTTGTTGTTGTTGTTGCTGCTAGTGGTGGTGTGGATGGTGATAGTGTTGTTGTTGTTGTTGTTGTTGTTGTCGTTGCCGCTGCCGTGCTATCTGCAATATTGCACTTGTTTATTTCTCTATTTGCACTCGGCGCGAGGAGAGCGACGAGAGCGACGGAGAGAGCGAGAGGGAGGGAGGGAAGGAGGGTGAGTGTGTGAGTGTTTGCGAAGATTTCCCTTGAGCTCTCGCTCTCTCTCTCTCTCTCTCTCTAGGTCTCTCTCGCTCCCCCCATCCTCGATGTGTTTGTTTGCGAGATTTTCAAGGTCTCTGCACTAGTTTCTTGATTTTTCCTTGCAATATATTTCGTATTTGTGTTTCGCTGTTGTAGTGCAATTTCTGGCTCGTTCTACTCTTCTTCTTCTTCCTCTTCTTGTTGTTGTTGTTGTTAGAATGTGGTTGTCGTCTTTGTAACTCGGTTGTTTTTGTAGCTGTTGTCGTTGTTTCGTTCCGTGCTTGAAATTCGCCATACTTTAAGAATTGTGTGCGAATCTCATTTGCGTGGCCGTTGTTGTTGTTGTTGTTGTTATTGCGCATTTTTCGCTGTTGCCTCTATTTCTATCTCTCTCTCTCTCTCTCTGCTTCTCTCTCTCTCTCCGCCCCTCCTCAACTTGTTGCTGACAAAATTATTTCCGAGTTGGCTTCGCTCTAGTCTGGATGTTGTTGCTCTTGTTATTTTTGTTGTTGTTGTTTTTGCTTTTTTTTGTGCTCTTGTTGTTGTTGTTGTTCTAGAATTTATTACATCGCAAAACAAGTCGTTGTGCTCTCGTTGCTCTTGTTGTCGTTGTTGTTGTTGTTGTGCTTCAGCCATTCATTTGCAAAGATTTCGCATTTGCCAAGAAACGAAACTCTACTAAAGCAACAACAACAACAATTGGCAATTAACAAAAACACCAGCGATTGTAATTCCTTCTTCACAATGAAATCCCACATATGGATTGAGGGATGGATGGATGGAAGAAGGGTGGCTGGCGAGAGGGAGGAACGTCTGGGGCTCCCGAAGACCTTGGCCTGCCTTCGACTTACGTAGGAGAGCAACGAGAGCAACAAGAACAACAACCACCACCCTTTAGTAATGCGAAAATAATGATTGAATCAATCCATCAACAACAACAACAACAACAAAAATAACAACAACAAATAGGCAGTATTTTGACGAAATGCAATCCCAGCAACAACATCAAGAGCCATTGCCATGACAATTAGAAACTAGACAGCGAAAATAACAGGCAAACATTTCAACAACAATAACAACAACAACAACGAGATCGGCCACAACAAGAGCATCGACAACAACAACTTGACCCTCAGAATGCAAAGCACGTTGGAATCGTAATCGAAGCCCCGTCTAAGCCGTCTTAATTAAGTTTAATTGAGAGACGGAGCGAGACGGGAAGAAGGGGGAGAAGAGGGAGGGAGGGGGAGGGGACAAACGAGAGGAAGAGCAGGAGGAAGAGCAGTAGCCGGAGCGAGCAGAAGAGCGCGGGAGACGGCGGAAAACGCGAGCGCAGAGGAGGCCGGCGAATGAGCGAGTGAGAAGCCGAGTGCAGCAGTCGAACAGCGAGATAACGAGCCGGATGGGAAGATTCCGATTCCGATTCCGATCCCGATTACAGCGGGCTCCGACTTCGGTTGATCGCCCGGTGGAGGAACTTGAGGGAAAAAGGCAAATTCGCTTGAAATTCTACCCGAAAATCATGAACACGGGCCAAGAGATGTAAAGGGGGAGGTGGGGAAGAAACTGATAAAAGATAACATTTATAAACATTTGTTACATTTATGGTACAAAACGGAGTTAAAAAGTTTGAGCAAACGGGCCGGGGATCGCGATTGAAGGCAGAAAGTGGGAAGAGGGAAGAAAGTCGAGGGAAGAAAAGGAAGGAAGAGATGTGAAAGAAGGAAGCGCGAAATGATGAACGATTGTTTTTCAATATCTTTTCCACCCCCTCCACTCGCTCTCCGGCCCCTGCATGGCCGAGGAATCGACCGAGCGGAAACGAGACCGCGAGCGCGGGGGAGCGAACGAGAGCGAGAGTGAGAGCGAGATGGTGTGGTCGAGTCGCGGTTACGTAAGGCAACGTGAGGCGGACGTGAACTTGAAAGTTCTCCACGAGGGCAACAACAGCACAACAACAACAGCAACAGCAATAATGACAACAAGAAAATACAAAATAATTGCATCGTTTGACAAAATCACAGGCCAGCCACAGAGAGAGGGAGGGAAAATCGAAAACCCCGGCGACAGCGGCGGAAACCACTGACAAAGCAACAGCAACGACAACAACAACAACAACAACGACAACAACAACAACGACAGCCACAGTGGACAAGAAATGAGCAATGACAAAACGTTTTGAACCGCCGGCAGATGCCAGTTAATTATTGCCAACAACAACAAAAGCGCCACAACGACAGCAAGACCGCGACGCCAACAACGACGACGATGACAACAACACCAACAACACCAACCACACCGACAAATAACTCAAATAGTAATGATAGCGAAAAAGTCGCCGCTGCGCACGCGCACGCTATCTTACTAAATGGCAACAACAACAACAACGGTAACAGCAACAACAGCAACAACAACAAGAAGCACAAAAAGCCGCCAGCAACGCCCACCAAGTTTTTCGGAAAAAAATCGTATTGTTTGAAGTTGTTTTTGGTTTCGTTTCTGCTTCTGTTTCTTTTTCTTTTCTCGTTACTCTCGGCATGTAATGATGACTGTTGTAATGATTGTGACAGGGATTGTTGTTGCTGTTGTTGTTGTTGTTGTTATCGTTGTTGCTGCTATTAACAAAATACAATTGCTTAAATGAAAGATCTTAGCATTCGACACGCAACCTGTGGAAGGCTCTCAAAGCATGCAACGTTAATGACACCAGCAGCTCAAACCACAACAACAACAACAACAACAACAATAATTACAACAACTAGAAGAATCACAACAACAACAAAAAGAATTTTAACAACAACACCATTTAACATCATCATACCAAGCATCCACCAGCGACAACGGCAATCATCAGAGAAAAATGTTAGCAATAAGAGTAGTAGAAACAACAACAGCAACAAGAAAGCAATTCCGCCAAGAACTAGCCGAAGAATAAGACCAGCCTGACATCACCGGCTACAACAACAACAACAACAACTCCATCACCAACCACAGGAATTATTTTAAGAATCCAAATCAAAAGCGCTTCCCCCGTCCCCGTCGCCTTCTCCAGCCGGCAACCTTGGCTCAGCGGGAGTTTGAGGGAGAAAGAGAGAGCGAGAGGGGGAGGGGAGGGGGTGTTTGAGGGAGAATTTCCAACGAGCGGCGTCGCATTTGAATTTCCACCTCGGTGAACTCATTCTCAACTCATTCCATTGCTGTGGCCGGCTGTTGTTGTTGTCGATGCTGTTGCTGTTGCTGTTGTTAATTATGCTGCGAAGGACGCCAACAACAAAAGCAACAACAACAACAACGACAGCTGCATTTTAATTATTATTATTGTGATCATTACAACCATCCATCCATCCATCCATCCAACCGTCGTCCGTCCGCCGATGGCCACAAAATTTTCACATTTTCACGTCCGACCGACCCCGTCGCCGGCGGCAGCAACTGTTGCTGTCGTTGGCCGACCCACCTGTTGCTGCTGCCGCTGCCGATGCTGTGTCGACTCTGTGTGCGATTCTGACGGCAGCGGGAATCGAAAATTCGAAAATTCGGTCCGATTCCACGGCTCGGATTTCGCCGCAATTGGACGACCGCAAAAGGCAACAACAGCAGCAATGCCAACAACAACTCGGGTGAATTTTTGTGGTGCTGTCGTTGTCGTTGTTGTTGTTGTTGTTGTTGCTGGTGCATTCACTACGGGTAAATTTGCATATTTAAATCAATCGCTCCGTAATTAAATTTGGAATAAATTCGCTCTCGATTCCTTTGTTCTTGGCTCGGTTTCGCCGCACCAGCACCACGTGTTGTTGTTGTTGTTGTTGTTGCTCTTGTTGCTGTGCTTCTTGTTGTTCTTGCCGAGCCATGCCCTGGTGGTTCTCCCTCGCCCCGATGACTCACATCCACATTGAAATTTCTCGCCCGTCTTTCGCCGCGGATTTCCGCGACTTATCGCTTGCCTGTTCGAGTTCAGGCGCGGACTTCGCCGATAATTAGAGCGCTTCTTGGTAATCGATCCGCGCCGCGCCGCCCCACCCCATCCCGGCACCTGCCGAGGGCTTCGTTCGAGGTTCCGGGAAATTCGCTTACTCGAGCATGAGTAACGACGACCACTCACGGCCGCCTCCTCTTCTTCACCGCCTGTTCTTGTAATTGACATGCGTCGACGTCGCCCCATCCGTGCGCCGATCGATCTTTGGGTCGAAGTCGACAGCTCGGTCGTTGCCTGGGGTCCGGGTCGGGTGACGACGATTTGGAGGCCGACCCCACGCCCGCCGCCCAGGGCCACTTCCTCCTCTTCGCCGGGTTCTGGGGGAAGGAAGGAAGGAAGGAAGGGCACGGTCTTGAAATCGAGTCCACAGATCGCGAAGACGTGGGAAAAGCCAGAGCGACGACGGCAGCCGGCCCGCAGCAACAGAGCAACAGCAGCCGATGTTAATCGAAAAGTCACACAAGGTGCGATCGCCGTGATTGACAGTGATCGCGGCCCAGACGCACACGCGGGCAGCGGACCAACGATGCATTTCACACCTCACACACACACGCACACACACGAGCGACCCTCACCAGCGCAGAGGCACCCAGTCGCTCACACCAACTCAGTCGAAGACCGTCGCAGAGGGTCTGCGCGTCCCTGCCTTGTCTGCGTCGACCCGCTGACCCAGTTGCAGGGCCGCCGCCGCCTGCTGCACCGAGCCGGGCCCACGAGGCCTCCTCCCTGTCCCCCTCGTCTCTCGCACTCTCCCCTCTCCCTCCAAGGCCCCCTTCAGCCCAGCCCACCTGGCCTGTTTGGCTCTCGAGTCCCTCCTGGTCCTCCCTGCCGATTGAGACGTCGGCCCGAGCAGCAGCAACAGCTTCGATTTCAAAGTAAACAAGAAGCCAGGCAGCAGCAACAAACGAGGCAACACAAGCACGGCAACAACAACGCCGACAACCTCAACAATGCCCACAACACAAACGCGGCCTGGGCAGCCCGGAGGACGGCTCGGTCCGTCCTGGCCCCCGGTCGGCCTGTCTGCCGTTCTGCTTCTCCCGCCTCTCTTCTCGCCCCTCTTCTCGCCCCTCTGCCGATTTGTCTTCTCGTTCTTCGGTGCCTCTGGCCTTCCTCTTCTTCTTTGTCTGCCCCTCCACAAGTGCGTCCTTTGGTCTGTCTCTCAGGCGCTCGCCTTCGTCCGTCTCCACAGGTCCGACTGTCCACTGGACGTTGCCCGGTCTTCCAGTCAATCTCGCTGGCTCGCGGCCGTTCCGCCTATCTGTCTGCCATCTTTCCGCCAGTCCATCGTCCGTCCGTCCGTCCGTCGATCTGTCCGTCCCTCCATCGGTTCGTCCGGCCACCGATCGGCCCGTGCGTCGGCAAGCGAAATGCTCTAATTTGCTTCACGGCCGAAACGCTCATTAGTGGCGACGCCGCCAACGACGGCGACGGCGACGGCGATGGTGGTGACGACAGCTACAACAACGACGGCGGCGCCGACTGCGCCGCACACCTTGCGTAATTTGCATCCATGCGAACGTGTTAACTGTTTGTGTTAACAATTTTACATGCCCCCGGGGCCAGGGGCGGCCCGGTGGGCGGCCGCAGGTGGAAGGGTTCGGGCTCCGGCTCGGGCTCGAAGGGACCGCGGGGGCGGCGTCGCTCGGCAGCCGTTACAAGGCTGGGAAGCCGAGAGCGAGGGCGCGGGCGCGGGAGACGAGCGACTGCCATCGATTGCTCTGCGGTCGAACTTTTCAAATGAAAACGTATCGGAGACGTGGTGTGAACGTGAATACGTGTGAGTGGGGATGTGTGTGTGAGTGTGTGTGTGTGTTTGTAACGAGATACATTTCGAGAGAGATTTCCGAATGAGATGTCGCTCGCTGGCACAGCCTTCGGCGATGGAAATGAGAACTGACAACAGCCACGACAACTGGGGCGAGCGCGGTTCTAACACGACTCTACAACAACAGCAACAACAACAACAACAACATCGGGCTCCGCAGCCGAGTACTTTGGGTATCTCGCAGTTGCATCTGCAGGTATCGCTTCGAGTCCCAGTCCAGGTGCGAAGAGCTCCGGCGGGCTGTGGAGGGGCGGCCTGCGAGGAAGGCGGATTCGGCCGAGTGCGAATGAGGGAATTATTCCAACCTCGCCCTCCCTTCCCCCTTGTCCCGCATCTTGTCATCTAAATGTGGAAATGTCGATGAAGAATCAATGCCTTGACCCATGTACGATTTATGTAGGAATCGATCTGTGAATCATGGTGCGAATCGATGTATGAATCTATGAATAAACCTTGTATGAATCCGTGCATAATTCGATGTATTAATCTAGATTTAATCTGTGTAGGAATCTATGAATCGCCCTAGGAATGAGTGAATATTCTTAGTGTAAATGCATGTATTAATCCATGTACAATCTGTTTACGAATCTTTGTAAGAGTCTCTCTTTCCATCTGTGTATGATGCAAAGTTCGAATCTAAGTACGAATCTCAGTTCGGTTCCGTGCAAGAATCCGTGCATGAATCAATGTATCAATCCATATTTCAATCTATGTCGGAACTATGTATGAATCAATGAATAAATCAATGTATTAACGTAGCAATATTTGTAAGAATCTTTGCTTCAATCCATGTATAAATCCAGCTATGACTCCATATATCAATCTAGGAATCTTCCCGTTTTATCTCGGAGTCCTGTCACAGCTACCCATGTAGCTGTCGCCGCTGTCTGTCTGTCTGTCCGTCTGTCCGTCTGTCTCTCTGATTGTCCGCAAATCCCCCCATCGAATTCTGCATAATCTCTCCGTATTTTTCCTCGAAGCCACCTCCGGCTCCCGGCCTCCCTCGCTCGGTCCGCCGCCTCCCGCGCGGCCGGTTCATGCTGCGGCGACCGAGACCATCGATCGTCTTTTAACTATCGATCGTGGACGGACCCGCCGCTATTTTTAGAACCGCGCCGAAGGTGGTCAACTCCGATCAATCACAGCCACCGGCCCGCGAGCGAGTCCAAAGACGTCGACCGGGCCGCCGTCGCTGGACTTCGGAGCTCATTAGCAAGTTCTCAAGATTCTCCGGTAATGAGTCGGACGAGCGGCAGAATTTTCAAATGCAGTCGTTTGCGTCATGCGCGCACTCACACACACGCCGCCTCGGAGACCTCAGGGCCCGGCCCGGCCCGGCCCGATCGCTCGCCCGGACATTTGCATGACAATCATTCGCACGCTGAGCTGGCGAATGAATTTGCATGAATTAGTTAGGAAAACGCGATAAGAACCGATCCGTGGGACCGATAAGCGGCTCTCGGAGGCTGCTGTTGCCGATGCCGAGGCTGCCGGTGGTGCCGGTGATGCCGATGAAGATGTTGGCGATGATGCTGTGGCTGCTTTGCAGCCCATCAACACGCTGGAGCTGCAGCAATGCCAGCTGGGAGAAAAGCAACGAGAAGAAGTGGAGGCAACAAACACTCAGATCAGCACAACAACCACCAAGATCAGCAGCAATTCTGCTCGACCACCGGCAACGTCAGCAACCGCCAGCAACAACTGAACTTGGCCAATGAACACAAATGGCTTGCATAAACTGCGACCCGTCAGTCAGCGGCCGGCCAGTCGTCCGTCCCTCCCTTCATCTATCCGTCTGTCCGTCTCTCGGCTATCGGGCCGCCGTCTGTCGATCTGCGTCTGTCTGTCCATTAATCGGTCTATCGGCCTAAGCAGGCGTTCGTCGCCTGGTCTGTGGCGCCGTCGGGCGCTCCCGAGGTCCGCCCAGTCGCCGACCGTCCGTCTGTCTCTGTCCCGTGTCCGTCCGTGCGTCCGTCTCTCCGTCCGTCTGTCGCTCCCTCGCCCGGCCCTCGCTTGCGAATTGCGTGCTGCCCACATGGTCGTCGTTGCCTTCGCTCGGCCGGCTGCTGCTGCTGCCAATGAAGTCCGCGGCATCGGAAACCCATCTGCGTCCGTCCCAAGCCGCGGGCCGTCTGTCTCTTCGGCTGTCTGTCCGCGCGACGACAAATTGCCGCAGTGCCCAGAGTCGACGAAAATATGTTAAATAATGAAATCTGCAAAACAGAAGTTGTCGGGAAAGCAAGAGACCGAGGAGGGAAAGGGCGGAGAGGGGAGGGGCAGAAGCGGGAAGGGAGCGGGAGTGAGAGGGAGGTTGGAGAAAACAAACGAAAGGAAGGGAATTTAATTCTCGGTTGCCACTGTCATTGTTTTTGTTGCCGCAGGCTCGACGTTCTTGTTGTTGTTGTATCCTCTTTGTTTAGCTCTTGTCTCCTTTTGTTTTTTTCATATTTGTTGCTGTTGGTGTTATTGTTGTTCTTGTTGTTGTTGTTGTAGCTGTCGTCATTGTCAACTCCACGCAACGCCGTCGGCCGCAACTGCGTCCATTTGATTGAAACCATAAAAAACCGACCTCGAAATCTCTCGATCTCTTCTTCAACGTCCACCACCCCCACCCCCAGCTTCCTCTCCGACTTTTTCTTCTTCTTCTTCATTGGCATGGTGTACTTGTTTTTGTTGTTGTACTGCTGCTGGCCAGCACTTTTCATGACCAACTTCGAGCCGTCCGCGTCTCTTGGCCCAAATGCCTTTCAGGCCTCGACATCACGCGGGAGATGGACGTGAGTTGTGAGTGTTTTTGTTGTTGTTGTTGCTGCGTATGGTGTCGTCATCGTGTTGTTGTTGCAATTTCATTGTCGTTTACAGTTGTCGTTGTTGTTGTTGTTGGTGCTTTGGGCGGCTCCTTCATCGACGTCCCGAACCTGGTTGAAAATGTTTCGCTTTTTTCAAAATTTCCCCTCGCGTTGTTGTCACGGTGGATGTTGTTGCTGCTGGTGTTGTTGTTGTTGTTGTTGTCGTTGTTGTTGTGTCCGTTGACGTGTTTTGTTGCTGCCGCTGTTTGTTCAGCTTCTCGTTCATCTGTCGGTTTCTCTTTCTCAGGCGGTTGCTTGTGTTGTTGTACATTTCTTCTTCTTCTATATTGTTTGCTTTCAGCCGCTGATGCTGGTGCTTGTTGTCGTTGTTGTTATTGCTGCTCTTGTTGTTGTTGTTGTTGTTGTTGTTGTTGGATTCTTCTTGTAGCATCGGCTTCAACGCCATCAGCAAATGACAATGGATTGGATTGTCGGAGTTGTCGTGGTTGTTGTTGTTGTTGTGCTGCTGGTGGTGGTGGTCGTTATTGCTCTTGTTTTTTTTGTTTTTGTTGTTGTTGTTGTTATGGTGGTTGTTGTGGTGGCTGCTGTCGGTGTTTGTTGTTGTTGTAAATGTCCCATTTAACACTCGACTGCGTCGACGGCTTCGTGTCCGAGCCCGAACTCGAGTCCGACTCAGGTTGAGTCGCTGGCCTCTTCCTCTTCTTCCTCTTCATCTTCATTGTCACCGTCGTCACCGTTGACTTCTTCTCTTCTTCTTCTTCTTCCCCCTCCCCCTCGATGGCCGCCCGTCGCAGCCTCGCATTTGTTTTTGGAACGTGGGAGTCGACTCGACATCGACTCGGGCTCTTCGCAAAGCGACTTCGGATTCGACTCGATGTCGCTCCGGTCGTCTTCGCCTGCTCTCTATATCTCTCTCTCTCCCTCTCCCTCTCCCTCTCTCTGGCCCCGTCTCCGTCCGAATCCATAAAACGAACCGTGAATCGCAATGAAACGAGTCGTCTGTGGCTCGCCCAAGAACAACAAAGCCGTCAGCAGCAACGTCTAAGACACCAACACCAACACCAACAACAGCAACAAATTGAACAACAACAACTGCGCTCGCCACTGCCGCCAAATCCCGGCGGCTTCGTCCAGATTAACTGGCTCGTAAAATAAAATAAAATAAAACGACACTTGTCCCGAAATTGATTTCTCGTATGTCGCCGCCCTCGCCAGCGTCGTCGTTTTATCGTTCTGTGCCTTAATTAACTCCAGTTATTGGCCGGGGAAGCCGAGGGAATTCCAGGGGAATCCCCGGAAATTCTTGGCCCAGGATCGAGATGGGAATCTCGGTGCCGGAGTCAGGAGACGAAGCCGGAGACGAAGCCAGAGGCAGAGACCGACCCAGACTCGGACCCAGACCCGGACCCAAAGCCAAGCCCAGAGCCAGACAAAGATCCGGACCTGACCCAAAGCCAGGCCGAGACCCAGAGCCAGACCCAGCATCGACGCCTGGTCTCGCCGCGAAGTGGGTCGGCCGAAGGTCGCCGGAAGCCGAGCCGAGCCGAGCCCAATCGGCCGATCGATGCCGGCGACTCCGCGGCCGAAGCGTGGAAAAACCTAAAGAAATCGCCAACAACAACCAGAGAGCGAGGGAGGGAAAACCCACAATGACAACAACAACCACGGCTGCTAGGAAAACCATGGGAACACGGTGGAGCCGATGACGGCATCGGCGAAGAGGAAGAAGAGGAAGACTCTTTCCAGCGAGAGATTAAGAAGCAAATGCTAAGAACACAGAAATAATTAAAATATCGGTTAAGTCGTTCCTTCCTGCGACGGCGAGGGGAAGGCGAGAAATAAATTTAAAAATGGAGGGGGAAAGAGAGAAAGAGCAGAAGGCGAAAGGGGAGGGGGCAAAACGCAAGTGGAAGAGAAACAGAAACAGAAACAGAAAACGCTATTAATCGCTGCACAAAACCCTCAATGAGCGAGACGAGCGACTGTGAGGGCGAAGGCGAAGGCGATGACGATCGAGCTGGCTGCCGGTGACGACGATGGTGATGATGATGATGATGATGATGACGCTGATGAGGAGTTGCTGCAGGCGACGGCGACGACGACGACGGCGATAATGACGATAATGATAACGTTGGCGCTGGGCGAAGGCAACAGAAGTGATTGGCATGGAAAATTGTTCAATTAAGGTGGGGAGAACTGGGGAGAAAAACATAAAGAGTGGGAGCAGGTCGGGCCAGGAGCGGGGCGGGCAGGGGTCCTGGAGGGCCCTCGAGGGCCTGGAGGACCCTGGGCAATGCAAATGGGCCAAGGGCGGCGACGACAGGTCGAAGAGGAAACGAATTCGAGAGCAATCGGGCAGGATTCGCACTGAAGGCGGCAAGAGGAGGCCATGGAGGGACCCAGGGTCGGTCCGGAGGGGGGGGGGTGGTCCCAGAGACGGGAGGAATGGTGGAGGATGCTGAAAATGCTGGAACTCTAATTGCAGCCAGCGAGGTGAATCGAGACGTCTGAAGAAGGAACGATTTCAGTTGAATTGCAATGGCAAAATAATTTGCGAAGAGCTTCGTCGCTCGTGTGCTCCAGAACGGCCAGAGGTGATCGATTGACTGAGGGAATGACAAATGGACCGGGCGCGGCTTAGACGGACAGATCGACGGACAGATCGACGGACAGATCGACGGACGGATCGGCGAACCAGTCGCCTGTTGAACGGGTGCAAATCGCGAGCCAGATCGCGCGGAAGGAGGGCGGCGCGGTTCCCAGGGCGATGACGACGACGCCGACGGAGAAGGGGAGCGCAGGGAGCGGGGGGGGGCGGTGGTGTTGCTGCTAATTAGCGAGGGGCTGGTGGGGGTTGGGCGGGGAAATCAGAGGTTTTCACGGCGGAAATGGCGTCTGATTGACAGGTGTTGCAATCATCACTATTGCCATTGCCATTGCCATTGCCATTGTTGTTGCTATTGCTGTTCCTGTTCTTGTTGTTGTTCTTGTTGTTCTTGTTGTTCTTGTTGTTGTTGTTGTCAGCAGCTCCGCCGCAATCTCGGTATCAAAGTCTTTTCGCCACTGCAATTACGAACTTTAATTTCTCACCATCCCATTGATTGGCCAACTCAAGACCGGGTCCAGAAAATAAAATTCTAACTAGGAGGAAAACACAACAACAACAACAACAGCATCAGCAGCCCCTGATGACGGCGACGGCGACAGCAACAGCAGCAATAACAACAACAACTACAGCAGATGACACCAACAACTCGAGGCTGCACAACTCATTGTGTTTTTCCACTTGAAGGTCATGGGTGTAATTTAATGAGAAACAACAACAACAACACGCAGACCACCACCAACAACAACATCAATTGATCATGAACAGCAGCAGCAGTAGCAGCAGCAACAACAGCAGCAACCACGACAACAACAAAAGAGCCAATAAGTTTAATAATAGTGGAAGCAGAAGCAGCAGAAAAGCAGGGGAAAAGGTGAACAAAAATCACTCGACGACCAGATGCTGCATGTGAATTTACAACAACAACACCAACAACAACAATAACGAGCGAAAATCAAGCAACAACAACAGCCAGCAATCGCATGTTCACTGAAAATTTAATGGAAATTATATTAATACAACAACGATGGCAATAACCACAGAGCTCAAATGACCACACGTATAGGCTATAACCATTACAACAACAACAACAACAACAACAACAACAACAACAACAAGAACAACAATGTTAATAATAATTGGCTTTACAACAACAAAATTAACCATTTACGATAGCAACAACAAGACAATGCAGTGCAAAAACAACATCAACAAGGGCAAAACATGAACGAAAAATACAAAGGCAGAGGGAGAGTGAGAGGGAGCGAGAGAGAGAGAGATGGGGAGAGCGAGAGAGAGGTAAAAAGATGGAGAGGCGATAAAAAATCATTTAATTTTTATTTTTAATGTCTTTTACAAAATATCGCTGTTGCACATTGTTGTTGCAGCTGTTGGAATTTTCTTCTTCTACTTGTGGTTGTTGTTCTCATTGTTGTTGTTGTTGCTGTTGTTGTACCACACTAGATTAGATCCGCTCGCTGATAAAGCGCCAAACGAGCACCGGCCAACGGCAACAACAACAGCAATCAATTGCCGCCAATGCGAGTGAGAAGGGTGGCGGAGGATGCAACAACAACAACAACAACAACAACAACAACAACAGCAAGAAAAACAATCGCAATAACAATAACTTACAACAACAACAACATCGGAGGAGGTTCCAGCGATCGCCCAACAACTCCGATGTCCACAATTAATTGCAACAATTTGTTGGCAACACCAACCGACCAACCGATCGCTTTGGCCTCTTCTCGTTCTCGTTCTCGTTGCGCGCCCGCCGTCCTTAGAGCAGCTGCTGTTATTGTTGTTGCTGTTGGTGCTGCTTCTGTTGATTCCCACAGCATGCGTTGCTCTGGTTTTTATTGTTCGGTGGCTCTTGTTGTTGTTGTTTCAGTTGATTCTGTTGTTGCTCCCGTTGTTGTTGTTGCTCTTTTTCTGTCGCTGCTGTTGCTGTGGTTGTTGTCTTCACCTCCACACACACACACGCACACGCACACGCGTCGCCGCCGTGGGACTTTTGCTCTTGTTGCGGACTCTTCTGTGGCCGTCGCCGCCGGCCGCGTCGACTTTCGATTTTTTGGCTGCCCCAGTTTCGCCGCGTCTTCATCTGCTTCTTCTTCCCCCCCCCCCCTTCTCGTTCGGATTCTTCCTCCACTGCCTCCCCTCCCTCGCCGTCGTCGCCGATCGCCTTCTGCGGATGCGGTTTCGCTTGGTTTCGCTTTCAAAATCGCCGCTCAACCTGTCCGCGATCGCCAGCCCGACAACAGCAGCCGCAGCAGCAACAACAACAACGGCATGATGACGACGTCGTCGTCGCTTCCCGTTATGGCGACCGCGTCGCCGTCGTCGACATCGACGGCAAGAGCGACGTAAAAACGATCTCGACGCATCGGCGACTTCGGCGTCGAGGCTTCTCAAGGTTAGCAACGGGCCACGCCAACCGCAGAACGAACAACAGAAACAAGAGAAACAACAACAACAACAACGACAATGGCACCTTGCCATGCCAATGGCCATATCCGCAACAGAAACAACAACCACAACTACCATGACCACGATCACCAGCATCAAATGAGGATCTGGAAAATTTTGACAGAAACTTGCTTTTTCACCGGTCGTTGTTGGTGCCTTTCTTGCTGTTGTTGTGGTCGTTATTGCCGTCGTTGTTGCTGTTGGCGTGGTTGTCGTTGCGTTGTTGTAATTGTAGTTGGTTTCTCTGCCGTTCTTCGGCTCGCCCCGGCAACGACGATCTGCAATTTCGACTCCACTCGCCTCGCCTCGCCTCGATCGCTTCTTCGGCACGCTCTCGTCTCTCGGCCGCGCAGAACATATGGTCGGCTTGGCAACAACAACAACAACAACAACAGCACCAACGCCAGCCACGGCGGCAGCAGCGACAGGCGGGAGCCGGGCAAAAGTTGCCGCCGTCAAGTTGAACCACTTGTCGCCGAGGGACGGGACGAGCCCCAGACAGACGTCCGCGGCCGTCGCGTTGCCAATTGCTCTGGTCCACGGCCACGTCTTCTTCTTCTTCCTCGTCTTCGTCTTCTTCTTTGCTGCCTCCCTCACCTTCGCTCACTCCCTTTGTCTCCCTCTTTTGCCATTTTTTGTCATCTTCGAAAATCGCCGCTCACTCATTTTTTAGTCAAAATTCAAAATTTTCAATTTATTTTCAAATTTTCCCGCGACTTCTTCGCTGAGAAATTTTCAATAACTTACAAGAAAAAATAATTCAAAAATTATTTGGATTTTACTCCGACTGATTTTTGACATTTATTTGGGGAATTCGGTGAAGTCCAAAGGACGGCTTTTTAACCAATTATTGCAGGCCTTTTTGATTGGACTTGGATTGGATTGGACAAGCCCTTTGGAGGAAGGCATTGCTGTGTTCCGTGAGCCTTCGACCTCACGACCCCGACCGACCCCGACATCAGCATCACTGCCTTCGACAACAACTAAACTACAACAACAGCAACGCCATCACCCACAGCAACAACAACAGAACCCACACTGAGGCGAACGACAAGAGATAAAAGGAAAATCCCGGGCAAGAAAAAACTTAGAAGAATTCGAAAAACTACGACGACATCGACAAAAACAACAACCACGACAGCAACAACGACAACAGCAGCAACGACAGCGGCGACATCGCATCCGAGCGATGGCGACGTCGCCGGCTCGCTTTGAGATACAGATACGGGCCGGGGCTGCAGATGCGGATGAATCGAGGCCAATCGGGCACGTGCCCGACAGCGCTGTGGGCGGAGGCCGCGGGTCGGAGCCGTCCATCGGGGTCCGGGGCCGAGTCGCCAACGTGTTGCAGGCCGATCGATTGGTCCGAAGTCCCGAAGTCCCGACACGGTGCCGACCCAATTCGCTGCCTCCTCCTGTCCTCCTCTCAACCTCCTCCACACCTTCTCCAAACCTCCTCCCAACCGTCATCGCCTCCTCCTCCTGCTCCACCATGGCCTCCTCCCCCGCTCGTGATCGCCGCGAAATCCCAAATCGCAGAGCGAGCGCAATGGAGAATTTAATCACCGGAGCGTTTTGCATCCGGCCTCCCTCCGCCCGGTTGGCTCTCTGGGGTGCGATTCCATCTGCCAGAGGCAACGATTTATCAAATCGAAGACGGCGCGCCTTCGCCGGCGGCCGAGGGCGCCAATGGAAGCAATCGAAGCGGTCCAAAGCGATTTAAGGCCAAGGAGGGGCTGCGAACGAATCGCGGGAGCCTCGAGGAAGCCTCGGAGAGGCCTCGGGGAAGCCTCGAGGAAGCCCTGGGTGGCGGCTACGGCAAGTGTCGAAATTAAATGAAATCTCGAACCCGAGGCACGTCGCGGCAACGAGGGCGGCAGGCGGCAGGGCAGCCGCTGAAGAAGAAGAGGAGGGGAGGACGAACGACAGTAACTGGCTTCAGCCTAAGTCTCAGCCTCGTCTCGTCGGCCACCGTTAAGTTAGCAGAAGGCCCTGGGCCGAAAGAAAGCGAATGGAAATAAAGAAGACAATCGGCTGAATTACCTACGTTCATCTTCCGGAAGAATATCAATAGTGGCAACAACAACAACAATCATCACAGTAACATCGACAACAACAAAGACGGCAGCAATGAGAACAACAACAAGCCATCAATCACGATTTAAGCTCGTCAACCACGCCCCTGGCTGCACTCACCGAGGAAGGAACGTCGAGTTCTTCCTTCCCGCTCTCTGTTCCAGCCGCCGCCCCTCGAGTCGTCCGCTTCCTCTTCGACCCCCTTCCTTCCACCACCTCCGCTCCCTCCACCTCTCCGCATCCCCAACCCTCCTTCCCAGATTCTGCTCCTCATCCGCTGATTGCTTCCTGTCTCCTTCCTTCCTGCCGTCGGTCTGCGTTCGCTCCTTTCCCAAGGCTCTCACTCGTGTTCCCCAATCCCTTGTCCCGCCCTCTCTTGTCCCCCTCCCCCCGTCGCGTCAACCCCTCTCTTCCCCTCCCCTCCCTCACTACCCCGCCAAGGCCCCGCGCCTAATTCGAATGCAAATAAGCGCGGCATACGGAAGCTACTTAAGAGCCTTTTGTGCCTTTTCGCAGAACCACGTCGTGCCCCTCCACCGCAAACCCCTCACCCCAGCCTCCTCCCCTCCCACTCCCCGCCCCTCCACTCCACCATCTGCTCCACGCCCTTCGCCTCCAGCAGCCTCCAGGGCTCCGGCGCAACGTCGCCGATCGCACGCCGCAGGGCGAGGCCGAGAGAAGGCGAATGGGAGAGCGTGCGGGAGAAAGAGACTGAGGGAGAGAGTGAGGGAGAGACTGAGAAAGAGAGTGAGGGAGAGGGAGAGGGAGAGGGAGCGAGTGCGTGTCCTCGTGTGCGCGAGTATGCGAACAACAATCAATTTACACATGCAATCAGCTTGTAAGTGGCGTGTTTGGCGTCTTTAATGACTTCGCAATAACCGCTCGGCTCCCCTCGCTGCCCCGCCCCCTCACCCACCGCCCCTCCTCCGGCCCGACTCATTTTTCACTCCCACTGACTGCGCAGCGGTTCCCGGGCCCCTCAGCGGGCGCAGGTAATTTTCTAAATGGCAACACCGACTGCCAAACGGCATCCGACCGGAAACGAGCGTCGGCGTCGACGGCGACGAAGACAATTCAATTCACTTCCATTCCATTCAATTGAATTCAATTCTGGGAGTCAAAGCGCCGTCGCTTGAAGACCTCGTCGCATGCTCGGGGAAGACGAGACGACACAAGGAACGACGAGGAGGGCCATGGGGCGACCATGCAGAGGCCACCGGCGGACCGCAGAGCGACTGCGAGCGGTCTGGGAGGAGTCGGCGCGAGACCTCAAGGACATCCCGGGGCCATCCTGAGGCCGTTCCGGGGCCTTCCTGAGGCCGTCCTGAGGCCATCCTGAGACCATCCTGAGGCCGTTCAGGGGCCACCCTGAGGCCGTCCTGAGACGAAACCTTAAGAAACTGAACACCTTAAGACACCAAGTAAAGACCGCGGCGTCACCGTGGGTCGACCTCGAAGGGGCCACGCAGCAACCACGCACCGACTCCACAAACACCACGGCGCACGGCGTCTCTTTGCGGTGGCCGGAGGGCCACAAACGGCCGGCCGAGAAGCCGCAAGTGACCAGCGGGAGGCCGGGGAGAGCCCGACACCTCGGACCGGAGTCGGAGGGCGAGAGGGCGTGATGCGTGTCTGGGGCGCGATGAGTGATTGGCACCAGGGCGATGAGGGCGAGGGCGTTCAGGAGGACGGCGGCGAACCGCAGAACGAGTAGCGAGACCCAGCGATGGACAGAGGGAGGACGGACGACGGGGGACGGACGGACGGATGAAGGCAGACGATGCCACAGACAGTGGACGGTGGGGCGAACTGCGGAAAATTGCTGTCGATTCCGCGATCCGTCGGAGGCGTCGCCAGGGCCCCGGCAAGCGCTGGCGAGTGGCTGGTCGGGTAACCCGAGACGCGCCGTCGGCCCCCGCCCGGGATCGTGTTCGAGCCCGAGGCCGACTCGATTTCCATGTTGACTTAAGCCGCCAATAACTCGACAGACACACGGCAACAACGGGATTCCCTGCAACAATTATGACATTAACAATGGATTCGACAGCAAGAACGACAGCAATAGGCGCAACAACAATAGCAACAACAAAAATAGCAATAACTGCAACAACAACAACGCCTACAACGCCCGCTAATCCAACAACGAGTCCGACCTCCCCACGACCAACAGACGAGAATCGCTCGGGTTTCATCGATTTAAATGGAAAAGAAATCAATGACTGCAAAGCGAGGAAGAGCGGGAGAGAGGAGGAGAGGAGGAGAGGGGCAGGGAAAGAGGAAGAGGAAACAGGGAAAATGAGAGCCCCGGGGCCAAGAGTCGAGTCACGAGAATCAAGTGTCGATGGAGGCGACTCCAAGGAGGAGGAGGAGGGGAGGAGGAGGGAAAGAAAAGTCTTCGGTGACGATGTCGAGGGCGGCATCGGTGAATTCCTGGGGCATTAAGTCACGGTTTTCGGGGCATCGAGTTGCAACAACAACAACGACAACAACAACAATGGGCGGTGACTTGGCGGAATCGATTTGTTGAATTTTATTGGCGATTTGATAGCGAAGGCGAGGGCGATTGAGAAGGAGGAGAAGGTCGGGGAGACGGAACTCATTTAAATTTCTGAGGAGTGAACTGGTGGAGGGAGGGAGAGGAAGGGAGGGAGAGAGAGGCAGAAGAACGAGCAGCCCTGGCGGACAAGAGCAACAGGGGCCGCAGGCACCGAGGCAACAGCGAGAAGCTGAAAAAACAATGGCAGCAGCAGCAACGAGAGCAGCGGGTCCTTATCGTGATCATCATCAGCATCACCCCGTCCTCGTGCTCATCCTCATCGTTCTCCTCATCATCGTCAACCACATCATCGCCTCCGTCATGGTCATCGCCATCGTCATCGTCATCGTCATCATGCGCCCCATCGTCCTCTCCATCGTCAACATCCTCGTCATCCTCATAATCGTCATCGTCGTCTCCATCCTCGTGATCGCCGTCGTAAACAGGGCCATAAACACCGTCTCGACAACCACAACAACAAGAACACCAACAGCAGCAACAACAGCAACAACAACAACAAGAACAATAACAACAACAGCGGTATTCATTATCAGAAAATTATGAATCTGGAGTTTCCATTAAACTGAGTGGCAATTCATAAACACAGGGCAGGTGCAGCGAGAGAGAGAGAGGGGGGGGGGGGTTAGCGAGAGAGATAGAGAGAGGGGGGGGGGGCAGGGAGATGCAGCCGCCCCGGCAGGGAGAGCAAAAAACTCGGGATTCGCCGATGTAGGCGTCGATGGAGGGCACAGAGAGCGAGAGAGAGAGGGAGAGGGAGGGCAAGAGAGAGTGTTGGAGATAGAGTGTTGGAGAGAGAGAGGTAGAGGGAGAAAGAGGTGGCGAGAGAGGGAGAAGGAGAGAGCGATGGGAGCCGCGGATGCAGAAATGAATACGAGAGGCAAAAAATGTCTGATGCAACAAACGCAGCAACACCAACAACCACTGAAGTGATGGAACAACAACAACGACGTCGACGGATGAAGAGAGGAAAAGGAAGAGAAGAAGAAGCAGAACAGCATTAAAAATTTTAAAAAGCGAATAACAACAACAACAACAGCAGCAATTCAAAATTGCAACAGAAACGGGAAAAACCACGAGTTCAGAAGGAAGAGGGAAAAGGAGAGAGAGTGAGTGAGTGGGAAAGGGAGGGAGATTGAGAAGAGAATGGAATAAAGCGGTGGAAAAGAAGAAGACTAACAGCAAAAACAACAACAACAAGAACATCCCCAACATCGGCCACAAAAACGAGAACGAAAACGTCGAAAAATATGCTTAAAATAACAAAGTAAAAACGATGGTCACAACAACAACAACAACTACAACAACAACAACAATGAAGTTGAAAACAGTTACAGCAACATGAAGAGTTATTACAGAAACAACAACAACAAAAACAACAACAATGCACAATGCAACCAACGGCAGCCGCACTCGAGACCATTAGCGAAATCAGCAAAGAAGGGCAGACAAACGCACAGACAGAGAGAGGGAGAGAGATAGTGGGGGGGGAGAGAGGGAGACAAAGAGAGGGAGAGAACGGGAGAGAGAGAAAGAGTGCGACAGAGATAGTGAGGCAGGCACTCAGGGGGGTTCGAGTGCAAACAACAGGACGGCCGAAGTCGCAGGAAAGCTGGAGGAAGTCGACGTAGTCGGGGGCGCGACGGACGGCGGTCCACGAGGGGGAAGAGCGACGGAGACAGACAGACCGACAGACGAAAGACAGACCGACAGACGAAAGACAGACAGACGAACGGACAGACGGCGGCCCGGACTAGGCCGCAGGAAGGCGTCTGGAGCAGGACAGACAGGATGCGAGCAGCAGAGGGGGGAACACGAGAGTCTTCGATTGCGGGTCCATTGTGGAGAGAGGAAGGAAGTGAGGGGGTGAGGGAGGCAGCAGCAACAAGAACAACAAGAACAACAACAACTGGAACATCAAGAACAACAGCAACAACAAGAACGACGACGACGATGCCGACGATGTTGAAACGAGAGCGAAAGTCAAATGGGATGCAGTCGACGGGCAGCGACGTGGCTGGGCCGATGGCGAGAGACAAAGGCAGGGGAGAGGGGGAGAGAGAGGGGAGAGGGAGAGGGAGGGAGCGAGGAGGAAATATGCACGTAGGAACCTGGGTCGGTCTGCAGACGCCGATCTCTCGACGAGTACCGCTGGAGGGCGGCGGCGACGGCGGAGGCGGCTGCACCAAGCAGGACAGGGCATCAGCCTAGGACAACGACAGAAGGAGAGGAAGGAGAAGAAGAAGAAGAAGAAGAAGAAGAGAAGGGCAACAACACCAACAAGAAGGAAAATATTACGAAAATCACTCGCATTGGATGAGACGTTGAGCCGAGTCCGCCAGTCTCGGCTCAGATTCCGTCCGTCTCCCTCCAGCCGTCTGGCTCGCCTCACTCCCTCCCTCACTCTCGTTGTCTCCCCGCTCGCTCTCCCTCCCCCAGTCTCAAGGGCTTGTGGGCGGCTCCAAAGAAGGCCCTCGAGACGCGGACCTGTTCAGAGGACGTGGCCAGCTGGGCCGAAGGCTGGCCGCGGTCGACGGGGTTGGCGAGGAGGGCAGACAGATGGACGGACAGCTGGCCAGACAGAGGCAGCGACGGACGGACAGCTGGACAGAGCGAGTCGTCGGAGCCGCCGACTGCAGCCAGACAAATCACGTGTTGATGGGAGGAAACGCCGAGATTTCCATTCAAAGCCCGGACCCCGGGGAGCCGATGAACAACTCGGAGAGAGAGAGAGAGAGTTGGGGATGGGGTCGGCTGAGGCTGGCTGAGAACATTCGAGAGCTGTCTGTCGGCAAAGACGAAGACGTGGACAAAGACACGGAGCCCGAGTCGGCGAGGGCTTTTGAAATCGGATTGCGAGTTCAAAGCAGCGGCAGTGAGCGAGAGAGAGAGAGGGGGAGGGAGGGAGAGAAGGAGGAAGAGTGCATCACGTTCCCTCACCATCTCAAAGGCACCCCGAGGTCCCCGCTGCGAACCCCTGAGGCCCGGCAGCCTTGGAGTTTCTTCCGTGCATTCCCCGGAAATCGGAGTAATGGAATCCAGGGGTAGTTGTTGTTGTTGTTGTTGTTGTCTCTGGCCAGAACCCGATGCACCTGTGGGGCTGTGGGCAGTGGGGCGTGGGCCACACACACACACCCGCGCCTGGCGATTCGCGGAATCCCGGCAATGAAACGTCGCGGCCAAACGAGATTCCGGGGAATCCGGCGCCGACGGGTTTCGATCCAGCGGATTCCGCGAATGTCTTCGGTCGACAGCGACAGCGACATCGATATCGACGGATATCGATATCTCGCTCTGGCGCCGGGATAGCTAGAACAACAACATCAACAAATGCAACAATGGTATTAAAGCAAGTAGCGATGAATAATATGAATTAATTCTTAGCAAGAGCAATAACAATGAATGGATAACAACAACTACAACAACAACAACAACAACAACAGCAGCAACTACAACAACTACAATATTCATAATAATTATCCAGAGCACAACAACAACAACAACAACATGAACACCAACAACGCCAAGAACCCAACACCACTGACTCGCTTTAGATTCCAATCCGGTTTCGATGGCGCGCGAATTTCAGGGGAATTGGCCGGCGTTGCCACCTGCGCGCGGAGCTGCGGCAAAGGCCAGGGCCCGAGGGCGTGGCAGCGAGGGCGTGGCCGATGGCGGGGCGGGGGAGTCGCAGCAGAAACGATTAGTTTCCAAATCGATGCCGAACTACGAATTACGATAAAGAGCGAGCGAGTCAGGAAAATGAGGAGGGCGGAGAGAGAGAGGGAGAGAGGGAGGTAGGGAGACGGCGATAGTAATTGGGGCCGGAACCGCGCCATTTCGGCCGCCATGTTGTTTCATGCCATTCGCTTCGTCGTTCGCTTCCTCGGTGGCGATTTATTGAAATTCAGTTGTCGAAAATTAGCCACGATAGCTACAACAACAACAACAACAGCTATAACAACCACCACCGCAATTATAACAACAATAAATCATCTAAATTAACAACAACAACAAGTCGTTATCACAACAACAGCAAATGCAAATGGAGATTGAAATGAACAGTGGAAACAAAACAACAATAACAACAACAACAACAACAACTGAAACCCCATTCCGACAAGTGACAAATCGAGTGCAGCAACAACAACAACAACAACAACAACAACAAATCGCACATCTCATCACCGGCAGCCGTGAATTCCCGATCTGATCTTATTTACGAAGCCGCGGATTTAATTTATGCCAGCAATTAGTCGTGATCGAACGAGTCAACGGCGGGGGGCGGGCGGCGGAGGGCGGGCGGCGGAGGGCAGGGCTCGGGGTGGGGCGACGAAGGGCGTGTAGGGCAGCTGGCCAGGGGAGGCCGGGGAGGGCGCGGTCGGCGGCCGGCGGTCGCAATTTAATTAGGAATGCAAATTCCCAGCTGCAGGCGAGGCTGCGGCACAGGTGTGTGTGTGTGAGTGTGTTTATTTGTGTAAGCCACAGATACACCGCCGCCCCCCCCACCCCTTCGTCCCCGTTCCGTGCACCAAAAGTAGTCCTTGTCGCTGTCGGAAATTTCTCTTCCCTCGGCTTCCCCAAATCCCGTCCTTGGCTCGCTCTCATTCCGTCCGCCTCCGCCCTGGCGAAAGAGAGCATGTTGTTGTTGCTGCTCGTCCTCCCTCCCACCCCCTCATCGCCCCTCGCCTTTCCTCGCCTCTCCTCCAGCCCTCCCAGCCTCGAGCCAAGGCAGAAGCCCGCTTAATCTTCGAACTATTTGCAATTCAATCGACGACAGACTAAGAATGCCCAAGAGGGGCGAGAAGGGGTTCCACACATACACTCACACATGCGAACACACTCGCACGAAGCCACACCCAGAAAGACCTACAACAACAACCGCCGGCCCTGCATTGCAAAAGCACCAACTCCAAGGCGCGTGGCCGAGGATTTCGAAGCGCAAGCTGGGCCCAGATGCGTCGCATCCATGCGATCGATTGTCGAGATTAGAGACATGGCAATGGCCGGCTCCTGCTGGGACTTGGCAGGAGCAGAGGCGGACCTTTGGGGGGATCTGGGAGGCGGAGGAAGGAGGAGTATTTGAAAAACTCAACTGGAAAAATCAAGTGGAAAATTTGCAAATATGAAAATTCGAAAATTTATTATTTATTTAATTTAGTGACTTCTCTGGTTTGATCAATATCGTCGCCCTCATCGTCGGATCAACTTCGTCGCCGTTCTTAAATATTTTCTCCAGTTTTCTTCAATTTATACGACTTACTTCGATTTCTTCCTCCGATTTTCTTCGATTTCTTCCTCCGATTTTCTTCGATTTTTTCCTCCGATTTTCTTCAATTTTTTCGTTCGATTTTCTTCAATTTTTTCCTCCGGTTTTCTTAACTTTCTTCTTAAATGTTCTCTGATTTTCTCCCATTTTTCTCTTATTTTTTCGATTTCTTCCCTGAATTTCTTCAATTTTTATCCGGATTTTCTTCACTTCTTTCTCCACATTCAACCCCGACTTCTTCGTCGATTTCTTCACGATTCGATTTTTTCTACGATTTTCTTTCAATTCTTCTTTAAATTTCTTCTTCGATTTTCTTAAATTCTTCTCCATATTTCTTAGATTTATACGAGTTTCTTCGATTCCCCCGATTTTCTTCGATTTTTTCTCCGATTTCCTGCGATTTTTTCTCCGATTTCCTTCGACTCCTCCTCCCTCGGCCTCAGCTCGTTCTCACCTTCCCCACCTCGTCCCCATCTTCCGCTCCCATTCTCATTCTTCATTTCGTTTCCCTTCCCCGTGTTTCCTCTGGATTTTCTTCACTCCTTCTTCCCCTTCTCGTTCGCCGCCCCATCGGCTTCCACCAGCCCGACGCGTCGCTGGGAGCAGCAGCGGCGGAGATGCAAATGAGAGCGCACGAAAACAGCGACGACTGCGGCAAGCACGTGGCACGAGCGAATCGCTCAGGAGGGGAGGTGAGAGGGAGAGAGGGAGACAGAGCAGCTGGTGAATTGCGGTGGGAAGAAAACGCGGCGATTCGCCGATGAGTTGCGGTGTTGGGCGCGAGGAGTTCGACGGGGTCGGGGTCGGGGCGAGAGCGAGAGCGATAGCGAGAGGGAAATCGCGCCGAGTCCACGTCTCCGAAGCGGCGCCCAACCGGGCCGGGTGGCAACGCTGCGAGGCTTCGTCTCGTCGCCACTGCAAAGATCTGTGAAGATCTTCGAGCGCGATCAGCGAAGTGAGCCCGAAGTCACATGGCGGCGACGACAGCAGCGGCAGCAACAACAACAACAACAACAACGCCAACAACAACAAAAACACCAACAACAACCACCCCAACACCAACAACAACAACATCATCATCGACGTCAGCGGCGACGCCAACGTCATCGGCATCGGCATCCTCGACTCCACCTTTATCTGCCCTCTCTCTCTCTCGATCTTCCTCACTCCTCGCCTCTTCCACCCTCCCATCTCTGGTCGTCGTCTTCGTCGGGCTGATGTGTTTGAAACACCAACAACAACAACAGCAACAACAAAACAACCCAGCGAGATGACAAGCAAAATCACAAGAAAAAGGAAACAAAAACAAAAACAAAAATAAAAACAAAAAACACACACGACAAAACCACAGAAGTAATAATAATAACCATAATAAAGACAAAACAATAGCAACAACAACAACAACAACAACAACGACAACGATTACGATAATTACAACAACTTCATGGTAGTTGGCTGAGTTACGAAGCCACGGGACCAGTTTTCTGTATCTAATACCAAGTTCAAGGTCACCGAAGAGAACAACAACAGCAACAGCAACAACAGCAAAAACAACAACAACAACAACAACAACAACAGCCGCGGCAGCAGCAACTACAACAACAACGATAACATCATCATCATTCGAAACGAATGCAAGCGGACAAAACACGACGAGAGAGAGCCGGAGAGCGACCGAGTCAGAGCCAGAGCCAAAGCCAGAGCCACAGGGAGAGAGGGAGAGAGAGCGAGCGAGAGGGAGGCGGAGGGGGAGGGAGTGTTTAATGAACAACAATTTTATTCAAATATGTAAAAATTACACACGCGATCTCGTCGATACACAGGCAGCAGAGGCGGAGGCAGAGGCAGAGGCGGAGGCAGAGGCGGAGGCAGAGGTGGAGGCAGAGGCGGAGGCAGAGGCGGAGGCAGAGGCGGGCCGAGTACAGCAGGTTCACATGGGCAGATACAAATGCGGCGAGCTACGGATCTCCACATGTGCACAGAGTCGTCCGTGTGCCGGCCGACAAACCGCGACGCGAGTCCCCAAGGAAACCACAATCGCGGAGACTTCGGGTGAAGACACAGGCAAAGCCATAGATACAGACACAGACACAGATACAGGTAGAGCTGTAGCCACAGACACAGGGCCAGATTCGGATTCGGCAACGGATTCAGTCCCGGCCGGCCCCGAGAGAACGCCGGAGAAGCAGCGACGCCTCGATCGCGGGATCCCCAGCTCGGCGATCGCACCAAGTGCGGAGACGACTGACGATCGTGGCCAAAACCGCGCTCTGAGCTCGTCGACGCCGCGCTCGGCGTTGGCGTCGCAGTCGGCGTCGCCGGCGACGGTCTTCGGCCGTTGGTTGATCTTTTTATGGTCATTTTTCCCCTGGCGTAGTCCGAGTGTCGCCTGCTGTCGTTGTTGCTGTTGCTGTTGCTGTGGCGATGCTGTCGTCGACCGTGGCTGTTGCTGCTGCTGCGCTTAGAACCGCCGCGACGCCTAATGAAGATATCAAGAGCCGGTCCATGCGATCTTCGGCCCGAAACGGGGTTCGATCGCGCTTCAGCCCCACCTCTCCGCCTGCGTCCCCGCCCCAACTCGACGCAGGTCTCGGCAAATTTCGGAAAACCCGCCTCCTAATTCGAGGACCCACCCTCGACCCGCGGCGGCGGCGGCTTCAGCGGATCCCAATTAAAAAGCTGCAGGCCGCCAACACTGCACGCTGACACAATTCTCACGAAGCGCCCGCCTCTGGCTGCGAAGCGACGACGACGACGACGATGACAACAACAACAATGGCAACAACAACAATTCCAACAATGGCAATAGCAATAGCAATGACACTGACAGCGGCAATAAAACAACGATCAAGCGATCAATGTCGGCGATCGCGTGGTGAGGGGCGACGGGGGTCGCGGGAGCGAGGAAGGGAGGGGAGGAGGGGGGAGAGGGGGAGGGTAGGGGAGGGAGTGACACGAGGCATCTGCCGCCGTGCGAAGCGAGCCGAGACCGAGGACCGTGGGCGGCGGCTGCAGAAATGGGTTTAGCAAGCAGATGCCGATTGCGAGGCAGAGAGAGGGGAAGAGAGAGAGAGAGGGAGAGGGAGAGGGAGAGGGAGCGAAGCAATGGATGTCAACAATGCGGCAGCCCTGGACGCGACCACGTCCCACAATTAATTCTAATTGCGCGCCAGCGCCAGAGCCAGCGACGGCAGGCGGTGACTAAGTGTCGGAAACGGCTCCAACAACAACAACAACAACTGCAACAACACGGCTATTTAGTATAGTGATGAAACCAACTACGGCACCAACAACAACAACAACAAAAACGACAACAACAACAGCTCCAAAGTGCACGAGCACGAGCAGCCTTCAGTCGGTCTCGAGGGTTGGGAACAAATTCAGAACTCGAGACTTTCATCGCCGAGGCGGAGTCATTGATACAGTTGTTGTTGTTGTTGGTGCGTCGTCGTCGTCGTTGTTGTTGTTGTTGTTTTTGCTGCTGCTCTGTTGCTACCCCGCCATGACTCAGGCTTCCCAGAACCCGAGCGCGCGGTCCACGGGCGCCGCCCACTCAAACACCTGCGGCCGCCGCCGCCCGGGCCGAAAGTTACTCATACGCCGTCGACGCCGGGGCCAGGGCCGGGCCGTGGTGCGGGGCCGCCCGCTCGTGACAGCCTAATCGCGACCTCCAAGCGTCAATCGGTGCATCTGTCACTCGGTCGAGCCGGCCCCGGGGCCTTCGAGCCCTCGCGCGTCTCCGCAATTGGAGCCGTCAGGGTGCTCAAGTGAATGGCTTGGGAAACAGCAGCGAATTAATGCAATCCCTTAGTCGAAAACTACTTAAATCGAAGATGAATTTAATGCGATTAGAAATTATTGATCCGAACAAATATTCCTAAAATAAAGTGCCATAACAGAATGATGAAATATTTATGAGATAAATTATCGTCTTGTCATTTGAATGTTTTTTATCCAAATATTCTTTAGTTGAACTACAAAAATAGTGCAATTATTTCTAAAATAATTCCATTCAATAATCATTCATTTAATTATATTCATGTCATTATATTCATGTCACCTTGTACAAATTGATTTTCATTTAAACATAATTCAACTTAAATTATAAGAAGTCAGTCAAGGTATTTGATTCATTGAAAATGTTGTAGAAATTTAATAAAAGGAACGCCCTGGTTGGTATCAAGCTGAGAACAAATAAAATGTCCATTTACATAAAGTCCAAAATTAATTTTTCTCCAAAACCTCGACACCGAATAACGAGTACTTTGTTGCCAACACCTTCGAGAACAAGCGTGCAATTAGTAAATCAGCTACTAAAGAATGTGACCCGAGCTGAAAAGGCCAATTTGTCGGCCATTACCAACGTCAAAAGAGGAGATTAGACCAGAGAACTCGAGTCCCCGAACTCATTTTCTAGAGCTCGATTCCGAATTCCTAACAACACTTTCATTCTCCCCTTCTCCCTCTTCCCGAGGCGGCGTCGAGACGTAGTCGAGGGCCGGAACCGGCGCGTTTTCACACACTTTTTCGTAGCAGACGTCGGGGCTCAGCCGTTGGCAACGCGTCGGCCGCGAACTGGCTGCTGTCGGTGCTGCTGCTGCTGCCGAGGCTGGCGATCGATGCGACTTTCCCGGCGATGGAGCGGTGAAGCGGTGGAGGAGCGCGGCGAGGTCGAGGCGGAGCCAGCGAGCGGGGATTTTCCCTCTCAAGCTGCTGTTGTTGCTGTTGCTGTTGTTGTTGCACGCCAACAAACGCTGCAATTTGGCGTTCAGGCGCTGAGTGACGTCAATCGCCAGTCGCCAATGGCACGGCCGACGGCGAAGGCCGCGAGTCGAGCGCGAATTCCTTTGTTCGCGCGAACTCGACGTGCTTAGGGAGAATTATTTATGGGCAATTGCAATGAGGAGGAACCTCCGGGACCTCAGGAGCCTCAGGCCCGTCGCTGTGCCCCTGGAGTCCATACAACTGGCTCCTGCAGGCCCGGAAACGCCGCCGAGGACAACGAAATAAATACGCGATAAATACGCGGTAAATATGTATTAAATATGTAAGCAGATGGACATGTAGCAGAAGCGATGTTGCGGCAATAAATTAAAAAAAACTACATTCGGCGACGGGATCGAGTTCCCGCGAGAGGCAATAAAAATATTAAAATGTCGTAAATCGAAGGAGCTGCGACGGCCACTGGAGCGGGGGAGACGCGGAGGCGGAAGAGCAACAGAAGGGCGAAGAGGAGGAAGGGGGAACGAGGGGGAAGTGGGGGGACTCCGTGGCTCCCCTCAACGCGCCCTCCGCCCCCCACTCGGCCCGACCCGCCCAATGGTCCGTGAAATCGTCGTCGTCGTCGTCGTCCTGGTCTCCGCGAGCAGCCGCGGTGGGAGGAGGCGGTTGGGGCAGCGCGGGGTGGCAACGCCGCGCGGAGCCCACTCAGCTGGAACAGAGGGGGGGGGGGGGGCGGGGTTGGGGAGGGAGGCAGCGACAGCGTGGAAAATAATTAAGTGTTTCATAAATAAAAATTACGCTGGGACGCGGTGCCGGGCCATAAATGAACAGCAACAACAACACCAACAACAACAACAACATCGCCAGGAGCAACACCAAGCTCACCGTCAACAACATCCTCCTCATCGGCAACAAATCGAGCCAAGAAACAGCCGAACGTCGTCGCGACCGTGCGTTCAGTCGCCGAGAGCCCAACGCGCGGCCGATTAAACGGCGGACGGAAGACAATCGGCCGGCAATTTAGCGGTGAGTCGCACACACACACGCACGCACAGGCCCAGCTGCCAAGGGTGGGACGTGGAGGGTGTGGATGGGCGCGGGAGGCGACTGAGGCCGAGGGCGGCGAAGGAGGAGCCGTAAAAGACAAAAATTACGCAGGGAAATGAAATTAAAAGCGCAAATAAAATATGGCAAACGAGGCGGACGAGGCGGACGAGGCGGACGAGGGACGGAGGCGGGGACAGAGACGAAGACGAAGGACGGATGGCGGGCAGACCGCCAAGGGAGAGGGTGGAGGAGGTGGAGCAGGAGGAGCCAGGCAGATGGCCAGGCGAACTGAGGACGACGGCTCGGAAGGAGGACAGGGCGAGGAACGAGGATGCGGAGAACGACGGCGAGGAACGAGTGGGGGAGAGCGAGAAAGAGGCACAAAGGGGCGACGGGGGGCCGACGGGGGGCGGCGGAAAATGGGAAAGCGAGGCGGGGTCGACGAGGAGGCAACGAGGGACCCGAGGCGAGCGGGCAGTAGGGGCGGGGAGGCAGGGGGGAGGAGGAGGCGGCAGTGGATGAAGAGGCCACGAGCGCAACAACAACAACAACAACAACGGCAACAAGAACGGCGCAGGACCGAAACAAGCCGTGATAAATTAAGAAGCCATTAAAAGGCAGATGTTGTTGACTTACTCGTCGTCGTCGTCGTCGTCGTTGTTGTTGTTGTTGTTGCTGTTGTTGACACGGCAGAAAATGTGGGTCAGTCGAGGAGAATTGCAATTGGGCTAAAAGAACAACAACAACAACATCATCATCATCATAATTAATTTAAACAACACACAAACATGAGGCGGCCACCAGCACCACAACAAACAACAACAACAACAATATGTGAGGGGCAAAAACAACTTCTCCCGGTCTTCCGTCGTCGGCAGCAGAGGCCTCTGAGGCTGTCGTACAGGGTGCCTGCACTGAAGGTAGCAGAGGAGCAAGAAAAGCACTTCCAAAGTGGAGGAAAACATTTTTAACAAATCGATGACCAACGACAAAAGAATTGAAAAGGGGAAAAATCTGCAGGCGAACGATCGAAAATAAAAATTACATCTGAAATGTGAAAAAACGCCAACATTTATTGAAAATAATTTTTGATTAAGGTATGAATGTCTGTATCTTGGGATTAGAAATGTTTTTAAGAAGAATTCAAACAAATATTAGGAGGAATTCAAGCCAATTTTTTAGAGACAAATTCACCATGAAATGAAACAATCTTTTGAGAACGTTAAAAGTTAAAAATATTAAAAAAAATAAAAGCTATAAATTTGTTTTTTTATGAAAATGATACAATTTCACAAAATACTAAAATGTTGGAGCTCGACAGTTGCTCTGGAAGTTTCAGCCAATCGACGAATCGACCGATCGACCGATGACGAGCGAGACTCGATTGAACTCGTTTCGCACCTCCCCCCCCCCAGTCAACCCCAGGCTCAGACTCAGACTCAATGCCGAGTTCCCATCAGGCGGCGTCTGAGCAGAATCGACGGCGTCCGCTTCGACCACGCGAGGCTCCACCGACGTCGCCTTAACCAAGCCCTGGTTTTCTGCTTCTTCTCTTCTCCTCTCCAATCCTCCTCTTCTGATTCTTCGTCCTCCCTTCCTGCCTTGCTCTTGTTCCTCCCTTCTTCCTCTCCTTCGCCCCGTCGCCTCCACGATCGATCGCTTCTGATACGATCTCGACCGCAGCTCGAAGGCTCTGCAGCAGCCGAAGACGTCGTCCTTTGCCCCGCCTCCTCACACGCCGAGGAAGGAGAAGAGGAGACGGAGGAGCCCCGAGGCCTGCGACCGGCGACCGGCGCTCGACGGCCGACTGCCGTCTGCCGGCTGTCGGCGGCCTTGACCGAGTTTCACGCGTTCTCGCTTCGAGCCGCGCCTCGCTTTTATTCTACAACTTCTTCTTCGCCCCCCCCCTCCTCGCTTATTTACGTTTTATATTGTGGTTGTCATCTTCGAGTCTCTCGCTCTCGCTCTCTCTCTGTCGCAGTCTGTCTCGCTCCTCCACCTCCTGGCGCGACAGAGCTGAGTAAATAATAAATTAAACGAGGCCCGGCGGCGACGGCGGCTCGTCCGAGACTCTGCGGCTGGGGGCACCTTCTTCTTCTTCTTCCTCTTCCTCTTCTTCTTCTTCTTCTGTTTTTCTTATTCCGCTTCTTCTTCCCTCCCCTCCTCCTGCTCCTCCTCTGTTGTGGTCGTCGTCGTCGTCTTCACATCATAAATTCCAATTAGCATATTTATGCGAGATACGCTCGTCCCTCTCTCCCTCCCGCTCTCCCGCTCTCCCCGCCCCCTCTCTCCCTCTCTCGCTGCCCGCTCCCCGCCCCTCGCCACCGTTGGCAGCTCCGGCCCTGCCACTCCAGTCACTCCGCGTTAATGGTGGGATCTGCCGCTAATCTCTTATTGTCTCCCAAATTTATGTGTGCAGCAAATGAATATTGTACAAAACTATAAAAAATATTCTCTTCCACATTATCTCTCTCTCCCTTTGGAGGCGCGGACACACCGCGACCGACGGCCGCCGGCCTGGGCCGGGCCTCGGCTGCGCCGCTCCGGACGAAGCCCTTTCACCTGGAGCCTTTGGACCTGGTCGGCCCGCCCCGCAGCCCACTCGGGCCGGTCTCGGAGCCCTTCGAGCCCCAGCCATGGCGTCCGAGTGCCCTCGCATGGTCTCAAACCCGGGCTCTTCCGAAGTCCCTCCCTCGCCCACTCCGCGATCGCGTCTCTGCCGCCTCGTCCCTCGCTGGCTCTCGAGCTGAATTTTAATAACTTCTAATCCCCCGAGCCATTTACAAGGAGACGGAGGAGAAGAAGCAGAAAGGGAGCCTCGAGACGGGGGAATCCGGCTTAAGGCCTGCGTCTCCTCCCGGTCCTCCTGCTACTCCTTCGACGACATTCGGGCCGGGTGCGCCGGGCCCGACCCAGTCCGGTCCAGTCCAGTCCCTCCTGCCCTCCGTAACCGAGCGGCGTCGCCAGCAGCAACCGGCGGCTGACTCGAGGCCGCCCCGCCTCCCGGCCCCGACCCCCGGCCAAGCCAAGGTCGTCCGTCGCCATCCTCTGGGCTCTTGTATTTTTGGGAGCACATTTAATTTCACTGCGGTTTCCCTTTCATTTTATGTTCCAGCCTTCCTTCCGCTCCCTGCCTCCCCCTCTTCGCTCCCCCTCCCTCTTCAGCACTTCCTCTATGTGCTCCTGGCATTGCCGTCTCCCTCTCGCTCCCGCCCTGAATTCCTTCGGGTTTTCGGGTCTTCGCTTGATGGTTTATGACTTGCCAATGGTTTTTGCAGTTTCATTTTCATTGTTATTATTGGTGTTGTTGCCTCAGGTTGCTTTTGTTGTTGTTGTTGTTGTTGTTGTTGTTGTTGTTGTTGTTGTTGTCCTTGTGGCTTGTTGTTGCTGCTGAAGCCATTGTTGTTGGCCTAAGTCCTGCCCCCGGCATTGGGAGTTCGTCTGTTTCTAATGGTTGTCAACTCACGTCGTCTCCACGTCAGCCTCGAGATTTTCTCCTCCCCACCCCGCTCTTCCTCTCCCGTCCTCTGCTTCCTCTTCCCCCTTGCCCTCTCCTGATTTCCTTCCCTCTCCTTCCCCTTCCCTCGGTCGTTAATCGCATAAATATTTCTGCGTTATTTTTTTTTCTGAAATTCTTCTGTGGCTTTCGCTTTGATTGCTGTCGCTTTAAATCTGCTCGTCGTTGCCCTTGTTGTTGTTGTTATTGTTGTTCAGGATTATTGTTGCTGCTTGTTGTTCTTGTTGTTGCTGCTTTCTGTTCTCGTTGTTGTTGTTGCTCTTATTGTTCCTTCTGCCACTGATACTCATCTGATATTTTGATATTTTCCACATAACTTCAGGTTCTTCAGCTCTTACGTTGATATCTCGTTGTTATTGTTGTTGTTGTTGTCTTGCGATATCATATCATTGCTGCTGCTGTTGTTGTTGTTTTTGTTTACTTTGCCATGCGATTCGCTTTTGGTCCGATATTAATCTTCATTATGTTGTCATAACTGGGTTCCTTCATCGACGTCGTCGTCGTCGTCGTCGTCGTCATTGTTGTTGTTGTTCTTGTTGCTGCCGCTGCTGCCCTTCAGCTGCTTCTTCTTCACGGCCCCCACCCCCTGCTGCTGCGTCACCAGCTCTCGACCTTCGCCCGGCCGCCTCCGGCATGGCCTCGAGGCCCGGCGGTTGTCAACGGTTTCGATGGTATCGCTTTTATTGTTGTCGTTGTTGTTGTCATTATTGTTGTCATTGTTGTTGTTGTTGTTGATTGGGTTGTTCGTGATTTTGTTGTTGTTGTCCTGGTTCCGGTCGACGCTTCTGCTCCCCAGGCCGTCAAACGTCAGCGGCAGCGAAGGCAACTCGAAGGACGTCAACAGCAACATCCGGCGGCCGCACTTTCGACCAAAGGGACCTGGGGGCGTGGCCACTGGCTCGACAACCAACCCACCCTCCACCCCTCACCCCCCGTCCCCCGGCCCCCTCAGATTGAAATAAAAATCCAACCACGATTCCATCAGTTTCCCGTCCCCAGCTGCTGTCGCCCGAATCGCACTCGAATCGACGAAGACCGGGCTCGTTTCCACAATCGACAACTTCGAGCGATTCCCCAGCTTCATTTCGCCCAATCCGGCAACCCCGTCAGGTCGACTCGTCGTCTCCCCCAGGGCCGCCGTCGGATCCTCTGCCGATCCTCGCCAGACTCGCATAAATTTGCTGTAGTCCTCAGAGCCCGATGAATTTAATTTGGGGCCGCCGCCAGGCTCGAATTACGTCGTTTGGCGGCCGGCACAGTGGGCCGAATCGGGGCAAAAACTGGCCAGAAATTTCGTAAAGTCGGGAGATGAAAATTGTTGGCAGAGTTTTCCATCAATGCAGCGGAAATCGATGCGAAAGGCGTTGCTAATGGTGGAAAATCGGGCCCTGCAGCAAAGCCGACGAGGGCGGGTCGACCACGGCCTCGGCCTCGGCCCACTGTGCGGCCTCCTCCCCTCCTCCCCCGACGATAATGTAATATCTCGCAGATGTGTGCGTTTATTGAACAAATTATGGACTCGAGTTGCGGCCCAAGTCCTTGACGAGAGGCAGCCAGGCAGGGTGTGGGGGGCGTGGACTTGGGCAGGGGGGAGGGAGGAGAAGAGAAGAGGGGGAGGGGAAAATATAGGAAAAGAGGGGATGAAGAAGGGGGGGGGGGCTCCAATGACAAAGCAGCCGGAAGAACAATCTAATAATCGCAATTTCATACAGCTTTAAGCAGTGGGGAAGAAGGGGGAGGAGCAGGGACGCTGAAGCACTTACAACAACAACAACAACAACAACAACAACGACGACGACGACGACGACGACGTCGACAAGGACGTGGACAACAACAGGAGCCACCACCACGGCAACAGGAGCTGAAGCAGCAGAAATCGAAATGGATCGAACGCATATCGAATGAACAATCAAAACATGCCCGAGATTCGGCGATGGACGGGTCCTCGATACACCCACCAACACACGCACGAACACGCACACAAACACGCACACAAGCAAACCAACACCAACCCGCACCAACACACACCCGAAGGCAGCCAAACTCCCGCCCTCAGCGACACCACCAGGCCGAGCCGAGGCCGAGGAGCGCCGGAGGCGAGGAAGGGGGCCAGGGCGGAAGCGGGAGCGGGAGCGGGAGAGTGGGCAAGAGCGGAAGGGAGGGGGAGCGAGGGAGAGATAGATACACTATCCGCAAGTAATAGATACTTTATGTGCGCTGTAAAGCAGCCGAGCGATGCGAGAAGCGACCTTCAGCCCAGCCGGAGCAAGGCGTGGATGCGGAAGAGGGGGAGAAGAGGCGGGAAGGGGGAAGGAGGGAGAGAGGGAGAGAGCGGAGAAACAGGAGAGGAGGCGCCGACGAGGGAGCGTCGAAAATTTGCACAAAATTGAATAAAAGTTTGAAAGCGTCGCCGGCTCGATTTCGACTTCTCCTTGTTGTTGTTGTTGTTGTTGTTGTTGTTGTTGAAATGACACTCGAAAATTGATGGCGGTGCGTGCGGCGACTGCTAGAGAGAGACAACAACAACAATATGAACAACAACAACATCAAACGCACGCCAGCGACAGCAAAACGTCGTCCAATGCGTAGAATTTGACAGAATTTGGAGACCGGTGGCCGCAGTTGGCTCGGGGTTGTTGGTGTTGTTGCTGTTGTTGTTGTTGGTGTTGTTGCTTCTGTTGTTGTCGTTGTTGTTGTTGTTGTTGTTGTTGCTCTGTTGTTGCCTTGCGAATGGAACGCAATCAACTGAAGGCGCCTCAGCCGCCGAGCTGCGGACGCCAAGGCGACGACGAACGACCTGCGATAAATTTCCGCCCTCGACGAGCCGGCCGCGGGATCCGCGACCGCCGCCGCCCTCGTCTCCCCGTCACGCCTCCAGCCGACGCCCGCCCCCTCCCTGGGCCTTCCTTCGGACGCGGGACGTCGCGCATCCGCCGGACTCGGTCTCGGACTCGGACTCGCGCAACAGATGCGCGATCTCGAAGGTGGCCGGACATTAAGAGCCGGAAAATTAATCATGTAGCGGAGGGTGCAATTAAAGCCACAAGAACAACAACAACAACAACAACAACAACGACAACAACAACAAGATCAATGCCACAAAAATGCGACGGCCGCAGCTCCGGCCGGCTACGGTTGATTTATAAAACAATAAAGACAATGACAGCAGTAAAAGCAATGACAACAAGAAGGAGAAGAAGAAGAAGAAGAAGAATAGCAAAAACCAAAACGAAAAACAACAATTATGACAAAAACAACAACAACAACCACAGCGACAACATCGCCCCGGCCGACGAACAGCTGGCCGACGTTGATTTCGCTCTGATTTTTTCCTTCGCCGCTCGCGCGAAAATAAATTACAGATTTCTTGACATTTTCCCAGAGACGCCCCCCCCCCTCCTCCTCCTCCGGGGGTGGCGGGCGAGATGAACACGAAGTGAAATGAAGTGGAATGGAATGAAGAATATCTGGCGGAAAACAATTATTCTCGAGGTGGACACAAAGCGCGCTGTCAGCTCGTATTTTCATCCAAGGGATTTGCCGCAGCACCTCCCCCTCCCCCTCCCCCCTCACATTCCCCCTCTCGACGCTGCCCCTCCCAAGGCGAACAACTGGAAATCGAAAGCGTCGTCGGTCCGGCCGTCGGCCCGCAGTTGACTGACCTTTGACCGCCGACAGATCGCCGTCGCCGCCGCAGAGGGACGAGGGGTGCCAGAGAGAGGGGGGGGCGCTTGTGTGCGACAGGCCTCGCCGGCCTCGTGACGGCCGAGGTTGACAAATTGGCGCTCGGGAGGCGGAAGTCGTGGCGACTGGACTCGGCGGCAGGTGGCGTGGGCGGCGAGCGGCGAGCGATGGGGGCCGAGAGGGCGCCGACCGGCGGCCAGTCGCCCCCAGTCGCCCTCCAAGGAGGCTCTGCTGGAGTTCGGGCCCGGGATTCGCGGCTGTGCCTCGGGCGCCGATTTCCGCCATGCCGCCTTCGTGTCGTGAGCGGCGGGCCGTGGGTGGAGGCAGGGCGAAGGGCGGATCTTGGAGAACTGAAAAATGGGAAGCGAACTACAACAACAACAACAACAACCACGAGGACGATGGCTCCGTAGACCTGGGACTTGGAACACAACGGCAACGAGCAATACAAGAACAACAATAGCACAAAAATATAACGAAAACAACAATAAGAAAAATGACAACAACGACAACAGAAGCAACAAAAGTGATAAAACAAAGTGGCAAAAACTACAACAACAACAACAACAGAATGGAGCACAAGACACTAAATGAAGAAGAGCAGCAGCAGCAGCAGCAGCAACAACAACAACAAAAACAAAAACAAGAACAGCCATAAACCCAATGGAATTAATGAACGTAATAGAATGAAAACAATAACAAAAAAAAACAACAACAACAACAACAGCAACTACAACAACAACAACACCAAGAACAACAACAAAAGCACGCACATCGACTTTCGCTGTCGCCGTCGCCGTCGCCGTCGCTGCCACGACGCGCGCTGCCGCCTTCTGGCGATTGTTTGCCTTACGCTCACTCGGCAACAACAACAACAACAACGACAACAACAACATATTGGCAACAATGACAACAATGACAACAACAACAACAACAACAACAACGGGAAGATGTTCGACGAGAGCTTTTAAATTTCTGAATTCTCACTCCATTGGATCCAACTTATTTCGATTTCATTTCTCTTTCATTTCACTTCGATTGCGGTGGCTCTGGATGTTGTTGTTGTTGTTGTTCTTGTTGTTCTTGTTGTTCTTGCCCTCGTTGTTGCTTTTCTTCCGTTTCGTTTGACTTGATTTGATTTGATTTCCCACATTTCCTCCGCCTCCGCCTCCCGCTCGCCGCCGTCTTCGCCCTGGTCTTAGGAGATTTGTCGAGGATTCGTCGACTCGTGGCTGTCGGATGCTGAATCCTGAATTTCGAGCCCTGGACCCCGCCCCGCACCCGCGACAATTTCGTTTGCCCACTCGCCATTCAAATGTAATTACAAACCTTTTCCAGCCCCGAAGCCACCAGCAGAAGGATCAGGGATTGGGGAGGGATTGAGGTATCCTGCGGCAATGCCGACGACCTGGGATCGGGGCCTCCCAGTGCTTCCTTCCAGCTCCAGCCTGCAGCCACAGGCAGGCATTAAAACGATTCCATATCATTTGCTGCCAATGAAAAATACCTTGAATTCAAAATTCGAATTGAAATTACACGCTTTTCCGTCATTTCCGCCGCTTACCGGAGACGATCTGGGAGGAGGGTGAGAGGGTGAGAGGGTGAGAGGGCGAGTGGGGGCGAGTGGGGACGAGGGCCCAACTCTGACGAAGTTCGCCCAAGCACGCGACGACCTGCTCAACTTTTAATCGCCCCAATTTCGCGCCTCACACACAGGCCCAATGAAAAATTCATTGCGCCCGGCCTCGCGCTGTCTCCCTCGCTCCGCTCACGTTCCCGTCACCGGCTGCCCGTCCGTCCGGCTGTCTCTCTCCCATTGTGACTTCGCTCTCATTAGGCATGCAAATAAAATATTAAAATGAGACGCTCCAAGTGCTGGCGGCAGTTCGAGAATCCGTCGCGGTTCTCATGCACCGGTTTCCCCGTTGCTCCTCCCGCCGTTTCCTCGTCGCGATTTCGTGCCTTCGGGGGCGTCGCGGCCGCCCCCGGCCGCCCGTTCGCGCCCTGCTGCGCCGGCCCTCCTCGACTCCCAACCTCTCGCTCCCCACTCGCCCTTCCCGCCGTCCGTCAAAGGCCAAAACGTCCGCCCTCTCCGTCCACGGCCTCCTCTGGCCAGTCTCGCCTCTCCCCCCTCCCCCTCCCACTCCCTCCGCTCATTCGCCCTCTTCCGACCCCTTTCGCCCCCGCCACCCCCTCAGCCGACCTCGCTGCTGCTCGCGTCAGCGGCCGTTGCTGCCTGGCTTTTGTTGTCTTAATGTACTCGTTGTCCAACCTACTGCTTCCTCTTCCTCTCCGCCTCCCTCTGGGCTCACCTATCCCCCCTCCCCCTCCTCCTCCCCCTCTTCTTCTTCTTCCCCTCCGCTCGGTCGTCTTCCGCCGCTGCCTCTCCCCGTTTTGCCCCGCGCTCCTCGTTCGACTTAGGAGCAGAATTAGGAACAACGCTTATCGCGGTTGACAACGACAACAACAACAACAACAGCAACAACGACAGCAACAACAACGACAACGACAGCGGCCACGATGTTGATGGTGATGATGACAAGCATACAGCAGCAACAACAACAGTAACGACGACGACAACAACAATGACAACGACAATATGCAACGATAATGATAACAACAATGACAATGATTACAATTACAATAACAGAGGCAGCAGCAGCAACAGCACGAACAACAATAGCAGCAGCAACAACAACAAAAACAACAACAAGTTTAAGCAAGTTTTCGTCAGCAGCAAACAAAGAAAAACACTTAACAGCCAAGGAACAGAAGCAGCAGCAGCAGCAGCAACAACAACAATGGCGGCAACAACAATACAAATAATAGCATCGACAACAACAACAACAACGAATCTCCCCACGGTGGATGCTGATGATGGACAAAGATGAAATGTGGAATAAGAACAAGAAGTGGAAGAAGGCGAGAGCGAGAGCGAGAAGGGAGATGGAGAGTAAGAAGAAGCAGGCGACGATTTTCGACGACGACTGATTAAATTTATTGTCGTCTGGTGCTGAGGGAGGCAACACAACAACAAACAACAACAACAAACAACAGCAACATCAACATCAACATTTTAAGACCAAAGATAATCTTTGAAGAATGCAAAGGAATTAAAATGGAAATTTGTCTCTTATCGGAGGGGCTCGGAGCAGCACCAACAACAACAAGAGCAACAAGAGCAACCAGAAGAAGAAGAGGAGGCGGAGGAGGAGGAGGAGAAGTGAATAACAACAATAATGTGAATAATTATTATCAGAAGGAAACGCTCCGTCCAAGAAGTGGCGGCGCCCGATGGACCAAAAATAGATCAGCGCGGACCGAGGAGGACCAGGAGCGGACCGCGAGCGAGAGCAATGGGGAGAGCGATGGGGAGAGCGATGGGGAGAGGGGCGAGGGAGATGGCGAAAAGTGTAAAAGTTTATCAGTCCAGGGGCCGCTCGAGACGAAGAAGAAGAGGAAGAGCCAGCATGGCGCAGGGTTAAGCGAAAGAACGGGAGACGTCGGCCAGCCAGTGGACGCTGGGCGCTGTGGAGGTGGCGGGGGTGCCGGGGGAGAGGGAGAGGAGGAGATGGAGAGGAAGAGGGAGAGGAGGAGGTGGAGAGGGAGAGGAGGAGGTGGAGAGGAAGAGGGAGAGGAGGAGAGGAAGAGGTGGAGAGGAAGAGAGAGCCAGAGCGATTGACTTTGCGGCATCGCCAGAGATGCGGATGGAGATTCAGCATTAGAAGACGGAGGACGTTCCAATTATAAAAATATCTTCGGAGCGAGCGGAGACCCTGGAGATAATGGCGTATTGAATGAATGAATGAATGAATGACTGGCACTCGGCCTGGCGTGGTCGGCTCGGGCGACGGCCACGAAAGTGGACGGAAGTCGGTGCAGGGAAGTCGAGTTTCCCACAGAAGGTGACGACCTGAATTCGGAGAAAAACCCCACTCTCTCTCTGTCACTCCCTCTCTGCCTCTCTCCCCCTCTCGCTCACTCGTTCGCGCTTCCTCACGCCCTCCCGCGCTCGAAGGTTTGCGGCCGACTCCGACCGACGGCCGGCCACCAGGCGTTCGCTGGCAACAGGCAGCAACTGTTGCAGTCGACAACAGCAACAACAACGACAACAACAACAACGATAACGACAACAACAGCATCCACAGCAATTGTCCGAAAATTGAGCGCAAATATTTAGACGGAAAGAAAGAAAGACTGAAAGAAAGACTGTGCTGGGGACAGAGGGACGAGGAGGGGGGTTCGACTGGAGAAGGGAGGAAGAAAGGAGGGTGTGAGAGAGAAAAATTTAGTGCAAAGGGGGTGAAGGGGGGGGAGCGAGGGGAGCGAGGGGCGAAGCCGAACGAAGAGCCAGGGAGCGCGCCAGGTGGCTCCGGGTCTCCCCAGCTCCCTCTCTCGCCCTCTCTCGCTCTCCGCAAGTGAGGTGTGGGCTGGAGGCGAGTACGTGCGGGTCTGCGTGTGTGTGTGTGTGTGTGTGTGTGTGTGTGTGTGTGTGTGTGTGTGAGTGAGTGGTGACAAATTGCCTCAATCTCTGTTTACACATGTTGGGAAATGTTTACGAAATCGTTATCAGTCAAGTGACTCTGGCGCGGGCGCGAAACCCGCGAATGCAGCGCGGAGCCGAGCGGGCCGGAGGGGGTGACGGGGGAGGTGCTGGGGGGCTGCCGGACGGACGGCTGTGAATCGACCACGAAATCGGGGCGTCTGGGAAGACGAGGCGGGAGAGGGGGAGGCGGGTCGGGAGGAGGCAGCGGCAGCAGGAGGCGTCGGGGACGAGAAGGAGACAAGGCGAGAGCAGGCAGGAGGAGGGAGGAAGCGGGGAAGCCGATGGGGAGGCCGAGGAATTTTCCCTGCATTCAGCTGCGACCTGATGCCGGGCTTGCAGGCCGTTCGGCGGCTCCAAAGGGGCTCCAAAGGGTTCTCGAAGAAGCCTCAACCGATATTCAACCGATTTAACGATCAAGCGAATGGTCTTTTGTTGTACGATTGTCGAGAGGCCTGACCTTTTTGTTATAGGAAAAACACTTTCCACGGCCAACGTCTTTGGCAAGAATAAACATTTCTCAGAAATGTATTTTCGGCCCACTGCACGAGCCTGTCGAGTCTGAATCTGAATCTGAATCTGTCGACCCGCCCTGGCCACCCTCGCTGCCATGGCGAAACTCCCGGCATTTTCGGGGCCTCCGCAATTGGCGGAACCCTGGGAGCAGATTCGACTTTAATTGCTGCGAGGGCGTCGGCGGCGGCGGCGGCGCTGCTGGGCCGAGGGGTTCGGCGGCGGCTCAGCCGCGGAATCCGGATCGCGACGGCGTTGCTTTCACGAGCCCGGAATTATCTGGCAACGCTCGTGTCGGGTAAGGCGCAGGTAGAGCGGGAGGCGGAGGCGGAGACGAAGACGAAGACGGAGGAATGCGGATTAGAGGATGAGCGGGCCGGGAGCAGGCGGCGAAGGCTGTCGTCTCTGCCACTGCCTCCCTCAAGACCCCCCCTCCCCCCTCTCTCTCCCCCCTCTCCCTGGAGTCGAGGCCTCGCCGCCTGTCAGGGCCCGAATTCCGAGTGGATTCGGCGGCGGCGACGAGGGTTGGACGGGCGACGGCGACGGCGACGGCGGCGACAATTCAATTTTCCGACAGCGAGAAGCTCTTTCGCAACAACAACAACACCAACAACAACAGTGACAACAACAACAACAAGAAGAAGAACAACATTCACAACAACAACAACAGCAATAGTGCGAACATAAAAAACGCACTTTGACGTCGCTTCAAACACTTTTATTTCGCTTTATTTCGCTCGGGTCCTCGTCGCCCGTTTTCGATTTTATATTTCATTTTATTATCCCCGTCCTCTTCTCCTCTCCGCCCTCCGCCCACCCTGTTCATACTTCCTTCCACCCGACGTCCCCCGTGTGCCATTGCGCGGCTTCGAGGCTTCGCTCGCTCCGCCCGGAACCCACGCAGGAGTCTCGACGTCGCCCGCCCACCCTCTCCCCTCCCCTCCCTCCCCCCCCCCTCTCACTCCCCTCCATCCATTAAGCCGAAAAGAATATTTCGAGGCGGTGGGCGTGGGCGTGGGCGTGGGCGTGGCTCCGGAGACCCCTTTGTCTGGCCCTGTTGTTTCAGTTTCGAGCTCAGAGGGCGGGCGAGGGAGTGAGGGGGGGGAGAGGGCGTGCGGGATGGGCGGGGTGGAAGAGAGGGGGCGAAGGCGGCGGCGGCGGCGAAAAGTTTCGAAAGTAAATGATTTATAAAAGCGAATAAATGGAGATTATTTTAAATGACAGAAATAAGATTTACGACATCCATTTGGGGTGTCGAAGGCGACCCCCTCCCCTTGCCCACGGGGCGCAGAGAAGAAGAGAAGAAGAGGAAGAGGACTCTTCGACTCTCGGCTATTGATTTTTATCGCAAGTTCTCGATTCTTCGGAAATGATCGTTTGTCGGTTTAAAGCGGCAGACCGCGGCTGTTGTTGTTGCTGTCGGTGGTGGTGGTGGAGTGCATTTTTAATTTGTTGTTGTTGTTGTTGTTGTTGTTGTTGCTGTGCATTTTTCATCGAGCGGCCGCGCTCTTTGGCGCGAACGAAAATGTGGCATCTCCGGTTGCAGGCGGTCTGCGCGCTGCCACTTGAGTTGATTGCAACAGGAGCCCAGGTCAGCAACAACAACACCGATAACATCAACAACTACAACAACAATAATAAGAGAAACAACATCGACAAGGGAAACGACAGCAACAGCAACAGAAACAACAACAACAACAACAACAACAACAGCAATTGATTGCTTGCGACTGCGTTCAATTTTCACATGAAACCATGACAAGCACGACAACAACCATTACAACAACAGCAACAACAACAAGAGCAACCTTAACAGTTTCTTGCAAAATTGTTTGTTCTTCTTCTTCTTTCTTTATTTGTTTCTCTTTCGATATCGTTTTTTCTTTTCGTTTCGTTTCGTTTCGTTTCGAATTTTTGTATTTGTTTTTTCTTTTCCTTAGCGAGTTTTTTCCAATTTATTTCCACTGTTATCAGAACCCATTGTGTATGTTGGTGGTGGTGTCGTTGTTGTTGTTGTTGTTGTTGTTGTTATTGTTGTTGTTGTTGCTGTCGCTGTCGCTGTCGCTGTCGCTGTCTGCCGCCTGCTCGAGTGCTTCTCTTTCGGTTCTCGGCTGGCGTTTGTCGCGTTTGTGGTTGTTGTTGTCGCCCTTGTTGTTGTTGTTGGTTCTGTTGCTGCACTTGTTGTTGTTGTCATGCCAGTCGGCATTTCATGTATCGATGTGTGCGTGTGAGTGTGCGTGTGTGTGTGTGTTTGTGTTTTATTTTCTCTCGAATTTCGCTCCCTCAGCTGCGGACACGTTTTCAACTTCTCAATAATAATTCATCTCCCCTCTCGCTCACCCAACCCACCCTCCAGCCTCCACCCCGCCCAGGCCTCCTCCCTCCACCCCCCTCGGACTGCTCGGACTGCCCTTGATTTTTTAAGTTCCCGCCAACTTTGCGAAGCCTTCAGCAGAACTCGTTTCGACTTGTAGCTGATTTATAGGTATTTCCCAACCCCCACTCTCCCCCCCCCCTCCTCTCCTCTTCTCGCCCGCCACTCCCCAAATTACTCGCTTCCACTCTTCCTCTTCTTCCTCGCCCCTCCCTCCTTCCTCCCTCCGTCCTGCGCGGCTCCCCAGGTGGAATCGTGGAAACCCATCTCAATCAATTTCACCAGAATGTTCACCACCTCCCTCACTCGCCCTCCCCGCTTCGCTCTCTCGCTCCCGCTCCCGCTCTCCCTCCCTCCCTCTCTCCTCTCCCTCCCTCTCACTTTCTCTCCTCCCTCCAATCGGGCTTCTCTGCCACACTTCGGGACGAGCGCCCTCGACGGCGTCGCCAAGGCAGATCGCGGCGTGGCCATCGACGGCGATCGGGGGTCACGACGGCAACAACAACAATCACTACCACCACAACAACCACTGCAACAACAACGGGACGTCGCTGCCGTCGCGGCCGCTCCCATGACTTGAGCCGACCTTTTGTTTAAGTTGCGCTTGTTATTGTTGGCATTGTGACTGTCATTGTTGTTGTTGGTTTTGTTGGTGTTGTCGTCATTGCTTTTGCCTTTGTTGTTGTTGTTGGTGTTGGTGTTGGTGTTTCGTTTTACTGGTGTTGTTCTTGTGTTGTTTAAACATCTTCCATATCATTTTGCACACAACCCTTGGCCGGCGTTGCCTTCGTTGTTGCTGTGGCCATCAGCGTTGTTTTCGTTGGCGTCGCCTGCGCGGGTGTCTGGGCCAGGGGAGCAGCAGCAGAAAAGGAAGAAGAAGAAGAAGGAGAGAACGGAATTCCTGCCGAATGAATGTTTGTTTGGCTTGGCTCTCATGTTCGCCGCGCCCGCCGCCAGCCAACGGACCGAACCGATCGGCCGATCGTCGTCGTCGTCACCATCGTCGCCTCACCATCGTCAGCGTCAGCGTCAGCGTCTCGTCACCGCCATCGTCTCGTCATCGTCCCCGTGAATCCGATCTCTCTGTCCCGGTTTGCTTCGATTAATCGGGGCCCCAACGCCGCCCTCCAGCGAGGCGACCGGCAACAGTCGTCCGTCGCACTCCCACCTCCGCAGTTGCCACTCACCGACCGGCATCCGGCATCCGTCATCCGTCCTCCCTCGCCGCCATCTCGCGCTGTCCCACTCGCTCGTCGTCGTCCCCGTCTCCCTCCCGTGCTCGCCCCGCCCCATGCCAGAGGTCGAGCGATCCCCGATCGACCTCGGCGTCCACCACACCACGATCCATCAGCATCGTTGTCTATCGCTCCGCCCGTCGCTCCAGCTCCTCATCACTCAGAACTCCTCTTTCTCCGCTCTCCCTCAATCCCTCGTCCCCTATATTTCTGTCTCGCTCAGTCGCTCAGCCCCAGCTCGCTCCAGCTCCGAATCCTCATCAACGTCGCTGGCGTCCTTCAAACATCGTCCCGACCTCACCTTCGTCGTCACCGTCGTCTCCACCACCGGCCCCACCATCGGCCCCACCATCGGCGCCTCCATCGCCTTCGCCATCCTTCGCTTTCTCCTCCGCCGCTTGCGATCTTCCGTCTCTGCCTCGGTCTCTGCCTCGGTCCCTGGCATCGCCCACACTTTCCGTCACTGCCTCCTCCTTTCTAACTCAATCTCTCACTCCCTTCCTCTCCCCCTCTCTATCCCCCTTCCCCTCTATCTCCCACTCCCCCCCCCCCCTTTCTCTCTCTCTCTCTCTCGCCCGCCTCGCGTGCTCGTTTTGTTGCCTTTTCGGGCTTGTAAACATTTTTCCACCTCGTCGCCGGCATCCATTTCCGCCCACGACCTGCCACGCCCCCACCCGCCCCAATTTTGCCGCCATGTCTTGTTGCACTCGTTGTTGCTTTTGTTGTTCTTGGTGTTGTTGTTCTTGTTGTTGCCCACGTCCTGCCACGCACGCATTTGCAGGCGGTGGCAGGCGACGATTTATGATGATTTTTTTCATGGGTTTTCGCCCCATTGTTGTTGTTGTTGTTGTTGTTGTCTTTTATGATGCTGTTCTTGTTTTTGTTGTTGTTGTGCATGCTGCTCTTGTTCCTCCTCGTTCCGAGCGCTTTTCGCCTCTTTTTCACATGCTCTTCATTCCCCTCTCTACCCCCCCCCCTCTCTCTCTCTTTCCTTCTCTCGCTCTCCCCCTCTCTCTCTCTCGTATTTCATTTTATTTTCATCCAGTCTTCATTTATTTATTTTTCGCTTTATTCCGTTTGGCTGATGTTGTGGGACTTGTTGTTGTTGTTGTTGTTGTTCCTTCTGCTCTTTGTTGTCGATTCTAATATTGATGTTGCCGTTGCAGTTCATATTGTTCATGTTGTTGTTGTAGTTGTTGCTGTTGTGGTTGCCTGGAGTTTTCCATTCGACTCGTGGTTGAATTTATGTATTTTTCTGTATTTTGCATCTTGCTTATGCTTTTCTTGTTGTTGTTGTCGTTGTTGTTGTTGTAATTGTTATTACCAATTGTTGTTGCTGCCAGATGTTGCCGATTTGGCTGCTTTAGTTTTATTTAGTTGTAATTGTAATCGGAGTTGTTATCGTTATTGTCTTAATTGTTGCAACGGAATTTTATATTCCAACTCTTTTTTCTCTCAACCTCCCCCTCTCTTTCCCTCTCACTCCTCGCCATCGACCTCAGCTGGTGTGATTGTTTGTTGTGGTTGTTGTTGTTGCAGTCCATTGAGTTTCTCTCGCAATTTTTCAGAATCGCGGAATTCGTCAAACTATTTTCTGCTCGTCGATGTCGTTAGTGTTATTGTTGCGAATTTATTGGCAAATTGGAATTGATTTCGGATTTCGCAAATCGTCTCTTGATCTCATTGAATTAAAATAGAAAAGTGTTGGGCATAAAATGAAAACCGGGAAATGGAATCCAGCAAGAATGGAATCCAAATCGAGTGCGAGTGGAACGAGTGGAAGTGCAAAACAAACGAGCTGCGAAACTAGAGCAGCGAGCGGCGAGTACCGCGTGCGGACGACAATGACCCTCACACCAATACACAGCCGAACGACAATCGAACACTCGAACACACCAGCGGCGAACATTTGTCCGCTGGCGATTGGAACTATCGTGAGCGAGTGAGCGTGCGAGCGAGAGGACGAGGGTCATCGGACGGGAGTCCAAAAAATCCGAACCGTGCACAGATCGGCGATCGGCGCGAGTTCGAACCCGAATCGAGTTGGTCTCGGTCGGGAAATTTCAAGTGAACTAATTTCCCGACTGCCACAACGAGGCAGAGAGGGAGAGGCAACATCGAGTAGCCCCAGCGACATCCTCGCATAGCAGCAACAAGAACAACAACAAAGACGGCGACCGTGGAGCGCACACATGCAGGCGTTTTGAATAGCATTAAATTCGTGTGTGTTTGTGAATTTGTCCGACGTTTCCATTTTCTTATCGTTTGCCAACACACACGAAAATAAATAAATCACAACGGCAAAATTTAATGAAACAATACAACAACAACAACAACAACAAGATAGACTACTACTACAACTACTTAGAATGAAGAGCCACAATAATAAAAACAAACAGTAGCAGCAACAACAACAACAACAACAGAGTTGCTGAACAACGTGCTGAAATGTAATTGAACTCGTCCGATTATCATTTCGTTGTTGTTTTTGTGGCTGTTTTGTTGTCTTCGTACTTAGAATGATTCCAAAACGAAATTGCATTTTAAGTTCATTTGTGAGTTGTTGTTTTTTTGTTTTGTTCGTTTTTGTTTTTTTTTTTTTTTCAATAGGAACAAATAACAAATTCAGAAGTTTCAATGAACTTCCGAAGGGTCTGCGAGGCAAAGCGTTGTTAGAAGTCCGTGCGAGGGGAGAGCGGGTAGGGGGCCTTGGGAGGTCTTGGAATCGACTTCGGGGCGGGCTTGAGTTCAACGGGTTGAAATTGAAGCCAGAGCGCGCGAATCGAGTAGAGACATGCTTGATGGAGAATTCGGTGCAGAGCCGTTCGAAGAGTTTAAATTTATTTTTCAATATTTATTGATCAGAGCTAGAAATGGAAGGTATGGTGAGAATTCTTTTCTAACTAACTTCGGGCCACACGGGATGACGGGCTTTTCGAAAATTTGCCGTCGAACGAGACGAGACGAAGAAATCTCCTCTATATGCTGAGGGGCCATCGAAGACAGCAACAACAACGACGACGACGACCACCTCCAGCGGCGGAGGCAGCAGCGGCGCGAGTGACGGAGCCGAGCGCGGAGCAGCGACGCGAGCCCCACGAGTCGAGAGCCGAGAGCCGAGAGCCGGAGACCAGCCGACAGCGAGCGCGCCGAGACAGAGCGCGAGTGGTCGTGTGTGTGTGTGCAGGAGAGCGCAGAACTCTGGCGTCGCTGCTGCACTTCGGCAGCGCTGCAGAAGCGCCGAAGACGAGCCAACGAGAGCGTGCCCGAGAGAGGCAGAGAAGGAGAGAGCTAACAGTGTGGTGAGTTTCGCTCGAGCTCAACAGAGTGGAGCCAAGAGAGCGAGAGAGAGAGAGAGCAGTGCACTTAGCAGACTGTGTGGAGAGCGATGGCGATGGCGAGAGACAGCGAGAGAGCGCGGCGATGCCAAGAGAGCCGACACCGTCGAGGACAGTCGGCGAGCGCCGGACTCATTTTCCAGCCAGCCAGCAAGCATTCGCCGTCTTCCCCCGCTCCTGCCTCTCCCTCTCCCTCTCGCTCTCCCTCTCTCTCGCTCTTCCTCTCGTCGGCCGTCCTCGCTTGCGGCTGCTCATTAGAACAACGACGATTTGCAGCAGCAGAATCTTCACGATCGGCGGCAGAGCAGTCGTTGTTGCTGCTGCCGTTGTTGTTGTCCTCTCTCCAACCCCTCCTGCTGACCGATCGAGGCTGTTTTTGTTACTCATTCGCATTCCCCGTTTCGCAACTCGCGCTCGCTTCTATTTTTCTGCTTCGCTAGAAATGAATTTCCATTTTTCGTCTTCGGCTTTTTTCCATTTATCATTGTCCACTTTATTTCTTTTTGGTTTTTGGTTTTTTCAGTTTTCTTGCCGTTCGCCGAATCCGATTATTTTTGTCGAAGACCATCGATCTTTACACTGATCTACCTATGTTTGCATTGATGTATGGGCGATCGGGCGAGGGTCGAGGGGAGGTCGAGGTCGTTTCGACGCCCGGCCGACCCGGGCCTCCAAAGCACTTTTGAAGGCCACCCATCGGAGTCGCGGGACTTCTGAGGGATTTTTCCCGCTCGAAATTTGCTCATTCCTCGACCAGTTTCTTATCAAATTGTTCTTCGGAGGCGTCTGACACGTTCTGCGATCGATAACGATTCAATTTTCTGCCTGCCGCGAGGCTCGGGTCGGGCCCCGGTCGGCGGCGCTTCCGAGAATCGCCGGCCGTTGCGGGTCCGGGTTCCCGAGGCAACCCCCGTCCCTCCTCCTCGCCCTCCGCTTCTCGCCCCGTCGCCCTTCGCTCGACCGCTCAATGGTGGGAACTCGGACGCGGCCGATCGCGCCTCGATCGCCGGCGAATGCATTGAGAACAATAGCAACAACAACAGCCAGTGCAAGTTCAATCATTACAACAACAGAACGAGCTCGAGCGATTTCCAGAACCCCGACCCACAGCCGAGCCCGAGCCCGAGCCCGAGACCGAGCCAAGTGCGGAAAATCCAAGTGAGATCGAAAATCTTCGAAGAGGAAGCGATTAAAAATCGCAATCTTCTTAAGTAATTAATGCGGTAATTGTTGCTGTTGTTGTTGTTGTTGTTGTTGTTGTCATTGTCTTTTGTTGTTGTCTTTGCTGCTGCCTCGGCTTCAGCTCCGACTTCTGTTTAGCAAACCGCGACCGCGACCGCCGTTCGGAAAAATGTTTTCCCCGACTATCGGCAGCAGCAGCAGCCGATAGCAACAACAACAACAACAACAACCACAATAAGACAACAACAGAAATGTACAACAACAACAACAACAACAACAAGCCATTTTTGCTCAGCTGCCACGAGAACTTTTAAACTTAATTTCATGCTGTTGCCGGAGCTTCCGAGCAGTGTTGTTGTAATTGCAGTTGTTGTTTTTGTTTTTGTTTTTGTTGCAATTGTTTTTTCTGTATTTCCTATGCATCATTCCAACGTTGTTGTTGCCATTTGTTGTTGCTGCTGTTGTTGTTGTTGTTGTATCCTCCCACGCTTCGCCAGGCGCTCGGATGCGACGACGACGACGACGACGGCGTTTCGATTCATGTGCCATTGCCAAGGTTAGCGGACCAGCCAGCAACAACAACAACAACAATAGAAAATGACAACAGCAACAACAACAACAATAGCACAATAACAACACAATAACAACACAATAGCAACTACAAACACCACACCAAACACAACAACAATTACAATTACAACGACAACTGCATTTGAAACAAATAGAAAACTTTTAGTTTTTAGTTTTTCAATTCATGCTGTTCTTTGGCATTTTCTCGTCGTTGCTGTTGACGTTGTTGTTGTATATTATTGTTGTATATATTGCTGTTGCTTCGTTTGGCGGTTGGTTGGAAAATTAATCATCGTCATCGTGCCACGGTTGTTGTTGTTGTTGTTGTTGTTGTTATTATTATTATTATTATTGTTGTTGTTGTTGTTATTGTTGTCCCCGATGACGATGTCGATGCCGATCTCTCTCTCTCTCTCTCTCATTTCACTCAATATTCTTCTTCTTCTTGTTCTTCTTGTTGCCGCTGATGCTTCATGGCTGACGACGTTGTTGTTGTTGTTGTTGCTGCCTTCGCTCTAATTGCTCGCGGTCGATTTTTAAAAATTCGCCAAGCATTTTTTCCAATTTTTTTTTCCATCAGCAATTTCATGCAGTTTGCGAATCGTTTCCAACAACATTTGTTGTTGGCACCGTTGTTGTTGTAGTTGCCGTTGCATGTTGTCATCGCTGTCATCGATCATTGTCCACGATGTTCCATCCAGCAGGTTCAGGTTTTCTGGCGCCCTCGTCATCGTTGATGGCCGTCGTCGTCGTCGTCGTCGTCAGCGTCATCATCGTGACTTCAGTAATTGTTGTTCTATAATTGTTGTTGCTGCTGTTCGTGCAGAGACTTTTTGCACAAAACATTCAACAATTTGTTCGCTTTCAAATTGATGTTGTTGTTGTTGTTAGTTTTATTCTACCCAAAATGTTTGGCTTTGTGGATTTTTCGTTTTTTCGTGTTTGTTTTTGTTGTTCCTCTGGACCGCTGTCATTATAGCGTTGTTGTTGTTGCTTTTCGATGACAACCGCTTGTTTTCGGGAAGATGCGCCGTCATCGAATTCGCCGCCGCCGCCGCCGTCGCCGCCGCCGTCCGAGTGAGATTCGAGTGAATGAACCGAGTGAAGTTGGAGCCGAGCAGATTAGGAAAGGAGTGAAATGCGAATTGAGTTGGATTTAGAATGAGTAAAAAAAATGATTGAATTTCACAGTAACTGAAATTCTATTTGCGTTAAACTATTATGCAGTTGAATTATTAGTGGGATGAATCATGAATGCGTTGAATTTTAATTGCGTGAAATTATAAAAGAGTTCAACTACGAATGAACTAAATTAGAAATGATAAAACTTAAAAAAAAAAGTTAAATTAAAAATTATTAAAATATTCAAAATTACAAAATGTTTTATTATTCCAATTAGTATGTTAAAATAAAATTCTTCAGAAATATTTTTTTTCTACCCCTCGCTCTTCTGACGCGAGCCACAACAACAACAACGACCCGAAGACCGCAATCTGAATAAAGAAATGAAGTCTCAAAGTTAAAACGATTGAAGCAAATGCAAAACTCGAAGGCGTCGCTGTTAACAACAACAACAACAACAACAACAACAACGACCGCCGACCGCCGACCGCAGCGAATGCAAGAAGAGCCGCCAACAACAAATTTGCCAACTGCAATAACAACAACAACAACAACAACAACAAACAGTCACCGATCCCACCTCGATCGAAAAGTTCAAAGCAATCAAGGTCAGCGGAGAAGAGCGAGAGAGAGAGGGCGCGCCGGGGAGAGTGAGAGGGGGAGAGAAAGGGAGAGCGAGAGAGGGAGAGAGAGAGAGAGGGAAAAAACGGGGCGCATCTGTAAAATTTTAAGAAACTCTTAGCACGAAAGCTGATCGACAATTTATGGCCGCCTACAACAACAACAATAACGCAAAACAATAATGACTACAACAACAATGACAACAACAACAATGACAATAACCAACAAACGCTTGTCGATGGTTTTTTTTCGGCGTGCAAAAAATTGCAAAAAAACACATTTCGAAAAATCGATATCGAGTCCAAACTCACGAAACAAGAAATTAATAAAAATGACAACAACAACAACAACGGCAGCAACAATAATAATAATAATAATAATAATAATAAAACGACGACATGTGGATTTGGCAAAAATGCAACAACAGCGACAACAACAACAACAACAACGCCGACAATGGCAATGCGATGGAGAAGAAGAAGCGAAGGAAGAAGAAGAAGATGAGGCCGGTGGCACACGAAGAAGAAGAAGCCGAAAGATAACGAGGAGATGATGAAGAAGAAGAAGTACAAGCAGATGAAGAAAAAGCTGAACGCGCTGAAGTGGGAGAAGTGCTGGAAGAAGAGGAAGCAAGTGTCGATGATGATGATGATGATGATGATGATCGATAAGAAGAAGAAGCTCATTAGCACTTGATCGAGAGAGCGCGCGCACCCCGCCCCCGACCTCTGCCCTCGACCTTGGAGCCGACGGCGCCGGATTCCACTCCCGAGTAATCGGTACCTCTTCCATTTGTTGTTGTTATTGTTGTTGTTTATATTGGTGCTGCTGCGAAATCGACATTCGAATCGAGTCATAAGCAATTTAATTGCAAACGAATTAAGAGAACGGGATGAGACGAAGGAAACAACAACAGAAACAACAGCAACGACACCAACAACAACATCGACAACGACATAATTTCAACCGGTCGCCGGCTGTCGTCTCGCATCTTGAAGTTGTTGTTGGAAAGTTGGCTCGAAATTTGTGTGTGTTTTCTCTCGGTGAACATCGTTGTTGTTGTTCGGTTGTTGTTGGTGTCTTTTCGCTTGTTCAGCCCCTGCTTCCCCCAGCTAGACTTAGCTCTGCGTACCGGGCACCAAATACCAAATACCCAGCAACGAACCTCCCAGAGATCCCGGCCGTCCGTCCGCCCTCGCCCTCGCCCGTCTCGGTTTTATGTGTTTTCGGCATTTTTGTGCTGCTCGCGAATTATTTGCATTTGGTTTGCGCGCGATTTTTTCACGTCGTTTGCTTCCACCTCGCCGCTCAGTGCGTTTCAGTTCTCTTCGTTTCATTTCGTTCGTTTCGTTTCGTTTCGTTGCAGCCTGGCTCGTTCGGCTGCGCTCGCGTCTTCGGCTTCGCCTGCCTCCCACTCCCCGCTCCCTCCGTCGGCCATTGTTGTTGCTGCGACTGCGACTGCCGAACGAACGAGCGGGTTCAACAACCGACTACTTTGAAAATTGTTAATTATTTACCTGTCGTTTCGGTGTTTTATTTTTTTCGTTTCTTCATTTCATTTCTGTTCATTTCTGTTCACTTGCCCTGCTCGTCGATTGTTCTTGTTTTATTTTTGCGTTTGGCAAATATTTGAACAAATTTCAAAAACACAATAACAACAACAACAACAACAACAACAAGACGTTCGACACGCCCTGCCTTAGCCAGCTTAGCGCGAGCCACCACCGATTGCCCTGAGTCACTCAAAACTGTTCAACTTACCGATGCATTGCATTTCGTCCTTTGCCCGGGGCTACCGAGTACTCGGAAGGGCACCGAGTGGGTACCGGGTACTCGGACTCCGTGCCATGTGGGTTCCTGGAAGCGACGTCGGCGCCGTCTGACGGCAGCGAGGTGCGGGCGCAGCAACAACAACAACAACAACCATTGCCGGTCGCCCAACGAGGGGCTGGGGAGGCGCGACGCAGGCACGGGGGAGGCCCAGGGCTGGGGGGGAGTGGAAGAAGAGGAAGAGCGGGGCATGACGTAGGCCGTCGTCGTCGCCGTGGTCGCCTTTTGACCCACTTCGGCACTTGTGGCTGCCGTGACGATGCAGTTGACGACGATGAAGTCGTTTGTGCTGTTGCTGTTGTTGTTGTTGTTGCCAATGACAGATGGCGACAAAAGCGAAAGGAAGATCGCCGCAGAAAACACAAGCACGAACGTCAAAACCCAAAGTGGAGACGAGGGAGAGAGGAAAAGGAGAGGAAGAAGGAAATAAAAAACCCACGAAATTCGAGTGAAAACAAGGACAATTAAATATTTGCATTGCATTCGGAAGAAGCTCAAGAATTGCGATTTTTGAAAGCATCGTTTTCGATTTCTTCAATTTCGGTGAATGGTGAACTCGCGAATCTCCAACAGATGCCCTGGACAGCGGCGGATCGCGATCGGAAATCGACACCTTGAACTGGGCCAGTGTGAGAAATTCGAGCGGGTTTCTGAAGAAAATGATTTCCGAAGAAAAGGGTTTCTGCAGAAAAGGGCTTCTGAGGGAAACCGCGAGCCATGGGCGAAATCGCTCTGGAAATCGGAGCGAAATCGCTCGAGCCATGGGAGTAAAACGAGTGCTGAAGGCGTAAATGCGATCGTAAAACACCGAGCCGCCGTCGGCCGGGAAGGAGTCGTAAAAGCGGTCGGGGAAGGGACAGGCGAGGGCGAGGGCGAGGGCGACGAGGGTCGACGAGGGACCACGAGAGACGACGAGGGCGGCCGAGAGCCGATGAAGGGCTCCACTCACTATCGCTGTCCCGCTCCCCCGCCCGGACCTCGGCCTCCTCGGTCCGTTTCGAGCCGCCGCGGACCCGGAGGACGCCGGCTCCGCCTCGACCCAACCTGCTGTTGACACAGCCTCGTTAACGAGCAGCGAAGGAGCGGTTGAGGGAGAGTGAGAGCGAGAGCGAGAGGCTCGAGTGGCCGGCCCGAGGCTCGCCGGCGACGCTCGACCCTCGACCCTCGACCCTCGAAACCCGAATCGGTTCGCCAGAAGCTCTGACGTCACGCGCCGTGCACTCGCTTCAACCAGCAGCAGCAGCAGCAGCCATCGATTCCACCTGCAATATGTGCAACAACAACAAGGAGGAGCAAAAGTGTGTTAAAATGGGTGTTTTTGTGGTTTTTTGTTGTTTTCTTTTTCGTTCGATTTTCTCTCTCTCTCTCTCTCTCTCTCTCTCTCTCTCCATGACAGAAATTGGTGATATTTTTGTTGTTGTTGTTGTTGTTGTTGTTGTGGTTTTGCTTTGCAATTAGAAGACTGCTGGAAGCTGGGCACAAGGAGAAGAGCAAGAGAGATAGAGCGAGAGAGAGAGCGAGTGGGAGAGGGAGACGAGAAGCTGTTGGTGGAACTCCGTAATGAGCGGAGAAAATTGCATTTGTTTTGTTCAAATCGTTGTTCTTCTCGACTTGATTTCGTTCCTGAAAAGGTTCTTGTTTTTGTTGTTATTGTTATTGTTACTGTTGTTGTAGTGACACGTGCCCGAACCCGAGTGAAAGAAACCCACCGTCCTCGATGCCTCCGCCGAGGGGAACCGAAGCAAGGCCCGAGTGAAGGAGAGCCAGAAGAAGAGGAAGACGAAGTCGCAGAGGAGGTCGGGAGATTTCGGGGAAGAGGGGAGACGACAAGAGGCCCGAGCAGGTGCGAGAGAGGCGGTGTTTGGGGACGCCGAAGCTCGCGGCCGGAGTCGCCGTCGCCAATGAGTGATGGTTATTTTAATTGCTGTTGGTCTTTTTGTTTTTGTTGTTGTTGTTGCCCCTCGATCCCGCTCCCCGCTCCCGACCAACTCACCAGACTCCGGCACGTCGCGAGGCCGTCACATGACGTTCGCCAGCGGTCGGTCGTCGCGCTTCGGTTGGGCTCGGACTCGATCGGTGGACCTGCCGATTCATTGTTGGGGGGTGGGTCGGCGGAGAGGAGGGGGAGGGAGCTGACGGAGTCCGCGTCGTTGGCGCTTTTGGTAGCGACGGTGGCGGCGGCGGCGGCGGCAGCGGCAGCGGCAACTGCGATAAATGAGCTTGCAAATAATGTGGATTTCAATACGGCTGCAATTGTTGTTGTTGTTGTTATTGCTGTTGTTCTTGTAAGTAATCGTTTTCTCATTGTTGTTGCTGTTGTTGTGAAGCCCTCACGTATGGCGCATGCAATGAAACGTCCGAACGTGCTTCCGAAGACTGCGAAAAATCTAAACGTAACGTAGCGTTGACCATATAACAACAACAACAACAACAACATCGCTAAAAGCCGCAAGAAAATCACAGAAATAACAACAACAATAACAATAACAGCGTCAAGAGTCAACCATCAATAAAAACAACGGCAACGAGGAACGAGGCTTCACACGTCAGCTACGCGAACTGTTGGAGAGGGGGAAAGGAAATGAATAGGGAGAGTGGGAGTGGGAGAGGGAGAGGGAGAGAGACGAACGGACATTGTTTCGTCTATGATTCGATTAATAAGTTCTTGATCTGTCATCGCTCGCGGTTTCACTCCTTTGCCTAGTTTCAGTTCTGCAGAGCCGAGGAGCAAGAGAGATGGAGGACCGTCTGTCCCGCTCTCCCCCTCCCGACCGAGGGCCAAACGCCGAGAGCTGCGAAGAACAGCGAGCGAACTCATCCCTGATCCTCTCACGCTTCCACACCCACACTCTCACCACTCTCTACTCCCACCACTCTCTCCACTCCCCTCACTATATCACTCTTCGTCACCTCTCTTCAAAGCAGATGAAACCGAAGTCGGCGAAGAAGAACAAGAACTTCGCCGAGCCAGAGAAGGAAGACGTAAAAATGGCGGCCGAAGGTGGTGTGCGCGAAGCTGGTTTGGAGAGAAAAAAAACGATATTTCAAAAAAAACTCTGCCGACGGCGAAAAAACCTTGAACTGCGCTGCAACCCACAAAAACCACCCGAACCAGAGAGACGTACAACAACAACAGCAATAACAAAGAGCAAAAACCCATACTGGAGGAGCGAAAACAACAGCAAAACCAACAGCTAAAAGCAACAACATCTACAAAAACAACAACATCGAATATTACCAACAGCAGCAGCAGCAGCAACAACAATGGAATCGAGACAAGACCAAGAATTATTTGCGATCTCAAAATTTGCGACTCCAGACAGAAGGACGGACAAGAAGTGATTTTTTGTTGTTGTCCCTGTTGTTCTTGTTGTTGTTATAATCGTTCTTGTTGTTCGACAAACGAAAATTATAAAATTTTGCCGCCGTTTGGCACCACTGTCAGCGGCAGAAATAACCGCTGCAACAACAGCAACAGCAACAACAACAACAACAACAACAACAAAAACAATCGTCTCTCAAGTCTAATTAGCATCGGTTGAAGCGGTCGAAAAGGTGATGGAGTTGGTGGAGAGCGTGAAGGGGGGAGAGGAGAGGGAGGGGACGGGGTAAGTGGAGGGTGACAAAACTCAAAAAGCCAATTGTGTTTTTTCGGCCAGCAACAAAAACAACGACAGCAACTATAAGGAGTGCAGCGCCCGGCAGACAATGGCAACAATTCATACATGGCGGAGGCAACAACTAGAACAACAACAACAACGACGACAAAAGCAATAATAGCAAGACAGCAAGAACAAGATGATTAACAACAACAACAAATACAACAATAACAACAACTGCGCAAGCGTGAACGCCTGAGTCGCGGCTTCGTCAGCGCCAGCGTCGCTGCCTCCGAATTTTGGTGATTTTCGTTGTCGTTGTTGTTGTTGTTTTCAGCTCGAGATTCTTGTGCGGAATTTGGAGGACTCTTCTTCTTCTTCTCCTCCTTCTTACATTGCGTTGTTGTTGCGGTGGTTTTTGCTCGCGTCGCTCCCTCGTAAATAACACGAGTTTATGTACTGTTCGCAATTGTTGTTGTTATTATTGTTGTTGGTCCTTTTAGTGGTGTCATCTTTCATTTCATTTCTTTTTTAATTGTTGTTGTATCTGCTTGTGATATTTTTGTGACTGTGGTTGTTGCTGCTGCTGCTGCCGTTCGCATTGTTGTTATTGTTATTGGCGCTGTTGATTCATTTAAACGCTGCAACTAATCAACTCTCCAGACTGGCGTTGACCCCAAGTCCTCCCCTCCCTCTCCTTTGTTGTCCGCATTCATCCCGCATCCCTCGGCACTCTTTCTCTTCGCACATTCTCTTCACCCAATCTCTCCGCCATCTCTTCTTCTTCATTTCGTTCTTCACGTCTTACTGCCTCCTTCACCAATCCGCTCATCGCCCACTCTCTGTCCCTCTCTCTCTCTCTCTTCCTCTGTTCGCTGTGCGACTGCGCAAAAGAGCCCGCAATCGGCGAACACAACCCCCCCCCCCCCCTCATTTCACCATAACACTGTCATCATCAGCAGTAGCAACAACAACAACAACGTTAACGACGTCGCAGCATCCTTTGTTGACGTCTCTTTCGCGACCTTGAAATGAAATTTTAACATTTTTTCGATTGAAGAAAAAAACATCACCATCGACTACACGGCAGCAAAAACAACAACAGCAACAATAATAATAATAATCGAGGTACATATGAATATTTGTATTTGTGTTGTGGTTCTTAAAATTTGGCGATTCTGCTGATGTTTTGTGCAAACAACGAAATCTCGGCAAAAGCGCACACAAACACACACGTCCAAAGCCCTGATCTTCGTGGGTTACATGCGCAGCGTTGCCACCCAGTAATATGAATTGAAAAAATGAATAGATACATTCAATAAAATTTAATGATTTCCCGTCATCAACTCGCCATATTTTAGGGATAAAAATTTAGAAAATATTTCGTTTAATTGATTTCTCTTTATAACCATCAGAAGGTGGCAACATCTTCTCCTAAATTAGACTTTCGGTTTTGCATCTCTTTTACTACTTTCTTAAACCACTCTTATGTTATTTTTTCTCATACTTCCCTCTCACACTTTTCACCACTTTGCCATTGGAATTTTCTTTGAAATTCGGATGGCAACCCCGACTCCCGCGAGTAGACGCAAAGTTGGCTGTGAATGAAATTTGTTTGTTTACAGCAGCATCTTCCTCCCCTCCCTCTTCCGAAAACAGACCGTTGCTGGTGTTGTCATTCTTCTTAGTATTTAACTTGTTAATTTGACAATTCATATTTTTGTTGTTGTTAGAATTTGTTGTTGTTCTTTTCGCTACCCACACCGTCGTCGCCGTTGTAAAATTAAGAAGACAATGGGAAAAATGAATCAGTCGGAAATTCCACACAAACATTCTTAAAATTACTCCAATGACTCGAGGCGACAAAGACATCTTTGCTTCGATGACAAACAACCAAGTCTACAAGTCAAGTCAGCACAATTAATTTCCTCGCCATAAACAAATTAAAGAACGAATAAAATTAATTAAAATTCACAACCGAACCAGAACCACTCCAAATAGTCAATCAGAAACAGAAAATACCAAATAAAAATCGATGAAATAATGATAAAAAAAAAAAAACAAATACTTTTTGCAAATATTGTAAGAAGTCGTGGACGAAAACAAATTTTTGTTGCAAATCAAATAAAAAACCGTCTACAAAATAATCAGAGAGAGCGAATACGAAAAAATTGACAATTCATCAAATGAGAAGAGGTCGTGGAAGGTGTGGGAAGATGGTTGCCGAAGGACGGTCGTTCGAGTGCTAGAGAGGGACAGTCGATGACAAAACAGATGATCGAGGGGAAGAAGATGAAGGGATGGTGAAATGGTGAAGGTGGTCGGATGGTGGAAGAAGGAAGGGTGGCCAGACGGGGTCGATCCGCAGACAAAGCCAAGCGAAGAACTAGAATTAGTCAAATAAAATAGAAATAGTAATTCCAAGAAGAGCGAAATTGATCGTAGTTCTTAGGAAAAAGACGCAGTATACCAGAGAAAAAAATAGCTGCAGACACAAGCGGAATTAAGTAAACAAAATTAATGGTATTAACAAAATCATAAAAACAAGGATATAAAATAACCAAAACAAAGAATTGCAACAAAGATCAAGAGTAATACGAGTGAATAATAAAGACAAGAGCAATCCAAAGTCGAAGAAATCGAATGCAAAACCTAAATTAAAAATTCAAGGCAATTAAACTTCGATCGATCCGAAATGATCAGCTGCACTTGATGTACATATAATCACAGCGTCTGCGATCGTGATCTTCCCAATTATTATACAGTGGATTATAATACATGGAGAAAACCACGAACTAATTCACAAATAACAGAATTATTCACAAGACAAAATTTCACACATAAAAACAACACTAAGTCTAAGTAGTGGAAAAAGTTAACGAAACTAGTGAACGAGAAAACTATTCACAATGAAGGTTATGAAAAAATGTTTGTATGAGTGTACATTTGAAAATTGAATGCAACAATGCAATTAAAAAACAAAATCAATTAAACAACGTTACTACATATTTCAAAATATTTGAAATTGGAAAAAAATAAACGAAATAATGAGTACAAAATTGCGACCGAAGATGGGAATTTCGTATCCACAAATCGCAGTAACATTTTTCTGCTCCCCACTGACGCGATAACAAGAGCGAGAAGTTCGCGGTTGGAAAATCCAGTTTCGGTCGGCGAGGCGACGAGGGGGACGAGGGAACGAGGGCGCAGTGCGGAATCTACATAAGTCGACAATGGGAAGCTTCTGTCTATCTGTCAGTCGCTCTGTCAGTCAGTCTGTCCGCCGGCGAAGCTCTTTCTAACTCTCGAGTCGAAGCGAGGCGAGGCGAGGCGAGGCTCTTCTCGAGCTTGAGCTCGAGCTCGAGCGTTCCTCGGACCTGCAGCCGCGCGATAACCTGTTCGCGTTGCCAATTACGAGGCGCCCTCTAAGGGTCGAACGCTCTGCGAATGCAATCGCAGAATCAGCGACAACAACAACAACAACAACAGCAGCAGCCCGTGGAAACTCCGCTCGAGTGTTGACTCGGGCCAAGCTCTCGGCAGCGACTCCGACCACCGACGAGCCCAGAGATCGAGTCGACGTAGGGCGGGCGCAGCCCGGGCCCACCGACGTCGCCCGACGACGGCCCAGCCCAGCCCTGGCCTGGCCTGTGCCCAGCTCGTCTCGAGGGGGGAGACGGCGGGTGGCGGGCGGAGGGCGCGCGAATCGATTCCATTGAAGATCTTTCATAACAGAGCCAGCAACGACAACAACAACAGCACGGGTACAACAACAAGTACGACCAGAATCGGAACCAGAACAACAACGGCGAAGTCACCAGCCACTGCAGCAGCAACAGCAGCAACAACAACAACAACGGCTGCAACAATTGCCGATGCGCAATTCGCGCGCCAAATTAAATTCAAAATTCAAAGCATTCCGAGCGCATTCGACGAGCGAGCGGCGCGAGGCGGGCCCGGGACCGGGACCGGGACGGCGGGACGAGCGATCGATGACGGCTACGGCGCTGTTGCGAAATGCAACAACAGCAACAACAACGACTGAAGATACCCCACTCGCATGTGTGCGCTGTCGACGTGTGCGTGCGATGCAGAAGAATGCATTTCTTTATTCGCCACGAGGGCGAGCGGGGCGGCCGGGAGCGGGGCGGCCGATATGGAGGGAGTGGCAGCGAGAGAGAGGGACAGAGAGAGAGAGAGAGTGATTTCGAATGCAGCGCGACTGGCTCAAGAAGCCAGTGAACGTCGGCCGCATCTGCAGCGGAATCTGCAACGAATACAAATACAACAGCAGCTGTGGTGGCCGCCCTGGGCCGCAGTCGAAACTGGGTCACAGCGCGCGCAGGGCATGTGTGCGTGCGTGTGTGTGTGCGGCGAACCAACACACGTTTGCGCCGCCGACGCCGACGCCGACTCCGAGCACGCATTGCATCATCGCTTCTAACGAAAGCGGCCCACGATCGCTGACATCGGTCCATGGGGCGATTTGCGAAAGGCCGCGAGTCGATGGGCAGGTGATCGTCATGCAGTGATCGCCTTCCTGCGATCCTCATCCGCCTCCCGGAGACCGTCGCGAAAAGTCAACGGTTTCCGACGACTTTTGCTCGCCCTGGGTCCAACCACCTCAGCAACCCCTCGGGAGCCGCGGCTCTGAGTCACTCGGTGACGATCGGGCGGTCCGACGACTGCTGACGACCGGGCGGAAAACCTTCCGGCGACCCGGCCCTGAATCATTGGCCCGCCCCGTCTCTGCCCCTGCCCCCTCTCCCTCGACTCCGGCCCCCGATTCGCCAAGTGGCCGCGGTTATAAATTATATCATTCGCGGGATTTCATTACGTTTTTATTGGCCAATTAATTTCGTCGCCCAGCTCCCAGCCGGGTGGCAGGACGTGGACGTGGACGTGGACGTGAACGAGGATGAGGACGAGGAGGAGATGGCGATGGCGACCGCGACGGCGACGGCGCCGGCGGCGGTGACGACGATGATCGGACCCGGAGAACACGGTAGCAGCAACAACAACAACATGAACAATAGTGGTGTGTAATTAATTCGCATCTCATGCATGACATGCAAGTCACAGTCGCATGATGCCAGACCCACAGAAGCCACCAATAATAATCAAAATAATAATAACAATAATGACAACAACAATCGACTCACCAACTCACCGACTACAAAAAAAAACGCAGAAAGCTCTGTTGCTGCTGCTGCTGCAGCGACAATAATAAAATAAAGACAACAACGTCGTCATCAGAAATAAAAATAAACTCCCTGCAGATCAGAAGATCAAGCTCAACAACCAAAACAACAACCGAAACAACAGCCGAAACAGCAGCAACAACAATAAGAGGAACCAGAACAACGGCAACAACAAGAACAAACACAACAAACAAGAGTAAAAAGAACAAGAACAAGAACAAAAGCAACGTTCTTTCGAGACAGAGCAAAGACTTGTAACAACAAGAGCAACAACAACAACAACAACAACAACTAAGTGCCTTTTAGCTTAACTACAGCAAAATGCAAGTTAAGTTGATTTGAGTTAACAGCAACAGCAACAGCAACAACAACAAGAACAAACGCTTGGCTCATGTGCTTAGTTGAAAATTAACCTTGAACTTAACAGAACCTTAACCTCGTCCATTGCGAGCGAGTGATTTTTGCACCTTCCGGGCCGAGACGGCGTTGCCAACGTCTCCGCCACCAACAACAACAACGACTGCACCAACAACGACTACAACAACGATGACAACCACAACCTATGGAGCCACATCACCAACACAAGAACACAAAAACAAAAAAGAAGCAAATAATACTAAGGTTCACGCTTTATGGCCACAGAAATGATATATTAATGACTCCGGGCATGCCATGACAAAAACCACCGACTAGAATAGAATGCAGTTTTGAGCAAAAAATAATAATGCAAATAAAATAAAATTTTAAGCACAATTACTTCGCAGTTCGCTCTGAGCTTCAGACTTTCGCAATCGGATTTCGACGAATTCTGAGTTCTTTGGGATTTTCGACAAGTCAATTTGAACAATTTGAACAATTTGAAATTAACCTTTAAGCCTTTTTTCAATTTCTCGACTTTGTTCACCAGCTTCATCCCTGCTGGACCAGTTCCATCCCTGCTGGATGCCGTCTGCATCCTGCAAAAATTTATGTTTTTTATTGGCGTTATTTGTTTTCAGAATTAGTGTCTTTTACAAATTTGTATATTTTTTAATTTCTAGTTGAAATATTCGTAGAAATTCCGTGTCGGACAGATCACCCTGTAGTTAAATTATAAAGCAATTATTGGCACAACTTCTTATACTTCTCATTCCAACAAATTTCAATGCGACAAAGCGCCTGATCATCGGGCAGACGGACATTCCCAAGGAGAGACGGACATCTGTGCTAAACGAGAGACAGATATAATGAGGGAGAGATAGAGAATGAATGGATTTGGAGCCGGGTGGAATGGAGCGAATCATGGACGGACCGATGGACGGACCGACAAACGACAGATCGCAGAGACGCCGTGTGACGCTGGCAAAATTCTCGATGCGACCACGGAGTCGGCTCCCAGACCTTGCATAATGCACATGCACACACAGTCGTCCACCACCACCACCAACACACACACACACATACATACACAGCTACGCCGCACACTGGAGCAGAGCGTGTGCATGTGTAGGCAAATTATGGTCAACATTATTCAATCAATTGAGACAAATTATTCGAGATAAGAACACGGCATCAGGCTTCGGACATGGAGGCCCCGCCACCGAGGAAGCCCCTGACGTCTCCCGAGAACCGACGGACCGTCGGAGGTTGGCGACTGACGATTGACGACTGACGGCACGACACGGACGGATGCGGAGATGACAAGGCGAGACAAGCCATGGACAGGCCGAGCAGCAACAATGTGAGTGCGAATAGCAACAATCACTACAACAATGACCAGCACATCTACAAACACGACAAGCATAACAAGCTCAATGGAATCAGAAGATGGTCGCGAGAACCACGCCTTCGACTTTGTTGAGGACCCCGGTGTAGGCGGCGAGGCTGGAGGTCAGGCAGGGAGTCTGCGTTGTGAGATCGGCATCGCGGTGTGTTGTAACTGCTGGCATAGGAAGGAAGGGTAGAAGAAATGGACTTCGCTGACATGCGAACAGAGTGGGAAGAAAGGAGCTGACCAGCGATAACACTACCGATAACACTATCGATTGATGCAGTGGAGGGCTGAAAATGCAACAATGTTTCGTGGTGAATTTGTCGACGTTTGTAAATAAGTTCCTTCTGTCGACAGTTGCCACCTGGAGAGAGAGAAGAATGTGGGGGAAAATGTGGGGGAAAAGGGTCCCAACAGGTCATGCAAAAGCCATGATAGGAGAGATTGAGACAGAAAGACACGAGTCCGTCTGCCCTTCTGCTCTTTCTTGTCAAAACCTCCGCCTTGCCCTTTCTCTTTCACTCTTCCGTTCCTTCGCCTTTCTGTTCCCCGAACCATTGAATCAGCGACCAGAGACTCCGTTGTTATTGTTGCTGTTGTTGTTGTTGTTATGCAACCAACCACATGTTTTCTTGTTGCTGTAATTTACGTGGATGTGGTTCTCGTTGATGTTTGGTTGTTGTTGTTGTTGTGTGTGCCTTCATCGCGATCGTCCGTATCTGTTTTTGTTGTTTCTGCCGCTGTTGCCGTTTAGTTCCATTAGATGTTCTTATTGTTGTTGTTGTAGTTATTCTTTTTGTTTCAATACTTTTTGCTATTGTTGTTATTCTTCCTTGTACTTATTGCCATTGCAATTATTGTTGTTGTTGTTGTTGCCGCTACTGGTGCTATTTATGTTCTCCGCTCCATGGAAAAAAGACAGACCCTAGAAACTAGGTTACTAGACTTCTTCTTCTTCTCAACTTTTTACTTTTATTTTACATTTTTCGTTCTCTATTGTTGTTGCTGTCGTAGTGTTGTTGCTAGTGCCAGAACGCGCATCGCTGGGCTCGTGAATGTGTGCGTGCGTTCAAGTGGCTTCGTGTGAGACTCTGGGTGTAGAGCAAAAGATGACGAAGTAGGGTGGAGGGAGAGGGATTGGGAGCGTGAGCGAAGTCTGTGCACCATACGCCGTGTGGACTCTCGCAGTCGGCGAAACGTTTTCCAATTAACGAAACCATTTTTTCATTTATTTTTTATTGTTTTTTTTTTTCAATGGTTTTACTTGTAATTTTCTCGTTATATTCCGTACTGTTCGTGTTCTTCGTTTCTGCACTTTTTAGGGTTTTCCGTCGTGCTATTCTGCGAATCGACTCAAGTCGAGTCGTAGCAATCGATCACCGTCCCTTGGGGTCAGGATCCGCCCCCCCCCCGGCGCTGTCAGCAATGTGGGGGAGAAGCTAGTGGTGGGGGTAAACCGCCTGAAGTGGGTATGGTGAAATTTCTGAGGTAGCATTTGGTGAATTTCCGCTTGCCTGAGGTTACGCTGCAGACCGAGCACCTGGGCCTCAGACCCACGAATTGTCTGTCATCACCGCCATCAGCTTACGTCATCGGTTTTCACCGAAACCATCCCGAATCCCCTTCCCCGGCCGACCAGGATCCGGGGCGTATGCATCGGCACGTGCGAAGTGTCCGAAAGCAGCCGTGGAACACCCTAAATTAACCCAGCATATGTGGCGCCTACGATGCGGCAGCACGTCCCCAACAACAGCAACAACAACTGCAGCCACAGCAATGGACGAGTGTCAAAATTTCATATACGGTCGACAACAATTTTTCGTATTATTTCGCTCTCCTTCGCCACTTGAAATATTGAATTATCTGACGGACATTTTGTTTTGTTTTTCTTGTTGTCGATAATTGTTGTTGTGAGCGGTTGTTTTTGTCAGAAGAGCAACAGTTTGTCAACCGGTGATCGTCGTTTCAATCGTTTCATTCAATTGACATTCGAATGTCAGATTCAACGCATTCATCATGTCACCGGCCATCAAGACGTCCATCTGCCCAACTGTCTGCCTGTCTGTCTGCCTGCAGCACCGTCAGCAAGAGAGTGGACGACGAGTCGATTGTTCACGATCTTGTCGATCGTATTGTTGGCGGTTATTGTTGTCTCCGGTGTTGATGATAATGATTTCGGGCATGTCGAATGTCGACCAGCCTCATGTCCGCCTCAGGCCCGACTTGTGCCGAAATAATTGGGAATGTTGATGCCTTCTGACGTCTGTCGGACACGGCCGAAGCTGACGCATCAGAGGACAGATGACCTGCAACCGATGAGTCCGAAGGCCAGTGGGGGAAAACTATTGGGCGGAGGACATCCGCCAACTCGTTCATCCTGTTTCGAGCCGATGTCGGGCTTTTCGCGTTTTTTCCGTGCTCGCCTCCCGGGCAGTCAACCCAATCAGGCACTCAGACGGACGGCTGTAAGAGGCCATGTGCCAGGCCATGACTCGTCGGGTGTTAATTGCTGACAACACAACAATAAAAAACAATGCAACAAGGGCAGCTAAACAACCGCTACAACTACAGCCACAGGTCGGGACAGTGACAGCAACCGTCGGCAGCACTCGTGTCCGACCGGGAAAATGCATTTAAGCCATTAAGAGACATCATTAAGATTGCGGATCGTCTCAAATGGCTAAAAATGCTTTAATTGCACTTAGAACCGATAAAAGATTTACATTGGAGATACATACATAAACGAACACATACACCCATGTACTTTTTATTACTACATACATATATAGAGCCGCAAGGTTGGCAATTCGCGCACACATGCTCACTCATTTCGAATGCGCAATTGTTGCTACTGTTCTCAAAGCCTCTTCCGCCTGGAAGCTCCGCCAGCTCGCAAAGCTCTCCTGCCCCGACCTCCCATCGCCGACTCTCGGCCACTCACTCTTCCCAACGACTCGGAGTCTCGCGCGGTCCACGTACTTTGCGCCCGACTTGAACCGGAGGTGGCTGGTAATTGAAAACTCCACCGAGTCGCCGAACTTGAAACCACCGTCGTCTGCGAGTCAGCGGCCGAACTGGGAAATCAGATCGGGTACTTCTTACGTTTCCCTGCAGGATCTGCGACGATGGCGAGGGATTCTGCAACGAGGCGATGAAGCCACCTCTTTTTGGGTGCGGCGACTCCCGACATGGCCTGGCTGTGGTTTCTCGAAGTCTGGCCGCGGCGATCAACCCCAAAACATCATGTTCTCCAGGTAGTTGTTTCGCTGGAAACGCACCCGAAACCGCGGGAATCACTCGAGGAGAGAAGTTTAAGTCGAAGTGGGTACGGGTGAAATTTCATCGGGGCCGAGTACAGAGACCAGAGATCGGGCTGTCGGGCTCTGCCGTGCAGTCGGACAATGATTTTATGTGCGATTCCAATTGGAATCAACCATTTACATAGTTCCCAAGGCCATTGACATGCTGCGACAAACGACGGGGAGGGAGATAACACTCGGACGGACAGACGGACGGACAGACAGAGAGACTGGCAGATAGACGGGCAGAGAGATAAACAACCGGATAGATAGACAGACAGTTAGACAAACACACAATCACACAATCGTAGAATGCAACGTGAGCAAAGTTAATGAGGTTTCTTTGTTACAGCTGAGAGAATTCCTTCGAATAGAAGGAGGAGGAGCGAGATTGAAATTATTATTCTTGTGGCATGGCGGGAGTGCGAAGAGATGAAGCAACAAGAAATAAGCCAGCAAAATAAGGTGCACGATCGCCATTAGTTGCTATATAGTATATGGGTACGTATGTCTGGAAACGAAACGAAATGCAAAATATGGAGGACGCAAAGCTCTGCTCAATAAATTAGCAAATAATTCGCAACTATTTGCAATGACAACGACGACGTCGAAGAGCAAATGGAAAAACATTTCGTTATCTCAGGGTCTGGTGCTGCAGTCGCTCGAGTCGCTCGCTCTATGACTTCCCCCAAAGGCAACGAAAATCACATCAACAACACCAACAACAATCGCACACAAGCTGCGGCGAAGACCCTGGTAAAACAAATGCAAGATCGCACTATAGATTCTTATCGCCGCGCTGCAGCCAGAGACTGCTGCCGATCCGCTCATGAAGACGACTTTTCTAGGCACCGAGCGTTTTGCATCATCGTTGATTTCACTAGATATTTCTACGTTACGGCGACATTCTGTAGAACTGCTGTGGGCCGAAGACGCCCACCCTGCCTCAATGCAGTGCCTTTATGGCGTCCAGATGACGAAGGGTTTCCAGTGAAAAATGTTCAGAGCTTTTCAGAAAGTTCTCATCGCAGTTATTTATTAATTTAAATGAATTTTTATAATAAGTTCTATAATAATATATAGATAATAAGTGTATATCAATTTGCTTCGTTTTTAAACTAGGAGTATTTTATGAAATAATAATTTAATAATTTTCCTTCCAGTCCTGTACCTCACTTCTGATAATTTTATTTTTTTTTTTTTTACACAAAGTCTATTTATATTTATAAATATATATTAGGTATATATTACACGAAATCGGAAAAAGCATGGGAGGAAGTCGTAGCTAAAATGCCCATCTTTATAGGGCCCACAGTGACCGGCGCAAACTAGATTTTAGCCAATCACTCCATAATGCAAGATTCCTGCCCAAGGCGTCATTAGAAATATTAAGCTCATTAAGCAGTCTGACATTGAACTCCCTCGAACTGGGGGCCCCCCGCGTAGTCATCTTCGTCGTCGTCGCAGTAAGCCCCAGTGCCTCCATCCGTGCTAAATGGTTGCGAATCGACCATCTCCACTTCCTCCGCGTTCTCGGGCATTACGAAGGGCTCGCGTGGAGGCAGTACCTCCTCCAAGATAGCTAGCTGCTCTGGTGTTGCAAAACCACTATCGGGAAAATCGATGCGAAACTCCATGAAAAGATCGCCCTTCTCGAATGGATTGTTTCGCAGCGGCATTCCCTCGCCTCTAATGACCTTTCGGTCTCCATGGCGAATGCCCTCAGTACGATTTATGCAGATAGAGCGCCCATCCAAGTGTTGGAAAACGTACGTGAAGCCGCACAGCGCCTCGATGAGACTCAAGTGGACGTTACGCAAATAGAGATCGTTTTGTTGGCGCATGAACGTGGGATGGTCTTCCTGAACTAGCGTGACAATGAGATCGCCACGCTCACCTACTATCGGTTGGTTTCCTTCCGATGCGAACGGTATCTTTAGGTAGTTGGGAGCTCCTTTTTCAATCGTTACCTCTTGTGTTTGTGTCACCTCATGTACACCTTTGCCGCTGCATTTACTGCAGCAATGCTCTTCATTAATTTTGGTGCCTCGCCCGTTGCAAGCAATACAGACCTAGGGGGGAAGAAAAAAAAAAACGGACAAGGAGGCTATGACTATAATGTAGTAAAAGTTCTTATTATGAATGCATTGCCCATGGCGCTAGATTGAACAGACGTAATTCGGTCACTTGAAAATGCTCACCGATTGGAATCCGCCTAGTATGCCTCTGGCATGAATAGATTTAAAATAGCCGGAGCCATCACATTCTTTGCAATCTTCAAACGTTCCTGCATCGCCTCCCTTACCTTCGCATTGTTGACAGTACTCTGTGCGATTGAATTCCACAATCTTGGAAACATTACCATTGTAGATCTCTTCGAGCGTCACCATCAGTCTCACACGAACGTTATAACTCTCCCGGCGGCCATGTTGACAATGGCTTTCACCAAACAATTGGGAGAAGAAGTCTGGAACATCGCTAAACCCATCGCTGCCTTCCTGAAGCCCTTTTAACCCGAACCGGTCGTAAGTTTTACGTTTTTCCGGATCTGACAGCACCTCATATGCGAAGGAGATCTCCTTGAATTTGTCGCCAGCTTCGGGGTTTTTATCCGGATGAAATTCTTTAGCCAATTTCCGATAGTTCTGTGGATAATAGAAACGCCATAGTTACTGTTTGTGCTGTGAAAGTTGATTCAAAACAAATGTAAACAAGTCGTGATTCCACATCAGCTGTTTTGTGGATCGTATTTCTCAAACTGCTGAACATGAAAGACAATTGTCAAAATTTGCAAGTCCGATGTGCAATTGCTGCAGACCCCCACACCCCGCATTCGGAAAACACGTTAATTGCAAACATTTCTTCGATTTTACCCCTAATTCTGGAACTCCACACATTTCGATGCAACAAACATATCATCTTAATTCGATATTACCGTCACTTCCGTTTTAAGGATTCCCTAATTCACTTCAATTTCATTTATCGACGACCGACCCACCCAATCAATGCCCAATTGCTCACTTAGATAACCAGTAGCCGATATTGCTCTGGAAACCCCCCACCGAACGTCCCATTTTACCCCAGCAGATATTTTTCTTTAGGGATTTTCACCTTTTTTATGTCAGCATATGTTGAATCCTTGCTTACTCCCAGCATTTCATATAGCTCAGTGTGATCCATGGTCATGCAAATCTAATATTTGCAAAACCAATAAATAATTTTTTTAATATATATTTTTTTAATAAACAGAAAGCCAATCGAAAAGTTTCACTGCAATTTTTCTGGTCTTTACAATCCGATTTGTTGGCGAATGGCGACGATGACAAATAAACTAGCACAATGTTGCCATCTTTGTTACAACAAATGTATTGACTTTGATTTCCAATCCTATTTCTTTAAAACAGTATTTAAATTAAGTTAGAATATTACTTTAGAATGCTTTTCGATTCATGGAATTATTCACTCATAACCACTCGAATGAAATCGATTAGATTTAGAAACATTATGAATCTAATAGCTACATTTCAGTTAAATTGCAACCCTGTGGCACACTTTCAGCTTCCATAATAGCAAATGTCAGAAGAGACATCCCCAATTGGGACTTTTTCCGTACTGATCCAACCTGTAAAGGGCATCTAGTGGGCGATGCATCTAAAATACATTTTTAGATCGGGATATAAACAAATTATGTTGGTTTAACCTACGTATATGATAAATAATAAACTCTGAATCAAGTTTTGGTGAAGTGATCCTCGCGTAGGTAACGCTGTCGTGAAATGTTTATGTAACAATTTTGTGTATCATTGCATACACACGGTTTTTAATTTTATTGTTGAATTTCATAAGAGAAAACGTAAACAAAACAAATATCTTATCTGTGTGGGTGAATTGCATGTATTAATGTTGGTTTTATACTATACGAAATTTGTTGTTGTAATTACCATGTCGCGATTTTATTCAATACACAAAATCCACTTTCAGTGGAACTTAAAAAAGCTGTTGGCAAGTCCCAACATTAGTTTAACTTGCTACTTAAATGCAATTTACGATTATAAAAGTTGAGAAAATTGATTAGGGGCTTTAATCTTAAAACAAGGCATAGGTTTTAGGTTCGCACATAAAAGAATAATAATAATAATAGATAAGTCGAAAGTAAAATATGTGCAAAATATTTCTGCTCCAGTATCTATTAAAGAATAAGTTCATTCCACTCAAATACAAAATGCCAACAAGAGGATTTAACGTGATCAATTCAAAATCGAATCGTATAATAATGTTGAAATAAAAGAATACATAACTCAGTATTTTAAATCAGAAGGTTATTTCATGATTAATGAACGTTCAAATCATTGACTATTACATGCTATTCTTGGATTTATTTACTTATTTCCTTGTGTTGAAACCTTCGGGAAGAATGTTGATTGAGTATATCGGATGTGGGATACTTTTTCCACATAAGCTTGAAAGCAATGTTCAAAGAAATTGGAAACGAGCTTTTCGTGATATTGCAGCCGGTGATTTTGGCAGTTCTTGATACCGCCAGATAACACCTCTTCTAACAAATAATAAAACTGGTAAAGAAATTAGAATATACATAGTGAAATGATTGGATACGAAATATATTTTAATAGCAAAATTAAAATTTAAAAATATTTAAATTAAAATTTGAATATTGTAGGGCAAAGAAATATGGCGTCTATCACCAACTCGCGTTGCTAAACGTCTTCATATTTCACAATCCATTTCAAATTAAGAAGTTGGCAACGCTCAAAAAAGTGACAACGCACAACGTAATCCACAAATACACACAAAATCCATCCACACGGCGGCCATTTTTGTTAATGTCAGCCATCACGTCATTTAAGCAAAATAATTTTTTACTGCTGCTATACTCGTAATTTGTTGCTGCTGTGAAAATAGAAATAGTGATAATTAAATCCCTAATGCTCAGTTAAAAAATAATTACATATACAGTTAATTTCAATGTTTAATTAAAAGCGATAAAACAATCAAAAACAGTATTTATTTTGGGAAAAAAACGGCGAGAAAAACTTCTGTGTACAGACGAAGGCGACGGGCAGAGACAAAACGAAAAAAACTTTGGCGCTGCGCAAAATGATGGAAATTCACGAGGATCCGAGGGAAAACTGTCACTCGAAGATACTTAGTACAGATGACAGTGTCACTTCAGGAGGCGGTAAATGCGAAAGTTTGACCATTGCAAGAAAATCCCAAAAATTTGTTGATGTGATTGAAAATAAACAAAACATTGGGTTTGGCGCCGAAATTCCAACAACAATGAAGCCAACAAAAACAGAAACAATAGGAAAATTAACAACAAACGCAGCAGCAACAGAAACAGAGAAAACATCTATCGAAGAAGTAGTGGCAGATGTTCCTCTAGATGTTCCCGAAGTTCAAATAGAACCGAGTTCGAAGGGTCTGGAGGTAGAAGATCGCTATGAATCCGAGGAAGAAGACATCAATGACGATGATGAGGATGACGACGATGATGAGGATGAGTATGAAGATGAACAAAACCAAAATGAGAACTCACAAGTGAGCACAGGGAATGGTGATGAGGACGATGATCCGGATAACAGCGACGATTCAACTTCGGATTCAGATTTTTCTGATCTGAGTGGTTTATCAGATGAATCGGGTCGTGAGTGGAAACCCAATACTAAACCCATAAATTGGGTGCAAAAACAAATTCATTCAGGAGCTAATCCTCGTGAATTACTTTCCCAGATGTTACCTAACAGTGGTCAAATTGCTTCGGGGCTCAATGATATGACATTGTGGCGCATTTTAGCCAGCATGTTATCAGAGCCCCCCCGTAGACAAAAACTAAGATATATTAATACATTTGCAGATGTAATTCAGCTAGTTCGCGAATCAAAAAATATCATAGTTTTGACAGGCGCTGGTGTGTCTGTGTCTTGTGGTATTCCAGATTTCCGATCAAGTGACGGCATTTATTCCCGTCTGGCTAAAGATTTTCCCGATCTTCCTGATCCTCAAGCAATGTTCGATATTAACTATTTCTCCCGCGATCCACGGCCTTTTTACAAATTTGCACGTGAAATATACCCTGGGCAATTCACGCCCTCACCTTGTCACCGGTTTATCAAACTGTTGGAAACAAAACAGAAATTATTGCGAAATTATACACAAAATATCGACACATTAGAACAGGTGGCTGGCATACAGAATGTAATTGAATGTCATGGATCCTTTTCGACGGCATCATGCACCAAATGTAAATTTAAAACTACTGCAGATGCTATACGGGAGGACATTTTCACACAACGGATTCCTGTTTGCCCCCGTTGTCAGCCTAATGTTCAACAGAGCGTGGACGCCTCTGAACCTGTGTCGGAGCTTGAACTAAAGCGAATTGTTGAAAACGGAATAATGAAACCTGATATAGTGTTCTTTGGAGAGGGTAAGAAAAAAAAAAAATATTTGTTTAAAAACTTGCTTTTATATGACCATATAATATATAATGGACCTTAAGTGTTCATTATTAACTATTGTAATTGGCAAAATGTCTAAATTCAAATGTCTAAATTTTAATTTTTGTTATCACTAATACTAGGTCTACCTGAGAAATTTCATACAGTTATGGCAAGTGATAAAGACAAGTGCGATTTGTTGATTGTAATGGGCTCTTCACTTAAAGTACGCCCTGTAGCTCTCATACCAAGTTCAATACCTGCTCATGTACCACAAATTCTTATAAATCGGGAGCAACTGCATCACTTGGAATTCGATGTGGAACTTTTGGGCGATTCAGATGTAATCATTAATCAGTTATGTCATCATTTGGGAAGCGAGTGGAAAGAGATTTGTTTCGATGACAAAATTTTAAGAGAATCGACAGAGTTGTTGCCCTTTGAAGAGGAACTTACTGAGGAGGACGATGCACAGCAATTTCCAATTGACACCGATACGCAATCAGTGAAATCGAATGCTTCAACAGACATTGCTTTGCGCTCGGCTGGCGGGTATTCGGATAGTGGGTTTGAATCGTCTACATCGTCAGGTATAGTTAGCAAAGTTACAATTGGTGCCAGCTCGGATACGGACAGCGAAGCCACAGAAGCAATTCAGAAAATAAAATCTAGTATTATAGAGCTTAGCGAACCACTAACAAAAGCTGCTAGTTCAGATTTGCTTCCGCCAGATCTTATAGATGAAAATATGGATGCCGTTGATTTTGAGAATCCAACTTTTCATCCATTTAATCCCACCACTTGCTCCGAGAGTTATCGTCACTTGTCGATAGACTCGTCCAAGGATAGTGGTATACAATGTAATGATTCATCTAACTCAGCAACGGCCACAATTAGTATTGGAGTTCTGCCACCATTATCGAATTTCAGCGATAGTGGAGGTACAATTGTTGATCAAACGAATTTAATCGATTCTGTCTCTGCCTCCGTAACACCAACTAAAGATATAAACAATTCTGATTCGAATGTCATTTGTCAAGATAAAAAGTTAAACACATCAATTGATAGCTCGTCACCTACCGAAAGAAAAATAAAAATCCGCCAACAGAAGCGTTTAAGCGCAGGTGAGCGTTTGCTTGATGGTACCTACTATTGTCATGAATCGACCTCCTCGTATGTGTTTCCTGGAGCACAAGTTTCTTGGTGTACCGATTCTGAGGATGATGATGAAGAAGATGAGGAGGACGATGATTTTGAAGATGATGATGAGGAAGCCGAAGCACTACAACCGATTTCACCGTTATTGCCGCCTTCAGTTGAAGCCGAAATGGTTACTGAAATTACAACTTCACATGGTGGAGTGACATCCATAGCGAGTGTGTCGGCTAAGCGCCACTCATCAGAAAGTATGTATGAACAGATTTGCAATCAGGGGAGTGAAACCATTTCCTGTTGCAATAATAAAAAAGATTCCTCAGAAGAGCGTTGTACGGTGACATCGGAGACAACAACCATACGAACTACAACGATATGCAGTCCCCCGCCAATCAAAAAGCGACGTGATACTCTCGAGGAGGAAACAACTCTAATAACCACAACAATCAGCGGTCAAACAACTACCACTCTCATAGCAAATAGTGGCAGCGATTCAGAAGCAACCTCCACGTTAAGAGAAACAACAACAACTAATACACAAGAAGCTTTGCTTCAACAGCTTTAATTTTAAACGAGCATATTTGTGTGTTCATAACAAACTTACAAACAATTTATGTTAAATTATAATAAAATAATTTGTTGTTGTAAGTTATGGCTAAGATTATCAAACTTTAAATTAAGATTACTTTGGATTAGTTGTATTTATACAATTCCAGATGCATAATATTAACTTAAAATTCCACATTATATCATGGGCTTCATTTGTTAGAATTTTCGAAATTTTTGAATTCTTACAAACGACTTCATTACCTTCTCTCTGAGTCTGTCGAGTTCTGTATCTATCGTTTTAAATATTCTTGGTTTCGGTTAAGTATAAATGGCATTTATAAATATTACATCTGCTTTCATTAAATTATCATATAAATATATAACACTTTAACGTAAGTAAATTTTGATATAAGAAAGCACAACTTCAATTACAACTATTTACCCTAAAAGAAATGGAAATTTAAAGCCGTTGTAAATTAAAATATTTATATAAAATATCCTTAAATAATATGGAATATAGCATTTCTGTTTTGGTAGTTTTTAGTTTTAAGTAATGTGTAATTTTTTTAATTTATATTTTTAACTATAGGTTATATTTATTAGTTTAAACGATTTCTTTTCAACAATGTTCTTTAGAATTAAGAAGTTTTAACTGAAGAAAACATTGTTTATTAGTATATAATTAGACAGATAAGTAAAGTTATTTGCAGCTGCTTAAAGCAAAGCAATGTCTTAAAGAAATTAATAAACAAATAAAATTTATAAAAACACACACTTGGAATAATACCTTCATTGCAGATTAATCATTTCGAAACCAAATCATGATATTCTATTATTTTTCTTGTACAAGTAGCTGAAAATAAAAATAAGATCACAAGTATATGACTAAATTTTAAATAATACTACCTAATAGATTCTACAGCAGAATACATTATATAGTTGCTTTATTACTATTATAAAAATATGATTCAGTTAAAACAATTCATTGAATTCTTTAGAACCATAAATCATTAGTTTAGATTCTGTGTTCGTCTTCTTGTTATTACGCAAATTACAGTTGGTTACTTTTCGACCCAGCGAACAGTAACATTTCGAGTGGTCGTACTTATTTTTTTAAAAATCACGACTAGAAATTATGTTTTTCGCATTAAAAATGTATCTATTATAGCAATATAAGAAAATAACAAACGTGTAAAAGTTGCGTAATTCTTTCTATACATTATATATATTTTTATTTTCAAATTTGTTATTATATGTCCAAATTGTACATTTTTCTTTTTTATTTAGTTCTGTATGAACGGGGTCTATAATCTCGTTACAGATGCCTTCTTTTATCCAATATTTTCTGAATAAAATTTCAAATTGAATTTAAACAGAAGTGCTGAGTTTAATTATAAAAAATCCAATAATATTCACGCTGTTATAATATTGATAAAGGAGTAATAACGCTTCAATGGTATTTTCTTTTTATTATATTATACAAGTTTTTTTTTAACAATTCCACCAATTCTATTAATAGTTTTCTAAAGTTAACAATATTCAATTGTTTAATACTCAATATCTTAGGAAACGATTTACAAGTAAAATTTGTTTACAATTATTACCGCTCGCGAAAAAACGGAAACGTCTTCTGCAACTCTGCTTTTGATTTGCACGCCTCCACTTGCGGAAGCGTCTCTACCAAATTCAATAAGTAAATTTGGAGTTGTTGTCGACGTTCTTCAACAAAGGTTAAATTCATATTCCCAAAGTGCTTTTTGGGGGGAAATTCCACTGAACTTACTGAAGGATGCGTTTTCAGAAGTGTTTTATGTAGTTTATAGAACTCTCGGTACCGTCTATGTAAAAGCCAGTGCTCCAAATTTTGCCTCATCGTGATGTGAATTTCATAGGTGTAAAAAGATCCCCCGCCGCGTTTAGACTTCAAGAGTTTAACTTGTGGAATGGTAATTAAAAAGTTAGCTGTTAATGAGGAAGACGGATCAATACCGGACTCATTGAAGTGACGCGTCAATCTGCGAACAAGTTGACGATTCTCCAAAAGGAGTTGTGCAACTCTTGTTTCCAACAGGGCACAACGCTCACTCATTTCTTGAAGTTTTTCTTCGAGTTCAGCATTGTTGCTTGTATTATGTGCGGAAGATATTGCCGACGATGATTTACTATATTGTGATGATGTCTCGCTTTTGTCATCGGTGTCTAAAATTACGTTGTCTTTTGATAATTCAGTTGATTCAGGGTAAAAATCAGGCAGTGGTTGTTTAAGAAATTCCAGCTCCGGTTCGATAGGATCTGTTGGTAGGATGTCTATGTTTTCATCGTTTGTTAACACAAACTTTTCTATTGGTTCAACTACACTTTTCGACTGTTGAGATTCAGTACAAGATACATCTTTGAGTTTAATGAGCAAATCTTCCGTCGAATTGGCCGTTGCTATGGGACGCTCGACAGGATTTACTTTTCCTTTGTGTCGCGCTGCAACTACAGGCACAGGCGAGGGAGCAAATATAATGGGTTCTTCTTTTTGTACTGCAACTGCGATACTTCGCGAAATGGTGTTCAAATCGAGACTGTCTACGGTCAGTGCGAAAAGTATGTCATTTAAACTTCCGATAATTACAAGCAATTCTTTGCTTGCCTCTGGGTCGTTCAATAAAGACCATGGGGAGTAAAATCGCTGCAATTCCTCTTCGGTGTTTAGCCAAGTGAGTAGATACTTTTGCAATGAGTTTTCGTTAAGTGCAGCTCGAATAAATGCTCGGCCTCGTCCACATTTAGTCCAAATATTCTTCAAATTTATATACCGTTCACGTTCGTGAGGTGTGAGATGAAGATGGCAAAAGTCCCAGAATGTGACATCGTTCGAAGAAACGCCAATATTACCTAAAATCGGACAATTATTCATATCAAAATATTGTGTATTAAATTTCATAACAAACCAGTAACGATTTCCTGCATATTTTGAAAAAAACTAGCAGCAGTTAATGACGCAGTTTCCTGGGGACGAAGTCCATAACTAAATGTATCTTCCAGAGCTTGACAGAGCTCCATTACGAGTTCGTCACTCTCCGCGGCCAGTTCCTTGCGTCCACTGTATTTCAAACGACATTCCTCGGTGCTTCGTTGCAGCCGCTTAAGTATATCGTCCTTGCGGCTCTTAAATGACCCACCGAGTGCTTTCGGAGGTGTTGAGGTGATGCGTTCCTCACGCGAGGGATTCTCGGGCATCGTTTTCGCACTTGTTTAGTAGAAAGCTAATATTCATTATATCCAAAAAATAGAATGAATTCCAGTGTCTTGGACCAGTTGGATTGACTCTTCTTTAGTCTTAAAGAGATCTTTGAAATTCGTTGAAATTGCTTAAATACATAGAGATTGTTTTTATTTACGAAAAGGGTGAATGTTTTTACCTTTATCTTCGTTAAAGTGAATCGCAAAAAAGAAAAAACTAAAGTGACAGCTAGATTGGTGTGTACAGTACGAATGAATATTACGATTAGTGAAGAATGAAATCATTCTGAAATATAACTCAAATAAGTTAGTTGGACCGTATTCATTTGTGTAGGGTTTTATTGAAAACGAAAAATCAGCTGTTAATCACATCATTCCCTTGTTCACTGATAACTTCAGTGAAAATTCCAAGGAAATACATCAATAAATTTGTACATATTTAATAATAATAAACTATATTTCCTGTTAAATTAACATTGAAATGCTACAAATATGAATAACAACAATCCAAACATCATATTCCATCCCCTCATCAGCGCAATTCAAAAAGTTGTGCTTTATGAAACAAAGACGGTGAGTAATTCGGTTCGATGGAATATTCCTAATTAATCCCTACTTTTATAAAAGCGACTCTTTCTGGTGGGAAGCAACAATCGCGAAACACGATTTCGATTGCTAACGATTGATCGGACATGTCACGATCGCCTTGTTATTGATGAGAATCCCATTGAATTCAATGCTTTGGAAATACGTCGTTTTCTGAGCACTTTGGGTGGTTCACCCAAAGTAATATCAGCTTATGGAGTTTTGGGCTTCGTGCGATTTCTGGAGGGATATTATTTATTGCTTGTAACAAAGCGAAAATGCTGTGCGTTTGTAGGAATGCACCTTATCTACACAATCAAGGATACAGTAATGGTGCGAGTCAATGAGGGCACAATGAAGGCCCCACATCCTTTTGAAGAGCGATACAAAAAAATGTTTCAAAATATAGATTTACGCAGCAACTTTTACTTCAGCTATTCATACGATTTAACCCGTACTCTACAATACAATGAGTCTGCACCACGGTTTGTGGGTGCAGGGGTGGACATTGAACGCGATGAGCCACTTCCTGATTGGAATATATTGACAAACAACGTCCAAAATACGAATGAACGTGTTGACTATGCTTTTCGCAGTGATCCTCGCACGAGATTTGTTTGGAACTCATTTCTATTGAAACCAATGCAAGGAATAATGCTTAAGGATTGGTTACTGGAAGTAACACATGGCTATATTAGTCAATCATGCATTAGTATATTTGGTCGCCATGTAAATGTCTGTCTAATAGCAAGAAGAAGCACTAGATTTGCTGGTACTCGATTCCTGAAACGTGGAGCAAACTTCCAGGGTGATGTAGCGAACGAAGTCGAAACTGAGCAAATTGTCACTGATGGTCACCGGATGTGTTCCTTTACACAAATGAGGGGATCCATTCCGTCGCATTGGTCACAAGTAAGTATATATATATCACAGAAATTATATATTTATATAGATGTTCTTCTATGACAGGACATAAGTAAAATGGTTCCAAAGCCCCCTATTCAACTTGATATCTGTGATCCCTTCGCTCAAACTCCTGCGCGTCATTTTGAGCGTCTACTCTTTCACTATGGATCTCCAGTCATAATGTTAAACTTAGTAAAAAAACGTGAGAAACGTAAACATGAATCGATAATTTCAATGGAATTAGTCAATAGTATTCGCTACTTGAACCAATTCCTCCCGCCACAACATCGTATGAAATATATTCATTTTGATATGGCCCGGAAGAGTCGCGGTGGTGGAAACGTTATGGAAATGTTAGCCGATATTTCAGAAAATGTAGTACAACAAACAGGAATGTTTTTTAAAGATGCCGGTAGTGATCTTAGTTTTCAAACTGGTATTGTTCGCGTTAATTGTGTAGATTGCTTGGATCGCACCAACACTGCACAGTTCGCGATAGGCAAGTGTGCCTTAGGTCATCAACTAGAACGTTTGGGTTTCATAAAATCTGCCAAATTAGAGTTTGATTCAGACTGTGTAACAATGTTGGAAAATCTATACGAGGAGCATGGCGACACGTTGGCCCTTCAGTACGGTGGATCTCAACTGGTGCATCGAATTAAAACTTATCGCAAAACGGCTGCATGGGCTTCACAAGGTAATGACATAATGCAGACACTAAGTCGCTACTACAGCAACACGTTCAGCGACACAGAAAAGCAACACAGTATAAATCTGTTCTTAGGATACTACATTCCAAGTAAAAGTCATTCAAAACGTAAGTATTTCTATCTATGTTTATTGATACTTCACATCTAAAACTTTATTATCCTGCGTTGTTAGAAAATCAACCAATTTGGGAAATGCAAACTGACTACTACATGCACAATGCCTACAAACCACTATCGCCACGTGATGAGACCCAATTAATTACAGATTGGGTGCGTCGAAAAATACGACTTTGTCTACCGTTCTCTTGTTCTGATTCGAATAAAACGGTCAAAGAACTGTTTCGTGTACATTCAAAAGACCTGGAAATGATCGACGCGTACTCCAATTACCATCAATCCTTCAAGTGGACCGAGCTAAGCGAACATATTGCCTTCGAAATTAGTCAGTTGGCTATGCGGTACATGCCAACTTTCCGTACGAACTATAGTCCTTTCCAGAGACAGACACAGGAACGAAAAACTCGCAAAAACCCATCATTGACAGGACAAAGTTCAACAAGTTCAATGAACAGTAACTCATCCAGTTCGACGTCCGAAGGTGATGATTCAAGTACAGATGAAGAACTGAGTGGCTTTGTCAATATCGATATAAATCAAATACAAAAAACCATTCAACCAAAACCAATGACACTAGAATCATTGTTACCACCCATGGCAAAAGTTTACGGTTGCAGTATCAGCGACCCTTCTAAAATTAGCATGAATATTTATAAAAAATATGTCCAAATTGGAAAACTGTCCAGTGGGACATATGCACCGCCGACTTTAGCACAGCGCGATGCAGAGTTAAGTAAGCTTCTCCGAGGAGTCAATTTAAAACCACTGAGTGACTATGGAACCGATTCATATTTAAGCATTCAACCGCCCACAGTAAATGAGCAAAGTCTACGTATTTATTCTGAATATTGCAAGGAACCGAAAAATTTTAATGTAGTGCCAACATTTGAAGAATTCGGCTCACTATATAATTATGTTCAAATGTTGTAACAAAATACGAAAACAAATGTCACAATTAACAAATAGCAAAAAATGTCTATTTGTGCACTGTTCTCATTTGTAAGTATTAAAATATTTATACATACTATATTTATTAAAATTTGTTATTTTTTTTTGTAAATAAATTATGTCACTTTATCCATTTACATCTAACTACTCTTGCTGTTGTTTAGCTCGTAATCGCTCCAGAGCCAATCGTCGATTTTCCGCAATCTTTGCCAATTGTTCTGAACTTAATTTTTTTGTGGGATATGGTGTAGACGGCTGCGAAGGAGGTAGTGGCGTTGCTAAATCACTCGTGTCATCAAGATTATGAACTTCGGAGTATGGAGTGGACATCACGGCATTATCCCGTCCAAACGATGGAGTTGAAAATTTACTACTAGTCACTGAATAATTATTTTCTTTAGAAGGTTTATAACTACTATTTATAGCAGGTGTACGTGGGGCCAGCTTAGATATGGCAATTTGTTCTCCCAAAAGTGCATCGAATTCATCAAAGGGTTCATCTATAGCTTCACCTGCTCCATCCTCATCATCCTCTACTCCATGTTCTTCGGTCAATTTTAAATTATCTAACATTCCCAAGCGATATCGAGACATATGTACTTGCAGTGGCTTCTTTTTACCTAATCGATCAATATTTTTTAAAACGTCTTCGAATTTATATGTTGGATACATGCGATGTCCCCAATGCTGAAGACGTCGCATAACTTCGTCCAGGTCACGTTTTTCATGACCTTTTCCTTGGAATTTTATATCTTTGAAATAATCTTCAATGGTTTGTATTCCTCGGGGGCCACGTAGTGTTTCAACGGTAAGTCTTGGACGTGGGTTACGAACAGATCTTTTTTTAGGTTCAACTTTTATAGCTTTCTGATCTTCAGCATTCCCGCCTTCACCAATGGCTTCATCGCCAAACAAATTTTCGCCGTTTAAATCGTTTTCGCGATTCTCATCGTCGCTAGGCAATTCATGACTTTCTTGAAGATTGTCATTTAGTAAATCGTCTACACCATCATCCCCGAAAACGGATGCCATTTGCTTTTAAATAAACTGAATAAACTTCTCTCAACCAATCCTAGAAATAAAGTCAAAATTCAATCTGCCAACAAAACGAACATTTGCAATTGTCAAATTAGAAAATATTGCCGCCGTTTTAAATGACAGCAGAAAGTAGAAAATATCCCAGCAGACGGTTTGACCTTAACGGTTTGATTTAAAATTTAATTTTTAAAAATTATTTTTTATTCACCAATTAATTTATTTAAATACGAAATATGTTTTAATTTAATACGCATTGATTACATATATGATAAATGTAATATTGTGTTGATATATTTACTATTAAAATAGTATACTTTTTATATATTTGTTTCCATTTGTTCGCATTTCCTTAGTAAATATATTTAGGTTATTCTATAAAGAACAACCCATTGAGTTGTAGGAAGTAGTCTTCAGATTTGTTTTAATAATGCAATATTTTGCGGAAAAAAACTTACTGGGATTAAAAGCAGTGCCACCAACCAAAGCATAATGAAAAACAACACAAACGACGCACACCGCCATGTTTCCCTCAAGGGGATGGTGAATAACGCGATAATGCCAAAATAAAAATAAAACGCCGTGTGGCCAATTGACTAAATTTTTCGTGCAAAAAAGAAACAATTTCAGTTAATATATCGTTAGAATTCACTCTAAAAACGCTACAAAAAAAGTTACAAACTCAACAGAAAACCAAAAATATCAAAATGTGTATAGAAGAATCGAGTAGAACGGTAAAATATCGAAATATAATTTCTGAAGTAAATGAGTAAAAAGGCGAAAATTTTGCATTAGTAGAATTCGTGGTGAAAAATCGAACTGGAGAAAGGAAATTACGCATTTCGCTTTAATCAGTTGTTCGGGTGCTGTCATCGGAGTATAAACTAACGTAGTTGAAGGGGAAATTTTTAACTCACCACCAAAAGTTCACCGAACATTACGAATAAAAGCGCCAAAACAAAACAAGGTAGAATTATTGTGAAATTAGAAGACAGGGAAGGTGGAAAAAGGTAAATAAACCGAAAACTACACTTAATTGTGACGTCGGAAAGCTCCGGCTTTTATTAATTTTCTGTTTACCTTTTTTGTTATTTGTTACCATCTTTATTTGTTAATTTGTATCGAAACTAATATGTTGATTTGGATTTTATAGCAGACGGTTTGTCATCATTTTGGAATACATTTGGTTTATATAAATGTCAGATAATGGAGAATAAATGTAATAAAACTCCTAATAACAAATACTTGGACCACGTTTATTGCCACACAAGTGAAAGCAAAAATTACATACGCGCCAACAACGCCAGTGGAAATGGTGGTGGAACCGGCGGCACAGTCGCCGCCGGTCAAGATATTATGGCGCTGCTAAAGGAAAATAAGCAACTGAAGGCAATGTTGATATTGCATCTTGATCTCATACAGGAACAAAGTGATCAATTAATGGCAAAAGACAAAGTTTTGAATGGTCTGCGAGAGGAAACTGAGAATTTGAAATGCCGAAATTCTCAACTGGAATCTCAAGTACAAGAGCTTCAAAAGCAATTGCAACGACAAATGAAACGTGCTATTGCTGTTGGAGAAGTGTCAACACTCCCGCCACCTCCGCTAGCGAAAATCCAGTGTAAACTTGAAACTGACAATAATGTGCAATCAACTCGACCGACTGACGAAAATAAATTTGAAAAGGAAGACACGATCGTTAAGGAATCAGAAAAGTCAAAATCAATAAAAAAGAATTATAAGATTCAAGAAATTACCAAATCAAATGAGAAACCAACAACAAAGAGCAACATTATTGGAGAATGCAACGGCAAATTAATCAGCAAAATTATCTTACATAGAGTGAATACATCTGGATTACGCAGTCCAGTGTCGACAGCATCGGACTCTACATCTGAATTAGATGACAGCACAAGAAAGGTCAATAGTGCAAAAGAAAATTCAGCAAATACAACTACTGGCGATGAACTTGAAGACGATGACGAGGAAGATGGAACCGAGGATAGTAACGATGGATCATCGAAATCAAAACGGAAAAAAAATAAATCAGCACTTTCATTGACTATTGGTCGAGGAGCTAAGCCACGTAAACAGATGGCAAGTATAATGGTACCAAATCCAACTACTGTACCGCCTGTAAAGGTGTGCATCACACCTCCGACACCTAGTCGTGGGGGCAAACAAATGCCTTTGATGTTGTCGCATGCTCCTGAGATGCACTCTGATGAGTCGGCTAGCTGCGATTCCATGGGAGAACCAGAGCAGGTTAGTACTTTTGAAATATATTGATTGTGTTATATTAATGTTTCCTATCACCTTAGCGATCTTCGTCTGTTACATCCCCGGTGCCCATCTTGTCTCCAACGAAGTTAAAATCACAGTCGCAAACGCTTGCTCCTCCACAACATACACATATGCACCATCATGCAAAAACTCGACGTTGCGGTCATATCAGTACATCACAGTTATACTGCACGAGAGAATGGGAGGACGAAGAGTTCATATGTGAAAATGAGTTTATGAAAGAGGATGTCAACGCTCTTCAAGCAGATGCTCCTATGCTTGAAATCCCCAAGTGGACAGAACATGAAATTGCCGTCTCATATTGTATTGAAGGCACAGAGGATCTGTCAGATGAAACATTTTTAAAAAGGCATGCTAAACTAGAAGTAGACGAAAAACGACGAAAGAAATGGGATGTTCAACAAATACGCGAACAACGACGAATAGAAAAATTAAAACGTCGCCATTGTAAAGATGAATTACAAATTATACAAGAACATCAACCAATGGCCAGTTTTTATCCTCAACCTGATGCAATACAAACAATATGTTTCGTTACTGATTTACCAGTACAAGCGTTTGGTGAAGTGATTCCCAAGCTAAGTACAAATTGCCATTTTTCATTATCTTGGTTGGAGTCCAATATTGAAAATAGTTCGTCAATGGGATCACCTTCAGTAGCAACACTATCGAGTGGATATTTAAACACGTCTCCAGCGCAAGCTCAGCAGCAAATGTTTAATTCCTCATTTGTTTTCATGAAAAAACGTCGTCGGCAACAAAGTTCATCTGTAGCACCAACAACGAGACAACGACAAGCGATTGCTGCGACAGCGGCAAAAGTAATGGGAACAGTAAGTACATCATTACTTGCATCTACATTTGCTGCAAACCTTAGCTCCACTGAAACTCCTAAAAATTAATTATATAGAGACCCACCCTAAATTACCTTAAAACAAAACTTGCTTTCACAAGTGTGATATAAAATATATGTCTTAGAAATAACTATTTTGAATAATAATTGATTTTTTTTATCATTAGTTTGAATTGAAAAAGTTATAAACTTTGGATAATTTTTTTATACAATAAATTGATTCCAAGATTTAGAATAGAAAACTTGAGCTATGTGAATATTAAAACTAAATGGAATTTTGTAATGATGTAATAATAATTATATTATACTTAAGAATTAGTCTGTTCTGAATATGAATTTATATTTATATTTCTCTTGTCAAAAATATATTGTTTAGAACCTATCTGAACATTTTCTCTTATTGCTTATTTTGAAATATTAGCATTATACATTAGTTTACATATGTTTAAAAAAAATATATAGATATATATATATATATAACATTACATTGAAATGTAGAAGGTAACATAAGGCTTTGTAAATTTTAATGAGAATAAGAGGATAACAACTTTTTAAAATAAGTGTAAGTTTATTTTTGAGATACAAATGTATAATTAGTATTTATAAGTAGGGACGATTAATAATATTATAGAAATACATTTGATGTTATTGTAAAAGCTTGCATTTTATTTTTTTCGAACTATTCTTTGATGGCTGTAAGCCGTATTATGTGAATTCATACTGGTAAGCCAATTGACAAATACAAAAATGTATACTTGATAATACTTATACAATCAATACTTTTCAATTGACATTCAACTAATTGACAGTAATTATCACCGAAATCATTGATATTTGCAATTGATTCTTTACTTAATGCTCTGCGTAAGATATTTGTCGGCGCTCGCTTGCCATATCTCATCGATATTTGTAAATTTTTCGCACCACAATTCTTCAATTAATTTCCATCCCATTTCTTGTGTCACCAACACATAATCGTTCGATGGATCCAAGGAATGCGTATACGCCCCCATCACCAAACTTTGTGCCAATCGTGCGGCTACACAATGCTTAAGAAGTCCCTTTTCGTTGTCAGATATCGGTCGTATCGCTGTATAACCCGCGAGAAATATGCCACCACTTTCCAGATTTTTGGCTTCTAACATCATGTAGGTCATTGCGATCCCAATCTCAAAAATGATTGGCGACATGTTGGTGTCGCCAAAATCAATAATTCCTGTAACTTTGTATTCGCTCTGACCCTTTGGTTGGTCAACCACTATATTCTGTTCATTATAATCACCATGAATGATCTGCTTCTCGAAGTTGTCTAGATTAGTAAGGACATTCACTTCGAAAGCTTCAATAATTTCTTCAACGATTGCTTTGCGCGAATGATCTTGCAACACGTAGATAAAGTCTTTCAGTTGTGGCACCGATTGTAGCATCCAAGTACTTTTATGTGTCTCATATGCTTCGTGTTTGAAATGCTTGTAACAAATGATTCAGGTATATGAATTGCTTATTGTATTTTTCAGCATTGTGACTTAACTTACCTTTAAAGCTCTATCCACCTTTGCTATATATTCGCCACTCTGGTACAGGAGATAATTTGTTTTCGGAACTGTGTGGAACATTTTCCCTGGAATATACTCAAGTAATCGTACAATATGATCGGCTCCATTAATGTGCTCGACGGAGAAGTATTTGCCATTGACATTAACGACAGGCTTCGGACATTGGATGCTTTCTCTAGCTGTATAGACAATTATTCGTTGGTCAACATTTCAAATTAAAAAGAAAAATATTTACATAAGTAAATCATCAACTGATTTTGAGCATCTACAAAATCGGTTTTCTTTGAGTCGAGGGCATTCAAGATCTTCAAAACATAACCATGGGGCCAGTGAGATATGATAAGTGGGTTCTTAATGTTTCTGAAAGGAAGGAAGATAAGTAATAACTTATAAAAATTCGTTCTAATCTCCGCGTAGACCTCTGAAACGACATACATTTGTATTAATATCACGAGTTCTATAAATTTCTGATATTAACATTTAGATGTCAAAATGATCTTCATCTTATCTATTTTGATAAATACGAGTTTAATCTAGCCTAAATAGTCTTAAAATGTTCGAAATATAAGCATATTACGTGTATTGCTTTAATTCCATCATTAATTATTGCATTGGACGTCCAATAAATATATGATAAATAACATCACAAGTTACTGTTATAGCACAAAAGCAAATTTTTTATGAGGTATTTATTTGTTTATTCAGTTTCTAATATAATGAAAAAATGTTCAGTTATGTGGCCACACAACATTTAAATTGGTTTAGTATGGTAACGCCGGAGGCAACTGACAAATATTCTGGCGGGAATTTAATTTGTTGTTTTTCGTAGATGTCGACGGATTAGTTAATGTTTTTTTTAAATGATTATTTAAATAGTTTATTACATTAAAACTACTTCGAACAAAGCTTTATCGGTTTATGTAGTTTAGTTTAGAAAAAATTAAACTAAAATGGGAATTACTGGACTGATACCATTCCTAGAGAAGGCTTCCAGTAAAGTGCATTTGAAAGATCTCCGAGGCTCTACTGTGGCCGTTGATACATATTGTTGGCTACACAAAGGAGTTTTCTGCTGTGCCGAAAAACTGGTGCGAGGCGAAGACACGGACCTTTATCTACAATACTGTTTAAAATATGTGCAACTGCTGTTGTCGTACGACATCAAGCCGATTCTTGTATTCGATGGAAGACACTTGCCAGCAAAGGCTCTCACAGAGAAAAGACGTCGGGAGTCGCGGCAAGAGTCCAAGAAACGTGCAGCAGAGTTGTTGCGTTTGGGACGCACTGAAGAAGCGCGGTCCCACATGCGACGATGTGTCGATGTCACCCATGAGATGGCATTACGTCTGATACGTGAATGTAGACTACGCAATGTCGACTGCATTGTAGCACCATATGAGGCCGACGCACAAATGGCCTGGTTCAATCAAGTGGGTGTTGCAGAGTACGTAATAACAGAGGATTCGGATTTGACCCTTTTTGGAGCACGAAAAGTGATATTCAAGCTGGACTTGACTGGGACAGGATTGCTCGTTGAATCAGATAAACTCTATTTGGCAATGGGTTGTCACAAGGAAAAATATACTTTCGAGAAATTCCGACGCATGTGCATTTTGTCGGGCTGTGATTATTTAGATTCCTTACCGGGAATAGGTTTGGCAAAAGCATGCAAATTCCTACTAAAGACAGAACAGGACGATATGTGGAAGGCTTTAAAGAAAATTCCACAATATTTAAACATGAGAAGCTTAACAGTAAGATACCTAGAAAAATGTTGGCATGACAGTTTGTTACATTTGCATTTATTTTTTATAGGTTGATGATGACTACATAGAGAATTTTCTTAAAGCTGAAGCTACTTTTAAACATATGTATATCTTTAATCCCCTTAAACGCAAAATGGAACGATTGCATGAGTTGCAAGAATTCGAAACTGAGGAACGATATTGCTCGAATGCTGGTTCACCATTGGATGATGACGAGCAGGCTTTTCAATTGGCACTGGGCAATCTCAATCCCTTCACTCTCAAACAATTGGATAACTGGCATCCAGATAGAAACATTGGTTTTTCTCAAGCACAGTCGAAAAATGTTAAACGGTCCAAACATAAAAGTATTTGGCAATTAAATTTTGAACCTCATTCACTTAAACAAAAAGACAATATAAAACCATCAAATTGTGCTCTATTCTTCAAAAATGTGGATTTTATTAGTAAAACCATTAACGAAGATATAAACGAAAGCATTAGGGAGGAGAACAATAAACCTGAAGAGGCCGAAATATTCACAATGTACAAAACAGAAGCAGAAGATGTACCGAATTTGAAGCGTAGACGAAAGAGTTCAAGTTCATCCAATGATAATTTTACATCGCCACCACCTTCACCTGCTGTAACAAGAGCGCGCCATAATCCTTTTGCGAAAGCCATTGATAAACGTTCACAGACATCACCAGCCATATGTAAAAATAATTCATTGCTCAAAATATTGAGTCCAAAAAAATGCAAGGAGGAAACTATAAGGCAAGTGACACGAGTCACGAATTTAAAACGCTCTATCTTCAATGAAGAAAGTGTTGTTGGGCAAGTGTCACCAGTGGAAATCAAAAGTCGATTTTTCGTTGCAAATGTAAAACAAGTTAGTCTATGTAGACGATCGTCTAAAGATTTATCAGATGATATTACCAAAATTGAAATGCTTTCACAGCAAACTCAGGAAAATCAATCATCTTTATACCTTAGTTCACCTTCGCCTAAAAGACAAATAATTAATACTATGATAGAAAATGATGATTCAACTATAAACGCTGATAGTGGCATTGAAGTCGCAGAAAAAGATGTAATTTCCGAAATGAATAAAAACACTGGATGCGAATATTTAGGTGAAAATGAGCTAAGTGGTAGTCCACATACTGACCAAAAAAGTAATAACGAATTAAACAATAGTCAAGAAAATGATGAAATCGAGAGTATTGTTTTATCGGATAATGAAGACGATGTGAAGCCTAAAATAGTAAAGCCATTAGAATTAGGAACATTCGGAATAAATCGAGGGCCCCGGTTAGGACTATCCAAATCGAAACCAATTGCCAAGCCCAAAAATAATTCAAAATCGAAAAATTCCACTACCGGTAAATCACAAAATCAGACACGGTTAAGCATGTTTGGGTTTAAAAAAAAACCGACTCTTAAGTAGTTTATTTTAATTATATAAAAGTGATATTTTCGTATTTATTTGTATTTGTATACCATATTATATGTTAGAATTTAAGATCAAAATAGCTTGACTTTCTATTGTTTTCGACTTCTGCTAGGAAATTAATTTTTAAACACATTTCAGAGTCGCAACAAAAATCAATAAACGTCTTGACAGTCACAATATTCCAAATGATAATGAGAACGACAATCCACACATATAACTACATTGAACCATTGCACAGAAACCCCGCGAGTTCTATCACGTTCGATCGCTTCTCACAATTACTTATTATACAATTACAATACGAAAACAAACTTATGATAATGACCTATTTCCTACGATACTCACGGATCTTCTTTGATGAAATAGTTGCGATCATCATATGAGATCAGTTCCTTTATTTCACTTGTAGTAATGCCATACAACCGACGGACCAATGCCTCAACGTCCTCAACCTTAACTTTTGGCTTTATATCTGATCCTGGCTGCAGAGTTTCACTGGGATTTTCGCTGGAAGTGTTACCATTCGTTGCTTCAGTTGCGTTATTGTTTTTGGGAACCAATCCATCGTACTGATGATTGAGTGTATATGACTTTTTCGACATGTCGGTCAATTCAACATTATTCCAATGTTCCATGTTGAAACTCAGACCCTTGTTTCTCAATATATTAATCCTTTTCGTATACACTTCTGATATCGTACAAAGGGCAATATCCGCTCTTCAGAACATCTACAACTGGAATGATCGCTCGCTTCTCGAACACAACTCGGTTATCTACGCATTCAACTGAACCGCCGGGCCTCACTTAACGTCTTGTATTTGTTTAATATTTTGTATGTCTATCTTGCGATATATTCGTTTTCTCTGTAGGTTTATACCTGTTTTTCTGTGTGTTTCGTGTTTGCTTACGAGAGCTGTACCAGCTCCACCTCCCTCGATCTCTCTGTTATAGAAATGTTCACTTTGTGATTTTACTCTTATTATTTGTTGTATTTCATATTTATCACAATTCAGATTTACCAACAAAAAAGAAACACGGCAAATTTACTGATAAGATTTAAAATATTTTATTTTTTTTTACGATAGCTCATAAGTCAGTTGCGGCAAGCACAGGGAACGATTTATACCAAAAAATTTCAATTCAAATGTAATTTTGCAATTTACGTTACGGGTCATGAGAAGGGGCAACAATTTGTCACATGCTCTTGATTTTATTAATTCAATGATTGCGGTATTGTTACCGAAATACTTGAGGCAAGCGGTCTAGGGACAGTGTGTTTGTATTTATTATTTATTATAGTTAACAGAATACTTATATATAAGTTTAAGCGAGTTCATCGAGTTTCAACTAAAAGATAATTTTTGGGACTGATCGTGTTTAATTACAATTACAACTAAGCAAGAGCACGGAGAGTGTGTGATAATTAGATAGTTATAAAAATAATCATTTAGGATCACTAAATACGAATAATCATTTAGAGCAATTGAACACGACAATAATACGGAAAACTAAACATTCTAATTAAAGTGCTGTTTTTTTATATCAAGTAGAAAATTAGATGAGTGCGATTCTAAAGTAAAGGTCCCTTATGTCCCTTATTTTCACCATGTAAACGATGCGAACTGACAATAATAATAGTTGTAACAACGAACTTACGACAGCAATAGAATTAATTGGTGAAATAGTCCAGATATCTTTTAGCCATGCAATACAATATCGACCTAGACCTACAGAACGGTCCTAACCTATAGAATCTAATGTAAATAATAATAAACAATCACGGCAAGTTGCTGCTGACATAGAAAACGAAACTCGCACAGCTGATGTCCACAGAGTTCCAACAACAATTTAAATCAAAACAAGTTTCTTCACTTATAATGTACTTGTTCGTCAGTCACAAAAATATAACCTTTGAAAAACACGTATATCCAAATATACGAAAAACAATACTAACAACAATAGGAGTTTGATACGTGTACTGAATGCGTAATTGAATGTTAAACTTTGTTATTGATTTATTCACATGAAATTTTACAATTGTTCTCGGTTTTCGATGATATCGCAACGGAAACTATTAACTGAAATAGTTGTGGTGGCTAATTTTATTTGCAGTATGACACCGAGAGCATTGAAAATTGCGACGTGCTCTTTCAATGAAGGCAATTCTCACTCTGATGCCGATCTCACATAGTGGCACTTGGGAGGAAAGCATTTGGAGTGAGCTTTTAAATTTCGGTGTAGCTTTTTAATTTTATAAGCGATTCTTACTTTTATAATGAATAACTTTTGGCGACATGTGGTATAAAGTTTATGAAGTAACTTAACTTATAATCATCAAGTAAGTTTAGGATTAATTGCACTTTTGCACCCTCTATCTAAAATGGAGTAGTAATTCTAGAAATTATGAAATTTTAAACTAATGATTTCAAATAACTATTAAGCGTCATTTACATTTTTATAAGATTTATTAAAATAATTATTATATTGAGAAAATAAACCAAAACCGATCCAAATATTACTACAAAATTCACAGACCATAATATTAAGATATCTAGGTTAATCTGTAATATCTGTAAAATTTATGTGTGCTCAAAGTTTTCCAGAGGTGATGTCTTCAATGCAATTGTCGATCTGAAATTTAAAATTTTAAAAAAAGATTTGTATTCAAAACGTTAATTTGCTTCTTTGGAATATTTATCAGTACCGAATACTCTACTCAAGCACTTAGTGAGATCCAAATGTTATTGTGAACATCTCTAATTGTATTGGCAATTCAACAGCTGATTGATGAACATAACCATAATAACACACTTTCCACACACTTTACAATAAATTGTTTCATAAATTCCCGTTTTCGCATGACTTAAACTCATCAATCAAATTTTCAACAGCTATATATAAAAATGGATCAACTATTTGTAGAAATCGAAATAAGTACTACAAGTAATGAAACGGAAATTTTCACTACGGTCAATTCCTTTGTGGCTCTTTTCATTTATAGGTACCTTGGCACGCCGGAAACTATTAAGTTAAATTTTGTGCGTACCCAATTACCATTGACACAAGCCAAGCTAAAACTTAAATCGGAAACGTTGCGACGTGAATTGACTGAAGAAAGGATAATTTGCAAAAATGGAACTACTACTCAAGCCATTCGAGATTTGAAACTCCCTGCCTATGTCAAGTATAGCAACACTTACATATCTGGCATGTGTGCCGTCTGTCGAGAAATTGTTTCACGACAGGCTAATACAGAGCGAAAAAAGTTGTTAGGGTTCAAGGAAAGTTGCCTTTTAGCTCCTGCGGAGGCCTCTATATGGACGCGTTTTTGTGAAGTAAACGTAGTGGAATCTCTGAATCATATACTTTCCACGGATGACTTTGAAGAAATCCCCAAAGAAGTGCCGCGCTTTGAGCGACACATGAATGAACCAGTACGCATGCATAATATTTATAAATTAGCCCGGGAAAATGCTAACAAGGCGGCAAAGGCTACTAAGACTGGGAAAAAGTCTAAAATTCTAATTGATTGTACCACTCCAAAGGAGCAGTTATTGATCGAGCATCGTTTTGCTGAAGGAATTGCATTCACTATAGCTGATTTGATATTATATCCATGCTTCAGACTAATATTTCAACGATGCCAAGGTGTTTTAGAACAATTTCCATTAGTAAACACTTGGCTCTGTGAGGCGAGTATTTAACAATATCCCTTTATCGAAATAAAAGTAATGTAGAATATTTTATATAGATTGATAGCTTTGATCCTCTGTGCCGAGAGGTCTTCGACCAGCTGCATACTTTTCCAGCAGATCTTTGTAAAATATTCCCATTCAAAATACCTGATTGTGAACACAGTAGTCTTTACAAAAGTGATCCGAAACGTTACAAACCTAGAAATCGCATATATACTGAGCAATCTGAGGTAGATGCTTCTTTGGCGAAATTGCAGCAATTACAGTTAGAATTTAATAGCGATAGCGATTTAATTTACAACCAGATGACGGTTGATTGGAATGTAATCGAGCCAGAACATGAAAAAAGTAGTGCCTTGCCACAAGAACGACTTGAGCGAAAACGTAGACAACTGGAGAATCTGGCGAACGCTGTTGCGTCACTGGCTACACCAGGTGACCGCATAATAGATTTTTGCAGTGGAACCGGACATTTAGGAATATTATTGGCCCTTCAACTACCTCAGTGCACTGTAATTTTTCTCGAAAACAAAGCCATATCACTGGATCGAGCTAAAAAACGAGCTGATGAACTAAAACTTTCCAATTGTCTATTTTATCAGTGCAATATTGACTATTTTGAGGGTCAGTTTGATATTGGAACATCTCTTCATGCATGTGGAACTGCCACAGATATAGTGTTGAAACAATGCATGCGTACTCGAGCGAAATTCGTGTGTTGTCCTTGTTGTTATGGATCACTTCAGCCGATGCCACACATTTTGTATCCACTCAGTAAACTCTTTCGGTCTGTTTTGACGGAAACTGATTTTCTGCATATAGCGCACACTGCAGATCAAGCTCATGAATTAGGCACTTTAAATTGTAAACCGGAGACAACTCGACAAGGACAACTTTGTATGGATATTGTAGACACCGACAGAAAAATACACGCAGAAGAAGCTGGATATCATGTTGTATTAACGCGCTTAAAGCCGGAGAACTGCACACCGAAGAATCGCCTGTTAGTTGGAACGCTTGCGTTAAAAAGTTGAAAATAAATGTTTTCCAAATGGTACTCTTTTATAAATATAATATTATTTCTTGTGCAAACTCTTATTGTATTAATAAATACGTTTTTCTATTATATTAAATATAATGTAATTGTTTAAATCTTAAGACCGCAAAGAACACATTCTTTCTTGATTCTTAGATACTTTAATTTGCAGAGAGAATTTAAATTCAGTTGGTATTAAAAAAGACAAAATGTGAGAGAAACTTTTACATGTTATTATATATTTTTAATTATTAATATGTTAACTTAATAACGACCACCGCGTAGAGCTAAAACCAAATGAAGCACGGAACCACCTTGCACTTTGTAATCGGCAGCAGTTTTTTCATCGCTCCTGTAACAAGTGACAAATACAATTGAATAAATAGGGTTTTATAATAATTTTATATAGTTGTTCTAATGTATTTCGAATATGGTTTCATATTTGGAGTTGGTTGTTTTAAGAATTTAATCAAATTCAGTCATCAACCTACATTTGTTTGCCAGAGAAGATGAGACGCTGTTGCTGTGGAGGAATACCCTCCTTCTCCTCAACGCGCTCCTTAATTCGATCCACTTTATCTGTTGGCTCAATATCGATTTCAATTTCCTTACCGGTGAGAGTCTGTGTGAAAAAACAGAACTTATCTTATTTCACATCGTTTAAAACATTACTTCGATCTTTGGCAAAAACTGAGAAGTGGCAATTTCTCTCAACAATCGAACAATCACATCGCCGATTTCGAGATATTTCCCTGTAATATTACTCACCTTGACTTTGATCAACATGTTTATTAATTTGGCTGTCTTAGTTTATGTGAATTTTATCTATTTATTGTAGATTTGTTTGGAAATTGTTTCTGGTTTGCGAATTGCGGTGCGCGTTGCCGCTTTTTCACAAATAAAATTCCAATTTGACAAATAATATTTTTTTCGCACTAACTAAATTTGACATTTATAGGTTCGCTCTTTCTGGATTGTCATTCCTTCGAGACTCGATTGTAATGCGTTCAATTGCTACTAGAGGCGCTGTGAGCACCTGAATCGGAAGTGAATAACAATATTTCGAATTTATTATTACATTAAAATATTTGATTTAATTTTCATATTTTGTTGTTTTGTTTGAGTTTTTTCTACTAAGTATGCGTTACATAAAATATTACAATTACAATTTATTTGATCGACTTAAATTTTCAATAGAGACGAATATCTAATCCGTTAGAGATCATTATATTATTTCTTCAACTTCCCCAATGTTCTCACGGCCTCACCAATGCGACGTACATCGCGGGCATATGTACGACAACATCCACCAATAATTTTCGCTCCCAGTTCAGCCCACTCCTGCACGTAATATTCTAGAGGTATGCAGTGCTCTCGGCCGGTCCAACCCTTCTTCACATCATACACCTCTCCGCTGTTAGGATAGACAACCAGCGGAAGCATATCTTTCTCCAAACGTGTGCCATTCAAGCTGGTTAGCAGTGGCGTAACGAACTGTAAATATGTTGGAACTTATTATAAAACTCGATCACCAATGAAATGTATGCCAACCTTCGGATTTAAACAATTCACCCCGACGGCTAAGCATTTATCTTGAGCATTGCGTACTCGTAAAAATTCCCATATCGATAGTGCTGCGGTACAGAACTTTTCTCCATGTGCCAAGCTAGTTTCATCCTAATGAAAATTAAAAGAGGAAAAGAATAATCAAAAAGCACATTATTGAGATTTTGGAATTTTTACCTTGCATTGAAATGACACCCAGAACTTTACGTCTGGATAGTCTTCGCAGAGCATCTCGACCAGAGCCTCGGCTTCCATTTGGCACGGTATCGTTTCAATAGCCAACGCATCTACGCCAGCCTCCAGACAGGCATCAATACGCACACGATGCCAATTGCAAATATCCTTGGCAGGAACATAGTCTGCATAGTCGCCTGTGTACTCGGAGCCATCATGTAAATGAGCACCAAACGGACCAATTGAAGCAATTATCATAGGGAAACCCTCGGGAATTTCTTGATGTGTCTCGAAGCACTCTGTTAGGTACTTTTTCTTAGCAATATGGGCAAAGCGCACAGTATTCCTTATCAATTCCACGCTCTGTTCCTCGTCCAAGCCCAAATATTCGACGTAACCTTCGACGCTGGCCTGATAAGTATTTGTTAGAATGATGTCTGCTCCATCTAGGATGAATAAGAGATAATAATGAGATTGACCCAATTTGTTTAATACGAAACAGACGTAGATCATTTAATTTACTGTTGAACTCACTTTGCAGAAAATCCAGATGTGTCTTTATCACTGCACTTGGATTGGTGGCATTGAATCGAGCACTCCATAGGGGATCGCCATCTACAGCGTGTCCGACATGCACCGTCATCTGGGTGCCAAAGCCGCCATCCTTTACAAGGAAATATGTGAGACCCATGGTTCTGTGGCAATTTCAAGGAAAGTTAAGTATTGATCAACATCCAATTAAAATACATAAATCTCACCAATGAATTAATATGAAGACTAAAATAAACTATTACATGGAAGAAATTAATTTAACTAAATCTGAATGTTGTGATTTTTTAAACTTTTTAGATTGATTTCAAAAACGTCTTCGTTCATTTTGCAACAAACGAAATTGATTCGAAAATATATGTCGTATTATCAGACTTTTAATTGCAGTTACTGACAGTGCTTTCGTTAAAATTTATTGAACTGTTACATTGTCCTCTCTCTTGGAGGGAATTGGAAGGAACTCCCCACATAACTGATTATTTGAGTTTGCACCCTACAATGACTTGGTTCCATAGTTTAATTCTGTGAGCGATTGATCAAAAATTAAAGAAATGTTAATGTGGAACTTCGGAATGATAGTGGAACTAAGTGCAATGAACTGATTAAAACGTTGACTCTCAGAGAAGAAATAAGAGAGCCAATCTTGTGAAACAAAATAGATTAACTGAGGTATTCTCAAAAATCTCGTAAAGTCTAGTGAATGTTTTTAGAAACTTAATTTGTGACTTTTGTATTATACGACAATATTGTGTTGCTTACCTGGAATTCGAACACAATCAAATAACAAACAATAGCAGTATTTTCACACGATGTGAGATTATTTTTATTTGAGTCTCTAATTTAAAAAATAATTTATTAATGATTATTAATTATTAAAGAGGTAATAATTTAACAAATAATTTATTAATTACTATGTTTAAACGAAGAAGTAGTTAATATGAAAATATAAAATATTAAACTCAAGACGGTTTCTCAACAGTCAAGCGTCTGTTGAACGTTTAAAACAATTTTTCTCATTGAAATACATTTTATAACTTGTTGATGTACAATGGGATTGTTTTGTGATCAGCTGTCTTATCACAGACTACGAGGAAAACGGTTTAATATATATTTTTGTTGATAAGGGAATTTTACTTTGTGACTTCTACTGGTATATTCACTTTACATATATTGTGTTTTAACTTGATAAATTTATGATTGATAAGAATATGGAACATATGAAATTTGAAATATGTATTTTATGTAATTCAACAAAAATGTTTGTGGTTAGTAGCTATTTGCAGACAATTGATTACTCATACTGATAGCCCATAACTCCACAAGCAGACCCAAGGTCACTGCTGAGACATCTGGTAAAATTACGATGTCCCGATTACTAACATTATTGGCATAAACCAGTTCACTGGAATCGATAGTTTATTAAAATTTAGTTCTTATATAGATTAAAAGATAACTGAAAACAATGGTTTTTGTTGTTTTATTAAATGCAATTAGTTTTGTAAGTCACAATTGGAATTAGCCAAGTCATCAATGCAGTTACGAATTCTTAAAATATCAGCCGGATAAACACGACAACAACCGCCTACTACTCTGGCTCCCAACTCGATCCATTCGGGAATATACGTTTCTAGTGGAATGCAACTTTCACGCCCAGTCCACTCGCCAGCATCCGAATCGTACGTTTCGCCTCGATTGCTGTAGACAATCAATGGAATCTGGCCATTTTCAAATTTTGAAGAATCTAATGACTTGAACAAAGGTGTGACAAACTGAAAGAATAAATAGGAAAGAATCAAATTGAAATATATTCTAGTTGTAGATGCCATTGTTTTACATTCGGATGCACACAGTTCACACCAATTGCTATGCAGCGGTCTGTGGCGTTCTTTGCTTTAACGCGCTGCCAAATTGAGGCAACCGCTTCTGAAAAGAGATCTCCGTGCGCCACTGTCTTGCCGTCCTTGCATTGGAACGAAACCCAAAATTTCACTCCGGGATAGTCCTCCAGTATCATGTCAACCACCGCTTCAGCTTCAATCTGCAAAAAACAATCGTGAATTACTTACTTAATCTCCCAGTAAAACACACAATTTTACTTGACACGGAATCGTCTCTACTGCTAATCCATCGACTCCCTCTGCTAAACATGCCTCGATTCGAGGACGGTGCCAGTTTTGTAATTCATCGATAGGTATCCTGTCCGCATAGCTGCCATTGTACTCGGAACCGTCGTGAAGATGTGCACCATATGGTCCGATTGAAGCCATAATCATTGGTAGTCCTGCATCGATGTTCTGGCTACCTGAGGCCTCTAATGACTTCAAGTACTGCACCTTAGCCTCTTTGGCCAGTTGAACACTCTTGCGCATCAACTGAATGCTTTCCTCTTTGGACAGGTTTAAATGCTGCATGAAACCCGCAATACTGGACTGGTAGGTGTTCGAGAGAATGATTTGGGCGCCATCTGAATAGAGATATTTTGATTTGAAAATCTTGGTGAATTCAAATTTGAATGATATTGAAAGTCAACCAATGTATGAAAGCAACGACTGTGTCAATGACAAGATTTCTCTCGCAAAGAGGCAGAACGCGGGAATGTGGTGAACAAATACCGAATCGCACTCACTTTGTAGGAAATCCAAATGTGTTTGCAAGACGGCTGTTGGGTTCTTGGCATCGAAACGAGAGCCCCACAGGGGATCTCCGTCGATTGTGTCGCCAACGTGTGTGGCCAATTGCGTGGAGAAGCCGCCACATTTAACTAAAACGCGACGCCGAAGCTGCTGCTGCTGTTTTCCCTCCGATGGGGATGACATTTTTACCGAAACTCACTAAACACGGAACAGATTTTGAATAATTTAGTAAACCACCGTTGTTGCTCACGTGAAGTCAATAGAAAGCTCGAAACGTTACTGGTGCGTTCTTTCCGTTCTTGTTTACCACTTACCTTTGTTTGGACAAATAAAACAATAGTCGCGTTGGAACTTTTTACCTTTTTACTTCGCAGCACACTGACTACGCCCACAACTACACCAACAAATTGCGACAATTTTGCATCGAATGCACTTCCTCGACTTACTTTTGGATCGTGTTTTTCCCATTCACTCTCGACAGAGAGCAAAACAAATCGAGTCGAGTTTCACCTCTGCAGCTATTCATCGAACAGCTGATTGGCCGATGTGCAGACAAATGTCGTCGTAGTTTGTTCTCTACAGCGCTTGTGGGGAGGGGGAACCTTGACATTGACTGAGAAACTGTTCGCTAATACATACATGCGGAAATATGTAGAGCGGAACGTGCGGCCTGCACGTACCGGCCCATCGATACTAACGAAGTAAGTCCACACGTGAAGTGTACTCGTGTATATAAGTTGGTGTGATATTTACAAGCCGAATAGGTGCTGTAAATTGATGCAAATGCTGTCTTTGTCCCACACACCCCCGTTGACACCAATGTCACCACTTCTAGCAAAACTGCACTCTTGATTTAGGTGACTGGGGATTGAGTAACTTCCACCAATAACAATAACAATTGACGGGATGCAAACCAAACCATTTTTGTGTCCTCCGCCAGGTTTATAAATGAATGTGTTCTAAGTACACGGTTCTGGTGGAAGGGTGGAGAAGGGTCTTGCAAAAAATTGCGGTATACCTGGATGAGCTTGAGAAAATTGTTGGAGGGCACGTGAGGATGTCTTGTAGTTTAAACTTTATTGAATAGAATAATACAATGTTTTGCTTTGCTGTTTATAAATTCTGCGATAAAATACATTGTTTTAAAATATAATAATCATTTTGCAAGTAGTGAATGTAAATTATATGGGTAAAGGTATATTGATAGATTATATATATATATATATATATATATATATATATATATATATATATATATATATATATATATATATATATATATATATATATATATATATATATATATATATATATCTGTATATAGGGATGTACAATATAAATACAAATTTTCAATTACAATAGTGATCACAAAATAAATAAGACGTAATAATAGAATTTAAATGAAAAACAACTTTGGTTAACCTATTAAATAATTACAAATGATTAGGCATGTTTAATAAAGGACCTTTATACTTAGTCCTCTTTTATTAGCCTGGTTTTTATTATGTTTCAAATGTAAAACAATTGACAATAAAAAGGCGATAAAATATGCAATACATTTGCGGGAATATAAAATATGAGATACACATAGCATTGTTAATATTAAATAAATTCATTTATAATTTCATTTCATTTCATTGATTTAAGTTTACTAATCCTTGTTGCTGGTGGTTAAGCAATAATTTCTCAACAATATTATAAACATTTTATGTCCAGTTATAATTATAGATAATTTAGTGTCCTCTTTTCTTTATATGTCAACAAATACAATTCAACATTATTCTCGCCATGTTGCAAAAACAAACAATTCAATTTATACTTAGCTTTTTACAAGAATATTACGTTATTTTGTTTTCTGCGAACCAATCCATCTTTACTATAATTATTGCCTGTATATTTCTATATAGTATATATATGTATGAATATCATAGTTAAATGTTCCTAAAGCAGTGGTGAAAAATATTATCGAAAAATATCGTTTACCTTTCTATCTGAGTTTCAGTTTCAGTTTTAAATTGCATAAGTATGTGTTCTATGAACAACTGTTTGGAATACTAAAACTTCTATTGCGTTTTATCTTCTCTTCTTTTCTCGTCTCATCTTGAGCTTCTCCTAGTCCTACAGTTCGACGGTGTGAGTTTTCAATGTATGTCTGTGTGTTTTAATATTACATATAATAATACGAGTTAGTTTTTCCCTCTAATTTTTGCTTATGTTTTGCATTTGTTTTGAAAACATTTTAAAACTCTGCAATGAAAAATGACATAAAAGCAAAATTGCATTTCTTCTAAATAAATGCTGACATTTCAAAATGTTTTTGTTGTATTCGCGTATTCTGTTTATAAATGAATTCTTTAATACTTTTATCAGCATTCTTCAAGCTGATTTCGGTTCCGTTAAACTGTCTTACAGTGCCTTTTCTTAATGTATTGTATTCTTATACATTTTATATGTTGCATTTGTAGTTTTAAATACATAATTAATGCTGTTTCCATTCGTATTTTACCTCATTGAAACTCTTCTATTTTCCAACAAATACACTACCAGTTCAGTCTTTCAACACAAATCTAGGGTATAAAATTTGAACGGCAGAAGCAACGCAAGTAAGTTGATCCGCATGTGTGTGTGTGTGTATGTGGGGGAGTGGGTGTGAGTGCTAGTGTGGGTGTAGTTAAAATTCCCCTATCAATATCTGCCCAAATTCTCCAATCGAATTCCCCAAGATCCGGGTGGTTCTGCCGACCGCGCTTTTGACAGATATAAGAGTCGTATATCAATGGTGGACTTCCCCAATCACAGAATTTAGCTACGCATGTCCTTGAACTCCTCTGAAAACTACTTAAAATTGTTCTAGGACGACTATGATTTTATGTATTTGATTGGTAATTGACTTGAAGCTCATCACATATGGTGATGAAGTTTATGAAAAGGCCTTTGGAAATCGCAATTGGTCTATTCCTTTTCTTTCTTTTTCAGAACCTTCTGTAGGACGTGTTTGAATTCTTTCTTGAGCGAATTCTTCGTCTCGAAAATTCGCTTCTAGGAGAACAGATTATTGCGCCTCTTCAAAGAACCGAACTTCTTCTCCGCCTCCAGGAGCATTTTCTCGTTGCGCACCACCTCGAACGGTATCGTCTTGGACATGCGGTCCATCTCCTGGTCAGAGGGGAAGTCCTCGAAACTCATGTTGCTGAAACCGGTCTTCGCGGAGTTCTGAATGGTGTTCGATTGGAACGAGGACGAAGCTGTGCCGGAGGTTTTACCCGAGGAGGCGTACGACGACTTCTGGGCTCCGGAGCCCATGTTGGAGTGCGAGGATTTGGAATGTTTTGTAAACGTCGAGGCGGTAGCACCGGACGAGGAGCCCAAATTGGGATCATCGTCATCGTCGTCGTCTTCATGGGCGTCGTATTGCAAGCGTTGATGCTTGTGCTTACTGGAGGTGGACAACGACGAAGTCGATCCGCCCGAGGAGCCCAGGCCGCTCGAGGACACCTTCTTGTAGCTGTGCCCCTTGACCTTTTGCGATATCTTCGCCGGCAATGTCCTCACACCCAAATGGGACTTTTCCTTTTTGGGCTTGGCGGTACTGATGCTGGCGTTGATGGCGCTGTGGCCGGCCGCTGCCACTGCCACTGCGGCCGACGCAGTCCCTGCTGGTGCTGTTGGACCCAGGCCGGCACTCGCCACCGCACCCGCATGCATAGCCACTTGCTCCGCCTTATCGTTTGGCGCAAAGTCCGAGCAATGATCTTGAGAGATTTGTACAAATTCATTATCGACAATGGGAAACATGGACTGATGATGGTCCGCTTTCTTCAGCTGAAGAACCGAGGAGACCATCGAGTTTGAGTTGCTCGTCGAGGAGCAGGAGGACGGTATGGCGGGGGTCGAGCTGGGGATCGAGAGAACAACACTGTGTAGGGAATTGCTGTTGACTGTCTGCGTGGGATTCACATTCGCATGCCGTATGGAGGTCTTGGACACTGCATCCGAGATGGGGAACACAGAGGACGTCGCCGTCGCTGAAGGCACAGATGGGTGCGGAAAATTGGGTTGTACAACATGAACATGCACATTGGAGGCAGAGGAGGAGGCGGACACGGAGGCTGGCGGGATATTTACATACGCTCCATTGCTGCCTTTGGGCGGCGTTTGGGTCGCAGTCGGAGCCGGGAGAATGCCCACGTAATTGAGACTCGTATTCGACTTGGAAGCGTTGAATTGGGACAGTGGATCGGGGCTTTTGTTGATGATAATCGAGTGGTTGACTGTGACGATCTGTGGCTGAGCAGGCGGGACAAGAACAACGGGTGTGGAATGTGGACCGACGGGGCCGGAGGCATTCAAATTCGACGGAAAGAAATTGGGTTTCATTTGCAAGGAGTAATTGATGTGGTTGGTGTTTTTGTTGCTATTGTTGTTATTTATACTGATATTGTTATTGTTATTTATGTTATTATTATTATTGCTGTTTATGTTATTACCTTCTGGGGTGACAACGACACATTTACGAATTACCTGAGGAAACGGCTCCGACCCAAACAGATCGCGCTGGGAGCTCTCGGCCCCCGCCACCGGAACGGCGGCTGCACTGGGGAAGCCCGGCTCCAAGGCGGCGGGGTCCGCACTCGAAATCACAGTCACCAAGCCGAAATTCGACTGGCTTTGAATCTGCTGCTTCGGGGTGACTGCTAGCGGCGGAGTCTGAGGCGGCGCCGCCAACGACTCCGAGTAAACGAACGGATTGAAAACGGGCTCGTTGAACTCGTCCAGCTGCGGCGGCGTTGCGGCAGGCGGCGGATGCGTCTGGGCCTTTTGCTGTGGCGTCGTCGGAAAGGGGGCGAAGTTGGGTTTACCAATTGCAAACGAGTCGCCGTTTTTGACGGGCGTCGACGTCCAGATTTCACCCGAAGCAAGGTGCGACGATGCAGCAGGGGCAGGTGCAGGCACTTTCGGGGCGCTGCGGCTGCCTTTCACCTTCTTCTTCAGCGGAAGGCCGACGGGCATTTTGAATGGGGCCATCGCGAACACATCCAGCTCCTCCTCCTCCGTAGGCTCCGGGGCTTTCATCGTTGTGGACGACACCACATCGGGCGACTCCTCGGTCTCGTTGCTGCTCTTGTCCTTCGAGTCGGAGTCGGGAGAGCTGTAATCCAACTCGTCGTCCAGCAACAGTGGTTTATCTCCGAACTTGTGCAGGAAATCGTTGGAGGTCGGACTGAGTTCGCTCTCGTCGTCGTTGGCCGTGGCTCCGATTGATTCAGCAGCCGCTGCAGCGGCAGCTGCCGCAGCCGTTCGGTCCTTCTTACGCATGCGCACCTTCACCACAACCCGACTGACGTCGTCTTCGTGCGTGGTCACGCTTTCGCACTCCGCATGGTACGCCGACGAGCTGCACGTCTTCACGCTCTCACTGATGCCGTCCATGTCCATGACGGGCCGCCGAAACTTGGCGTTGGCCGAGTTCATGTTGTTCTCGTCGAAGAAGTCGTCGTCCTCGGCACGCAGGTCGCTGGCTGAGCCAATGGAGTCGGCATCGCTCTCCCCGGCACCTGGCTTCGAGGGGCCACCGCCGACAGCAGTCGACGCTGCCACCGCAGCTGCCACGATGGCCGCGGCCTGTTCCTGCTGCTGCTGTTGCTGCTCGAGGGCCGCGTTCACCTGCTGGGCGGCTTGTTGGGCCGCCGTCGTCGGCCTCTTGGTGGTCGACGAGCGTAACTTCTTCACGATCGGCACCTTGATCTGCGTCTTGTCCACCTTGTGGTAGGCGGCCTGCTGGATCTTGTGTATAGTGTCGGGAATGTTGTTCGTGACAATGTGCTTGAAGATGGCCTTCTTGCTGCTGATGCCGCTGGTGGAGCCGTCGTACTCCTCGTTGAAGAACTCCGAGTCCGAATCGTCGGAGGTGGGGTTGTCGTTGCTGCGGAGCTTCTCGTATTTATTGCGATCCTCGAGCGGGATCTTCACGAATCCTCCGCCGGGTAGGGGCATCGTAGTGCCCGCCAAAGTGGTCAACGAGTCCGCGACTCCCTCCGCGCCCTCCGAGTCGGTTCTCAGATTGTTGATGAGAGACGTTTTCTCCTCGCTGGAGACTTCCAACGTGGGCGAGAGCAGCCATTTCGAGGAGGTCGACGAGGTCGTGCCGCAGCCTGCAACTGTGGCGGGTGCAGCGTTCGAACTGGCCGAGGATGCGCTGCCGACGGTCGAGAATTTAGCTGTGAATGAGATTAAGGACTTTTATGCAATATAAAAAATGAACTTTTAGCAGGATTGTGTTCGTCAGTCGGGGATTGTGTTAATAGGGCAGAGCAGGGCAGGGCATTACCCAATCAGGATATCGTGTGCGTTGTTATCTGTCCTTTCAGTGTTCTGTGTGAGGGTGGATGAGGTGAAGGGTTGGATTATTCGTTTACGTGGGAGGATGCAATAGTGAAATGTTATAGTTGTTAAAAACATTAATTCAGTTCAATAATGTATCAAGAGCCTACGAAGCATTTGTTAGAAACATGTGCTAAAGACAAAATATAAACAGAAAAGTAAAACAAATTATAGCGAAAAAAGAAAGAGGCCATCACCCAAATGTATTTCATTTGCATCAATGTACAAGGTTTCCTAATTAAATCGTATAATTACATTTTAAACCCTCGTCGTTAGTCAAATCATACAAGATTCGAAGCCGAAGAGAAAACATTGCAATTTCAGTAAATGTGTATACAATTTATAAATACATTTAGCGATACAGAAATCTAGATTTCAGTTTATCCTAAATAAACAATTAAAATAATACGGAAATACGTTTAAAGAATTTTAACTTAGTTTTAAATTAAAATTGATTTGCACAAATATAAAACATCTAAAGAGAAATAGAAATTATCACTTTAAATTCTACAAAAGTATAAATTACAAATGCAAACAAAAATAATTAATAAAATTATAATTATAAATTACAAATGCAAACAAAAATAATTAATAAATATAAAGGCTTTGCCAAATAAATAAGTAACGATGCACAAGCTATGCCTTACGCTAACTCGTACAATAACAATCACCAATTTGTAGTTTTTCATTTCAAGTTATTATCCTTCTCTAATAACTTTGACTATATTTAATGTTATAATTTTTGTTAATTTATAATAATTGTATAATATACTATATTGCAGTTGCATAATCTTTAATTTCAATATATTGCACATTTTTTAATCTTGCAACATGTTCACATACACACATTAGAAGTTTAAAGATAAATTGATTTCGATATGAATTTAAAAATGATATTTGTTAATTATTCTAATCATAATAGGTTTATTTTTGCAATAATCTTTCATGTATTTTTCCATTTCATTTTTCAGAATGACAAGTTTTACATTTATTTACAATATTTATATTTCTAGCTGACAATTTATATATTCTATTCAAATATATATCTTCTTTATAACATTTTAATTATCTGAGGTACATTTTGAATTATATGCCTTTAAATATTTAGGCCTTGAATTGTATTAATAATTATAATTTTAATTGCTAATATTGGGGTATGGATGTGGTGAGGAACTATGTAGATTTGGCCGGATAATAAAAGTGATATTTCTATGTTATATGAATATTTTAGCATGATCATTTGCAAGCTCGAGGTTTACCATATTGTCCTGCGATTCTATATTCAATTCCGTTATTTCATTAACATTTCTGTACAATCAGCAATATTCAGAAGAGTGTATATGTTAAATATATATTAGTAAGTGGAAAACGATATCGTGTTTTTTATTTCCTTTACTTTTTATTCGGAAAATTGAATTGCTGCAACATCCGTATTGTAAGAGCTTTAGACAAACTTGTGGTCGAAAGAAATAAATTATATGGGTATAAATTAATTGCTTATAAAAGTAGTCACTAGGCAGTATGTATGAAACATACATTTAGCACAAATAATTCTTCAAGGAAGCTTTTGCTGATAGTTTTGAAGTCTAGTCTATGAAGGTGAATTCTCACATCAAATCTGACTACAAACGGATCGTAGTTTGCAAACTATTTAACTTTTGGCACCACATAATGCGGGAACTAAAGGAGAATTTGAACTGAAAAAATAAGTGTGGATTGCAGGAGAGCTTTACAAATTAATTATAGCCAATTATTTAATATTATTCCAGAAAATGTAAATTTACAACCTATGATAGAAATGGTATACAATGATATGCAATGTGGTGATAGAGAGAATATTTTATAAATTGTTAATATTGAGTTGAGTAGGAAAATTAGTAATTGTATACACCCAAAGAAATTAAGTTATAAAATTGTAATCAAGTTTTAAAGTTTGTACATATAATATTAATTTGTGCAATTTATATATAGTCAGAACAAAATTTCTGTGAGTGTAATTTATTTTAAATTTGCGTTATCCACAACCAAACTTTATTAGGTGCCTCTTTAACCAGAAAGAGAGTGAATTTAGAAAAGAAGGTTATATTATACTATGACAGTACATTTTATATTTATACATTAGTTTTGAAATTATCATTTCAAGGATATTTTTCGGAGTTAAGAAATTTTTTAGGAGAATTTTTTATATTAATATTGCTTCACATCGATAAAAACAACATACTCAATTATTTTACAATTGTTCTGTTAATGTTTGATATCTATATTTAATATATTTGCTCTTGACTTTTATATAACTACATATTGACTTGAGCTACATTTGAGCCACAACACAAGAGTCTATTGTAAGCAAATTGATGCTAATAGAAGTAGGAAGTACCATAGAGTAAAATATTTTCATGCTTTACCTCCAGTTTTCCTTAGTGATGAGGCCTTCTCACGTAGTCCGGGTGGCAAACTGAATGGAGCCGAACCAAATGGATCTTCCGGAATATGTGGCGAGATGTTAGCAACTGTTGTTGGTTGTGGCACCACCGGAGCGGTAACCGAAATCACAGAATTACCATCTGTTGGTGTGAGAGTGGATGTAGTGGAAGCCGACTTGGCAGTAATACCTAAAATAAATACGCATTATTAAAATTAAATTTTATGCTATCGACAAGTTGATTCTTACTTCCTTGGCTGCCACGTTGACGTATCTTATCGAACTCAACTTCAAAAATGTGATCTTCAGTCATTTGACTGAAGGGCTGTTCCTCGAATGGATTCCATGCGTCGACGCGTCCCTCCAGGGAACCTACGATTGTAGATGCTGCAAGTGCATTAGGGCTCATATTAGCATTAAAACCCATTGATGATGTGGTCGCAGAATGTACTGGAGCACTTGATAGTTCACTATTCGAAATGGAAGCGGTTATAGATTGGATTGCTGCTTGCGGTAGGAAGAGTGTAGGATTCGAGCCACCAAATGTCCCTGCTGAGCTGCTTGAAAATCCATCACCAGTACCGTTGAAACTCTTTACGGATTGATCGTAAGGAGCTAGGAATTGGGATGTTTCATTTGCAAATGTTCTAAAGAGAAAGAGAATGAAAACACCGACAAATACGGAGGGGATGTAGAAAATAAAAAAGAGACAAGAGAGAAAAAAGGACGAAATATAATTAAATGAATGACAGAGACAAATAAAACTTACAAAATAAATTCTTATTTGAAACACAAAATAACAGACAATTCATAAATAATTCGAATTCAAAAATATCATATGAAAAAATTTAATTTCATTTTGATGACTTCTAATATGTTGAGCAAATAAATATATTTTTATGTCTGTATTTAATCGCTTTGTGGTTCATCATTCTCAACATCTTCTCTAGCCGCCCTGAAAACGCGTGGCCAAGAAAACAAATAGAAACAAAGTTGGAGAGAAAAAGAGAGACACAGAGACAGACACAAATCGACACAAGAATATTTCGTTTACACATAAATTAATACAATCTAAGGCTTACTTATTAAAGGCAGAAGTGTCGCTGACATTGCGCCTATGACCGGTGGCGTTGTTGATGCCACCTAGACCCTTTGGTGGAGATAACATTGCAGCTGGCTGTGTAGAAGCAACTGCAGCTGAAGCAGTAACAGTGGAATCCTGAACAACAGCTTCAGATGGTGCAGTTGGATATGAAAGTTCCACTGTTTCCGCTTTGGGTTTAGTGGACTCACTGAAGGGGTCTGGATAGACCGTCGAGTCAAACAAACTGTTCAGAACCTCTGGCGGAGGTGGAGGAACCGATACAGCCGTAGTCCCTGCAGGTGCAGGAACGGCTGAAGTAGTAGCCGTTACAGCAAGAGGTTGTGCAGGCATTTGTGGTGGCACTACTGGTGTTATTGTTGGAAAATTTGCTTGAAATTGCTCTACAACGGGTTGCTGCTGAGGCTGTGGTGAAGTGATATTATTGCGTGGCGATGGACTTGGTGGTAAGCCCAGGGCAAGTGAATGTGGACCATGCGGTAGAGCGGAAGACCCCTTTGGTCGTTGACGTGGAGCAACACTGGTACCCGATTCAATAATTGATACATTTTGCGGTTTGGTTTTAGCAGCTGCAGCGGCTAAGCGTTTTACTTCCGATTCAAACGGAGGCACTGCCAATTGCTCAATGTTTGGAATGGGGGATTTCTAGAACATAAAAAGGCATTATTAAATTGTCTTAAAGATAAAATAAAATATTTGTTGAGCTTACGTGCAAATTTTGTACAGGATTCTCCTTGCCGACTAAGCGAAATGCAACCTCGCAGACTTGAAATATGTTTGGACGCTTTTCCATGTCCGGTTCTAGCATGAATTTTATCAATTGGTGCAGACCCTTGGAGTACTTCGAGTTATCCGGAATGGAAAATGTACCATTCTGTATTGCTAGTGTGCTTTCCCCAAATGGTAAATTGAAGAAGCACAGCTTGTAAAGTAAACAACCCAACGCCCAGATATCCGCTTTGGTGGTTATGTTCTTGCCGCTGTAGAGATCCACCATCTCTGGGGCCCGATACGACAGTGTTGTGTATTTTTGTATTTCCTCCTCGACCGCAGTAACGCCATGTTGTTGAGGATTTAGAATTTTTGCCGTTGCCGAGCCGAAATCACACAATACAAAGTTCCCAGCATCGTTTTGTAGGATGTTCTCTACTTTCAAATCACGATGTATGATGGGCGTCTGACAGTAATGCAGGCGTGAGACTGCTTCGGAGATATCACAGAAAATTGTGAGAATTTCTTGCTCGGTGAAACCCACTTGAAGGCTTTGAGTGCAAAGCAGAATAGATTATACATAAATTATAACACAATTATAAATGTGAGCATGAAACGGTTAAATATTAAGTGCAACCTACCGTGCATTCATCATGGCCAGCATGTGATGCTTACAATAGGGCATCAACAGCAGCACCTCGCAGACCCCGTTCCCGGTGTGTGTGATACTCGAGTCTACATATCCGATTATATTCTTGTGTCCGCTCAGATTGCTCTGCGCATAAAATTAAAGAACGAAATGAAGAGAGAGGAAAACAACATTACGTTACAATTCTAATGCAATTTAAGTTGTAAATTAATCACGAAACATACAGTTTCTTGCTCTCAGACAGACATTGGCTCCAGCCTCAGCTTTGGCCTTAGCCTTAGCATTAGCCTTAGCCGCATCTTCGGTACTGCCGAGACTGCGTGTCTGTTGGTCTGTCTGTCTACTTACTGCTATTTGTATTTCCCGCTTTGCTACATTCAAGTCGTACTCGTTGTTCACATACATTCGTTTGAGCGCATACTTGGCATTGCCTGTGTTGGCTTTGGCAAGAAAGACCATTGCAAAGCCACCTGCAAGAGAAAAACAGTGAGAAAGAGACGAAGGAAGAAGAAAAATTAGAACTAAACTTAGTAGTTCCAACTCGGTTTAAAATGCGATGTAATTGAACTCTTTGTAAATTGAATCAATTTTTTATATTGTATTTCGCTACGCTATATTGTATTTCGCTCCTTTATATTATATTAATAATAGTATTTTCTTTATCTCAGTAGATATTTTTCTTAAAAGTATGTCTAAGAGCAGTTTTATTTGCCACTCTTGATTTTTATATTATTTTTATCCTTGGGTGGTGGAACCCATTGAATTAAACAGGAGAGAGGTTTCGGTGCCAAATTGCCTTCCAATATCGATTTTTGCAAAGAAGATTATTATTATTTCTTTTTTTCAGACAAAAACTAAAAACTTTTCGACTTCCTCCCCGTTTGAAAGCATTACGTTTCATCATTTGAACCCCTCTAGAGACAATACAGAAGAAATAGAGATGAAGGATGAATTGGGCAAATATTTATGTATCATTAAAATCAAATATATAGTCGGAAAATATATATAAATCTTTCTTATGTTGAGTTAAATAACAGATAAATTGTATATTACTAGAATTGTAAATGATGTACCGCATTTTTACTGAAACTTATTATGATAGTTTAAATGTAGTGAGAATTTATTCAATGTCAGGTCTAAACTTATTCATTTATTTTTGAGTTTCAAATAGGAAATCGACTTTAGTTCAAAAATATGTACATGAGCATGTGACTCCATTCGTCTAACTGGTTGTACTTCCATTAACAATTATTACCTATTGATTTGAGTACTTTGTTCATATATGTTATTTACGAACAGAATTAATTTGAAATGTTTAAACGAAATTGTTTCAATTGCAGTTCAGTTTCCAATTATAAGTAAATAAATTAGTGATGATTAGTAACTTTACTAAGCATGGACCACGAACAATTCTCAGCTCGTTTTTCTTTCACAGAACAAATGCATGCAGCCACCAAGAAAGCTGTTAAAACATTCCACACTGACTCAGACACGGACGGGGATTTGAGTCTTGATCTTCGATGTGGCTTTAAAAGTGGTTTTAGCCATCAACACAGGCGAATGAAATTCAATGAACTTGAAATTGCATCGTGTCAGCGAGTCAAATAACAGTAGGAACAACAACAGACGCGATTAAAGCCCTGTTACAGGCTAAAACAACGGTTCTGAAAATGAAATCACTGTAGTAGTCGACAAATTTCAAGCACGCGTTCAAACAAATTGCGTACTTGCTACAGTTGCTATGTTTGACTTTAGTTTTTATTAACTAGTTTAATTTAATTTTTTATATCAACCTTCGGCAGTGATTGACATGAAACTTTGTGGGGCGAAATGAATGAATGAATGAGGGAAGCTTAGAACAACATTGATATGAATACAACAACAAACTGTTAAACAGACACAGGGTTGGACAGACTATACACAATTGAACAGACGTACAGAGAACACACACACCACGACCTTCAGTTAAGAAAACCCATACAAACGAAATTAAAGTTAAACAAATATATTCACTTGTTTGCATATCAGCATTTCGCTAACTGTCTATAGAATGCTGTCTGTCTCTGTTTCTCTGAACGAACGACCCTTGATTCTCTGCCTGTCTATCGTACATCGTAGTTATAACTGCGGAGAGTGTGAATTTTATCTACAATAATAAAAGTTGCAAGTTGCTGGTTTTTGTTTGAAAACCAAGGGAGAAGCCGTCGCCTCGAATCGTTTAATAACTTATAAATTTGCATAAAACTATGTTATTCGCTTGAAGAATAATTGGTTCAGAATTAGGGGCTAGGCAAGTGTTATTATTGACTCTATCGACGACAAATTTAGAGTCAGGAATACGTTGATATTTCATCGACAACCCAAAGCCAATGAACCTGGCTCGATCATTTGGAGAAAGTAAATGAATGAGTTTTTATATTTTTTTTTATTATTGGATTGTTGTTGGCTTGCTGGACGGTTGGCAGCGTATGACGAGTTATTAATGTACATAAACCTCAATTCAAATTTACAGGAACCTATCATTCAAAATTAATGTGAATTTGGTAAAAATTTTAATAGTTTTACGATTAGTAATGAAAACGAATAAAAATTTACATGACAAACCGAGTCAGTCGAGTTGGCTCTCGACACCCAGTTCTTTCGCATCAGGGTCGTTGTTATTGTTGTTGACCGTGGAGACTGAAGAAATAACATAGGTTGTACGAACCGAGGTGAATTATAAAATCATTTTCTTTACTGTGTTTTATTATTCCAAAATAAAATAAACGACGCAATTACGATACTCAAAACTATACAAATAGAGGAAACAATTACAAAGTAAAGCATGTCGACGAATTCAGTGCACTGGAGCAACGAACAATTGGCGTCAAACTCATCAAAAAATTAGAGCAAAGTACAAATTTTGCATGTGGCAGTGCATAGTGGCGGAAAAATATCTTATATTTTAAACTCGCATCACTTCCACTCGCACATATTTAAGCAGAATCCTGAGAAATCAAACTGTCAATAAAGAAAACGTAATGAACTCAATAAAAAGTGTCCTTGGAAATGCGCTGGCAATATGAGAGGGAGGCAGTTGAATGCATAATATACAGAATTTAATAAAACGCTTAGTCTTCATTGAAGACGCAAACAGTTTTCAGTCTTCTTTAGTGTTCATGTTCTATGTGCAATGCTTTTAAGACTGCATTATGTGAAAGGTGGGTGGAAGATGGAAGGATCAAAGTTGCATGGGTGAACAGGTGGCATGGATAATGCCGAGTGCTGGTATTTATTTTTAAATGCCTTTGCCATTGTCATATGAACTTTGGTATTCTGTGCTGAATTGTTGTGTGCATGCGAAAATAAATGCACTGCAGAGAGTGAGGTAAATTAACTGCTTCAAATTGTAAGTCCTTCGGGATGTTGGTAAAGCTAAGAACGACCAGAGTCGATTCACCTTTTTATTTACATTATTGATTAGGGCCACAGCCAAGTAGCGTGAGTTGCATAAATGAAATCAATAAATTGCTTAAAAAGGGTTATATTTTTTTAAGTTATACAATATATCGCAATACACGAGATTAGGGTTATCAAAGAATTTGAGATAAAGCAGTGAACGCCCCACAAAAGATTTAGCATTCATGTAATAATTAATTAATAATATTAATTTTTCATTTGATTACCTAATCCTTTTGGAGCTATGAAAATGAAAAGTTCTATTTAAAAATACACTTAATTTTTTATGAAGAAAAAACTTCTAAACAATTTACTCAACTTCATATCTAATCACGAAGAGCTAGTATTCGTTTTCTAATTTTGAATAAGTTATGCCTAAAGAACCTAGATAGTTGACGGTGATATGAACATGGTGGTATTTCAGAACGACCTACTTTTTGTAGGGCATTATACAAAACCCGAACATTTCACAAGAGGCGGGGAGGCAAACATACCTGTCGCATCGATGTTTCTATGCTCGATAAGTTAATTTCTTATCAGTTCATGCGAAGTGTATATATAATAAAAAATTATTGCGGTAAATATTCAACTCACCTTCAGCCAGCACATCTTCTACGGTTACTGAGACCCGACCAACTACAAAAACCTTGCCCACAAAACTGTTGGTCTCCTTCGACGTGGAATGATTGTGCGAATTATCCAATTTTTCATTTTTATCGAATTTAGAGAATATTTTCTTCATTTTGTTGCGACAATATCAAAGTTGTGCAGGTGTCTCCAGATGACAGGCTGCGTTGTACTGCGGAGTGGAAGCAACGCAGACTGGGTGCAAGCTGTTGGTGGAGCAATTGATTCTCGGACGTGTTGCCAGGACTCAACTATGTCGAAAATGTTAAACAATATATTACAATTGATAATGTACGAACTATACAACTTAATAATTAAGCTTCGGTTAAAACAATATTTCTGATATTAAATTTCCTTTCTACTTTTCACATATCTTTGTTTGCCACTTTCAAATGGAAAAGAAAGTTTGCTCTATTTTCTGCAAAACGTTTGTCATTGCCACTTCGAAGTTTTTAGTATTCCTGAAAATTGTTTGAACTCACTTTTCGCGGAGCTTTTATGCACGATTTGAAATATTTAACAAATTTATAAAATTAAAGAAACTATTAATGATTCACAAAATCAGCAAATGCTGCGAAATTACTGAAACACTTTTTGACAGCCAGAAGAGTAAACTGTCAATTATTTAAGACGAAGTTAAACAGTGTTACCAAGAACTCGTCGTGTAGGTCATTCTGTTACTGCATGTTGTGCACTATTTATATTAAAATTTTATTTGCTTCTATGTATTTATTTATATTTATGAATATGCAACTTTAGAAGTAATATTTTAACAATATTTTAACAGAAATGTTCAGTAATGCGATACAGTTGGCAACTCTATCTGAGCTAGAGTGGAAATAGGATGTAAAACAATGAAGTGGAAACTAGAAGATGAAAAGCCAGTAGAAAAGAAATAAGTTATTGCGTTTTTATTTCACCACACTATCGATTAGTAATTCTCAATTATTAACATTGCATTTTCATAAATACTTCTTTATATATCACACTTTGGCTTAGAACTTTACGGTTTTTTTAATCAAATTTCTTAGAGTTGCGGCGATCGATATTAAATTTAATTAGTAATTTTATGGTCATAAACAAGTGAGAATGTAATAAACTCACGTTTTAAATTATTATTTACTTTCGAATTCTTTTTTTGCTTCAGAATAAAACAGAAAAAATAAGTAAATAGAGATAATAAATATTTTCTTATATTTAGTTTTCGCCAACCCTACGCGACACGTCCGAACGACGTTTGACGTTTAGTGCAACTGCAACAGAGAATTAAAAAATTTCACTTTTTGCGAAAACTTCATAGAAGAACAATATGCTTAAATTGACAGACATTGGCAACTACTATCGTCCTTATGGCCCATACACAATCAAACTTCATTAAGAAGCGAAGACTGTAGTCGTTATTCGGATATTTTTAGGAGTATTTTATGAAACTGGAAAACAAGTATAGGTTAATAGTTGTAAAATTCCCTCTGGAAGGTAAAATTGTGTGAAAAAAATGAGAAGAATGGTACAAATTTCGCCTATATGGGGACTGAATTGACAGAGACTATTGTGAATACAATATCGTTGTCGTTTGGGTTGGTTTGATCCTTCAGTCAGCTGTCTTGATTTGACATCATATATGTAAACAAACTTTTGAGGGATTTGTTTTTACATTTTCAATTTTGTTATCTTTTATTAGGTTTCTTAAATATGGCAAATATTGCCAAAAATTTTGTTATTTTGGAGGAATTACAATTTGACTGTAATATAATTCTTGTTGAAATTTTGAAAGTTGCCTTTTGAAGTTGCCATTTGTTTCTTCTCTCAATTTTAGCTGAACAAAAAGTCGAAGGGGCATCATCTACCAATACTCGTCTGGACCAAAATCTATTAGTCCTACAAAAGTATATTTCAACGAATGAACAGGATCTGATCACAAATATATGCCTTAGTCTTCATGTTGACCGACCTGAGTTGTTTCAAACTTCAACTGAAGATATATATTGTATATACTTGGAGCACGTGTTGCTGCAACTTGTAGACAATACCAATTTCAACAGTGATGCTAAAGAGGATCTCATCTCCACACATCATGTAAACTTATGCATAAAAGCCATTCAAGATTTGTCTTACTTCGCACTCAACCAACAACTGCATCAAGTTTTCCTCAAAACAGACGTCTTTGCAAAAAAGTCTGCTATTAATATTAATACGACTAATTCCCAAACAAATTATGGGCTCTTATTATTATCCATTACAGTGTTTCGCAAAATACTAGCCATAAAACAATTCCATGTGGTGAACTCCATGGAATGTGTATTGCGTGAATATATTGCGGCAATATTTACGCTCTTTGTAGCACAATCTTTACAAGAAACTCAATTAGGTGATGAAGTACTCAAACAGATGCAGGATAATCTAAACTTTATTTGGCTTGAGATTACTAAAATGGAATACTTCCGAAATATACTCTTCCTTAAAGGTATTCCTGCGTTACCGAAAGAAATACAAAAGCGGTTGCATCTAGAATTGTTGAACAAATTAATGTCCAATGATGGCTTTACTACTTTAGTAGCAACACTATCAACAGCACAAAAAGGCAAGGAAGGCGAAGACCATAATTGCAAACAAACATATGAAATTATTGCAAATATCGTTTCATTTAAAGGACACAATAAAAAGTTTCAAAAAGTTATACTCCTGCAGATATTTAAATTCATCCGGTTGTGTGTTCTGAATGAGTCAATGATAGAGAGCATGGGGGCTGGTTTGCTATCATTGCGAAGACTATATGATCTGAATGATGAAAATAAGGCTACAATCCGGGTATGGTTGAATTCTACGGTTAAAAAGTTAGTTACTCCCGATGATTTGTTAAGCGGACTTATTATAATGGAACATAAAGACTTTTGTGTGCTAGTTTTGGAGTTATTTCAAATATTTTGTACGTCTTCTATTGAATGTCTTCCTAGTGAATTATTGATTCCGATGTTGCCTCTGCTGCTACAAGTGTTTCACGCTCTGCCAACAGGCTTTCTGCAGAAAAAGCAAGTTGGCCAACTGATCGTCCGATGTTTATCCAACCGAATTCCTGCAGATCTACACAATATAATTGGTAAGCTATATAAGCGGACCTTTGATGATAATTGGTTGCAACTTCATGAACGGATTCTAATCTATCCAAATGCTGAACAAACGGAGATCTCGATAAAAGTAGTCTCCTCTGATATGAAGCAGGATTACATTATTTCGTTGGCTTTACCGGAACTGCTTATGTCTGGAGAACAAAATATTCTGATGTACCAAGTATTTATTTCTCTGATTCGACACATGGAAGACTTCTTGAACGATGACGGTCAGATGAAGGACGAATTCTGTATTGATTTGCTGCAGACAGAGGAAGAACTGATTTCCTTTTTAAATGAAAAGTATCCTGCTAAAGTAGAAATTATACTCTCGCTCAACAGTCTAGTTTCGCACGAGGGTCTGAAAACTCAGCTTGCAGAAAATTCCACTGATTTCTTACGTTTTCTAAAACAGTTGATAGAAAAACGTATAAATATTGCAGAAAAACTTGCTGAATCAGCAGATCAAACTTTGCTCATCATGCTAACACTTGCCCAGGAGATGCTAGAGTATACTCAGATGCCAGAGAAGTTTCGTGATTTCGTTTCAATGTTGAAATCGCTCAGACAACAGTCAAATAATTTATTGGTCAAACGACGTATAGATTCTTTACTAACACACCTGGAAGGTGGATTAACGGCAAGAGCATCTCAGGTCTCAACGCCATTTAATGTGGCTCGTTCACTGATCGAATCAAAGGAATCTCATCTGCAAGTATATGGCATACAAATGCTGTTAGATCTTTTGAGGCGTCGAGATTGTGTTACGCTGTCAAACGGACATCTAATCATAGCATTGGCGATGACGACATTGAAGAATACTGAATCGTACACATTCCTTAACTGCGTACGGCTCTTTGTTGGATTAGTTGATTTAATGGAAGCTGAGGTCCTGGAAGTGCTGTCCGACGAGTACTTGAAAGATAAGGCGTCCATGGACTATCGACTAGTTGTGGGGGAAGCAATTCTGAAAGTCACCAAGGAGTTAGGTGATTTTTGCATAAATTGAAAAAAAAAAAAAAAAAAAAACATACTAAATATATTTTTCTCGATGTGTAGGTCCACTTTCCTACAAATATAAGGATGTTTTGCTGAACTGTTTTATGTGCGGTGCACGATCTTCGAACGATGAGTTTCGCTGGTCTTCATTTTCAAATCTTTCGCACTTATGTCGTACACTTTCTTATCAAGTGCACAAGTTCTTCCATGAGGTTAATAATTTGCTTGTTATGATCTTTACTGCTTATCGATAATTAATAGAATTATTGTTTATTTGCAGCTTATCACTCTTGTTGATACAGAGCTTGCTAGTGGAAAGTATTTGCCTGCAAAACGTGCCGCTGTGTTGGTGATTAGTGAACTTCTGCAGGGAATGGAGAATCTTATGGATTTTGAAGAAATGCTACTCCCTCTGTACCGTGTTTTGAGGTCTATAGAAGCAGATGAAAGCTGTGATGAGAAAATGCGTTTGCATGCTGCTAACGGCTTGAGGGCTTTGGCAGAGAAATGCAAGCAATTTTTATTTCCACAGAATCAAATGCAGAAAGAAATACAGATATTCGGCATCAAGGATAAACCGAAATCATGCCTGAAGGGGCATATCCTAGAAATGAATTGAGGTAAAAAAAGAGACAACTGAAAATATAAAACAATTCAATAGATTTATTCGGACTTTGTACATAGATTTAAATATCAATACAAAATAAATAAAAATGTTGGGGAAATCTTTGGAATTAAGGGATAAACTCAAAAGATAAAAACATGTACATTCAGCTCAACAATATATAAAAAATAAATGGCAGTTTTCACTTTAAACGAATCAAAAATATAACTGAAATCTATGTCCTTCCAATCGAGAATTCTTGTTCAATTTTGTCGGCTACCATTTTTGCAATAGCCATGCTGCTAGTAGCACCGGGAGAAGGAGCATTGCGACAATGTAGTACTTGTTTCGCCAAAGCTCCTGTGCCAACACCACGATCGAACACAAAATCATCCACCAGATTTCCACTCATATCCAATGCCTGTGCTCGCACTCCAGCAGGCCCGCGACTCACGTCATACTCAGTTATATCTGGTATATATTTTTGCAGCGCCTTCATTTGTAGTGGAATTAATGCTGACTTCGACATTTCACCCAAGCCGAACCCAAGATATTTAGCTGCCATTTTGATGAATCCAGGATATCGAAGTGCATCAAAGAGCTCGAATAGATTTATATCACCCCACCTGAGAAGTTAGAAATTTCCAGTTCAACACATGGTTATCTATTTTTTACTGTTTTGGCTCACTTGTAACCCTCTCGCTTGAATGCTAACACAGCATTTGGTCCCAGCCAAACACTACCGTCCATGCGTGGTGTAAAGTGAACACCCAGGAAGGGGAAACGTGGATCAGGAACTGGATATATATTGCCACGAACCATGTGACATTTCTCCTTGGCTAGAAGCAAATACTCGCCTCGGAAGGGTACAATCCGAGGCGATCTTGGGCAGCCAGTCATCTCTGCGAGGTGATCTGATTGCAGACCACCACAGGTGAGAACATTACGCGTGCGTATCTCTTGGTTTGTTTTAGCACCTCGAATAGTAACAGGATAATCTGCCGCATTTCCATCCTTGGACTCATCGAATTTGGATACCTAATTATCATTGAAAAATAATAGGTACTTGCGGGCACCTACAACAAAATTATTCACAAACCTTAAAGTCAAGATGAACATGACCTCCGGCATGTTTGAAGTCTTGAGCATAGTACTGTGTGACTAAAGCCCAATCTACGATACCAGTGTGAGGACTCCAAAGAGCCTTAACGCCATGACAATATGGTTCGATTTCTTCGATTTGTGGGCCATCGATTAACTTCAGGTCGGGCACCTGATTCTTAATGCCACGCTCATGTAAGTCCATCAGACGTCCCACTTCCTTCTCATCTGTTGCCACAATCAACTTTCCGCATTTCTTATAGGGAATCTGTTTTTCATCGCAGTACTTGTAGGCTAAGTGCATGCCCTCAACACAGAGCTTTGCCTTGAGCGTGCCTGGTTTATAGTAGATGCCCGCATGGATGACACCGCTGTTATGACCACTCTGATGTGTGGCCAAACTGCTTTCCTTCTCTAGGACAGCGATTTTCAAAGTGGGGTGGCGTAGAAGTATCTCACGTGCCGAGGCGACGCCCACGATTCCTCCACCAACAACAACTAAATCGTAATTGCTGAAATATTTAATGTAACTAGTGACCACATTTTTCTAAAATTATTTTTAAATACTTTGTTGTTTTGCTGTGTTGCCATCGATGTGTAGCAACTGTCCCCAGCGCACTACCACATGAGTTTAACTTCCCAAAAAGTACTTTACTTGCTGGCAATTGAGCATTTCTAAATAATTGAGCCATTGTCAAAATTCGCTAGAGTTCAATAAACTGAATCCTACACTTTCACTACGGTCACACTAGGGGTATCAGTCACAGTGGCAGGGACCTTGTTTGACCTTGTCACTAACAGACTAGTCTACCCAATAGAAGAATTAGAAATGCAGAGCATATGATTATTAAAACAAATAAATCTGATGGAAGCCCATTGGAAGTAGTAGTAATTCCAAAGAATAGAATTTTGACAGCAGGTTTTGTGATAACAGGTTTGAAAGCAATCAGCTGTTGAAGGTCGTTTAGGCTGTCACATCGGTTGTTGTAAATTCACAGTGTTGTCAACATTATATTTGCAAAAATTTAAATTTAGAATGTATTTATATTTTCCTTTTAAATATCGTAGATGTATTTCCTATTTCATTGAAAAAATAGTTGTAGTTATTTAAATTTATAAAATTTAAAATATGAGTTGAATTATTATTAGCAATGTAATTCATATAGTTGGCAACTCGATGAGAAATATCTTCATAATTTCCCAAAACAAAAAGAGAAGCGGTGCAAATATTAGGCAAAACAGAAATAAGACAATTGAGAGAAATGTTAAAGCTGTTTGTTAAAGAATAAGATTTTATTAAAAAAATTTTTTTGGAAATTTCGTCGGTATGCCTTCATTTTGTGTAGTGCTAAATTGTAGTGACAAATACGGACATGCAGACAGTATTTCCTTTCACAAGTGAGTCCTGAGTTTTTGTATGCCGCAATCAAAATAATATCAGTATCATTATCACGAATAGATTTCCATTCAAGCGGAAGGACTTGTTACAAAAATGGACGGACTTTGCTCAGCGTGGACCCGGGTGGAAACCTACCAAATGGAGCTCTATATGCAGCCAGCATTTTACGGCGGACGACTTCAACTGTGTGAATTCCCGAAAAACTTTGAAAAAGACGGCGGTACCGACAGTCCGAATGGACCAGACTGACCGCTTGCGAACCTCAATATTGACATCATACAGTTCCAAGAAAATAATGTCCCCAAAAGAGATTAAATATCAAAGTAATGAACCTATTGTCACGGAACAGGATGAAGCTGAGTATGATGAAGGAGAAGAGGTGTTTATTGAAAATGTGTATATGTAGTCCCTAATCATGCTATTTCATAATAGGTACCGAACGCTCCTCAAATTACGTCTTCACCGAATATTCCCAAAACGAATTGCCGTCTGTGTGGCCTTTGCTCCAGTGCTGCGGTAACGTTTTCAACGAATTTTGAGATTTTCGGGATGATTCAAAAATGCTTCCCAACCCTAAACATACAACAGGATGATAATCTTCCTAAAGATATGTGTCGTGTGTGCCTTAAGCGCTTGGAAGACTTTTCTGAATTTATTGATAAGGTGCTGGAAACTCAGCGATCCTTGCAGAATAAATTTCGCACTGATCGGCACACGAAGCATTCGGAATCGCGGTCCTTAAAGATAAAACAAGAACCTGTGGTAAAAGTGAAACAAGAGGTTGCCGAAGGTTTTGACAGTTTCTTGTCGGATGACCTTGATATGGGTATGGATGACTGTTGTGATCAGGAACCAGAGGCAACATCGGTGGATCAGAAATTCGGTTTCTGTGATTTTCCCATGCTCAATACCCAAGATATAATCAATAATTGTGATATTATGGAAATCATTAATTTGGACGACCCCTTTATTGATATTCCCGACGATGACACGGCTTGCACAAATGTCTCTGAGGTCCTGCCGCTGTCCAAGACTCAGATGATAAGTGCACACCAACTCCTGCAAACGCACATGCTCATCGATGAGCATAACTATGCCTGTCCAGCCGAGGACCTTAAGGAAGAGTGGCAAATTAAGAAATTCTGCAAAACAGAAAAGACAGAGGTACTCGAACCACACGATGGAGAAAAAAACAGCGTGCCAGAAGTCGAGGATGACTATCAAAATTGTGCGCCCGACGATACATATGGAAGTGCAGAACAATTCAAAAATGCACTTCAAAATGACGTTTTCACTGTTCCGAATACCGAAAATCGCTCCTCAAAACCTATTGTGACTTCAGTTAGTGCGATCGCTGAATCGCGAATGCAATTTCCCAACGATTCATCGCAAACTAGTAAACTGGTGGTGACGTCGATTAGTGATCTTCTACCTGGTACAAGTGTGGACAAACCACAAAAGGAAAGTACTAGTAAACCCAACATTGTTGTCTTAAATGAAAGTATAGTGAAATCCACAACGGCATTCCAGCTGCACGCATGCGCAGTATGTCAATTAAAGTTCTTCAGCATTGAGTCTCTGAACCAACACGTCAATTTCACACATATGAGCCCGGTGGAGCCCACAATCGCCCCACCAATGGTCAGTCTGCCGAGTAAAAATATAAGTCAAGAGGAAGGTGTTGGATCGGTTCCCGAAAATGTTGGTGATGTGAATAAAAATGAAAATAGAAAAGATCAAGCTGGTGCCTTGGAGGATACTTCAGAGCAGAATAAGACTCATAACGGATGTGGCGTTTTCATGAATGACGAGTCCAAAACGCTTCAATCGGACTCCAACGAATTGAGTCAACAATTACGAAATCTTCAATGTTGGCAGCATAATATGAAAACATTGCAATTGAATGCGCTGATAAACACCTGGTCACATGTAAATACTGGAAATGTCTTTCCAAATAATGAGACGATCGTCCACGACAGCAACAGGACTCCACATGCACCCTGCAAAAAAATGGATCACCAAAATCAAGTGCAAGCCAGTGTAGGGGATAAAATTGAAGGTGAAAAACCATGTGTGAATGAGAGTAAGAACGATGACGCTATAGAAAAGGAGGTGACGACATCGAGTAACGACAAGAATGAACCAACGTCTAAAGTTGAGCACTGTTTTAAGAAGCCAAAAGTTCCACCGCAATCCCTTCGGGATAGAAAATCGAAAGACCTGAGCATCGCAGCGAAACGGTCTTCATTCAGTAACCGTCTTATGCAGAATAAAAACGGTCACAATTTAAATCCACCGCATGAAAATGTTTTAGAAAACATAAAATTCCTGCAAAGACGCTACCGGTTATTGCTGCGAAAGTGCAAATCACTCGAGGAGAATTGCCAAATTCTGAAAAGTCGACCACGACCAAGGCGATCAGCCAAATGCGCGTGCAAAACGTGTGACGACACTTTCTCCAGCATTTACCAGCTGCTGCAACACAAGCAAAGGAGCCACCCCGCACGTAGGATGTTCACACCGTTCTATGCAACCTGTTTCGGTTGCGAGAAGTACTTCCTGAGCAAGTTGGCCCTGACCAATCACATGAAATACATCTGCCAATCGTTGTCACTGCGTTGGTTTAAGACCCAAATGCAGACGTTCAAGTGTCGATCGTGTCGAAGCATTAGTTTCACGCACTGGCGTCTCTTTCGCAACCACGAAATCAACTGCAAGCGTAAGGCTAACGTCCAGAAGGATCGGAAACTAAGGAAATGTTCATACTGCCTGAAAGAGTTCACGAACGCGAAAGACATGGAGTCACACATGGTGCTCCATAACGTGAGCACCAGACAGAACGCCCTGACATGGAATCTGATGTGCACCGAATGTCGCCACAAGTTCCAACATGTGGACACCCTGGTGGGCCACCACTCGAAGGACAATTGTACCCTCGCCTCGCCGCAGCAGGACTGCTCTGTGATATGCTGCAATTGCCAGCAATACTTCCAGCAACTGAGCCAATTGGTCGCCCACCGTGCCTGTTGCTTGGGAAAAAATAAACAACAAAACTACAAATTCAATCACGCCAGTCGGGAGGGCCATGTGAAAAAGACCCAATATCCTTGCAATGTCTGCCAAAAGGTCTTCACATCCTCGAATAGCTTGCGTCAACATCGCATCACCCACACGCACGAAAAACGCCATAAGTGCGGCCTATGCGCACGCGTCTTCAAGCGTCGCGGTGGCCTGACGCAGCACATGAAGGGTTTTCATCTGCAGTTAAAGCCGTACGAGTGCGAAGTGTGCAAGCATCGGTATGCGCTCAAATGCGACATGCAACGGTGCCGGCATTCGTCGCTGCAGAGGCGCAACGTGGCCACAGACGTGGCTGCTGCTTCCACTGCTATGGGGGAGGTCGAGTTGCAAGTGCGGAACGAGATCTGAACCCGGACAATCTTGTGATTTATTCTCGAAGCTGTTTTCTTTTTACATATCTTTCTGACATAATGGTTTTAGACATAGTTTACTATTTTAAAAATACCTTTATTCATATGGGAATCGAATAACTTTTTAAGAAATTAATGAGTCGTTAGGATCGCTTTCTATTCCGAATGAAACAACGAGTTTTTGAGATATAATTGTATTATATATACATTCATACGTCGAATTAAATACTTTATGTGTCTTAATTAGATATAGTTTTATTTTATGCATTGTATATAATTGTAATTAACATTATTTAACCTTTCAAAAACATTCAACTAAATTTGAAGACAACGCGTTCATACATTTAAATACATCGGTTGAAAATGCAATTAATACATAGAAATTAAGCCTAGTTATAAGTTTAAAATATATTTTAAAACATACAATACAATGATTCTTTTTTAGTAAGATAAAATAATTTGTGTTTTATTTAATTATTTATTTGTTTAGTAATAAAACTATATATACAACAATTGATGCAAATTCATAATATGAAATATATCTTGCAGACATGTTAGATGTGAATATCTAAGGAACAACCAGTGTTTTAACATTATTGATTTTCCTGTTCTTTTCTTTAATTCTAATCAAATGATTTTAAAGCAACATTTTCTATTGACTAATTTTGAGTTGACAAACATAATTTCGACTAAAAACATTAAAAATAGCAATAACAGAAATCGAACTTAAATGGCACTAAAACACAAAATTTCAAAAATCGAAGAATTGGTGGAAATCTTTCTTTTTCTTCTTGTCTCCCCCTCTCGATTTGCTTATCTACTTACTTTCTAGGGTTTGAATATGTGTTCGGATGTGTACGTGAAGGAGAAAGGTGATGATGATATTTTGCATTAGTTATATAAATCGATACGTGAGTGCTTACAGTATTACTTTATATTCTATAGTGTATATATATGTGTGTATAATTAGTTCATAGTATTAAAAATAATCCACTTAGAGATAATACATTGTTGCAAAGCTTATAGTGATGATGATGTTGATACCTCCGTCCCGCCGGTGTCTCAAGCACTCTCATAGCACTTACTGGAAGATGGCAGCGCGTTGCTGGAACTGGAGACGCCGATTGGCCCTCTCCTCCTCCTCGCGCCGCCGGTCCTCCTGCTCCTGTCGGATCTCATCGTGGAACTTGTTCGAGCGCAGCTGCTGCTCTATTTTCGCCTCAAAGAAGTTCTTGGCGCCGCTCACACCTACCTCCTCGACGTTGATCTCGGTGAGCCGAGCCAACTGATTGAGACCCGACTCCGAATCCAATTCGCCGGCGTTGGCCTTGCGGTAGATGAGTAGGAATTCGCGGAAAGATATTTTTCCGTCGGAGTCCTCGTCCACCTCCGAGATCATCTGCTTGAGGCCCAAATGCGTCTGCGGGGCACCCAGTTTTTCCATCATGAATTTCAGCTCGGTCAGGTCCAGGTACCCATCGTGACCCACATCGTATCTGGAAAGGAAGGAAAAAGAATAAGAATTAGGAGAATACAACTATTGGCATTGCCAGAACTGCCTCGGGTCGATTCATAACCTACGCCAACATGTTGTGCTTCTGGGTTTCCCCGGTTCAACGACTTGCTCAAAAGTATCCGACGAAAAGTGGACGAAAACAAAAATTAAAACCACGAAAGACAAAGCAAGCTACATGTTTGTATTCGCTGTGTTTTCGCAAGCGTTTTGCATTCATTGGAGTTTCGTGCTCAACAACCATAAAATTTGATAATTGTCGACGATAGTATTTGTGGGGTTTTATTGTTGTTCTCATACAGCCATAGCATTGAGTACATCGAATGCATTGCAATGGTCGGTTCTGGGTCTAGCCAACTGCATAGGAAATTCGTTGGATTTGAATTTGTATTCGCGCGGTTTTTGAGGTCATTTGAAATTGAGTTTTCATACATGTTACCGGGAGGGGCGGAGCGAAGGTTGGTTGGGTGGAATGGGCACACGGACGGTGCACGTGTTCAGCATTCGAATTTAGGAGACGAAAGTTGATTCCACCGGTCTGTAGTTTCTTTTGGTTATGAAAATTATCGATCCTAAAAATCGTGATCAAAATTCCTTCTCTTCCTTAAATAAAATGAGCCATAATTGGGGAATACATTCAGTGACATTTAGTCCAGGTTCATGGTTCAAAGAGTCAAAAGCGTCTGCTTCCGGTTCCGGAGATGTTATTAACAACTTCCTTGAATTCGCGTCCCATGCACATGCGAGTGTTTGTGTGAGTCCAAGTGATGCCAACAATGGAAACGCCTCCCTCCCAGTTTCACGAACTCTCCATCGTTGTCGACACTGACAACACACCAAAAATAAACGAACAACAGAAATTGAAATTTGAATTTTAAATGCATTTCCAACAATTCCTCAATAATACAGTGAAATACACGAAAACAAAAAACAGAATGAAAAGGAATGAAGCTTAAAACAAACATGAATGAAAAAAAATGGTAGACAATAGTAATAGCAAGCACCAAACCGACAAGAGAAGAAAATTTTCTTCATGGCATGACCAAAGGAAAATGCTGCCACAAATTCACAATGCAGTAAACATAAAAACAACACTACAACAACAGCGAGCAGTCAAGAAGATGCGCGTGCGCATTATTCGTGTTGCACAATTTTGCTGCACGAACAACGCAGCAGCAACACCAGCAAATGTGGTAACAGCAAAAAATTGGCGCCAAATAGAAGCCATTACCTCACCATAGGTATATATATATATATGTGTCTGTTTAAGTGAGTGTATGCGAAGAAACTTGTTCTGTTCAGAAAAACGTCTGCAAATTTTCCTTTCGTTCGGCTCGGTTAGGTTCGAGACAGGACAATGGACAACTGCTGGGGAGCCGGTAAAACTTGTCCCGATGCACAAGAGCCCGCCTGCCTGAGCAGTGACAGGTGGAGGAGATGGCAGGAGGGTGTTCGAGGATGGGTTGTCCAGACGCCATAAAGGCCATGGCCAAGCAGAGCGTGTCTGCGAACGTCATCGTTGATGGGAGACTCGTCCCAACTCGCCTCGTTACGACTGGTCGAGACAGCCGGTTACGACGATGATGACGATGTTGGAGAGAAAGACGACGATAATGATGACGTCAACGAAGCCGTAGAGGAGGTTGAGCGCAGGAGACGGTGGCGAATTCAATTAAAGACCTTATGCGCAAAGAAATCAAGTTTCACTTTCGTTTTTAATTGTGTACGTTTCGCGGGAACAAGTGCAAACCACGAAGCTCCACTGAAGAATCCCAGCCAAAAATAACATTGTAAATAATGAAATAAAAACACATATAGGAAAGTAAATCAAAATAACGTGGCGAAGAATCAATGAATGTCAAAAATAATAAATAGAAATAGAAAACAAACCGTGAAAAACACAACAATAATTTCTATTGTTGTCTGCAGACAGGTGGCAGCCAGTTGATTGACAGTTTCCAACACTCTCGATTGTTAATCAGACATACCACCACAACAACAACAAAAATAACAATGACTGGGGGGAGGAAGGGGAGTGGACGGTGATGACGACAACGATCGATGGATGGTTTTTCTTCTCTCGTCTTGGCATTTGGTCGGCGTCGTGAGTGATAGTGAAAGTAATTAAATACGTACAACATTAATTACAACAACAACAAGATAGCATTGAATTGCTGTGGGTTTTGTTGTTGTTGTTTACAATACTAAGCACTACGACTATGAATGCGAAAACGATTCACCATGAATCAAATTTGTCCAAATTTTCGATAAATTAATTTGCTCTGAAATAGCCACGACTTTCCCAAGAAATATTTCAATATAAATACGAATTGATTTCTTCTCTTATTCTTCGTCTTCTTGATTCTTTCGAACTGATTGCAATCTTTATAATATAGAAATGAAATTTCTTGATGGAAGCAATCGTTGATATTGATACTATTTTAGTTGTTCCAACCTAGTCGTTGTCTTTAATCCGATCACCCAAGTTCAATGGCCACGGATAAGTTCAGAAACCCTGCTGACACCGACCGTAATCTAGGGGCAAATAAAAAGCACCAACCGTTCCAAAGCCAGTGGACATTAACTGAACCAAGCTTGATCCCAGCGGAAATCGTGATGCGTGTGTCATTAGCACGCATTACAGCACCAGCCTTCTTTATACAGCGCTACGGAGTTTGGTGGCGACCTGCTGTATGCAAGCCCGAGCCTAAATCGAAAGCCATGACCTATTGCAAGTGTCAACACTTGCAAAAACGAAGAGGGAGGAAAAAATAACGAGGACGAAGAGGGAAGAGTGCAGAGGGTGCAGGTGAAATGGGGCGAAACGTGAACCCTATGAAATATAAATATTTTTGCACAAGACACAGAAACGACCTCAATAATTATTGAACTGTGGCAGGTCGGGGGACGAGGCCGGCAGGCCAGTCGCCGAGTTCGCCATGCACCAACAGCATATCAAGGCAATAACAACGGGGCTTCCATGGGAATGGTTCGGCTCAAAGTAGACCCAACTGCGTTCTACTACCCATAGGTCTGAAAGCACATGCATGGCGAGACAGAGATTGGTAGAAAAAACATCAAGAACAAGCCCGTATCTATCCTACGTCGATGATTTCCCATTAGCAAACACATAAAAATCGATAAAATGTGCGGTGGCAGAGAAGAACGCATGAACGACCGAACCTTACGTCGCCGGAGCTTCACGTGAGGTGAACAAAACAGGAGGCCAGAAATAAATCCCACACAAACATCGAGAGGCTGCATTGCTTTCTTAACGTCCGTTTCGAATCATTCGGGTATTTCTTGTCAGTTTGTTTATATTTAGCCACTGGAGAGAATGAGGATGACGGTGCAGGGGTAGGATGAGGAGGAGGGGGCTGTGTCCGTGTGTGGCAAGCGGTGAAGGTGAAGTGACGTGAAGTGAAGCGAAGTGACGGTGGAAGAAGGTTCAGCATGCACGATTTCCAGCGGCTAATTTTATTCAAATTTACGAGTTGTGTATGTTTTCCATTCTTTACGAAACGTAGAACCCGATCGAAAATATCACAAGTGATGCTAACCAACGATTGACCCATGCAGCGAGTGTTGCTAAACAACAAGGTGAACAAACCGTAGCAGCCATAGTAGATGACGGACAGGTCACGGAGAAGACACGAATCCATCGGAAAATGGAATCAACAGCAATTGCACAATATTCATTCAGTATTATGTGTCTTCAATTGAAAAATCGTTATTTGAATTTGAAAACAATTTGTTGCAGGTGTTCGCTCGGCGAAGAAAGTCTCCCAGAGAACTGGTGTTGTAAGCATGTATAGTTATTTATGTATTTATGTCTGTGCCGTGAAACCCGCCTGACATATGAGCGCAATTGATTGTAGTTGCCAAGGAAGAGTAAAGACTATTTTATATTGACCAATACAAATTAAAATACACTTACACTACACATGCAACCTTAAGAGCATAAATAAACAGAGGTTTGTGTAGGACATAATATATCAAGAGTCGAATAAGACCCATAACAAAGTAATCCAATATAAATATAAATTTATTAGTGGGAAATATTGAAAACCCAACCGACTGAGGAGGCAGTTTGTGAAGCTCCCTGAACCTAACTGCATTTTCAATAACAGCACTTGAATATTTAATGAGATCTCTGTGTGATATCATACTTAAAATGCTGAAACATGTCTAAAACTTCCCCAACTGAGGGACAAAATCCACATACCGCGTATTCAAAGTGCTGACAACCGGTAACAGCATAATTGTGAATTGTGCACGGAATAATTAATCGGAAATTACTGGTGAGCGATCGACAGAAACCTTTGAAATTTCAAAATGTAAACAGTTTCCTTTGTTTATGCATCATTTGTTGCAACATGTACGCCTTTTCACTGTACGAAATTTCATCCAACTAAAATAATAAAAAGGGTGAGAAAGAGGGAAAGAGGAGGGATGGGAGGAAAGAGAGAGAAATGGGGAAGTTGCTTTGATCAACGGAAGCCAGTTTTTCTCTACATAATTCCCAAATGATGCATCATAAGACACCGCAGACTCAAATTATCGCACTCTTCGCTTCTATGTGTTGTTTGGATACCTCGTCTCGACCCGACCCTCCACACCTACTCTCCTCGTACGAACGATAGCAACATTTTACGTAAATAATCTTTCAACACATTTCAAGGAGAAAAAATGTGAAGATACAACAGATGGAGAAAATAAATATGTATACTTAGATTTTGCTGGAATGCAGATAAAAGCTTGCTCAAAATACCAATAAACATTCACAATCCATATCTTGCTCGCGAGTTCTGGGATAATCCGTGAGACGACATCCGTCCACGATATGTCTCCCACGTGGAGAAGGCGGGAGGCGAGAGGCGTCGGTACTTTCGACAGAGTCGGAATGTCTATGTCCAAGAATACATTTTGACATTTCGAAATTGGAACGAATTTCGAATGCATCCATGTTCGATGTCGTAAGCAGTGAAGTTGGCAACAATGTGTGATGGGAAGGAGTCAGAGTCGCAGTCACAATCGCAGCCGTCACGTGACGAGTGGTGGCGTGAGAATGAGCCGAAACGAATGATACTTGTATGCATGCATATCGCCATATCAACAGGATATATTGTATTTCCTGTTACCTCTGCTCCGACTGATGACCGCCTCAAACAACAGCTTTTCCTCGAGAGGTTATGCAAAAAAACCACCAAGCAAATTAAGTGGTCACCAGCGACGCAACCAACCGATCCACCAAACACCATCGAGACACGGCCGAGTTCATCGGCTGAACGGACGGTCCGATGGCCACCGATGGCGGCATCGAGTGCGTGTCGGGCAACAATAACAATGATATATTGAAATAAATAGACTTTCTAAGCACCAGCGCATTGCGAAAATGTCCCTAGGGGGCAAGACCCAGACCCAGACAAGTGGACTCTTTGTGATGATGATTATAGTATTGCCACTGTGGTTGGTTTTGCGACGGTGCCGTCGTCGATGCGTCTGGCTCGTCGTCTGATTGTGACAAATCACGGATCGCGCAATAACAATAACAGAGTCGTCCGTCCGCTGGGGCACCAAACCGTCAAGCCATCCATCCATTCGTCAATTGAGGAAATATCAAATTATGAGTGCGTCGTGCGTTGTGATTGCGGTCGGTTTCGCGATGCGTCGATCGAATCACAATGTTGAGGGAAATTAGTCATGGGGTCGATCGCCCTGCTTCAACGCTGCTGGGTGCTGGTTGTTCGTTGTCGGTTGTCGGTGGGTGTAACAACAATTGCAACAAACCGCTGACAATGAGTAATTGGCGGCCTACCCGAAGGCCAATAGAAAGTCATGCTGAGGACGGCCGAGTGGATGGACTGGGTTGAAGGACTGGGAGGGTGGTATGTTCTAGAAGAGCACGAACCATCGAGAACATTGGCGATCGATGATGAAGTCATTCTTGTCGACGAGTTATGAATTTTCCAATCCCGCTTCTACCGCAACGAATCACGAATGAATCAATGGTGATACAATCGATGCAGAGTAATCGTCATTATGGTGATGCAGTGATTGTCGAGGGGAAAACAATGCCAGCGATAAGTCATAATAAAGTCGGCAGCGAGTAAATAAATTGCCGTGAACGAGGCCATATTTACGGAACTTTTCAATTGAAGTACAATAAGTCGAAGTAAACACAGTCCAGCGATATGAGACCATGGGAGAAGGAGAGGGGCCAAAGAGAGAAGTGCAAGAACAAAGATTTTGGCGCCGACACTCCTGACGGCATGTATGGAGAACCAGAACAGGTCAGAGGGGGAATGGAATCGGTAGCCAAGAGTTAAACGAATCGATGCTGGAAAACAAAATCCCCGACGAGAGAGGGAATTTCTTCGGAGACAAACCAGTGAAAACAACTGAACTTTCAAAGACCACGACATGGCAGAGGCAAAAACGCTAAAACCAACTCTCGCCTTTGAGCAATCATTCTGTTCACTTCAATTTGCTGCCTGGTCTCTGTTGTTGCCAGCACAGGCCGCAATGCAGCGCTGAGTCATCACCGAGTCTGAAAGCAACAACAACACGTCTCTTGCTCTTTACTCTCGCCAGACCTCTCACTCGGTGCACCATGTATGCAAAAGTCCCTCGTCGTCTCGTCGCGCCCTCCGATGGAACAGCCTTGATGTGTACCCACTAAAGGGTTCGCTTTTAAATGAAGTCCTTTTATTAAATTAATTACGAATTTCGAGCATGTACTCGCCGCTGAACACGTGCAACCGTGCCGGGAGAGGGGAGGGGCTTCGAGGGGAGGCCGTCATTGTAAATGAGTGGATAAAGTGAGTCGACTCGCACAGAGCCGAGTTGTCTGGTCGCAGACGGACGGAGCTGGCGGCACGAATCGAGAGACAACGCGGAGCCTACGAGGAACTTGCACTGGCGGTTATTTCCTTCTGCTGGAAGAAAAACCAGGCGAATATCAGGGGAAAATTAAAACCATAACGTAATAATTTGTCAACATCCACCTCCAACTCGACATTATTTCAGAAATAATTTCTATAGAACTGTAGCTTTGCTTAGAATGCTACTTGATATAAGTATGGCTGACTTAGACAGCAGTAACGCTTGTCTAATTACTAAAATGCACCCCTTCCAACAACCCGCTCTACTAGCCAAGTGTGATGGAAGGGCTGGGAAATGAAAGGCAACCCTCGCTTGAGAGACTGCTTCTCGGTGAGTCCGGTGGTTTCGATTATGATGGTGGTTGCTTGCCGCGGACGACGGGCCGCTGGACATGATCTATGTATATAGTTTGAATATATATTGTATATGTAATCGATATGCAAATTCGGCTGGGGGTGAGTGTGAAAATTTGTGGGGTGCGTTTCAATTGACGACAGATGCGATGTATTACACCAGTTCAAGTTATCAATGAAGCTGCAGGCCGTGGACAAAAGGAGATGAAGATTTTCAAAGACCCAAAAACATTATCTCTGATATATCGTAAGTTCCAAAAACCAATGGAGACCGGAAGATGTGACTGTAATAAAAAAATCAGCAGCAGAAGCAACAATAAATTTATTGTTAATCGGTGGTGATAGGAAGCGACAAAATACATTAACACAATACATATGTATATATTACAGTAGCTTTTCCTATGCATGCTTTTCGTATTGTTATAATATATGTATGTCGTTTCGTATGTCGACAACAGGAAATTATGACGATGGCTGAATGAAAGCAGGCAGGAAAACGAGAAGCTGGTGCGGGAGGGAGAGGAAGTAGGGAGACAGCTGTAGTGGTTGGTATCAAAAGCGACACAAGAAATCTTCACGAAAAAAAAAACATCACGATAAAAATGCAAAACAAAAATATTGTAAGCTTAAACAAATGGCGTTTCACACAAATGCCACCGACGTGCAGTTATTTCTGCTGCACTTCGGCGTTCGTCGAGCGATGATAACGTCACGTTTTAACGTGAAACGCAGCCACTGACGAAATTTCCCCGCAGTTTTCCATACAAAAGGCCCAGCATAATCGCGCAATTATGATCAGCGATTAATTTGCTAGTCGTTTGGAGGATTCGATAATCTCAAATTAATCATAGCAAGACAGTGTTTTAATTAAATTATTAAGAAACACTTCGAGGAAATTCACACTGTTTTCCCAGAATTAATCTGAGGCATTTCAAATGAAAATTTCTGGGTCGTGATATGAGTTATTGTGTTAAGATAAGTGCGATTCGAATAGATAAAGAAGGTCTTTCGGAATTTCCGTCCATGACTACCGCAGGAGACCAAAATAAGTCATAAAGTTAATTGTTTCCGCAACTATAATGAACAAGTTTGGGTACTAAAATGAAACACTGGAGGGTTTCTTCTCTAGTTAATGACCAAATTTTATGTGTCTCCCACTGCTTTAAGAGCGAGGTGTGTTAAATTGAAGACATTTAACAAGTAGCTAAATCATTTGTAAAATAACAACATTTATGTGCGAAGAGCAGGAGTAATTATAATAACAACAGTAGTGAGAACTCGATGTTGTTGTCGTTCTGTGTTGTGTTGACGTCAACGAACTGGTTTAAACAAGTGTTGGCCCGAACAAACAAAAAAACCCAGCGTAAAAACCGCAGCGGTGGAGAAAAAACAAAAAAAAAAAAAAAAAACGGCGATAAATGACGGGCGATGAGAAGGGCAACGAGAACCTTTCTCATCTCTATAAATTGTTTGTTTATTGAAATTAGCATCTTGAATTTATTTCAAACCTGCATCAAACGCCCGAGGATTCGTAGAATTACAAGCTATTACTTCGTGAATCACCCCAGATTTCTTATAAACAAAAGTCGCTCTCACTCTGTCTGTCTGAACGATTGTATATTTATATATTTTAATTTGCACGTTTTAATAAGAAAAACAATGAATGAGACTGAGTCATAAGAAGTTTATGTGTTTTCGCACTGACACAGATTGATTTGTTTAGAAAGCTGTTTACCAATATCGGGATTTGTACCCGATATAGTAATATATATATTTTTTTTCTTTACTCTCTATTAATTTGTTCTATTCCATCTCAGATTGAGACAATAAAGTTCGCTGACCTTACAGAATAGTTTTGATATATATTTTTATCAATAGTTTTGATGCGCTTCGGAGCTTATGTAAATGAGCACGATTTCCACAAGAATAACGTTTATTGGTGACCGGCATGGTCTTTCGACCTTGTTAATATAATGATTAACACCTTTCTGTTAGGGTCTTGCTAAAAACTAAACCAAGTAGCCATAACATTCTCCGGCCCCAACCAACAGATCTTGGGATTCTGAAAGGTTAAAAATTCCAGTGCATGTTCCTCCAGAGCCTCAAGGAACAGGTTTCTTGAAAGGGTTTTTTGTGTGTTTTTTATTTTATATATTGAAGTTTTCGCTTTTTATTCTGCGTGAGTAATCGACGCACACACACATTGTTGTGCCTTTGCGACACATTCATGATGCGGATGTGTTTGTGAACATAAGTAAAAACGAGTTTACTATCCTTAGCGAAGAGCAAAGTACAAGGTACGTTGCAAACAAAACCTTTGGCACGTTCTCTACCCACGGCCACCGTGCGAGGATGCCTTTTGCAGGTCGATCGAGAGTCAGAAGTCGCTGATTCCAGGTCCGTCCGCCTGCCCTCCCTTTGTCCATCCGTCCATCCGTCTGTCTGTTAATCCGTGTCGATGAAACAAGAACGTGCAGAGAAGCTCGCGAAGCACACGAGGCAGAGGATTTGGTTCAAGGTTTTACAGTGTCTTTGTATCTTTTTTATTGAGCCTTAAAATTGGGTTTAATTTACTGTGAAATTGAGTGGTATTGTTGTTGTGGTTCTCGTGCTACGCGTAATGATGGTGTCACTGTTGGCTAATTAAACCTACATGACTTTGTACGGAGCGTCAAGTTAGCGCTTACAACGATTTAGGCGAAACGAGGCCAATAATTGTTTCACTTGACATTTCGAAGAGACAAAAACTGGTCTTCAATGGAGCCGAAGCAAACGCTGAAAATGGTAGGTCTAAAAAGTGCTCAAATTGATTTTCTTACAGGTTCCTATATATATTTTCCAGATATGCTACGAGATTAGAATCAAAACCTGGCGATAGACCATTAAATTTTCATCGTATAGACTTGTCGGCCGCTCATTATCGGTGTTGAGGTCTCAGACAAAGCACTTAAGTGGAACAACAATACTATGTACCATCCTGCATGCCACAACAACGCCGGTGAATTAACCAAGCATCTCCAAGCCAGGCCAAAACAATAAAAGCCATTTGCAATATGCAATCGAAAGCGAAACCATGCGCAGTTCCAGAAGTGGCTGCCAGCCAGAGTCAACACAACAATGCAATACCAGCTCAGGTAGTTTCTTTCGCTCTCGCTCGTTCTCTACTTGGCATTAGAATTTAGATTCGCTTTAAACAGCGATTTCTTTTTATGTGTTTATGGCCAAATGTTGGCAACTCTCTGGCGTCGAATGGCAGCACGATTGGAACACACAATTCTTCTGATAGGCGGACGAGTCTATTTACGACTATTGAATGATGGTGAGCTTGAGGTCTCTGCAGTGCCCTTAAAATGGCACGATTTGAATCAATTGATTGATTTCTCCAGATTGATTTCTTCAATTTCCTTTGAAGTTTATCCTAGTCTTTGAAGATTGATAAACGGACACATATTTGTATAAAGACTTTCGTCGCTTTTGTGAAAAGTAACTTCTTCTGCACCATGCGGACTGGACACGTTTTGCACTTAGCTATATTTCAACGCCCCACCCACACCAATGTTGACTGAATTTATGCGTGCTCGTGCATTAAACTACGGAAGGAAAACAGTAGAACATGGAAATTGCATGAGTTTGTAGTTCAGGACAAAGGACTTCGGACACGCCTATTTGATGGTTGCTACTGTTGTTAACTGTACGCTACTCCTACTGCCATTACATGCTCTTACACACTTGTCGGATGTGATGAGTTGTTTGCAAAATGTTGTAACATGTTCTCTTTCTCTCTGGACTCGTCGTGTCCGGAAAGCACTTTGTTCGAAAATTAATACTGACATATTGTTGACATCTGACCCACATTGCTGTGCTGTCCAAGTTGGAGGGTCCGCCGACCGAGGTGTTTGATTGCGGATGTGACTTCGTGTTGGACACGCGATGTTCCATTAAAGCGTTCTCGATGTTCAATACATTCGGAAGCGAAAAATCACCAACTTTCATTTTGAAAAACTCAATGAAATGTATATTAATTAAAGCAGAATTTCATGGCGATTATAGGAGAAAATGGGGAAATAAAAAAACATAGCATGGGATTTCTTATCGTCTACGGAGAACAAGCACAACAACGATATCAGGAGAACGAAGATAAACAAGCGGTTGGTGTGATAACTCTGCGTCACAACTTCTGTTGTTACAGAGTAGTAGCATGACATGAAAAGAAGTTGCAGTAAAAGGAAAAATAGACAAACAAAAATGACTGAAACGGACACTGAAAAAAACGGACTGAAAAGACAGCGTTTAAGAGAGGGAAAGATAGGGAGAGAGAGAGAGAGTGAGAGAGAAGAGAGAAAAAACACAATGCAATGCGCTGAGGATCGTCAGCACTTGACTTGGCGGTGGACGATGGGTTCATGGGTGGATCCCAACAGAGGAAATTAAAATTTCAATGCGGTGATAAGAATTTTTTTTAATCGAAATAATATTTCAATATTTTTTCTTGCAGTGACAAAAGCAATGACTCATCGAAGTCGATACGAACTATTCCAAATGGATCTGGGCACCGAGTGCAAGCTCCCGAGGCGACATGAATTGCAGTAGCACGCAATTAGAGGGCGGAACTGGTGGCTTGCTTACGGTTCAATTATAAGCGAGTTTTTATGAGATTTCGAGTTGTGTTAATTGAATTTAAAGGGCCCATTAGACTGGATCATAGAGCAATTTGTGATCTTACGAAGAAGTCTATCAATGGAACACGATGTGGGATCTTGAGCACGAGTGTAGCTTTCAAATTGTGAATGTCGCAGTGACGACGGCCGACAACATTCTAAATGGTTTTTAATCGTATGCAAATCGATCGATTCGAATGGCACGACCTACGAACTCGAACTCAATCAGGGCATCGGTGGAAAAGGGGAAAGAAATGCCCAGTGGGAGCAGAGCGCGCTGCTGCCACTTGTCCAAAGGTCAGCAGTCGGCAGTCAGCCAGCTCCAATAATAACATCGAATTTCCTGCAAATTAGGCGTCGCTAAACGAGCACCGCAGTCACAAGTCGTGCTTCACATCAGCGTCCCTCCGATTGAGACTGAGTCGAGGAGGCAAGAGATGGGAGATTCATAAATAATGTATTATCTCTCCGGGAGAAGCACATAAGTCAACAGCAGAAATTCAAAGCAGCTCAGCGAACGCCGTCTACTTAGCATCAGGCGATGGTGGATCCGAGACAGCTTTAGATGCAAAGTGATGGTGTGTGTTCAGAATGTTTATTTTCAGACGGTTCGGATTTGTTGTTGCGACCTTGAGAGGGATGCGTGGTGGGTGACATTTGAGGAAGGACATCGACACACCGACACGTTCACACAAACGCGTATATCGAATTACGATTTTCTACATCCGCTTGCGCAGAAAATCCTCGTTCTTACTTCGATATGCATTGAAAGGAATGAGTTGAAATGTTGAATTTTTGAGTGTTTTACTTACTTGTTGAAGGTTTTCTGGTAGTCCTTGATCTGCTTGCGCGAGAATTCGTGGAACTCGGTGTAGACGTTGACCACTTTGAAGGTTCGGGGCACCTCGATGCCCGCCTCCTGGGAGTCCATGATCTCCTGGCGACGATTCAGAATGTGCGTCAGCTCCGAGGTGTCCGAGTTGATGGAGCCGGGCCGTCCCTGCGAGGAACGGCGGTCGTTGGTGGTGCTCGACGAGGTGGGCGCCCCGACCGAGGACGACGCCGAAGATGCATTCGATGAGACAGACATATCGCTTCAATCGATCGACCTTTCAATCACTAACTCAATGCAGCGGATACGGAAGTGAGTGCCGGATTGGATTTTCCAGGATGTATAGCACTTGTCGAGGGGATTGAGTGGCCGACACAGGACAGGGTCTGCAGCGCAACTGCTGTTGTTGTTGTTTGGTTTCACACGCAGGCGGTGCAGAAGTGGATGCAGCTGCTCAGCTATGTTGTATTGTGTATGGCGCAAGATCCCGCAGCAGTTTCCGCCAGCAGACTGGACGAGGAATACGACACTCAGTGTGGGATTCAATGGGACTGACGACGCGCACGCAGACACGACAGCAAGGTGGAATTTTTTCGGTGTTCGGCTCTCGTTAAGGGCGGGGATGAGGATGCTTTTCGTCGTGCGAAAAATTCTTTCACTCTCGTTGTCGTCTGAAGGATACAAACTTTTCGCACAACGAGTTTTTGAGAAAATAACACAGCACTGTTCTTGCAGGTCTTGTAGGTTTTTCGAAATTATTATGCAAAAACGGTTGTTTTGTGTTTTAAATGCCAACAACAAATTCAAATTTAATGTAAAACTCCGTTAACTACAAGAAGAGAACGTCGCGAATGGTGAACGGCCAGAGAGCAACTGAAAATGAGATTCGAGTTCATGCCGTCGAAGAGTTAGGAGAGAGAAAATGGGATTTGGTTCGTTTCTTTGCTATTGCGTCGGTTATATGACAGGGTTGTATTTCACTAAGTGAAAATTCGTTTTCTACCTGTAGTGATAACTTTTTCCTTCATGGCAGTTTGTTCGTTTTCATACCCATCAGGTTTAGGGTTACCGCTCGCCGAAAAGTTTTGAACACCGAACTTCATGAAGAAAATCGTATATGATATGATAACAACAGTTGTAACTAAATTAAATTAGAAGCAGTAATCATTTATAAACAAAATGTATTCTACCCACATTTGATCTTTATAAATTCAAATATTTGATATATTCTGATAATTACTTAAAATTCAAAAACAAAAATTATTTAGTACGGACACAAACATTGGTTAAAAATAATATAACAGCAACTCTGAACTCTGACGGAATGTCAGACGTTCTTTGCCGTTTTTGACATTTGAGTTTTCTTCACATTCGACCTGTGTGCGTGAATCGCCGAATTGTAAATAAATTTGGAACTGAATTGAATTAAGACAAAATAATTACTACACACAATGTCTGCAAAAATAGTGAATAAAATTTTGCTCTTGGCTGGATTTGCTTCGCTCGCACATGCTGCATTCTCCGCGGCTCATCGTAAGTTACTTTGCTATTTCAATTAAATATTATCACTTAATATTCGTCTGTCTGTCTGCTTGTAGATCGGACTTATTTGCGTCTCACGGAGCAGGACTGGAATCAGTTGCCTTCTGATGTAGGCTTTATGTTTTTAAACGTTGATTCTTTTTTTGAAGCAATACTTCTCTCCTTAGATTGTTATTCAAACCATTGTTAGTCTCGTGTTAGTCGTCTACAATTTAATTCAGATCGTTGGGAATTTTAAGGAGATCCGAGCCACCGTTGACATGCAGGAGAAATCGTGGGACACACTGGGTAATCTACCCTCGTTCTACTCGTTTAATCACCGTGGGAAGGCTTTGAATCCCAACTATGAAGCGCCAAAGGTTTTCAGTGAGGGTAAAAGCAATTTGGACGCAGATATTCAATAGTGCTATGTTGGTTTTGGTTTTTGGAAATCATACTTTTTATAAATCTAGCCAAATTGTGTTTTCGCATTTCATAATGCAATAAAATAAATTTATATCTTTTTGTTCAATAAATTCTTTTAAAATTTTCATTTCAATTCAATTAAAGCGTCTACTCGTTGGTTTTATGATTAAATTTGAAACCTTCCCTGTTTTTGTTATTATCTCGTTGGTTAATTTCGTTACTCTCGGACAAGTGTAGATGTGTAACTGGTGCTTGTTTAATTTCAAATAATTTCAAAATAAAACTAGAAATTACAAAAAAAAAAAAAACAAACAATAATATTCATTTCGATCTCTGGTAAAAGTCACAGATCATATTTTCTGTTATAATTTCGCCTGACTACAGAAAAATGTGATTTATTTTTGAGCCATTTTAAAAGTTATAATCCAATACATAACAACGGGAAGGATAAATGTTGAGCCACACGTCCACCTAGCAGCGTCGGATCTCTGGAACCCCACGGTCCTTTCGTCCAAGGAGTAGGGCTCTGAGACCGGACCAGGTGAGGAGTTGCATCCGCTGGAGTAGCAGAAGTCGGTGTTTCCATCCGTGGCCACCATGGTGCTCGCTGCCAAGGCATCCAGGGTGCAGCCCCGCTCGATTCTGCCGTCGTCCAGTCGGCGAGTGAAGCAACTCTCAGAAACGTCTTCGAACTCCACAGGAGTCGAGCACGAGCGCAGGCTTCCTGAATCTGTGGTTTGTGCCCAACCGCAGGTGTTGTCGTTGCGGTCGCACTGGAAGCACTGCAGAGAAGGAGCGCGCCGCAGTGGCGTCTGGTTGCAGCCATCTTTGTAGCACACGGTGCACCCGCTGGTCAGCTGGGAGGCCAGGCACTGGGTATACAACTGGAGGTCGCTGCGGCATCCGCGCACCATTTGCCCACTGTCATCGACGTACGCCAGGCATGCCTGCTTCTCGTCCTGTGGCTCCACGTCTGATGGCAGGCACGGCAACGGCTCCGTCGTGCCCATCGCGCACGGTGTGTCCTCAGCGCCTGAGCACTGCTGGCAGCGCAGCCGGTTCGCCGGGTACATGCCCTTGTTGCAGAAGCTGCCCTCGCAAGTGCTACAACTGGTCAGCGTGCTGTTGCAGTACAGGGAGCCGCTCTGGCAGCCGCGCACTGTGCGGCCGTCGACGAGGACGCCGATCACACAAGGCGCCCCCTCGACAGCGCACTCCTCGATGGTCACGTCGCCCGGACTCTCCCAGGTGGCGCAATTGTGGTTCACCGCGCTGGAGCAGAGGTAGCAGCGTGTGAAGGGCACCGCGTTGCAGCCATCGCTATCGTCGCACTCGTAACTGTGACTCACGCTCGCCGTGGTGGGTGGCGGGCCGCAGCCGCGTTGCACCCGGTTGTCGGCGTACTCGGTGGCGAAGCACGAGGAGACCTCGGCCGAGCCGCAGACCCCCGACCGAAGGGCCGTTGGGTTCGTGCGGCACAGCGGCTCCTGCGTCGAGTCGCACACCAGACACGAGCGCTGCTTCAGGCACCTCGCGTTGCAGAGGCTGGCGTCGCTGCAGTACTCCAGGTGGTCGGAGTCGTGGGCCAGCTCGGGCGGCAGGTCGCGGCTGCAGCCACGAACTACGCGGGTCTTGCTATGGTAGAGGAAGCAGGTCTGGTCACGCGCCAGCAGCGAGGTCACCTCGCACGTCCCGTACACCGTAATGTTGCAGCGTGACGCGTTCACCTCGAAGAGATCCATCTTGCAGCCGCGCCCATTCTGCGAGTCGCACTCGATGCACTGCAGCTGGACGGCGCCGGGCTGGTTGTTGCATCCGTTGACGTCGCAGAAGATCGTGGTCGCCGTGTGGCTGCTGTTCGTGTCCGAGCGACAGCCGCGCAGGGCATGCGTCGCGTTCACCACGTCCGTGTAGCAGAAGTCCTCTTCGTGATGGTAGAGGCAGGGCCGGGGCTTCTCCGCCTGGGCCGGGACGCACCCGCTGCCGCTGCACTGGTGGCACTTGAGGCGACCCGGCGGGAAGACGCCGTTGTTGCAGAGGTTCGTACCGCAGGTCTTGTGGTAGGCGGCCCCCGTGGAGGGCGTGTTGGAGCTGCAGCCGCGGTAGGTAACCGAGTCCACTGCGACAGTAGAGAGAGAGAGAGAGAGAGAGAGGAGTCCATTAGACGCGATAAATCGAAGTGGATGCGATCGACATACCTACGGACATGGCGCAGGTGAGCGAGGAGCAGGTCTCGTAGGGCAGCTCGACTCCGTCCAGGCTGGTGGCGCAGGCTCCAAGCGTCAGGGAGTCGCACTTGTAGCACACGATGGCCGCGCTGACATCTGCGGAGAGCGAATCGATTAGTCGTAGGCGAATCGAGACGCCAGTCTTTCGACAGGATCCACTTACAGTTGGTCAGGAACACGCACGCCAGGACAACTACAGACCCTCGATGGGATCCCATTTGTGATGTTCGATTACTCCGAGTTTTCTCGTATCCGTCGTCGTCGTCGTTGTGTTGTTGCCAATTAGAAGGCATTTGGTCTAATAACCGAGGGTCGTGATTACCTTTCGCTTGGCCCCGAATAGCATTTGTTTTCAAAAGTAAATCTCTCAAACATATGTATTTGTAACTATAATCGGTCTTTTTCAGATTTTTAAACAATTTCCACACACGGCACTTGAGACTTTTGTTCTTTGTTCGATTATCAGGGTCTGCTGACGATACGAAGGCGACGACGGCGTTCGCTGTGTAGGTGCGAGTGTGTGTGTCGGAGGTTCGTATTGAGAGATACGTATGACCGATCGAGCAATTGACAACGGATTACGAACACATCGACAATGGGGATGAGGGCACGACTGGTGGGGTGAGGGTGGGGAATTGCGGACGATTTGGTCATGAAACAATTGTTGATGACCTTCGGAAGAATGACGATGATATCAATGATGTTTTGCCATCGAATCTGTGATCTTGAAAACGCAGGTTCCGCTGAGTGGAGTTGACGATGTCTGGGCGCGCTGGGCCCTCGGACATCGCCCTCCTCACTCCCCCGTTAATTAATCCATGCCCCACCTTCCCCGTACTCTCGCCTGACACGGCATTGCCACACGATACCTCGTGTCCTGGCCGCCGCATTTCCATTGACATGGTTTCCCTCTTAACCATTGCCCCAGGCGTGGAGTGGTAAAAATAAAAAAAAAAATAAGATAAACAACACCAATGCCAGTGAAACTGGCACTATTGGAACGGGCGCCTCCCTTGACCTTCTTCCCATTCGACAACTTGTGTTCAAATTCCCATAATTATCCATTTCACTAACTAGAACGTTAGTGTGTGTGTGTGTGTGTGTTAGTTTAAACTACATATTACAGGATAGAGCTTTTTTGTCCCCGCGGAGTTTGAAATATCGATCGATGTCTGGACGTTCATCTGTCCAGAGCTCACAGTACAGACAGACAGTCATCGGCGCTGGAATTCAGTGCTTCACCGATGTGAAGCGAGAAAGTCGCAACCTTTCAGGCTCCGAGTGGGAACAAATATTTGTACAACATACCGCGATATATCTAGATCTATATATACATAACTATATACTGGGTAAAATCCGTTGATATCTGTGATACATCAGCTACATAGAGAGTTATTCCGTTACTCCTTTAATTGCGGAGATAAGAGTGTTTAATTTGAATCGAGGTGTTTTGGTGAATCAACCGGTGTAAAGGCACTGATGAACTGCATCGACAGCACAGTTTCATATATGCACGGAGTTATCATCGAAAACAAACATCGGTCGAGAGTTATATATATGTGAAAATATCGATTTCGAACTTATACCAGTGGCCGAAGTCCTCGGGAAGCCAGTTGCAACATCCAATCCGTTCGATTTAGTTCTCTCTTTCCAGTCAACAACCAACAACCCCGAACATTTTCTAAAAGAAATCCTGTCCAAGGACCTTGAAAAATTCGCTCGGAACTCGACGTAAAATGAAGTGTTTCGTGCTGTTCCTGTGGATCAGCGTGATTGTGCTTTTGGAGGCGGGGGCGGCCAAGGTCCCACAAACTGGTAGGGAACGCTGTACTAGCAGACAATGTCCCTGGACATCCATCGTGTGCCCAGGACATCATCATAGTCTGTCATTTCGCAGTCATTTCCAGCACCTGTCGTCCATCACTCGCCATTGTCATTCACTATTGTAATTCATCATATTCATCCATCTCATACAAGGTACAGTCATTATGGCGATGGAAGTTGGAGATTCCACAACTTTGGCCATGACTCACTCAATTTCATCAATGCGGCAACACGACTCCCTCCCACCACACAAACATCCATATAGTTCCATCGTTTATCGTTTGTGTATGTCCAACTACCAAGAATCCAATCCGCAGATGACGTCATGCTCTGCAAGAACTGCGGCTCCTTCTCCGAGTGTCCCTCCACAGATGCCAGCTTCCGTCTCAGTCGAACGATTTCTTGCCAGGACACCACGTGCATCATCGGTATCGGTAAGTGCAGCTCCTGCTCCTGCCGACCTCCCGACCATTGGATTCCCATCTTTGGTTTCTTGCAGTTGACGACGACGACCATTCGCCCTGTTTGCTGCGGAGGACTAGCATGAATCTCCAGAAGCTGGACGGCAGCATGCACATTGTATCAATTTCGAACGAACCCCGGCCTCCACCGCCGGCGTCCAACCCAGGCGCTGCAGGGGACGACGGCACCTTTCACGTTGTCTCTGTATCGAACGAACCCGCTCCGTTGATCGAAGGTGCAAACGCGCCCGTGGCTGGGATCGCGGAAGGACTGGATGCTGCAGAGTCCGTGGCTGGGGCCACTGCTGAGGCTGGAGTCGAGGTGGTGGATGCGGCTGAAGCTGGAGTCGGGGCTGCTACTGAGACCGGAGCTGAGGCGGTGGACGCGGCTGAAGCCGGAGCGGAAACTGCTGTGGAAACTGGAGGCGAGGCGGTGGATGCGGCTGGAGATGGAGCAGAGGCTGCGGCCGCGGTGGACATGGCTGGAGATGGAGCGCAAGCTGCTGTTGAAGCTGGAGACGAGGCGGTGGATGCAGTTGGAGCCGGAGCGGAAGCTGCTGCTGACGCTGGAGCCGAGGCGGTGAACGCGGCTGAAGCTGGAGCCGAGGCTGTTGTTGAAGCTGGTGCTGAAGCTGTGAACGCGGCTGAAGCTGGAGCCGGGGCTGTTGTTGAAGCTGGTGCTGAAGCTGTGAACGCGGTTGGAGCTGGAGCAGAGGCTGCTGTTGCGGCTGGAGCCGAGGCAGAAGAAGAGCCGACAGAACCTGAAGGCGACAAACCGAGTTCGGCGGAGGAGGCAGAGCCTGCCACGGAGAACGGCGGACCCGCGGCCGCCGGCGGTGACGGAAACGAGGACGCGGGTGTGGGTGCGGGTCCGTCGGTCGATCCCAGCAGCACCGACGAAGCGAAACCGGATCCCGTTGCGGATACCCCGGACTACCAAGGTGACGAAGGCAAGCCGGAAGCTGGGGATGGCGCTGTGGGAGCGGGCGAAGGGACCCCGATGGCGACTGGACCTGGACTGGAGGCAGGAGGCGGCAGCAACTCGACGACTGGCGAGGGCTCTGCGGCGCCTCTGACATGTTTCGCCTGCTCCAGCGCCAGCGAGGCGAACTGCACCGCGAAGCCGACGAAGCAGCTCGACTGCCGGCCCTCGGGTGGCGTCCGGAACGCGTGCTACACGCTGGTCAAAGGTGAGTCTGGCGGGCGGCCGGCGGCGGGGCCGGCGGCGGGGCCGACGATGGGACGATCGCGCTGCTCCCGGGAGGGCCGTGGGGATCGTGGGGGCCGTGGATGGGTAGTGTGCAGGGCTGGCGCTCGTACTGAAGCTTCCTTTCACCCAGGACCACGGCTGATGCGAGGCTGCCTCGCCGATCTGCCGCCGACGGCGCTGGCCAAGTGTCTGGACCCCGCGGACGACTCCTGCCGGCTGTGCGGCTCCTCCGCGTGCAACGGCGACGGCTGGCCGCGGTGCGTCCAGTGCGTCGGCAGCTGCGACTGCGCGCTGGCGCCCAACCCGCAGCGCGACGCCCAGCCCTGTCCGCTGCTGCGGCGAGACGACGCCCGCTGCTTCCACTACGCGAGCGCCGCCAACCGAATGGTGCGCGGTTGCACCGCGTCCTCAGAGGCGTTTGCGCGCTGCCAGCGGGCCGGCGCCGACAGGTGCCTGGTGTGCGCGGCCGACGACGACGCCTGCAACGCGACGCCGCTGCTGAAGAAGCCGCGGCTGCGGTGCAGTCGCTGCGACAGCCGCGACTTGCCCGGCTCGGACGCGGCCCTGGCCTGCGCCTGGGCCCAGCCGAACGAGAGCCTTGTCGCATGCACGACCCCCTACCCCTACTACCGGCAGGAGTCCTGCCTCGCCATCCACCACCCCGAGATGGGGTGGGCGGTGCGCGGCTGCTCGCTCGATTTCGGCGCCTGCGAGCCCATGGACCGCTGGTGCCGCGCCTGCCCCACGGACGGCTGCAACGCCGGCAACCTCCAGTGGCAGCTGTGCCTCCAGTGCAACAGCCAGACGCCGGGCGAGGCCGCCTGCGGCACCGACGCGGCCGGCCTCGTGGCCACCAGGTGCGCGGCGCCGGTCCAGCCGTACGAGCGGCGCGGCTGCTACACCCACACGAATGGTAGGTGTCGACGGGTTGATGGGGGCAGCAGCGAACGTGGGGGCGGGCGATCGACAGTGCTCGACAACTCTCTCATAATGTTCCTTTTCTCGGTCTTCGATCTTTGCAGCCGAAACCAACACCACGACCAGGGGCTGCATCTCGGACCTGGCAGAGGAGGGGCTGCGCCTGTGCCAGACCCACAACCAGACCACCGGACCCTGCCAGCTCTGCTACGAGCCGGGCTGCAACAACCGTCCGGCCACGTCGCACGCCGCCGCCCTGGGCCAGGGCATGGCCGCGGCCCTGGGCGTGCTGCTGGTCGCGGTTCTCTACTCGTAGGCCCCGGCAAACACACGCACCCACTCACACACACACAGATCCACACATAGAACAGAACCCCAACACACAGAGTGGAATCCCAAATAAGACATCTTTCGGTCGAGAACCAACTAAATAAAGTGTTTTATTCAAACTCCACCAAGGTTGTGTACGGACGACAGACAAGGGCTGAAGAAGGGCTTGCGGTTTGTTTGGCTGCCGAGTCCGGATCGAGTCCGAGGCTGGGGGGGGGGGGGGGTGTATCAGCGGAGGCGCCACAGGCAGAATGCCGCGAGGACCAGGAGCCCGCTGGCGAGCCTCAGGCCGGCCGCCCCCTCCTTCACGTTGTTGCAGTCCCTCGTGTTGCACGTCGTACACTGGCTGTCATTCTCGTCCTCGCAGACGATCTTCTGGCGCGGGTCGGCGTCCACCATGCAGCCACGGATGACGACGCCATCTGCGGCGGGGGATAGAAAGAAAGATAGAGAGAGCGAATGATATGGCATGGTATGGGGTGGTGTGGGTCTACTCACTCCAGGTGCCCGTGAAGCAGCCACTCGTCTCGAGCGTCACCGTGTTCCGGCACTGGGTCCCCTCCAACTTGTTGCTGGCCGGGTCGTGGCAGTGGGCGTCGATGTCGCTGCGGCACCGGATGCACGAGAAGACGTCGACGTCGGCGTTGTTGCACCCGTTGCCGGAGTCGCACGTCCAGCAGCTGGCGTCGGCACTGCAGGCGCCCTGCTCGGCGGTACGGTCGTAGAGGCAGCCGCGCCGCACCAACCGGTCGTCGGTGGTCTCCCAGTAGCAGCCGCCCTTCTGGTGGTACACGATCTTATTCTGGCAATCCTTGGCCTCGCTGGCGTCGTGGCCCCACTGGCACGTCGCGTTCGCGGTCGAGTCGGTGTCCGCGCACTGGATGCACTTCAGCGCCTGGTCGAGCTCGTACGTCGGGTTGTTGCAGTTGTCCGTCGCGCACACGGCGCACGCCTCGTTCGACGCCGGGGTCGAGCACTTGTTCACGGTGGTGTCCGGGTCCGAGACACAGCCGCGCGTCATCGCGGTCGCGCTGGTGCCGAACGTGTAGCAGACGTCGTCGGCCTCGTACAGGAGGCAGGGGAGCGACACGATGGCATTGCTGTTGGTCGCCACGTCGCCGCACTTGGAGTCGGTGCTGTTGCACTGGTAGCAGTGGAGCCGGCTCGCCGGGAAGAACCCCACGTTGCAGTTGGGGACCTCGCAGACCTGGCAGGAGCCCGTGCAGGCCTTCTCGTCGTTGGCGGTGGCGCAGCGGCGTTCGGTGTGCTTGTCGTCCCGCACCTTCGAAAGGCACTTCGTTTGGCCCGCCGCGCAGAGGGCGTTGAATTTGTCCAGGTTTGCGGTCGTCTGCGCACAATCGGGGTCCAGCGCGGAGTCGCACTTCTTACAAATCGTGTAGTTGTTGCACAGTGACTCTTGGCACATTCCACACGTGTCCCCATCACAGGTCACGTCTTCGGTCTTGCAACCCCTGCTAACGTGGCCGGTGGTCGGGTCTGCAATGGAATCGAGAGTCTGCCAATTGGTAGAGAATGGACAGAGGACGAAAGGATCACCCGGGCCTTAGTCGGAAGTGTTCGCGGAGCAACTGGCGATCCCCAGATCACTCTGCGAGCACTTTATGAACGTGTCAGTCTCGGTGTCAGCGTCAGCGTCAGGGTTCGACACGGCATGTTCGGGGTCGTCCCACTGTACTCGGAGCTCGGAGCATCCACGACTCGCACTCAGTTACCGCGAAAGAGCGCGTCCGGTCGAGAGGCAGGTGGTTGTGCTGGACAAGTGTAGGGTCTCGGGTGTTGGGTGCGAAAACCCACTCGCTACACACGCTACACACGCTACACCCGTCAACATGACACTATCTCTCGCAAACAACGATAACAACAAATCAATATCTTATCGCCCCCAGGTGCAATGGGGACGATTCTTCTGTTCCGAAAGCTCTGAGAGCTTTTTGTTTTTAAAAACGTTGTTTTTATTTCCATTTCCGAAAATTCTTCGATTCCCAATGCGACACACATATCCATATCTATCTATGGTTGGGAATCGCAATTTGTGCTATGTGTCTGTCCTCATGGTCTATTCATATAAATGTGCGAACAGTGGATCCGATACCGATACCGATTGTATTGCTTTGTGAACCTGCACTTGATGTGTAATCGTTAATCGCCTGCGGCTTATTTCACAATTGATCAAAATAAGGAATTATGCCTTCACAATCGATCGGTCTTTGGTTTTAGTGTCTAGTCTCGCGGCATTTGATTGTAATAATTATTCTTCGGCCCAATGACGTTGCCGTGTGGGGTCAAAGGGCGCTCGGTATGTGTCGCAGGATGCCTGTCCAAGGGTCGTTTCGTCCATTTACTCACCGACTTTGGCGAAGCAACTTTCCTCGCAGGTTGTGTTAGTCACGCCTGTTGGATCGCTAATGCATTTTGGGTCCGTGTCAGACGAGCAACTGTAGCACCTAAATTCATCTAAGGCATAGTAAAAATAGTTAGCGACGATCTTGTCGACCATGGTTGTTGGACTCACCATCTGCACGATCAGAGCCAAGGCACAAGAACAAGACCAACAGCACCACTGCCGTTGAGGTGTTCATTTTGTTTTAATCTAACTTTACTCAAGCGTAATTCCGCTTGCAATTAATTAGTTGTAAGGAAATTCTATCGCGCGATTGGTTGGAGTTATTGAGGAGAGCGAGAACTGAAAACCTTCTTGCCACTTGTTCGGCTGACCGAGTTGTGGTCTTATCGGCTGGGGGCTGGTGGCTGGGAGCTGGCGAGCGCAAAACCTCAAGCGCAAGCTTTTTCCATCCCTTCAAGTGTTATCGAAACCGTTGTCGATGGAAATTTATGGTTCTATCCGAAAGGCGATTGCTTATAATATATATATAAGATGACATTCCTATATACATATATATGTGTGTGTGATACTGTCGATAAAAGCGGGACGTCGGAAATCGTACTGGGCATTTACGATGGTCTCCACCAACGCGTCTCGGACCAATACGCGGGGACATCACTGTATAGCACGAATCGTAAAATACCGCCCCTTTGCTATAACTAATGGACGATTTGACGCGATTTTTGCCGCTTTCAGCAAACGCTGCGAACCCTCAGCAGGTATGCGTGCATCAATACGAGCACTCCTAAAAGTAGGCAACACAACGGGCTGTGGGCCGAGTGTGCGGAAACAAGAGATAAGGGTTATTTCCGTCGACATTACTCATAGTCACCCTGCACCTGCTCTTGCAGGGCTACAATCTCTCCCTCCCTCTTCTCTCTCTCGCACGACGCGTAATATATTTCCATCGCATCTCCTGACCACCTCCCTCTCGCACCCAGCACACAGAAAAATATCGCCCGGCTCCAACTAAACACCAAGAGAGTTTATTCATTGAGAAAACAACATCTTAATTACACTCTGTTCCCAAGAAGTTCTGTCTATCGGCAAAACCGGTGGACGACAAAGGCGGCCAGCAGCGCGATCAGGGAGACCCCTAGGGCGGTGCTGCCGTTGCACTTGTCCGTGTCGCAGGTCACGCAGTTGTCGAGGTCGGCGGAGGCGCCGTTTTGCTCGCGGACGGCGTCGCACGCACTCTGCTCGGGCGCCACCTCGACGCAGCCGTGCCTTCGCTTGGTGCCACTGCCATCTGGAAAGAAAACCGGGTGTCAAAGGCCAATGTCGATCCAGGGGGACCTCTGGGACTCCCGACCCCTACTAACCGGGAATGTCGGCGCTGTAGCAGGCGTAGGAGGCCTCGGCCCGAGCCTCGCGCGCTACCAGCCGATAGTTGGCCAGCAGGACCTCGGCGGCACTCGTCGGCAACCTCTTCACAGTCTCCGCAGAGCGACGACGGCGTTTCGCAACTTCTCCCGTTGTCGGCGCTTCGTCGGCACTCGGCGCCACGGTGGTTGGGTCCGGCTCGGAGGGGGTCGTCGACGTTTCATCGGTGGCCTCCTCGGTCGTGTCGCTGGTGGTCTCCTCGGTGGTCTCGCCCGTGGTGGTCTCGTCGGTGGTCTCCATGGTAGGGTCCGTGGTCGTGGCTTCCGGCGTCGTGGGGGTTTCCGGCGCCGCTGTGGTGCTCGCTGGCCCGCAGTAGCCGAGCATGCTGTCCTGTATGTCGTCGCAGGCATCACCCACACACTCGTAGCACTCCAGGGCGTGCACTTGAAAAGGACGAAATTCGGAAATTAGCCTACAGTTCAGTATCTGCTATCTGCTAGCGTAGAGAATTTTTAACGCAGGCTCAAATGAAGTGCGCTTGGGTTTCGGAAGGAAGTACCGCGAAAAGTCCTCTTCACCCTTATTTATATCTGCTCGAAGGAGTCGTCCTTCTCATCTCCGTTGATATTCACCGTTCTCAGAATATCCTTAATGACGTCATATGTCCTGTCTCACCTTTCACTGCACCAAACACCGCGAGCACGAGTAACGAGTAAATCAATTTAAATTCCATTTTCATATTTCTTTTGTTTGAACCTTAAGGAAAACAATTTTTTTATATATTTCGATGAAGGACAATATCCAATGGTAGGTGAGGCTGACTTCAGGTTTCCGTCGTTCTCGGCTCTATGTTCCCGACCGATCGATATAGTACGAGTTTTCACAAGTAACTAACAATTAACTCAATTGTTAACATGGTTTTTATCTGCTGCGTGTAAGAATCGCTAGCACATAGCCCTGCCTAGCGATACCCCTGCTCTCAAAGTCCTTCCTGCGAGCTGAATATTCCCTCGCTATTTAGATATTGTGTTTGAGGTGATTAGATTATTGGATTGCTGCCATTGTTGGTGGGTTCTTCCTTTTGTTATTGCTACGCCATTGTTGCTGTTGTTGCCACTGACATATAGACCACATAAATGACTAATATCGTTCATTATATGGAAAGGAAGCGAATATATTTCGTTCATATCGCCCTCGTACGATAACAAATCAAAAACATCAACTCGGGCTCTTTTCCAAAATTTGCAGAGAGCCTCTAGGTAGAGGACAATTTCAAAAAGATTGTATCAAACATTTTATGAAATTTATTATGCAGATAATGCTAATGTCTACAAAATTAATTGAAACTAGTAAGGCGCGTCGATCAGGTGAGTGAAATCAAAGAAATCTAAAGACTTGATTGGTCTCCGTAAATTTTGAAACTGATTACGAGGTAATCGATGGGTATATAAACTAATTATTAAAGGTGCGGACATTCATTAAATTGAGATATATCATGACCGATTTCCACCGTGACTTTGATAATGGGTAAAGCGAGCGCCGTCGAAGAATCGGAGTGGAATCGGGTACTGGGAATTGGGAACTCGTATTTCAGAGATTTGTAACAAGATAAAGGATAAAGACTATTCAGTCGCCGATCGAGGAATAAGATTTTAAATTTGGACATAAGGTCTACGAACCGAATAACCTTCGACTTATGTGAACCGTTGGCCAAGCCTTGCCGACCGGCCGATCCTCAGCCCTACCTCACCTCACCACACCTCACCCTATAATGGGTGGGATCCCCTGACACAGCAGCAAGATTGTGTGTGAAAATGGGAGTGTTTGGAGAGAGACCTTCCATCCGCACACTCTTGCCAGTTTTTCTTAGCTATACTTGAATTACCAAGACCTATATTCACAGCTCACTACCAAAGTTATTACATATTGTTTTTTCTGAATGATGTTACATGGAATCGCATGGAAAGGAGGGAAAGGCGGATTATGTTTCAGAATATCACCTCGGTGTAGCACAATTTTGAATGCACTACGAAGTCCTATAGGTTGTATGGGTGTTGCAGGTTCTCCTTTTCCGGAATTTATATATATCTGTAAAATAAGCTAATCCAAAGGCAGTCTTCGCTTTGAGGACTCAGGAGCCTAAGCTGAAGTTGCTCGAGTGTCTGTAAATCAATACAATCCATGCTTGGGATAGACCTAATAAACTTATATGTACCCAATTACTTACAGTACAATCAGCTAGAATGTTTGATTAAGTTAACAAAAACAAATGTTCTGCTTTATTCTATATTATTCTATATTTACAAAGTAAGAATAGTAGGATTAGGGTGACAATAACTTAAGGTAACTAAGTGCCAAGGACAGATTCCCAACTGGAGAGAACCGCGAATGTACAAAACTTTTCTTAATGCGTCCAAAACCAATTTCTGCGGCAATGCAGGGCAATCACTGAGTGGCGAAATTGAGTATTGTGACGATCAGGAAGGTGAGGACGGAGGCACCTACGGCAGCGCTGCCGTTGCATTCGCTGGTGAAGCAGTATGTACAACTGCTATCGGTTTCGGGCAAGTCGTTTTCCTCGCTGGCCACTTCGCAGGCCGACTTGTCCGTGGGGATCTCGATGCATCCATGCTTGCGTTTGACGGTTCCATCATCTGCAAGAGGGAAAGAGCACGGATCAGTGAGAGCGAACGAGAATGAGAAGATTTACCCAGCCACTTACCAGGAACGTTAATGCTGTAGCAGGCAAAGGTACTCCCGGCACGAATACTTCGCGACCTCAAGCGATAGTTTTGCAGGAGAATGTCTGCGGGTCCTGCATTTTCAATAACAATAGATCTACGGCGTCGAAGTGTGGCTGCTGAACTCGATTTTGTGGATACCGAGCTGGAGTCTGTGGATGCAGAACTTGAGTCTGTGGATGCTGAACTCGAGTCTGTGGATGCAGAACTTGAGTCTGTGGATGCTGAACTCGATTCTGTGGATACCGAGCTGGAGTCTGTGGATACTGAACTCGAGTCTGTGGAAGCAGAACTTGAGTCTGTGGATGCTGAACTCGAGGCTGTGGATACTGAGCTCGAGTCTGTGGATACCGAGCTGGAGTCTGTGGATACTGAACTCGAGTCTGTGGATGCAGAACTTGAGTCTGTGGATGCTGAACTCGAGTCTGTGGATAGCGAGCTGGAATCTGTGGATACTGAACTCGAGTCTGTGGATGCAGAACTTGAGTCTGTGGATACTGAACTCGAGTCTGTGGATAGCGAGCTGGAATCTGTGGATACTGAACTAGAGTCTGTGGATGCAGAACTTGAGTCTGTGGATGCTGAACTCGAGTCTGTGGATAGCGAGCTGGAATCTGTGGATACTGAACTCGAGTCTGTGGATGCAGAACTTGAGTCTGTGGATACTGAACTCGATTCTGTGGATACCGAGCTGGAGTCTGTGGATACTGAACTAGAGTCTGTGGATGCAGAACTTGAGTCTGTGGATGCTGAACTCGAGTCTGTGGATAGCGAGCTGGAATCTGTGGATACTGAAGTAGAGTCTGTGGATACTGAACTCGAGTCTGTGGGTGCAGAACTTGAGTCTGTGGATGCTGAACTTGAGTCTGTAGATGCTGAACTCGAGTCTGTGGACGCTGAACTCGACTCAGTGGATTCCGGTTGGTCCGTGGTAGTTTTTTCTGGACCGCAGTATACTAACATACTTTGGTTGATGTCATCACATTCGTCTCCCACGCATTCGAAGCAATACAAATCCTCTGCGGCGACATCTAGAAAACAAATCAATTCTCCAATCAGTTATGCTCGCAACACCTTCCCAATATAGAAGCACTTCGGGGCACGGGAAAGAATAAGGAATGACACAATTCAGGGATAGGAGAAGCATCTGCGACACAAAGGTGTCGAATGTAACCTTTGTCGCTATCACCAGAAGGCCGAATCTGTTTATGCCGAAAACACTTGCGTGACTTCGGTTGAACGATTCCATCGACTATCGGCATATCAGAACGTTGTACAAATTATGTTTCTCACTTAACCTAGTTTCGATCATGAGGACGATATCGAGGAACGCCGAAACGTCTCTTGGACCAGTTGACTTTACTCGTAAACATCCGCGAACAGGTGGTGAATGCACTGTGAGCGAGGGACAGGGGCGGACAATTGACTGATTCCACAAAAATCACTCTGAGTATTTTTTCGCAACATTTGAGACATAATTCCAACGGCAGTGGAAGTCATTTGGGATGTGCAAACACCGCCGGAAGGATGTTCGTCCTGCTGACAGAGAAGGCGAGTTCTTTAAAAAAATGATGATCTCATACGACGGAAGGACGTTAAACCCCATCGTCCACATCAGCCGCAGGACTCCGGTGCTGCACTGAGAGGATCTCGATAGTGTGTCCGCGTCCATGTTGGTAAATCGTCTCACCTCTTGCTATGAGAACCGCACAGAGCACAAGGACGAGCTTTAGGAACCTCATGGCGTATCCTTTTAACCGAAATGTCTTTCTTAGCGAAAAACAAGTCAAACAACACAAAGGATTTACAGGTAAAATCAAATTAAATTAAATTCGCAATTCGAGATCGCAGTCGCGGGACGTTAAGGGTAAATGCGGAAAAACGGGAAACACGACGTCGACAACACTGGGAGCTCGGATCCGTTTCCGCGATCGATGTGGTTCGAGTTTTAAATTCTAACTAGCAATTAAACAAATGTTAACATGGTTTTTATCACTTTGCGCCAGAGTGCTGGCGAAAACCGAACGAGAGAGCCGGAAGAGAGGGAAGAACGAAGAGCGAAGAGAAAATAAATATGTGTAGAAAGCAACGACATTTATACGCGGGACGATCGACGAGACGGACGAGTATCGCGGAACGGAATAAAAGCAAAGCGGCCCGTCTCGCCGCCACTCCACGCACCACACTCAGACACTCGCCCGCCCACCCTGCGCCGCACACAGACTGAACTCGGAGGCCGACACAGAGAGGCCGAGCCAGACACAGATAAGGGCGTCCCCATGCCGTTGGTTACTCTGATTGCTGGTGAATTGGTTTTCGTGCTCGTTCTCGGCTACCCTCCGGATATCAGTCGGCACCCGCGTCCCACCGCCTCCAGCGCACATCCAGCGGGGAATCCGCCGAGGGAAAACCGCAGGAACATTCGCCAAGACGTTCGGCCGGCGAGAACGATAACCAGTTAATATCTGAATGGTTTTTCTGCCCTCGATCACGGCGATATTGACTGATAAAGATCCTGGCCAATCGGTCACTCCCAACAGGTGGGTCGCGGCTCATTCTATTGTGCGTCACCCGCCGCTTTAATGGCCCATTTATAAAACACAAACAAGGAAACAAACAATAAATAGCTAAATACCTAGTATTCAAGGGCAGACAGGGTCTGTTTGGCATCCTGAAGTACGTTGCTTTAACTCGACCAACTCCCCACCCATCCACTGACCGCGTTTCATTGGCTGTGATTAGCCCTGTTTATACCTTTTGTCTGATAAACAACTGATTGTTTGAATATCTAAGTGCTTTTACTACGTAGATGACTGCACTTCCTTCAGGTGCAGGTGGGGATTCACCTCTCTTTTTCGATTCCCAGACGCGCACTTTACGACCTTAAATGTTTTTCCTTGGAAATTTTCCACCCGATAAAGGATGAGCTGGCGGTTCAATATGTGGTTTAATAACTATATATTAACTTATATGCGCACTTGAGAAATTCGCAGAACATCGAATGAGTTTTACTTTGTTGGCTAAAACAATGGATTCACTGCAATTTGATTCTAAATGATTTTAATCTTATCTGACAATATATAGATTTATTTTAATTGGTGGATTCGCGGAAATTCTGAAAGTTCGGAAATTGATTTCCAAGAAATGAAAAAAAAAATCATTATAAACTAGCGCGCGGCAATACGGAAACCATGTGGAATAAATAGAGCAAATACATGTTTTCTTAAACTGCACCAATTCAGGATTGTGGAGTGTGAAGCTTGTTCAGTAACTTCAGTGGGTTCCATCGAAGGATTTCCTGACCTCCGACCATATCTGACCTACTGTGCCTTCCACACTCCACATGGTCAAGTGAAGATGATGTGTGTGGGGAGCTTCAGAGGATAGGTTCGCATTTGAGCCGTCTTTGGGGCGAGGTGAAATCATCGTCTACAATTAGAAATGGTTATTTATGTTTTCACATGAGTGTTCTTACCACAAAGAGTTCTGCTCTCATTTTCTCGGAAACAAATACAATTTTCGTCCATGCCGTGGGCGATGTATAAATAATGTCATCCTAGTGTTGGTGATGATAATGATATATATTCTGATTGTATTTGTATTTCTATGGTATTCCTCTAATAGCGTTTCTTTGTTGAGATGTTTTTAATTACGAAAATGTATGTACTCTCTATATATTTATGATATGATATGATACACGATCTGCACAACAACAAAGGCCTTATTGAATTTGATAACCGTAGTTCAAGAGAACCAGATAGAGATAGAGAGAGAGAGAGAGAGAGAGAGAAAGGGTGATAAATGGTAATATTAATAGAGAGATAAATTATGATAAGAGATTCTGGGCCTGCAGTTCCGAATTTGAAGCATATTTCCTGTTTGCGTTTATTTGGGTAAATCTTTTGGAATGCCTCTGGTTCAACAGCGTATGCATGTGGTCTTCTGCAGATGATAAAGAACTTCAGATAAAGGCCCATATTTATGTAAAATGATTCACGGTATCCGAATCATTGTCATGGGAAAGAGAGCGGGGCCGAAAATTCCAATCGTAATTCAATGCCAACTGATTTTCCAGGGCTGGTTGTTCCCCAATCTGGGACATTTTCCAGCACTCCTGAGCCAGGTTCTTATTCACGGGTCGGGTGCGGCTGACCGTTGTAATATCGGACTTAACGGTACTTTAGCGATTAGAGCCAACGGTGTGCATGAGCGGTCATCATTCATTTTTGACTACAGCCTTTTATTATTAACCATTATCTTATCTTTTCCCTTTGTTTTTTGCATCCTCATATCATTTGCGACGAATATCGTGCTCGTATTTGCGTTTTCCTAAATTATTAGTCCTAAAAGTATATTTCGTTTATTTTGGCCGAAGCCAATTCGGCAGTCTTATCTTTTTGGCCGGTTCTCATAGATGGGTTTCTATCACTTTTTGCGCCACTGCTACCTGCTACTTGTTGGGAAAAGGGAGTAGCCGACTACTCCAGAAAGCATTTTTTCCCCAGTATTTAGTGCCAAAGGAACAATGACGACGACTGAATTTTTCATAATTCAATCACAACTTACCCGTAGATCTGCAAGAGAATAAGGAAGAGACCTAATCTATTTGTTCAGCTGGTGGAATCCGACAGCAAGGGACAGTAACGGGATCTGGAAGACCCATCGATTAATCTGGTTCCAAGAAAATCCTGCACTGCATTTCATGGTGAATGGAATGAGGGCATGGTGAGGAATGGAGGATTCCGTAGACGGAATATCGCATACGACAAACGCCAAAGTAGCGAAAAGAAAGATCATCTTTTTTCATTTCGTTTATTTTACATCCAATGTTTACTTAATAAATATGGTTGAACTTGTATTTCGATTGTGGGGCCCCTCGCGTTGCACCCCACACTGCGAGGCCAACGCTAAGGAAAAGCTCTCCTCTTTACACTTAAAAACATAATATTACTGTATGTACACATAAGACATAGGCTAGTCGTGAGACTACTACACTAAACTGAGTTCGAGGACCAAAACCAAAACCAGGACTGGGACTGCGACTGCGACCGGGAGCGGGAATGGGAATGGGATCAGGGTCGGTAGCGGAACGAGGTCGAGTCCGGGCCCGTGGCGGGACTCCTTACGCTCGCTTCACCAGGGCCGCCACCAGGCCGACCAGCACGGCCATGATCGAGACGCCGAGGCTGCTGCTGCCGTTGCACTTGTTCATCGAGCAGTACTGGCACTTGCTGACGGTGGCGTCGCTCGGCGCGTTCTTCTCCAGCTGGCCGCAGACCGACTCCATGGTGGACACGCGCGAGCATCCGCGCTCCACGCTCACGGTGTTGTTGACTAAAGGGAAGAGCAAAGAGGTCGGTCACATCTGGGGAATGGCTTTCGAAGCGCGGTCACTCACCGATCATCTGGACCCGGTAGCAGTGGTAGGTCGGCGCCTCCGTCGCAGCCTCCGCCTGCAGCACGTTCCGCATTTGGCGCACCCGGAAGGTGGACGAGTTCATGTACGAGCGTTCCGTGGTCGTCGACGAGGAGTCGCTACTGCCACTGCCGCTGCCGTCCAGCGCCAGGTCGATGGGGTCGGCGGTGCCCACGTTCGGCGGGGTCGGCAGCGACGTCGTCGTCTCGGCCGGGCCCACCGTGGCCGGCGTCGGGATCGGCTTCTCCGTGGACTCCGTGCTCTGCGGCAACGTGGTCTCGTCGATGGCCGCCGCCTCCGTGGTGGTGTCGGCCTCGGTCTCCTCGGTGGTCATCATCGTGGTCGTCGTCATCATCGTGGTCGTCGTCGACGCTGCCGTCGTCTCCACCGTGGACTCTGTGGTGGACGCATCGGTCGTCGACATGGGGGCCTCCTCCGTGGTGGAGTCCTCCGAGGTCGAGGCCACGGGCGTGGTGGTGGTCATGACCGAGGGCAGGTCGGTGCCGCCACTGTTGAAGAAGCCCTCGTCGCAGGGCAACAGCGGCGTCTCGGGCGTGATGATCGCGCAGTTGTCGCAGACGTAGCACGTGAGCTCCGCACGACCTCCTGCGGGAAGTCCACAAAAGCGGCATCCACAAGACCACGAGCAAGAGCAAGACCGGGAACAAGAGGAAGAAACAGAGAGTAAATAAATAAAATAATGTTTATCTTGTCCATTCATAAATGCTTTAACACATGTACGCAAGTACGCGTGTGTGCACAGCAGCGACTTCTGTTATCTGTTGTCGCGGCAGCTTCGAGCCAATGACTAATGACTCCCGCATGACTTGGAGTGGGAGTCGGCGATCGTCTGCTCGGCGCTTCTCCATTATTCTGCCCGGCTCCTGCCCCCCGCTATCGCCAGGGCCCGCTTTCGCTTCCCCCTACCCTACTCTGCGCTACCCTGCCCTCTGAATCAGCCCTTAGAGTTTTCTGCACTGCACTGCCTAGTCATTATTGACCACATGAGTCAATTGTACTTGTGACTGTGACGACATCGGTAGGTTCCGTTGCCATTCTATCTCTCTGTCTGTCTGTCTGTCTATCGTTTCTAGATTTCTGCCCATCTCCCTATATGTCTGTTTGTCTGTCTCTCAGCCTGTCTGTTTGTCAATCTCCCCATTGGCCTGCTCAGTTTATGGCAGTTGATTTGGCTTGGCTCTAACTAGACTAGTTCAGGTTTCGAAAATTAACAGTTCTCAATGTCAGTCGAGATGTTGTTGTTGTTTTTCTCCGATATCTTTCGATCGAACGAGCGTCGTTGTTGTTGGTGCCTTTCTCCACTTGCCGTTTTCGCCGTTTCGTGAAGGTGTGAAAAATCCGAATCCGGGAAAAAGAGGGAAATAAACACGGCCATTGTGTTTGTAGAAAACACCGCTTACACAATCATCCTCGCTAGGTGCATTATAATTAGCATATTGTAATTAATCGAAAGCAGGTAATTGTTAATCAGAGAGGTATAAAAAGTCATATTTATTCATTGAAATAAACTGAACGCTGCTTCTGCGCCTCCTCTCAAATGCAGAAGTCTGAATTTATTCATCGACATTTTGTGATTTTTGCATTCCCAGCACATAATTGTGTATTTTTGCGGTCGTCTTGTTGTTGTTGTTGTTGTTGTTGTTGTAAACCCGGGTTTTACCCAGCCGACAAGTACTCTTTCAAGACCCATCTCATCTCGTTCTCGCCTTCCCATCGACCGCTCGATTGCTTCGTTTCCCTCGCGGTTTGTTTATTTTGCGGGCAGAGCAAAAGTGTTTGGGATTCTAAACCGATACCGAAATCCCAAAATACCGAACCCGTTTTCGTTCCTTAGTCATCGTGATCGCGATCGCGATCGGCGGGTGGGTTCGTTTGAACTTTATCGACATCATGCTAAATGCATTTCTGGTTTCAATGTTATCGCCGCCGTCGCTCCTGGCGTTATCTCGACTGCTATTCACGCTCGGTGACAATGAATTAGATTTTAACACTTTTACTTTCGATATTCTAATTTGGCATTGCTTTCGGTGTTCTACGGAGCGAGATAACAGGGGACGTTAGTGCTGAACTGTAGTGAGTACTCGGTACCGTTCACTAAATTATCGGCACCCGATCGCCTTAGCAGTTTTCTGTTTGAAGTTAGTATTGAAGTAATGGGCAATGATTGCTGTAAGTGTTGGGTGTAAAATTAAAAGTAAAAAATGTTCTGTTGCTGTTCGATGCCTTGTTGTTGGGGTTTCTTGGCCTTTCGACACTCCGCTATTCCATTAATTATTGGAGTTAATTGAATATTAATAGCGAGCACTACAACTGAAGATATAAGTCGGCTTTCTTGATTTATCATTCTGATATAAACCATTTCAATCGAACAAGATGAGATAGTGCGTGTTCAAGGCTACGCTTCTCACTCCCTTTCTCTCTCTCTCTCTCTCTCAGCCCCCGTTGAGCATAAATTTTCGACAAGGAAAAAGAAAACAACAGAGGCTGCCGATATCGATATCGAGTCGAGCACTATTTTTTGTAATGTCTCCGCCGCAAAGGAGATTACTTCGATGGCCGTGTGTGTGTCTGTGATTTACGAGGGGTTCCTGCGGTTATCGAGCCACGCGGGTCGGCTGCGGCAACGGAAGTGCCCGAAGCAGGCAGGGAGTCGCGGGTCCCGGGTCCCCGGCCCGATCACGATCGCCACGATACCACTGATCCGAGTTAGTCCCTATTGGTCATCGATTCGCAGGCAGTTCGTTATATATTTCGATGTTTCGATTTTGTCAAATTTCTCGGTTTCATGATTTTAATATGATTTAAAAAACGAAAAAAAATTTTCCAGTAAACATTCACAATTCACCTTTTGCCACTAGCAGCAGAAGGCATGTGTTGAGAAGAACAAAACTGTTTCCGATCTTCATTTTCACTTTATTTTCGACTGCCGGGGGATCCTCGAATTCTTCTTTTATTTCCGATCTCTTGTTATTTTTTTTGCTACGTTCACTCGGTTTCTCCTTTCAATCTATTTGGATAGTTTTGGGGAGAATTAATTCACTTCCGCCTCGCCAGCGGTTTCACTCTGCGTGCACTGCCTTATCGACCAGCGATCAGCGATCAGTGTAATTCCTCTCGAGATCCGGCGACTACCGCCGTTTGCAAATTCAAAAATTCAACTGAAAATCTTGTGATTTGAATTAAACTTTTTATATTTAATGAATGAGCGCGCGGCTCGCTCGGGCGTCGATAATGAAATGTATATAAAAAAATAAGTAACATAAGTCAAAAATATCACTATGATACAGCCACATACACGCGCGGCCATCGATACAAACACAGATACCGATGGACAGAACGGCTGGCTCGAGTATAAATAATAGCCATAATAATAAATGCTAAAATCACAACTCGCACTCACTCGCGATCCGATCCGAGTGAGCGCTCGATCGTGCGAGCGAGAGAGGGCGAGAGGGAGCGGTTGAACGAGTTTCGCCTTACGCCTTACGGTAGTCGCGGCGTGACGTCACGACTGATCGATCGGCGACGGATGGCGAGTGGCGAGCAGCGAGCGGCGGGCCGAGCGAGCAGTGAACCGTGGAGCGAGCGAGTGAGCGAATGATTGAGTGATCGAACGGGTGAGTGAAGGAGTGATTTGGTGAGTGAACGCGTGATAAGGAGGAACCTTGTCAAATATTCCGAGCGCTACCTGGCGGCCGCCAAGTCGCCAAGTCGCTGCCAGCGCCCGTCTCGGGCCGGCGCGCATGCGGCGATGACTGGGCGCTCCGATTACCGAGTACCTGCCGAGTCGGTACGGCAGTGCTTGATCCAGTCAAGCATTTAATTAGCCACAGTTTTCCCTTCGATTCGTGTTAAGGTTAATTGGCTCCGCGGTGTTTACTAAAGTGCTGTTCGTTGTTGCTGCTCTGGTTTTACTGGCGGATTGATGTTGCTATTGTGCTGTTGTGTTGCTGGTATTCTTGTTGTTGTCAGTACTCTTCGCATTCCCTCAAATTCGATCAGGTGCGGAAAAGTTCCCCATGTACTTATATAGTACGAAATGGATTTTTTCGAGCTCATTCGCAAATAACTCACGTAAATACACGAGCTGGATGGCTGTTTGTTGTTGCTGTTGTTGTTGTTGGTTGGTATTTTTGTAACGACTTAAGTGTTAATTGAATTTCGGATGAGTCGCCCGAATAAAAATGAACCGAAACCTCACATTCGCCTCCTCATCACTTGATCGTTCTGTTTGACTTTGTGATCATGCACGAGTATATTATGTTTTTTTTTATTACTGCTGCTATAATTCTTCCAATTGTTATTCTTGCATAATCGTATTATTTCCATCCCCCCTGGTCGATTAAACCTCTTATTGCCGCTTATTGCCGGTGGTGCTTTTGTTTCCTCGTTCGCACCTGGATGCGAGGTGCATCATGCGCTCACCCTGTTCGGCTCCTGGGGGGGAAGAACCGACTCTAGGCAGGTTTTTCCATGATAATCCGGGCAGAAATGAGGCGTGAGGTGATGTGATCCAGCTCAATAATCCGATTCAACAAGTGAATGGTCCGAGAACTGAGAACTGCGATGGAGATGCCAGGGGATTGTCGGTGAAGCCCACGGTGATCGGGTTCTGGCGACCCTCTCGCCTGGACTTTCACTCTTCGGAGACCCCTTTCGAACACCTTGGAAAGTGGGAACTGGGAAGGTCTGAGGAGCTACGGCCCGAGGGGTGGCCGGAGCCAACCCAGAAGTCGCAGCCCAGAAGCGATAACTCCGCGCTCCGAGTAATCGGAGCCTGTCTGGGAGGCCTTTACATACCGTTATCGCTGAGTGGTTCGAATGGGGTGGAGGAAGGACAGGGACGAGAACGAGAACGAGGCGGCAAAAGACAATAATTAATTGGCGAAATCAAGTGAAGACCCCGGCGCTTCTCATGAATAATTATCAAAGTTCTGCTCGCTACGGCTACCGCGAGTTCAAAACGGCAAACTAGAATTGGGTGAAAAAGCTCGAACGCGAAGCTATTGTGTCAGGGAAATAACAAATGATATCAATGCATCATTACGACCGCGTCGTTGTTGTTGTCGCTGTCGCTGTCGTTGTCACCGGCAACACCGGGCGAAATTCCGACAATTCACGCGTCTCCACACACGGTGCCTGTCTGGGGGCTCCCCTTCAACCCCATTCCCGCCCACCGGGGCCGCCTTCTACGCCAACAATGTGACAATAATAACCGCTGAATAAGAGACAAAAAGGCACTTGAAGCAAACTGGTTTCTTGTTGTTGGTTGTTGCGTTCGCTCTCTCGCGGAAATGTCGCCAGGTCCGAATTTAAAACTTCTCACGGTTTTGGCGAGCGCGCTTATTTTTGTTCTGGCCAAGGAGCTCATCAGTGACAAAAATAACGAAAACTTCCAGGAAGCAAACAGGGAGCATCTTTTGGTCTGGCTCCTTTGGTTACTTCCTTCCTCCTTTTCTTCCCTCCTTTCCTTCCACTCACTTGAAGGCCCTCGGTAACCGGTTCCCGGTAGTCGGTACTTTCTCGATTGACTATTTCTTTATTTGGCGTTTGATCTGACGATAGCTTGAAAAATCCAGAAGCTCTCCCTACGATTTCTAATTGTTCCATAATTACCCTCGGGTCGTATATAATCAGATGTTGTTCTCGTTCTTGTCACATTATTTGGCCATAACTCATAAATCAGTTCGCTTCACTGGAGTAAAGTCCAACATTCGTGGTATTGAAAGTTTCAACAAAACGGCCTGGTCATACAACAGCAACAACATGGTACATATGGCGGGGGTCGGGGCGAAAAAAATGTTGTAGTGGTTTATTGGAAATTACGCGATAGAGATGCGATATCTCTATGAGCCCATGTCGAATTTGGCTAATTAATTGATTTTATTTATTTATGGATTGCACATCAAAACAAAAGACTCCCGAATTCGGCGGAAAATCGATCGTACACTGAGATATCTACCGATATATATGCCGAAATTTCCCAGAACTCACTGGGGCGCCGTGAAATAAAAAAAGTATTGGAAAAATCAAATACTTGAAACACTATTTTCGGGTCTTTCCTAAGAATTTAATCCATATCGATGATAAATTGACATTAGAAATTAATTGAAATTAAAACTGAAAATGTATAGATATAGGTTAAGAAAGTATTTAAGGCACATTTAGAGATGGTCGTCGGCTCGAAGAAGGTGGTTTACAAAGAAAAAATCACATGCAAAATAAATAAAGATGTCACAAAACCGTAAATTCCTTTTATAGTCTTTGTATAATTGATATAGTGGAGACAAGTCTTCGGCCAACGATGGTAAGGACCAGGGAGCCTTGGATCACTTTTGTTCGGTTTTCTCCCAGTGTAGCCCTTATCGCCGCCAATGCCAAGTTTACACCCCAAATTACTCAAACGGCTAATCACACGGCGACTGGACTCAAGACACGCCGACGGCACATGCGTGTGTCGAGTGACGACCGTCGAAGTCGACGATATCGGAATCGAAAGCGATTTCGGGTCTCCGAATTCGGGTTATTCACGAGTCCCAGGCTCCCCGGGCACACTCATGGTAGGTATATCAGCGATGTATTGTTGAATTATTGCTGCAGATTGAGCCAATTCCATTGTAAGGCTCGCGTTCTCACTGTTGGTCTGACGTTTTAATAAACCATCGCCGATAAGCGGCCAAAGCTTCATAAATCTTCACCTTTCTTCACCAAAGTATTTACTGGCCTGACATGGCCGCCGGTGTAAAGTTCATTGAAGTCACGACTGTTTTGGGACCGATGACATACCTCTAAATAAATACCTACCTCGCCAACATACCACCAACTGAGTAGGAGGGTTGACTGAAACTCCGCGAACCACTTCGCTATTGTCAAATCGAACGTTTATTGCAATTTCTCCCCAAATTCTGAGACAAAACTATGTAAATGTGGTATTGACAAGGGCAAAACTGTTGGAAGCTGACTCCGGCCGGAGTCCATCATGCTTAGGTCTTATGCTAAGAGGGCTCGCATCAGCGCCGCCAGGCAGATCCCGACCTCCCAGAGCTCGCGGCCGGCCGCGGCCGAAGTCTCCGGGAAGACGTCGTCCCAGGGCCCGTTGCAGCCGTTGCTGTCGCACAGCTGGCAGTCCTGGATCGGCTGCCCCTGGCTGAGGGCCTGGCAGGTCAGCAGCTTGTTGCCCTTGATCAGGCCGGTGCAGCCGCGGTTCGTCACGATCGTCGTGTTGACTGGGCGTTGGGGAGAGACGAGAAGGATTCTGGATTCAGTGGGCGAGTGGGTGAAGGTCGTCTCTCATACTCACCCAGCAGCTGGATCGTGTAGCACAGATGCTCCTCGCTCTCGCCCTGCGCCTGTGCCTGCCGCCTGGCCCGATCTTGGTACTCGTCCGAGCCGAGCTCCTCCTCGTACTCCTCGTAGTAGTCGTAGTCGCCGCCGAGCTCGGCTGGTTTCTCGGCGACGGCTGCCCCTGGAGATGCGGCGGCAGCCGAAGCCGACCCCGAGCTGGGCGGGGCGGCTCCCGCTGACGACACTTGAATCGGCGAAACCGCTGCCGTCGTTGCTACCGTGGACAGCAGGGCGGACGTCGTTGGATTTGTGGCTGTCGGGCCAGACGTCGTTGGATTTGAGGCTGTCGGGCCAGACGTCGTTGGATTTGTTGCAGATGGCGCCGATGTCGGCGTTGTTGTTGCCGTTGGCGCAGTCGTCGGCGTGGTTGTTACCGTTGGCGCAGTCGTCGGCGTTGTTGTTGCCGTTGGCGCAGTCGTCGTTGGCGGTGGCTTCGCCGTTGTCGACGTTATGGTCCTGACAACCGCCGATGAGTTCGCGTCCTCTTCGGTGTCCTCGTAGTCCTCGCTCGCCGCGTCCTCCTCGTCGTCCCCGTCGTCCTCGTCCTCCTCGCTCTTCTCGTAGTAGTATTCGGCGGAGTCCGACGGAGTCTCCGCGGCCGCGGGGCTGCTCGGCGTTGGCGACGTCATCGGCTTCGCAGCGGTCGAGGTCGCCGTCGACGTCACCGCCACGGTCGTGGCCGGTGCAGGCGCACCCGTCGTCACCGGCGCGCCGCCACCACACACTTGCAGGTCCAGCTGGCCGTCGGGCGCCTGGTCGCAGTTCTCGCAAGCGAAGCACTGCAGGGCTGCCACCTGCTTCCGTCGCAGGCGGGCTGCAAAACGAAAGAACGTACAGAAAGAGGGAAGGGAAGAAAAGCACTTTACTGCAAGATCGACAGCCTAACCCGCTAATAGATGTCGTCTCCTCTCTTCTCGTCCCTGCCCTGCCATCGGAGTCGGCAATAACGGCAACGGCAACGGCAACGACAACTACAACAAAACCCCATCACCCCCGCCTCTATCGCAAATCGAACCCGGTGTTTTACGATGTGCTCGTTCCATTGCACTTTAATTTTCCGCCAGAGAGAGAGAGAGAGAGAGAGAGAGAGAGAGGGAGACAGACAGAGGGAGAACCCCTGCGTGAACTCTTCGATTTTATCTTCCCATCGTTCCGCCGCCATCAGCGTTTATCTAATCATCTATTTCGCTCTTGTTATCACTTGCTGGTTATTTTTGGCCGCCGTGCCAAGTTCTCGGTTCACCGTCATCCTCTGCCATCACGAACTTACCGCTACCATCACCACTCCCAACGCCCAGCCACCACCCACGGCGCCCTCGCACTCTCTGCGCCTCGTCCAGCAACGCGGCGACCGGCCTTGGCGACAGTGTTTGCGGTCCAATCCATCAAAACGCGAATACCTTAAGTCAATTATCAAGTACCACCTGAGCCTCATCCGCCACCAGCCCCACACCCGCTCCCGGCCTTATCTAGGAGGTCTGCCAATGAAGTCATCGGTGATAAATTCGACTTATTACGCCCACTACGGGCGCGAGGCCTTTGAAGCAACGCGAGAATTGCGCGGAATTCACGGCCAGCTGCGAACCTCGACCCACACTTTCCTCATCTCGACGAGTTCACATCGATCTGGGATCCTTCCGAGCGAAATCCACGTCTACCCACCTCCGCCCCCACCCCAAGCGTTACCTTTGGCGAGACCATTTGCTGGGAGAGCTGCCATCAACAGGACCGCAGTGATAATCACAAAGTGTTTCATTTTTCTTTCTCAGTCTTTCGTTCGGGCAGCTAAAACTATCGGATTCCTCGCCGCAGCACAAGAATCGAGCAATATTCCAAATAACGATGGCTGGAAACGAACTAAAAGTTGAAATAGTTGAAATTTCCTAGACGCCGCCCAGTCGCCGTACGATCGAGAGATCGAGGGTGGAAATGAGAAAAATTTACGACACTTGTTCGACAAGTGCACGGAGCGATACGAGATAAAATCATCAGTTTTTTTCACCTATCTGTCAAAGGTTGAAATTAAAAAATGCTTTTAGTTTCGCTCGGCGATTGCAAAAACCACAAAAGGCAGAAAAGTAAGATATGTGGAACACCCAAAAATTACCATTTCATGTGATAGAAGTACGCCTTCTTCCGGGGCAGGCACGGCTTAGATCGTGTTCTCGGAATTCCACTGCACGCCAACGACGCAGTAAAGATCGCAGAATGTGGTGAATTCCACTGTTCTTCTTCCTGCCCTTACCTGTGGCTCGATTGCCTCGGCACACACTGGAGATAAAAATACTCGATCAAGGAAACTCGGGCTACAGGTAACAGAGTGATGTACTTTATTTCGTTTCAAATTTCATAATATACAATCAATGAAAATGCACAGTGCAAGTCATAATGGAATCTCATGCGAAATTATTTACAAATCGGTGAGTAAATACTAACTCTCTCTAAACATCTAAAAATCAGTATTGCTTTTGACATCGTGTATAATTGCTTCTTCGGCATGTGGCTAGAATGAGTTGCAAATCATAGAAATTGATTGTTTCATTGCCAGGACCCCTCGCCCGTACCCCCGAGCAGAGGAGTTTGGGGAAAGTTGCGTCCACACTTGCCAAAGGACGACGTGTCGACGGACATGAAGATGAGGTTTCCGTGATGGATGAGAGTGAGAGGTGGGGGGAGGGAGAGTAGGTGGGGTGTAGGGAGTCACAAAGCGGCCAGCATTAGCGACCCCAGCGTTACGCTGCTCGTAATTGAGTTCAGTATAATTAACAATCGACCCACATTGCATTAACATCGGTTTGCACTAAATTGTATCATGTACATATCTCTATAGCTTATTACAAACATTTATTTGTTTTAATTTTCTTAATGTCGTTTTGTTTCAAAATCAAAGGCAATTGGTGAATATTTTTAAATGCGCTATTCATACGTAAAACTATATACTGTAATTATATAATATAACAATTTCGCAAGAATATCTGCAGTTGTTTTCCACTAAAAATACATCGATGGCTAAATTCCATCATTAACTATAATCATTTTGAGATTGGCTAAACTTATCATTTATACAAAACTTTAAAAGGCTTCGATGAGATTTGCTTAAATTATTGCTACTTGCTGTAAAACATTTGCTCTTGTGTGGGAAGCCTGAAAGTCGCTGTCTTCTTCGTCATCTTCTTCTCGAAGCCCCGAGTTTGAGTTCTTACCACTTAAAGCATGTCTAAAACTACGCAGATTTCACCCCTTGTCAAGAAACCCATCTCTCGCATCCTTGTCTCCTTGTCTTTCTGGCTTGATCCATTATTTACAAACGGCGATCGGGACCCTCGGCCACCGACAAGCGACCGACGACCGACCGGACGAGCGGCGAACTCACCATCGCCAACGGTGCACGAGCGCCGCCAACGCCGCCAGGAGTCCACTTCCGGACGCGGCGAACGCGGGCCGGCCGCTTCCGTTGCAGCGGTCCGTCTTGCAGATGGAGCAGTGGAACTGGTCCACCTCCGGTCGCTTCGGGTCGCCGCCGTTGCCCTTGGCTTCCGCCGCGACCTCGGGCAGCCCGAGCTTGGCTCGCAGGATGGCGCAGGCATCCGACTGGGCCGTGTCCAGCTGGCAGAAGCGCGCCGTCACCATTTTGCTGGTCTCCGCTGTGGGACGAACGAACCGATTCATGGATGTGGATGGAACGAGTGAGGTAGAGATGGTCGAACTTACGGTCTTTGGCCACCACCTTCTGGCAGTTCATCAGCGGACTCATCGCTCCCGTGTCGAAGTAGGCGAACTTGTTCAGCTCGAACAGCCACGTGTCGATGGACTTCATCTTGTCCAGCGTGCATTCCTGCGGAGGGGTGAGAAGAGAGCAGAGGGTGAGTGCGCGGTATGTGGATTGAGGCAGACGAGGGCTGGGATCTTTCCACCAACAGTTGATAAGAAAATCCACTCTTGGAACCACTTGTTTTCATACGAAGCTCTCATCATTCGCCGGTGTACGACTGATAACATCATGTTGGTGGGACGAAGTGCTGGAAGACGAGACTGGACAGGAACGTGAGGACGGTTACCGAAGTTGATGAAGCTATTGTAATGTGTTTCGATTGCGAAACGAGGTTCAATAAACGAGATCCCCCCACGATCAGGTTGTTGAGTTCCCGATTTCGCCGTCAGTGGCCGATGGCGTCAGGTTTGAGTTGAGCAAATATTCCGCATATATCTCAAGAGGATCTTAACCTAGTTCCAGTAGAATTATCACTCGATCGATCGATTAATGCCGTGATAACAAGGATTCATGCGAAGGGAAGGTACTGGTTTAAAGTTATCGACGCGGCCTTGGGATGCGAATGAAGTCAAGTGGCTGAAGTCTCTGTGGGAAGGAGGGGATGGATGCCACCGATTTCCATATCTCCTGCATTGTTGTCTATTTACACAAGATAGGCTAGCAGATAAGATGAGAGAGAGAGAGAGAGAGAGAGAGAGAGAGAGAGAGGTAGGGAGCCGGGGCTGATCAATCACTATGCAACGCCACCTGACCTTCAGCCGCATGGGGATCGAGGGGTGGGACAAAATCGCGAATCATGTTTCATCCTCTGCGCCCCGAGGGCTTCCGCGACCAGGACCGAGGGCCGAAGACCGAGGAAATCGGACACCGGAGGGCGAATCCCTCGGCGTCGTGATGTCGGCGCTGCTTTGGGGGTGTGGGGTTGGTATGTGAGGGGGTGGAAAAGTGGGGGACGTCTCGAGCTCACCTCGGGCACGATGCTGGAATTGGATTTGAGATCCGCGCAGCTCGGGTTGTCGCTGGAGTCGCAGACGAAGCACTTGATGGCATCGCCTGGTTCCATCCGCCGGTGCCGGTGACGATGACAGATCAATTTCCACGCCGATTTATTCCGATTGGCAACGCGGCAGTCAAGCAGGGGCGAGGGAGTTTTGAAATCAAATGAAAATACACGTTAAATGAAAATCTGGATTGAATAAAATCCGCTTTGAATTAAAATTCAAATGAAAGAAGGATATGTAGATTAACTGATTGATATGGGAAAGGATAAAATATGGATGGTAAGGATGAAAACCTTGATTGAAACGTGGATCAAATCAAAAAGATGAATAAATGAGAATTCTAATTCAAATGCAATTCACATTACATGAAGATTTAGATCAAACCAAGGTGAATGAATGGAAGTTTTTTAGGCCTAAATTTTCTACTTGACTTTTTAAACCGCATTTGAAAATGCGTTTCCCATATTTATATAAGAATTTTATGGCTTGACCGGAACCAACCGTGAGACACGAGCGCGACCACGCACAGAAACACGCACAGGCGCCAGCTGCCGGAAGTCGAACTCGACGGATGCTGCTTCCGGAACATTTCACTCAGCGCTCGAGTCGCGTTGCCCGGTCGTCAATTGAGAACTCGTTCACAATAGAAGTCTAATTTGGTTAATTTTTAATCGAGGCGATTTTCGGACTCGATCTTTGGATAATTACAAATACGATAACTGAATTTTCGTTATTTGTTTAATGCGATTCCTCTACGATTTCGGTGATTTTTCCTAATTGAATGACTTGTATCGAATTTCAAAGCACTTTCTGCGAATCCTCCGGGTCGAATTCTTTCGAATTGCCGGATTTCAAAAGGCACTGACTAACACTAACACACACGGGCGGCCATGTGCCACCACACACACCGTCACACACACTTCACACAGCTTCCTTGCTCTTGGGCTCGAGTCGATGTCGTCGTCGTGGTCGTCGTCGCTGCCTCTGTCGGCTGCTCGCGGAGTCGTCGAATCCGTTTCGATTGGCTTCGCTTCTCGCACTGAGCTCGCGTCGTCGCCGGCTGCCGGAGCGAGGTCCTGCGTCCTGTCGGCTCGGGCCCTTCGTTCGCTCGTCCCGGCGTTCGTTCGTTCGTGTCTTCGTCTTCGCCCCAGCCCGGCTGTCTGCGACTGTTGTTGTTCTCCACGTTGTTCTTGTTGTTCTCGTTGTTGTCGTTGTTGACTTTGGGGGACGCGGGGCGAAGCTAAGTGAAATTATTGAATGAAATTTATTTTTTCCATCTCTTGCCGGAGGCCAAGTGGCAGGCGGCGTCGGACTCGGGGGAGTCGGGGGAGCCGCGGCAAGGGGTGCCCGACGGCTGACGGCCGACGACTGAGGACTGGGCGGAGGCGGTTGGGCGGCTGCGGAGCAGGAAGTGGCGAACGAAGCGATGACGAATTCATGGCGTAGCAGTTGGCGAGCGATGACGACAGCCAGAGCGCCGGCGAGCGGGGGTCGAGGAAAAACTCGTGCAAAAGAAGAGGAACATAAGGAGGCCGAAAAGAAGCGAACGAGGAGAGCGAGGACAAGTGGAAGTAAACGAGAAAGGTCGGCTGGTCGCTGGTCACTGGTCACTGGTCGGTGGGCTGAGGGCTGAGCAGGATCGGAAGGAAGTCACGAAGAGCGTAACCAAGAATCCCTTCACGAAGGAGGCCTACGGGCTTCCTCGAAGGATTACGATCGAGGTGAGAGGAATCGTGGGACGAGGGCAAGAGCGTGAAGAGTGGAACTGAAAGATCTGTCCTTGCTTTCGGGTGCAGACAGCGAGCGACTGCTGAACTGCTGCATTTCAGAGCAGGTGAAAAGGATGGAAGGAAGGATGATTTCCTGTAAGGAAAGGAGTAAAGTAAGGAGTGAAAGGAATAAGAACTCGTACCAACTCCGAAGAAGGTGGCGAGAAAACCAAAAAAATCCCTCTCTACCGAATATAATATTTTTTTCAGAAACAAGAGAAAATATGTGGAAGAGGATTTGAAATAATAATGCGGAAAAGTCGCCAGAACACGATTCGTTTTCAAAAGGTGGAATCGAGTGGCGACTCTCGCTCCACCTCTCTCTTCGTCTATCCTCCACTCTTCACCTCCCTCTCCCCCTTTTCCCTCTCTCCTCCTCTCGTCCTCTCTTCATGCCTGCTATCTCTATTACTCTCGGCGGACTCAATTATTATTAAAATTTATGTCAATCGCTCGGGCCAGAGATTTCAAATTCCGCTCTCGCTTCTGCCCCACCTCCTTCCTTCTGTTCCTCATCCTCCTCCACCCGCTGCTCCTCTTCTCCCTTCTCCCTTTCACGCCCGCACTCAGCATTTATCGCATCATTTCGCTCTACGTCTCCTCCGCTCCCCCTTTCTCCCTTTGGGTTTCGTCGATCGAATCGTGAATTTTTCATGCGCCCGCTTCGTGCGAAAAAACAAATGCAAATAAAAAATGCGGATTTCGACACGACCCCGGCCTGCCCTCGTCGCCAAAAGCACTTGTAAGCGTTACGATTAAAGTTTCAAGGGTTTGGAAGACCAAAAAAAATTGTGTCAAACAAAAAAAAAGAAACGATAAGGGGAGAAATTGCGAAAAAGGCAAAACCTTGCGGAAAAAAAAAACCTAAGGGAAAATCACAGCCTCCAGATGGGGTGAGAAGGGAGACAAAGAGATGAAGAGACGAAAGGAAGAAGGCAATGGGACCGAAGTAAGAGGAACAAATTAAGCGCGAAGCGATTGAGAGCGAGGCCGATGGGGAGAGGACGAGAGAGAGAAGAATACTGGAGGGACCTCCAGAGGGAAAAGGAGAGAGACCTGTAGATAGAAGAGATGTGAGACAAAGGAAAAATAAAATAAAGGGAGGAAAAATGGAAAATCAAATAGAATGCGAGAATGGCAGAAGAAGGTCGAGGATCCACTCGAGCCGGGCGGCCTCTGTCGGGCGCCGAGTGCGTTTGACAGTTGCATTCAAGATGGCGGAACCCACGACGTCACTCGGCGCCGCCGGGCGGTCAGCCGACCTCGGGGCGCTCCGCACCGCCCCGGGCCGATCGCGGACGCAACAGTCGCTCAGCTGACGTTTCGCCATGATAAATTGCGGCTGCCGTGACGTTGTTGTTGTAGCTGTCATTTGTCATCGCTGTTGCTGTGGCTGCTGTTCTTGCAGCCGTCGTCATTACTCCAGCAGTCTGTTTGCGTGAGACAGAGATAGCGATAGCTGTTTGTTTCTTGTCACTGAAGACACAATTTTCTGTTTACGAAAGGGCAGCGGGCGGGCCGAGGCAGGAGAAGGGGGAGAAGGGCGTAACAAGTTGGGTGCAGGGGGTGAGAAGGAGAAAGGGGGAGGAAAGAGAGAGAGGGCGTGGGAGAGAGGACGTCGTGGGCGCTGATGCCTCGTGGCTTGTCGTCCTCTCGCTCCCCCATTTACTGCAGTCACGCTGTCGACCTCGTGGTTCTTGCGTTTGCGGTTGTCGCGGTTATTGCTGTTGTTGTTGTTGTTGTTGTGTTGTTGTTGATGAAGATGTTGCTGTGTTGTTTTTGTTATTATTGCTATTGTTGTTATTGTTGCAGTTATTGTTATTGCTATTATTTTTGCTTGCTTTGCTTTTGTGTTTTTCGTTTTTTTTGACGCAACCCAAACTGCAGGAACCACCAGCGGGCCGAGCAACGAACGAGACTCAAAACCACTTCCTTGCTGCTTCTTCTTCTCCCCCTTCCCTTCTTCAACTGCCCTTCTTCTTTTTCCTCTCCTTCTTCCTCTCCCCCTCCTTTTGCTGCCTTCCGTATGTCTTGCCAGAGGTCTTTGTTCTTGCTTCCGCCTCCCACGCATATCTTCTTCTTCCTCTTCTTCTTCGGCTCCCCCCACTTCCTCCACTTCCTCCGCTTCCTCGACTTCCTCGACTTCTTCCTCCTCGCTATCTTTTCTGCAATTCACAGTTTTTTTCTTAAAGTCCGCGTCATCTCGGCACAGAAAAGACGAAACTTTATCGGCATTCGCGGTCACTCGTCTGCTTCCTCTTCTTCCCCTTCTCCTCCTGCTTCTCGTTCCTTATCACGGGGGGATGTGAAGGGGTTCGGGGGAGGCCGAGGGTTGACCGTGGCTCTGACTTCGACTACGAGTGACGGAGGCTCGGACTGGAAGAGAAAAAGAGAAATCGCTCGGCTCACGGAAGAGAATTAAAATCCAATTTGTGAAACTTTGGCCCGAAGTTCGATAAACACCTTCTGCCCCTCCCCCTCCTCCTCCTCCTTTCTCTCTCATCAGCCTCAGAAGGCCGACTAAGAAGTCGATTAAGCTCCGTAATCTTGGGGATTTCAGTGCATCCGCGTACTGTGGATGGGGCTCGAGGTCGGGAGCTGCCGTGCAATGCGAGGGCACCCGCGGCGACCTGAAGATCCCGAGCTCAGGGAGCACTAAGGAAGGCCACGAGGCGCCTGGACTCCTGGGAGCCCGAGCCCAAATCGTCTTCTCCCGAGCAAAGGGAGCAGAAATCAATAAATTCTCGCCTTTCTGAGACTCGGCGGACTCTTAAATCATCCGGTTGTCTCTGTCTCTTTCCCTCTCACACTCGCTGTTTGATTTCTTCTCACACTCCACGTGCTCGGCCGTGCGAATCCAAACTTTTCCAATTAGAGAACATGAGTGAATTAAAAAATCTCCACAGAAAAAAAAGAGAAAGCTAAAAACAAGCTAGAGAAAAAGTATTAAGAAAAAACGACCGAAATAAAAAAATATTTTTATTTTTTGTTTTGTCAATTAACCGTATATTGTCGTTAAAAAGAGCAGTAAAAAAAGTGTGTTATAAAAATCTAGCGAAAAAGAATCTTTCATAAACTTCCATAAACTTGTTTTGATCAAGCTTTTTTGCCGTTTATCTTTGATGTAGCCGACAAAAGAGAGAACAAGCACGAATCGGCGGAGAGGAAACGGAAATAACACACAATTGCACGACTAAGCCAAACACACACACATAAATCAGCATCGAGAGAGCAATAAAAACCGACAGATTTAATTAACACATGTTCTGCAGGAGAAATCGAGAGGAGGATCAGAAGCTTCATTCAAAATATTTTTTTTTTAATTATTTATTGAAATAATTTTTTGTAATTACTATTTTTTCATTCGCTTTTCAATTCGATTGGTTTGTTCTGAACTTGACTTCTTATTTATTACTTCTTAAAAACATTAATCTTTTCACATACATCGCTGACCTTCAACATACTGTTATTTCTGTATGTGTTTTTGCACATGTATTCATTGTGCGATATGTTATGGGAAAAATATGATAATGCTGTGATAACAACAACAACAACGAAGCGAGGAGCCTCAGCCGAATCCGAGCACGCGGCCTGACGATCCCCGAAGAAAGCAAATAAGATAACAACAAAAGGCAACAACCATAAAGCGAAAACGACTACAGCAGAAAACGAAAGAAATCAAAAACAATAACTCAAACAAATACAAAAACACCAACACAAATGAAAAATAGGCGCGCGTAAAAATTGCCGAATCTGTGCCGAGAAACAACAACAATTACAGCAACAATATAACAACAACAACAGCAGCACTGAAGCCAGCAAAACTCATTTGGCGAGCTTTTGAATTTATTAGAAAATAACAAATACAACAACACGACAACATCAATCGTCACGCCGACCTCGCGCGAACGATACAGCGACAGAGGGAGAGGAAACGAGAAGGAGACGGCGAGGACGTGCGGAATCGTGCGAAAGCTCGTCAGGCAGGCCGAGACCTGATGCCGAAAGAGGAGCGCGAGCGAGGTCGTAAAACGCGAGAGTCCCGCCGGAGGAAAAACACGGAAGCGGAAGAGACAGGGCGGTAGGTGAAGGAGAAAAGAGGGAGGGGAGGCGGTGAGTGAGAGCGTGTGCGCTGAAGGTGAAATGGAAGACAGCAAAAGGAGGAAAAGCAAGAAGGAGTAGAGGCAGGAGGAGGAGGAGGAGGCGGGAGAAACGTCAAGAGACGCACGTGACGCACGTTGACCTTCGCACTAATTTAATTAGTGTCCACGCACACCCTCCTAAAAAAGAGCACACACATGAACTTCACACTGGGTCGATGGAAAACGCCAGAGAGCGGAGGAGCCCGGGAGCCCGCGGTTTCAAAGCAGAAATAGCGGTTCCAGGGAAGGATCGAGTCTTCGGCAGGCCAAAGGGAGTGGCCTGGGACACGGGGTGTTTAATAATTTAAGAACTCGTAAGAAAAAGCAAAAAACCATGAGAGTCTGGAGGCCAAACAGTAGCAGAGGCGAATACAGGCCAAGTCAAGCCATCGGAAGCTGATGGATGACTTCATTGGATGAAAACGGGTTGAATCAGCTTGCAGCGGACCTCGGCTGTGGCGACGTCTTTCCCGATCGTTCGCCCTCTGTCTCTCCTCATTCTGCGAAAGCCAATTACATTCCCCACTCCTTTCGCCAGCCCCAATAAAACATCTAGTTCGTCTTTAGCAAAACTAACTACTCTCCGTCGCCTCCGCCTCCTCCGTCATCGTCGTCCCCCTTCCTCGAACGACTTGCTGCCCACTCACTTGGAACGCCGTCACTTTGCGGCTCCTCCTTCGTGAACCCGAGCAATAAGAGCAGTCCCCATCCCCGTCCCCTCTCTTCAAGCTCATTCATTTCCTTCTCAGCTCCTTCTCAGCCCCTTCCCCAGTCGAAATCTCGTCTGCCCCCGGCTCCGGTCGCTGATTCAATCCTTTAGCTTGCTGAGTTATGGAGCTACGTGCGTGTACTTTCGTCCCCACCCCAAAATGCCCCAACCGTCCACGATCGCTATCTGCTGACGGATTGCAGTTAATTTGACAAATAAATTTGTCGCCGGTCATTTCTGGAAGTGGTTATTTTTGTGCGACACGACAGGTTGGGGTCGCGCGATTGACCTCGATGTCCTCGGGCATGGGGCGGTGTCGACAGAGGGAAGGTTGTGTGTGTTTAGTATACAGTAGGAAGTTCCATGGGATGCAAAAAGAGCAAAGAGCTCCATGTACAGTACGAGACAAGAGTGCACGACGGGAAAGAAGCAGTGGGCGGCAGGGGAAAAAGGCGTTGCATAGTTTCAGGATTAAGAGACCAAGCCAACTCTTCGATAGAACTTTCTTCGAATATTTTATGAATATTTTTATATTTTTTTGTTTCTTCTTTTTTCCTTTGTCTTCTTTTCTTTCCCTTGTTTCGTAAATTTGTTCCCATGCCTAACTTTACAAGAACATCGAAATCGCTTCGCCCCACTCAGCGGACAGGGCGAGGGCAGCGAAATCACGAGGCCATGTTTGTTGACGGCTGGATTAACATTAATTAGCTCCCGATTGGAGCGGCGGCCACGACGCCCGCTCGCCCGTCACTCAACTAAACAGCGGGGGGACGGCAACAACAACAACACCAAAAACACCCACAACTCCAAATCACGAAATGTCGTCCGCCACACGCAGCCCACGGCCGGCGACGCCTCGTGGCGCGCCTCGTTGGACGAGGGTCGGCGGCTTCTCCACAGCAGGGCGTGGAACTCGCCAAACATGCTGCAAAATTGAATTGAAAAAATTCGATGCCATTTCTACGATTTTGGGATTCGCAATTGAGGAAGAAAATAACTATTTTATTTATATCGCAATTTGATTCCCAAATGAAATAATTTTTTTACTTAATTCAATTTTGTTTTCCTCTGTATGCGTTACTACGCATTACCAACAAGCGATCTGATCGAGTGAATGAGAGCGAGAGGGGCGAGGGAGTGACGGAGATGTCGGGGCTGCCGAAATGGGACAGGGGAGCGTGGGCGAAACGCATAAAAATCGCGTGTCCCGAGGCGGTTTCGCTGGTCGGCAGCAACAACAAGGCAATATCATTGCAAATACCAACACCAATACAACAACTATATCGTGTTATTACAGCAATACAATGGAAAATCAGAGCCAGTCGTAAGCATTGATTGTGCGGCTGGGGGCGTCGGCGAAATCAGGATCGGGGCCGCCCACACGTATGGGAAGTGGAGACACACAGACCGGCACCAACCCACGCCCACGACCGCCCACCGCGTGTTGCCGCCCGCCTCCACGGCCACATCCGGTGGGCCGACATCCGGGCCGGAAGTCGTCGCAATAACAACGGGCGAACCTTGTTTTGCTCTGTGTTTTGCTTGGCGACGCAATTGAATCAAATGCACTTCCTTTGCATTTGCATTCGCGAATGTCAGGCGGCGACCGAGGGCTGGGTTGGCCGCCATTTTGTCACGCAACCGGAAGCCGAGTGCTTTCGCCGTCATTAAGTTTCACTCGCCCTCCACTGCTTCCCTCTCGCTCTCTCGAGGAGCCTCTTGGCAGGTTCGTCGCCATCGCCAGCGCCACTTGTTGGACGACGGTCGCTCGACATGGGGCCGCGCCACGTGTCCCTGCCCTCGGCCCCCGCCCCCGCCCTCGACCGCCTGCACCGTCTTCCGCTCAGTTTGCGCGAAACTCGAAGCCTCGGCGCCCTGAAATATTTCAGGTGTATCTGGCATTGTTTTAAAAGCGGAATTCGCGGCCCCGTCTTTGGAGCGATTTCTTTGTGCCGCAGCAATTTTCCACTTCCGTCCAAGGTCCCCACTTCCGGCGATTTCAATGGGTTCACTCGCTCAGCTGGTGTCCTTCAGCCGGAGCGAACGGGGTCAAGGATTCGGGAATTCAGGATTCGGCCACGGCCGGGAATGAGCCAAGGAGCACTATAAATTGTCCGCCGTCCGGCCAGTTCCGAGTGTCGAGGCTGCAAATCATCGACCGACGTTCGTGAGGCGCCTCCGCCTCCTCCTCGTCTCACCAGAGACGAACTTGAACTGGCGATGCTCGATGAAACCCACACAGCTGCCAAGGCGGATCGTAAATTATGGCAATGCATTGGTATTTCGCCAACACACACACACACACAGACTCGGTCGCATGCACATGCAGACACTGATAATAAGATGCGAACACAAGCACATGCTCGAATCCATTTGAATGGCCGAGCCCACAGACAGACGGACGGACAGAGGAAGGTCTAGAAGATGGTCAAGAGAGAGCGAGAGAGAGACGAAAACTGAATAGCATGAGCATCATTATCTCCAGAGGGAGGGGAGAGGGGAAATGTGAGAAAGAACTCTTGCCAAAGTTAATGCAAATGGATCACAAATCATGGGAAAACATGTGCAGAAGGCCAAGAAGCACATGAAGGCGGAGGGACGGACAGCCGGAAGGTCGAGGGAGGGTGAGATGGAAGGAGGGGAGGGGGGCGATACACAGATCGACAAACAGAGAGAACGACTCACAGACAGAGGGACCGACGGACGGCGCAGTGGGTTGGGCGAAGATCGAGTCAAATCTCTTCAAGACGGCTGACCGCACAGCTCCACAATAACAACAAGAATAACAGTAGCGACAACAACAATGAGGACTCGGAGCCAACCACACACATGCACACATGCACACGTGTGCACGTACACTTGCATGGACATGATTCCGACAGACAGACATACGGACGGACGGACGGACGGGCGCACGGCAAAATGCGAATTCAATTTCGGCAATTTCTCAATGCAATCGCATTTCTCTCGACGAAATACAAGACGAGGCGAGGCGGCCGAGGCCTGCCATGGGTCGTTGTCTGAATGGCGAGCAGGTTGAGGGAGCGGCGGGGAGGCCGAGGGCACCCAGTGTGCGGGGATGCAGCGGAAGCGCATTGACCTGAAAATGCCAGCCTCGCCGTCGTCCTTGTCCTACCCGCCGTGCGCCGGTAGCGGGAGCGGGTGCGAGCGAGCCAGCAGCACTAGTTGAGTGCGCAGTCGGCTGTGATAATCGTAAATAGGAATTGAAGATGCTGCTGGTGATGATGATGAGGATGGCGAAGGGTCCCGATGGAGCGAGGGCAAATGGAGAAGAATTTGTTTTCGCAAATTCGGCAATTCACTGGGCGAGCGGCGCGGGGAGACGTGGGTAAAATCGAAAATACTCCGACTGCACCGCGCGCGAAATCGCGAAATCGTGCTAGCCCTGGAGGATAATAAAAAATCCACAGCCAAGGCAAGACATTACAAAATACCGTAAAAAGTTCCCTCGCTCCACCTCGCTCCCCCTCTCCCCAACGCACGCTCTCCACTCCCTTCTGCTCGCCCTCTCTTTCTCATATTTACGGCCGATCAGGAATCACAATTCTTCGCCGGAGTTACGTGCGAGAACTTCATATTTTTCAAAATGGCGCAATTTCCGCCGCCACCCCCGCGGCCCGTGGCCCGTCGCCCGTCCTCGGCCTCCGCCCCCCACTGTGCGGGTCGAGCCGCCTTCGAGCAGGAATTCCAAAGGCATTTTCGCCAGCATTCAAATCTCGGCGTCGGCCGTTACAACAACAATTATATGGGGAGCGGCAAAAATAAGTCCAGGGAAAATATTAGCACGGAAATTACAACATGACAACAACAACAAAAAGTTACAGCTTACGCCCCTTCCATGGTCGCAATACAAGTGTTGCCTTCCCTTTCGCTCCTGCCTGATCGTGCCGGTTGGGTGGGGCCGGTCTTGTTGTTGCTTCACCATGTCAATTTACACGATTCGCCCACTTTCTTCGCCCAGTTTGTGCTTCCAGAGATTTATTTGTTTTCCACGCACTGGGGCTTTTCATACTTTGTGCCATGCGCTGCCCTGTCGAAGGGATGGAGATGGGGTGAAGATGACGATGGGGTTGGGGACGGTGTGGCGAAATAGTTTCCAGATCCTAAACAACGACAGTAAGGTATGTTCCGATTTCCGGGTCGTAAGAAGAATTGGAATTTGTCCACCGGGTCGTATGAGGAACATTTGATTTAAGAACTTTTGGTCTTTTACCAACTTCCCATTGCGTCAACAATATTTCTTTCTAACCAGTGTAGTAAAGAAAATTCGTCAATTGGGAATTTCACTCATAATTTAGATTTAGACCCTGAAAAATTGTCAAACTGCGCAATTGTCAAACACAAAAATCGTTAATCTTTAAACCTTGGCCCTTGAACTCTATGGTGGACACAGCAATTCAACGCGTTAACTCGTTACTCAGGCGGTTACCCGTTCGGTCGTCCTCTCTCTTGTTCTTTACGTGTCTCCGCTTCGCCTTCCGCTTCCTCTTCGGCGTCCCTTGGCACCCTTTTCAAAAACTTAATACCCACTTAATTCCTCCGCTCGCCATCCGATTCGGCGTCTTCAGGGCTTTAATTCGGCCGTCGTCGTTCCTTCGTCAAGGAATAAAATGTTGTCACGACTCGTACCCTCCCCCCTCCCCCTTCCCCCACGATTAACGATTAACGTCCCAACCTTGGGGACATTCGACTCAAGACAAATATTTTCTATTTTCGGCGTTTTCGCCTCCCATGGCGGCCCCGCTTTTTCCTTGTACCCTACACTTCTGTTGTACTCGCGTTGTTCCTGTGTTATGGCTCTTGTTGGCGCTTGTGTTGTTGTTGTTTCCTTCTGTCCTTGTTAGTACGGCTCCCCACGACAACCGCTCGCCCCGAGAGCCATTTGCAGCATCCTGCTCGCAGTCGGAATTTTAAATCGATTCTTTTTATGCTGGCGCCAATAAGTCCGATGCGAACGACCAACAGCAACAACGGCAGCAGCCACAACAACAGCCACGACCTACTGCCGACCGATCGACGGACGAGCGAGCGGAGAGAGCAGAACGAGAGCGAAACAAATTCAACTGGGAGTTATTATTGCGGCTCGCGTCCTGTACGTGCGAGCGAGAGGGAGACAGAGAGGGGGGCGGCTTCGAGGTCGCGGCTGACGCTGGGGGACGCAAGGACGCAGGCGAGGGCGACGTCGCTGTTGCTGTTGCTGAGGCGGCCCCGGCGTCGTCGGCGGCGTCGCTCAGTTGGCGCCAGACAAGTGCGTGTGTTGGGAGATGTGTTCGTGTGTATGTGTTTGAGTCGTTTGAACTTGGAATGGGTTCAGTACGAATGTGAAGTGAAGCTGTGAATGTCCTTTGGCAAGATGAGCTTCATCGTTATATCGTTGTTGCTGTTATTGCCCTCTCTGTGTTGTTCTTGTGGTTTTGTTTGTTGCTCACGGAGTCGCTGATGTTGTTTTTGTTGTCGCTGTAGACAGACAGCAAGTCTGGGGATCGGCGAAGGACGGCCGGCAAGCGCAGGTCGCTGGACATGGAAGACGGCGGGTTTTTTGACAAATTAAAAGGGAGTCCCACAGGCGGGAGCGAGAGAGAGATAGAAACATGATAAGGGAATATTAAGATAGAGATAGAGAGAACAAGAAAGTGCGAGTCACACACACAGTGACGTGTCGTGTGTGTGTTTGGACAATGGATTTGCTGTTGAAACATCTCGGGCAGGCTGGAGTTGAAGAGAGAACAGAAAAAACAACAACAACAAGAAGAAGAAGAAACTCCTTGACAACAGCGAAGAGGAGAGGAGGCAACGATAACAGCAAGGGCCACAACAACAACAACAAGTCATATACAAATAAAAACTAGCGGAATGGAATGAAGCAAACAGAGGAGGGCCGATCAAGCTGGAGCGAGGGAGACAGTCGCGGTTTGAGGTAGGTGAAAGGAGAGACAGGGAGACAGAGAGAGACAAAGAGGTAGAGATTAGTAGAAAGAGAGATACAGAGAGAGAGAGAGAGCGAAGGATGAGACGGCGGAAGCAACGAGAGGGAAATAAATTTGGTTCTTTCGCCACGATCCCTCCAACTCCCTCTCCACGCTGTGCGAAATCCCCAAAAATATTTCGAAAACAGCGGAGAACATCTCTATCTCATTCGCACACACTTCTGTGACAACATAAGGAGGAAATATTATTCTTTAATAACTTGCTATTTTCATACAAATATGTGAAAATTGAAAGACTACAAAGGGATGTGGAAGAACTTCGGAACCAAAATTAAAGTCACAATGTTTCAAGAACTTCAAATGAGTTCAAAGAAAATTAAAAAATAAATATAACATATAAAAGAATTAAAAACAATATCGCCAGGTACAAAATGCGAGAACACAATGCAAATAAATTGCAAAGCATCGAGACCCGGCGATAGATAGCAGAAGTAAAAGTTTTCCCGCATCCGCAACCGGAGCCCTTGTCTTCTGCCCTCCTCCTTCACTCACCTTCCCCTCCCTCTCCGTCTCCGTCTCCCTCTCCGACTCCCTCTCCGTCCCTTTCCACAACCATATTTCTCACTCATAATAAATTTATTGCCGCTGCTATTGTTGTTGCTGTTGTTGTTTCCTGTCCCGACGCTGTTTACGTGCAAACAGGGAACCTTCGCCGTGTTCGCCCTGGAGTTTTTCAATTTCGTAACCCCAGCATAACAGATAAATAAATCAATTTCCAGTTCCCACGGCTCTTCTCTTTTTACTCCTTCTCTTGCGTTTTATCACATTTTTATGTGGCATTTATTAGTTTCGGATTTTGTTTTCGATGCATTTTTAAACGAAACTCCTGAAAGTATGCTGCGCATTGTGAGGCGAGTGCGACGCGTCGACTCCCAGTGACCCACAAACTGTAGTCATGTCATTGGCACTAAATCGGGAAAATAATTTCTTTCAATTGGTTCCATTTATATTGATAATTTATAATATTCAGAAATGACCTGAACTTTAATTCGCTTCATACTTCAATCCGGCTTTTTGCACTACGATTGCTTCACATTCACCCACAGTCCCTTCGGCCGGTCGGACGTGCCCCCTGCGCCTCGGTCCCACTGGGAGTGCGCATCATTAGTCAATCCATAGTTTTATTTAGTTGATCGTAAAACCCTGCATTGAAGCCAAATAAGTACAGTATAAAATCACATCATTAATAAAGCCAGTGACGGGCGACGACGACGGAAACTAGTCGTGAACTTTTCTGCTTCTAGGAATTCTTTCTCTCGTTCACACATAAATCTCGTTTCTGGACGGTTTAAAGAGAAGAAAGAGAGAGTGGAAGGGAGGACCGGGTGCAAGGGTCTATTATGGCCATAATGTCAGCACAGACATTAAAAGGACATTAGAAAGTAATTGCAACACTTGAGAATTTATGACAAACTTATGCGAACACCAACCAAAAACACAGCGAAGAGACATCCTTCGAGAAGACCCTGGAATGGACGAAAACCAATGCGAAAAACGAAAACGAGCTAACAATTTGAGGAAATGTTAAGTGTTTATTTATCTCCTTATCTCGCTTACACTACATTAGATGCTCCTAGATCAATAGCTAAGGCCCTTAGACTAAAGTGATTGCTTTCGCAATACAAATAATTTCTCCTAGATCAATGGTGAGTTGCAAATGTAATTATAATTATCAATTTATCCAATCCTAATGCTTGTCTTGAACACGGTGCATATGAAACTAAATATAAACACAAGCCGAAACTCGTAGGAAGTCCTGCGGAGGTCCTCGGAGTTCCACGGAGTCGGAGCTGCATCGCATCAGCCGGAGCGACGGAAGGCTGTGGACAGCAGCAGGACCAGGGCGACGAGTCCCAGCCCGCCGAAGCCCCGGCTGCCGAGGCGGGGGGCGCCGTTGCAGCCGTCGGTGAAGCAGATGCAGGTCACCTTGACGAAGCCCTCGTTGTCCGACTCGTAGCAGGTGCTCTCGTGGTCGCGGTGCGCGCCGTGCCAGCCGCAGCCGCGGATGACGCGGTGCTCGCGTGTCAGCGCAATGACGATGTCGCTCTTGCGGCAGAAGGGGACGGTGTCGGGGCCGTGGCCCTCGCATCGGCGCAGGAACCGATCCTCCCGCACTGAGTTGGTCGTGTTCAGCCCCAGGGAAATGCAGTCATCGTCCACGTGCGAGTTGCACTGGTGGCAGTTGATGGCGTCCGCTGAGGAGGGGGAGAGAAAAATCAAAAGTGAATTATTGATGCAAATATTCGAAAAAATACAGGAACAATAATATAATTGCTAAATTTTTGTGCCTAAGAGTTTCTAGCCGTTTATTCAAACATTTTCTATAAAAGAATAATCTTCGGTTCGGTATCTCTCCTTTTGCGGGACTTCAACTGGAATCCATTGGACAATTTTCCTCCCTCACTCACGTGACCTTCTCCACTTCCAACACGCTCACAGGCGCCCCTATCGGCAAGAGAGACTGAGACTTGTCGCCCCCCTACATCGACAGATGTCCACACCAACACAGGCCTCAGTCAGTCAGTCAGCGGTGCTAATTAGAAGTCTAATTAGTATTTGCTGCTGTCGCTGTCCCTGGCCAATGTGCGTCAGCAGGAGACACCTTTATGGGGACCATAATCGCAGAAACAGAAACTATGCTTATTTACAACTGGCAAATTGGCTGATTATCTACCAGTCAGAATCGATCGAAAATACCAGTGCATTTGGCCAAGTCGAGCGAAAACACTGGGAATTAATTAATTAATAACGGGCTCGAATCGATTTATAATATTCCCTGGGATAAAAGGAGGGAGCGAGGAAGAGGGAGGAAAGACCACAATCAAAGCATTAGTTTATCGCAATTGTTTATAATTAAAAATGCCTTCATCGCATATTTTACGCTCCGAAAACAAACAAACCGAAGTGGAGGAAATAAAAACGAAAAACTAGAGCATCACCGTCTGGAGAAGTGTGGTCGGTTTTTCTTTTCAAATATGCAAATTTCCTTCCGGCGATTGTCGATTGCACTGCCATAATTAGGATTTCGATAGATTCGATTAAATTAGTATGGGAATCGATAGATAGGAACGTGGACTGTTTTCCATTTTTGCATTATTAATTTTTCCTATATTAATTATTTATTTTCGCGGCCAATTTCATCATTCCAAACGTCGGTGGAAAATTCTAATTTCCCATTGTCGATTTCCGTAGAAGGGTCTGTGATAAGTTTAAGGTTGTCTCGCTCTAATTGCCAATTTGATTCCCCCGCTCCGATACAAAACGTAATCAATTACCATGGAGGAAGTTGGCGGTGCTGCCCTATCAAAGGAACGACAACCCAAATGGCAATACTTTCGATTCCTTCCGATGCCAATAGCAATCAATTTCCCATGCAAATTGTTCTTTCAAAGTGAATGCAATACTCAATTGTTGTTGCTGTTGTTACTTCTGTTCGAGTTGCTATTTTTGTACTTATTGTTGATTTTCTTGCAGTTGATATTATAATTGTTGTACCTGTTTCTGGTCCGACTGTTCGCGTGTCGTTTCGAGCTGGCGTGCAATTACTGCAGCAACAACAACCAAAAGATTACCATCAACTACTAGAACTACTACGATAAGGACCTTTGGGAATGCGAGGAGCGGGAATTCATGTAAATGTCTGTCGCATTCTCAGCATTGAACTTCCTCGAATGTCAGTGTCAATTGGAAACTTCCTCGCAGGACCTTTGCCGACCTAGTTGAAGGGTTCCGAGGGTTATCGAGAGCGTGATTATCGGCTATTAGGAAAAAATAGCGTCGATCTTTTGGAAAAACACCTTGTCACTCGTTAATTCGATTATGGAAGTCATTTTGAAATAACTTTTTCATATAGTTGTTAATGAAAAAATGTTAAACTATAAGGAACTTGAACTAATTATTGAATTAAATTAAGATTTCAGTTCAATTTTTTATGACGAAGTCAACATAAAGAATTCTCACATTCAGATTTTATGATAACGATTTACTCTATCACAAGTGATTAATTTGAGTTTCATTAATTTGGGTCATGGTGCGCGGTTGGCACCCTGTATTCGTCGTTGACATCCTTCGATATCCTCGCACAACCTCTTCTCCCTCATCGTCACCAACTTTGTTGTCCTCGTCCTTGTTTTACCTCAGTTCGCGCTCTCTTTACGACAGCTTCTCGGTATTCATGGCAGCACTTAGGAGAGGTTCGCGTCAGCAACGCGTCGCGAAGTGCTGCCAGCTTGGTTGGCTTCTTAACGACGCAGTTCGCTTGTACTGTAAGTTGTTTGTTGTTGTATTTGTTCATAATAAAACCCAACAACTACGGGGACGATTATGTCTCCTGTTTATTGGAGTTGTCAGCACTTGAGGCCAACGTCAATTACCTGACAACACCTCGCCCCAGAGCTTCGATGCTCATCCGCTTCAGAGGCTGGACCCACTCGAGTGGATTTCCGGAAATGTCTGTACTCCAAAGCGCCCAAGAACCCCCTTGAGGTCCTTTCGACGTGTGGCATTTTTACTACTGCAGTCAAATGCATTTTGCACCGAGCTGCTAATGAATCTGTCGTCTCGTGGAATATTTCAAGAATCCACTCAAGCAGCCAGAGAGAGACTGTTTATTGATCGTCGACACGATGCACGGCGTGTTTTCGAATCGAATAAATCCGCTGCTCTGGGCTCTGGGAAATTATTACCAGTGTGTGAATTTATTGTATGGACATTTGCACCCAGATATACATTTTATAGACATTTATTGATGCTTTGTTTGGGCAATAATTCACACGATAGTCTTAATGCGCATACGTATTTATTTGGACAAGTTTTCCTCCGCGTCCTCCTACTGTGCTATCGGTGTTATAATTTAGCGTGACCGATGGCCATTTCAACTCTTACTCAACTCATTTAATACCTTGTTGTTTGGTTTAGCATGCTCTGCATTCGTTCATTCCCCAATCGTCGATCGAAGATCGCGTTCGTTGACACAGATTCGTCTCGGCGGGAAACAAGTGGATTTTCCCAAGTTATTTGAATTAAATTGTTTGATTTTTCATTTTTTTTTTTGTTTCTTTAATTCTACTTTCCGCACGTTCTTCTTTCATTTCATTGATCTGATTTCCTATTGACTTCTGGCGTATTTGTGGCTGTCTGCGTTTTTGGCAATTGAATGGATTTTCACTGGGACCATTCAATTCCGATTGTGTGGAAATCGCTCCGCTTCATTGCGTGCCCATTGTTTACCGCCCTCTGTTCGATCGGGATTTCATTTGTTTGCCACCCTTAGAATTGCGGCACAATCGAGCGGTCGGCGTCAAAAGCATTGTCGGGCACAATGGAACCCAGACCCTAATTAAAAAGGTGGGGGTGGCGAGTGGATCCCGGCTCCCGAAGGTGTGTGGCTTTGGGCCATGTTAGTGACAGACTAATTCATCCGACCTCTCCCTCTCCCTTTCGCCTCTCGATGGCTTCATTAATCTCTCCAACGAAGTTTATCGCCCACTGATTACTTTCCGCCCCGTTCGCCCCTTGTATCCACATGTGATACCGATTACTTTATTTCGTCGTCTTATCGTGTCGCAAACAGCGACAGAAATAGAAACAGATCTGGAAACTATTAAAGGAAACTGATAAGCAGTTCTAATGACTTAGACATTGTTTTAATGAAAATTTATGAAAATTAATTTTTATCGCAACCGCTCGTTGTTGACTTGTCATAAATCACTAAATGTGGAGCGAGCGACGAGTGCCGGAGTCGGTCGAGATTTGGACCATAAAGCCAAAGCGGGAGATTAAAGATCGCAAAATAAAGTCATAAAAGCAATAACTCCATAATAAGAACAACAATAAATAATGCAGTGCAGCAGGTCGAAAAAGGCAGGAAACCTCGGTGCATTTCGTTGCAACACAAACGAAACGATGGCACAATTCAATGGCTTAATCCTATTTAATGGATCATGGGCAGATTAGCCAAGGAAGAGACAGATATGGTCGACGATCTGTTCCACGGGCTTGCGATCGAACAACAAAGATTGACATTTACTTTGGCATCGTAGGGGCCATAGGGAGGGGCCAGATTACGGCAATTGGGGCTTTAGCCTTGTTTAAGTGACTTCTTGGCCTTATCTCAAATCCTGGACACATCGTTATCTCAACCACCTGCTTCGGTGCTCATCGCACATCAAACAATCACAGATTTTATTTACAGTCAGTACGTGGACCCTAGCTGAGCCGAGTGCGAGACGTGCAATATTTTTTATATATTTACCATCACTAAAACTATAGAACTATCTTATATTTACCTGATAAGAAGAGGCCTGCAATAAATGCAAATGCCAGGGTGCAGCAAACTATCGATGTGTTGGTAGATGCCATTTTCCTTGCTTTTTTTTATATTTTCTAGAATTTATATTATTTCTTTTTTGTATTATTTTATTTTTGCAATTTTATTTACGTTTTGTTTTCGTTTTGAATACTTGTTGATATTTTTGTTTTTATTTTCCTTTTGCAATTCTATATTATTTTATATTGTTTTCTTTATTTGAAATTCTTCTCATTCTTTCTTTTATTCTATATTATTCGTTATGTGTTATTTGTAATTACATTTTTTTGTTTTATTCTTATTATTTGCTCTGTTATTTTGTTGAATGTTATTTTCCACACTTGTTGTTGTGATAGATTTATTTATAAGTTGGTGAAACTTTTCCGTCGCTTGTATCTTTCACTGCTGCGGATTATTTTATACGATATCGTGGTGGATGCTGCCGTTGTGTTTCTCAACATTTATTTACTTTTATCTGCTGCAACTGCAATGGACGAGGTAGAAGAAGTATGTTATCAGAAGGCAATACTGTCGAACAGGGTTCCCGTCCTACTACCATAGTAGTAGATGTGCTGCTCTACACGACGGCAATCGCCCGTCTTTTTCTGCTCCTTTTTCAAGAAGCACGCTGTCATAAACAAGCTTTTCTTTTGTTTTCACATGCACCTATTGTCAAATGCTGAACCAACTACTAGAAAAAAATCAACTATAACAAAATCAACCCCTCGGACCCAGTTTCTCGCTACTCGTTTTCGATTCCCGCTGCACTGAAATCTTCTCGCGACCTTGTAAGGCGCAACTCAGAATATAGTATATTGGTGAACTGATTATTTCCCTAGGACCCATGAAGATTTTTTACTCGTGCTTCAAACGTTTTTTTGTTGTTTTTTTTTTTTTTTTGTTTTTCAGAATAAAATTCCACCGTGAAACACTCTTGCTGTGATATTTTTGTCATTTTATGTGCTTTTGTAATCCCCACCTACGGTCGTTAATGCTTTTGAATTCCAAACGCATTCCTTCTTCTTTCCCTCAATGTCTTTAAATAAATTCGTCCATCGGAATTCGGTGCACTTCTTGGAAACTTTCACCGCGAGACCTCTTCTAGGACAGACCCGTTTTCCGGGTTCATGTGCGATCGGTCGGCGCATGTGAACCTAATTCGGGCATTTTGAAAACAACCAAGAAACTGGTAACAAAGACTTCACCATGGAAATCGGGAAGAAACGTATTCGAAAACTTAAAAACTTGATTTCAGACACAGCTAAACTTCAGAGACCATGGGAGAAATGCCCAAGTTTCATGGAGAAAATACCAAATGTAAATCACTTCACTTCTGGGATAGATTTTTCTATACGCTCTTTATTTTTTATTTGTTGTCTTTTACTATTTATATTCTTGTTTAAATCAAGGAAGCTCCAGCGAAAATCGAAAAATTATTTTTGAAACTCACTTTGAAATTGTATTTAGATTCGCAGCATTTGCGCGTCCGACCGAGATGAATCTGAATTTGAAAATGATTTTCACTTCGAGTGAATTTTCAAAAACTGAAAACCGAGGAACGCGATCGCAGAGAGAACTTCGGCTGGCAGGGAGCGAACAGGGAGAAGCGCGAGAGCGAAGTGCAGAGTGTGAGTGGGAGAATGATAAGCGGCAATGCAAGAGAAGCTCAACGCAACAACAGCAGCGACAACAACAACAACGGCAATAACAATAGCAATAAAACTACGAGGAAACGAGACGGAAAAACTCCGATCGCGGAGAGAGCGATCGTGTGGAGAGCGTTCAACTCGGCGTCGGTTCTTGGGCTCGTTAATTAAATAATCCAGCAGAAACCATAAACGCCGCGACAGCCATCGCAGGTCGCCAGACGGTCACATCGGCGGGTCAGGCGGATGGTTAGGCAGGAGGACGGACAAGCAGACGGACAGCCAGACGACAGAGAGTGAGGGAAAACTCGAGTGAAACAGCTGATTGATGGTGCGACTGATGAATATTGATATGAAACATTAATATTCGAATATTGTTTGTTGAGAGCGAGCGTTGAATAACAATAAAAATAACAACAATAATTACAACAACAAGAATAACAACAAAAACCATGATAACCAGCAACATGGTGAAAGAAAACAACAACATTAGTACACTTTGAACAAACGTAAACAAATGCCAGCAGATATCGAGAAAGGAGCTCAGACAGAGAGAGAGAGAGAGAGAGAGACGCGGAGAGAGAGAGGTAGACAGTGGAAGACACTGAGAGAAGGAGAGAGAGGGACGGCAAGTTATTGTTATGTCATTCAAAGCGCGTGTTATTGAGGTTTCAGCTGCTCCCGAACCCCTGACTGTCAGTCGGAATTTGAACGAGAGAGAGAGAGAGAGAGAGAAAGGGAGTCGCAATCTGAGTTCTCCAAGACGGGATCCACCTTATTGGGGTTCTGTTTGGTTCGAACCAGAATTCGCTCAATCCGGTGGGGATGAGGGGAGGAGGTTGGCATTTGTTTACGAACAGGGTTTGCAAATTTTACGAAAGTACGTATGGTAAAAATGATAACGACTGCTTGTTTTCAAACAACGTGTTTACTTGTTGTTATAAAATGTTTGCTTATTGCAGTTGAGTTAAATGTTTGCTTATTGCTATGGAATAAAATTACTATTAAGTCAAATGTTTTTTATGCCCATTGTACGCGGGTTAGTGTGTAATATATTCATATCTTCCACTGTTCTGAGGACAACTGTTTCTCCAAGCGACAACTGCCTGGAAAGTACTGGCAGCTCGGACCCTGGTCAGATGGCCTCACATGGCTTGCTACTGCTACCTTTGCCGGGATTTCCCACCATAAACCGCCAGCCGCTGGCGTCCCGACGAAACTTCCCCAGATCCTCGTCGTGTTGACAGGAGTAATTAGCGAACTGACCATAAACCCTCAGATCTTTACCAAGTCCCTTCCTACGGTCCTCAATTCTCGCTTAAGGACCATCTAAGGCCGTATTTGCCGCGATAAAATTTATCTAATCCACCGTGTTTTCCGCATAAATTATCTTCGCACGGAGATCTGTGTCAAACACCATGTCAGATTGTGTCATTGGGATAATTTAGATAATTATTGTTATTGCTGGTTAATTAGCGCAGCCCTCTACCTGTGCCCAGGTAGCTCGGCTCAGGTGCAAATATGCAAATCGTGTTGTTCTCGGGCCGGCGCCGAAAGGAAATGGGAGGCAAAACAAGTACACACACACACACACAAACACACATGTGCACCCTATATGCAAATTCCGCTCCAGTTCTATCCGGTTTCCACCTGTATAAGCTGGAGTGCGACGAACGTCTCCAGGGCGAGGGGAGGCGGCGGCGGGGGGAGCGCAAATAAAGGTAGAGACAGACGGCAGCGGACGAAACCGGGCGGGACGAGGCGAGACCGACCGCTGACAGATACTGGGACAGATGGAAGGGCAGATAAGTCGACGGACATGCATAGGCATGTGTGGGTGATGTGTTCAATCGCACCCTGACCACAACAGACACAAAGCCGTTAAACGCCCGCAACATTGTCAATCACGGTCGCTCCAACGTCTCCCTCGCCCTCGCCCTCGCCCTCGCTCCCTCCACCGCCCCACCACCTTCGCCGTGAAAATCGCGCCCCCTCTCGATGCGATGCGCATTTTCCGAACCAGTTTTTTCGGCGTCGCTTTTCCGACCGAAGCTGGGCAGCCGCGATGCACAGGAAGTCGATGCACAGGAAGGCAGTTTGATTCCCATATAAAGAACGAAACTGGTTTCATATTGCGCTTGGTTTTGCGGTGAGATGTGGCGGAATTTATGACATTTGTGAAATATTATTTAATGACAGAGAATCCGCTAACTAAACCGAGTAAGGAGAATTTATTACAATTCCCGATGCGTCCGCACGATTCGCGCTTTCGGATTCAAAGCAGAAAAATCGGAGAAACAAATCTACGTGGTGGCTGCCAAGAGCTGTCTAAACCTCTTCTAAACAACTTGTTCAAGTTCGATGATTTCCCACAGTGTACGCTAATGGAGACCGAAAGCGCCACCTGTGCTTTTTCGGTTTAAAGAAAAACTAAAACCGAAAGCTTTCTAATGCCAGTGTTGCTAGCGGGCAATAGATGGACATTTTCAACATTTTTCGGACTCGGGACTAGATTTCGAAGAGCGATCTGGATCCGCCTTTGAATTCCTTCCTGCGGCTGGACCTCGGGTCGGGCACTCGTCAAGTCTCCGGAGATTCGCACACAGAGACCGCTCCACAAACACACAGGGCACTCTTGTGTGTGTGGATCGATTGCAGTGACAAAGATCGCACATCGCTGTGCGTCTGCGTTTCGTGGGCAGCATTGGGTTAATTGAATTATAAAAGTCGTTTCACTTTGCGCGCTGCTCCAGTGGCGACCAATACATTCTCACCTCCTCATACATACAAGCCTACTACTAGTGAATCCGCTTTGAATCGCATCCGCGCCTAAATCTTCTTGTTCTATCCATCTATCCGCGCACATTGCCGCTTCTTGGAAAGACGTGTGGAAAGTTGATAAGGAAATATTTCATTAAATAAATTAATTAATTGGGGGATTTTATTTTCGAATCTGGCCTCTGCCCCAAACAGACACCACATTTGATGACAACGCAATGAAGTGTATTCTTTCCTTTTCGGAATACCCTGTGCCCCAATTCCGTGCCCCTCTTCATTCCCTCTCGCTCTCCCACTCTCAGCATGCCTTTTAAAGGGCAACTCCAGCCACAACGCACTTCTTTCAAATGTCAAGCATCGAACGCTGCAACAAATAGTGAAAAAACCACGTCCTCCAAATCCAACTTCGGCCCTGCAGCGGCCACCCCGGCAAAGGACACCCCACTAACCCTCTAAACCAATGACTTATTTTCCGATGTGGACTCTCGCTCTCTCTCTCTCTGTTCGGGGTCATCCTGCAACCGCGCGAAGGGCTCGCACCGACTCGAGCCGAACCAAGTCGAAGCGAATCAAGTGATTTCCATCGTAGAGTGCCGAAGCTCCATCGCAGCCACCTTTCGCACTCGCCTCTTCTCTTCTCGTTCGATACACGGAGAGAGCGAGAGGCAAAGAGAGCTTTCACACGCCAACTTCTAACTGAGCCGGGGACGGAGCCGAAGCCGGGAAGCGGAGTGCGCCCGACGGCAACGAGCACGGCGGCAACGGCAGCTGCTCCACATCCGACTTCCACAGGCCGCAGCTGGTCCACGCAGCCGCAGCTTTCGACGCTAGAAAAGTTCCTCGGTGCGGTGCGAGAGCGACGTCAGACATTGGAGCATTTGAGAATTTGCACATCGCGCTCTCCCGCTCGTTGTTGTTGTTGTTGTTGGGCGAGAGGGGTTGGCGTCGAGTCTCGGCCGCCAACTTCGGGCCCGTGCAGCAGGCGAGGAGAGCGCGCGACCCGGCCGAGGCTTTCCTTGGGGTCGCTTCGTCGGAAACGAGCGCCGCAGACCCGTTCATTTAGTATCGAGTCAAAGCGGTCACCGGTCGCTCTCTAACGTCGTGGTCGTCGCCGTCGTCGTCGTAGTCGTTCTCGCTGTCGTTGCCGCAGTCGTTGTCGCCATCGCTACCGCCACCGTCGTCGGTCGGTATCCCAAGAGAAGAAAACACCAACAGAAGGCGGATATAGCGACAAATAAATTATTAACATCGAGTTGAAGCGGGTCCGTGCAGTTGCGACATAAATCGTGTATTTTTGAGTGTGCCCCGAGCAGCGGAACCAGAGCATTGAGCGGCGCCCCGTCGGACGATTGAAATTGAAAGAAACCAGGCTTCGTTCGGGATTACCAGGGTGAAGAAGGCCGAGAAGATGCAGTCCATAATCGTGGCCAGCGCTCTAGTCTTAGTCCTAGCCGTGCAGCAAGGTGAGCCCACCCGTCCCCAGGCGCCCATAGTTCGTCCAAAGTTCGACCCGGTTTTCCAAAGGAACTCCGTGAACAGGTTACATAATGTGCCAGGCACTTGAGTGTTGCCCCCTTTTCGCTCTGTAGGCGCTTTCGAGCATCCTTGCTGCGGTGTTCGGGTCGGATCATCGCGCTATATCCCATTCGACTTGATCCGCCAGAGCAAAGGCAAGGATTCATTTCCGCCAGTAATTATATTTCCTCGTATTTCATAAGGCACTTTCCTCCGCCTCTCTCCTCATCTCATCTCCTCCTCTCTTCTTTTTCTTCTTCTTCTTCTTCTTGCCTCCGGGCCCCGCTTCTTCCCGTGCGAATTATCCTCGCCTCCCCACCACCCACCACCTCCTTGAGGAAAAATGTGTACATCGCGTTTCGAGTTTACTCTCATTGTCGGGATTCCTCATAGGCAGCGCGGAGTGGGGAGCGACGAGGAAGAGCACTTTTCGTCTTCTCTTTTCTCTCCTCACTCTCTTCGTCTCTCTCCCTCCCCCTCCCTGATGCGAATTTGCACTTCCGAAGAGTCCTCGTGCCCTACTCCAGTCTCGCCTTATTACATTCTCACATTCTCCTCTCCATGTGTATTCGCCAGGCGTGCGTGTGTGCGAGAACGTGCGAGTGCAGCCCCATGAGAGAGAGAAAGAGAGTGGGAGGGGGGGGGGGGGGTAGAGCGGATCATATGATTGTGTAAGACAACCATCAATCAATTTTTACAACCAAAGGAGGAGTTTCACTGTAATTACACACTTCAAAATCGCTTTTCAGCCCTTCCAACACACTGCCGGGCGAAGAGTTACGAAAGAAAGTGACTTCAGAGCCCCAGATTTGGACCTCGGTACTTGTGAAAAGTAGTCAATTAATAAACATACCGCATAATACTCCCCACATGGGCACCTCAGCGCCAACAGAACCTCACAATGGCCACGACAAATGGGTAATTAAATCGCTCCTACGTAGAAACTGTCGTCAATCGCAACCCCTTCCCCGCAATGTTCCCGATATGGGTCACGAACACACCTCCCAATAAAGCGAGAGAGACAACAGAATTGTAATTGGGAACTGGTCAAGGTGTTCGAGGAACCCAAAGGCTTTTGCTCCGACACATCCCTATGGAAAAAATTGCCGAGGTCGGTGCTTTCTGTACCCGGCCCACATCCACACCCACACCCACACCTGCACACGTGGCTTCCTTTATGGGTTCGATTTTAACGATTGAACGGCGAGCGGTTCAACTCTTGGAGTGGAGCAATCGTGAGGTCAGCGGCGAACTTTAACTCCGAGTGCACGAAAGCACAAGGAAACAAGGACATGCGCTCTCGGCGCATTCTTCGTCTTCTGACTTCTTTCCTAGTCCGTCCTGCACCCGGGCGCATGCATTGTTTTCCCATGCGAGAAGACGACCCACAGGCGACCTGCAGGAATTCCCATCCTTCCGCTAGGAATGTACTTCGCCCGTGTTTGCCCGACCTCCTCCCGACGTGTGGTCCTCGGACGAGTGGCGACGGCTTCCGACGACAACCGGAAGTCCCCGGGATAACGAAGAGGTCCTCGACTTATCACCGCGATCCCATTCAGGGCAGGTTCAGGAGTCTAGGAGTTGGCAGCGAGTAGTGATGGAGGAGAGGCCGAAGCCGGATCGGTACTCGCTAGTCGGTACTCGGTAGGAGCCACCGTGGGCAGGTTAATTGCTGTCGTTCGAATGGAAAATTTACGACAATACCAGAGGCGACAAAAAACCCAGTGGGGCACCGAGAGAAAGATGCGGCGAGACGACTGGATCGCATGTCGCATCCAATTTCGCTTCATTCGCGCGTCCACACAGTGTTCAAGTACACACTCCTATATACATGTAGAAAATATCGTCAGCGCACTCATTCAATTAGTTGTCATCATAAAGTTTTTGTCATTGTTGTGATTTATGTTTTTGTTGTTGCTATTGTTGTTGTTGGAGGAGGTGGCGATGATGGTATTCGTTTGTACATTTTTGTCAATTGCTATTCATGAACTTTATTAAATGATGCCTTGCGTTTCCATATAACAAACCGCATGTCCAGCATCGGCTGCGCTGGCGGCAACGTCACGATTTCATGTGGTATCTCAAAAGGCGCGCACACACACACGAACACAGAAGCAGGCACACATGGATGGGCCCGATACTAAGAAGTGTTTTGGAACGAATATGGAGCAAAACAATGGAATATTTTTAGCCGCCATTCGCTGCTGCTTCATCGCTTTAATGCGAACAAATTAGGCGAGCAGAAACTGGATCTGACACGAATTAGGACGACGAAGGAACGACTTCGGCGTTCATTTGCCATTGTTTGTCGTCTCGAAAGGAGCCACCGGCGACGATGCCGAGCAAGATGGGCTCTGGGTGTGGAGTGTTTTGTCTCGCAAATGAATGGACTCCATGTAATGCGATCCACTTTACCACCCACCCAGCGTCATTCGCTCATTCTTCAGCCCATCTTGTCATCAGTAGTTAGCGGAATTAGGATAAAATGGTGCAATTGTTCGATTCCTTCGGCCGAATCGGACGTGGTCGTCTCCAAATCGGACTCAGTCTATTCGATGTCATTGAGTAGGTCAAACTTTGGGCATATTTTTCATATTCATATTACTCAGTCATATTTCGCAATTTCATCTTAATTAAGCCGCAAGCCAATTGCGAAAGCCTTCGTCGGGACGCGCTAATTGTAACGATCAGGCTCGAGTACTCGAATAACTAGTCATTTTTCAGAACAGTGGGCGTATATGGAGATGAAGGCGAGTGTGAGCGAGAGGGAGGGAGGAGCCGATAATGAGAGTCTAATTGTTTTCTATCGAAAGACAAGGCCATCCGCAAGCTACTCCGGACCCCAGATTGGAGTCCCAGTTTCGTGAGCGGACGGCAGTGACATCTCAAGAACGACAATGAATCGATCTTGAAAGCGATCTAACAATATATAAAAACAAACATTGGCCTAAGGTTCGCGCGATCGGTTGGCGCCGAGTCAACTCCGCGCGGCAACCGCCAATTAAAACCGCATAATCGTGCATTAAACCGTGCACTTGATCTCTTCTGACGTACAATACAACAACAAAACAACCACAAATCACAACTGAATTGAACAACTCCGGTGAAACAGAACAAGTTTCGTTCCATTCGTTGACGAGTGATGCGAAGCGAGCACGAGGAAATGTAGGCAACAACAGACGGTTGAGGCGTTGCATTTGATCTGGTAATGATTGAGCGATTGATTGAGTGACTGACTGATTGTCTGATTGACTAAGTTATGGCTCTGCTGTATGTGAAGTGATTGAATTTCCACCTCAATCAGGGCAGTTTCACGGCCAGATGCTGCTGTTGATGTGAGACACGTGAGGCACACGCAACCCAAACAAGTTTCACAGTCTTCACATCAGCCTGCAACAATTATACCAGAACGCTATGTGATCCAATATACCGCCACCAATATGCAATGGCAAGTGGTTCGCCCTGAAGAGGAAAGCTTTTCATCGTCCCATACAATGCGCACCAGAACCGCCCTGTGCGCCCTCTGTGACCCCCATGTGCAAAGATGATGCAGCCACTGGTTTGTGCATAATTGTCATTAGTCTCCGTCGATTCTCCCCATCGCATGCATTTAGAAGCAAAGTCTTTTCATCAGAGGGGACGATTCTTCCACAAACCATGGTGCTCTGTAGCGGATGTCGGCCATCCTTTCCGCCGGAAGCGTCTCGATCTATGCAGGAAAAAGCTTTTATGTGGAGTCTCTCATTCCCTCCCTATGCATAATTAGTAAAGTCTCGCATTAAATAGTCACTGTAAGCTAGTCACATTAGTTCTTGTTGTTATGCCTTTGGAGGACTTTTTGATTAAATTTGACAGGGTCATTGTGTGCGTTGTGTTGGGATTACTCGAGATTAATGGGAAGTTATCTAGATTACTAAAAAGTTCTCGAGATTACTCATAACCGCTTGTGAGCAACTCATGGGTACTCGAGGGCAAACTCTTAAAAGACCGTTATCGTATTGGCATCACTTATTCAACACAATGGCCCACCACTTATTATTAGGAATTGAACACGATGTTTGTTGTGCTTTCAGGTGCTGCGATTAAGTGCTTCGTGTGCAACAGCCACAAGGATGTCAATTGTGCGATGGACATTCCGCCAGACAACCTGCTCAAGGACTGCCAGGAGGACTACTCGACACGCGGCAAGGGAATCCCCACCTATTGCCGGAAGATCACGCAAGTGATTGAATTCTCGGTGAACAATTGTGAGTGCTCGAGCAGTGGCTCCATGCTAGTTGACCAACCTGACCTATCTTTTTCCGCAGTACCCCCAGACAACCGTGTGATCCGCACCTGCGGCTTCCAGAACCAGAGCTCGACCAACTACTGCTACCAGCGCGCCGGCTTCGGTGGTCGCCAGGTCGTCTGCTCCTGCGATACCGACCAATGCAACGGCGCCGGGACACTCGGCGTCTCCCCCCTCACGCTGGCCGCCACGACTCTGGCCGCCGCGCTGTTGCTGCTCAAGCGCATCGTTGTTTAATTCGGTTCCATTTGTTATCGCTCTCCTTTCGCCATGCTTAGTTTCAAATAGTCCTCATTTTCCTCGTACACACTACGAACACAAGAACAAATTCAAACGGTGTAACATCTCTCGACCCATCGCCGCAGATATTTATTAAATTGTGTTTGTCGATGTTGTTTCTACACCATTTCCATTTAGTTTAATTTTCCTGATTTTTCGATTTAATTGCTCATAATTTTAAACTTCTGAGTACTTTCTCCGTGCATCCATCACTGCTAATGTGATCCTCGTTGAGGATTTACCAAAACACCAATACAAGAATAGTAACAACAAGATTATGATCAATAATAAGAGGAAGTTTTCACAGCAGGTGAGTTTCAAAAATTACCAAATTTCATATTTCCTTCTTACAATTTACTCCCATGGTGTATATTAATAACATTTGTAAATTCATTATAAAATTCCGTCTCGGATAAACTTCTCCTGTGTTCAATTTATTTAATTTGTACCCCCTTTACCCTTTCTTCCAGTTGGAAAGGACAAAATGAAGTGAAGTGAAGCAAAAGAGTCTCCAACCCTGTTTCCAACCTCCACCGGATAATCCTGAATTATTAAGAAACTCCGAATAACAACGGACTACATTTTGTTTTACGAACAATTGGAAGGAAGAAAACCAGTGTAAATTTGGATCATGCTGTGAGAGAAAAAAATGAAGATGACAAAATACAAAAATAAGTGTTTATTAAAGAGAACAGACAGGCCAAATAATGAAAGCAGATAGGCGAATAAGCAACAAAAAATAGACATAATTTCAGAATCCTTTAGAAGTCAACGTTTTATTTACACCATGAGACATTAAAGCTTTTATTGTAATTGTTAACTTTGCAAATTTTATATTAAAAAACCGAATAATAAAATTATAATATGCAATGCTCTTAAAACCGGACTCACTAAAATTTATGAACTAAATCCAAAAAAATAAAACAATAAATTCATATAGAAAAGTTTAATATGTAAGACCCAAGCAAATCTAGATGTAACATTAAAATATGATTTAAAGTGTAATGTTATAAAAGAATCAATGACAGCAATTGTTATTTAACAAGCAACAAACAAAGTTAATATAAAATCTCAATATAGTTGAAACTCTCAATTGCTACCGTATTGCAAATAAATACAAAAGAAATTTTGTAAAGAATGGACAGCTGATACCAAAAATTAATTATAGTTTTAAGCGGATTGCGCCAAAAAGAAGCTGTAAAATAACAATGCTCGGCCGCAGTTCGCCTTCAAAAATTTCAAAACTCTCTAAGTAAACTTAATACAAGAAAATAATTGATTGAATCCAACTACTATCATAGCAGTTGTACGAATGCTTTAAATATTTGAAAAAAAAAAAAAAATTATTTTAGACATTGAAACCATCTCGTATTTCTGTAAGCTTTTCCTGGCACATTCACCACAAATCAGAACCATGTTCAAAATTGCATCCTTTGCCAACAAATAGAACACTTTGTCACCCCGATGTTGAAATGTTGAAAAAAACTGCCACAGGAGCGTTATTAGAGACACAATTTAAAGAGTAGATTTGTAAAATGCTGTACTTCAGAGTACCACGAAAACAGAATAAACAAGTAAAATATGATAATTTAGCAATAATTAAGCCTAATAAAGTATGTACACATTTACCAGTTTTGAAGTCTTAAAGTGAAGATATAAATAGCAAAATTATATTTAAATTGAAAAATAGTTAAGTTTGATAAGCAGTTCATACGTCGACAATTCATTGATACAAAGTGTAATAAGTTGAATTAAAGTACTATTTGAGTGAAGAAATAAATGAATTTTATTTTATTCAACTTAAAAATAAATTAAATGTTGTTTTATTTCAAACTATGTTCACTGGACATTGTGGTGGGTTTTAGAAAGGTATATCAAAATTAAAATGTATGTGTTTCATTAACTGGATCACGAAATAAATCTAAAACAATAGAAAGTAAGCAATTAAACATGGAATTATGTTATTTACATGAAATTAGTGTCTAGTTTGCTAATGAATCTTTAATTTGTAGTTAATCTACACAAAACAGTACTAATTCGAACCACTTAAGCTTCCTCCAACGAAGCCGCCACAACGTCTCCATGCTGTACGCGCCTTAGCGCAATATAACACTTCTTACTGTCAATGTCGAAAAACCCAACTGGTCCCATATCACAATCGGCACATATAAGAAATTTGCAGTTATCGACGGTATTGGAGAAACCGATGTTCTCAAAGGTAAACATATCATTGACCACCCAGAACTGGTGGTGTTCCTCTGACTGAATATTTTGAGCGTCTTTGGAATGTTTTTGATGCATCAGTGGCAAGTTTTTAACCTAATTATAATGGAAAATATTAGAAATTCAATATGAAGCGACTGAATTACATATCTGTACCTCGTTCTCCAGATAATCTCCTTGTTGTTGCTTCAAAATCAAGGAATTACAAAACTTGCAGCGAACGTTATTCTTATTTTTATTGTTCAATACTTCGGCGGGAATTTGAGCTTCATCTGTCATGGTCACGTTTGTTGTGTGTACTTGTCAAGTTTAAATTTAAACCAAATTGATAACTACACGCTACAAATGTTCATAATTCTGAAAATTAATAAAATTGTACAAATGAAACTGGCGTTGATGTCAATCAGCTGGCGAAGTTTTTAACATCGAGTTGCCATTCGTGGGAACAAAATACTAATTCACAATGAACGCCAATATGGCCAAACTCAACAATCGACTAAATTGCAAACTTGAGCTATACAAAATATATAAAATTCTTTACTTCGTGTTTGGCATTGTGTCTGAACCAAAAGTTTTTTTTTTTTTTTGCAATCTAACCGACGTCAACCTACGGCCATATTTCATTTTAAATTTTCAATTCGCTGCGGACGCCAAATTTTATTTATTCTATATATTGCTTCATTTTTTTTTTTTCTAAATATTATTTCGTCTATTATACAATGAATGTTATTTGCAATCTTTTAATAAAAAATAAACAGATTGCCTTCATTTAACAAAGAAAACAAGTGCAATATATATAGCTTCGGTAATACCCGCAATCTGTGGTTAATTTTTTTTTAACATAGGAAACTGTTGAATTTTTCTTTTACATTTATATTTTCTATATTTTGAAAATGAGCGAACAACAGTTGGCCAATAAAAGAGGACGTAAGTATTTATTTAAAAATTAAACGAAGCAGAAAGTCCATTTAAGGAACTCTTCGTAAAAATGACAACTGCCGCGGCGCAGTCGACGCTTCCGCCGGAAATCGTATTTGAATCAATCGCTTGTTGCTAGTATTATGAAAAAACTACTTCTCAAAATTTACTAATCATTTTTATGAACATTTCAAAATCTTAGTAGTCTTTGTTTTTTTTTCTTTTCTTGTGATAGAAAACAAGAAAATTTGTTAAAAAAATTTTATTTCCTTTCGAAAGCTCGTAAAATTTTGGGAGTTAATTCGCATCAAAAACCGTGCAAGGCGGAATTTGTTTCCACGTGTGTTGTTACTTCATCAGCATCGGCTTCCCACATTCCATCACCCATATTACAACAACAACAATTGGCACCAATTTCAGCACAACAACATTTTCAAATGGAACGTCTTCGCTTGGCAAATATGATGAATCAAGGTGGTAGTTCTACTCCGAACTGATTATGTTTTAACACAAATTTTTGTATAGAAATGCACACACTTTGGCCATACGGCACGGCTACGTTTTTGTCGCCCATGCTACCCGCTCCCAATGTCGCTTTGCCCTATGCACTTGCCGGAACGTTGCCTTATGCTGCAGTTCCCATATATCCTCAAGCAGCTGCTGCCACACTACAAAATTCCAATCAGCAGCAACAACAATGTACTGCCAATTTATCACCAATTGCTCAGCCCAATTCTTCTTCCGGAGGATCCTCATCTGGTTCTACCAGTAGTGGAACATCGTCAGCAAGCTCATCATTGCGCTCGCAGTCAAACAAAACTAATGATACCAATAAAATAAACATTCAAATTGGGCTTCAGTGTGTCAACCAGAATAATCCTTTGAACTTCAATTCGATGAATGAGATGAATGCTTCACTGGCCAAAGTGAACTTGCTTAATTTTTGCGATAGTGGCAGTATGGATAAAGAAAACAAAGGTTTGTTTTAAACAGCTTTATAGAACTTTGTTTTCATAATATTATTTTTCTCTAAGATTCCTCGTCATCCATTCGAAGTTCTCCCATTCTTTTGAGCCCTGAGTAAGCGTTCAATTCGATAATATATAAGAAGTATGTTTAATTCTTTTTACTTTTAAACCAGTGACTTAAACAGTAGTTCTTCGACCCATCCTAATGGAATTGGAGCCGGTGGTGATGCTTCCTCAAGTGTGACATTATCACAAGCCAAATTCAATGAACTAACTCGTCTTGCCTTACGTGGTAGCGAAATAGCAGAAAAGCTAGCCTACACGCATCGCAATCGTCCGTGCTTTAAGAAAATTGACAGTTTATGTGCGCGTATGAAGCAGGATCTAATACGCCCCGATGGGGTTTTACCAAATATCAATTCGCAAGGCATTGCTTGGGCTGTAAAGGATTTTATTTTCGTATTCACGCGCGTAATCAATGCATGGATTATTATCAAAGGGTATGTCTACAACACTCCCGAAGGATTAAATAAGGTTAAAGCTGCGCTCAGTCCCGAATTTGCATCAAGCTTCGCTGCTTGGCAGGACACAACAATGGATTTCGTTGAAAATCTTATTAAGTCATTCGTGAATCTTGATAATCTGGTTCAGTCGCAGAAGAACGTTTATCAGAAATCGGATAACAACATAACTAGAGCATCTGCAAGCACCCCAATTAAGTTACTTCAACCTGTCAATGCTCTACTAGAGGACTCCTTTGATTTTCTTAACTCATCTACGGAGAAGTCGCAACAAAGTGCACTCAATAAAAATTATCTCTACACCATGGTGGAAGATTCGGAAGGCAGCCAGCGACAGGCTACTGTCAACGGTACATATTTTAAGACAGGTACCTACAATCCCATTAAAAAGGATGCACTGATTACGGAGCAAGTCGCGACTTCAAACACAACTTCGCATTTACCTCTAATGACTAACAACTCGGCCTTAGATCAATACTTTGCAGATGAACACTTGTCTGAATTTTGGGCACCAACTTCAGCCGAAGTAGTTGATCCGACAACTGCCGAGTATATAAAAATTAAGGAAAAAATTCCTCCCAACTGGTTGAATTATGATATTCGCGTTTTGGAGCAAAATCTATCAGAATTTTCAAATGATTACGATCCCAATGCTCCACCACGTCCACTGGGTAAAGACCTTATAGACAAATTAAATGTGATGATTGAACGACTGATGGCTATGAAGAATGCAGACCTATTTTTTAAATTACAATTTACTAAAAACTATGTATGCTTGATATTTTTTACATATATTTATCTTCATGAACTAATTTCTAATATTAGTTTCCAGATTTCACTGCAAAGCACAAACATGATTTCATGGATATTCGTTCGATTATACTAAAATGCCAAGTTGGTGGTTATCAGCATATTTTTGAAGTTGTACACGACATCAAGAAAATAATTTACATGGGCAATGAGTTTTTGAAGGTATTTCCTTTATAAGAACATTATCCCAACTACCTCAATGCATTTATTATCCCGATTTACCACCAATTTCAGATAAATAATGATACTAAATTTCAAAAGTCTGTAAATGCATTTCAAGTCGAGTTGGATAAATTGCTGAGTGAACCACCTTTCGAAAATTACCAATTTGAACATATTACAGGAGAACCAAAAGAAATACTTTACAACTGCCGTAATAAGTAAGAATGATCATTTTTCATTCGTTTTGCATGATATGAACGGAATATTTTTAAAAAATAATTTGACTAGTTCTTCAATATACTTTCATTTAGCTTTCAAATTTGTATAACAATTTATATAATATTTTCGACTACCTAAAGCTAAACAATGCACTAAATTTCAATATTGTTTTTGAAGACCTTGTGAATATCTTAAATTAATAATGTGTTGTAGTTAGTTTTCATTTGTGTTATTGTTCATATTTTAAAATTATATAAGTATAGATTTTTAATTCAACAGTAACGTTATTAATAATTTCTATTTAAAGAAAAAGGTTACATTTTCCAAAAAGTTTTTTTTTCTAACAAAAAAATGTTCCATAAACACTAAACATCAATTCATTATTAAATTTAAAATGAGAAAAGTATATACAAATTTAAACTGCTTGAAATTTTTATCTTTTTCTTTAAATTAAATTTGTATTTAAATTTAATGTCATTCAATTTAATTTTGCAAATCTAGTAGAGTAAAAATTTATTTAATTTTGTGAATCTCCCTAGTATTATTTTGTCATGAATTAGCTTTCTATAGCAAATAATGTATAATATGTATGTCCTTGCATTTAAACTATTAATATTTTATATGTATGAAACGATGCCTTATACATTTAACACTTATTGTAAAAGATTTTATAATCATATGTTGAAATATTAAATCTGAATTTGTTGTTTGTTAACCGAAAGAACGTAATATGGAATAGAACATGTTTTGAATTCTGGAAGCAATTGTTTTCACAATTAATTCTGAAGAGAAGTATTACTAATAGGTTTAAAATTATATGTGATCCAAACGAAATCTACTTTATTTTTTGGACTCAACTTCTTGATTAGCACAGCCTCGTTTCTCTCTGATTAAAATATCATTTTAAGCAAAGGAACTAGTTATTTCCAGTTATCATTACAATTTTGCTCTATTCTACAATTTACTTAACTTGATTAACGAAATTTTTGACATTTATCCGTTGAGCTTGTAGCATTGAGTGGAACATTGAAGATTCATTCTGGGCCAATTCCCGTGGGGTGCCTTGTTCAATAATGGCTCCATGATCCATGACAATAATGCGATCCATGCGCTGTAAGCCATTCAAGCGATGCGCTATAAAGATTACAGTCGAACCCTTGAAAGAGTTCCTCAATGCAAATTGCATACCGCTTTCTGATTCATCGTCCAAATTCGAGGTGCCTTCATCAATACAAATAACTTTTGCATTCTTAAGGAGAGCCCGCGAGAGACAAAGCAATTGTTTTTGACCTGCGGACAGATTTATGCCTCCTTTTTCTAGATGACCATCCAGTCCACCCAACGATTGCACCAAAAGTGTGGCAGACGCACAATTTGTGATCGCATGCCATATTTCCGAATCATAATGAGCCTTACGCGGGTCGAGATTTTCACGGACAGTACCTGAAAACACAAAAGTTTTAGTTTGAAATATTTAAAACTCGAATTCGAATACCTTCAAATAAAAATGGCTCCTGTGGAATTACACCAATGCGATCTCTCAGCACTCGCAACGCCAATGTTTTCACATTTACACAATCTAGAGAAATTTCCCCAGCACTCAATTGCGCCACCCTCATTAGGGCAGCTAATACTGAACTTTTTCCGGCGCCCGTGCGACCTACAATGGCCACTCGCTCAAAGGCCTCCGTTTTAAAAGAAAAATTATGCAATGCTGGTGATAAATTTTCGCGATAACGTAGTTGAACATTTTTAAAGTTCAAAGCCCCCTGGTTAGGCCATCCGAATGGTGGATCGACAGAGCCATTTGCATTCTGTTCATCCTCCAACTGTAAATACTGATTAACTCGCTCAACAGCTATTAACTCTTGTTCTGTCTCAGCGATGGCATTTAATACTCCACCGAGAAGTCCTGTTATAGAAAGTGCATAGGAAATAGCCAGACCAACGAGACCTGGATTCGTGGTGTGTGCTGACGTAATAGCAGCCAATAGTCCAGCGCCACCCACAAGTAGAGACCCGAGAAGTTGCAAACGTAAACCCAACCATTGTTGAGCAGCTGACGCAGTGAGCTGAGCCTTTATGCTCTCCTCCAACTTGGCTTGGAAGTCACGTTGAAAACGTGCACTGGCACGCATTGTGCGAATAGTTTGCAAACCTTGGAGTGTCTCAGTGAAATGCGTATATAGAGGGGAAAGCGCGTTGCTTGAGAGGCGCTTTATGTCACGTGAGGCATGACGGTAGCGATGCTGCAGATTTAGGTATATCGGCACCATGGGGATCACTACGAGACCTAACCAAGGCATCGCATATAAGCTAATGAAAAGGGCACCTGCAAAGATATTATATATAAATTGATGATGATGAAAACATGTAAAAAAATGTACCTATCAATCCAACAATTTGCGCCAGCAAAATATTCAAAATAAAGGGCAACGAGTCATCAATGGTGTACGTATCTGAAGAGAAGCGATTCAAGATGCGACCAACCGATGTCACATCGAAGAAACTAAATTTTGTCTACATATGTAAATATATACCAAAACAGTTTTTCATATATATGTATGATTTGTATATATTTTTTACTCACAAACATCACTTTATTAAGAAGACAATCGTGTATGTATTTCGCTGCCTTAAGACCTGCAAAAGCAAATACGAAAGCTCGACCCATCGTCAGCACAGAGTTAATACCCGCTAGGGATCCGAAAATTCCCAAATAATAGCCAGTTGTATGGGGCGGATGCGTTGTGTTCTTAATGTCTGTGTCTGCTGACACAAAATGACTCAACGAATTTGAATCGTTTTTATTTGTATCCAAGGTGGTATCTGTTACCCAATGAGCCAGCCAAGCGTCGGATAAATTACGAGACAGCTGCATGAGTAGAACAAACAGCAGCACTGTGGTTGCGAGGGGACTAGACACCGCCTTCCAATAACATCCAATGACGTCAAGTGATAGTTTTCCATATTCCCGAGATTCCTTGAAAACACAATTAAGAAATGAAGCTCGAGCAAAATATCACAGTTTATGATGTTACTTCTAAATTGACACTATCTAAGCTCTTCGTATCTCCGGTATGTTGCATATTGTCCAAATCAATGGAACGCCTGCGCAGAGCTTCATCGGTTTCATCTCCAGTGAGCTCCATGCTTAAATCAATGCTCTCCGACATATAATCGCTGGGGGTTATTTTGCCATCTTCCACGTGCAATATCTGATTAGAAGCAAAATTAAAGTACAAATGTGACGTTCTTTCGAAAATTAGTTACCTGATTTGCATGGAAGAATAGTGTAACGCTTCGTGTTACTACAATACGAGTCTTCTGCTTTAGCAGTCCAAGGATACAGTACTTTACAATATGACGAGCCACATGAGCATCAAGTGAAGCCAGAACATCATCAAGAAGATAAACTATTAGATAAGAAGATAAACTTATTAGGATATTCGGCGAACTGTTGAATAATAAATCGTACTTTTTTTGTCTTGATACACCGCTCTCGCCAATGCTACTCGCACTCTCTGTCCTCCAGAAAGAGTGCGGCCATTTTCTCCCACTCCTACGAGGTCTCCTCCTAACTCCTGTATATCATCGTTGAGAGCACAGGCAAATAATACATCCTTGTACCATTGTTCATCAAAGGCACTGCCCCAAACGATGTTGTATCGTATGGTTCCACGTTGCAGCCAAGGACTTTGAGGCACATAGCCAAACCCTGACGTTAAGTCATGCACGCAAACAACTCCACCTATACATTGGATGCCAGCAATGAGAGCAGAAATAAAAGAACTCTTGCCACCTCCAACGGGTCCCTCAATACATACAAGATCTCCCTATTGAAAACTGTTTCGTTAATGAATAATTAAAAATTCTCTATTTAAAATATACCTTCTTAACTTCGAAATTAATGTTTTCCAAGCGGAATGTTGTTTGCTCTTGTTCTGCACTTCCATTAATATAATCATGTTCGAACGAAGCATTTTTCATTTGGAGCACTGTAATTTTCTCCTCCAGCTGCAGAGAGGCGGATGATGCACCCTTCATTATCGGGTTGTAATATGAGGAGAAATCCAAATTTGAAAGCTGTTATAAAGACATATTATTATTATGTACTGGGCTCGACTGTTCCAATACATACGTCTATAAGTTCTTGCACACGTTTCACAGATATCCAGGCTTCTATCAAACCGTTTAATACCCAAGGAAATGCGTTCAATGGTCCAATAAGCATATTCAACAAAGCCACACTAGTGTATGTAGTGGCGGCGATTAATGGATGCCCCATCAATACCGAAACTCCAAAAGTCAAAAAGCACATCAACACCGGAGTCGTAGCCCAAAAATAAACGCATAATGCATCCAGATATTTTCTCTTTGCAAGAAACTTCACTTCCTCAGTTCTCAAAGCACGAATTTTTTCAATGAAAACGTCCTCCCAAGCGTGCATTTTAATTTGTTTCGCTCCGCATATAGTTTCACTTGTCGCTGCCAATCGCGAATCCTTCGCTGTCATTAATCCTTTGGAATACATGCCAATTTTGTTGGCTAACCACCGGTTGATTGGAATTAGTGTAGCTGCAAAGAGAACGCCTGCTATAAAGGCCGCACCAAGTTGTGTATACAGCAAGTAAAGAGTGATTATCAGCTAAAAAATAGAACAAATTCAATATGAATGTCTTTTTCGTATAAATTATGGGCACCATACTTGAAATGGGATGCTCCAAAATGAATGAAAACTTATGCAGGAATTTACTATGCGATCTGTATCTGTAGACATAAGATTTAAAATTTCCGGCCGAGAATCCTTCAATCCACGCGCCTCTAAAGCTTTGCGATATATGGCGCTTACCACACCAATGCGCATTTTCATGCCAATCATGGACATACGCCAGTTGAAATGACAGGAGCACATTGCAGCTATTTGAAGAACGAAATTCAATGTTCGATTTATTGTCATGATAACTTCATACTCACAAAGCAAAGTTGTTCCAAACAGGCCCAAAGCATACAAATAAGATTTTGAGCTAGACTCAGTGCTCCCATTGTTGCTTTGTTGACTAAGTAGACCCCCTAATAAAAGAGGACCAGCGAAGCCAGAAATATCAGCTATAAAACGCAAGATCCCGATCAAGTAGAATTCTCGCCCAAATGCCTTGTGCAGTGCCCAAAATAAACTTTTAGTCTGAGATATGGTGAGTTGAAGACGTTCACTTAGACGCGATATGTTTAACGAATCTGGCAGATCGAAAAGGTCTTCGATTTTGCGTAAGTTTCCAGCCACTCCTTTTGTAATTAAAGGTTCAACCCAATGGAAAATTAATCGCGATGCAATGTTAGCTCCATCTTGGGCATGGCCAAGAACCGCCTCGTTAAAGTCAAAATGAAAATGGGTATATCTATTGGACAACAGGCCCTCGTGCTCCTTTAAAGGTTAAAAAATTAGTATGGTTTTATGAAGTCAAAGGTGCACGTATAATACCCTGTCCGTAGAATAGCGCTGAGTGGGAATGGATGCTTTTCCTTTTGGTATTAAAGTGAGGCCATAGAAGATGTCAAACATCAACGTTATCAAACTCCAGTACCACCAGTCCAACTTGAGATTTGTTCGCAACCATACAGCATCAAGGACAAAGACAGCCAACCAGATGACGTTCATGCACAGTGGTCCGCGATGACTTAGATCTCCACAGTAACGAGCTGACAGCAAGTATCCTACGGGTATAATGTTATCATCAATTATATATATATATATCTTCTTCTTTCTTTCTATAATACTAACCGCAATGTACCATCCACATGACGCACTCAGTACAGACCACCAACACATCGACGGCATTCAGACTAACATGCGTGTGATGAAATATGAATATTTTCAAGACGGGCAAAAGCGCCAGTGTCAGGGAAATTGCAATTCGAAGGTGTATCATACGCATCTGAGACGTATTTCGAGATACGCCACGAGCGTATGAGCCAAAATTGTAAGCTGAGACGGCAGCGAATATTGTGTAGATGGGAATTTGCAGTGCAATCTCTTGAAAGCATGGTAGCAAATCGGTGGAATCATCTGCCAAGGGTTTCAGTCCGGTTGGACAGAAATCTGTCCAATTCCATTTGAAGTTCCAATCATTGGGCTCCATTAAGAGAAATTTTGTTTTTCCAAATACTGTTGATTGGGGCTTATTCTGAAAATATAATTTGCTTAGCTTTCAGATAGCTATGTATGAGTTTTTTTTTATTTCACTATTGTATTTTTTACAGCATTATTTGAAAACAACTTCTCTACTAATAACGCAATATGGAAATACAGACGCCCTAAAATAATCACAAATTCAATTCACTACCGAGCTAAAATTATAACAATGTATGGAGCATAAATCCCTAACGAATTCTATACAATTCCAACGATAACAATAACTAGTGACTAATAACCTCACAAGCAACAATATTTGAAAGAAGAAAAAAAGCGTAATCGAAATCAATTTTAAATCAGTAAGAAACAGCTGATATAAAAAACGAACAACACATAAAATAAACCGACAATAACAACAAGCAACGCCGACTCTGCCGCTAAGCGAAGTAATAAAAATATAGAATGAAAAATGCAATTCGCTGCTATTTACAAATGATATTCGCTTGGAACTTAGTTCCACCAACTACCTTTGCAACGAATATCTGACAAAAACAACGAATAGCAACGAGTTGACAAAAATAAACAGGGATGTAAAAAATTATAAGTTTTTTAAATAACAGAACAAAAAAATTAATGAATTCTGTCCGGAGGGGGAGGGAATTTCAACAATTTTCGACTCATCATATCAAATGAATTGATGTATTTGCCATAGTAATTTTATACCACCCTCTTCAAACCACCATGCTCTTCAAATCTACCTGTAGTTTTAGTATTTTGAGTTGTTTTTTTTTTATTTTCCCTGCCTGTAACAGCTGATGGATTTGACGGAGATTATAGTGGTTACAGCTGCTATTCGCTTTATATAAATTAGTTAACAATGGAATTGCTTAAAAGCACAAAAAACAGTAACCAACTACTAATAAAATAAGAACATTACAAGAACGAATAATTATTTTATCAATTAACGAAAATTAAGAACATGACAGCCGAAGAAAATGACGAAACCGGCAAAATCAACTGCGGTGAAAAGAAAACATCAAGCGAAAAAGGAGTCGCCGAACAGACTCTGGAATTACCGAGAGAAATATTAGAACTATTTGAATTTCTTAGCTTAAATGAAAAAATTGTTTTTAAATCGCAACAAATCGATGATCCTGAACTTCTACCTACCGAAAAGGTGGAAATTGCTCGAGAGATTTATGGCAAGAATCGCCAAACATTTCTTATGCGTTTCGGTGATTATTTCGAGGAGCGTCACCTAGAGGTGTTTGCTCGGTTGGCACTCGCGGATGGAGCAGCACCAATGCGAGCAGATGAACACTACGAGGAAATGCAATTTATGCTAAAAAACTATCAGCACAAGTTGCACACGCGGAAACGCGATGTGAAGAACAGACGATACACTGCTTTGCAGCAAATGGTCGCGAAGGGTGAATACTTCAGCGAGCAGGAGATGATGAAGCGTGCCCCTGAATTGTATCAGGAGTTGGTCGGACAATACTTGAGCGAAGCAGAAAAGAAACAACGTGACAGTTACGATGTTAAGAACACGACATTTTCAGGTATTCTAATGCACACGATGGAAAAGAAACAAATGGAGGATATGCTACGACAGGCGGACGAGAAAAATAAATCAAAATCTATTTTGGAAGTACAAGATCATGAAATTAAACAAGCTCTAAGTGAATCATCCAATTGCAGTGCATCGACAATTACAGAAACTGAAATACCGGATAAATTTGGCAATGATCTTGATGAAGAAGTTAATGATGTTCCAGTGGCATGTCGACAACAATGGGGAAACTTTGACACTGAACAAATAGCCTGCTCGACAAGTCAGATAAGACCAATCTCATTAAAAAAATCGATAGCCCCAAAGATAAAATCTACAAAATCGAAGTCGAATCCTGACACTTTTATTACGGCGGGGGAAAGAGATTTGCTGCGACAAGAATTCATTGGTCTCATGCATGAGCAGTTTCTTTCGGGCAACGATAAAGAATTCGATTATTCTCAAGTGGATGACAATTCACAGTTAGATGATCTAAGACAACTAAACCAGGATAAGGAAGATGAGTACTTTGAAGATAGCGATGAATATGATGACGAGGAAAATCCAACACATGAAGATAATGAGGAGGATATCAAACGGATGGATGAATCTGAAGATGAATTAGATATATATATGAGTCACCTGAATAAACATCATAGTCTTCAAAAATAAACATTTCTGTATTTGTATTGAACTTTCGTCCTGAGTTTATTACAATTGTAGAAAAAAAGTTCATTAATTTAGTCACTTACATATGTAAACGTAATGTTACATAAAAAAATAATTGAAAATGTAAGAACAACAATCAATACATATACGATAAATAAAACTATAAAAATACGCTACATTTTATCAATCAGTAAAATCGTGTGAATAGCATTCGTCACTCTCCTCCTATCTTGGCCTTCCTCGACCTCTGGGGAACCCACGACCACGTCCACGAATAACTTTACTATTTGCTGGAGGACTTTTTGGACGTAAGGACTCAATACGACTAGTGCAACCTGTGGCCGGAGCCTCAGCGAAGTACGTTTGATATAGTTCTGCATTGAAATTGGAATTTGTCAATTCTGGCCCGACTGTTAACCAACCAGGGCGAATACTTGAGTCTCGTCCAAAAAGATGCATTCGTCTACGACCTAAACAAAAGTGTTCAATGATGTGAAAGATTTCGATTGGTTTTTCAAAACTGCCGAATTCCTCTTCTTCTGAAATAATTAAGTCAATATCCACATTCGCGTGTATAAAATCGCCATCTGTGGAGCGTCGAACAGTTCCTTTGATGCCCATAAGACAGTGCTCTTTAGTACGTTGAAACACGGCCTTAGGTTCCAGCTGCTTGGAATGACCGGGTTTATTTATATTCGTTCTTATCCAACAAATATCTTCACAACGCCGAAATCCCCACTTTTTCAAGCAATTGCGACCCATGTCTAGACCTTCTGAACTGCCACACCAAAGGAAAACGAATGATCGGTGTGCTGCAATTTCTCCCACATCAAGATCTAGAAACAATAGTCATTAATGTATATAGTAGATTTGTATTTTACTGACTCACTTAAAATCTCCTCCCAATTCCAAAACACCCGCGGGGCTCCGCCTACAGTTGCTACTGTAGGAGCAACCCGAGCGTACTCCTCCAACGGTGGTTCAATTAAAATCACATCGAATTTAGTTCCAAGAGTTTTGAGATCCAGCGTTTTAATATCCGCCTTTAAATACATAGGTGCAGAAGCAGTGTCCTGTATCAATTTGTCTTTTAAGCGTATCAACTCTCGTAGCTTAGGATACTCTTCAAAACGATCAGCCAAACCAACATCGCGAATGAAATTTTGGGGTCTCTGCCCTGTATCAACGAAGTGCTGACAGTAGTCATTATGCGGATTAGATGATTGCGTGCCCTGGTGACATTTAAATTATTATCGATAGAAAATATTTTATTTTCATGACCAAACCTTAAGAAAAGTGGATGAATCTCTGTAGATAATCTCCCCATGATTTTTTTTACTCATTGGACCTGAGGAAGTGCCATTCTCGTCATCATCGCGTTGACTTCCCGCACCGCGCTGCCCACTTCCAACATAACTAGAAATTCCACTAGAATTACTGGTCGACCCACTGTTAACCTCCTTCGCAGTACCTAAAACAATTTTCAATTCATCCACGCTAGAAAGTCCTAGCTAAGAATCATATACAATTAGTTATTCATCATTTTGTAAAAACATCATTCAACCTTACCGTTTGTGCCAAGAGTTGTTTTCGTTTTCGGGATCTCTCCTGTGAACTTTTCAATACGTCACTCATTTCGTGACAAGTAATATAATAAACTTCACGATTTACTTAGTTTACAAAATTGTATCACGTAAAATTTTAATGGAAATTAATTAATACGGCAATAAAAGAATTCCCTGCAGTAAAAGTAAAACGTTGGTTAACTGTCAGTATCAGGGATGTCGGAAGAACTTCAAACACAAACGCGAAAACTATTCATATTCAAAATACAAATAGAGAAATGATAAGTTTTAATATAAATTATTTTTAATATTACATTTCTTATAACCTTTATTTCATGGTCTTCATAAACAACAAATTTTATTATTTACATTCCTGTAAGAGACATCCATGGTTTAAATATCTAGGAATGTAATCACAGGTTGATTCACAATAGAAATGTTTAATAGTTGTTCTCCACGTTGGAGATGGATGAATAGGATATAATAAATATAATTAATAAGACTAAAATTTTGGATTACATTTGTACTTTTCTAAATTAAGGATATAAAAAACTGGAAAAAAATGATTATTTTAATGTTTAGTTTCCCTGCATTACCTATAGTTCTTTCATGAGATGTGTTCAGTTATTCGAATAAGGGCTAAATAAAATCACCTGATATCATTTTTTTCCATCAAAAGAGCATTTACTTTTCAATATCTTTTCCAACAATGTTTCAGTGTTTTTCCTATTTAAATAACAATTCCAATAACAGTTACAACACTTAAAATATCTCAAAGTAGATAACTAAACTGAATCCACACAATATGTTAATGTCGGTAAAGCAGGACTATCGACGAAGTTTTGTAATGGCATGAGTGAGTGAGATGGTGAGAAAGCGTGTGACAAACAATTGACAACAAATAAAAACGCATCAGCATTCTTGGGCGGGGATCGTAAATATTAATTGTATTCTGATATTGTATTGTTTTTGTTTAAAATCGTTTTATAAAAGCTCAAAATATAGTTAAAATGAATCTGACAGTGAGGTTGATCGTTTCTGCTTTTATGTGCTTCACTCTACTGCAAACAGGTGAGTAAAATACCTTATGAAATCATGGATGTCCCGCATCATCGTTTCGCGTTTCGAATCATCGAAATGTAACATTGGCCATAACTTTATTTACAGTTTCCGCTATTAAGTGCTGGGATTGCAGCTCCGACAGCGACCCTAAGTGTGGAGACCCTTTCGACAATAGTACGCTCGGTATTACAGATTGTGCCGCTGAGAAGCCTAAACCGCATTTGCCCCCTGATGTTCGTGCAACGATGTGCCGTAAGATCAGACAGAAGTCTCAAGGCGAGTGGCGTTACTTCCGCAGTTGCGCCTACTTGGGTGAGCCCGGAATTGAAGGCGATGAACGCTTTTGTCTGATGCGCACCGGTAGCTACAACATCTTCATAGAGTACTGTACGTGCAACAGTAAGGATGGCTGCAATGCTGCGGGTTTCCTGGACCTCAGTAGGCTTACAGTGGCTTTTGCAACAATGCTGATAAGTGCAGTAGCCTGGATGTTGCGAGTGTAATCACGCTACCATACAACAAAACGAAGCTCAATTCAACGATTGTTTTCTTATAAGCAAAAAATTGACCATTGTCAATCAAATCTCGAATCAAAAGTGCCTTCCTTCTAGGTTTTGATATATATACAAAGTGACATACTTATAGCAAATCGAATATTACCATTTACATTTTTAACTTAATTACTTGCATCATTCCGTCCACTGGAAGTATTTAACTTTGAAGCATTCCATTCGAAAAATCCTTCGAATATTAACGTCCAACTTAAAAATGATTTATGTTTTAAGGCAATTTATGTCTTGTTTTTACTAGTTAACTTTAGATTTACCAAAATGCCTTTTGCATTCGGAAGTTTCAATGTTTGTTAACTCCTGGGCAATTGTTTAGAGAAGTACAATTATTTGTTGTATTGTAAAGAACGTTTTAATAAAGACAATCAAAATGAACAATAACTATTAAAACTTAAGATAATAATAAAACACGAGGTATCATTTTAATAAAAATTATATTTTATATGGAAATTATACAACTGAAACAAACAAAGTAATACACAATTCAATTCAACTTATAAAATAAAAAATAATAAACTTCACTAAGATCAAAAATTATTTACAAAGCCAAATTAACTGTGACTATAGCGAACATCGCTGCCACGCCCATCGCAATGAAACGGCCAGCCGATGAAGCATTGCAGAGGTCGCCTTGGCACGTGAAGCAGCTCTCAACTTCTCGGCTGTGTGACACAGTGCAGACGTCTGGCTTCTGTCCTACGACCTCAAAGTGGCAGTCGCGCGAAATGATGACACCGGCCTTATCTGGAAAATATGCCATGCATGAGTAGAAATTCATTCACGTTTTATTATCCGCGTTAACAGAGAGAGGGGTGCCAGACGAGCTTTCAGGGCAAAAGCTCTTCTGAGCAAGCCATCCATGAGACGATCGGACACTTACTTTGAATCTCTATATGTTTTACAATTTAATATGTAAATCGACAATCGATGACATCACGGTTAATTGGTGATTGTTATTCGACCGAGAAGTTTCTGGGGGGTTACAACGACGTACTTACCCCTTGTTACGACTTTATTGCACTTCGTCACGGGCATGATCTGCTCCATGTTGTTGGGTCTTGGAGCATATTCGCAGTCAACTTGGCGGATGTTTGAGTTCATGTCTATCATGTCCTTGGCACAATTGGCGTCCGTCAAGGACTTGCATTGGTAGCACTTAATGCCATCAGCTGAAAAGGGGTGGGTTAAAAACAAAAACAAATAATAAGATCTGTACTGAAATAGTTCTCCCATCTGCTGTGATCTTCGAACGCTCTCATTTTGCAGCGGACACACCCATGTGGGATATGCAAGGAAGGCAACTAAGTCACGTCTTCTCTAATCGTTGATCGGGATTATGTAATTTGGGCTCAATTGCTGTGACCGGTTCTCAATATCTCTTGTGTTAGAAACTCTTGCTAATTTTTTGTTTGTTTTTCATTTATTGAGGACAGAAGTGTGGGTTGAAGAATTTTATTTCTGTCATTCTTCATGTGGAATTGAGTATTTAAATATATTATGTTCTTGCTCTCAACAATTATTATTATTCATGACATCATAATTACAAATTTTTTGTTAGCTTTGAACGCCTTTCCCAACCCGAGACACACTTCAGATCCCCCACCCACAATGCAACATTTTTTTTATCGAACGTGAGTCGCCTCCACTTTCTTCACAAATATAAAGTAAAAACCATATCGAAATTTCAACTCCGTTGGCGACACTCACCGCTGTGCATCAGACTCAGGGCCAAGACAACCGAAAAAACCGACAACAACTGCTTCAACATTTTGGAAATCAAACAAAATACAGTGTAGAATGAGAGAGAATAAAAAAGAAACCGATGCACCTGAAGTTGTGGCTCTGTTCGAAGTTTGCACTCAACTGAATGTGGTTCGGCGTGTAAATGTCTCAAATCCCAAATATCTTAGGAATAATAACAACAACTAATACTAATACAACAAAAACACGATAGACAACGAATGCTGTCTGTTTTTGAATTCGAAAGCTATTGTGGCAACAACAAGCGACGACAGCAGCGACAAAAACAATCAGAGAAATAAGTTGTATACAAAAAGCTCACCACTCGATCGAGAGCGCTCCAAGTACGAGGGGTTGTGTTTTTGTTGTTGTAGTCTGTCGACCGGTGGGTCACCTGTCCGTTGAGTCTTCTACTGCATCTGCCTCCCATAGCGTTCTTCGAGTTTCAGGGCGATTCTCCATCATTTCGCGTTCAAATTTCGGTTTTTACCGCTCTGCGTGTTGGTCACATACATACATCTGTGTGTAATTGTACCCATATGTGTGCATGCTCTCTGTATATGTTTATGTTTGTTTTGATTCTGGTGACAGTCTTAACAAATAACAAGAAACAGAAAATATAACTTCAGCCATTTGGAATTTGGTGGCTACCGTGAGGCAAAGCGAATGCGACCGAGTTTTGTTAGGTCGAAAACTCTGCACACAAATTAATTAAAAGAATTCTTAAATTAAATAAAAGAATCTTGGTCTCCTAGAAAATTCCTTGCGTAAAATTTCAATATTATTTAGATCACGCAAATGTATTCAAACGAAAATTGTTCACATTTCCTATTCTATTGAAGTCAGAATTTCAAAATAAATAACATTTAGACACTAATAATTTGCGTATACGAAAATAATGTAAACAAATGAAATAGTTCCACCTGCAACCCCGCCCCCTGACCCACTCGATCACCAAACAACTCCTCCCCTTTCCCTCGTTGACCGAGGAAAGCTCTAGACAATAATTTTTACGCTGAGAACGAAAACAATTCACCTGGTTCGTGGGCAACACAGAGGTGATCTTCGAAAATTAGAATATAGTCGTGAAGACAAATAGGCAAAAACATCGTTATTAGCCAAAACAGCAACAACGTCCGCTGGAAAATAATTGCCAAAATCACGTTCAGATCGATATTGTTGTTGTTGTTATTGTAGCATTATGGCAGCTTGTAAACTGAGCCAAAAGCACACATCTCTGCTACATATCTCTTGCCAAAGAGAAACTCGTTCGAGACGAGGTTTTATTGCGCAGTTGACAAAAGACGACTCCAAAGTCACAGCTTTTGAGTCTTTGAGAAGTCCAGAGTCTAAACTTCAGAGCTGTGGGATGAAAGCTCTTGGAGTCTGCAACTCGCCAAGTTTGTATTCGTGATCGCTTCTAGCGATCCAAAACCCCGGCCCATGATTCAAACGGCTTTCGAAAACCTTTACTGGCTTTAAGCTTCAAACGAACTTATTAGCCTGTTGAAAAAATTGCATTCGAATGTGAGCGACATGTTAATAGCTCACCAAAGGCGGAGTATTTCAAGAGTTATCGCAAATATTTGGGATCCACCTGCTTTAAAATTGCATATCGGTACGTGACGCGCCATTATAATTCACGGTGGGCAGCTGTTATTAATTTCAGTTATTATACTTCTATGAATATTTTTAAAAGAGAAAATAAACATTTGGGCGATTTTATATTGAAGTCTGATACCCTTAAGTTCAAAAAAAGGAATGCCTAAAACTATGCAATGCTTTTGTAACGTGGGCTAATTTTGCTCTTGCTTCCAAACAGTTGTGGCGTTCAGTGCCTTCCCACATTCCAATGCCCGAGATTGCTACGTAAGCATTGGTCAAATTAACATCACGAATACGTTACGTTGAACCCCAGGGAGATAAGGAATTCTTTCACAGAGGAACGGGATGCGAAGAGTCTAGGAGTGAAATTGGGGGTTTCACAAAGAAACACCGGTTGCCGAAACGAGGTTAACGACTCTCCCTCCCCGATTCCACTATCGCTCCTGATTGTGCGAAATCTTGCCTTATCGGAGGGATAGTGAATGGAGCCTTATAGCTTATCACCACGTCTCATTAGGAGAAATCACAGCATGCTGATATTATACATTGTTTCTCGTTGTTATTACTTTGCCTTAGATTCGACGGCCCTCGATAATTCTGTGTATACGAATCGGGCAGCGATTCGAAGATCTCTACTATGATTGCCTGGATAGAACGGGGCGCTACACAAAGAAACAACAAAATAAACAGTAGTTAACAAAACTACAAAAGGCAAATTTTCACGCTGATAACTAATCGAGATCGTGGGTTGAGTTGAGTTTTGCGGCGCCGGCACCGCCAGTCGGTCCTGGCTCGAGCGCACAGACATTCGATTTGAAAGAAATACTCAAGCACGTGGAATATTCTAACGGTTTCGATTCGTTACAACGGGGAAAAGAACACGAATCGTTCTTGTTGTTGGGAATAAAAAATATGCACAACACTGTTTTGAACGAAATATGAAATGTTTTATTCGCCGGTACAAATGACCGAATGAACGCGGATGAATTAATTAACCCATTAGTCGGAGCTTGTGTTGTGGTGGTCAGTGAATGAAATAAACGCTTTTTAAATTTATCACTTGTCGTCTTATGCGACTTTGTAAATTATGGCCGAAATTTGCATGTGCTCAAATTAATTTCGAGTTTAGCGTAAAAATATAAATTCATATTTGGAAACCACTAATGGAGTGTAAATGATACCTATATAGATTAATCACCGATCTGTAGACATTTGTTCCACATTCCCACCTGCTCCACATATTCACTGATTACACAACGGTCGGGCGCAAGGCAGATCAAGGTCACGGCGGAGGAGCAACTGAAACGTTTTCCCACAAATCATCGCTTGTGATACCTCACCATCCTCTGTTTCGGTGAGATTAGTTCGATATCTCCTTCACCTTAATCTTGGAGCTGACTGCAAGACCCCATTGCATCAAGAACAAAGGTAATCACAGGTGAAGTGGGAAAGTCTTTGGGGACTCCGACTCTAGCAATTGTTGACAGTTTATTCACATTACGATCTTTTGCATTTTTGGTTTTTCCTCTGTAGTTATTTTGGTCGCGCTCTGGTTAAACTCTGTGTATTCACGTTGTTCTTAAGGTCTTTCAATAGAAAACTAAACCCAGCCGGAAAACAAGATTTCTTATCTATCCACACTTTATTACATTCTATTAACAACTCAGTGTTAACCGAGAATTTTAAATAATTTGGCTCCTAATCTATCTTGTGTTAACTGCAAATAAAATATGGATCATTTGCTATTTAGTCTGGATATATGATAGCGATCGTTCGTGACGAAGGAAAATCAGTACTGAATGTGTGAAAATATAAAAATTAACAAATTGTTCTCAAACAAATATAACAATCACTTAAAACTCAAATAATTAAATATTGGGATCTCCGAAGATTTCGTAGACATTGAACAAATAAAATAATTATCAAATATAAAGAAGAGAAATGGAAATGATATATTGCAATCAGACATTCTTTATTTAATAAAAAATGATACTGTGGACATGATTTAAAAAAAAAAGAAATAAATAATTATCTTCACAGTAAGATATCATAGGTCGTCTTTTTCTTACTTATAAACTATAGTTCTAAATTTATCAGCTGTAATGTTAATACTTCATTAGTTCTAACAACAGAGTTTAAGTCAAAACAGCTGTATTTTCCGTTTACATACTCTATTTTGAAATTTTCAAAAGCACGTTAGACCTATTGCAATTTAGAACAATGTGGAAAGACTTAACAAAGACTTGGATTATCTCGAAACACTGTTTTACGGTCTGTTCGTGTCTCTGGCTATATACTTATCGGTTAATATTTTTGTTGAAAAATACGTTACATATAGTTTTGCGTTTTTCGAATTTTCCGAAATACACTCTAGAGTGAAATTTTAGTACACTATCCCATAGTCCACAAGAGGAAGTGAGTCGGCTGCAGGTCGAGCTTTAACCGAAGCCCGATCGCGTCTGTGCGACCAGGTCCGTGATAGTCCACTGAAGCGAATGTGATCGGTCGGTGCCGCGTGTGTGTGTGCACGTCGTGAGTGTGTGTGTGCGTTCGTTTACAACACGTTCAAAATACGACCCTATCGCCGATATACCCACGGACGTCTGTACGGCGGTGGTGAGATTTCGCATCTATATGCAAACAACATCCATCTTAGCAATGAGTTCGCGTGTATGGGAAATGGAAAAGAACACTGAGCATTTTTCCTCGCTCCTACCGGACCCTTGGTGAGGGTTTCTCGAACACCCATCTCGATAGACATTGGAAATGGGGGTTTTGGGTACCACCATCCTGCCACAGAATAGTGATTGTGGGTGGGAATTCCATCGGCGGAAGAGAAGGTGATGTTCTGGTGTCGGCGAGCGATTTCTCGCAGTGTGGCCGCCGCATCCAATTGCAAATTCCTACCGTACGGAGTGTCGACGCCTACCCTGCGCCGCCATCGACCACAGTGACACGATTTCCAGTATGAACACACGCATAAATACCTCCACCTCGTTTTTTCTGCTTAAACCGAATTTAGGGTCTGATCGAGCGACTGAGTTTAGTCGATGCCCGACAAACGATCCGCACGATCAACACTTTGGCAAATAGCGAAATCGTAGCATTTTTCATTTTTTCTACATTTTTATTTTTGTATTTATTGCCTTCCCTTGTGCTCCATACGCGATCGTGTCAACTCCTCTAAGATTTACTAAGTTTGTGATGAGGCAATTTTCATTGTGCTCGGTGGTGTGACTTCTGTCTCCCGATCGCTGTCGCCATCGTTGCCGTTGTCCGAGCTGAGATTAGATCGCGAACAAACACGATTGGATCGAGTCGAGCTGCGGTTTTACGTCCAACGACCGAGTACGAGCGCCGCGAACCATCGAAAGCCAACCGATCGAAGACCGATCGATCGTCGATTCCACTCGCTTCCGCCGAGATCCTGAAGCGGCTTCCGGTCGGCAAGGAGAAGGCAAGTTCTTCGGCGCGGCCGCAGGATCGCCTTGTGTTCGGTGTGTTTGAAGGTGTGTTGCATGAGATCGAAACGTGTTGATTGTTGTTTTTGTGCTTTTGATTGACTTTCTCGATTTTTATTCCTATTCGACAAGACAAATGAACAACTCGCAAACCGGAAAATGGCTCTGTGATCTTTGCCAGTTTAACGTGTTTCACACTTGCCCACGATCCCATTAACACCCAAACGAAATGGGCAATACAAAAAAACCAAAACACTGAAACGAAAACATCAATAATAAATTCGTCCAATGATGTTAACATTTCGCCCAAGCCGGCGAGGCGCGGGGGGCGAACGATTTAATTCGGTGCACAATCGTTGACTTTAGCCACAGTTTAACGTACAATAAATTAACGTTCTCTGCGAGCAGCCCGATTAGCGGAGCGCACGAGATGATAAAAAAAAAGAACCCACTGAAAGATTCTGATGGTCATAGAAAACAAAACAAACCGAGTGAGAGATGGAGCGGGCAAGCAGACATGTCAAAGCATGACCTAGTGATCCGAGTGCGTTCTGGCTAAGTTCTGATGATTTAACACGGCGGTAACAACATGTTGTAGACACCAACAACATGTGTCCGAAAGCCCACCAATGTCAACAACTCCGGCGAATCGATCTATAAGTCAGTACAACAAATGCAATAAAACCGCGCACAAGTGTCTGTGGATCGCCACTGATAAGAACAAGTGGCTCAACTTGATTCTCACTTTCAGGCACCAGCTAGAAATAATCTTTTAAGTTGAAAGAGACAACAAAACGAAGTCTGGTTTGTTTGCATTCTTCGTAAGAACGACTTTAGTTTATTTGCATTAAATTCTTTCGGGGTTCTTTCGAAGATTTCACAGTGCATTCAAAAGAATTTCTTTGTCTTTGGCGAACATATTTTTACAAAATAAATCCTTGTGACCCCAATAGATTGTCCAAAACCTGCGGCTCATATTGCTCTGTCTTGCTGCCAAGTCCTGGCCCTGTGACGAAATCCACTCGAATCGCGTATCGCTTGCTTCAAGAGCTCTTTAGTCGGTATACGTACGTGTTTGTACACATTTCCGGCTCCCCCAGAATCCCCCTTAAGTGTATAATTTGTAGCTCATAAATAAATTTATGCTCGGACGTTCATGGAAGACGTTGACATCCCCGTTTGCTCATTTTCCGCCAGTGATAATGACGCAAAGGTCTCGCAATGAACTTGTCCCATCATCATCGGTTCGTCCATCGCACTCACAACAATGCGTAGGAGCTGTAGGTACATACATATATGTAAATATCATTTGTGTAGATTGGCATGGGCATAATTGAATTAGGAGTGGAGAAAGGCCTTTTCGCAGGGCCGAAGAAATCTCGATTGTAAGCAGTAGGAAGCGACGGCGAGGTGTAGCCCAAGCCACAAGCGACAGAAATTGCGGGCATTTAGGGCACCGTTTGTCTCTTTGTCCGGCATTTAAAACGCGCTCCCCTTCCGTTCCTGCGCCTCCTCCGCCAGGGTGACGATAATTACCCCAGTGCAGTGCGGTTGACAGACACTTATGGCCGTCATTAGGCTGTTACGACTACTGCAATTGCCTCGTGGATTTTAATTTTTACCACGGCCCATAAAGCCACTCAATTGGTTTAGCCCTGATTACATTAATTAGGCGGAGGATGCTTTGAATTACGGCGCCGTGTCGCGGCCACATCCACCGACGGAGAACGGAAGGCGGACGTCGAAGTCGAACGCCGAACGGCGCCGACAGCCAAATGCATCCGTAGTTCTTGTGAAGGTGCTTCCATGTGGTTCCTGACTCTTGCTCATTACTGGGCATTTTAAAGACGACCTCCCTACCGCAATTGGTCCATTCAACTTTCTATAAAAGTGGTTTAATTTAGTATTATTTGAACTCGTAATGGAAAGATTGAAAGCCTTCGAGTGGCGATTTGCTAAAGTTCATGAGTTACTGGACATAATGAAGCGAATTGGGCTCTGTCTAAATGTATCTAATTCGTAACTCATCATTTGCGTCCCCCGAAAGACTTTCTCTGCGAAGTCCTTGGCCCGCGAAAAGGGGTCAGCGCGACGACGAACTCGATCGTTACAAAGAGAACTACGTGACGACCAAACCAACCGAACCGAACCAAACCAATCAGGGCGAGCGACCGCAGAATATGAGTTTTAATGGAACTCCAGCTGAGCCCGGCCTCCGGTGGAAATTTACGTGGGTTGCGAGCACAGCAGGACTTCCGCGAGTCGCTCGCTTTCATTACCAGACCATCGGCTATCTCTGTCGTTGTCGTTGTTTTCGTCATTGCAGTTGCAATAACTATTGCTTGGCATGTTGTAACAACAGCATGATGAATAATGAGGCAACTCATGAATCAGCTCCCATCCGCAGTTAGAACAACTGTAGAAGAGACCGATCGAGAACTACTTTCCGTGAATAGAACATGGGAAAGACAGACGGCGATGCGGAAAAATGCAAGTGTTTTCCACAAATGCTTTTCCAATGCTAATCTATTAGCTGCCGAGATCGTCAGCCGGCATCTATTTGTCCAACCTGCTTAGCAGTTGTCACCGCAAACATCCTAGCAACGGTTCAACGCGTGCCAAGGCAAATTGATAAGCCGCAATTATCGCGGTAATCATCGATCAAGGTCACCCGTCACTTCAGCGGTTTGGGGCACAACAAAAGAACCCGGACCCATTATCATCAGCCTGCCTCGAGATAATCCTGCTCGAATTCGATCCAAATCGCACCGTTGTTTATTCGATTAAGCAAATCACAGCCGTCTCCTGCTGTCCACTATCGGTGGGCTTAATTCTTTCATCTTATTGTTAGCCTCGCCTTTCCATGGGGTTTTGTTCGCCAATCTGCATTGTTTGGTGCACCCTGGAGCGATTGCCGCCTGCAGGGATCACGGATCTCATATCAATAGGTGATCTGGCACGAGGCTTATCTTTCCGGCGAGAGCTCTGTGGCCTTGTCGGCAACGTGTCAGACGCAATAAGTCTGTAATCACGGGGAGTAAACTCCCTTCTGACTCGCATGCAGGGGTCAAAGTGACCCTTTTGGCATGTGGTATCTCGATAAGCCCCAGGGATCCCATCCGATGAAGGCCTCTTCGCCAAAGAAAAGAGTTTAATGAAGTCAATAGGTTGAATGGCGTGGATTGCCGTCGAGGGAGGAACGATGCCATAGGCTAAGCAAAGTGATAAGCACTGCGTCGTCAACTGGAAGCTCCCGGTTAATGAGCTCAGTAAAGCAACAAAACCATAAAATCAAATGGAACTAATAAAGTTGCAGCTTCAACTGGGAACCAGAGGGAGTGGGAGGGAAATCGAATTTCTATTAGGTGATAGAAAGATTGGGCTGATAACAATGGAAGCAATGGAAATTCACACAGACAAACAAACAAACAAACGGACGAGGAAATTTTTCGTCGAACGGTAGAACGAAGCAAAATTAAGGCGTATAACATGCAGTAGACTAATAGTAAAATAAGCACAAATCATCACCGACAATTGAAATAAGATTTAAGATTTCTCTATCGTTACAGAGGCCCCAGACATGGCTCCGTCATGCGACGTTTGGTAAATACAAATATAAATACAAATAGGAGACCGAAGACGAGTAGCAAATAGAGTCAACATCGTGATCATGAGCATAAAACAATGAAACCCAAGGGTGTTCCATATAAGATCCGCAACGCCTGTGTATGTGTGTCGAGAGACCGAGCGACGGAGGATTAGAGACGAGTGCGAGATCTAGAGCCATGAGAGGAAAATCTTGTGAAGCCTGAGTTTTCAAATCGATCGTAGCGGTCACTGGACGCAGGCAACAGCTAACGAGCACCAGTAGGTGCAGCACCATCACACCAGCAACCCTCGAGCTACTTCCCGACCCTCATAAACCGCGATCGCCAGCGTAGATAGGTCGATCGGAGCAATTAACGCGGGCGTTATTCCAATTGCAACGATCGAGTGCGGAGGTCGTCATCGCCAGGTCCCACGCCAGACCCTGCCCACCCGATTATACCCCCTAATTGGTCGACGCTGCGCCCCTATCGGCGGCCTGCGCGTCCTAGATCCGTCTGGCACGACCGCCGGAAGTCGACGAAAGGGTCCCTAAATGCAGCGCATCCTGTATTCGCCATACTGCACTTTCCACGCAGATCGTCCCAGTGCCTGAGCAGGAGCGCGTGCGACACCGGAAGTGATCCGAAATCAAGCTACGATCTTATGCACGCCACGACACAATGCTGACTGGCGAAACGAGTATCCCGACTGTCGTCAGCAGGACCCCCGACTGGCAAGACTGCGCCCCCAGCCGGCCCCGGCGGAATTGGCACACCGTGCTACTGGAGCTGCTCGACGTGCTGCTGTCCTGTGCGATCGTCGCGCCCTGCGTGATCGCCTACTGGCGCGGCACCTGGGAGCTGCTGGGCGTCCTGATCTTCCCGCGCAACACGCCGCTCTCGGCCCTCATCTCGTTCGTGATCGGCGGCCTCGGCCACTTCGTGTTCACCTTCACACAGACCTTCTTCAAGGCGCACATCCACCCGGACAAGCGCCGGCTCACCTACTACGTGGTCTCGCGCTGCTACACGGCCATCTTCGGCATTGTGTGCGTGAACATGTGGCGGGGCTCGTGGATCCTCTGCGACTGGCTGACCAGCGCCGAGTCCCTGGTCATCGTCTCGGCGGTGACGCTGGTGGCCCTCCTGTTTCTGACCGCCACGCGGACGCTGCGGAACCTCGGCGCCGCGCCCTACACGGTCTCGATGGACCACAAGAGCGACTACTTCGAGGTGGACACAATGTTCAAGGTGCCCGTGAGTAGATCCCAATCACACAAATGTAGCTAGGTCAGGGTCCAAGGAAACCATGGTTTAAGGAAAGCCAGGTTTAATTGTTTGCATTGCTTGTGTTTTTTGGTCTAAAATCATCGATGATCGGAACAACTTCGGCATTTCAGGGCTTCCACCAACCCATGCTCTACGTCCTGGACACGTTGTTCTCGATATTCGTGATCGGATCGCTGGTCGTCATCGCGTGGAGAGGCTTGTGGGGCATCATGGATCTCACCTTCTACGTGGAGAGCAAGGCAAAGTCCGCATTGGGTTCACTGGTGAGTGACGACTCCTACTCCAACTCCTATTTCTACTACTTCTTTTTCTGCTTCTTCCACCCCTACTCTTACTTTAACACCTACTCTTTCTTCTACTTCCTGCTCTTACTTCTACTCCTACTCCTACTATTGCTCTTCTTCTCCTACTCTTACTCTTCTACTCCTACTCCTACCCTTACTCCTACTCTTTCTCCTGCTCTGACTGCTACTCCTACCCCCCCCCCCCCCATTCTTTCCGAGCCACTTCATTCACTGGCCCCTTGCAGGTAATCGGCTACATAACGGTCGGCACCACCTTCCTCATCCAGCCCATTCTGCGCTGCATCTGCCAGAAGATCGAGGGCCTGTGTAAATTAATCATCTGCGACATCTTCTACATCATGTGCTTTTTCGGGGCGGTGAATGCGTGGCGTGGCATCTGGATGCTGCTCGACGTGTACCTATACCCAGGTGAGTTCTCCCATCAGTCGCTTCATCAGTTCGAAGCTCTCTGAGGAGCAGTGTAAATGTTTACCTGATCCCTCCACTCCAGACAACCCCATCTTGAGCTACTGGCTGACGCACGTGATCCCCTTCCTGATACTGGCCGCCCTCAAGTGCTCGAACTCGATCTTGGTGCGAGGCGTGTTCATCGATGCCGAGGAGCCCGGCGGCGAGTGCGTCGACGTACCCATTAACTATGTGAAGCTCCACTTCCAGCGCGAGCGGAACAAGAAGCTGGGCAGGTCGGAAAAGCAGGCCCACCACAACAATCACCGCCATCACAACCAAAAGGGCGGCGAGAAGGACGTCGCCCAGAACACTTTAATCGAAAAGCCGACAAAGCCCACGCCCAAAATCCGGCCCGCTGCCGACGGGACGAACCTGGTCTGAGGCGCCCTCGAGGGGCATTGGAGGTTTATCTTAATACTTAACTGGAATGCCATAGAGTTGTTGTGGTTCGGGAAATTAAAATAGAGTAGAAGTGGATACAATCACACCACAGTCATACGATCAAACCAATGAATTTAAACCAGGTTCCAAACTTGGTCAAAAGAGACATAGCTCAATTGTACAAAGGATCGGTTAAATATGGGCATTAAGATAGTCATTTAATTACATGCCTATGCTTATAGAATAATCTAGTTAATGTAATTAAATAATTATGTTAGTTGATAATGGTTAATTTTAACGTGGTTTATAGTAAAAATGAATAGTCGAAATGATATGGTATGTAAATGTACGAACGAAAAGTCTTGAATTATTATTGTATGAAAGTAATTAAACGCATTTTACACTCACACGTTATGATCTAAGGGAGTAGCTTAAATTTTATTGTAATTATTCACGCAAATTAGTGAATTCAATCGAAATTTATTAGATTCATAGGACCGAATACACTGTGAAACAAAGCCAATAATAAATCTTGAAAGTTACCTGCGAGCGAATCCTGGAAACGATATAATTACACTTTCAAGTCTTTCGAAATAAATACATAAGTTGGTTTATCTTGGGCACACTTCATTAAATAGGAAAACTATTGGATTGCTATACCTGGCTACGACTCTTCGATGATTTGCCGTTCCTCGAACAAACAGATCGTGTGCTGTCATAAACAGGGGGATCCCAGCGATTGCCAGCCAGGTAATTCGAATTCGATTTCGAGGGAACTCGCCAACAAACACGAGCGAAAGCCACACGTGCGACCAACGAAAATGAGTTGAATCCCGCCACCGACCCTCGAGAAGTGCTCTACGGCAGGCGACGACAAGGTCAAGAATACGCCTTCTCCATGTGTGTGCTGTTCTCTAGCTGTCGAGGTGACCTCGGGAAATTTCCTAGGTTCTCGCTCTTAGATGTCTTTCACTGGTGCCAAGGTTCGATGCCTCGTGGATACCATCTCAGGTCGGTATTATGAGTTTCTGCATCCATTGCCGAGTATTCTGTGTAAGACTGGGTCGGTCGGAATGATCGCCAATGAAGCTGACGAATTTCGATCCTTTGTGTTTGAGTTGGAACAAGTCATCGGCCCACCTGCTGCATCCACATTTACATACCACAAGTCGCCGTTACATATAAAATCAGTCCGACAAACGCCACGAGAGCCAAGGCACAACTGGCCCATGGACGAAAATCAATTGGGATCTCTTGCTATGAACGAGAGAGATATTTTTATTTGTATTTTCATTTCAATTCTAATTGATTGCAAAGAGTAAAAGTAAAAAATAATTGAAGAAATTGAACGTAAAATGACTGCTGAATGGTTCGAGAATGCATTTGGTTGCAGGATCTAAAATAGAATTTCTCGAATTTAGTTACAATTAATTGCGCGAATCGGTCTGAAGTAAAAGAGTGAAGGAAAATCCATATAGGAAACAAAATATTACTTTAATATTTCTAAACTATTTGAATGTAATAAGGTAGAAAGCGAAATACAAATTTTTTCAATTTCGATAGACAAAGCAGATGACAAAGTATTTCTTTATTCATCTATAAAGTAGTCCTTACTTAATTCAAATAAAATAACAACATATTTAATATAATAAAAAAATACTAAAAACACAGACGAAATGGGAATTCCAGATATTCGCATGATGATTCAGGTGGATTTTGAGGTATTTGGCCATGTGCAAGGTAAGCTCTAGATGCACTTCAATAAAAGAAATGAATTGGATCCATGAAGACTTATTTTTTGTTTCTTCCATTTATGTGAATTTCACGTTCAGTCTTATTGAAAATAGAAAAACTAAATTTAATTAAAATAATAAATTTTATGAAAGTAAGTGAGGGTAAATAACGATAATTGAACTATGTTCTTATTGACCTTGACATTTTCAAATTACTTTCACGAAACTTCTGCGCTCTTCTGTACACATTTCATGTAATATATACATTTAGAAGCCAAGTTCCACAAATAGAAGTGTGTTTAAATTTAAAACTATATTGAAAAACGAATTAATTTCGAGTCCTCTTATTACATTTTTATTGTATTACAGTTATATGCGCTTCCGGTTTCTTGACCGATAATAAGGATCTTCAATAAATCTCTCTTTAATCTCTTATAAATGGTTATTTTTATCACAACAATAATTTAATGTTTTCTTGGTTCTTTCTACATTTAGGATGCTACTTTACAAAGTACTGCCGAGATTTGTGCACGAAGGCGGGCATCGCAGGCTGGGTTAAAAACACAAAACAAGGCACAATCATAGGCAAAATGCAGGGGCCAAAGGAAGAAGTGGATAAAATGTAAACTCCTAAAATAGATAGAATGCAAACAAATAACAATTTGAATAATCAACAGGATTCAATGGTTGTCTCACGAGGGTTCACCCGGCTGCCAAATTGATAAATGTGAATTACGAAACATGAGTACTCTAAATAGACTAGACTACAAGGATTTTGCAATTAGGTTTTAGTTAAGCTTCAAAGGTTTGCAATTTTTGCAATCGATTATATTCATTTTACTATTATTTGTAAATTACTTTTATATGTTTGTACCAAATTAAAATAAAAATGAAGTATTTCCGTAGAACTTGACTTCGAAATCATACTATAGATATTGATAATTTCAGAATTCCGAGTCGCAATTAAAACGCAATTAGTCACCCCTTCAGTTTTGCTAGAATGTTACATATATTTTTTGCTCATCATTTATAATGGCGTGAACATTTGGACTTAAACTGAACTTTTCTCTTATTCTAAATGACTGCCGCTTTTGCGGCACGTCGCTTAGCATGACTGGAAACGTCCATTGGCCTTCATCCTCTCGAACGACTTGTTGGCGTCGTAGGTTCTGCATAAGAAAAATAGTATGAGTTAGACTCAGTAAACGCTAAGAGCGAATATAATAAATCTCACTTGTAGAATTCAGCATAAGCATTCTTTCTTGGGTCGTTGACCATCATTTTAAAGGCGATTGTAATGACGGTGGTCAGTCCAATGGCGACAACCAGATTCCTCTTGATTGTGGCATTATGAAGACCACGCAACATAGGTTTAGCGGCACTCGCAGCGGCAGGGGTATCGGCGGCCATGGTTTTGATCTATTTGAAGGAACCGAAAAGGAATAAGTTGTTACGTAATTTGATCAAAACTTGTAATTAATATAAAAGTATTAATTCATCACAGATCAGCAAAATTCTTGAATTGATTTCGTTAATGCTTTTGATTTATAGTTATTGTTTGTTATTGACAAATTAAAAAATGCACGTAATGAATATAACAAACCTTCTTTAGAAAATACTGTGACTTCAAGAAACTGCTCGGGTACGACAAAAATTTTGGACGACCACCGAAATGTCAAAAATATGGAATGAATTTTCGAAATTGCTAAGATTGTAATTCGAAATTCACAATTGAAATTAGAAAGATGTGTTTAATAACTCTGAAAGGATGAAATCATATACGGTTAAATAGAGCTTTAAATAATATACAGAATATACCAATCAAATTCATAAGACTTTAAAAATATAATTATTTTTAGGGACAGACGTAAAATATTAAGTATTTTTTCGTTTACGTAATTTTTGTGAACTTTTGCCGCCGACGGCACAACTAGGAATTTGATCTGAAACTTTTGGTTAAATTCTATACAATGGTATCTTTGAAATCTAAAGAGAAACCACACAGAGAAACCACAAAAATGTTCAACTGTAAACAGAAATATAGAAAACCCGATATCACAGACGATTACTTTGCACATGTATTTTTAATTATTATTCTTGTAAATTTATTATTCCATGTGTTTTAGGCTTTAGGGCACTTAGGTCTTTACTTACAATCCCCCGAACATACTTTACTTCTAAAACATAATTCAACACAACCATTATTAAACACAACGTAATATTTTCCCTTTATTGTGGAATTTTCCCTAGTAGTGGAAAACTTACATAAATTACACTGGAAAACCAATATAAAAATGGCCTACAACACTGGAAGTGCCTTGGAAAGCCATGCTGTGTAGCTCTTCACTCAAGTTGTACCATACAATACGGATGTCTCGCTCTCGCTTACGCTTCGGTTTGCTCGCACGTACAAATCGTTGAAGTCGCGAAGTGGAAGTCAAATGCAAATGGCGGTTGTTATTGTTCGTGGTCAAAAATTTTTACTTCACGATAAATTTTTAAAATTTTTTTATAAAAATAATAAAATTCATGATTTAATTTTATTGTAAACATAAAATATTAATACGGACGAAAGTGCTTGCACGGAATCGAAGTGTATACAAAACGATGAGAAGTGTAAATTATGCAAAGAAAAATGAGAAGATCGTAAAGTAGCGAAGAAAAAATTTCATCAGTGGCACGAAAAATTTGGGTTCGTTATTGGACGGAGACTGACCACGGGCTTGATGGACATTGGTCAGTTTTTGTTTTGTTAGTTTTGTGTCGGTCAAGGAAGTTGATGTTATAAACGAACAAAAGTTGAAAAACAATTAGTAGGAACACGAAATGTTATATAGTTCATGAGCCAATAACTCGAAACATATAGAAAACTCTCCGTGGAAGACCAACATTCGGAGTGGTGCTTCTCCTGAAATGTTGTGTAGTGGCAAACGAAGAGGAAAACGAAGAAAGTGAAATATTGAAGAGAAGCTACGGTGGATGCGAGAAAGTGAAAAAAATTAACAAATAATGCATCAGATGTTTAACAGATTATTAAATACTACTAATAGCATCAAAGGCATATTGTTCAGACAACATTGGATCATCTTGGGATAAACCAAAACGCGACGAGGATTGTATACTCCTCGGTCGACGTCGTCAACGCTAGATTTACTCGCGCGCTCCGTTGTCGTCACAGTGACGATGTCATCCTGAGCCCAAGACTTTTAGTGGCAAGTTTTGGAATGAAAATGATCGAAAATCTAATCATGCAAAATATATTATGTTAGCGAATTGAGAAATTTGTGGAATATAAAAGATTAATAAATAAAAAACAGTGTTGCCATACCATGATTAAATCAAAACAAAAGAATATTTAAAAATCGGAAACAAATGCGTAAAAAGAAAATAAAAAAATTAAAACAAATGCTGCAAAATTGTTTAAACAATTTTGTTCGGCTTTAAATTTTTCGTAATTGTAATAATTTTAGTTTCTCTTGAAAGTTGATTGATGATTAAATGACTATTTTTCACGTCACCATTCACATTTGTTAAATGTTCAAATTTTGCAAAATTTTACTAATTAAACCTCTGTCGAGTGTGATTGTCGTGTGATGATATGCAACTTAAACAGGTGAGTAAAGAAAGAAAAGTTTTGATATTCTAGAATCGAAATCAAAGTTTAAGTAACTCTGGTGATAAATTATTTATAAGAATGGTAGCTAGTCAGAGAGACTAGCGACATGGTTAACTTTGTATTGTCAATTAATTAAATTTCATTCGCGTTGTTCCCTGAAAAAAGTGAAAATTCCCCCTCCAATTATTCTGCCACCTATGTTAAGAGTTGTGGTAGTGGCTATCCCCTCTATATCTGGCTGCGCAGGGGTCATTCTTGTGCTGCTGTGGTCGTCATCGGGATGGTTTTAAATATTTGGGTACCTTCGACGTCTTGCACGTGTATAGATTCTAGCTTAAATTTATTGCTGTTGATTTTCTACTTCGTCTGATGACTTCCTGAGCGTCCGATTATTAATATAATTGTAAAATTATTATTGATGAATTTTAATTTTTTAATCGTTTAAATAATGTGAATAGAATTCGTTTTTATGAACCCTACTTTTCTCCCTTGCATGGTTATTTTCCATGTTTCTCTCTTCCCTTTTTCATTTGCTTTCGTTGGTATTGTATCGTGTTGCCAATTAATTTGGTTTTAATCATTTATAAGTTGTTATTGGAAATATGTCGATTAAGATGTAATAAATAAATGTGAATATTATCGATGAAATTAAAGAGGATATTCGTTATAAATTTCTGTTTTTATTGAAGACTGAATTCTTAATGCAAGTATTCCTTATAATTTAATTCGCGTAATATTAATTTAATTCGCTTATTGACTAAATAATATCACTGTCGAATAAATTCAAGGGTGTTTGTAAATAATTTATTTTTAGTTTATGATATTAATGTAATCGAAAATACTGAAATACTTGTATACTGAAATTTGAAGAAAGGTGGCATCCTTCTTGAACAGCAGGTAAATTGCTCTCTCACTCGCACACACCCAGAATATACAAACATGATTTTGTACAAGAACTTGTACCAAAATGGCGGCAGTATCGATAACAAGAGAAAAAACGCTCAGCTTCCAATTTTCCAGTTTTCCATGTTTCTAATCGACAGTAATTATATTGATAATAGAAATACATTATTTATATGAGAAGAAATAATATTGAGTAAATTTACTGTAGAAGGAAAAATCTTTGGTAAAATGTATTAAGAATAAGCTTTTTGTTATATTTTCTCACCTTCCAATGCATTGACGAGGACTATTGTTGTCTCTTTCTATCATGCGCTGGAATGTAATGTAATCACTGGATGTGTTGGAAGAGACAAGAGCAAAAACAAAAACTAGAAATGTCAAAAACTTGAATTTGTTTTTTTTTTTCATTCTTCTGATGTTGAAGTCTGACCATACGAAAAAGGGAAATTATGCAAATATATCCTGTCATCAGAACTTAGTAATTAATTATTATAATTTAAATTCTGGCATATATGTATATATATATATCTGTGTATGAAAATATGATATGAATATTGTTAATCGATCTAAAATATATATATGTATATATATATCTAAAATTTTTATAGTAAAGGATTATTAAACTAAAAGAAGACAAAATGTTGTTTCTTAACTCTTCCGATCTAAAAACATTAGCTAATTTACAGACCTTGATAGTTGGCAGTTTCTTTAGATAATTAAAATTAACAGAGTATAGATTATTTGTGGATATAATTTCTCTTGATATAAGTTGTCATTGAGTATTTGAATTTAAGTAATGTTCATTACTGCAAGTATTCGGTTATTCAGCTCCTGAATGAATTTATTTCAATTCTAATTATGGTACACTTGTTCATTATAGAGTGAACAAGGGAACAGTGTGCGGATAGCTGTGTCAATTCCGAAGGATGCGGCGCAACGATTACGCCAACTGGCGGCGGAGGGCAATGCGGCGTTACGGGCCCTCGGATTAGTAGCCGTGCAACTAGACGGCGACTCTGTGATATCTTTGAAAATATCCGGACAAGATGTTGTTCTTGGAGCAACAGGTAAATAATTGAAAATAATTTGTGTTTAAATTTTAACTAAAATAAATTATACTCTTAGATAACTTAACCGGTTCAATACACGAGGCGGCTGGAACGTCCTCCTCCATAGGCGGCGGCAATAATGGTGACTTGAATGATTTAAATGAAATTTTAGCCTCTGGTAACAGTGGCGAAAGCAGCAATTTAGATGTTGATCTTGGTGGACCATCGACGAGCGCGTTTGCTCGACAGCAACTGCAACAAAAACAACAACACCAGCGATCCCAGTTGCCAACAAATGTTGCAGTGGGTAGTGGAGACTTATTGTTGCAACAACAATCACAACAACAGCAGTTGCAGCGGCGAAATGTTATGCTCGCAGGACCCAGCACCAGCAGTCAAGTTGCAATGCTTAATAAACAACAGCAACAGCCAGGGATCCCCGGAAGTAGTTTCGCGTCTACTACACCATCTGTTTTCAAGTCACCGAATACAGTTTGTCCCATGGATGGAAAAGTTCCGGTACCTCCATTGCCCTTAAATCAAATTGCTGGTAGCAATTCCCGCGAGTTCCCATTCGAAAGTATGAGACAGGCTCGTGTGCTTCAGGGACGTGAAAATGCACTCAACAGTGGAACGGGCTTGAGTAGCAATCCACCTGCAGCTGCTATGGGAGTAGGATCTCTACCCGGAAGTGGTGTGTTGCATCCACAACAAACTCCACAGCAACAACTCATGGGTGGTTTAGGACCTCCTCCAAATGTTGCCCTGAAGGTTATTAAGAATCCTCAGAGTGGAGAGTTGGTGTCAACTGTGTCAACAAAATCACAATTCTTGCAACCACCTCCACCTCCTTACCCCGGACTGGGAGTATCTTCTACAAATTCACCCGCGTCTCAAGTCACAAAACAATCAGTGCAAAACTACTTACAGAGCCCTACGGGTAGAGGACCTCTTGCTGTTGCAGCACCAACAACACCAGTCAATAATATAGCTATATCTTCGCCTTTGCTGGTAAATTTGCTCCAAAATGATGGTTCGTCGACGACTAATCCGATTAAAACAATGAATTCGCCTTCACAGCAAATGCCGACTCAACAACAACCACAGTCGCATCTGATGCAACAGAGTCCGAGTTTATCAAATGTGGCTAATATGAGTCCGAACGCTGCGGGAGGTCAATTACAGCATCAACAACAGATAATGAATTCGCCAATGCGAAGTTCTACATTGACCCCGGATCTAATGTTGTCACAACAGCAATCAGCGGATAACGTGTTGAATTCGCCTTCCGCAATTGGTGTGCCTTCTTCTCCAACAACAAATTCAAATCTGCAGCAATCGAGGAATATACAACAACAGCAGTTACAGCAACAGATGCTGATGAGTCCAAGTAGCAACAATAATATGTATACTCAACAGCAACAGCAACAAATGAGATTTCAAGCACAGCAGCAACAATTGTCTCCACAACAAGCAGCTTTGTTGCGTCAGCAGCAACTGCAAAGGCAACAACAGTTGCAAACGGGGGTTGCTACTGGGATGCCGCAGCAACGTTTTATGCAACAACAACAATTCCAGCAACAGCAACTCATGCAGCAGCAACAAGCTGTTAATCCATTGATGCAACAACAAATGCGGCAGATTCGTCCTGGCCTTCAGCAACAACAGCAACCCCAACAATCTCGACACATCAGCGTGCAGCAGACCCAGCAAATTCCATATATGGCCGGTGGTGGTATGTCTCCCGCTGCCCATTCGCCTGCGTCAAGTCAGCACTCCATGCAAAGTCCACTCATGGCGTCGCAACAGCAACAAATGTTGTCGCCTTCATCCACACCCAATCACTCGCCGCACCCGAACCTCTCACAGCATCAATTGCAACTTCAGCAGCAGCAATTGCATATGCAGCATCAACAGCAGCAACAACAACATCACCAACAGCAACAGTTGCTCCGACCACCTACAGCCCCTCCTTCTCAAAACGTAATATCATCACCTCACGTACCTTCATCGTCATTCATGCCACCAAATGTATCGGCGATGGGAACACTTCCTCCTCCTCCCGACTACAATCAGGCCGCTGCGTCGTCGCGATGGCCAGGACTCAATAAACCCATGGACTCGGCCACAAAGAGTAGTTTTCAGGAGTTCACACGTTATCAAATGCAATATAACCTGCAGCAACAACAAATCAATAACCTGGGTATTCAGCAACCACAAATGCAATCTGATGTTGGTACTGGTCTAGAGAGCTCTTCGAACGCAACAACAACAACGTTGGTGGATAACTCCGGTGCTACAGGAATGGTTGATCCACTCATTACGTTGTCCGATTTGGAAGAACTCACCAAAAACGATTTGGATGCTTTGTTACCAACTTTAAGCTGTGATTTAGACTCCACACTAAGTCTTGACGACAAGAAGGAACTGGAGTCTCTGCTGCAAGACGCTAAAGATCTTGATTTAGATCTGATCGAGCAAAATCTTTCAGAAGTTGGTGTTGACGTTGATGTCGATGTGGGAGATGTTGTTAATGGGGACGCCGAATTATTGGCAGAGGAATTAACGGACGTCGATAATGCGAATTTAGATCTGAATTTGAATTTAAATTTGAATCAAATGCAGTTGGAAATGCCACAACAGTTTTTGTCGCAACAGCAACAAATGCTAGGCAATAATTCCGCTATGAGTATGCAGCAGCAACAGCAACTGCAGCAGCAACAACAACAACAACAACAACAGCACCAACAACAACAGCACCAACAACAACAGCATCAACAACAGCAACAGCAACAGCAGCAGCAGCAACAACAACAACAACAGCAGCATCAACAACAACAGCAACAACAACAACAACAACAGCAGCAGCAGCATCAACATCATCAGCAACAACAACAGCAACAGCATCAACAGATACTTCAAATAACACAACAGCAGCAAAATCAATTGCAACATCAACAACACCAACAGCAGCAAATGCCACTGACACAGGAAATATTGCAACAGCGGCAACAACAACATCTTCACCAACAGCAACTGATGCAGCAAAGACAAATGCAGCACCAACATCAGCAGATGCAACAACAACAACAACAACAACAACAAATGCCTCAAGTCCCAGTGCCTCAACAACAGCAACAACAATATCAACAGCAATTTATAGGAAGCGGAGGAGCACCATTTAAACAGTATGTACAGCAAAATTCACAATCCCACATGCAACGCGTCATGGCGAACAACAACAGTGCATTGATGCGCTCCACGTCTGCCTCGTCTGCGAATTCGACAGCCACGCAACGTCAATTTCTGATAAATCCTCTCACGGGGGAGTTGGAGCCAATTCCTAGCGATGAAAGCGAAACAGAAACTGAACAGGAGACATTGCAACTGCTGTCCGCTCTAAGTGGTTTGAACAGCAACATGAACGTAATGATGCCCAATACGTCGCTATTTTCTGAGGAAGAAAATTCGAATTCGTGCAGCACCGCTGTCTCGAAAGCGTCGATACAAAATAATGGCATCGTTGGAATTGGAAGCGATACAGAAAGATCTCGAGATTCTCTCATTTCTAACAAATCGAATAGAAGTCGCAAATCCGGGGCAGGTCGTAACAATCAAACGTGCAATAAAAATGCAGCAGCGAATACTGCTCAGGATGTTGGATCCGCCTCAGCTTCGCCGCGCTCTACGACCAGCTCACCTGTGGCTACTGGTGCTCCACCAACAAAGAAACCTCGTGCGAAGCCAAATTTGTTGCGACAGAAACTGCAGCAGGGAGTGCGTGAGAAGAAGAAAGATAGCGGGCCCCCAAAACCGAAACGAGAACGTGCTAAAGCAGGCAGTAAAGCTGCTAAAGCTAAAGCAGGCACAGCAGCTGCGAATCCTCAGGTTTCTGGACAAGTGCCCGCAGTCGCAGCAGTTGCATCAGTGGCGGAGTCATCGGCTTCAAACGAGAAGATTAAGTTGCGGCTCAAACTGGAGAAGTCAGAACCCGTATCACCTGCATACAAAGTAGATGTAAGTTTCGTGCAATCGCCAAAGTCAACGCTTGATTCATCGGTGGCGACGAGTTACTCGAGTCCTGGTGCTGATGGCATTCGCAATAATTATCAATTGAATGCACAAATGTTAGCAACCAACACGTTACAACAGCAGCAACAGCAAGTGCAAATGCAACAGCAGCAGCAACTACAACAGCAGCAGCAGCACCAACAGCAATTACAACAGCAGCAGCTTCAACAACAACATCAACAACAACAACAACAGCAGCAGCAGCAGCAGCTTGAACAACAACAGCATCAGCATCAACAACAGCAGCACCATCAACAGCAGCAGCATCAACAACAACAGCATCAACAACAACAGCATCACCAGCAGGCACACCAACAGCAACAACAACAACAGCAGCAGCAACAATCTTATCAACAACAACAGTCTCCTTCCCCCAGTGTCCCATTCAACAGTTTTACACCTCCTCATTCCGTATCTGGAGCAGCGTCTCCAGCGACGGACGAGCCTCGTGTGCCTCCGCTCCACATAAGTCTTCGGGGTGGCAAGAATTCAATAGTGATTAAAAATAGTCGCAAAGACCGAAAAAAGTCGCAGAGTGTTGGTGACGACGACACGACAACGCCTGAATCGAAGGCAAAGCAACTGAAGCGAAGTCACGCAACACCATCAAAAGATGAGCAGCAGCAGCAGTTGCAGCAACAACAGCAAATTTTGTCTGAAGAAACCGAAGCCAAACAAGCAAAATCATTGCCGCTCTATAATGGAAAACCAAATACTCCAGCATTAAGTGATAATAGTTCAGAAAAATTAAAAACATCCTCCGCAGAGATATCTGCGACAGTTAGTGACCCCACCGTTGCTCCACATCCTCCATCGTTGTCTGGAAAGAATGGTCTGACAATAACCACCATTACGACCGTGGATAGCAAGAGTAACGATAGTCTTATGTCAGCAATTGGATCTACAAATGTTGGCACAATGCCACAGATGTCTCAAAATTTACCAGCGTCTAAGCCAACAGTGACTCTTCACGGTACTACTTTAACAAGTGTAAGCACCAATGTGACGAATCGTGCCGGTGGCAATTTAATTTTGAAAAACGCCTTAAGAACAGCGTCATCCCCGATGCAAATTCCTACGGGCATAGTTGGTGTGGGCAAACCAATTACAAAAAACCAAAAACCACCATCGTACCTGGCGGCGGTGCAACAGCTTCAAATGCAGAAACAACAGCAAATTGCAGTAATTGCTTTGTCCGAGAAGAAGACAAATAAAACACCTGCTCCAACAATATCAGGAGCACCACCAACATTACTACCAGATGAAGCGATGTTGGAAAAATTGGCGCTAAACAATTTGCAAGTGAAACAACACACAATTCCAGCTCATAAGATTGCTACGACACCAACAGAAATCATCACCGTGAGTGAGATCATTAAACCTGCTCCCTCTCCAGTGCAGCAACAACAGCAGCAACATCCACAAAAACCTTCAAACCAACAACAGCAAATGCAAATGCAAAGAGTGAATTCTGTCAGTAAAGCCAGTATTGACAGTACTGAAAGTAAGAATGTAATTGAGATCACAGCGATAACGCCAGCTGCGAATACTACGCCTGCGACTCCGGCTGCTGCAGTTGCAACTCCATTGAGAAATTCTCCATCGAGCAATGGCAGTGGTACACCTGGTCATGGGAACAACGGTGCTGGTGAGGACAGTGGTATCGAGTCAATGGATGCTTTGTCAGAGAAGAGTCCCAATCAGCAATCATCGTGCAGTCCTGGGCAACAAACTGCACCAGAAAAATCCAAAACACCAACTTCTGCGGTAGAGCCAATAACTGTCGCGGGATCCGCAAAAACAGAAAAGACTGGTATAGAGCTTTCAACTGTGCAAACGATACCAGATAGTACTGGCAGTAGTGGGAATGAGTCTAGTGCTGTAGATACCCAATTAACATCAAAATTTAGTACACAAACTGCTATTTCAATTGCTGATGATGAGATTGAGAAGGCTTTGGCAAAAATGGAAGGCTTGCAGAATTTTGTCGATGAAGCGGAAGGTAATGCAACGGTTGTGCCAGCAACAGTAGCAACTAAGGAGCCCACGCCAACAAACATAACAACACCGACTACAACAAGATTTAATGGCGAGCACACGTCACTTGCTGAGGAGTTCAAAAATGCAGATGATCTCATTAAAAACCTGACTGAAGTTGTAGAAGCCGCTGTGAAAATAAAACCAGAAGAAAAATTAGTAGAAAAGGTAGAGCCTAATGTAGAAGCCGAGAGCCCCGTTGAGGAAAAATGTTCTGTCACTACAACTGCTGATATTAAAGATGTGTGTATTAAGGAAGAAAATAAACCCGAAGTTGATATTGTTGCTACTGTAAAAGAGGACAATGATAGCATTCTCTCGAATACTAATATAATGCTTAGTATCAAGAAAATGGAAGTAAAAGTCGAAAGATTTGAGAAGAAGCCTGAAATAGTTGCAACTAAGGCCCCAGTCGTAACTGCCAAATCCAATGCGGTTGCGGAAACTTCTGTAATATCCGATGAGAAGGATAAACAGTCAACGGTATTGGCTCCAATATCGATAGAGATTCCAGTACAATCTGATTCAGAATCGCCGCGGATACGAACACGAGCCAGTAGTCGCTTGGAAAGCCCAATGGATGTTGCGAAGCAGAGCCCCGCTTTGAATCACAGTGATTCGACGGCGACGACACCTGTTGCTGCTAATAAACATCTGATAACGACACGTGCATCAGCACACGACCGTGTTAGCGTGAGCCCCAAGCTGAATACACCGACAGGAGCGACCAGTAACAAGCGAAAGCGGAATGAATCTGAGAGCAGCAATACTGGCAGTGAGAACGACAGTAAGCGTTCACGAGCAGGTAGTACTAGTAGTATCACCCCAGTAAATACAGAAACTGGCAAGAAGGTAGTAACGGATACTGTACAACCACCACATAACGACAGTGGAAAGGGTGCTTCTAAAAAGGGCGAAGAGGAATCTTCATCTGATTCCGATGAACCTTTGATCGAAGTTGCAGGTAAGGTGCGAAATTCCAAAGCAACTTCTGCAGCTGGTGGCAACACAACCACTGCTCCTGCGTTATCAACAGCAACGACAGTAACTACAACGACTTCAAGTACAGAAAACAGCACAACGACCGTATCAGTTGCTGCCGTTGAGAAAGCTTTACGAAATAGTCGTACTCATCAACAACAACAAAGTAAGTATCAAGAGATTGTGATATTTAGGAGTTGATTGAGACCAATGTATTGTACTTTTAGAAGTATCTCATAGCAGTGCAACTACTGCAACATCAACAACTACTACCACTACGGATGCTTCACCAGCGATAACTACGACCTCAACTACCACTGCAAAAAGCATAAAGAACTCTCAAAATCATAGTAACAGCATACCAGGAACAACAGCATCAGCTACGGCGACAACAACAATAACTACAACGAACAGTATTTCTACTTCCTCGAATAGTAATAGCAGCACAACAACCGCACCATCCAATGTCACAGCAACAACATCCGCTATAAGTACCCCCATTGCTACACCAACCGTGGTACATGCCACTAGGGGTGCAACACACGCGAACTCTTCCGTAAACGCGACTGCCGCTCATAATAATAACAACAACAGCAGCCCAACGGACGAAAAAATTGGAACCAGGCGCAGCGTGCGGGCGAGTGCCGCCGCGAATAAAGTGATCTATAGCCGTGGAAATGCTGCCGCTGCTGCAGCACACGCTGCCGAACATAAGTCGGGAACACCGACAAAAGGTGTTCACGCTGCCGATAGTGTTGCCGAAGCACGAAGAAAAACTAGAAGTGCTGGTGAGTTCATAGATCTCATTTCTAGTGAATTGATTTGAAATTTTAATTAATTACAGTTATTGGAGAAGCTTCACTGACCGAGGGACGGCGGAGAAGGGGATCGCGTGACTACAAGTGACCTATGTCATGCGTCTCGGCTACGGAATCACATGAAAATGAAGCATATAACAATGAATTTGATATAAAGCTCGATGGCGAAAGCTTCTTATTGGCCGAGACGCAGGATAAACTACTCTCCACTACATACGATGAATTGAACTTAATCGATGATCATAATTATGACGGGGAAGATGATATTGATCATGTTGTAGGAGTTGATGCCGTTGATTCCGTTGACGATAAAGAGGAGGGTGCCAGAACTACTCTAGAGCATGAGAACTTGCTGGAGTTTCACACGGGTATTGCTGAGGAAGCGGTTAATATTTTGTTGCCTGAAATGGAGCCAACTGCAGGCTTGGACTGTACAAACTTTGTTGATTTCGACGAGTTTAATTTGTGTCTCACCAACATACTTAGTGACAATGATTATAATGACTTCTCTACAGAGGATATTATTGATATCAACCAACATAGTCAAAGTACGGTGAAAAGTAGTAACAATTGGAATAAGTTGCTGTCACAAAATACGCATATCGACGATATTTTAAATGTTGTACAAATAGGCGATGAGTCCGATGAGTTCGATGAGAATGTAGGAAATAAGCTGCCATCAGCCGTAGGTGCTGATATTGGAAACAAGAAAATAGAAAGTCAAGAAGAAAATTGTGATGAGTTGAATTTAACAGAGCCGCAGGAACAGCAGGAGCAAACTCAGTCTTTAGTGGTGCATCAGGAAGAAAGCACAATTGGTGGTACGTCAGCGTTGGATGCCATTAACCGTAATAGTCATGGTATTGTAAATCTATTTCAATAATAGTTCATAATTTAGGTTTAATTTTCATATATATGAATAACACAGAACAATACAACAATATACTTTGTTACTGAAGACAGATATGCATGATTGAAGTATGACATACACATATACACTTAAACATGCGGTGATTCTAATTAGAGTTTGTTAAGCACAACGTTAAATTTTTTATGGTTTATCTGGAAAAAATTAGAAGCTCAAACCCAGTGAATAAAGTAAGAAAGCTTGGTCGAATATTTTATTTGACTGCATTTTAGAGCTTTGGTTTTAGTTGTTTTTCAAACAAATAATTTTTTGACTGTCATTTCGAAAGTCTAAACATTATCCAACACATACATAGAGCTTCACCGAAAGTATTGTCATACGATTTAACGTCAAAACTTTTAATTTACAAAAAGTTTCAAACTTTACACCGAGTATTCTACTAAATCACTCATTCACAAACGAACCGTATGCAAGTCTTGTTTTTGTGCTTCAGATGCATTTTCTATTTTGTACATTTCGATAATGAATTAATTTTTTACATATACTTAAGTATGTAGCATTAAAATATAAATTGTACGTACTTTATATATACAAAAGAAAGAAAAACAAAAAACAAAAAAAAAAAACAAATCATTGTTACTAAGTTTAAGTTTAAACAAAATTCTGTTAAAACAAATTGTAAAACACTAGCAGACACAGCAGATGATATATGAAAGCAACAATAATAACCGCAAAAAGCAACTCATCCAAGCATTATCCTGCAAGTATATATTGTAAACAGTTTTATATTATGTATTTTTGCAATATTGTAAATATGTATGTACTCTCATTATAAATATTAAAACAATTTTTATTCTTATTCTTACTTAAGTATTAAGCTGAAATTAATTAATAATAGGTTTTTTATTTCTAGCAATTTGTTTTATATTTCTTCTTTTTTTTTAAACTATTCACAAACTTAGACATACATGTATATAAAGATATACACATATTTAAATGAAACCACATATAATAATAGTGATTAAATCTAATCCCGTATATAATGATTTAAAAGCTTAGTGTTAAACATTTGTAAAGCAAACTTTAATAAAACTGTAAACAAAAATATAGCAAATAAATATATATTTAAAAAAATATAATTTTGCAATGAAAACCTTAAAATTAAGAAAAATATTGCAATTTATTTATATCCTTTTTTAACAACAGTACATCAAAGAGAAATAAACGAAAGGTGTGTAAATTTCGATATGACATTAATTGTAAATACATTTATATTTTTTCAAATAATTAAAAGATAAATCGCGAAATTCATACATCTATTCACAACAATCACATATACACAAGTCTGTACGTTTGTAATTGTTTAAAAAAATTGTTTGATATTCGGTAGATCCTTTACTTTAATCCAAACTCTATTTTCCTTCTCCACTCTACACTATGCACTTGCAATTAAAACTAATATATTGTTCTTAGATTATTTTGTTCTCTGTATAAATTATTTAAATATCTTTATTATGATTACACATATTTTGCATAGTATAACATATATAAAAAAGAAAAAAAAAACACAAAAAACCGAAAAAACAAATACAAATAAATTAAACAAAACAAAGTGTCTTAAAAAGTTAGTATTAGAGTTTATTATTTAAAATAATACATAAAACAAATATTAATATGAAACTAAATTATAAGAGATACAAAAGAAGAAAAAATGATGCAAACACATTTTTAATAGTAATTCGAATTGAAGAAATTCAAAATAAAAATTATATTATTAAAAAATATGAACAAAAGATGTTTTTATTTCCAATCCTAACGGTTAGCGCAATAATATATCAGATGATCTGCAGTAGTATTGAATAAAAAAACACTTATTAGAAATTGTTAATATCTTTTTATTATGATCCTTTTCATAACTTTCGTAACTGCATATGGAGATCTAAAATTAAACCACAAATGCCAAATCATTTTTTAAACTATAAATATTTCGTTTAGTTCATATTTGATAAAATGTAGGATGTATGACAAAATTGTTTAACACCAATTGATAGAAAATGAAACGGACATTTGATAATTCTTTAAATATATAAAATTACTATACAATTGATAATTTTCACACTATATAGGTTTTAATAACTTATAAATATATGAATAAAAAACGCTAATTTTCATTTTGAAAAACTTTGATTCGTTATCTTAGAGTCGGAATTGCTATAACAATGATCCAAGATATCCTTAAAATCATCTTCACAGTCAGAATAAGAACCCACAGATCGACAAATTCTATACAAAGAATACATTTTAACGTGAACACTTGGACATCAATGCAGTTGGACAATACTTACCTTTGCTGTGGTGGACCGCGCTCTGTAATTTGTATTGGTATACTAGTGGGCAATAGAGCCAATGTAGACATCTTCGGCACAGGAACATTATTTAGATCAACAGATGAATGCGATTTCGACAGGCAATCGATGTTATGTTGCTGTGCGCCACTTTGCAATGTAAGGCGGTTCTTAGGATGTGTATACGTTGAAATATGCGTTTCCCGCGATTGATTTTGTTCAATTTCAGCTAAAGTTGCAAAAATATGTAAAATATTATCGATAGTTGCGCGTAGATCGCCACGAATTCCGGTGATATCGTAGCATAGTTGAGCTATATTCTGATTAAGTAAATAAATCGCGTATTTCACGGGGTTCGAAGGAATTGTTGAGCGACTGTACAAAGGAAATCTAAATAGGAAGAAACGTTTTAGAATGTAAAATATATAAAAAAACGGTTTATTGTTTTACTCTCGCGATCCATATGGTATATCTTTTACAATATCTAGTATACGTGTCCTGGATCCTTCATGATGTATGGGATTTCTAAAATTATAAATTAGTATTTTTTTATTTACTTGATTCCATTTACCTTAAGGGTCTGTTAATAATGACAGAAATCATTTGCACGAGATGCGCGACGTAGCCCAGAGAAGCACTAAGAGCCATCGGAGTGATATTTGCGTCCTGCGCACTTACGTATCTACCGTCATTTAGATACACCTCCATATTGGGAAAAGGTATTTCGCAAATAGTGTAAAGTCCTTGCTGATTTCTACTAATCGGATATATTTCTCTCAGCTCCATGCATAGCGAAGACATTCGTCGTTCTACATTTTGTACAACATGCCGTTTAGCCTGCAGTTCCGCAAGCATTTCTTGGTAACGTTTCTCCATTTGCGTTTGTTCATTTTTCAACTGCAATTGTCGCTTTTGCAGAACATTTTGCAATTGTTCGCGCGACTCAATATGAGCCGCGAGCCGTTTGCGTAGTTGAATAATACGTGCGGAGTAAGTGTCGTATTCCGATTGTAAAAGTCTTTGCTTGAAACGATGCGATTCAATTTGCTCTTGCAACTTCTGCGAGTGAAGGAGCGTTTTGGGATCACGATGCTGCTGCTCCGATAATAGTAGACTTAGAGCACGACCCATGGAATGGTGTTGCAGTGTAGAGGCGGATGTGGAAGAAGTACGCTTTTTTCGAGTAAGCTGTTCCGTAGTGATACAGCGAACACTTTGTTCTTTGATTTCTAAGGTAAGGTCCACAGCTTCTTTAGATTTTTGCAAACACAAACGTTGTAGTTCCTGTAGTTCTAATAATTTCTGAAGATTATAACTGTTTCGTACTTCTGAGCGACAGCATCTTAATTCAACGTAGCGCGCCTTGGACATACTTAGTAAATCACTATTAACGTTATCTTTGGAATTGGGGGAAAAGAGTACTGGACTAGAACTCCGACTGACTTTTGGCGAATTAATGGAAAATTCGTCTACAATCGGATTTCCATCTTTTGGCGCATTTGTTGAAAAGCGTTTATAGCTAAGCGACAGTTGATCCCTGAGTGTTTCAATAGTGAAATATTCCGGTGACGCAAAGTAGTCGCCGTTAAGCTGAAAAATTAAGGAGTTTGGCAGATATTTCGGTTCCATTTGATGACTGATCGGAATCAGACCAGAAAAATAAACACCCCACATAAAGAGTAGTTTATCAGGTGGGCGTGGCTGGCTGCTAAGGGAGAGAAAACTATTGGGCAGCTTCTTCAACAAGGCACTGAAAGATAAACAAACTCATTACACTAAGTAGATATAATGGAAATTAGAGGAGGCACCTTTCTTCTTCGTCAATTCTATTTTCGTCATTTAGATGCGTTTGATGGTTATTATTCGTGTTCGCAAAGGAACACGATTCATCTTCAGCGGTCAGCTGCTCCCAGATCTTAATACAGACACAATTCAAATTCGATTTTAGAATCTCCGTGCATGAGATTTCCGCCCACTTTAGTTGCTGTTGTCGGGCAGGTAACGCCTCGCTTTTGTAAAATTCGGCACCTTGGGACGTACTGTGGAGTGTATAGTAGACAAGCGAGTTGCTGCATAGACATTCAATATTAAGTCCTTGAATACGGACGAGATTCCGGAGTCGCAGTTGCTGGCTGGCTAATGGAAGCCATTCGCGACAGCGCGGGCGAATATGCATCGTTATTCACGTATGGTCTCCCTTTTCTCCACAACAGACGGATCGCCGTATGTTCTCAGTAGTTTAATTTAATTAATTGCATGCTTTGCACTTTGCTCGTCGTTTTATACAATAAAATGAGCTAAAAACAATAATCCTCGAGAAGATTACAAGTTTTCTGCAGTTTTTTTTCTTTTGTGAAATTGTCAAAACTGACAGTTGAAATCGAAGTAATAACAATAATTGAAACAACATCTACCAAATACGATGCAGTCAATTTTCCAAACATTTCCGTTGAATAACGTCATGCATTTTCAATATTGATGGTTGTAAAAGTGCGTTTGGTTCTAAAATTGGATAAATTTGAAAATGTTCATAACAGGGGTGCCCACGCTCAGTAAATATGAAAAATATCGATATTACCGAAGATTGGAAATAAAAACTATACCATATATATTATTTATATTTAAAGCATATATATATTATATTTAATATTTCTAGGGCTCTTATACAAGATTTCGTTAACATGTTTTAATAAAATAAAAAATGAAGTTGTCATCCCTGTAATGCAAACAAAATTCTAACAGAAGACTGCTGTTAAATTGGTGAGCGATTGTTCGTTTCACGGCAGTTGACGTTTTCCATTCATTGGAATCTGTTGTTTTCAATTGTCTTGTTGATGTGTTGTAATTCGTTAAATTGAGTAATAATAGGATATAGATAGTTTTTATTGACAAACAAAGGATGGGCAATCACAATGCTAAAGGCAGTTCGCAATCCTTGTTTTCCGCGGAGGAACTCAAGGTCCTAGAGTCCACCTTTCGCTCAGTCAGCGGGCACTCAGACAAGTTATCGCAGGAGAAGTTACTGGTAAGAAATCGACCAATCCACCGAGCGAGCAATTCGCTGAGTACTTATTGAACAATGTGAGAGCAATTGAAGTAATGATATAATAAACAAAGAGGATCTTGTAAATTAATTGAGATCACTGCGGACTGAAGACGTGGATAATCTGGCAAAGTCATGAGACAACCAGTCAACGTGCTTGGGATGATTGATTGTGCGGCATTGATAAGAGAAAATGATAAACATTTCACTTGCCCAATCGTTGTTTCCAAAATTTATTATCTGCGTTGGCATATTATGCTCTCAACTTTCTTTTCATCTTCACTATACACCTTCGATTGCAGATTACTTGGACGACTATCATCGACCCACATTTGGCCAAATGTACGGCGAACTTTATGTACACGGCCAATCAGCAGCAACGTGTCACATCGATTCCCTTTAAACGCTTTGCAGAGCCCTTTTACTTCGTACATCGCGGAACAATAGATCAGAAACTAAACTTCCTCCTAGGGTGTATTGACTGCGAGACTGCAAATCAAATCGTTCTGAAAGATCTGGAGAATGTAGGTCATTTTCTACACACAATAAATTTAAAAATACTAATTGAGTATATTTTCAGTATGTTACAGCGGTGATGCGTAGCTATTTGAATATACAGGCGCAACAATCCAACAAAACCCTACTCTCCTGGCAGGAACATGGCTATTCATCTACAGATCGCAGCATACTCGCCTTTTCGAAGACACAGGTTCGCAGTTTGAGTAAAGATGACAATCCAAAAGTGGGAGTGTTCGAGTTAGAGCGCTGGTTGGAAGTCAACCCTATATTCCTAATAATCTGGAATGAAGTATTCATGCATTTGTATGGCACTCATGGCGGAAAAACCTACAAATTAAGCGATGCCACGGATATGCACATTTTGCCCATGAGTGAAGGTGAACTATTCGAATGGAGTTTATTTATGTTTTGTGCTGTTACTTTCGAAACTTTTAGGCATTATCGGCACTAATTACACACCAATTCTTGATCTACCCTATGTGATATTTATCAACAGTAACTTGCCCAATGAATTCCGTCATAAGTGGAGATTTTTGTTCTCATCAAAAATCCATGGTGAAAGCTTTTCTACAATGTTAGGCAAAATACAAAATAAAGGACCCACACTTTTTATTGTCGAAGATGAGGATCATTTCATATTTGGTGGCTACGCACCGGCGTCATGGTCCTTGGGTCCAAATTTTGTAGGTTAGTACAATGAAACCATAAGTTTTAAATACTTCAACACAACACTTCAATTCATCTATCAATAGGCGATGACTCTTCAATGCTGTTTACATTATCTCCAGCAATGCGTTGTTTCAGTGCAACAGGATACAATCATCATTATCAATATTTGAATTTAAATCAACAGACGATGCCTAATGGCTTGGTTAGTATACTATAATTTACAAACTCAATATTATTAAAATGTCATCGATTGCAGGGTATGGGTGGTCAGTTCAATTACTGGGGTCTCTGGATAGACAGCGAATATGGTCTGGGCCAAAGCAGTGAGTCGTGCACAACTTATCGCGATTACGTGCAGCTGAGTAAACGCAAGGATTTCAAAATAAAGCACATGGAAGTTTGGGGAATTGGTGACGAACCCAAATTGCATGATGATAGTGACGAGGAGGATGTAAGTCTTATTATTAGTTGGGGGTATTGCGAAACGAATTTATTAATGCGATACCTCTGATTTTTCACAGACTGGACACAAACGTTCGGTGCTTGACAAAAATCTGGAAGATCGTGTAATGCTGGAGTTGGCAGGACACAATTTGCACTCTGATGGTTTGAGAGAACCAGAAATGGATTTATAAAGTTTTCTTTTTATTGTATTGAGGTTCAATTCTTCGTATATATAGACTGACCTGCACAATATAAAGACACGTTTATCACAAATTATTACTAGACTCAAAGAGTTGCACCTCATTCCTAACGCGAATCGGATATTATAATTATAAATTGTAACTTTCTGCTTATTATTATTAAGAATTCATATATTCAAAAAAAACTTGAATCGGTACCCTAAAAAAGCATTATATTAATATAAAGGATCTTTAATTATACATTTTTTTTATTTCATTCTTTTACTAAACGACGTAGCTTAAAATTATATAATATACTTTCGTGATATCCAAAAACCACAAAAAAACAATTTTTTCGCTATGACTTATAATTAAATTTTAAAGCAAAAATCAATATTTTATTAAAAGCCCAAATCGGTAAATTGCAAGTTGTTTGCAATAGGAGCAACGTTTAAATGTCAATTGCATAACCGGATAATGTGATTCCTGGTGCAATTTCTTCTTCTACATAGGCACCGGCTTCCTCAAAAGATTTCGCCTCATCGTTTCTGTCGAAGGTCTTGCCCACCGAGTTGGAATTCTGGGAAAGTGGTGGATTGTAAGAGCTTCCGCTAGCAGATTCAAATTTTCTGGTCGCTCCATAGGTGTTAGACGACGAACTGGGTTCATCGAAACGACGTCCGGTGGATCGAAGCTTCGGTGGTTGGTATGACTGCTGTTGATCGCTGGAGTCCATGTGGCGACCGCTGTTGTATTCATAGGTGGTTGACTCAGTTTTAGAATAATTGGTTTTTCGGAGCATGGCTTTAAAATTAAACGGAGGATCCTCAGAATTCTGTACAAAAAAAAAAAAAAATGCACAGCAATTTAAGACAATTCATGTCCTGGCGATAAGTCCATGTCACAACCTACATCCGTGCTGGACTGACGAACCATACTCTGCAACTCACGCACCGGATCCGAGGGAACGAAGGAGCCACGCTGAGGGACATTTTGATTCGCACGGGTCTGGGGCTGTGTCTGTGTTTGGGTTACCGACTGGTTCATGCGTCCTGCATCGTTGCGATGCACATTATTCGGGGGCGGCGGTGGCGGTGGAGCCGCGTAGCCCTTGAGAGAGTTGCGCCTGGAGCCGGGACGATTTCCCCATGTTTGGTACGCCGGCTGGTTGTTGGAGCTATTGTAGCTGTTGTAGTTGCTGTAGGCGTTCATGTTCATCTGCACTTGGTTCCTGAAATTGCAAGGTGTATTCGAATACAAGAATTACGTGCGAGATCAAGTGGAATGAAAGCTCTTCAACGACGTTGTGTCACCTGCGCAGCAGTTGTGGGTCACGGTAGAAGTTCTGGTTGTAGATGACGTCGCTGTCGCCCATGCGGTCCCAGTTCGTCTGGCAGGCCTGCTCCTTCTTGTACGCGTTGTACGTGAGCAGGCACGAGGTCATCGAGGGGTTACGCTGCAGCGGGCTGTCCCAGGACTCCTCCTCGTCGTGTCCCAGCAGGACGGGCGCGAACGTTTGGCGGGACATCGAGTTGGCGGGGTCGACCATGTACTGGGTGTCATAGAACGGGATCTGGTCCAGGCGGAAAGGCAACTTCCTGGTCGGAATGGGCATCGGGCCCAGTTGCGAGGAGTTGACCTCGCGCGTGTTGATCCGGTCGAAGGGTACTGTGCGGGTGCACTTGTTGAAACCGGCCACGATGCGTTGGTTGTAGATGTGGACCTGAAAGCAACGCGGAGACCATGGTCAGACCGCTTCACGAATTGCATGTCCTCCTGCCTACCTGCTGCGACAAGTTGACCATGTCCTGGAACCGCATGGCACGGTAGTGGAGGAGCACCTGGAACAGGGACTTCTCGCGCCACTTCTTCGCGTAGTGGCGGATGAAGTCCGCGGTCTCCTGGTTCAGGAAGCCCGTCTTCTCGTTCACCAAAGGCCCGTAGCGCTGGCGCTCGCGGAAGCCACGGTAGGCTGCAAGAGAGAGGGGAGAGGCATGAGACAGGCACCCGCATGTGTCCGCCGGTCCGTCGGTGCGTCACCGGCTTCCGGTCCCCCATTGTCCACTGTCTCATTGTGCTCTCGTTGACGATATAAAAGTCATGAGAGTGATGATGTCAATGAATTTAATGAATAAACAATTGCATCAAAATAGAACCGAATGTTGTGTACTCGGGGCATTGAATTCACATGTGGCTGTGGTTGTCGCTACTCGTCTTGTCTTGTCTGTTCCTTTTGGTGATTGGTGGTTGTTGTTGTCGCAATCGGTAGATCCCTTAATTTAATTAATTTTTCATTTATTCTCTATGCAGCACTTATTTTTCATCTCTGTCAAGGCTGGTATGGTCGCTGTTCTTCTTCGGGTTCTTGTTGTCCACGTTAAGCTGATTGCCGTGTGTCGGTAACCAGGTTACGCAAAAGCCCTTCGCAAAGGGGCCAACGACGGACATAATTTCCGATTGTGGAGTGGTGTGATGGGATGTGGGAGGTGTCGCTAAGCTGATTAGGCTATGCACGCCCACCGAAGGGTGTCGACCACCTCCACCTGCACACACCACGAACAGAGGGTGGCGAAAGTAAAGATCACAGGGTGGAATAGAAACTCGGACTTTGGCGGAAAACCATGCCTAAAGGTATGCCGTAGAGAATTGAGTTGAAAGCCCAAAAGTATGTGCTGAAAATTATGATATTTCCTCCTCTCTACTTCGCGATAAGTGCACAACAATCGTTAATGGTTATTCAGATTAATGTCTGTTTATTCAACTGATATTAATGAAATGCATAAAATAATCGATTATCTTGTCCAATAATATTTGCAAGTATTAAATAAAACATGTGGCAACTCGCTGATGCTCTATCTCTTTCAGAGACTCTACGTGTATATAGACTATGCATATGTATGGCGGTAAGTTTAATTACTAGAGAATATTTTTTTGTATATTTTTTGTTTTCCTTTGACTTAGTCGTCCAATTCTTGGGCCGACTGCTCGATTTCTGAGATGCGCGCAGCCGCGAGAGCCTCGTCTTTGCGGGTTGCCTCGAACATCTCTTCGACGTCGGACGGGGTTTCGCTTGTGTCAAAGTACTCAATGTCATAGTCATGTTCGAGGCGACCCGTTTTACCTTTTTGTATTGTGGCGGCGGCCTCATTGTGGCGTCCGACTCCCTTGCTGGCGCCTTCAGCGACACGGCAGCGGGACAGACATGGAGGGGGCGACATGTAAAGAGGTGAATAAAATTTAAGCTTCAACTAAATTTAGGACTTCCAACAGTTAGGGGCATTAAGGAAATATATGTTTATATAGGGAGATCTATCTGCTATCCTTGCTACATGTTCAGGACTCACCCGCGCCGCCCTTGCCGCCCTTCATGCGCTTCCTGGCCAACAGGGCCCGCATCATCGACTGCACCTTGATGACCTTCTTCACCTGCAGCTCGTACAGCCTGCGGGGAAAAGCTTCCAGAATATTGTACCTATTCAGGAGATCTTTCAGAAACACCTACCGTGACAGGAACTCATCGTTGTAATAGCGCAGGAAGACCTTGCTCTTGCCCAGAGCCCAGCCCTCCATCTTGAGGCGCACCATCAGCAGGCGGCAGTTGTCCTTGGTGATGTCGACGGTCTCGTCGAAGTCGAAGGCCAGAAACTGGTACCTGCAAGGGGCAAAGGGGAGCGGCCTGTAATACACAGTGTTTGAGGAGATGGGATCGGGCTCACCGCTTCAGGAACTCCTGGAAAGTGATGCGGCACGAGTAGCCCTGCTGGCGGCCGATCACCGTGTCGAGGACGCCCAACGCCTTCATCTGCTGCTGCACCATGTCCGAGTGGAAGGCGCGCGGCTTGTACTCGAGGTCGGAGCGGATGCAGCGCACGAAGTGGACGCCCAGGTTGCCGTCCTGGCTGAGGATCTTCAGCAGCGTGAGGCACGTGTAGCGGAAGTTGGCGGCCAGCGTGCGCAGGTTGTTCACCTGGGAGATGCAGCCGGCGGACAGTGTGTTGAGGGCCTACACAAGGAACGGGTTTAAGAGAGCGACTGCTAGAGGGAAATCCGGCATCGAACCCACATAGGACTTCCTCTGGGGGTCGTCCGGCTTGTGCTGGACGTTCTCGAAGGGCATGGTCAGGTTGCCGGCCTTGGTCAGCTGGTTGGTGAACATCAGCATGATGTTCTCGTCGAGCGACGACCGGAAAGCCTCGATCATCTCGGGCGGCACGAAGTCCCGGTTGATGTCGGTGAAGGCGCGCGTGTCGTAGATGATGCGTCCGGTGTAGTGGGCCACGGAGATCTCGGTGGCCGTGTGCTTCTTTATGAACTGGCTGTGCTTCTCCACCACCCGGTCTGCAACGGAAACGGTCTGCCATTAAGCGCCAGGTCCAGGGTTGGTCTCCAAGGCTTACCCATAATCAGGTCCTGGTCCTGGCTGGTGCGCGAGGCGTCGTCGATGATGTAGAACAGGCCGTCCGGCTTGGTCAGCAGGTTGTCCAGGGCGGTCTTGTTGTCGTAGAAGTTGAGGTTCACATTCGGTATCTCCTCGGCCTCCTGCGGATGGACATGATCAGTCAATTTAGTCTATATTAAGGTGTGAGTTTTAGGGGCGACCCACCATCTCGAGCATCTCGTTGACGAAGATGCGCTGGTTGTAGTGGTACTGCATCTGCTCGTTCAGGGTGTTGATCATCAGCTGCTCCAGTCCGTTGCGGTGGAAGCACTCGAAGCCGTACATGTCGTGCACTACGATCGTGTTGGTGTCGCCGCTGTGGAGATGGAGATGTGGTGAGCCTCAAAGTGAGACGAAAATAGGAGCCATGACCGACTTACAAGACGGCCCTGGGGAAGGACATGTTCATGTTGATCTTGTTGACGATCCAGTCGACCAGGCGCGAGTAGATGGTCGAGGCCACGGCGTCGCGGGCGTCGCGGGCCTCCTCGGTCGTGTACTGGCGCCGCTCGGCGATGCCGCCCTTGACCATGATGAAGTTCGTCAGCGACCACATGAACTTCTTCTCGTCGACGCGCAGCAGTTCCGCGATGCGCGTGACCATCTCGGTGTTCTCGACCTCGGCGTACTTGCCGGACGGCCGGAAGCGGATGTTGCCGATGTTCAGGATGGCGGCCAGCATCTTGCGCACCGTTTCCAGCTGCTTGTGGTTGAAGTCCAGGTCCTCGAGGATCGCCTCGAACTGGCGGAAGTGCTCGACGTTGCCGGTGGGGTCGTCGCGCCGATACTTGAGCTTCGTCGGCTGGGCCTCGCCCGGGATGCGCAGGTAGCGGTGGCCGCGGTCCGGCTTCAGGTTGTACTCCTTGAGCCGGCCCTCGCTGTTGACGAAGTCGTAGAAGTAGTAGAAGATGTGGAAGTTGTGTTGGTTCCTACAAAGCCGCGCCGGATTAGCAATGATCGGACTTGGACTAGGACGAATCGCTCACATGTCTGTGGTGGAGACGCGGAGCTTCTCCAGCATGTACATGTTGAAGACGGCGCCGCTCATCTTGCCCGTCTTGCCAAAGGTCAGGAAGTACTGCAGGACGCAGCGGGTCGAGTCGTTGTTGATCGGCGTGCCGGCGTTGACCATCATCAGGATGGCTTTGATCGAGTTCTCCACGCGACCCGTCGCGCCCCGGTTGCCAGCGCCCAGGTAGCACAGATGGCGGATCAGCAGCCGCACATTGGCCGACTTGCCCGAGAAGCTCTCGCCCGAGAAGATCACGTGCTGCGGCTCCTTGTGGTGCAGCATGTCCTGGTAGGCGATGTCGGCCACTGCGAAGATGTGCGGCGAGTTCTCCGAGCGCGACTTGCACTTGTACTTGGCGTGGAACTGTGGGAAGGAGGAGGACGGAGGAATCACCAAAGGGTCAGACGGAAGGACGGCAGACCACGACACCCACCTCCTCGGGGAACTCCTCGGGCAGCTCGTTGGAGTTCAGGGAGAGCAGAATGTCGCCGATGAAGCTGTAGGAGCCGCCCATCTCCATGCGGCTGCGCAGCGAGTCGAGGATCGTCTCCTCCACCGGGTTCTCGATGGCCGCCAGGTCCTCGGGGTACATGCGCTCCGGCTTGGCGTCGAAGCGCTTGATGTAGCCGCGGTCGACGAACAGCTCCGGCTCCTTGTATAGGGCCTGGACGTCGCGGCAGAGGTCCAGCAGCTCCCGTAGGTCAGCTCGCATCTGGGGCAATGAGTGGGGGCGGTGAGTGGGAGGGATTGACTTTGTTCTGTCGCCTACCTCGTCCTCGCTCTCGAAGAGCTCGTTGAGAAAGGGGTGCTCGACCATCTCCACCATCATGGGCCGGTTCTCGGCGGTCTTCTCCAGGCACTCGGCGATAAAGTCGTTGATCTGCTGCGACCAGTTGGTGGGCCTCATCAGGGTCGGGGGCGGGTTGCGCACGATCTGGAACATGGCCCGCGTGGGGTGCATCTCGGCGAAGGGCGGCCTGCCGTCGGCCAGCTCAATCGTGGTGATGCCCAGGGCCCAGACGTCGGCGCGCGACGTGATCTCCGGCTCCCCTGAAGGCACACAAGAAATTTGGGAGTTCGCAATTGATCGCTCTTGATCGGACTCAGTGACTCACGGGCATCCATGGCCGTCACCACCTCGGGCGCCATCCAGCAGGGCGAGCCGATGCAGGTGCCGCGCTTGCCCAGCGTCGAGTCCACCTGGCGCGACAGACCGAAGTCGCAGAGCTTCACCCGGCCGTCCTTGGTTAGCAGGATGTTGTCGCCCCGGATGTCACGATGCAGGACGTGGTTCCGGTTCAGCTCGATGGCGCCGCGGCACGTCTCGCGGATGATGTACGCGATGTGCTCCTCCCGCATCCGCCGGTCCAGCTTCAGCAGCTTGTTGACCATATCCACGGCGCTGCCTCCACCGCAGTACTGCATGGGGACGACGAGGGAAGGACAGTTAGTAAGGGTCGTTGTTGGTCAGCCTCCCTCCTTCTCTCACCTCGATGGCGAACCAGATCTCGTCCGGGGCGTTCGGCTTGGAGAGCTTGTAGACGCCGTAGAACTCGGGCAGGTTGGGGCTGCTGCAGTAGTCGCGGAGCGTGCGATACTCCTCCTCGATGGCCACCTGGTGGTCCTCGTCGTAGTGCTGGATCTTGAGGGCCACCGTGCGGTCGCTCTCCAGCTCCTTCGCCCGGAAGACCTTCGCGTTGACGCCCTGGGCGATCTCTTCGAAAATGTCGAACTTGTCCGTGGGGTCCGGCAGTTGCGAGTACGGCAGATACATCTTTGTTGCTGCTCTGAGAGATCTCTCTTTGGGTCTAAATTGCTGGGGTCTCGGTTATTGTTGGAATTCTTGAATTCTTGGTCTTCGCCCCTGGACACTTGCGTTTGGACTGTCTGCAATGGAGTCGCCTCCTAGTTGGTAATTGAATAAACATCGACAACAACGTTGGCGACGGCGTAGGGAGCGAAAAGTAAATCGCATTAAAAGAAACGTATAAGAGAAGCGAACGCGAAGCCCTACGAGTGCCTGGCCATGGGACGACCAACCCCTGCCCTACATGGGTTCCCCCAAGGCTCTGGTTTTTGATTTTGTCCGTTTTGGCGAGGTTGCCTCCAAGTCTCTACACCTAATGTGCCCAACAACCTCTCGCCCCACCAACCTATGAGTAGTTGAACCTCAGGCAAATCGGCAGTTAGACACCGATTTACCGATGACCGGCAGTTAGACGTCGATGGTTCAAGGAGTCATCGGTGTCCCCACCCCTTGTGAATCCTCCTTCCAAAGTGGACAGGATAACTTGATATGTGGACATTCACATAAAGAATTAGCAGACTGAGGCTAATGAGCATATACTTATGATTTGTTATCCCCTATATGTCGTAGTCATCTATTCTCAACCGATGATAGACGATCCTTATCCTTATCCTAAGTATTAATATTTAGTTTGATTTGCATAATTTATTACTCAAAAACCCAACGATCTTATGTTGGATTCTTCAGTAATAGAGTTCTGAGAAGCTATAGGTTAATGGAATACCCACTGTTACGAAATATTTAATACTGTTTGATCACAGTTATATTATCATAAACTTTGTTTTAGCTGTCGATCTTTTGTTTCCCGCTGGAGTTCATTACCGTGATTCACCAATGTTTCAACGATTTTGATTTGGCCGTGAACGCATTGTTTGCAGATGTTTGATTAAGGTTCCAAGTTTGTCTACTTTTTATATATATTTTATATCCCTTTAATATCCTTTTAATGTCCTTTTGTATCCGTTTCACACGAGTCTTTTTCAAATGGAAAACTTTCGCCGGACGTGCAGCGCCTTCGACCGCTTCAAACAAACTGAATAATTTCGCGTACATGGCGATTAATATTTTGGTGCGAAATTGTTTCAGGAAACCATAGAAAGCCCGTGCCTCCGAACGAATTGCTAAAAGCAAAATTTTAGCCAGCCAGACTTTGCAGAAAATATTGACAATTGAAAGGATTATCGATTGTCTGCTTATTGGCGTTCATACATGGCTCGTTCTTTTCTTTCCCACTGTGCACTACTGTTGGCGCCAGGTCAGCAGAACGCCAAGTGAATGCTACTGCTAATTAAATTAGGGCCAGGTCATCGTGACTTTACCTTCGATTTTCCCATAGTTCACCACAAAGTCCCCTACTTCTTCTTCAATGAAAGTATTTCGGGGAAAATATCGAAGATAAATATTAGCAATTAATTTCCTATAGGTCTCTAAATATTTCGGTACGTTTCCTCCCATAGAAAATAAAACACAGGTTGTTTTGTGATTAAAACTAAGTTGTTTTGTGTATTATTAAATTTATTTACAATATTGAATCGGTTACTAATTACTTTTTATACTGTTGATATCCTCTATAAATATAAGTGTCTTACTACGATGTAAATTATTGATAAAAATGAATTAATTACAAATATTCGTGAAATTACAGCGTAATATTTTACAATACAAATTATTGTTATTATTATTATTATTATTATTATTATTATTATTATTATTGATATATATATATATATTCCATAAATTATTTAGTAAATACTTAGCTGTAGTAGAAAATCAAAATATTAGCACTAAAGTAATTGATTTTAAGATATTAGAACTAGAGAAAATCATTTGCTTTAATACTGCTTTGTCTTATTGGCTTGCATAATTTACTCATTGTTGTTGTATTGGCTTATGTAGAAGTATGTGTTAAGTCTTTGTTCGCGAACGCCTGCGCCTGGCTCGGGCTGAGGCGAGCTGGGGTGGGGGCATCGGTTGCACCGGTTGGTTCTCTTAATTGCAAACGCTGATCCATTCCTCCACTTGGCACTCGTCGCATTCCACGCTGCAGCACCACTGGAACCGGCAGCGGCACCGCTCGGCCCGGCGCTCCTTCACCAGGCTGTAGCCGCGGCCGCAGCACAGCGAGGCGCAGCCGTCGCTGACGGTGCTGTTGCGGTTGCACTTTCGGCCCACGGTGCCTGGAAGACGAAGGGTTTTAGTAATTCAGCAAGGAATGAAGGAAGGAAGTCAGACGAGATCATCGATCATTGGGCACGCTCGGACCCGGACCTACACCCACGACGACGACTCGGGTGCTTCCCCATAAGCCCCGGTCACACACACCGCCCACTTGGCCACGCTCGATCGACTGATCGACGATCGTTATCGCCGAAAGTGACACCTCCTGACACTAATTGCCGGCTGATCGCGCCGCAGATCGATTTTATGTAACTACCATTGAACACGTCCGTGCACTCAGCCATCACCACGCGAGCCCGACTCGACTCGACTCGACTTCACTATCTCGATGCTAAACGAGCACAATTAATAACCGTGCTAATTGCGCGCACGTCGCCGGCAGTTGGCAACTCGCCGTAGTCGGCCTCCATTACGGCAGTGTCTCGCACGGAGTCCATTCAAATCGGCAACAGGTGGCAACTCGCATTTAATTTATATAGAAATTAATAAAATAATTACCGCCAAATGCAAGGTGTTGAAAACGCCATCACTCAGCGCCCGTCGATCACGGCTCGGTCGGGGCAGGGGCAGGGTTGGCGGACGAACCACCTGGAGGCGCCGGGCTCGGAGCCAATGAGTGGCGACGCCGGCCGCCCCGAGCCCGAGCCCGCTCCCCCGACCGACCGTTCGAGTGTTCGAGGCGGGCGCCGAGAGGATGGTGTTGAAATCACTTGCTGTTGATATCGGCCGATCGTTGTTGCTGTTGTTTTTGTGGCCTGGTGCGGCTGCAGCGCCGCCGCTGTCACCTCGTTAGAAAAATAATTAATGTTTGTTTCGATTGCCCATTGACGATGCTTTTTCAAAATATTTGTCTAATTTGCATTTTCAGCGAGCGGACGCGGGGCAGGCGAGGACGGACACGGGTGCGGGGCCTGCAGGCAGTGGCTGGGGAGCGCCTGGGGCACCGGGCGGAGGTGTTGGCAGCGTTTAAATTTATTGCCGCGAACGGCGACAGCCGCAGCAGCAACAGTAGCAGGTTCCTCATCAATCACTGCTAATTAAGCGCCGGGTGGTCGGGCTAATGTGACACAGGAGTCGCGGTTGGGTAGGGTCGAAGTCGGCGCCGATCCCTAGGGGCGCCTGCGGTCGAGTCATCGGAGACCGTGGAGAGGGGGACCTACCTTGGATGTCGGAGGCGAGGTCGCGCTCGCAGAAGTTCGGCGAGCGCTGGTAGTAGAAGAGGGCGGTCTCCATCTTCCGGGCCGAGCGCTGGGCGCTCTTGTCGGACGCCGCCTTCCGGGCCGGCGATCGCTCGTCGTGGCCGCCGCTGCGTTCGCCGCTCGACGCCGCGGAGCCGCTGTTGCCGCTGCTGGACTTCTTGTTGCGGGCCCTCTTGAGCACGACGATCGGCTCGCCGTTGCCCAGGTTGGACTGGTCGACGAGGATGGCGCGCCGGAACTGGTGCTTCAGCACCTTGCCGACCACGTGGAAGTCCGGCGCCGACTTCCAGCAGGTCTTCAGCTGGCAGCTGCCCGACATGCCGTGGCACTTGCACCGGAACTCCATGTTGTTCGAGACGGCCTGGAGGATGAGGAGGAGGAGAAAGAAGAGAGCGATCAAAGGGGCAACGATGATGAAGGGATCGTCCGTCGGTCATCGATTGACTTACCATGCGGCCGGCGTGGTTGTTGTGCAGGTTGATCTTCGACTGGATGTCGCCGGCCTTCTCGCGGCAGTCGAGGAACAGCTTCGAGAACTCGACCCCGAAGTCCATGTTGTGCGAGCAGCCGCCCCACTTCCAGCGGCTGGCGATCTTGGCCCTCTCGTACTTGCGCTCGTCCTCGGGGCTGAGGATCTGGTTGGTCTCGAGGTACTGGAGGAACATCTTCTTTTCCTTCTCGAGGCTCTGGCGGAGGTTCTTGTTCAGGGTCTTCCGGTTCACGCTCGGGTCGCAGCCGCAGGACATCAGCCGACCCTGGCTGCAGGCGCGCGCCACGCTGTGGGCCACGCCGGCGGCCGAGATGGCGAAGGCGAACGCGCTCTCCCGGTAGCCTGCGAGCGGGGCCACCGAGAACGACAGAGAGGGAGAGAGAGAGAGAGAGACGAGAGGAGTGTGAAAAAGTGAGATAACCAGCGGCAATGACAACAAATCAGCGACGACGATGACGACGGCGACCTTCACGGGAATCCGAAAGCGCGCATTCCTCGTGGCCCCCCCACCTTTCATCCGCCGTCCACCGATCTGTCCATCCACCGATCCGTCCACCGTCCGATCCGGACTCTCGCTGGAGCTCGCCCCGGGGGAATAGTTACCTTAACGATCGGCGGCGGCTCGAGGCGATGCGCGACCGGGGACACACATAAAAATTCAATGTTCAACACATTTAAGTGCGACACGCGGCTCCCGTTGACAGCTCGCTTTGTTACGGCTTGTGGTGGCCGAGCGAGGCTCCCACCCCGTCCCCCGATCGTCGTCCAGGACATTGCTCTGTCACGATCCCTCCCGTCAAGCCAGGCCGCGCCGCAGTCGCCGCCACCGCCACCGCCGCCGCTGCCAAAACAAAGCAAATCCGCGCAATTAAATGCGAGCTCCGCGAGTCGATGCCGCGCAGGACTCTCGGGGCCAAGGAACCCTGAGGCGGGCCTGCACTGAGAGAAATCGCCCCTGGAGCCGGTCCTGGAGGTGGTCACTCAGCGGCATCGGGAGGCGGCTGGGAAGAACCTGCAACTCTCAGTGTCCTCGCGAGCCTCAGGAATTCTGATTATTCAAAAGATGCTCGTCGATGCAACAACAATGGCAACCACAACATTAACAACAATAACAATAGCAGTAACAACATCGCCACCACCATCACCAGGAGCCACAACGGCAACAAATAGCCGACTCGCATAAAGAACGATCGAGGGCATCAGCCTGGCTTTTGATCAAGATGGACATCGGCCGAGGGCTGGACACCGAACGAGTACGAAAATTGTCCCACACGTGGGGATGGGGAGCGAACAGAGCCACAAAAGCAACAATAACAACCGAGAAGAACGGCGATGGAGTTGGTTCCGAGGAGCCGAAGTCCGCGATACTCCTCGCTATGTACTCGCGTCCGATCGATTGTTTAATGGACAGCCGCGGTCAGCAGGCGACATGTCCGACTAGCCGACGGCCCCTGCACGGGCCGGGATTGACAGTCGTCCCCGGCATTTCTCGGGAGCAGACAATGCGGCCTGAAGGACGGACGGCCGGGGCGGGCGGCTGTGTCGAGGGGTGCCGTCGCCAGTTACACAGTAGTGCAGGAGTAGGCCCGGAGTAGAGCGGCGTAATTTATATGCATTCGTATTATAAATTATATTGTAACCAAATCTCTTCATTCAATTTCAATTTAAATTGTTATCTCAGCTGACAGACGCGAGTGAAACTTTAAGATGCGATTAAATGTATCTGCTGCAAGATATTTGAATAAATCGCTCGGCACGGCTCCTTGACTAGCGAGAGGAGGGAAGTCGGAAGAGGAATGGAATGGCCTAACGAAGCCCCGTCTGGGAGCCTCTGCCGGCCGGTGCCCGATCGGGGCTCGGGAGGCCACGATCGATGGTAATTCTGATTTCAGCAGATAGAAGAACTTGTCCTCGAAATATCTCCGAGGAGATTTAAATGACAGACCGACAGACATTTCGGACAGGAGAGGACCATGCGAGCGCAAGGCAGCGGGGGGATGTGTGAGTGTGAGTATTTGTATGTGTGAGTAAACGTGGAATTCCTTTGCTTCTGCGATCGGGAGAGTTGGACTTGCTTTTGAAGTATGCAAATGATGCGACCGCGCATCGTTGTAAAGAAAAGAGGAAAGAGATCGCGAGGAGAAACCTGTGGGAATGCAGGAGGTTACATCGATCGAAGGATGCCCGCCTCTGGAAGGATTCTCCAGAAGGTCCTTCCCCTAATGGTGTCGTCCGCCTGCTGCTGACTCAGTCCCACTCGAGCTAGGCTGAGACCGCAATGGAAGCCTCTCGCTGGTCGATCGATCGTCCGCGGGAACCTCCCATGGTCGGTCGTAAATCTTCCATAACTCCGGCCCGCAGCGGACGCCGACGCGCGGCTCAGCCCGACGACAACCACAAATGGCAATCGATCGTCAGAGTGCGCCATTAAATAAGGAGAAAACGAGTCCGGCTGACAAGCGCGCCATTCACTCACCGAATGACGGGTCAACTACTTTGCATATCTTATGGAGTTCGTTACGTTACGTTTGGTTACGCGGGGCGACGATGCCACGTGAACCACCGATCCGATCCAGTGCCGCAACCGATAAACTATCCCGTCGTCTACCGCAGTCCGCCCAGGCCCAGGCCCCAGCCTCAGTCGCAGTCACAGTCCCCAGCCTGACTCTCAGCCTCAGCCCCAGCCTCGGCCCCAGTCCCGGTCTCGGTCGCATCGCGATCCCCATCTCGATCGATGCATTATTGTCAATCAACGTGGCCGACGTCCCTGCCCTCCTGTCGCCGGCCGCTTGGCAGATCGTCGCCGAGAGAGTCCGAGACCGAACCGAGCACGGGGCCCGCGCGATCATGAATCAAGGATTAAACGACCTTTGTCAGCGGAACGTCGGGAACAATTACTTTTGAACTTCCATTGTCGGGGATGTCGCGGCGTGTAGGGGGAGGTGGGAAACGAGGGACTCCTCGTCCCTCCCCAACGTCAGCGGAGGGACTCCTCGCGTAATTTATGTTCGTCGACGAAGACGACGCGTCGTGGCCATCACGCGATTTGCAAATGTCGCGCGATCGGGACTCACTCGAGCGGACGGTTGTCCGACCGACCAACCGATCGAACGATCGCCTGATCGATCGATGGACGGGTGGACGGTCGGGTGGATGGATGGATGGATGGATGGATGGTTCGGGCGACGAATCGTTGTCGGCGGAACAAAAATTTGCGCGATTTGATTGATGACGATTTAACGATATGTTTAGCAACCATCCGACAACGACCACGACGACGATGACGACGACGGCAGGAGCGCGTGTGACGAGATGGAGGAGGAGGTGGTGCTGGTGGAGAGATTCTTGGCCGTCGGACGCTGATTGACAATTGTTAGCATGTCATTGCCATCAGCATCGGCATCGGTTCGATGGTGATGGCGATGGTGATGGCAATGGCGTTGACGATCACGTGCGATCGCGTGTGACATTTAGCAGTCAAATTAAGAATCCATCACCGAGGATCACCGCGGCGGAGGCAGCGAGTACGCATGCAAAGCAACAACTCGGGTCCACCTCGACGACTCCGTGTCGCAGAGGGGCAGCGCCGATCGTCGGAGTCGTCATGGCAGGAGCCCTGGAGGATCGCGGAGAGCGGCCGTGGTACGGCTTTATTTGCAATTGACATTCGGCGGCCGCAGCTCGATTGCCCCGAGGACGCGGGCCGTTGACAATTGACGGACTGCCTGGCTGACTGACTGATGGACGACTGCCGACTGACGAGCGCCGTCGATCGGTGATCGGTGCTGGTGGCGGCGATGGTGAGGCGGAGATTGATTTGCGTTGCGCAATTTGTGTGTCGACATATGCAAATTGTGACGGGCCGAGTGGCCCGACTTGCTGACGACTGACGGATGGACAGGAGCATTGAGTGGTCGTCTGCGCGATTGCGCGCTCCAGATGGCGTTCGACGACAATTGACAAGTGGAATATAACTCAATTCGCTCCACACCGACCCACTCGACTTGGAGTAAATGTCAAACGTTCGTCGCACCGATTGTCGCCGGCTGACGTTCGAGACACGTATGGAAATCGCGCTTCGATGTCTCCGGCTACCGTGGAGCGATTTGACATTTGATCGCGGTGGCAGATCGCAGCGACGATAGCAATCTTTCCATCGACCGATCGCCGATCGCGTGGACGATTGCGTTCGTCCGATCGATCGCTCGATCAGCGTCAGAATTTGCATGATGGACGTGGGAAAAGGCCAAACAACTCGCCGGCGATTGTGCAACAGGGGGCCAAATGCGGCGGTCCCTCGAACCAGGCGACCGTGTTCGCTGCCCAAAGGCGACCGATTCCACCAGGTGCCACCATTAATAATGGGCCACACACGGCGCGATCGCGCAATCGTGCTTCCTTATCAGGTCGGGCGAAAAGAGCACAGAGACTGCATTAGCATTTCAGCCGACATGGCACTGGCGAGGACAGCTGATTGCATTAGGAGAGGGCTGGAGGGACCCCTGGGAGCGACGGCGATGGTGAGGACGGACTCCAGTGGAGGGAGTCATTAGAGAGAGACCGATCGATTAATCGTTGTGGACCCACATTGAGCGAGGTGAACGGAATTGCGGCCAACAAGGATGACGATGGGACCAACTGATCATTGTGGATTACTATGTGGGAATTTCATTCGTTATGGAAAGAATCCTTGATTTGGTCGCCTACATCCTGGTGCCAGCGAATCCATAATGAATTCATATGATGTATGTGAAATACTGAATAAATTACTAACAATATTCGACGTAGATCTGCTGGGACGGACCCAGATCGTGCCTCCAGTCGCAATAGCAAATGTCAAAGATCCCACACAACAGTCGGCGTCCTCAATTAATTCGATCGCCCGAACAATTACCGAGATAAACCATGCTGAGTTAGTGACTGCTGCCGAATGCAAAAACCCTCTTTGGCCGCCAACAACTCTGCATACTTGTTGATGCCACTGTTGTTGCTACTCTTGTTGTTGTGACTGTTGTTGACAGCGCCGAGCGATCGCCTCCGGTGGCTGCGGCCGACGCGCTGTGGTGCAACGAGACGAGCAAATAAAACCCAGCGTTTAATGTATGAAAATCGCTCGCTCGCGATCGCCGGATCGATCGGGGCCGGGATCTAGCGGTCCATCGATCGTTTATCGACAAACATGATCGGCGAATGTCGCGTACAGAAATTTATTATTTTCGCTGTCGGTCCGCAGAAGGACCCGGCCGACTGGACCCGGCCAGGATGCCACCGGAAGGGAAGGGAAAACGAATGGAGTCGGGAGCAGCCGGTGACAGGCGGCCGAATGTATTTATGATTGTGTGGGGCAGCAGAGACACACAGAGCGAGAACGAGAACGAGAGGGAGAGGGAAACGGAGAGAGCGAGAGGGAGGAAGGTGGAAATCGAATGATTGGGTGGTCCACATAAACCATGAGTGCTCGGCATGTGGCGGTGGTCGACACGGCGCTGGCGATATCGGTGCATTTGAATGCAATTGAAAACGAACTGGTCCGGACTCGTTTGATTGAAGGACAACCGGGGCGGTTTGACTGGCCACTGGTCGATCGGTGGAGGCTGCGAGCCACGAGGTTCTAGTTTGATTCTTTCTGGGCCGCCGACACACTGAGGAATGGGTCCATGCTTGGATTTGTCGCCTCCATTGCTCCCAGACGTCGAGATCGCGGTACTCAATCTTCCATCATTCCAACACTCCTCCTCCATCACTCCATGTCCATCACTCACATGTCCTTCACTCTCTCCTCTTTCACTCTCCCTCCTGGATTTCGGTTTTAATTATCGAGGCATATAAAAGCGATAAACATCTCTTGATTGATCTGTGACCGTCACGATGAGGATCAATGACTCATACGCCTCATGTGATCGGGAACACATGCACTTTATCATCGACAACAACATCAGTGGTGAGAAGCCATTCCCGAAAGCCTCTCGGGGCCGGACAGAAACGAGGAAACGAGGAAAGAATCTCGCGACCGTGGCTTAAAAGCCTTCAAAACAAATGAAGACGGTATTCCCGGACGAGCGAGGAATATCAACATAATTATTTGGCATGATGAGACAATAAAAACATCAACGGACCACATGTATTTGATAAATGTTATCTCACTCTCCCTCTGATGGATATTCTCAGTAATTCTTATTATTAATGACCCAGAGCCCGTCGCGAGATCGACACATTCACTCAGCGGACTCACCCGACGGACTTTTATCGCCTTTATTAACAACAACACACCGGAACGCGTACATTATGCACGGTTCAATACGCGATACCCAAGGTATGGCTCTCGTGTCCACGGGAAGCGACGGCCTCAGTACCCTACAGTCGCCCCTGGGCAGCCGAGGTGTCGAGTGGCTCATGGAGGCGTGTCTTCGAGCTGGTCCTGCTTTTAGGCTGTTCTTTTCTCTCGTCCGCTGTAGGGGAGTTTTCAGGTCTGCAACGTTTCTCGGTTTTCTCTGCTGATTGGCTGCCGCTGTCTCAGTCTCTTTCCCTGTCTCTCTCTACATCTGCGCCTGTCCCTGACTCTGTCTCCGTCCCTGTCCTCGACCCCGTTGCTCACCCGAAACCGATCTAATCAATTAATGAAGTCACGTGATTGCGGCTGTCAAATGTCAATAATGGAAATTCCGATCGGTGTCAATGGTTTAATGTATCAAAATATTAAGAGAACATTAATTTGTAATTAATTGACGGACAGCACGCTGCGATCGAAACACGCCGGGGTGTTGTGAGTGGTCGTAAACTTTTTCCCAGGCTGAACCGAGTCGGACCTGTTTGGCAAATTACATTCCTCAGGCTCACGGGTGGACCACGGGTGTCGGAATCGATGGAGATAACCGAGATAACGAACCAGTTCGGGCTCCGAAAGCTGACGAGAGGGCGAAGGTGAGGGCGGACAATTGGATTGTTTGGTTGCACGACCCGTGGCGGAGGCTCGAGGAAGCCCAGACCGATTTTGGTCCACCTCCATCGATTTGGTCACAAGTGCTAAGAAACCTACGACAATTGACCTATCTCAAGAACGGCCCGTATCCACTTAGTGTGGTAGGAACACACACGATACTCATCTCGTTCGGTGGTCGGTGCTTCTGACGAACCCACAGTTCATGAGGCACGCCGCCAAGTGAAACGGTACGGCAGACCATCATCATCGGTGGATCAGCATATCAAAGGCGACGTCGGCAACAGTATGCAATAACTCCAGCGCCGATTACGGCGATGACGCCGAGCTGTCTCAGGTGTTGCTTTGCGCACAACTGCGTGTCGCGGCCCTGGCAGAAGGCCTAGTAGTGGAGTAGAGTGGAGTAGTAGGAAAGCTAGTCGCGGTGGAAACATGAACAAAATCGTGCCGCCGCTGGGAAACCGAGCTCGAGCCTCGCGCGAAATCGGATACCACGGACCCGTCCATCGTCCTCGTCATCGACCGTCGGCCGTCCAGCTGCGGAGTCGTTCGTGCGTCCAGTTGCGGACCCCCGGACCTCGGCCAGTTGGTGGCATTAGATGGCGCATTAGACGACGCTGATCTGAACGAGCCGCCCGAGTTGGGCTGCCGTCGATGGACACATTGCGGTTGCCGTAACCCAAGAACCCACTCTGACGGAGCAGGAGTAGGAGAAGGAGGAGTTGTGGACATGTCGTGCCTAATAATCCAGCAGCTTTTGTTCCTCATCTTTTTGATGGCCGGCGACAGAAGCCGCCGACAACTTGTTGCTGAACACTTTCGCACAGCACCTAGAGGCAGGCCGGATTCCCTCTTAATAGGTTCTGGCCCTCCTTTCCAATCATCGTCCCTCGGCCCACGAGGGTTTCCCGGAGGCTCAACCGCAAGGTTGTCGCCACATCGCGGAGGAGGGGTTTATGACTAGTTTAATGTGTTCCCGAAGGCCCGTAAGAACCAACCAAACATGCGTGCCAACTAAGTTCCCATTAAGCCGGCATTAGGCGACTTCTTGGAGCACCCGCCTGGGCCCTGGATCTCACCTTTCTTCAGGAGGTTCGAGGCGTGCGGGTTGCGGCTCTTCGTGCTCAACGAGGAGCAGTTCCAGCGATGCCATTGGAACTGGAAACGAGAGAAGCACGAGAAGAAGTGTTCAGTGATAATTTGCTCTTCCCTCGCGTCGTGGACTCACCTGGGTCTGGCACTCACGGATGGCCAGGTCGAGGCCCTCGAGGGCGGCGGCGGTGACATCACTCGCCTTGTAGCAGAGCTCCAGCTGGTCCTTCGACAGGCCCGGCACCGACCGACAGGCGGCCCGGCCGTCGGGCAGACCGTCCAACCTGGAATACAGAGAATCGCGACTGTAGTGTGTTGTTCTCCATGGACAGGGGGGGGGGGGGGTAGGTGCGTGGACGGGGTCAGGTCGAGGGAAGGCGTGACGAGATCGCCGCTCGTCGATCTGGGGATCCGAAAATAAACAATCGCAGTTGGACCGAAGACCGATGACCGAAGACCGAGGACCGCCAGACTGACAGCACTATTGCGCAGTACTTCGGGATTGATAAGTGTTTTTCGCCCGAATCGGCGACGATTAGAATGGGAGCGAATGGGATGCGGCGAGATTGCGAGACTCGGGGCCGCGAACCAGAAGCGAGTCGCTCAGTAGCGAGTCGGAAATCAATTAAAAATCAACGCAAACACAATGCACGACCACTGCACGGTCCGCGGAGTCCTCCTGGGCATTCTCCTGGTTCACGTAAGCAGCAGTCGATCCACCGAGCCGAGTTCGAGTCCTGTGATCGTGGCCATCTTCCACTTGCAGATTTCCATCGTGGCCCTGGAGGAGCCCTTCTCGGAGCTGGAGGCGTACGCGGTGCACGAGATGGACCTGATGCTGGACCACGTGATCTACACGTCCAGCGAGTTGGTGACCAAGTACCTGGTCCGGGCCGAGCCCAGCCCGGCCGGACGCGACCACCTGAAGCGCTACATGAACGCGGTGCGCGAGGTGATGGGCGAGGGGGCGGACCAGGCGCCCACCTATGCGAGTGTCCGGCGGAAGCTGGAGTTCGTGCAGAGCGAGCTGTTCGCGCGCCTGGACTCGCACCTGCCGCCGGACCAGCGCGCCGAGCTGCGGCGCCGGCGGGAGGAAATGGCCCACTGGGTGGACAAGAAGGCCGAGGGGATGCGCGGCGTGTTCGACCGGCAGACCGAGGAGGACCCGTTGCGGAACAACTACTTCAACAGCGCCTTCGACGACCTGCCGATGGCCCGCAGCGCCCTCGACAAGCTCCAGATCCTGGCGGAGATCACGCGGACGGTCGTGCTGAAGACGCCCGTCAACTTCCTCGACCTCTACATGCACTCGCCCAACGACGCCGACCCACTTTAGCCACGTTTTATGTAAATAAAACCACTTTGAGCGGATTCACTGCGTTGCTCTCGCCTTTATTGCAATTGTTTCGCACTCGGTTAGCTCCTAGCTTAGGTAGGCCTTCTTGATCTCCCTGAACTGGCGCAGCAGCTCCTCGCGTCGCACGATGTCCGGCTCGGACTCGTACGCGTCCAGGACGTCGAAGAACCGGGCGTGCCGCTGGCGGCCGGCGGGCGAGAACTTCCGGCGCAGGACCTGGGCGGAGCGCACGAACCGCTCGCCGAACTTGCGCTCCTCGATCGAGAGGCGGGCCAGCAGCTCGAACATGCCGCGCAGCCCCTGGCGGATGATCAGGTCCTCCGGCTCCTGCTTCACCATCTCCGACTGGATGCTCTCGACCAGGTTCTGCAGCTCCATCAGCACCGCGCGGCGGTCGTCGTTGCTGCGGCCCTGCGAGACCAGCTCCGCGTCCTCGACGAACTTCTGCAGCATGTCGGCCGAGTTGCCGCGCTCCTCGAAGGGGATGGTGTCCAGCACCTGCAGCACGAAGACCTTGGTCATGTCCAGCATGTTGTCCAGCTTGATGCGAGAGATCGTGTTGAAGTAGTTGCAGAACTGCACGATCACGCCGTGCTCCTCCTGCGGCTGCACGATTCGCTCCGCACCGAAGACAACCTGCAAGTGCGAGGAGCATCCCTTGGTGAGCATCCTTGGTTCGGTCATGGTTTCGCTGACCTGGGCCGTCCGCAACTCACCTGCAGCAGCACAAGAACGATGGCAAACGCCTTGCAGGACGCCATTCTGGTGGATTTTGTTTGATTTGATTTCGCCTTTGGGTTTCTGGGTTCCCGCTCACTTTTCGCTCGGAAATTCAGTTCGACTGAGAGTCTGAAACTGGAGCGTGATTGCGATCCATTCGGAGCTGCTGGAGGAGAGCTGTGACTCGGATCGTGAGCCTAGCAAGTTATCAGCCGATGTTTTCAAGTTCCGCATTTTAACATTGAATTCACGTTCGTTATCACTATCGCCTATAAAAATATGTGTGGAGCTACAGCTGATGGACGAATGTATGTAGTCCATATTCTTATCAGGCGATTATGACACAAAAACATTCACCAGGGCCGATCTACCTCAGCGCGATCGGCTTAGAGCCCGCTCAAGGCACAGTGGGCCGGAGAGGCCCCTGCAAGCTCCGAAGTAATCTCTACTTTCACTGCCACTGAGTACGAGACAGCAAGTCGGACAGATATTCACGCTGATACAGGGTGCCCCTGCGAATCTGTCCTGGAATCGGTTGTTGGGGTTTCTTTTCTTGTGCTCCATTTCTCGAGGTGTCTTTGGGAAGCTGACTCCGGCTCCGACACTCGCTAATGTGCGCGAACACTCAGGAATTTGGGGAAATTATCCATTACAGCGACCGCCATCCACCGTCGAGTCTGTGTCGAGTCCGTGACGAGCCTGCGTCGGAGGCTTATCTGATCGCATGCCCGGCCGGGAAGCTTTCGGCCCGTCAAAATGGCTGCAGTTTAGTTAAATATTTGAGCGTGGAACCAGGGCGGCAGCGCAACGTGCTTCAATCAAAACGCGCTGAACAACGAGGAGGGGGTGAGGGCGAGGGGGCGAACCCCGGTTCGCCGGAACCACCAGCTTCATAACTCATGTCCCACGACGGATTCCGTCAGGCACTCGGACGACGGGCCGATCTCGTAGACTCGTGTCGTGTTCGCCGGGCTCGTTCCATGGCCACAGCCAGGCCGCGGCTGTTACATCGGTGGCTCCGGCCTGGAGCCGAGACCGCGTGCGCATCGCCAGATCTCTGCAGATCGCTGAGGTTGAGGCGATCATGAATGGAATACAAATTCGACAGAGCGAGCGGTCGTGTGTGAAAATGGCACGTTTGCAGTTGGACCTGATCTGGCTCTGGATGTGGCTGTGGCACTGGCTCTCCATTACAATGGTGATGAGGAAAATGAGCCCAGGTAGGCGGTGGCGTTGAGAATGATGGGGATTATAAATCTTATTTCGGCCCTCCAACTTGTGTAAGGTAATTGACAACGTTAACCTCTTGTGGATGCCGGATGACCAAGGTTCGGCGGAACCAGGAGTTGTTACTGGTGTCAGTCGGATATCATGGTAGACAGCCTCATGAACTTGGGAGTTATTTGATTTTTTTTTTTTTTTTTGAAATGCATGACGAAGTCATCCGCAGTTGACCCCGGTGGTCTCCGCGGGTTAAGGGGCTCCTCCTTGCCCCGGTCCCAGCAGTCCGATGTCGATCTGCGGCCCCGATGGAGTTGTGCGCGAAGACGCCACTTAAAATCGACACGTACGCCTGGATTGGGCCCGATCTTCGTCCACATCTCCTCTTTTTTCTTGTTGCTGTCATTTCTCGCTCCCCTCCACCCCGTGTCTCTCTCTCGCTGTTTCATCGGGGCCATAAAAATGGCGAGCATACTTAAACGCCAACTGGTATCTGTAAAGGGATCACCTCTGACCTTGGAGCGACTCGGCGACAACACTGACGACGGCAACGACCACTGGTCGGGCCGGGGTGTGGCATGTGGCGGTTGGAGTTGGGGCTGGAGCGAGCGCTACCAGTGGCCATAAAAATGATGAAAAGCTTTCATTAATTTTAAATGCGCGAACACAATCACACACACATGGACACACGCTCTTGAAGACAGTCGGAGGGTTCTAATGGATGCGCCTCGAGATCTCGCTGATGCTGCATATTGAATCGCGCCGTCATAAATTCGTCAGCCGCGACTCGAAGTGATTTAAGCCGGGACCCGGTTGCGTGCTCGCGAGAGAGGGGGAGGCAGAGAGAGAGCCGCAGTTGGTTGCTAAAATGTTGCGGCGTTTAAGGGAATTTCGTTGGCCCAAGTTGGCTGCCGTGTTTCGTTAAATTGGCTGCGGTTGCGGTCGCGGCTCGCGAGCTGCTGTAATTATTGTCGTTGTTGTTGTTCTTTGTTTTTGTCTTTGCTTTTAACAACTGCCTTTGTTGTTGCCGTGCATAAGAGAGTTTTAATTTTGAAGAAATTTTCTAAGAATTAAAAATAGCGGTAACCGAGCGTGGCTTCCGCGGTCGGCGGTCGTCGGTTGTCAGTCGTTTTGGTTTGAGTTAGTTCTTGTTTTTGCTATTAGTGTCGGCATGACATTGGCTTTGATTTAAAGACCAGTCTCTAAAAGACCTTGAGTCCAGAAGCTGGAGGTTTTTTGCTCTCTCTCGTTGATAAACGACAACAATTGGAATAGCAACGAATTCACTTCAACTTGGTGCGGTTCGCCTTGTTTGTGATTTCCGCAAATATTTTTCATTATTTAATTAAATTTGCTCCTCGGTTATCGGCCGGTTCGCATTTGCCGCCAACCGCAGCTCGTCAAAAATTCCGTAATTAATATCCATCCTGCGCTACCCAGAAGACTTTTTCTCTCTTACCGCTCCCGCTCTCTGTGTTCCTCACTCTTTCTGTTCTCTCTCGTGGAAGTCTCAGACTCCGGTACAGGTTGGCCTTTGTCCTTGATTCCACTTGGCCCGGGAAATTCGTTCAATTTGAGCAAGTGCCAGACGAAGGCGTGGGGGTGGGGGGTGGTTGGCGATGGGGTTCGTTTGAGGTCGGAGTGTTACAGGGTGCTCCTGGGATCAGCTTGGCTGCTTTGTGCTGGGAGTTTATTCGATCCAGCCGAAGAATTATAATTTCTCCTTGAAAAATACAATTTGGTAATTTATAATTCATTGTGCTAAAACAATTAAATAGCTGAACATCAAATTCCTGCTCGGCCACCCTGCACTGAGCACGTTTCCAGACAACCACAAGCATTCCTTCAGCTAGGATCAAAGTGAGACATATCTAGAAGTTATAACATCAACAACAAAAGCGTCGTCAACCCAATTCAAGATGAGCATCATCAACCCAACAAAATATAAAAAAACTGCTGCAAATATTTGGCATTGTGGCCAGGAATTCCTCGGAAACTCAACCGAGAGCCTTCACCGATTCCGAAGTCCATGGAGCGATGGGAACTCGTCGAATTTGGTTTAATAACTGGCGGGCGATGATTTATGTCTCAGCTTCTGAATTTCCCAGGCCGATTATGCTTTGAAGCCTTCCAGGGCAGCCGCCAGCGTGGGAGATTCAGGGAAGAAGAGCAAAGCGTCCCGACTTGGGCGATAAATTAGAGGGCTCTGGAGGAGTTTTGGTGGACGGATTCGCGGTGTGGTGTTACGGAATCCGTCGGAGTAATGAGAAAACATTCAATTCCTCTTCAATTTCTTCAAAAACTGTCCGCGCGGCTCATTCGCGTGTATTTTCGGGGTTCCAGTTCGCTGGTCCATTGGGAATCCCGCAGCGGATCCCCCGGAAGTGCAGCGCCAAGGGGGCCCAATCGGATCTCGGCTGTAGCCACAACGCGTCGGCTCATGCGGCTCAACCGTTCCCACACTCTCTCCGGCGATTTACGCATGCGATGCCCGCTATCGCGAACGCATTTCGCCCGATAAGCGAACAGCGATGGAGCCGGGGCCGGAGCAGGATCCGAGAGCGACAGCAGGCGCAATCGCAATCGATAAATTTATAAGCGATCAATTATAATTTTATCTAAAGTGGGGCCACTTGCATGCCATTGCCATGTTGTTGTTGTTGTTGTATGCACTACTCTGGCCGATTCCGGAGCTGATTTTATTCGCATCATCGTTGGCCGGGCCTTGTTCGGCCACGATCATCGCGTGAATGACTCACTCCGACGCTCTTCGCCCGGTTCAACTCGATCGATCGGTGGATCGCGGGATCGCTGGATCTCTGGATCGGAGGATCGCTGGCCGATCCGTTGCAGTTTCTTATCAGTTTTATTGACGCTCGTGTTTTCCACTGTGGCCAACTTGGGGAACTGTTAACAAAATGGCCATCGGTATAAATTCTTTATCGCAACAAATGCTTCGCATTAAATTTGAAACCAATTAAAAGTTAAATTTTTGACTTGCGCTAAATTAAGAATCCTCTCAACCTCAACCTCGACTTCGCCTCCAACTCCGACTCGATTCCCGCTCCTCCGCTCGCCGTTTGGTGCGAATCCCGCCCGGTCCACTTGGCCCGATTATCCCGCCGATAAGCGGACGACGCCGTTCTCAGGGTGCTAGAAATTCCTTTGCACCTGTGGCGGCTCCGGGAGCCCTCGGCGACAGGTTGCCGCGACTGGAACCCGTTTGCAGGCTGCTCGTGGCGAATGCAAATCCTGCGATCGCCACAGGCTGGCGACGAAGGGAGCGAAGGGCGGACGGCGGACGGCGAATGCACGAGTGCAGCAGCTTAATCAGGGACTGTCGTCAGTTTCTTATCGGCCGCAGATAAATTTCAAAATTTAGCGAAATTTTAATTCATTGCCGAATCGAGACCGGGCCATGCCCAGTCCACTCCCATTCCACCCTCGGCCGCCCGACTGGCCGCGATGCTGGGAAAAACCGAGCGAACCGAGGGCCACAAAGTATTTCAGCTCCAGTCTTAGCTCCAGTCTGAACTGCAATCTTATCTGACCCGATGTTAATTAACTCTTCCCTCGACCCCATTATGGCGATTGCAGGCACCAGCGCCGCCTTCGTCTTGCCCGTGGTCCTTGTCCTCGTGGCTGTGGCTGTGGCTGTGGACGAGTGGTGGATTCGCATGTGGTTGCGGTGGCCGATAATGGCCTTTTATTCGGCGAGCGCGGCCGTCTATTGTTTTAATTGCTTCTCCTCAGCCGGGGCCTCGCCGGCATTCGGTCGTGGTCGTGGTCTCTCTCTTGGTCTCCGGGCATTAATCATCGTGCCCAGAGACGCGAAGGTCCAGTGGGCAGTTGGCAACGCCGCGGACAGGGCCGCGGACTCCCAGCTGAGTGGTTTTCGGATGACGTGTGGCGCGAATCTCGACGGCGATGAGGAGCAGATGCGACGACGGCCATTTTCACCAAGTGCGGAAGTGAAACCCGTCGACACGCGACTTCCCAGCTCGGCGCATCCGGAAGCCAGGAGTCGGAATTAATTAGCGCCAACAACACCGGCGCCCACGCATACACGCATCGACGCCGCCACTCAGCCGGCCGCCGTGTGCGTGGCTGCCGCGAAATGGTCGCCGCCGCACTGCATCCAATTACGATGCGTCTTCGCAGCCACCGACTGCAACCGAGCCGGGCAGGTCGGGGCCCTCAGCCGGCTCCCAGGCGTCTCATTTGCATATCAAACGAATGCAGCGCATCGCGGCTCCTTCGACTCCTTCGGCGACTGCAGCCGCCTCGCTCATTATGCGCCGCAATTATGAGCGACAGACGGCCCGACAGACATCTCTCTCCGCGTAGACAGCGAAGACGCCCGAAGAAACAGACGGACGGACGGACGGACGGAGGGATCCTTGCGTTGCATGCAATTGCATTGCGCTTCGCAGCCTCCAGCCTCGGTCTGCGCCTCTCGCTTCGCCTCGCTTCACTTCGACTCAGCTCGGCTCAAGTCGACTCGACTTCAGCTCGACTTGACTCGAGTTGTCAACATGCAAAAGTATGTTGACAACAGCCACTGCGACGACGGCGACAACGACGACGATGGAGACGACGACGAGAACAACAGCAACTACTGCTTGTCAGGCGAATGAGTAACGAGACCACCCTGCGGTGGAAAATGCAACTAAACTTGCATTTTGTCCTCCTCGCCTCCACCCCCATCTCCATCTCCATCTCCACCATCGTCGTCGCCGTCGTCGTCACGGGCGTCGATTGGTGCTCGTGTGAAGCGCCGCGTCTGAAGTTTGTGCGCGACGTGCGATTGGATTAACTATTCACACTCTAATTGACACGTCGGCATTGCACTGGGAGAAACTCCGAGGCCGCCGAGACTAAAGGCAGGACGTCAGAGCCGGCTCGAAGTTCGTAAACCCGGGGCTAAGGGGGTTTTTATAATATATAAGGGCTTCGGGGACATCTGTTCTTATAGAATTAATTCCCCTCTTTATCGAATTGTTAATCCAGTGCACGAATTGTATCGCTTGAAATGAAGAAGGCATGTGGTTAACACTCAGCAAGACACCAATTTTTGTTATGTTGATTGTTAAGAAACCCGTTAAAACCCCTTCCGAAAGCAAGACCAGAGCCTGGTTTCAAGGACAGTTAATCAGTGGAAGGACATATCAATACGAACAATCCCTGATGAAGACGAAACACTCGCTGGCTCGATGTCCAGATGTCCGGCCACAGGGGCCAATCGGTTTGTGCGCTGGGGGTCAGTGGATCATGGGGAAGTCGGACAGGGGAGGGAACGAGTAGCATGTGGGAAGAAAGTGGGGATGTCGTCGACTCACCACCGCGTGCCACACGCCAGGATGACCACGATAATCAGATGCAAGTGCTGGTGAATCGAGCCGAGACCGAGCACGGCCGAGGCTCCAGGCGACGACAGCTGCTGCCGTGGCGGTCGGCGTTGCCGCTGCTGCAGCTGCTGCTGCTGGCGAAGATGTTGTGGTGAGCGATGCTGATGATGACGATGACGATGTCGATGATGGTGATGTTGGCGCTGTTGGAGTAGGGGGCAGTGGGCGGGAGGCTGCCGCATCAGACACATTGCTGAAGAATTCACGTTGCGATTTTCGAACTTCGGAATTTGCAAAATTTTCACTTTGATCACAAGTCGAATCTCGGGAATTTCGTGTGCATCGGAGTCGAGGCAGAAGCATTTTTGAGGTGTCGTCGTCGTCGTTCGGGCGACAGCGACAGCGACGTTGGTGACGGCGACGAGGACGAGGACGAGAACGGCGAAGAGGACGAAGACGATGCTGGTGCCGACGACTCCTGCCACAGCGACGCTTGCGGTTTGAGGAAATTTCCCGACTTATTCATCGAGCGATTCACAAAATACTTGCTTCCCACTGTGCACGAACCGAGGGCGAGGATCGGTCGGCGGGTCGATCGATCGCTTGGAACTGGGATGGACGGAAGTATTTCTTGGGACGCTTTTCACTTATCGACAACGAGTCACTGACGACGGCAACCGAGTTTTTTACTCAAGACTTGGCCCCACTCGCGCACAGTGCGGCCGGAACGCTGGGCTCTCGGGCTTTCTCGACTAGTTGGTGGCCATTGGTCCGTCGTTATCGTCGGCGCCCGGTGGCGGCGTGGCTGGAGCTGGAGCTGAAGCTGAAGCTGAAGCTGAGCGAGGTTTCTCGACCACCGCGGTCGGTTTCGTTTCGTTTCGTCGGTCGGTCGGGAAGGAATTTCTCGTGGTCGCAGCAGCTGCTGCTGCTGCCGAGACGAGACGATGGGCGGTTATGTTTTCGCTGCCGCTCGGGCGGCCACGTCGGCCACGTTGGCCGCGCGCGAGAGACGAATCCGGAGTGAGCGGAGTTCTCGGGATCGAGAGCAAGTCATTGAGTTTTCCACCTCACCAGCACATTAGCAGTAGCTCGCTCGCTCGCACACTCGCCGCTTCCGCTCTTCCCCACACACCTGGGTCCATTCCATTCGGTTCCGATCGCCCGACTTCGAGCACTCGCTTCCCAGGGCTCGCTTTGGGGCTCCGGGCCGGCCAAACGGGGAGATCGGGCCGTTTTACGACGGCTGCATTAGCGGAGGTCGCTCGTGGGCGCGGTCCGATGAGCTCATCACCGAAAGAGGACTGGGATTCAAGGTTGCTTCCTATTGGCCGTGGGTATTTGGATGGAATTCAACGGGGCACGAAGGCAAGTAGGGAACCGATGGCAATAAAACGCTTGGCACGAGCTTAGAGAGGTTTTAACTTCACAAATTGTTTCAATAAAAAATCACATGAAAAAATCGGCTGAAGACGACTGTCGAAAAATAGTTTCCTTTTCAATACTTCCGTGTACCTTTCTTCCATTCAAATATTTAGTTTTTCACTTATTTATTTTTAATTTATTTGATTTTTAATTTATTTGTTTTTAATTTATTTCATTTTTAATTTATTTATTTCTTACATTATTTATTTATTGCTTTGTTTATTTACTTTTTACTTTACTTCTATTTATTTAATTTTATTTATTTATTTACTTTTATTTATTTATATATTTTCATTTCTCAAGCATGAAATATTTCGGAGATCTGAGGACAAAGGGCAGATGTCAGATATTTATTTTGTTATTTCTATACAAATGTGTTTTTAGTTATTTTTAACTAGTTTTCATACTTTTACCAACGATTATTTTTACTCGTTATCTTTCCTTCTGAACTCCGTGGCACTAATCAATTTGTGCAATACTTAATTCACTACTTCTCATCATCACCAAGAGGCCGTTTTTTGCTCTAAGCACTTTTCACTTCCGACACTTTTTGTGAGTGGAAAACATCCTCAAAAATAATAAAATTTTGTTATCGCTTGTTTTTCATATAATACTAATAACAAAATGGTGTTAATATTGAAAAGGTCTTGATTTAATTCCTCAGCACTTCAGTTGAAATCCTCCTGCGAGACGATTTTCCGCACTCCGATCGCGCGCGAGCACATCCTTTAGCCGAGGGTGGTTGGCGCGGTCTGAGCGCCAGGAAGCGACCAGGAGCGACCCGATGCGGCACGAGTCTGTCGTCGGCGTTGTCGTCGTCCTTTGTTCTTGGGCCGCGTATCCTTGATGTGGCGACGCGCGCGTGCTGAACGTCCTTGCCGGTGAGTGCGCGAATCGCGAATGCCGAACGGCGGGCGTAAGTGCAGGACCTCGGCTCCCAGGATGCAGACGGCCGGCCGCGAGCGCGAGAGAAATTTTTCTATCACGCCATAAAATGGTGCACGGATGCATAGAAAGTTTCATGCGTTTTTCGGTTTGGGAATAGGCAAATGTTTTTCAATTTTATCGCATGGCAAGAACAAAAAACACAACAAAAAAGTAGCATGCGATATTTCAAATAATTCAATTTTTTATACTTTGATTTCGTCGGTTTTCTTCTTATCATAGCATTAAAATAGTGGAAAAATTTGTTCATTACTATTGGATGTCAAGAGACTCTTATTACTTTGAGTTGGTCAGCAGAACATTTTTAAATTCTATCGCCTGCCAAGGGATTTCGTTGTCGCGCGATTGAAGCCAAATGTCAAGCGAGCGTTATGTCTCATTACGGTCAGATGTTGAGACGTCGACCCACCACCGTGCGATCTTTTCTCCCATGCGACGGAGGCCCTGCAACGTGCGCAGGGCAACGGAAAAATGAAGTAAAGCGAAAAAAGCGGAATGCAAAATAGAAATCTCAAGTGGAGGACGTGGACAATGAAAGAGGTCTGTCTGATTCTCACCTGCGAGCGCTGCCATCGGCTTCTCAATTACCCGGCGTCCCGAGGGTGCTCGAAGTTGACATAATTGCCAGTCCAACCCCCCACCCCGGGTCGGGGCTGGACCGGAAAACCGAATCGAATGGAGGGCGCGGCGAGTGGCGAGGACTCCGATCATCCCCTGGCGCGTTTGTCACGCGATGTCGCTGTCGGCGTCGCCTGGTGGTAATAAAGCATAAGTGGTTGTCATCCGTGGACTAAACACGGCGCAAATTGGCCTCGACGACCCGGCCCGTGTGCCCGCGGTGGGGTGAGGGACGGCGATGGCGACGGCTACGGCGACGACAGGATTGATCTGATCTCCGTCCTGCCCGCCATTGTTCGCCCTCTCGTCCCATTTTCAATTTCGCTTCCACTTCCCTTCCCCTTCTCCCTCCTGGATGATGCTGATATCTTCGGTTAATCCTTCCTAATTTATGCACGCGCTCCGCTGTGTTGCTGGTGGTGGTGGTGGTGGTTGGAGTTGCTGTTGCTGCTGTTGTTGTTCTTGTTGTTGTCGAGGTAACCACTGTCATTGTCGTAGTTGGCTCTCGTCCTTGTTGTGACAGTCGGGACAACGCGCGAGTGCCGAAAATGAATACAAACGAGTCCTGATGACCTGACAAACGAACCCGATCTCGCCCCGAACTCGCTCCGAACTCGCTCCGATATCGTTCGGATCTCTCCCCGGCCGTCGTCGTCGCCGTCGTCGACATCGCGAGTGATTGATCGATATACTCGTTGTTGTTGCTGCTAAATGGGATCTTGGTCGATGTGAGTCGAAGTTCACCGGGGTGGAAGGAGGCGCGATCGCCCTGGGATCGAGAGGTCGTTCGGCACCCGGAGTTTTTCCCACTCGCAGCGACTGTTTTTGGGTCACAAAGCAAGATGCGTCCGTTCCCTTGACAATCGGAGCCCTCTTCGTTCTCTTCGCCCCCCGTCCTCTCTCCCTTGGATTCTCTGGCTTCCCCCTCACGACCCCACCGCTCGCTGGCAACGGCAACAAGTGCCCTTGGAATGTGTATCAAAGGGTTAAAAGTTCACAGTTCAAACAGAGCCGACCGTCCTCGGCTCATCTTGAGCCAACTCCGCCCCTCACCCAGCGACCCTCATCCATCAACCCCCGCTCGCCCACCGCCCGCGCTCCTCGGCGCGCCCTCGGCCACGTGCTGGAGACGCACATCTAATCAATTAAATGCTTTGTCTCTTCTCGCATGCAAATTAGCATCTTCAGTGCGTGAGTCGCCCCCCTGCCCTTCCCGGCGCTCCCCAGGTGCGCCGGCCCCACCCCGGCCGACTGCTTTTGTCTGGCATTCTTTGATGTCGCTGTGGGTTTCTTTCGAGGGCCCGTGAAGAGGTCCTCGCGTGTCCTTGCGAAGCAGCTCAATGGAATCCCAGCTGCAAATCGCCGCCTTAATGCAATTGATTCCGGGGCCCGCCGACCCGGTGAGGACAGTGGAGCAGGGTCGAAGAAAACAACAAAATACTTCCAAGTTAACAATATTTGTGTATTTGCTTTTCGATATGTATTTAATTCTGTATTTTTTTTCTAACTTTTTCTGACAAATTTTGTAATTCCTTTAATGATTTTCATTGCATTTCTCTGCAGTTTCCGTCGCTTGCATCACTCGTTACTTCACCTTAATTAGCTGCCAGCTCTTCTGCCCTCAGACCCTCCTGGCCAGGCGATGGAAGACAGAGGGAGAGGTGCGCAGAGGAAGGACAGACAGAGACAGACAGAACTGCATTCCCTGTTCTTCGCTCCTTGCATCGAGCTGCATCGAGGCTGGCCCGGATCTCGAGGTTAATTAGTTGGAACCGGCGTGCTCGTGTGACTCGGATGCACCTCGTTCGTCGCACCTCTCCGGGCTTCGGGCGCCGCCGGGACGCGAATCCCGTTGACGGCGGCCAAGTGCTTTTGGACGATTGTGAAAAGCTCATCAGCCTTCAAAGGACCTCCTGGGGCCACGAAGGCGCTCGGGAAGCTCAGAAGTCGACGCTATTTGAGACCAAATTCCACACCATATTTGGGCAGAGTTCGTCCTTTTTGATTTTCTTCAAAATTTCGTCTGGATTTCAAACCATATAATGACAGTTGAAGCCATCCTTGGCCTGGTCTGCGTTTTGAGTCCGCATTCCGGCGGACGCAGACGCCGGGTCCACCGACGCCCGACCCCACCCAACACCGGCCGGCCGACCCACCAAACAATCGACCGACCCACCGGGGCGCGACTCGGGCCGAAACCGTTGTAATTCTATACAATTTCGGAACTAATGACGGTGTTCGCTGCCGTATTGATTGCAGATTACAACAAAACAGCGGTCCAAACACGACAACAACCACAGCGACCCCGGCGATATTGGTGCGATTCCGTATCGGGGCCCGGAGTCGGGGCCCGGAGTCGGGGCCGGGCCGACGCCGCAACCCGATCCGCAATCATTAGAACGGCTCGCGACCGGGGCTTCCATGGAGTCGCCCTGGGAGACCCGCGGCGGGGCCCGGCCGGCTCCCGTCCTGGCAAAGGCGGCGCAGTTTGTTGGAAATGATTTGTTTTGCCGCCGATCTGATCTCCGTAATGAGCACTAAGTGCAGGTGATGAAGGCTGCGAGTGATATCGCGATGTTGGGAAACTTTGTTTCAAGCTCGAGTCGAACCGGAGTCGAGTCTTTTGGCCCCCGGTGGCGAATCAATCTTGAGTAAATACGGAAAAAGCGAACCGAGGAGCTCGAGTGTAAATTATTATGAATGTTTTGCATGCATTAAATTGATCAACAAAATGATAACGAAAAATCAACGTAAATTAAAACTGAAATCATCAAAATTAAAGTGATCAAATACAAAATTGAACTCAATAAAAGTTGTTGCTGGTGTGGCAAAAGATTGCAAAAATTACGGCAAGCCGTGATTTGCAACTTTCTAAAAAGAAATTCAAAAACTGCTGCTCATAAAAATTTCTCCCAATGGCTTCTTGAAAGTTGTCGCAAAGTTTTTTGTGTCATGCGAGTGAGTTTCTTGCAGTTGCCTTCTCACCGACATGTCCTCGGCCTGAGGACAGCGGCCGGCGGATGGCGGCCGATGGAGCTGCGGAGTAAGAAGTAAAATGCCTTCGCCCTCCCCCTTGAGGCCGCCGCCTCTGCCTACGCCGCGAACTGGACCGCGTAATCAAAATACTTCCGAGCATTTCTCGCATTCTGATTTTTCTCCCCGACTGAGGCATTTCATCGATTAAAGGCAGGCAGGCGAGGAAGCAGAGCAGCATCACCTGTGGAAAGGGTTTCCAACCTCGATCCTCGGTCCTCGGTCCTCGGTCCTCGGTCCTCGGTCGATCCCTCCTCCATCGCCGCCTCCTCCTCATCCTCCTCCTCGTCCACAGTTGGCCCTTGGTGTATGGGAAAAATTCTCGTGTCGAGCTCCAATCAGACTTCTGCAAGCTTTGATATGGAGAAGAAATCGGTGCAACAACCACAGCACCCGTCACCACCACTACAACAATGTCGGCTGCTTAGCTTACGTAAACACACACGCACACACACTTTGCGACCTCGCTGGCGTTTACTTCGGGTCCGGAGCCCGGCTCGATGGGCGGCGGAGGGGTCGAAAATACTGCAGGTTTTGTTGCCATTGCTGCGGCTCTGGTTGTTGTTGTTGCTGTTGTTTCACTCCGCTTTGCTTCCTGCGGAGCAAGTGAAGAAGACCCGAGCGAAAGCCAGGCAAAATGAGATGGAATGGAATGGAATGGAGTAAAATGAAATATGGCCGCGGACCTGGGGACGACGCACGAGTGTGGGAAAATTTTTCACTTTTAATTGCACGTCGACAAAAGTCCCGACCTCGCCCGGGCCTCGTGGGCTCCCGCCGGAGGGCTGGGGGTGGCTCAGGGAGCCGATGGAATCTCCATGTGGCTCCGCGAGCCTGATTGAATCTGCTAAGAGCCAATTGTTTGGGGAAATCAGTGGGATGCATGGGCAGGAGGAGGAGGAGGAGGAGGTGGAGGAGGTCGAGTCGCCGGTTCTGGCCGGAGGTTGGTGGCTTGAATTTACCCCAATCGCAGCTGAAACCAACATCGATTCGTTATCAGGTTCAATTCGTGATTATTTCACAATTCATTGGAATCGATTTTCATGTCCAGAATAAAGCTCCAAACGTAATTTTCAAGCGCTCGATTACATCGAAAGCGAAGATATTCGCTTTTGGTGTTTAAATAAAAAAATCTCCTTATAAATCTTATGCTCGTAGGCAGGTTTTCTCTCAGTGTTCGATGAATCTGGCGAAACCTGCGTAAATAAAAGCAAACATCTGTTCGTGGCAAAAATGTCGGCTGCAACTATTTGCAACAACAAATTGTTGCCAGCAACAACTTTGTTGCTACTGTGGCTGCTGAGGTTGTAGTTCTCGTAGTAGTAGCTGTTGTTGTTGTTGTTGTTGCTCTCGCCATTGCCGCTGCTGCTGCTGCTGCTGGCTGAAAGTTTCACCAACCGACGAATTCCTTCTTAACTTTTTCTCCCGAAGAATCCCGAGAACGCAAACGCGGTTGCCTCCGACGATAGGGAGATGGGGGAGAGCCAGAAACGGAGTGAGGGGAGAGGGAGAGATAGGGAGGTGGTGAGAGAGGGGGCGAGAGGGAGGGAAGAAAATGAATTTGTTGCCAGTCTGCGGTTGGGAAAGTTGCTGAAAAAAGGATGCAATTAAAAATAGTTGCAAGTGTGCGCGAAGACCACGGAAACAACAAAAACAACAAAAATATCCAAAACAACAAAATCAACAACAACATGAACAACAACGACAGCAATCACGGAATCTCAGTAAAAACAAAACAAAAAAAAACACACACGACAACAATGAAAACAGAAGACAACAACATCGGCAAGAAGTTGGCGTTTATAACAAAAACAACAACAAGGGCAACGACAACGACGACAACAACAACGCCAACAGCGACGACAACTACAACAACAACGACGACGACGGTAACGAGCTCACACAGCGACAAAATGAAAGTTCAAGTGCAACGATGTTGTTGCTGCTGGTCTGTTTGTTGTTGTTGTTGCCGCCGTGGTATTTGCCGCGACTCGCGCAGCCATATTGTTGCCAATGACAATAGCGGCAACAACAACAACAATAACAAGTTGGCTAACAAGCCAACAGCCAACCAAATGATTACATTCGCCAAATGTTCATTTTCACAATTACAACAACGGCAGCTCGAAGTCGCGTCGTCGGCATCCGCTCAAGTGGAGCGAAACAGCAACAAAAACAACAACAATAACAACAACGTCACCGTCCACCAGCTCCAGCATCAGCAACAGTTGCCGCACACTCGAGAGTACTTTGGGCGAAAAAGTGCACGAATGTGTGCGAGTGTCTGAGTGTGTGTGTGTGTGTGTGTGTGTAGCGCGAAGGGGGGCGTAGCTTTCCGACGACAACAACAACAAACCTCAGGCATCCTCATTGCAAGCATTCTCATCATCATCAGTAAAAACGCACAACAGCAACAACAGCAACAGCAACGGACGACAACAGCAACAAAATGAAGCTCCTCGTTGAATTCCTCGAAATTGCATGCGCTTGCAATAATTTGCGTTGTTGTTGTTGTTGTTGGGGTTTGGGTTTTTGTTGCAGCAACCATTTTTATTGCCCGCCATCAACGCATTTTCCATTCGCTCGCTCCAGCTTCAACTCCAGGCCCAGGTTCAGGTCCAGGCCCAGGCCTCCAACCCTCCCCTTCTCTACCTCTCTCATCCTCCCTCTCCCTCCATCGCTCGCCCCTCACTCTCCCTCCGTCCCCTCGTTCACTCTTAACTTCCCCCAGTTCGTGGTCATCTCGTTCGCCTCGTTCGCCTCGTTGTCGCCCCTCCGGCTCTCGACCCTCGTCTCCGGCTCTCGGCACGCTCGTCAACCTGCCGGGGAACACATCAGACATCATCATCAACCGCGCCCTCTCCACCCCTCTGCTGCCCCTCGCCCCCCTCCGATCCTCGTCGCCGGCCTCCCAATCATCTGCCCGCAGTCCTCCATCGAGCTCCTGCGGCCTCGGCGACTCCATCGCGCCGGCCTGCGAATGAGTGACGGCCGCTGATGATTTGTGAGGCCTCCCTCCTGCGCCCCTCCCGCTCTTCTCCTGCTCCCCTCGTTCCGGGCAGGTTTCTCTTTCCCTCTCGCTCGGACGTTCCCGGCTCTTCGCTTGGTCCTGAACCGAGGTCACGGCCAGTCGATTGGCCCGTTATCGAAACCTCTGAGAAACGATTGAATAACGCAGAATAAATAAAATAGACTAATAAATGAATATATAAAAAATAAATAAATAATAAAATCAATAAATAAATTAAAAATAACGAAAGCAAAATCGCAGTGTTTTCCATAAGAGGAATCGGAGATTTTTTCCACCGGCTGCTGGCTCCAAAATTGAAATCCTCGATCCGTTGGCCACCTCTGCCGTTGGGCTGAAGCCATCCAAGTGACCTTACGCGGTGCTTCCTCGGAGAAGCCACCGATCTCCTGTTGCTCTTTGGTCGAGAGGAAGCCCAGCGAATTCTGGAGTCGGAGAGGTTTAAACTTTAACCCAAAGGCCGCGAGGCTGCCGAATACACGGCGAATCCAACCGATTCCAGGGACCAAGGGCGGGAAAGAGAGAGGCAGCAGAGAAGCTGGGAAGAGCGGAAGTAGCGAAAGGACGAGGACGATGACGACGGCGACGACGAGGGGCGGTCGAGGGCCCGGCAGTCACTCGAGGCCACTCGACGGAGCTGGCGAATTGCATCGGTGAGCGCTCAAGGGGCGAATGGCAGCGAGGCCAGCCGGGGAGGCCGAGCCTGGCAACGGAAACGGCGACGCGGGGGGCCAGGGCGCAGACGCGCTGGAGAAATTTCGAAAATTTTTTACTGCACCCTTTTTGTCCCACCCGAGACCGAGACCGAGACCGACCCCTACACGGACGCATGCACTCGCGGTGGGTGGAGCCTGGCGCCGGGGAGCTTCGGGCCGCGAAAGCTCCGCGCGCGAGCGAGCGAGATGGCCTGAGCGAGCGGCCAGAGTGGCGGCGCAGGGGCTGCGGAGCTTCGTCGGAGCTTCGCGAGCCGGAAAGCTCGCCGGCGGAGGCAAATTGTGAGGCCAAAAGGGAGCGCGAGAGCAGAGAAATCGAAGGGGAACGGGAGGAGTGAGAAGAAAGCAGAGGAGTGAGAGAAAGGCGAGTGCAAAAAGCATCGCGACTTCGAGCAGCAAAGAGAGGAGAGCGAAGACGAGTCCAGTGGAGGGACGAACGAATGAAAATCGCGCAAAAACTCAAATAAAACTTACAAATTATTGACAGCAATAAATCACTGTAAGACGCCCCATGCGACGACAGCCCGTGGAAGGCGAGGCGAGCGGGGGCGGGGCCTGCACGGGGCCTTCCAACAACGACAACGACAACGACAACAACAACAACCGCGCACGCGCAGCATTCTCGGATTACGAATTATGAGGGATTTACATTAATAACTCTTACTGAGACGGCCATGAGCCGTGCTTCGTGCCGCTTAAAATACAATAACAATTCATTCCGATCGGCTCCGACCCGAGCCCCCTCCCTCTTTCTTGACTGTCGTCTGTCGACTGTCTCCCTTCCTTCCTCCCTCCCTCGTGCTCTATCGGGCTCTCCTCAAGCCAAGCGCGTATTTCTGCGCTCAATGGACAGCGGTCAGCAGCACCGTCTGTTGCGGAGGGGCGTCGGGGGGCAGGGCAGGCAGGCAGGGAAGGGCAGCGAATGACGAGAGAGCGATCGGTGGAGGTCGGAGCTCGCAGAGGGCAGCGGAGAAGCAGAGAAGCGGAGAACCGGAGACTCTCGGGCTCGCTCGTTGCCTCCAACGATCTGCTCGCACTACGCTCCACAGTTCTGCCCGAAGTTCACTCCACTGTCTCTGCGTACTCTCTGCCCTCTCTCCCCGGCGGTCTCGCGTTCCCTCCACCCCCCCACTCCATCGCGGGTCACTCGCTTCATGAGTCGTCTTCGTCCCCCTCTTCGTCCAGGACTTCGGTCTCTCCTCCGCGATTCTCCAGTTCCTACGGCCGTCCCGGAGGTTTTCCGTACATCCACCCAGTCGTCCGTCCGTCCGCCGTTCGACCATCTGTCTTCCTGTCTAGGCCTCGGTGCGTCTCCTCGGTCCAGCCGCCCGTCCGTCCGTCCGTTGATCTCCGATGCGAGTGAGATGTCGAAAGGACTGCCCGCTGTGCCTGCGGACAGACGGCGGACAGACGGACGGACGGACGCGTGGCCGAGTCGCGGCTCCAGCAGCGCCGCCGTGGTCGCGATCGCGGTCGTGGCCCGAGCCGAGCCGAGCCGGGGTCCGGGTCCGGGTCCGACAAGGATGCAAATGAAATCACTTTATTAAATGCTTACATAATTCATGCTTTGTGAGGCCATTTAATTTAAGGTCATCAGCGGGTAATGAAAAAGTCGGAGCAATAATTTCAGTCCGTGTAGAAATAGGTGTAGACAGGGCTCGGCGGGGTCGCGGTCGGCGTCGGTTTTTCGCAGGACGCGGGCGGGGGCCGGAGAAGAGGAGAAGGATTCTGTAGATCGTGAGGAGTGAGAGGAGGGTTGCGGAAGGCGGGTCCGGGGGTCCGGGCAATTTGCAATTGTGTCCGCGAGTCTGGACCCACTTTGACCGGCAACGGAGTTCGGGGCTAATGACATCAGCATCGAGCCGAGTCGAATCGAGTCCTCGGTCCTCGAGTCGAGAGAGGGTTGGAAGACTGAGTTCGATGTTGGAGAGATGATCGAAGTCTTTGGTCTCCAGCTAACTTTTCACATTCCCATTGCCGCACATGTGAAGTTCATCATCGACCTCTCCACTACTTCCTGCTCTACATACCAAGGCCTCCATTAAAAACCTGATCCTTTCATTAGCAGCTCCCGTTTCCACCCGTCCAACCCAGCGGTCGTCAGAGCCAACTGTCGAGGATCGAGAAGCCGCGCCCCTGCCACCTGCCAGCCACTGGCCGCCTCGCCTCGTCGGCCATCACCACCCGACCCACACCCGGCGAGGGACCACCCAGTAGGAGCCTTTTCTGCTTCTGTCCCTCTCGACCGTGCTTTGCATAGCTCGTAAATTAAGCGAGCGGTTCACGGATGGAGCCATCATAAAGGCGGCCATAAAACAGGGAACTGACGGCCACCAGAAGAGCACTGAGAGAGAGAGAGAGAGAGAGCGAGAGAGAGAGGTAGAGAGAGGGCGACTTAATGTGATTTTCGTTGCTCAGTAATTAAAGTCAAATTCAATCAACGACGATCGATAATCGACGAACCACGAGCGAAGGAACGAAAGGGAGACACCGGAGGAGCGAGAGCGATCGTGACCAGGAGGAGGGAGGTGGGAGGGGGCGAGGTTCGCTGGAGCGGTAGGTGGAGCGGCCGTCGCTTCGGGAGGTGTCCTGGGCTCGCTCACAGCCGTAATAAACGTCAACACCTTCTTTTTCGAGGCTCGGCCGGGCCGCGAACCGTGGCCAAGAAGGAGGCCCCACTGAGGATTCGCCGTGCGAGGGCCGGCGCGAAGCCACGGTGGACGCGACCGGCAGACGGACGAAGATGGAGATGGAGAAACGTCCGGATCCAAAGGCAGAAAATTCAAATAATAGCGAAGCGCTACAAATCGAGAGCCCCGAGGGGACTCGGCCGAGCACCGGCGCACGATCGGCCGAGTCGGCGGAAGCGGCTCCGTCCGGGGCCGGGGCCGGGGCCGGGGCCGGGGCTGGGGACGACGGCGGCCTCACACGAGCCATGGAAAATGAGGGCCCGCGGCAATTAATCACTCGTTTGATGGTCAAATAATGGCCACAGAAAATAAATGGAATTGCATGCAATTGTTGTGGACGTTGCCGCTGTTGTCGCTCTGGCTGTTGCTGTTGCAGATCCTTTCTCCGGCCGCACAATGGGCAACAAAGCCCGGCCACAAGGAAGTGTCAACGGCGGGCGAGGGAAGGGAGGGCGGGGGCCCCAGCATAAGGGACAAAGGGAGCTCGGATTCCTTGGAGATTAATTGCTGCCTGGCAATCACTCAGCGCTCATTGTTCGTCTCCCAGCGATCGCGTCAGGTTGCGATCGACGCCAGCGACCCGAGCACTCAACGCGAGGCTCAAACACAGCGAGAATCAATCACCGACCGCCGCTCGGGTGCCGGACCATGTGGCTCCAGACCGGCCTCCGATCGTCGACCCCCGCCGCATGGAGATCGAACGGCGATCGCACATCGCGAGCCAGATTGAGATATTATTTGGGTCACAGCGGGTGTTGAAGTCGGGCACGGCGGCCACGACTGCGCCGAAGTCCGACTCGATGTCGGAGTCGGAGTCGCCGCAGCCGACGAGGACCCCGACCCCGCCGGCCCCGGGTGGCGTGAGAAGAGCCGGCGAGCGGTCGGCCGGTCGGGAGGCTCTGAGGCGAATCTAACAAAAATAAAAGTGTCGAAACAACAACAGCAGCCACAGCAAAACACCAAACAGCAAGATGAAAAAATCCAAGCACAAAAACCCAACAGCAACAACGGCGAAATTCGAAAGATCGCTCCACACATGTGATGGTCATTCACAACTCTGGAGGTCTTCATTTTGGCGTCGTTTGATCGCATCCCCGGGGCTCCGAGAGGGAAATTGTTTGTAATTCATGGGTCCAGCCCGGGTCACGGGAGGCGGGGCGAAGGGCGAGGGACGAGCGAAGTCGATCGCGGCGAGCGGTGCAGCGCGATCATCAGAGGAGCCTCAAGAGGCGTTGACCGGGCTGAGTGGATTTTCGTTCGTTCATCGCTGATCGGGTGATCTTCGGCCTTCCTCTTGTTGTTGTTATTGTTGTTGTTATTTCTCTCGTACCTCCGGACCACTCTGTATCAATTTAAAAACAGTTTCACGTAAAACCGACTCTTAAACTCGTTCTTATCATTTATCAAATAGTGCATTAATCTTAATTTGTCAGGCGCTTCCCCGATCTCGCCGCCTTCCTCGTCCCATTGTCCCACACGGCGAAGGTGAGGATGCGGATGAGGATGAGGATGTCGAGGTCGAGGACGAAGAGATGATGGTCATGTGCGTCAGCATAATTTTCTCACCAAAATCCACATTTAATTGCCTTGCGCCTTGTCATAATCCTCCGAGCGCTCGCTTAATCCCGTTGATCCTCGGCCCCTCCCCGACGCCGCCTCGATCGCCCCTCGGTCCCGACCAGAACCGACAACCTTTTCAGCCGAGGTGTCGACTTGACTCGACTTGATTCGATTCGTGCCATGCCAAACCAAGCCAAGCCATGCCGTGCCGTGCCATGGGATGCGGCACCGAAGGCGTCCCGATTGTGTGGTTTTCGTGTATTTGTCTTGGCCACCGATGCCGAAGCTGACGGACGGTCGAGAGCGGGTCGTTTGAGGAGCACCGGAGCACCCTAATTACCGCATTAAGGTGTCGAAACAATTTGCTTTCTTCGTGTCCATCTCATCGCATCCCATCGCACCTCATCCGCCGTCTCGTCTCGTGTTGCTGCTGATTCTTGTCCGAGCCCCGCTGCGGATGATCTTCGTCATGGTCGTCATCGCGGATGATCGTCGGTTCGGTCGTCTCGCCTTTCCCTCTCCCTTTCCCTCCATCGTCGCCATCGTCATGTGGTTCCTCGTTGTGCTGTCGACTCGTGTTAATTTCGACGCATACTTTGGGGCGCTCAATGAAGTTGTCAAGCGTTTCCACAGAATCACGGCGTTGATTGATCTGTTTGGGATCCCCGACAATGGGCCCTTCGAGCCCCTTTCGGACGGTCCTTTCTTCTTGCCCAATCATCGGGTGTTGGTCCGAGGCCGTGTGGTTTCGGCTTTGGCCATGCTTTTAAGGCCTTTTCACACCTCCTCGTCCTGAAGCCCCCGGTCGCTCGCTCTGTCCGTGTTGTGGTCAGTTCATGGCGCAGAGGCTGGCGCTGAGGCTGAGGCCGAGGATGACTGTGAGGTCGTTGGAGGCTGCTCGGCATTGGCGGTGGCTCCGGGTCCCATTAATGGACTGGTGCCTTCGTGCTTTGTCTTCTCCCTAATGCTTCGACCTGTCTCCCTCCCTCTCTCCGGCCCTCTCTCGACCCTCGCCGGAACCTAATGGCTCTTAATTTCATTTGCTCCGACTCCGCCGCTCTTTTACATAAATTAATATTTCGCGGCTCTCCAGAGACCGCCGGCCGTCGGCCCTGGTCTCGCGGCTCGTCTGGCCAAAATGTGATTCACTCCGAGCCCATCGGAGGAACTTTTTCCGGTGGTGTTCTTCTTCTTCTTCTTCTTCTTCTTGTTTTTGTTGTTGTTGTTGTCGTTGTTGTATTTGTATTTGTTCGATCCTTCGAACCGAACGCGAACCTTTTTCGCATTCCTCCGCACCGTTTCATTCCGTTTTAATAACATTAATTAAGGTGTTGCCTTCGTTGGTGTTCTTCACGCCTTCCCGTACAAATTACGCTGGAATTTCGTGCCCTCTCTCCATCCCTCTCGCTCTCTCTCTCTCTCCCCACTCTATCTGTCCATCTCTCCCTCACTGGCCTCATCTGGCTCCCTCTCGATTCGACTCATCGATGGTCGCTCGATCGCTCGCCCGTCCCTCGATCGCTCCGTCTGACTTCGTCTTCGTCTTCTTCGTGTTCGTCTGTCTCTCTTTCTGTTCGTCTGTCCGTCCATATTTATGTTCATCTCTCGGTCGGTCCGGCCTTCTGTCGGTCCGTCCGTCCGACGTCCGTCCGATCGATCGCCGGCTGGTCCATTTGCTGCTGAACATGCAATTTGCTTTTAAAATTGTTTGCTCACATAACTCTTCTCGCTACTTCTTCCCATCTCTCCTCCCCTCTCTCTCTCTCTCTCTCTCTGTCTCTTCTGCGAGGTTCTGCATCTCCGATCTCGTTCCTGTTGTCCGTGCCGTGGAAGCCTTTGGCCGGCGGTGTCCGTGCGGATGCGAGGAAATTTTGAAAATTAAGCCATTAAAATGCGGTCCGTTCGTCCGTGCGTTCCTGCGAAAAGGAACCACGGCCTGGACCTCTGAGCGCCGACCTTAAGGGCGTCCAAATTAATTACCCAGAGGGCAGGGCCGGCAGGGCCGGCAGGGCGACGCGAGGTTCGAACTAATTAATTATAATTGAGGAAACCACCGGCAGATAATTGAAATCGAAATCGAATGTCCAGGGAGGGGCCCGTTCGACACCTTTCGCCGCGAAGATCCTCGGCCGCGGTCCCCGCGAGGTCCTCCGCCGCTTCCGGGCCCGCAGCAGGCGCCGGTTTTAGCGCCATTCGCAGCCCTGCCCCGCGTCCCCAACTCTGGCCAGCTCCGGCCAACTCCAGCCCACTCCAGCCAGCCCCAGAGGGCAGCGTAAACATGTATTTTTAAAATGACATAAAATACGCATTTATAACTAATTAAGACTGACCTCAGGCTCGATCGGTCGGCCCGTCGATCCGATCCGATCCGATCTCATCGCTGCGGTCCGGGTCTTTACGAAAAGTGCACACGACGAGGGGAGCCCGCGAGGAGGATGGGGGGCCTCGGAAGAGACCCTAAAACAAAGAGCGAGAGTCATACATAAAATTATCGGCAACGAATTGGACAAACGCGGCGACATCTCGGAATCAAGGTCGGCCGGGTCGTTGGCTTCCTCAGCAGCCGACTCGATCGCCTCCGACCGACGTCTGTCCATCCATCCGTCTGTCCGTTGGTCCGTTCATCGGCCCTCACTCCATCCGTCCAACCGCCTCACTTTCCATCGGTCGCTGGAGCCGCCGGGCTGCGCCGTGGGCGCGGGGCCGGAGGGCTCGGAGGCCCGGCGATGATTTGTCTGTTAGATTGATGACTAATCAGCGCGATCCAATTAATTGAGGCCCGCCGATAGGGATCTCGGAAACGACCCGGGCTACACGCAAATCTCATTAGGGCGCCGATAACCACGCCGAAGAATGTGTCGCGGCGCTGCGGTGATCGCGATCACCATCACGATCATGACCACGATGAAGACCGCGATCATGACGTTGGAGATGGTCGTCCAGAGACGTTGGTGTCGCCGACCAAGACGACGGTGGAGGGCGTCCGCACCCGCGCGCTGGGGGTCAATGGCGAGTGGGTCAGGGGCATGCGGTCCGTTGGGAACCCCTGACGCGTTTCACATCGCATTCTTCTCATGGCTCGCGGGCGACGGCGGTGATCGCGGAATGGACACGATCGAAGCGGATGATGAGATCGAATCTTGGAGCTTCTGATGTGGAAACCGATAATTTGTGGTAATTTGTTGGTATCTCTGGTAATCGAAGTCTTATGGATCGCCACCAAAATCCCAGCCGATCGACCGATGAATCGATGAATGGAGTCATGAAGAGAGCGGGTCCGGGCGATCGCGAGCGAGGCCCGTCATTTATTCAAATTTCCACAGAGAACGCCATCGCCGTCGGGTCCCCGTCGCCCATTGGCGCTAATGAGCGGCTCCGACGGACGGTGGCGACGGTCCGTCATTTTTAAATGTGGTCGCTGCCGATCGGCGAGTGGCGGCCGCCGGCGGACGTGCGCGCGATCGCGATTGTTTTTAATTTGATTGAAGCTATTAAATCAGTTAAATTAAATTAATTTGCTTCTCGCTCTCTGCATTTCGCCGTTTCGCCGATTCTCTGTTTATCTGCGCGCTCGGTGTGCCTTCGGTTTTTGCAACAATTTAGATAATTGTTTGGTTTTTATGTCTCTCTGCCTGCTGTCCCGCTGTCCCGCTGTCCCGTCGTCGCCGACCGCCGTGGAGACCGTGAGGAGGACGAGGTGACGTCGGTGTTGATGTGGGGAGTGTTTCGGAACCCGTTTCGAGTTCGGTTTCTGGCATTTGCCTCGACTCGACTCGATTCGACTCGAGTCGACTCCCAATGAAACGCCGCCTTTTTCAGAAATGCACTTTTATTGAAATATATTTCTTTTCGGCTCTATTTAGGTTTCCCTTGACATTGAGACTACTCTACGTGTTAATTGCTTACACGGCCTAGACTAAGAGATGACGTGGTCGCCTTCACTAAATTTAGTAGCCATGCGTCGACTCGGCCGCATTTGAGAACCACCGAACCCATGTCGAGGGAACGATCGACGCTCACTTGTGGAAGTCTTGAAACCACCGATGAAGTAATCACGGGATGCAGCAGCGAGTTCATCAATCACTCCGGTAATTAACGATTAATTAATTTACGGTGCAATTAATTAGCGAATCGACTGCACGTCGTCGATTATTGGCGATATTGTTTTATTCAATTATGAGTTCTCTTATCGATGGAGGCAATTAATAATAATTCGATTAAAACAACTACAAATTACTGCGATTAATAATTAGCGAATCGTCTGATTGTGAATTAATCAATGCATTAATTAATGGATTAATGTGTTAATCCAACGATTCGGAGGATTAATTACTTAGGCTAGAGAGTTGTTGTTGTGTTTTTTGTTAATAAATATTAATGCGTAATACTTAAGGATCATTAACAGTTACGTGTATCACCCGGTTATGGAAAGCTCAACGACCTTGACGACTCTACCCCGGCCCAACCCCAACCCCCCGTCCGATGACGCCCGATCGATGCCGGGTCCCGTTCTAGAGGCACGTGTTGACCTCGCGCCGCTCGAGGCACTTCTCGCAGGTCACCTCGCAGCACCACTTGAAGACGCACCGGCAGTTGACCCACTCGGACACCACCCGGTGCTTGTGGCCACGCGAGCAGCAGAGCAAGTCGCAGCCGTCGACGCCCGGCGACGTCGCGTTGCACTCGCGGTCCTGCGTCCCCAGCGAGCCGGTGCGCGCGCTCGGCTGGCAGAAGTCCGGCGAGTCGTCCGCGTAGACGAGGTCGTACTTGGTGGGCCGCTTGACGGTCGCCCCCTCGGGCATGAAGCTGTTGCCGTCGTTGCGCGCGACCACCCGGTAGGCGCCGTCGAAGCGCTCCTTCAGGCGCGCGGCCACCTCGCGGAAGGGCGGCATCTTCAGCCAGCAGGTCTTCACCGTGCAGGACCCCGACAGCCCGTGGCACTTGCACTCCAGCCGCATCGAGTCCCGGATCGCCTGCCGTGCGGGAAGAGAGTAGAAAGAAGAAAACCATTTAGCACTTGTCCACGTTCCCAGATCTGTGGTCTCGATTCCTCACCAGTCGGCCGGCGTTGTTGTTGTGCAGCTTCACCAGCGTCCGCAGGTCGCTGCGCCGCCGGTACTTGGCGTCGAGGAAGGCTCGCGAGTTGCGGAACCCGAAGTTCACGTTGTCGCTGCACCCGCCCCACTCCCACTCGCCCTCCGGGAACTTCACGTTGCGCAGCAGCTTCCGCTTCCGGGCCGCTCCTCCACCGCCTCCACCTGCACCTCCGCCTGGTCGCCCCCTCGTCCGGTTGGGCCGGCGGGCGCGGGTGCGGTTCAGCTCGATCGCCTGCTGCCGCTCGAGCGCGGCGACGGCGGTGGCCGCGTTCACCATCTGCGGCTGGCCGCCGTTCTTGCGCGAGTGGCTCCGCTCGCAGGAGCACTCGACCAGGTGGCCCATGGTGCAGGCCCTCGTCACGGCGTAGGTGATGCCCGCCGCGGTGATGGCGTTCACGAAGCTCGTCTCGCGGGTATCTGCAAGGGGAGGATGAGAGAAATGCGTGAGCAAAGCGATTTGGCATCGGCAAAAAGTAAGAGAGGTGGGTGGAGAAGAGGTGGGGGTAAGGGAGGGAGTCAGCGGGAGGAGATAAGGGGGTGGGTCATGGGATGGAGAGAGAAAGTGAGAGGGACGAAATAACACAGTGTGGGTGAAAGGAACGATATGTGGATGTGGAATTGGGGAAGAAGTGGGAACATTCAAAGACAATGGGAGATTGGAGCGAGAAAGAGGGGCGCGAGGGGGGAAGAGGGATGGAAAACCGAGCTCTGACCACGACTCAGGAAAACCAGAAAGAGACCGAGATAGAGCCAGTCACGGGAGCCGACGCAGCGAGTGCCGATCGTGAAATTTGCATTCTCGATCGGCGCCCGAACGCTTTGCAGCTTCATTAAAGTGAAGTTGTTGTTTCTGTTGTGGTAGTACTTGTTGTTGTTGTTGTTGTTGCTGTTGTGCTTGTAAGCATGTTTGACATGTGGCTACCGATCGCCTGTAGTAGCCTTGTTGTTTTTGTTGTTGTTGTGGCTGTGGCCATCCTCGCCGCGGTGGAAGCATTAATTGTTTGTTTAGACAAGTGATTAACAGGCAATTGTTACAACTTGTCGCCCGCCTACGGCTGTCCGTCCGTCCGTCCGTCCATCCGTCCATCTGTCCGTCCGTCTGTCTGTCTGTCTCAACCCCCTCCTCACAGGTTGTCACGTTCGGCCACCTGTTTGACTTCCAAATTAACATTGGAAGTGCCGCGAAAATTCAAAAGTTCATCCCGTGAACGAACGACGGCATCGTCGCGCTTGCCGAGTGGCGAACGAACGCCCCCTCCCTGCCCCGGGCGCTTCCTCCGCTGGCTTTGTCTGGCGACACCTCTCCCTAATTCAGCCGCCCCCGGCGCCCGGGCCACAAAGGAAGCCGCCGCAATTATCACGTTTTCGTGTTTCAATATTTGCCGTTGTGGCGTTTTCGGAGGCGGCGCCGTCCCTGCCACGCCCACGCGACACTCGCCCCGCGGACTCGCCCCTAATTAGGAGTTGTTTACCCGGGTCCCCCAAGTGTTTGCCCGCCAAATTCTCACCCGCAAATGCGGTGTGAAATGTCGCCAGTGATGTGTGTGGGCTGCAGCAGCAGGAGGAGGAGGAGGAGGAGACTCGGAGCCGCACCGTCCGTACGGAGGGTTTCGGACCGAGCCAGGCCAAATTCGATCGGTTCGATTTCGACGACATCCATCGCCAGTGCTGGCTCCGCTTCCACCGAAGACATGCCGAATTATTTCGACAATTTCCAGCGACAATCACTGGGGCGACCGAGCCACAAATCACCGGTGGAAGCCACCATTCATCAAGGGGCCTCATTCATCAGCCCGCGAGGATGGGACCGGCCGGGATGGCGAAGGCGAAGGCGACGCTTGCATAATAAAAATGTAAAACCTGATGAATAGCAACTCAAATGAGCGACCATCTGTCAATTTAAATAAATTATTGCCGAGTGGACCGTGAGGGGCCGTCGTGGACAGGCGGCTGGATGGATGGAGGGTGGGCAGGGAGGGGAGGGGAAGGGGGAAATTACCAACTGCAGTAGTGGCAAGACCAACATCAACACGGCCAACACCAACACCAACTCCACCGCCTCTAAGCAGTGCAGCAGAGCAACAGCAGAAGACGCAGAGTCGGGGCAGGGGCAACAACGACAACAACTGCATCGTAAAACACACTGGCATCCAGGCAACAGCCAATCAACAGCAGCAACAAAGCCACGACAACAACAATAACAACAATGAAAGAATGAACAACAAAAGTAACAACAATCACGGGAACAACAAGCGACTAAAGCAACTCCGTGCAAATTGGTGAAACGATTCGAGGCGATGCGATGCGATGCGAAGTGAAGGTGGCTCCGATTTGTGTTGTTGTTGTTGTTGTTGTTCTTGTTGTTGTTGTTGTTGTTGTTGTTGCAGCATTGATTGCACTCGCGCATTGACTACGGCGACGTGTCACCGAAAGACAAACGCTAAAAACCGCTGCATTTAGCGAATAATTGCGGCGATTTCGGCTCCAAGGGGCGGCCGAGGACCGGAAGACCCGTGGCAGCGGGGGAATGGGGAGTCGACGACGACGAGTCCGAGCCGCGCCATAAATTACGGGGCTGCGACGAGGGGATTACGGCCCCTGTCGGCCGTGTCAATCTGTCGGCGCGCGGCCTCGCGCCCTCGTCCCGGGAGCCGCCCGCGGCAGGAGGACGCGCCGAAGACCCCTGGAAGGCGGAGGGTGGAGGGTGCTGGGGGGAAAAGCGGGTGAATCGAGTGAAGCGACCGACGAGCGCAATGTGTCAACGGCAACAATTTAAATGTCCAACTTAGTTAACTAATGCGAAATTTATTACGAGTTTCAATTGAGATTTAGCCGTGTTCGCGAGCGACCGAACCGGGCCGCGATCCCGACAACTGGCACCGAAATTGGCCATTGACTTCACCTGGCTCCGATTGCCTGACAGGGTTCTGGACATTCCAGGCTCGACAATGGATTCGGGGCGAGCGGAGAAATTCCGTCGACCTGGGCTCAGGTTGTATTGAGCTTGATGCCATGCAAGAATTCAGTAGCAAGTGCTGGGGAGCGTTTGAGGCGACGACCACTGAAGTCATCTTGGAATAGATTGGCCGACTGGTCGTTCCTCAAATTCGGGCTTCTGTGCGTGAGGACTCGTCACCTCTCTCGCTTCTTGACTCATCTCCTCTCACTTCGCCTCATTTCAAAATCGTCTTGTCTTGGCCCGTGTCGCTGGCCGCCTTGTCGCGGACCTCATTAAATTTAATTGCGAAATTGTTAATTCCGGACTCGCAGCTACGATCGACCCAGTGAAAGTTCGAGGACACCGTGGACGTGGACGCGATCGCGGCGACTGAAGAGTCGTCGCCAGAAACGGCCAACAATTGCAATCAACAACCAGAGCCGGCGACCAGACTCAGCAACGGCAACTCCTCATTCGGTCGGCGGCGTCTTGACTGACAATGAGAGGCGTTGGAGAAGCAGGAGGAGAAGACCGCGGAGCAGGCCGAGGAGGATGGAGTGGAGTGGACGAGTGTCGGACTAGATGGTATCAGGCGGAACCTGCAGTGCATCGCAACTAGTTCGGTGCCGAGGACACGATGACTGCGACGGCGAGCCGGCCAGATGTCAGATCGCCAGATGCGAATGGAACCTGCCTCCATTTAAATGAGTGGCTCGTCGCGGTCAGCGATTCAACGGTTGGCCCGGACGGAAGGACAAGTGGTTTCCGTCGACACCCGCCGATCGCGCCGACTCCCGGCACCTGCTTCCCCTACTTCGAGACTCCACGGAACTGAGTCTAATTAGTATAAAATTTCAATTTGTTAAAGTAAATAAATGACACTTGTTGTTAAGCAAATATTCAAAACGGAAATTATAGATTGCCGAGAATTCGAAAACCGGAAATGGCAAATATAAAATGATTTCGTTTCTATGAAAATATTTGGCATTATTAAAAAGAGTTAATAATATTTTTTTAAGAAATTTGTTAAAATCCTACAACTGAGTCAGTGCAATAAATGTGTTGAAAACTGTGTTTCGACTTCAGTTTCGGGTCCCTGGTTAAAACCAAAGAGAGGTGCAGCAACAACAATGAGAACAAAAACAACACGTGCCCACCACTGCACTCACCTTTCATTAAAATTTTCCTCATGCTCTTGCGGAGAGCGCTGCAGTTCCATCGACGGTTCTTGAATTGGAATTCGCATTCTCGGAAGCCCAGATGAATGCCGTTGATGATCTCCTTGAGGAGGGCAGAGTCGTGCCGACAGATCTCAGCCATTTTGCCGCGTAGACGACGTGTCTTCTTGCACACTAAGTTCGGATCCAGGAGTATGTTTGTGCCCTCGGCCCTGCGAGGTTGGTGGTTGTTGGTAGATGGTTGATGGTTTTGGTTGATGTTGTTGGTTGATGATTGTTGGTTATTTGTCATTGTCCATTGTCGAGGTGATCATGAAAGGAGAGAGAACAGATCGATTTCAGAGAAGGAGGTCGGTGTGATTCAGGCAAGAATTCGAGGTGATCATGAATAGAGAGAGAATAGATCGGTTTGATTCAAGAAACATTACCAGATCAATGTGCAGATGAGTGTGTACTGGCTTCGTACCGAACTCCCGGATTCGATCGGAAAATCTCATAAAATGCTCCCGCTGTTTGGCGCGCCCGGAGCTTTCAACATGAGGCGCGCATCATGGAATCCGGAGGCGACTCCCTGCCTCTTTCCCTTCCTCACTCTCTCTTTCCCTATCCCATCGGTATCAACGGCGTCTTGCGCCACGAGGCGCGACGAGGACAATAAATTGGATCAGTTTACGAGGACCCAGGAGGCACAAACACAACAACCAGGCAACGAGGCGGGCAGCATTGGGGGAATCGGAGTAGAAAATTCCACCCAATTAATCGTTGACCCAATAAACTCGCTGACATGACGAGATTCCTAGCAACGAGCCACTCGAGGCCCCCCGCCCGAGGGCACGAGGCATCAGCCGAACTCCTCAGCCGCCAACCAACTGCCTCCGTCCCTCGTCCCCCCACCACGTGGCCGCGCCACCGGGCACCAGTTGAGCGACAACAGCAACATCGACCACGACGGCGATACCGAAATTAAAACGTTCCACAAAAAGTAAATACTTTGCCGATGGCACGTTTAACGAGAGCCGGGCCGCGGACGGCGACGACGACAGCAGCCGAAACGACTCCGGCAAACACAAGCAGACAAGTTGAACACAATTGTTTTTAATGCTTAAAGTGTTAATTTTACTATTCACTCGTTGTTTGAGAACACAGCAAAAACAAACACAAAAAACAGAAAAAACCAAAAACAACAAAAAAAAAAAAAAACGAAAAAGTAGAAACTGAAAATAAAAAATTAAAAATGCATTAAAATCGTAATTTTATTGCCCTGCAGTCGCGTCGTTTCGAGTGCTGTCGAGATCGACCGCGCATCAACTTCAGGTGGAGATCTCGAAATCGGGCCCCGGCTCGAATGTAATTTCGAGATTGCTCCATTGTTGGACGGTTGTTGTTGGTCGGTTGTTGTTGTTGTTTGATACACACACGTCGTTGCTGCTGTTCTCGATATGTCGAAGGTTGTTTTTGGTGTTTTGAAACCCTTCAAACGCGCGAAATCCACTTAAACGAGTGCCTGAGACGACTTATCCCATTTTATTTCGTTTCGTTTTGTTTGGTTCCCAGCTCGATTGTCGTTTCTTTTATGCCTTCGCCCCCCTTAACGTCAACAACATAGACCACAAGAACAACAACAGCAACAGCACCGTGGGCCCAGTCGATATGGTTTCACCTCAAATTCGCCCTCGTCGACTGGTCCCTGATTGAAAGATCATGTAAACATTCGCGTGAACATCGACCCAGCGATCACGTCACTTAGTCTTTCCCTTCACCTTCCCTCACATACCTTCGCTCGCTCCCTCGCCCATTCATTCAGTCATTTCTTCCCTTGATCAGTCAGTGCGGGCGACCCGATCGTCCGAGAGCGGCGGCAGCACTTGAGAGGTGTCAAAACCCCGCCACCCCGGGCTGCCTGGGGCGGTTTCTGGGTCGTTGGCCTACTACGATCTGTCAGAGGTCACCGCGATCGGCGGCTCGGGCTTCTCCATTCGGCTCGATCGGCAATTCATCAATTTCATCGCAGCGATTGATGCAGGAAGTTTTGCCGGAGTCTGCCAGAGCTCAAGGGACTCCAAAACACTCGGTGATTTCAATCGAGAAGACGAGACTCGACCTGGTGGTGAGGGAGGAGGAATTCCTTCCGGCCGTCGATGGTCCTCGGCAGGTCGACTGAAACAATGCAAATGAGCACGAGGCATGGGCAGGAGCCCATCGAAGCTGGCATGACTAACCCAGCTCCCACTCGCAGGAAGCCGCCGCCAACAAATTAACCTTGCTCCGAGCGACCGGGCGACCACCCATCGAAGCCGGAGCCACTGACAACCGCCCATCATCGGGCGATCGTGAGTCACCGGAGTAAACACGGCGCAAACTCGACAGTTATTGACGTGGACACGGCGAAACCACAACAACGATGTGGCGAGCGATCGATCGATCGTTGTCAATGTCTACGAGCTGCTAATTCCCTGGACAAGCAGCTGCCTGACGCCCGGCGTCCGCTCGATCCGTCAAAGGGTTGGACCGGGGAATCATCGGCGGAAACGCCCACTGCGGCGACCGTGGGCGATCGTGTAAATAGGTGTCAATTTGACACGATCCACCGATCCTTCAACCGCTTCCTTCAACCCTCCTTAGCGCTCGTATCCGTCTTTGCCTCAGCCTCTTTCTTGGATCGACCAAGGCGATCTGTTGACAGCAGCACTCGGTAAACAAATGTCAGGCAGGACGGAAGGCGAAGGAGTCGCCGCCGCCGCCGATCGTTGCTAATCATTTGAATCAATTTGTAGCGCCACCGATTTGACATCCGCCCACACTGGCGAGCCCAGCAATGTGGCAACGTCGGCCGGTCCCCTCCCTCTGCTCGATCGCTCCGTTGTCGCCGTTGTCGCCATCGTCGTCGTCGTCGTTCGGTCGTCGCCTACACTTGAGCCGGCTGCCCTCGTCGCTGGTGTTTGCTCAAGAGATCAGTGATCGACGAGGCTTCGGCGGAGGACAAACAGAGTGAATGAGCGAGTGCGAGTGAGCGTGCGAGCGAGCGAGCGAGGCAATGTGTGTGAAACCTGACCAGGCCCAAGAGCGACCGCCGTTGCCCACGGTCCGCCATCGACGTCTGGTGCCCTCCCAGCGACGAGAGCGACGACGACGACGACGGTGTCGATTTGTTTACCCGAAACTTATTGATCAAGAAAATGAGTCAAACACACGGCGCTCGCGCAGGTGAAGAGGAGGAGTTGGAGGAGGAGGAGGGGGCAGGCAGGGCTCGATGGATCTCGGCGACCATCCATTCACGGAAGGCCGACTTCAACAAGCGGCTACGACTGCGACGGCAGCGACTTCAGACAGTCGAGAGGAGGGACGGACGGACGGACAAACAAACAGTCAGACAGGTGGACGGACGGACGGACGGACGGACGGACAGACGGAGGAACGGATGCGGATGGAGCGACAGGGAAATGCAGGGAATGTAAACTGCGCCCAACAGCCGATCGGGCCGACCGATCGCCGGCGTTGCATCGATCGCTGCCTCCGCCGCGCTCACGCTCTGATCAAAGCGAAAAATCACTGAAAATCCATTCAATGATTTCTAAGAGATGCCGCCTCTGTTCGCGGCGGTCGCTGCCGCGCTTCCCATCGCCGCACTCAACGTCCGTCTGTCCGTCCCTCCGTCTGTCTGAATGTGTGTCCGTCCTTCGTCTGTCGGTCTGCTCGTAGGTGGCTGAGGCGGGCGGGCCGTCGGTCGGTCGGTCGATCGAGCGGTGGCTGCAGCGTCGCAGCCTTACCCGGAGTTGGGCCTCTTGATCTTGCTGGGATGGGTTGGGATCGCATCGAAACGGATGCGATCAGGTGAGTTTGGTCACAGATGGAGCGACTTCGGGGCGACCGCAGTAGGTGAGGGAACTGCAGTCAGTCTGGATCGATCAGACTGCTCTTTGTGTAGATGGAGTGAGGGAAATGGAGACATTCTGGTGGTGAACGAGATGATCTCGATATAAAAAGTGAATATGAATGAAAGTGATTGAAGAAAATTATGCCAAGAGTTGACAAATTTGTTGGAAGGCCTTCAGATATGAGTGGAATTTTCCCCATCGCGCCCACTGTGCGATCATCAAACTGTGCCTCGGCTCCCATGTTCCATTTGACGTTCTTCCCTTTCACAGTTTTTGGCTCTTGGTTTTACTCTTGTTGCTGTCGCTGTCGTTGTTGTTACTGTGGAAAAACAAAGCAAACACGGCCGCAACTGGAGGGAGGGCAGCGAGAGAGAGAGAGAGAGAGAGTGAGAGTGAGGGAGACCCTCAGGAACGACGAACAAACACTCGCGGGTCAGCCAATAAAGGCGATTAACGTGTTTGCACTCCTCGAGCGCGCGAGGGTCTCGAGAACCTCAGAATGCCGAAGAAAATCGCCTTGGGATGGGCCCAGAGTGCGTGAGCGAGAGGGGAAGAGCGCTGAGGGGAGGCAGGGAAGGAACCGCACTTGACGGATGCTGTCGGGGAAGGAAAACAAAACCTGCGAGGAGAAGGAACTCGTCGAAGAGGACGCGAGTCAACAGAGAAACCCAAACCTATTTGCGAAGGCCAAGTGCGGAAAGCGAAGAACCGCGGGAGGGCAATGGAAAGGAAAGGGGCAACGAAGGCATCGGAACAGATACCGAACCCGATGCAACAGGTGCAGGTCAGGGCCACGGAGCAGCGATCGCTGGCCCTCATGATCGGGTCTTCCGAGTATCGCTCAGGGCGGGAATCGATGGATATTCGATCGAATACATTGTAAAAAGTTCACAACTCGACATTGACCGCGATCACTTGTTGCGACCAGCCTTCTGTCGATCCTTTTCCCAACCTTGAGTCTTGCTTTTGCCGCCTCCGTGATCTTGACAATCGGTCCGCCAGTGAAAATCGGAACCAGACGCAGCTGATCGCGAGTGCGCTTCATTGAGATGTCGATGTCGATGTCGGGCCGACCCACACGTTGGCCCGGGCGTTGGCTTAACCTCTAAAATCGCCGCTGGCCGCAATATTTGCTCTATTAAAAAATAATAAATCTCAAATATAAACCATAAATCGAATGCCTCGAACGCCATTGAAGTGATCGCAATAACATGGCGATCGATAAATATCGCTTCCACCAATGGACGCAACTTGTTGTAGTAATTAATGTTCTGGCTGAATTTCTGTCCGCGGCGAAGGCGAAGGCGATGGCGGAGGCGGCGAATTCGAACTCGGTATGTCGAATTCGGTACGCCGAATTCGCATTAAATTTAATACTCGCCGCCGTCGAATGATCTACGTGCTCGTTTTATTAACTGCTCGCCGAGATACTTTCTTAAGCAAATAAACAAAATTTGCATTTGCACCATCCATCCGAACCCGGTCCCACGCCCCTCCTGGCCAACAACACCTCGGATACAAGGAAAATATACAAACTACAAGATACGAGACGCGATCGCTCTGCATCGGGATGGGAAGAGCGAGCTTGTAAATTAGTTCAATTCCAGCCGGTCGGCCCGATGAGTGGGCAAAAATGAAAACAAAACTGGGCACTTGAACGCCTTCAGAGGCAGAGGCAGAAGCTGAAGCAGCAACAGCAACAACGGCAGCAACAACAACAAACATGTTTTAATGACTTGAACAAATAAACAAATCGCTTGAGTAAATAAATCGTATCCAAATTGAGCCGAGCACCGAAAACCTCATCGCGGACGGATGGATTCGCATCGATCACCTCCGAGCCGCAGCAATAAAGATCGTGCCACGGTCGCCTGGCCAGGAGGAGTGACGAGTTTTTTCCGAAAATACCTCCGGTCCTCCCAACTCTGTTCAGTTGTTTTGCTTCGAAAGTCCTCGCTAGAGAATCGGCCACGACTCAAACACGTAGCCATGGGGGCCGCCCTCGGCTCCTTCCAGGCCACCTTTGAACCGCTCGCTGGCCCGTAAAAATGGCTGCAGATCGACTTTGTTTGCGGTTCTCACAACAAGTGGAGCCAATTGAGAATTTTCAGCCTGGTAATGAGAGAGAATCAGGGACGGCGACGGCAACGGCAACAGCGACACGGACAACAACAACAGGGCAATTACCACAAGGAGGGAGAGGAGAGGAGGAGCAACATCAACTAAAATAGTTAAGCTGGCTCTACATCGTCCATCCGTCCATCTGTCCGTCGGTCTGTCGGCCAGTCCGTGCTTCGTGCCTGTGTCTTTTGGGCATGGCGGGCTCTCAGTCGGTCGGCCGGGCTCCTCGTCGGCCTGTCCCGGGCCCCATCCGTCGGCCTGTCCTCAGAGCCGGCCGTCCTCCGTCTCCGTCTCCGTGTCATTGTCATTTGTTTAACAAGTGACGCGACACGTTATCGTCACGTAACGAGCGACGGCGCAGGCCGCGTCCACGGCACCGCCTGATGCGTGATCGTCGTCAGCGCCGAGGACGGATGGATGGTTGGACGGTTGGATGGATGGACGGATGGTTGGTTGGTGGGGCGGACGGGGCATAGCTGGATGGACATCAATCTAGCGCAACGCCAACATTTAACTTAATTGTGGCTAAAATAGGCGTATCGACATGGTTTCAAGAGGTCCGCGCTCGGACCCGTCTTCGGCCTCGGCCTCGGTCTGTGGCTCGGATCGTGGACCGCGATTTTCGCGATGATTCATGCCGTCGAAATTGTCGAGAATTTTCCCAGTGCCGGGTCGAGTCGTGGGGGCGAGGTGGAGTGCGAGAGAGGGCGAGGAAGACACGTGGTGAAAGCAAACACAAGACCAACAACAAGAGGTCCCTAATGATGGGCCCTTTTTACGGGCGGTGTTTGGTTTTTACCTCGTTGTTACATTGTCGGGCTGGCTGTTGTTGCTGCCGTCGGGCTCGTTGTCATCATTATTTGAGGGAATTTGGATTTCAGCCCGGCGCAAATGCACTTCCGTCAACACAGACGAACGTGCGCGGCGGATGAATCACAAAACGACAGCCCTCGTTCCCCTCCTCCTCCTCCTCCTACTCGTCGTCCCGCGGTACGCTCCACCGGCGCCCTCGGCGGCATTGGCCAGGGAACCGCGGCCGTGCCAGCGTTAATTATAATGTCCGCACCTTGGCACGATCACTCGCCGTTTGACATTTTCTCTAATGTCAGAACTAACAAATTGCAACTCAAAATAAAATCATCCCACTTAATTAAACCGACAATACAAGTGCTCTCGAAATAGCCGGCACAGTGGACGAAACACGCCGAGCCACCGACGGATCGGGGCGAGATCAGTGGAGGGCTCAGAGGGGCGAGGACCATCCACAGTCTTGGTGGTTGGGGCTGATGGAAGAACTGAGTCGTCGGATGATGATACAACATTGAGTTAAAGGACAGAAGTCCGCGTCCGCTTCCCATCGCGATCGGAGCCAATGGCACTGACGAACATCCTGTCGCGGACAAGTTCAAAGCGGTTTCCGTCACGTCCGTTACGCGTTGCCCGCTGTCCCTGCTCCATTGTCCACGGCCCGTTGAAGGCGGGCGCATGCAAAACTTGATCGTGAACCAGTTTCGCGACTGCTGTCATCGAGCGAACCATTCTGTCTGTTTGTCTCTTCAGCCGTCCGCCCCTCGGTCCGTCTCACTCTCCGTGCTCGTTCAGCCAACCACCCATCTGTCCGCGTGTCTGTCCGTCCCCGTCGCACCGTGTGTCCGTCGCCCTGTGCGAGTCCCGAATGTGTGCCAACTAGACATCGTGGAGCTCTGGCCGACGCAGCCACCGAGCGCTCCTCGCTGCAATAACGATCAGAAATAATGCCGCGGAACGAGCTGTGATGACATAATAATCAAGCGCTGAGCTGGGCCAATGCGCTGGTGGACGGCGCGGCGCGATCCAGGGCCCGGGGACCCCACAGCCCGTTGGCAGTGGGCCCGCAGAGGTGACCAGTTGAGCGATGGCCAGATGGCGACGGCCGGCGATCGCGACCGCACTCGACACGAAAATAATTGGGATCGGGCGGGGGTCTCGAAGGGGAATCAGAATCTCCACCAAATGCCTCACCATAACCCATGGTCAAGAGTGGTTTCTGAACCCTCGATGCCCGACCTTAATCTGAAATCTGCAGGCAGAAATGCCACCGATTTTGGGATGTAGAATTGAAAGGATCTGAAATTTGGCCCTTGATCTTTTAGCCACGGTCTTTAAACCACGATCGTGATCTTTGATTGCTTTGGGTGTACGATCGAGGTGTTGATGGCGGTTTCCGCTGATTGATGACATCGCGGAAGCCAGCGGATTTACAAGTCTTTGCGAAAGTAATAAGAATTAGAATCAAATACATGATTTGCACGCGAAACGACCGAGCCACACGAGTTCGGGCCAGATCCGCCGGGCCGCCGTCGGGCGCTGCCAACAAATTTAACGATTTTCTCAATGAATAGAATGAAAAACTCGCCGAAAGCGTTTCTATGAATGAACGCGATCGGCGAACGTACGCAAAGATGGCGACCGTCCGTTGCCCACGATCGCGACGCTGGCAGCGACGGTGGCAGCGCGAGCCAAGTTCGACGTGTTGCACGATCAGTCAAACGGTCGACCGGTCCATCGATCGGCGGCGGAAATGAGTTCATTTAATTAAATGTAAGGAGAGCGAGAGAATAAACAGCCGGAGTGGCAGAGATGATGAAGGCGATCGGTTAATTGAAGATCATAAATTCGCGATTTTAATTTTTGATCAAGAATGCAGTTGCAGGCGCGGATCCCGCCGCCGGCCACATGTCCATCCCCATTCCGATGCCCATGCCATGCCCATGGCTGGTGCTCCATTTGAACCCTGCGAATGATCGCTGATCGTGATCTACGAGCGTTTCCAGAATTGACATCGCATGGAATTTTCCGCGGGTTCCACCACGGCCCCTTGACTCGCAACAATGCGGCCATTGTGTGGCTCGAAACTGCTTGACGTGTGTGGATAAATCATCGAATAATTGGTTTTCCGATGCATCACCATCTCCATTGGACGTCGGGGATATACAAGTATGTGTCTGGGAGGGATTTTCCTATCTGGCGTGAGGAATTTCATAACCCGGTTACTGCTTTCAGAATTGTCAATTGATGCAGTCAATTGAGGTCAGCGAGAGATCGATTTTTTCCTTGTAAATTTACTAGGGTTTTCACCTAAACTTGGGAACCTCGTAGAACTTGTAATCCTCGGAATCGATTTAAATCAATTAGAAAATGTCGAAATCAGATGATTTGATGATGATTTTAGAAATGTATTTGACATTTTTATATTGGCTTAAAGAGGTTAAATTTCATGACTCTCAAACATTTATAGAAATTCATTCATGCCCGAAAAGGTTTCCCATAATTTCCGGAGATTAGTGAAGATCCCAATATACAAAATATAACCATTGAAGACGGATTTCAGAAAGCTTGAGATGATTTTTTAAATCGTAAAGTAGCATTCAGAAAACTTGACTTCGACACACGATGATCTCTCAGGGACCCATTAAGAAGGTGATTGCATTGAAGACCTTCATTAAATCGTTCAATTTGGATTGATCGCAGATCAACTTATAAACTGGATCACCGCACAGAAGCCTCCAGTGTAATGCTTTTCAGGGTGCAGCGATTTCCACGGGAGGCGTTGAGAAACGCATTTTTCGCGATGAGTCAGCGCGGGAACCTCTGACTTCTCCTCATTTAATTTTTAATGAGCTCCGCAAGGCCGCGCCAACCTCGCCCTCGCAGCCCTCCTCGACGCCGGCGACGGCGACGGTGGGCCGCGTCGATGCAACGAAGAGTTGATTGCAATTTTCTATTTTCCGCCCTTGGGGTGACGTGATGAAGCGTGAAAAACCGAACGCGCGGCGGGGGGACCGCAAGGCGGGCCTGGGGACTGGGGAGCGGTACGAGGGAGAGTCGGCTCGGTGCGCCGTAACTCGAAGACTGTGACGAATGAATTGAACTTGAACCAAATCAATTACGTTTAATTAATTAATCAATTAATGGACGTGGAGCGCGCTTATCTCGCGATCGTCTTGCCTTTGCCTTTGCCTTTGTTCGGCGAATTAGGGAGCGAAAACGAAGGCATGCGAGCGATGCAGCGAAGGCGAAAGGCCGAAATTTCGCAACTTGGCAGCGGAGTCGGTCGGGAGGGTGAGGCTGAGGATGGACGGTGGAAAATGCAATTAAAATGAGATTTTCTTAATTTCGTGGCCAATTGAATGTTGCGTGCAAATTCGCGCTCCCGGGGTGTTGCGAGACAGGCGACAGCAACAACAACGACAACACGCCAATAAACGCGACAACAACAACAACAACAATGGCTAACTACACCTCCAAGTCTGAGATCTTGGCAGCCGAGCCAGCGATCGCCAGAAGCTTTCACCAGCCAGCCGACGTCCGTCCGTGCGTCGGTCTGTCTGGCCGCCCATGATGGACGCCCCCCGTCGCCGCCATCTTGGCAGCCGCCGGGCGCACTTCCTGCCGGTGGCGGTCGCCAGTTGGCAGCCCTGACCCCCCTGGCGACCTCCTCCCGCCCCCGACCACGAGTATTTTCACGACTCGCGCTACCCCCTGCCCCGCCCCTCGCTATGACGCGATCGCTTTGAACCCCCCATTGATGGCGTCGCCGAATTTTCGCAACCGAATGTTGTTCTCTTTGCCGAGATTTCGAAACTTTCAAAGTGCCGCCGCCCCACTTGACATCCTTTGGCTGTGCACACGATCACTTATCCATCCATCTATATCTGTACTTTTTCTATTTATTTATCTTCAAACTCTTGCATTTATTTATTTATCTTGATGGCCACTGTGCGCTCATAATTGAATGAAAAACGCGCGATGCGATTTTCGTTTTTGGCTTCGTTTTTGGCGTCGGTTCCGAGGCGATTTTCTTGCCATTTTCATCTCGCCGCCTTGTGAGCGGGAGCGGGGGCGGGGGCCCTCGAGGGGCCGCCCGAGGCCGTTGGAATCGCAGTCAATGGAGCGTTGAGCGATGCCAAGCGACGCGAAGGTGAGGTTGACGCAAGTCGGCCGCTGATTTATTTTCGCAGACCTCAAACAGCAGACGGACGACTTCCACAGGAGGCAGGCACTCGGGCGTGGGGACAGAGGGGCAGAAGGGAGGGTTTCCAACGAGACGAGGCGTCTTGAGGACACGGTGGGACAATGGGAGAATCTTCCAACGGGACGAGACCACACCCTTTTAAGAGGCACGGAGGCCTCGCATCGACGAAAACGAGTTCTTAAGTCGCATAATTTTGATTAAATTAAGGAAATATAATTTCGTTTGATATTTCCTCAAACTAATCCAAACGAATAGGGACGAATGGAGAAATTTTCAAGAGTCGTCAGAAGTCCAGGCAGACGTCTCTGGATATCATCGAGTTGAAATGAAAACCATTAGGTCTAATTTTTGGAGACTTTACATGAAATGTGAGGGGAGGAAGGACGTGGTCGAATGAACTCGTCTAACCAATGGCCACTTACCAACCGAATCCTGTCATTGGCATTGCAAGTAGTAGGATTGCAACAACAATGAGCCACCGCATAGCTTCCCACTGAGAGAGAAAGGTCGCCGCCGCAGGAGTCGCAGGAGTCGCAACTGCTCGCGAGACTCCTCCAGGAGCCAAACGGAGCCACCAACAGGATCAGCGCCTGAGGCCCGACTGAGGCTGCAACGGCGTCGTTGACACCGACGCACACCGACGACTGCGCCCCGGAGGAGGCGTCGAGGGGAGAGACGGGGAGCAGCGAACGGGCTGGCGAGTGGCCTAAAGGCAGCTGAGATTTAGGCCAACGGTAGAACACGTCATGTTGGTGACAACGGCAGAAACGACGGCGAGGACGAAGACGAGGGCGATGAAGACGACGACGACTGCGATGACGATGACGACAACGACAACGATGCGATAAGCGCGACGACGGCGACAAGATCGAGTGCGCGAGCGAGATCGAGAGTTCCGGGTTTCGCCTTTTCCCAGCAGAGGGCGCGCCGAGCGACGTCAGACGCGTTGGATGGACGCGCGCGAACTGCGGCCGCGCCACCGAAGCCGCAACCAGGAGCGCGCAGGACTCGCGACTCGACTCGGCTCGACTCGTCGAGTTCGCTCTGTTTTCCTTTAATTTCGCGCTTCCTCCGAAAGCTCCGGCCTCCGACTTTTTCTGCCCGCGGATTTGTGTTTTCTGCTTTCGGTTTTCTGTTTCTTGTCTTCTGTTTTCCTCTCCCTCAGCCTTATTTTCGGATTTATTACTCCTTTTAATTCCTCGATTTTTCTGTTTTGTTTTTAGATTTCTGCTGCTGCGTGTTGATCGTGTCGTTTTTTGGCTTGAGTTCTGGTTGCTCCGGCTGTTGTTGTTGGGGTAGGGAGTGGTTGTTGTTGTTGTTGTTGCGTTGTGCTGCTGCTCTCATGTGTTTCAAAGGCCAAACGCGGCGAAAGCGAAATAGCAAAAAATCACAACAACTCCACTGGGTCTGGGAACCTTTTGCTCCTGGCCACAAACTCACACACACACACACACGCACGCAGGCGCTCACGCACACACGAACACCGACACGCCGTCGAACGCACACACGCGCGGTCGGTCGGTCACCAACACAGGCGACGAAGAGACGAAGGCGACCGCGAAGAGACGTCGACGACGACGACGATGACGGCGAGGCAGGGGCCGAGGACGCAGTTCGGGGCGCTGCACCGTGGGACAAGAATGTCGTGGTCGCCACACAAACGCACGGCGGCGTCGAGTCCTGGCGGCGCGCGAACTCGCGGTGCGACGCCGAGGGGCGCCGAGGACGGCGAATGCAAAATTAAAAGCGTAAAAAATGAATTAAGCCGCGAATCCGTAAAAATGAGGCAGGCGCGCTCGTCGCGGTTCGCACAGCCCTCGCTGGGCTGATGCAGGCACTTGTTGTTGCTCCTATGCTTGTTGTTGCCCTGGTGGCTGCTGCTGTTGTTGTTATGGCTTCTCCCTCCACCGTTGCTGTCTTCGCTTTGGTCGAAATCCTGCGGCCTGGATTCCTTTTGATTCGCTGCGATGTCGGCCCGTGGTCACTCGTTGTTGTTGTTGCTGCTAGTCTCTTTGTTGTTGCATCAGCTGCTGCTGCACTGACTGTTGTTGCTGCAGCTCCTCCGCTCCGCTCCGTTCCGTTTCCTTTCGTTCCGTTTCCCTCCCTTCCTTCCTTTCGTCGCGCTTTCGATCGCTCCGCGGCCCGACCCGACCTGGCTCCTGCAACCTGCTGCTCCTGATCCTGCTGCTGTGGCCGATTCTGTTGCTGTTGCTGTTGCTGTGTCGGTTTCGCTGCGGTCGCTGCTGCTCTTCTCTCGGCCACAATCGGCGGCAATCAACTGAACCAGGTGAGCCGCGGCCTCGCCGTGGACGCCGTGCCGCGAACGCGATCGCGCTCGTGCTCGTGGCCGCGGTCGCGACTCTGGGCCGGACGACGCTTTTCGCCGGCGCTGCGGCTGCGGCTGCCCACCGAGAGCGCGGTTCTCGCTCGCCGCTCGCCGGTCGGCCAGAACTTTCCGCCTCGCTTTAATTATAAACAAACGCTCGGCCCGCCAGCAGCAGCCGCCGCCGCAACCACTGCGGACTCTCGGAGAGCGCAAAGTTCTTCGCGCGAAACGAGCCAGGCGACCAGAGCCGAATTCGTCTCGATCCGTCTCCGAACCCACAACCGATTTCGATGCCGATGCCGATGCCGATGCCGATTCCGATGCTCACTCGAGTCCGTTCGCTCTCGGTTCCTCGATCTCCGCTCTCCGTTCTCCGATCTCGGCCGATTTCTGTCTTTCTGTCCGGCCTGCCGATCGTCCGTCGCCGTCGCCGTCGATCTCGATCTCGAAGACGTCTCGTTGCCGTTGTCGATGTCGATCCCGATGTCGTTTTCGCTTTCGCTGTCTCTGCCGCATGCGCTGCGATCGCCGCTCTCCGCTCTACTAAAAAGGCGAAAATTCGTTCCACTCGCGATCGGCTCGACGGGCCCGCGTTTGGGACGGTTTCCACCGACGAGCGACGACCGACGACGTGCGACGGCCGCCGACAGCCAGCGCCGCACGGAGACCGCGCGACGATCGCGTTGACGATTCCATCAACTGCGTGAAGCGATCCGACCCGACTCCGACCCGCTCCGACCCTCGGTGGAAACTCTGCGGCTCGTCTGCGGCTGCCTCCGCTTCCACCCAAGATCAACAAGAGATCGCCAGCAACACACGCACAGCGTCGGCCACAACAAGAACCACGATGACAACAAGAACTACAATAACAACAAGGGAAAGCCCTCATCCGAGGGAAAATCAAATAGAAAATGTGAAAATCTGTAATTTTCCGGAGTGGAGTCGCGTCCGCGTCCGCGGCCGCCTCGAGTGGACGGAGTTGTGGATCGTTGGCGGTTGTTTGAATAGGAAAATGCTTTCGGGGTTTCCTCCGCAGGTGCGTCGAGCGCACAGTGGGACGAAGACGAGCAGTCGTCAAAAGAGTGTCGAAACGCAGGTTACTGGAGGAAAGGGAATCATCGACGTCTTTGCCCGATTCTCTCGTTGTATCGGCTTCCTTTCGTTGTACCTTCGAGTTCTTGCCTTCGTCCCACTGTCGCCCATTGACACACTCGGCGATAGTCTAATGAGCTTCGCGTTCCGGCTCGCTTCGTCTGTTGGCCCAGAGAGCGGAGAGAGGCAACAACAACACCAATATCGCTCGCTCGCATCTAAGAAATCTACACAGAGAACGAGGTTTGTTTACATCGCCATCGCCATCGCCATCGCCACAGTCACAGCCGCGGTCTCCGGCTCGGGTCCCTCGAGAGGCCGAGGCTCGCGGTCGGGCAGGCCGGGTGGGGAGGAGGAGGTCCGAAGGAGGGAATGGGAGGAGGAGGAGGTCGTTGACGGGAGAGGAGATCGCGAGGCTGGCGCTCACGCACTTTAATCGCGCCTCGCTCTCCGGCTCTCAGAGGCGTCCAGAATCGAGTCAATGGTCGGGCATTAGATTTGTCCATCCGTCCGTCTGATCGACCGTCTGTCGGTCCTTCCATCTGTCGGTCCGTGTTTTCATCAGTTTCTCCCTCCCTCCGTCCGTCCAGGTCCCTCCAAGCTTTGAAGACGCTGCGTGGAGCGACAGGTTGTCAAAACTCGCGACCCCAAATTCGCGCCTCGCTCCACCCCTCGCCCCACCTCCAACTTGCCCCACTGTCGTTCTCTCTGCGAAAACATACGTTTCACAAGTTGTCAAAAAGCGTATAAACCTAATGCAATTGTTGTAGCGCCTGTCAGGAGTTGTTGACTGTCGACTGTTGGAGCTTATAAAGTCGTTATCTCGCCAGATGCTGTTAACACGGCTCGTATCTTGTCAGCTGCTACCACAAATAGAGACGCGACTCGCTTTTTATGGCGACCCTCGAAAATGACAACAACAACGGTGACAATGGGAGAACGAAGGGCGCTGAGCGAAGGCATGACGAGGGCAGCTCGCATGCGTCCGATTCAGTCCACTGTGCGGAAGATGCCTTAGGTGTGTATCGAGCAGAGGATCTTCTAACCGCCCGTCCGTCCGGCCGGCCGTCTGTCCACCCAGCTGTCCATCAAAGCCATCAGGCGAGCGCCGTCCGCCGTCCGCCGTCTCTTCGCGATCGCCGGGATTCTCGGTACTCCAGAGTGTTTATTTGCGTGGCGAGTCATCGTCGTCGTTGCTGCTCTCATCCCCCACCTGCCCATCCCCCTTCTTCGCCTTCACCTCCACCACCTCCTCCTCTCCTCCTTCTCGATTCGCGATAATTAAACTTTGTATTGCTCTCATTGCTCTTGTGTGTTTCGCTGGAAACCAAAGGGAGAAAAACAAATCGAGTCGGGAAATTAACAAAAGTCGATCATACGCTCCGTTCGCCCGCCCGTCCGACTGTCGATCACCGATCACCGATCACCGGAGCAACCCCCGCCCTCGTCCCTCCCCCCTCTCGATCGCCCTCCCAACCGATCGCGGGCGTAGGAGCAGCAACAAGACGTTGGCGGCCGAGATCTTCTCATGCAAGGTATTCATTTGTTCACACTGTCGATGGCTCATAAAAATTTTATGAGCCACAAAATGTTGAGGCGTTTCACCACAACCACAGCCGAACCCGAAGCAGAAGCAGAAGCTCCTCGGAAGACCGCGATTGCAGCAACAACAACGCGGCGAAGACGATGCGGTTTCTTCCACAACTACTTTTGGCCAATTGTTTGTAATAAAATTTTCCGCAATGACTTGTGTTTTGCTTACTCGACGTTCTGGAACTCGCGCGTTGTTGTTGGTGGTGCTGCCGCTGCCGCTGCCCTCTCGAGTCTTCGCGATGTCCTCTGCAGCTGCCTGTTATTGAGGGAGGCTCCAGGCCCGACCCAGGTCCCCGGGCATCGGGGCCCGAAGAGCAATGGAGGTGGGTTCCAGCGAGTTTGGGGGATTTTCATGCAGAATTAAGGCCAGAATCGAGACGTTGTTGGACGGGCGGCGCCAGGGCTTCGTGTGTGCTCGCGGAGTTTCGAAATTTCGGGTAGTGGCCGGGGTTTTGGTGATGCCTGGACCTGCCCGATCGGACATCCTTTTCTGGACTTTTCGGCCGGATCGTGTGGCTGGCCATAAAATCCCGCATCTCCTCCACCTTCACCCGAAACCAATTCGACCGATTCTATCGAGGCGGTAACCGACGTTTCAATCGGTTGCTACCGAAAACCCCCAGCGAGTTGAAACAGCGAACGCGCAGAGCAAGACGGAACATATTTATAGAGTTGCCTCCTATTGTTTAATAAACAATTAATCTGACAGCCGTGCATGGATTCGTCTGTTGCCGTTGCGGGTTCTGATGCTTTTTCACAAATTCTCTTGATTTACTACAAAAAATCTCCGTCAGTGTTGACAGGCGAGTGGAAAACATGAAGATTTACGACTTGTTTACCACCTGAGGGATCTCGCGCCCGCTCCCGTCCGGCTCTCGTCCTCTCCATCTCCTCTCTCTGGGCCTCTCCGTCTCCCCAACCCCTACTCCGTGTTCGTTGTTGGTGGCTCCGGGTTCTCGCCTTTATTTGTTTTCGACTAAAAATTTTTATTAGATTCCTCTTTTTGGGAGTTCTGTGTGGTTTGTGATTCATGAGCAAGAGGTGATAAAACACGTGAGTGGAGCGGCTGCAAGAGAAGTCACTTGAGGTTCTCTTGAGTTCCGTCTCCGTTCGAGCTCCGCTAGAAGAGAGATGTTCTCTCTCCCTCTGTCTCCCTCTCTTCTGACCCCACTCAAGAGAAGTGGACAGGAGTTGGTCGAAAGTAAGAGAGGGCTTCTGGCTGATGATTGAGAGGTCACAGTGTGGAGATGATTAATGTGGAATGGGAAAATGGTGAACGATAATCGGATAACAGAACATGATAATTGCTTAAGCAATACTTAGTTTGAAATAAATGATGTTTTATATAAAATCAAAATTTTCCGGTCAGTGGATTGTGATAAAAAGGAGGTTTTTCTGTGAGGTTTTATTGAAATTGACGAATAAAATTGTGTTATTAAGAAGTTGAAATTGGGTATTGACGATCATCATGTCGATTGGGGATCTTAAACTCTTAGTAACTTTCGCGAAAATAAAATGTTTCACTAATCCTATCAATTACCACAGTAAAGAAAATGACACTATTTTTTCTAAAAGCCCTGAAGGACCGTCGCGACGTACACAAAAATATTTTTCCAATTAAATCGACTTCTCTCTATAGTGAGTGATCACAGAATCATATGCACGATTACCTTGACCCTCACCACTTTATAGAAAACTCCCCCTCTGCCCTACAAGACCTCCCTGCCCCAAGCACCTCCACATTTCCTTTATCTCCTGAATGCTCCAATGCAACAACTCTTCCACTCAGCCCAGACGACCTCACTTCAAACATCCACACGAATCGAAATATACAAATTTGTAAGTCCGAATCGGTTTGCATGAAAGTTGCGTATTTGGTCTAAAATCCACTGGCGGCAATTAAGATAAAGCTGAAAGCGCGATTGTCGAGCAGATCGGCGGACGTCCGAATTCGCTGCCGCACTCACTGGGGCCGCCGGGCGATCGCGTGGAGGACGTCGGACAGTCGCCAAGAGCCAGACACGGAACCAGAACCAGAACCAGAAACCGGACAGCTCCGAATCTCCGACGCCTGGGAATCGGGGCCGATAAGGGGCAGCAGGGTATTTTGTTGTCGTTTTAGTTATTGTTGTAGTTGTTGTTGTTGCTGGCTGAGGTAATCCGTCGGCGGGAAGGAGGGAAAGGAGGGCAGGGAAAACACGCCAGCTGAGCCGATTCTGTTTCAATTAATTCCCTCTCTCATATCAATAAAATTAACCAAATTGATTACCATAACCGGAGAACGCACTCACGATGCCCCGATCTTCCCGGGTCGGGGATCGCGCGAAGCGGGGAGAGGGGAACGGCGGGCGGCCCACATGCAAATGGAGCGGACGAACGGGAGGAGGCCGGGATGGGTTGCGGAGGTTGGTGAGTGGAGTGTGGAGCGTGGTTGGCGCTAGCGAGCGAACGGCTAAATTATGCAAGTGGGTCCGGCTGGAGTGAGGAGGTGCTGCCGGTGCTGCTGGGGCCGAGGTGGGGCGGAGCGACCAAGTGTGGGAAAATCGTGAACATCGCCGAGGAGAGGGGGTCGGTCGTTCTCTCAATCAGGGGACAGATTTTCCGAAACGAGTCGTGGGGAAAGGAATCGTGCGGCCACGGAAGAATTAAGAAGTGATCATCAGGTGATCAGGTGGAGACCAAACGGGGGCCGGTGATCATGGAAATTGAAATCATTGGAATCGATTAATATGCGAGATTCGAGGGAGATTTCTATTGTGACATTTCATTTGGGAGATGGAAATAGAAACCACTGGTATCGACTGATGAGAGAGATTCGAGTGTGAGATTTCTATTGGGAGATTTCTACTGTGTGTAGGGCCTTTTGGGACATCGGGATACAGAACTGAATGACTTCCGATCGCTTTTCCGATGTTCCTAGGCCGATAAACCACTCCTGGCCCCATCCTCCCAGGCGGGGCCCCTCCATGGGGGAGGTCAGTCGATCGCGCCGATCGTTCCACGGCCTTAATTACAATGCATAAACCCATCATCGCAGGAAGTCTGCGACCAGCGATGGCGCACGTCGTCGGCGCTTTCGTTTCATTTCCTTTGCCGCTGTCGCTGTCGTCGCCGCCTGGCCATAGACGGAGCCGGCGTGTGGATGGCGTTGCCAATCGGCGGCCTTGCCGCAGCTGAGCGCAGAAATGATCGCATTAAGCAATTAATTCGTGATATATTCACGACGATCGCGGCGCATCGGAGGAGGCGAGTGTGAAAATCGGTGACTCACGATCACATTATTTGGACCGGCCGGCGCACCGACGTGAGTCCCGGACACACAAACAGACAGCTGGACAGGCCGGCGGGCGCGCGGTCGAGCGGCGAGGGTGTCATGAGCGAGTGAGTGACGTTCAAGCGAATGCTATAACGTTATCACCGGCTGCAATCAGGGCTCTTTATGGCCGGCCATAAACTTAAGTACTCGCGTTAAGCTTTCGCGATCGTTTAGCGATTCCCTCGGACCTGTGTTTAATTTGCGAATGACTTTGGTTTCGTGTTTACACGTTATTGGGTTCGGTCTCTCAGTCCTTCTGCCGCGCTCCCTGCCCATCGTCTCCCGACAATGATGGAGGAGCATTTCCGCCCAGGAACGGAAACGCGTCGCGGGCCGTGTTGATCGTGGGAATTTTCACGAACCCCACCATGTGTGGTCGAGTTATTTCATAATTTTTGCGAATCTGAAAATCAATTTTCTCGGAATTCCTCCGGCGGTCGCTCTCCACGCTCGTGTCTATGATTCATCCCGACTACGCTGTTCGATTTCCGGAAATTATCTCCTGTCTTTTGACTCCTCCACCAGCTCGACCCACCCTGAATTTATAGAAAGCTGAGGTCGGTTCGGTTTTTTACCGACGCACCGAGTGAAAAATTTTACGACCGTTCGAGCATTTTTTAAATAACTTATTTAACAATAAACAATATGCATAATAATAAATAGATAACGAGTCGTTGGCGAGTGGGAAAGAGACGGGCGACGAGGAGAGAGAAGCAAATGCTCTATAAACAAATTGCATACCTCGAGGGGCGTTCGCGGCAACTTTACGGAATTTCACAATTTTCGAGCTCGTGGCACTTGTTGTTAATTACGGTAATGACGAAGTGGAATTAGCCAACAGTTGTTGTTGGGGTTCGCTTCCCTTTGATTAGCGCGGTCGTGGGTCGGCGGCTTCGGGCGGTTGCGGGCGGTTTCGGGAATTATGGGCCACGAGTGATTGTTATGGATATTGTTATTACTGGCGCCTTCGGTGAATGGTGAATGGTTTCGGCTTTGCTTTTCATCGCTCTGCGTGGAGTTGTTGTGAGTGGCATCGAATCAAAGGAACCTCAAGATTCCAGAAGCACGAAAAACTTCGAAAAACATCTTCGATCAGAGACTCAAGAGGAAAAACAACCAAAAATACAAAAATAAAAAATCCAACCGTTGAAATTTGCTCCGATCTGGGGATCAAAAAAACCAAAATTTTATTTCTCGAAAACCTCATTCGTGTGACCTTTGGTTGTTTGGAGCCAGGGAGAAAATTAATTGTTTTTCTCGACCGCACCGGAGCCAACAACGGCCACAACAGCAACAACAACAGCAGCAACAGCATCACTAATGACGCCTATGAAGCCTCCGAAGCAATATGTTTTAATTTGTTTAATCTTTTAATCCAGCCCTCGTCCCGTCCTGCGGTTGCAGCTCAACCAAAAAGAAGAAGCCAACGAAAAAAACCACCGAACCTCCCTCAAGCTGGACGAACCGACGCGACGCGACGCGACCCGTCGAGAGTCGGCAGCAGGGCCCGACTTGATCAAGCCAAGTTAATAATTTGTCGGCGCAAAAACCGCCCGACGCTCGCCGCCGATTCGCCGTCCCGGTGGTCCGTCGACTCCACCCGGGCCCCGCGCCGCTCTCGCTGATTTCGTTGTAATCCCACGGTGCCCACGAATCGGCGATCGACGGTCGGCGGTCGGTGGTCGCGATCGCCGCAGTCGGAAGAATCGGCGAACGACTAATTCCAATTTATTGATGATTCGTCCGCCGCGCTCACCGGATCGAATTATATTTACACCTTGCGTTCACGCGGCGGACTCTCATTTGGTCTCGCCTCCGGCCCGCACCTCTCGTCGCGGGGCGTGACAGGGGTGAGCGGTTCACTCTTGCCAGGTTCCATATGGAGTCGCTGGGGAATTTCGCCCATTTCGAGCGAAGTTCGTGGGGCCATTTGTAACAGTTTCTCTCGCGGTTTCTCCGCGCGATTCGCCACCCATGTGGTCCGTAGGAGCCCCTTCCTAATTGAATCATCCCAGCCCAGTCGCGTCTGGCCCGATAGAGTTCGGGCTCGAGGTGTGACATGTTTCTTCGTCCAGAGCACGCGATTCCAATGCTACCTGTTGTAGAAGCGACCTCGGAACCTCTTCACCTCTGCATTTTGCAGATTCCACTGGCGAGTGACTCCCGGCCTTCGTCCAGTGGCTGCCACAAGTTCGCCTACCCGGCGGCTTCTCTCGCCCTCCCTCTGGTGGAGTCGGAGTGATCCATATATCATGCCGGGCTATATTTAAATACAATGGCGAACCAATCTGACCCACGATCAGTCGCTGTGCAACGGCGCAGGTTTCCGCTGATTATTCCTGGCTCGCATCACTGGCGAGACAAGCGACCAGCTCGCCTCAGTCCTCGGTCCTCCTAATCTCGTCCATCGGAGGCGACCCGGTCGGCAGCAGCCGGCGACTCGACGACTGCGACCTGCCAGATTAATGAGTTGTCACGACGAGGCTGGGGCGACCATTAATAGTGCTCCGGGTCGTCCATTGTGAGGAAGCCAGTACTGGGCCGGTATCTGGACCGACGCTGGTCCGATGGACAGCGCCGCGATAAGGCGCGATCTGGCGTCTGTCAAACGGAACACGGAACGAGCGTGGACGACGGCGGCTTCGGATCGGTGGCAATGGACGGAAACTCAAGAGAGTGACGAGGTTGGAGCGGGAGGAGCGGGTGGAGCGGTTGGAGCCGTGACTCACGTGGCGGGAATGGCGGGAATGGCGCAAATGTGCGAAGGGCGACCGAGCTCCAGCCGTAGCCTGAGCAGGGGCGTGGACTGGACAGGGTGAGGATGAGTCAAACGTCGTCGCCTCGGCGGATTCGCAAAAGCCCGCTGTGCGCCACTTCCGGTGGCAGCGACTTCCGCCTCGAGCCTCGGCCGACGGCTGCCGGCCCCACCTCCAGCGACGACCCGCCAGCCTAATGAAATTGTTACGCACGGTCAGACGGACGGACGGACAGCCGGACGGACAGATGGCCGGAGTTTCGACATATGTAGAACAGCGGCGAACACGGCGTCCGGACACGCAACGCGGTCATCATAAAAACCGAAAATCTGTATCGAATTCCGAGGCACTTATTCCATGTTTTCGCTCCCCTCTCGTTTTTATTTCTGTGTCTCTCACTCTCTTCGTGTTGCGGTTGTTGTGATTTGTGATTCTTATTGTTTTCGGTGGCTCGGTGGCGTTGTTGTTTGTGTCTTCTGGTCTTGCCCGATCTCTCGCTAGACCCGCGGTTGCGATGTCGCCATAAAAAATCAACAACAAAACACACAAAAACAAAGAGAAACACATAACTTCAGAAGAAGAGCAAGATTATCGCTTCTTCTTACCCAGCGAAAGCAATAACAACTACAACACGATCCAAGTCCATCCCGACGGCAGCCGCAGAAGCTTCAAATTTGGTAATACCAAGTTGTTATTGTTTCTGTTGCTGTTGCTGTTGCTGTTGTTGGCATGGTGTTTGTTGCCATTAAATGCGCACATTAAAACCGAACAGATTCCCATCGTCCTCTCTCTTTCTATCTTTCGCTCCCCATCGCGACCCCGGCCCTCGCTCCAGACCCGGCTCCTGCTCCAGCTCCAGCTCGATCTCCAGCCCCATCGCCGTCGTCGGTGGCGCAGCAAAAGGGAACACGTCACAGGGCCGTCGCCGGGCGCGGACCCCCGGCCCCCGGACTGGCCCTGGGAGTCGAGTGCGTGGACACGGGCTGCGGAGGCCGGCCGAGGTCGCTGCGTCATTAGACGCTGGCGACGACGAAGAGCCGAGCACGAGAGCTCGAGCTCGGAATCAGAGTAGAGCCCTGAAAGTGGATCATGAACGAATCGCCGAGCGGGGGCCCGCGGCTCGGGAGGGACTTGATTTATTAGAGCTCGTCACTGGCTCATGTCGAATGTGGTCCTGCCCGGTCCTGCATCGAATCTCGGGAGGGGCCAGACGCGGAGCGAATTCCGCCGTCTTTGGTCCATAGTTCAGTCCATAGATTTTCTCGAAGACTTTGACATCGCCGATATGGCCAAAGAAAAGATTTCTGGCTTATGTTTGGAAGACACTCGGGTTCACCTTGTCACCGAAAACCTCGCCGAAAAATCGACGCAGCCCCTCTCGATCTACGCCACTGGCCTCGCTGCCTCTCGATCCCCTCGCCCGAAAACCCATCTAAAACAAAAGCCTTCAATTTGGTAGAATAATTTTAACCTCTGCTGCTTCTGTTGCCATTGTTGTTGTTGGGGTTGCTTGTAGTCGTTGTTGTTTTAGTTGCTGTCGTTGTCGTTGTTGTTGTTATAAAGGTAGACAGTTGTTGTTGTTGTAGCGGCTGCTGGCAGGCGGCACAACTTCAACACTTTTATGAAGCGTGGCCTTTAATTTTGCTCTTCCACACTTCGGATTGCGGTCGAGCGCGCGGAGGGTTTTTTATTCGGGTCTCGGTTCTTCGGCTCTGGCTTTATTTTCGGCCGCCGGACGGTGTGTGGTCCCCTGCTGCAACAACAACAGCAACAACGACAACAACAACAACGGCAACAATCACGCGGAGGAAACCACGGAAAGAACAATTTAATTTCATCGAGGTGTCATGGGATAGGCATCTGGGCAGCAGCCGGGCCGACCGCCGGGCCGTCGAGGGGCGGCCACCTTGGGACGGACGGACGATATGTCTATCTCTCTCCAACTCTGTCTCGTTCTGTGCCCAGTGATCGTGGGGTTTGAACGGCCGCCGCCAGAGCGACCGAGCGAGCGAACGGGCGTGTGATCAATTGGAACACCGGCGTTGATTGGTTTGTCAGACGGGCCCTGTCATAACTCGTGGATATTGAGTCGTAAATAATCGCCTGCGAAGACCGGACCCCGTCCCGCCTCCCACCGGCCACGGCGCGGCAAGTCTCATGTTCAATGGCTCGTCGATCGCAACCCCGTGAACCGACGATCGCACCGACCGGGCCGGCGATTTAGCTAAATACCTGTGCGCCAGGTTCCCATCATCATCGTCCTCGCCGGCCTCGCCGGCCTCGCCGGCCTCGCCGGCCTCGCCGTCGTCCTCGTCGGCAGCCGGGTGGACACGGCATGGCCCGGCCACGTCCATCGGCCGGTGTCATTGGGCCTGTTCAGCGGGAGTCAAATCGTTTCGCCATAAACTCCTATTCGCGGCACTTAATCTATGCCAAGAGCCCGGCACCGCGAGATAAATAGCTGCGAAATATAAATCCACGGACTCGGTGCAGTCCGAGGCCTCGGGCCGCCACCCGCTCCCGCTCCGCCTCCCCAGCCCGGCGCCCTGCCTGGGCCGCCTCGTCGGGCGGCCATAAAAACTGCACGACTTTTCAATAAATGTTGACAACGCAAGAGTTTTATGATATCCTGAAGGAAGTGAAATATGATATTTTGCGATCGTTCCCCGTCGTTGCCGTCGTCCTCGTCGTCGTCGTCGTTGTTGTCGCCGCCGGCCCTCGAGGCCCCGTCGCCGGCGTGTAATGCAAGGTAACGTAACGCCATCGTCTACGACATCGGTCACAGCACATGCCATTGGTGGCGGCGGTGGTTGTGGTTGGTCCGAGGCTCTTGATGACTTGTGGCTGTTGCGTTGCCTCGTTATTGTTGTTCGATCGCCTCGAATGCAAAATAGTCCAGGCCGACGAAAGAAGACTCGCTCTCGGCCGCCTCCCTCTCTCTCTGTGCCCGTCTCAGTCCCCCGCGATCGCGGTCCCGGCCGCGGCCGACGACGGCCCGAGTTGTGAACACATGTGGCTTTAACGTTGTCGCTAATATCGACTATTAATGGGTTAATCAAGCAACCGGCGGGGCTGTAAATTAAGTTGGTTGGACTAATTTTCTGCCAGGCGATCGTTTGCGGAACCGCCGCGTGGTGGGGCAGCGGGGACCGGCCGTGAGAGTCGTGTGTGGGACTCTGAGGATGGGTTGGAGGTGGGGACGGGAGGGGAGACGAGACCAAGCGATGGAGTGGGGTGGGTTGGGGTGTTGTTGACGAGGAGTCTGGGATGGACAAGGTCTACAATAGCTGACCGTTTCGATTATACAGTGCGAAATGGTTGAACAAATTCCTGCATTAGTTTGTCAATTGGGCATTGAAGGCATCCATTCACATGGCTTATTCAAAGAAACTCCTTAAGCAAGTTTTCTTTTATAGTTTCCCACTCTTCTGGAAGGTGTTCTGGGACCCCTGCCGATGGCTGGCGAGTGAATTCGAACCAATTCCGACTTTGCCACATCGCTAGTGCGCACTGGTCAGGATCGATTCCGAAAACAACAGCTTGAGGAAATTTCGAAAACTCGTTCTCGACTGCCAGAGCCCAGAGCCCCGAGATGCGAGCCCTGCGCTTCCCACAACGACGAGGGGTCGGGCAGGGGACAAGGGGACGAGGGGAGGATCGTGTTTGGTGGCAACCACAAGAACAAAATGAGCCGGCAACAAAAACAAACAACGAATGCCCTCGAGAGGATCAGTTATGAAGACATAAATACTTGAAGATCATCAAACTAAATTACAGGCCAACCATAACAGCAACAACAACAACAACAACAACAACAAAACAAAAACAAAAGGAGAAACAACAACAAGGGTAACAAAACGAACCAAAGAGGAACATTGAAAAAACACACAGTGGAAAGAGCACAAAAAAGAGACCAAGCGAACCGCCAGGAATCGAAGACCGACATCCGACAACCTGCTGCCGGGCAGACACCTTCAGCAACAGATGAAGAGATGAGGAGATGATGATGAAGATGAAGATGCAATCCGCGCCGATATGGAGCGCTTAATGTGTGAAGAATCATCAGGGGAGAGAGCGATCTTCAAATCTGGAAATGCTCGGAAACGAAAACGGAACACCTACCAAGCGATCAACCGACCAACCGACTAGATTGCCACAAATTGAGCCCGCGAACGGACCAAATGAGCGCCAACCCACGACCAACAGCCGACGATCACCGGCCGACCACCGACTGGACGGGACTGGGAGCAGGCAGGCGGACGGACGTCGAGACAGAGGAGTCCGTCTGGAGGTTGGGGCCGCCGTGCTGAGTGAGCAGGCGGTGCCAAACTGAGAAGACATTCGTTTGGAGGAGCCGCCAGGAGCTAATTTGGATAGCGGCTGGGAGAGAAGGAGAGAGAGAGGAGGAGGAGGAAGGAAGGAGGACGTCCAGACAGAGAAGTGCTGTGAGGAAGCACAGTGAGGGACGTGAGGGGAGAAATGAGTCAGAAGCGATCAGAAAATTTGAAACACTTTACCCTCAGAAACTGATGCAAATTTCCGACATATGGGAATCCCAAGGAACCCCAAACTAAGGCCAGTTTGAGTTTCCGCACTAGTAAAGAAACGCACTAGCACGATCAACTTCACAATACCTCGGGTTCACTGAAGAGGGTCTGGACGAGGTTTCTGGGGCCTAATCAGAAGAGACTGTGGCAATTGGTCACCGGATGTTAATCATGCCTACGAGACACATCGCAAAATCGTCCCCAGTCCCCGTCGACGCCTTCGCTCACACTCGAGTGGCCAAATGGGGTGATCGATTTGAGTCCGCATATCTGGGGATCTGGAGGAGGCAGTAGAAGACGGAAAAGGAGTCGAGGAGAAGGAGACGGAGGTAGGATGGGGATTCTGAACTCAAAACGATTCCAGTCGGAACGATTTTCGCGCTTGGCTGCCAACGCGAGCCAATGGGGATGTAGTTAGTGCATCATCGCTTGTCAGCCTGCATCAGCCGAGGTCGCGATTAAGAACGATCGACACAAAGGGGGAGAAGGACCGACGACAGATCGGATCCCCCAAATGTGCGTCGTCTCAATCCGATCAATAAGACTCTGCAAACATGTAAATTAAAACTGTCAGACCCGACCCGACCCGACCCGTCCCGTCCCCAGCCCCTCCTCGCTCGCCGACTCCGCCGAGTTAATCCGCAGTTCCTGCTTATGGTTGTGCCCAAGGATGCATTCACATGACTTCATCGCCAAATTGTTGCCACTGACTGCGGCTCCCCTCGCTCGGCTGCCTGCCTTGCGGCTAATTTGAATGATTAGCAGCCGCAGCCGCGGCCGTCCGTCTGTCTGTCTGTCAGACCCATCAATGAAGCCATCAGCTTTGATTACACCGAATTTGTCGTCCATCGCGACAAGGGGCTCGCCGACCACGCCCGCGGCTTAGAACCTGAGGCTGCCGCGACCGAGGCAGCCGAGGATGGCCGCGTTGGGTCGAGGCCGTGCCGGACCGCGACAAAGGAGCGACCCCTGCCGAGCACTTAATGCGGCCTGTCACTTCGGCTCACATTAGAGATGGGCCAGCGGAATCCGCGGACAACGCGATCAGATCCAGCTCCAGCTCCAGCTGCTGCTCCCGCGTGATCGAGATCGGGGTCAGGGCCTGCGATCGAGTCGATGGCGCGGAGGCAACCCTTGGGAAACGAAGGAGTTCCGGCCTCGATGGCGATGCTGCTCCAAGACGAGGGCAAGTTGTGGCAGAGGCCGAGATCGGGCTGCGTGGCCCGTTCTGCTGATTCATGCCTGCCAAATCGCAGCCGAGTCATGTGGGCCCTAATGAGCTGTCTTTTGCAAGCAGCTCACGTTTTCCCCAAACTACACTCGCCGGGCCTCGCTCGATCGCTTCGCGCATTTCTCCGCGCTCCAGATCAGTTCGCGATAAGGCAGCAATAAAAACCTAAAAATCTCGAAAATGTCAAAATATGACGATGATGATGTGGCCGATGCTCCGTGGCTTCGGCTGCCGTTGATGGCGGTGATGAAATCTCAGGATCTATGGAAAATTTGATTCGTCATATGCGCCGGATTCCCTTCCCAGCCCAACTCGAGCGACCGCCAGTGTTGACCCGGCCCTCGTTCCCGGAGCTTCCAGACCGGCCGAGGTCCGCTCTTTGTGGTTCCGATTCTTTTGGTTGCTGTGGTTTTTTGCCCTCCCTTCGCGGCGGCCGAGCTTCTGATTGCTGCCAGATTGCGGCGCTCGCATTCGCATTCATAAAAGCAAATATTTTACAAATATTTCATCAAAGGCAATGTTCCTTTGGCTACGCGGTCGCCGTAGATTCCGCTCTACGATACCGTCGACTATTGTGGACGACTCGTGGCGGCTGGACTCGAATCGACTCGGTTGCCGCAGGGTTTCGCCGGAGGCTGGCACAGGATTTGCGTTGCTGGGTTCTTGTTGTTGGCTGTGTGGTTGCTGTCGACATTTGATTTGCGATCTTATCGACGTGGGCCCTGTGCAAAATGATATTAACTCCTCTCATAATGGATTTGCCAGGGCATTTATACTGATCCCATTTGATGCCCATCGCGGCCTCGAACTTCTGGAGGGTTTCTCGATTTTCCCACGGCAAATCAAAGGGTTTCTCAGGCGACCAGCGGCGGCGCTTTCGATTTCGTCGGAAGCAGAGCATTTATGGACGTTTGGACAGATCCGAGATTTATCTCTGTGTCTCATCTTGGCGACGAGCAGGATGACGGAAGGGGGATGCAGGACGGAGGATGAGGGATTGCGAGAACTGGGGCTGGAACTCTGTCACATGGTCACGGTGTAGACGACAGTTGTCATCGGGGTGTTGTCGCCTTCATGGACGAGAGACCGACTTCACCAGGACCCGGGTGCCAAGAGACAGCGACCTCCGATCGACGACGAGCCCTACAAGGGCTCAGCTCGGCTTTCGGTGAATGGAACAAGTGTCGGATCCGCTTACGTCGTCCGCCAGGACAGCCTTCAGCGCTGTGTCGCCGCCGGGATCTGCGTCAGCCTGAGTCCGGCCCCGCGGCCCAGGTGCGGCTGCGGCTGCGGCTGTGACGAGTGCAGTCGCGGGCCATCGATGGCTGCACTCGGCGCGCCGACTGGGCGCGAGCACGACATTGAGGAACGGGCTCATTATCGGTGGGTCCGAAAACGACAAAAAAATCACAACAACAACAACAACATCGACAGCGAACGCGACGAAAACAAATCGAAGCTTATGCTTCTGGCTTTTGACATCTCGGAATTTGTTTGTCAGGCTTTCGGAATCGGAATCGGGATCGAGATCGCGGACGTGGACGCGAACTCGAACTCGAACTCGATCGCCTGCTACACGAGCTCCGATCTTGACATTGACACGTCAGACATGATACAATTTTTATTAATTTCGTTGTTGTTGCTGCTTTATTCGCTGTCTGTCTGTATGTCTGTCCATCTGTCCGTCTGTCTGTCACTCTTACAGCAACTCCAGGAAGGAGCCCGGCTTTGGCAACGGCGCAACCACCGCAAATTTGTCGACAGCTCAATACAGCAAATAACGATCTGCGCCGTCATCGCGATCCGTCCGTCTCTCTGTCTGTCCGTTTGTCTCCGTCACGCTCTCGGTATTGCTGACATTAATATTGTTGGTTTTTTTTCTTCCATAATGAACTCATGCACTCTGCAAGGCGTTGGAGGACCCGGAGCCGGTCGTCAACACGGCGTTCGACGCCTTCCTAGTTCTGCGAGTAGGACCGGCGGTTCGGCGATTCGGTGGGCGAATTTCACGGCTGTCCGGTTGTAGAAGTGTCAAGTGGCGAGGTGTCCAGAGCCGCGGGGGTCGGGTCGGGCTGGGCCACTTCGTCGATTTGCTCGAGATCTCTATCTATCGCAACTGATCGTTAGGGGCAGGGTTGAGGGACTTATGGTGCTCCTGGCCATCACCGCCATTGGCTTCCCGGTGATTCCTTACACTGACCATGGCGGAGAAATCATACAAGTGAAAAAAATAATTGTCTAATATTTCAAAATCGTTCTGGTTGGTGCTTTGAGTCATCTGTGGTTTCACTCATGCATGACAAGCGATTGATCTTCATTGATCATGTGAATTTCATGGGAAAAATCATTCAATTAAACCTTTTGCTATTTAAACCTGTCTCCCATTAAGCTCGGCATAGCTCGGATAATTGGCCTGAAACAATTCCCCAAAGCCTCGTTGCATGATTCACTCGACGCCCGATCAGTTCTAGTTAATTCACCCGAGCATTGAAGGCGATCTGAAATCACTTGACAACATCAGGCATTTGCGTCACTTGTTCCCGTCGCCCATCCCCTCCCCCTCGTCAGAGTTGGCGAGTGGTCCTCACTTTATGTTTGCGACACTCGTTGCTGTTGGTCCCACTGTGCCGGTGGCGGAACCCAAAAATGAGTCCCGCCTAAAAACTCAAGTTCAAACCTCCCGAGTTGTGTCCCAAATACTCGATGGCCCAGACCTCGCGTGCTCCTCGGACGCCGCGCAGTGGTGCCAGATGCCACCAAAAACAACACACACCAAGGCACCAACAACAGCAAGAGCAACAGGAACAGCAACAACAACAGGGACAGTAACAGCAACAACGTCGAGAGCAACTAATAAACCATAAAAATGCAGCAAACGCAATCATTTTTGCGAAGGCGTGGGCCTCCCTCCTTCTCCCTCTCCCTCCACCTCCACCTCCCTCTCCCTTCCACCCTCGCCGATCGTGGCCGGTCGCCGCACGAGGGTCCGACGGACCCTCGCAAATATTTCGCCAAATTTGTAACGGACGAGGAAATCAATGTTCCCTCTTCCTCTCCCCGGCCCCGGTCCCCGCCCAGCGTCCCCTGCGCCAGTCGGCCGCGGCTGAGCGACTGGACTTGGCTCTGATCCGTGCGAAACATTGGCTAATATTTGGATTTCTCCGACCGGCCGGCCGTCCGCGAGTTTGCTCCGTTTTGTAAGCGCGCATCGAATCGGTGGTCCTCGCCACAACAACAACAACAACAACGAGAGCCCTGGCGAACCTGGCCGGGCGCTCGAGCGGTGCGAAAATAAGTCCGAAGTCCGGACCCCGGACTGACGGAGGTGCCCGGCGCTGGTGTCGGCCGAGGGTCCGAGGACCGCACTTTAAGTCACGAAACGTCTTCATTCGCTTTGGACCTCCGGCTGAGCGGCGGCCACGGCGGCCTCAACCTCGGCGGCGACGGCGACGACGACGGCGATCGCGACGTGGCTTCGCTCGGATCTGATTTTGGTTGGCGAGTTCGAGTTCGAGTCCGGTCGGGCTCGGGTCGGCCGCCGTCGCTTGAGCAAACATGCGATGCTGCCGTTGCCTCTGCCCAGACCCAGACCCAGCCAGGTCCATCCATCCTGCCCTCTCGCCCCGCCTCGTCCTCGTCCGCGGCATCTTCGTCGTCGTCGGCAGCAACATGTTGCTGGTCGCCCGCCCCGGGCGTCGACTGGCCATCGAGTCGCAGGGTGGCATCCGACGCAGACGACGCCGCTCCTCCGCCTCCCCCTCCCTCTCTCACTCTCCCCACTCTCTCTCGCCACTGGCCGCGGGCCGGCTGCCTTTCGGTGGGCTTGATAACTGAATTTCTCGTGTTAAAAATTGGCTCCAATTTAACACACTTCAGCGCGCGAATTAGGGGCAATTTAGAAATTAAGTAATCTTCCCCCTCATCCCTTTCCTTCGGTCCTCGCTCGCATATCGGCGAGGATCCCAGCTCTGGAGGCGATGCAGCAGGTTCTTCTTTAATCGGGATCGGGCTCGGGCTCGGGCTCCGAGGAGGTGACGGTGGAGGGTTTGAGAAGGGGCCGTGAGGAGGGGGGGATCGTCAATATTTGCCTTGCGAATGGATTGATTAGAGTGATTATTTATACGGGCCTGCTGGTGGCATCCGGTCGCCAGGCGCGCCGTGGCTGGAGAGGGACGGGCGAGGGGTAAAACTAGACAGGGCTGGCTGGCCTCCCACAAGGCCCTTTGGTGGATTCTCGTATTGAAAATAATTTTCGAAGTCATTTTCGTTGACCCAAAGATTGTCGGGCCGGGTGAAAGTTCCGAGGCCTCTTTTGCCACCCCTTCCATTCGTGACGCGGAGCTAATTAGTTAACTCGCTTCCTCCACCTCTTCACCTCCACGAGAACAACTCAATAACCCGACTCCGGGGCCCTCACGAGAGGCCCTGCCGGTAAAAACAACCTCCGCCTCCAGCATCGATGCTCGAGCGCTCCGCGATCGATTCAACAGCTGAATGAAGCTGCAGGCCTGGCCGTTCGCTACCGAGGCAGCAGCAACAACAACACCAACGCCAACGCCAACGCCAACAACGACAATAACTAGATTGAGGGCAAATTAAAGAAAATTAATAAATGCCATCAACATTGATTAACTCGTCGCTAATAAAATCATTTGTCTCCACGGCAGCGATGAGGACGACGATGGCGAAGCGATGGCGATGGCGATGGCGATGGCGATGACGACGACGCTGACCACTCAGCGGTTTATGATCGCGTGACTAATTTCGCTATAAAAAGCAACAACAAAGACAACGAGGAGAGGAAGAGGAGCAACCAGAAACAATGTGATGTGGCAAATCAATGATTCCTATAGGAAAATCAGATCTCCAGAGCCCGTAGAAGACGTCCGGAGGGCACCGGCGAGCGGACGCTCGGGCTCCAGTGGTGGGATGGACAGGTGAAGCGAGGTGTGGTGAGGTGTGGTGAGGTGAGGTGAGGTGAGGGGTGGAGCGAGACACGCACTAACAACGCAACAAATTGAAACAAAATACTTGCGACCGGGGCAGGATACGCAACCAGATACCGAGCCAGATACCGGCAACTGGGCCCCGAACGCGCCGGCCTCCAGCGAGCCGGCGGCAACCAGCCCAACTCCGAAGGACGGGGGCCGGGGCTCGGTCGGTTCATTTAGCATGAAATTGTTGCAATCAGTGCTAAAATTGCGCCGTCCACTGCACCGCGGGCCCGAGTCCGCTGCTCCGGACTCCGACTCCGACTCCGACTCCGATTCGAGCTTGGGAGGATTTTTTAATTACGCGCCATGGTGAGAGCCTCCTGGGGCCGAGGAGCGGAGGAGTCGCGGCGGCCGGGGCGGGGAGGCAGCGGCTGGCCCTGGAATTCGCCTGGCATTCGGCGCGTCCGCGTCCGCGTCCGCGTCCGAGCGGCCGGCGGTGGCCAGATGTGACGTCGATGCGGCGACCAGCCGATAAGAGTCGGCGATCCTTGTCGTTCGTCGAGCTCCGGCGACTTCGCTTGTTTCGCTCCTGCCCACAGCGTTGTGCCGGCGAGGCGGGTTCGGTCCATGCCGGTCGTCCTCGCCTCATCGTCCTCGACGCGGCCGACAAAAACCCGGAATACCACAGATGTCGCTCTTGTCCACAGTGTTTTTGCCCCTACTACTCGGTCGGTTTTGTTGCACGTCGTCGTCGTGGTCATCGCCGTGGTCGTCGTTGTGCTGTGCGGAAAGCGCTTAAAAGAAAGGAAATGCCTTAAATCAATTAGTTGAGCACTAATTGCCTCAATACCTTGTGGCATAGTTTCCGCCAGTTACAAGTGCTGCCATCACATGGGCTTTTTCGGTCTCCGCCCGCGGCCGGCGGCCCTCGCCCAACAGCAGGGCATCGGACCCGACCGCGGTCCGGTTCCTCGTGCTCCTTCGGCTGCGACTGCCCGGCTAATCTCGACGAAATTCTTCACCTTGCGGCTGTGATTTTATCTTTCTCACAATCTCGGTTTGTTTTCCAGCCCGATCCCGCCGGGGTTGCCGACGAAATGCTGCGAAAAGGCAATGGGAGTTTCTTCGTCTCCTTGGCATTGATAATTGGGGGCTTCGGAGGTTGTTCCAAGGGTGTTGGCTTGGAGTTGAACTGCTGTATTTAAATTGGCCTTGTTCTCATCTTCGCTACTGAATTTGATCATATTTGATCACATGGTCAGTCCGTCAAAAATGGATTCTTTAATTGTATTTCCATATGCTGAACCCATGTTCGCCCTCTTCTCAGCACCCCTTCCTCATCACCGCTTCTTCATCGCCTCTTTGTCCTCGCCTTCTCCTGTCTCCCATCTACTCCCATTTCCTCCTCCGCTCTGGGCCAACTCCGCGGCAACCCCGGTCGGCTCCTCCAGTCGCACCCAAATATTATCCACCTGTGCAGAGCAACGATTCCCCTTTCATTTCTGCGCCTCTCCCGCCTCGTTCACTCCTCCTCCACAACCTGCACAACCTCCTTCGCCTCCCCTCCCGGCCGGCTCCAAGCTCAAGTGGCTCCGGCGTGGCCTGCGAACAATGGATCGCCTTGATGACCGTTCAGGGCACAAAAGCACGCACTCATTCGCACACAGCAACAGATCGACACACACACACACCGACCGACGGACGGACGGACGGACGCACACACCCAGCTGTACGTGTACATCCGCTGGCAATGTACAATGTAGTTGTTGTTTTTGTCGTTGTCAGTGTGTTGTATTGAGCTGGAATTCGGTGGCTCGCATCGCGATCGCTGCATCCGCAAATGATGGGAAAATTTTGCTCGCGATCGTCGCTGGCGTTGCGCTGGTCCGCACCTCGCTGTCTCCGGCAGGGTCGGGGCCGGGACCGGGGCCGGCATTCGAGGAGGTTACCGAGGGAGAGCTAATTACGTTAAAGGGCTTCACTCGAGGTGTGTGTGTGTGTTTTTTTTTCTTTGTCCTCTCGCCGAGTTTCTTCTCGCTTGGCGATGAACTTTGAGCTTTGGTAGAAAGCGTTGCCGAAGGGGCTCCGGAACTCCGGGTTCTGGTCACGATAAAAAAACCTTCACCGAGTTTTGGGGCTCGCAAAAACCAAGCGTTTCGAGTCCTTCGCCATGGAAGTCCTTGTATCGGGATCCGTGTTTTCGCCTGAGCGCGACGAGACGGCGATCGCCTCCTTGGCGTCTTAATTAGTCGGCCACCCAAGTGGGTTCGATCGACGACTGCAACAGGAGCAACAACAAGGCAATATCACAATTGCTCGCTGCCAGGGCTGTCTGTGCATCTGTCCTGTCTCGATGTCTGTCCGTAAGTCCGTCTGTCTGCCTGGCTGGCTGGCTTTCCAAAAATGGAGGTCGCGTCTCGGCCAAGTCGACAGCGCGCGGCTGCAGGGCTTTTTGCGTGTCGTTCATTAAATCCGGAGTTCGTTCGTTGTCTCGAAGGGCCACACAGTGTGAGGAGGCCTCATGTTGTTGTTCTGGTTGTTGTTGCTGTTGTAGTAGTCACTGGTGTTGTAATAAATAGTAACAGTTATCGTGTCGACTGGAATGATGATTGATTGCATTTTTATGCCGTCGCCGATCGTCCTCTTGTACCGCGATGGCGATCAGATGATGGCGAAAATGGTGATGATGACCGGGGCAAAACGGCGATGATGATGACGATGGTGTTAGCTTGATGGAGTCTCAGATGGCGATCGTGATCGCGGTCCCTAAAGTTTCGACATCAGTATCAGACATCGAAGTTGTCTTCCAAAGCATTTCTATTGGAACTTCTACTGGTCTGATCATCGGATCATTAGTGGATTTCTCCATCGCTTCGTCGCGCCCAAAGTTCGAGTTGCTCCCGCTTCAGTTCAGTCCCCCCTTCGCGACGCTCTCGGCAGTCGGACCAGGCCGACGTCTGGTGCTGCAGCTCCACAAATGTCATCATAATTGGCAACACTTTACCGCCACACCGTCCGCACATTTTCCGCCACTCTTCCGCCATCGCCAGCGAGCGGATCCATCGGTCGATCTGCCGTCGTCATCGATCGCCGATCGTCAGATCGCTGATCGCTGATCGCTAATCAATTCAATGCCATCGAAAGAAATCGTGTCGCGATCGCGGGGTTTTTAGAATTCCTTCATGCGCATGCGCAGCATCGCAAACACTCGTCATTCCGTCGTCTTCGCCGATCGAGTCATCCGTCCACGGATCGGCCTCTCCCGAGCCGTCGCGATCCGCTTCGATCCGATCCGATCCGATGATCGATTGGCGGCCGGGGCGAAATTTGAGCGATACGTGTGGCGTCTGCAATTACATTATTATTTGAGTGCATGTTGGCGACTGCGACTACAACGAGGCCAGCAACAAAAACCCGAGGGGCAAGTGGCGGGCGAGGAGCCGCCAGTACACGACAACAACAACAACAACAACATCCACAACAACAAAAACAATAACCACTGTCATTGTCACATGGCTCGTCCTCGTCATCGTCGTCGCTGTTGTCGTCGCTCCTCGGCGAGGCTGCGCGGAGTCTCCGCGCCCTCCGGCCGTCCACGTGGCAGACGCTCGCTGAATGGCGTTGGCTGTCGAGGAAAGGCGTCGCCGCGGAATTCCGTCAGCCCCGTCGGCGGCGGAGTCGGCGTCGCCGTCGTTCTAGGCCGTGGAGTGACGATGAACAAGCAGCGAACAGGAGTCGCAATTTAGCGACGCATACGAAATGAACCGGTGGCTGATGCTCATCATCGTCGCCATCGCCGTCCAACGACCAGTAACCACGACGACGACGACGACGACGACGACGACGACGACGACGACGACGACGACGACGACGACGACGACGACGACGACAACCGGAGCCGGCCCAGCAATTCATTACGATGCCTTTTCGAGGCTGCGCGCAATTGGCAGCGAATTTCGTATCGGGTGCGCGTGCGCGGCGGCCGCCGAATATGGAGCGGGGCAGCATGTTCTGGGATGGAGTCCGCGTCCCCGCCTCGGTCGCGACCCATGAGCCTGGAGCTGGTCCTGGCCGCCATCGACCGTCAACCGTCGGCCGCCTGGGCGACTGGCGTAATCTTAATCCGCTCGTTAAACTTGTAAAACTTATTGATTATGCTCGCGGCGGCAACGGTTGCCTGTTGGTGGCATCCGAGATCGAGACAGACAGGCGGACGAGCGACAGACAGGGACACGGTGGACGGACAGACAATTGTCGCCTGGCCGTGCCTTATTTGCCGCGTGCACTTTGCAAAAGGAAGTCCGCGGCCTCGCGAAATCCCACTTGAGACTCGCGGAAGTCGCGGCTGGACGACGGAAAGACGAGCAGGGAGACGGGCGGGTGGAGAGATGGACACACGAACGGACAGATGGACGGACGGCCCCGGCACTGAGAGGCGACACTGCAGACCGGCCAGCGAGGCGAACGAACATGCCGGGAAATCGCCAGCCAGCGACAGCGTCATCGACAGACCTCGGTCGCAATAGACGGCCGTGGATCGAGGTTACAAGGTTAGCAATAGCAAGGTTAGGAATAGCAGAATCGGCCATGGCCGGGTCCTTCGACCTGAACTCCTGATGCTGACCCCCCGGGGGCTCGAGCAACATTGTTGCCAATGCACAATTACGGGGGCATCGGCGTCGACTCCACTCGCCGTGAAGCCCGGCTCTCGACGCCGGCCTCTGCCTAGGATCCGGTCCTTCGGTCGCCCCTGGCTGTCATTTAAATTACGCGCGGCCAGTGTAAAGGCTGATCACAAGGATCGCTGGCCACGCAAACCAGACTCCTACAGAGGCAGCCCTGCCCCCGACCACGCCTCCTGGCTCCTGCCGCCTCCTCCTCCCTCTCGCTCACGGAAGCGCGTCATTCGTTATTACATTTGACAGTCCTGCAGTCCCGATCGTAGGATCGGAGTCGCCGGCCAGCGATCGCACATGGCAACATGCCCGCGATCATCCGCCATGTCAAGCAGATTACTGACAGCGCTGACGTTTATAGCAGCGACAGATAGCAACAACGACAACAAGGACGACGAACAGAGGTCGAGGTATGCAGAGTGGAACCAAGTCGAGCCGAGCCGAGCCGGGCAACGACGACGACGGCAACATTGATAAAAGTAATGAGAGGACGGCGACCGGACGAGGACAAAAAGGCTGGAGCTCGACGGCAGCCTGCGCGATGGTCTCCGGTGGCTGCGACCGCAACGGCGACGGCGGCGGCGGTCGCCGCATCGGGCCATCGATCGCCGGCAACAACTGTCAACGGCTATTTTGATTGTCTTCCTCCCCAGTCGCAGTCGACGCTGCAGTCGCAGTCCCAGCCCCAACCTCGTCCCCTCGTCATCCCCATTGCGTCTGAGTCGGCCGCGGCCTCGGGTGCTGCATCTGATCGCATCGAGTCGAGCGGAGTCGAGTGGAGTCGCGTCGAGTCCTCTGAGGCGATCGGCAACAGGAAAGCCGGCGACGACGATGTCGACGGCATTGCGGACGGCGGAAAAATGTCGTCCAGATCTGTCGCTGTCAACATCGCTGAATGTTGAAATCTGTAGCAATTGCTGACAGGGCGAATTGGCGGCGGACATGAACGAAAGTCGCGCTCCGACTGTCGGCGGATGTCGGCCGGCCGTTCGCCATGAGAACGGAACGATGAGGCGATCGAGGGACGGACCGATGGAGCGACGGAGCGAAGCCCAGAGGCCGCCCGGGCCGTAGGATCGTAGGAGCGGAAGAGGCGCATTGCGAAGTAATGGGCCGAGCACTAAACGATCCATCGACGGATCAGCCGGGCGCATCGAGTCCAAGTCACTGGCGGCAAAACCAGAACTTCGATTGCGGTGGCATCCGCCGGGTACCTAATCCCCAGCTTCAGCCGCGCCTGACTCGGCTGATTGCAGTCGCGGCGTATCGATAATTACGGCCGTAATTAGCAGCCGGCACGAAGTTGACCCCGGGTCCGCACAGCGGTCGCCATGAGGCAATGCAGTCGGCCCAGGGCGTCGCAGGTGTCGAATTACGGAAGAATTTGAATTAATTTCAATTGATTTGATGGCAAACCGGGTCGGAGTTGTGATTTCCAAATATGACTACAGCAGAAATCGCGCCAGCATCAATATATGTGATCAAATACTGCGGTCGCTGATCACTTCATTACCTCGGCTGTACCATTAGGGCGGAAATCCGAGACTCCAGATCGAACCGAACCGAACCGAACCGGAGCGAATCGAGGACAACGTGGAGAATCGAAACCACAGTGATTAAATTTTAGCAATGTTTTTCAGAGTTTTTATTGTTTCATATATCTTTGTCGTTTCACTTCACCATTTTACTGGATCTAACATTCATCGAGTTTTTTTACAAAAGTAGCGTGGGTTCTTTTTCTCTTCTTTATAAATTAATTAATAATTAATAGTTATAATTATGATAATAATGATATTTCGCTTCGTTAAATATTTTATTAATACAAATGTTTTGTACGCACAACCATCACAAGTACACCGAAAAAAATAATAATCTACTACGAAATTTTGAATTTAAACCGTGAAAAGTTTTCAATTTAAATGTTTTTCTTCAATTTACTTTATTTAATTTTAGTTTCTCTTTAGTTTCTACATAAATAATTACGTATAATAAAACTATATCGTAGCAATATTTACAAGAATATATATTAATCTGCTTCTTCTTCTTCTTCGTCTGCGTTTTCTTAACCACTTAAACGTCTACTTGTGGGCATTGTGTGAGAAAATTTGGAAATCGGGGGAGGAGAATAACAAAAACAACAACAACTGCCACGTCTTAGCACGGCTTGAGCCAGAGGCCAAGCGGCGAAAGACGCGCTCGTTCGTTTGCTTCAATTTACAGGGTGCAAATTGCGTTATCCGGAGTGTCCGCGGTCGGCCCCGCGCCCCGCGCCCCGCGCCCTCCGCCGTCCCGGCCGTGGACGTGGGCGTGGCGCCGAGGACTCGACGTTTACAGCTCGCGTAAACTCGGCGTCTACGCGGTGTAAACGCGAGGTCGGCGTCGCGATCGCCCCGGGAGCCGGCGAGGCCAGGCGCATTGCCACCACTTGCTATGCGTTTCCATCGCTCTATTTTCAACAGTCAGTCTTTGAGCTAGTTTTAAATTACATTATCTTTTAGCATTATCGCTTTAATATTATTAGGTAGCAGATTTTCACAAATTTTACACTTTCGTGGGCTCTTCTTCTACTCCTATCTTCCAATACAATTACAATTACAATTACAACTACAACTACAAATACAATTCGTTATATCGATGCTTAAACAACTAAAAACTGGGCTTTATGCGTAGATTGTGTGGCGTGTGTGTGTGTGGGTGTGTGTGGGTATGTGCGTTTAATACTGCTAGAAAGTGGACGTGAGCGTAAACTAGGATGTAGACTTAGGCGTAAATGTAGAGAATGCGGCGTAATTTACAATGAGTTGCGCGTCGAGAGAGAGAGAGAGAGAGAGAGATAGGGAGAGCGAGAGGGAGAGGGGGCTGCGGCTCTATAAACAATTTCAATAAATACCTAGATTACATGTGAACAAAATAAACAAACAAAAAATAATAATGTGTAAAATAAACCTAAGGAACTAAGAACTAAACAAAATTCAATAATTAAATAATACATTCGCGCACAGCAGTCGAAGGAGGCAGGGCGGGGGTTTCGGGAAGGAGTCCGAAGTGGGGAGCGGCGGCGACTGGACGCCGAGTGGTCGAAGGACGGCTGGGTCGGGGTTTTCCTAGCGTAACAGGGCGGCGGGAATCGATCCGCGGCCTCGGCCTCGGCGACGACGACGACGGCGACGGCGACGGCCACCGACCGACAGTTGACATTTGTGTCTTGTCATGCTACACGACAGCCGAGCACTTTGATGCCATACGCCACCAGGCATGCACACGACGCGTCCTGCCGGGCGACGGAGCGATCGCCGGACCGCTGGATGGATGGGTGTGGGGGTGGTGGAGTGGCGGTGTGGCGGATGAGGTTCGCTTGTGTGGTAGGTCGGCTGGGCATTCCGGCTGCTTACAGACACGTGTGTATCGTCTTCTTCAGTCGACACAGTTTACACTTGACTTCACAGCACCAGTGGAATGTGCACGCGCAGCGCTCGACGACGACGACCTCTTGCGTCCGATAGCCGCGACCGCAGCACATCAGATCGCATCCGTCGACGCCGATCGACGTGTCGTTGCACTGGCGGCCGTGCGTCCCCTGGATGCCCAGCCGGAGGTTCTTCTCGCAGAAGCTCGGCGACGGCTCCAAGTAGACGATGTCCTTCGGGCCCGGCGGCTTGTGGTCCGGGTTGTGTGGCTTCAGCTGGAAGTGATACCTGCAGGAAAGGGGAGAACGGAAGAGAGAGAGCCATTAGTACGTGAATAGGTTGGTCTGAGGGGCGGAGGGGGTCGAGGGTGGTCGAGATGGGTGTGGGATTCAGAGGAATCGCCATCGCCGCGGTGATGACGAGGGGTCGGGGTCGGGGTCGGGGTCGGAAAGTCGAGGGATTCGGACCTACCTATTGTTCTTCTTGCCCTGGCGGCCGCGCCCGCGCACCGAGTTGCGCGACAGGCTGTTCGGCGACTGCAGGCTGTTGGCCGACGGCATGTTCGGGTGGTGCTGGTGCTTCGCCAGGTGCTCGGGCATGTGGTCGTTCAGCATGCGCTCGGCGTCGAAGCCCCCGCTCGGGCTGCCGGCGTTCGGGCCGAGCAGGACGCCGGCGACCCCGGCCGCGTTGGGACTGAGGGAGCCGACGACGTTGGCCGCGTTGCCGCCGCTTCCGCGCAGGCTGTTGCTGACCATGACGCGGGAGGCGCCGTCGAAGCGGTCCTTCAGGTTGTCGCCGATCACGCGGAAGTTCGCCAGCCGCATCCAGCAGGTCTTCACCGTGCAGGAGCCGGACATGCCGTGGCACTTGCACTCCTGCCGCATCTCCGCCTGGACGTGCTGCAAGAGAGAGGAAGAGAGAGGAAGGTGAGTCAAGTGAGCCAAGTGAAGACGGAGAGAAATTAACGAAAAGGGCCGAGTGAGGGCCCGGGTCGGGTCGTGTGGCGGCGGCGCCCGTCACGTTGATGGCCTTTGTATGACTTCATTAATCGCCGATCGAGGCCCAGAGCCGTCTGCCCACCACTCCGAGCTCCCACGAGCCCCAGCGAGCGCCATGTCGTGCGGGCGCATTTATTATTTATGCCTTTATTTGGCATGTTATGAATTAACGGCCTCCCTTCTGTGCAATAATATGTTTTCCACTTAATTATTTCAGCAAAAACCAGGCCGGAGCCGCGCACTGAAGGCCAGAGAGAGACAGCGAGAGGGGTGGGGGACGGCAAGTCACTTGGGAGGGAAAATCATGTAAAGCTGGCAACACGGCGTTATTAAAAGCCAATAAATGAACAACAGTCGATGCTGCGCTGGTTGTTGTTGCCGTTGCCGTTGCTGTTGCTGTTGTTGCCGTCGACGGTCGCGATCGCACGAGATGGCGTGGCGTGGCCTGGCCTGGCGTGACGCAGGCGGCCAGGAAGAGGTTTCGATCGAGGCGCCCCGGCGGACCCGTCGATCCATCGTCGATCGGCCACTCGATCGATCGACCGCTGGTGGGTCCTGTGGGAGCCCCAGAGAGAGAGGGCGAGCGAGAGCGAGTGAGAGGCATCGACGCAGCATGGGTTCGATTTTGATATTGTTGAAACGCGGTTGTTGTTGCCGTTGTGGACGTTGTTGCGGTTACAAGAGCGACTACAGCAATAACAATAACGAGGAGGTCGATCGACGCATTGCGATCACCTCCGGGACCACGCCGGGACCCGGTCGAGCCGAGCCGAGCCGAGCTGAGCCGAGCGCCCTCCAAACGGTTGTAAGTCAATTTTTAATGCCTTTAACAACAACAACAACAACAACAACAACAACAACAGCAGCAGCAGCACCGCCAGTGGGAGCAACAAAAAATAGGAGGGAGAAAAAACGCAATTGTAATTTATTCATCGTTCGACAAATGAGAGCAAAAACCAACGAAACCCTCGCGATCAGGGGCGGGGTGGGGAGCAAAAAATTGTAGTAGCGCATTAATTGCTGCCTCGATTAAGTTGCCAGCGCAGGCGCCGAGGGGCGGGCGGCGTGGGGAGGCCGGCTGGCAGGAAGGAGGCGTCCAGCCGATCGACCACCTGATGGCCGGACGAAAAGGACTGAACTGCATGCGTTCGCAGCTAGTGGTTGTTGTCAGCCGTGCTTGTGTTGTTGCTGACGGTCTTCTTCCTCTTCTTGTTGTTGCTGTTGTTGTGGTCGTTGTTGTTGTGGTTGTTGTGGTTGATCGTAAAGCGCTCAGTTTGTTGTTGGCATATAAATGGCTCATTTAATCAGCGCGGACCAGGACCCAGGATTAGTCGAAAATTTATGGGACCGCGTTCGCGTATTAGCGGACAAGCCGCAAAATAGTAGTAGAAAAAGGTAATAAATGGCGTTATTGCGTTTTATGAACAATTAAGCAAGTTCTCGTTCCTGCTGCTGCTCCTGCTGCTGTTGCTACCTCCGTTGTTGCTGCTCCTCTCATATGAACAACATAATCTCTCCGACTACAGCGACGACGACGATGGCAGCAACTACCTCATTGGCAACAACATTGACAACAACAAGAACGACGACAGCCACAGCAACAACATTGACAACAACAACAACAGCAACAACAACTGGAGGCATGCGAACCAACGATCGATCGATCGATCCAGCGAGCGATTTTTTGTTTCTTCGATTTTATGATCGCGTTAAAGTTTATATCAACGAAGCTGTCAACAATTTAATATATGACTAGCAACCAGCAGCGACAGCGACAGCAACTACAACAACAACAGCATCAATGGACAGCCGTAGCAGAAGTAGCAGATGATGGAGGGGAGGAAGGGGAGGGAGAAGTTGCTCCGACTGCTTGTGAGGCAGAAGCTGCCAAAGCGGGCGGTTGCCCAACAATGGCAACAACAATTACAATAACAAAAACAACAACAACAACAACTACTACTACTACTACTAGTTGGCCTACACAAGGCAGGTAGTGTTGTTGTTGATATTATTGTTGTTAGCCAACTAGAGCGAGTCAGTGGCTGCCTGGCAAAAACCATCGATAGACTTTGATGTTAGGGCGGTTGTTGTGACTAGTGTTGTTGTTGTTGTTGTTGTTGTAACTGCTGTTGTTGCTGCTGCCACCGCCACCGCCACCGCCGCCGTCGTCGTCGCCGATTGGCACATCGCAGCGTGTGGCGGCCGAAGCCACGAAGAGCACTCGAAACTGTTGTCGAGGGGTCGGGTCGGGGCGGTTGAGGAGGTTGGAGAGGACGGAGAGGATGGAGAGGGGAGGCAGGAGGGCAGGAAGCGCCGCGCACAGCCGCAATTAACGAGGATCGCACACATAGCAGCAAATTGTCCGGATCGACAGCAACAACAAGCGACCGAGAACAGCAGCAACAAACCAGCCACAAACGTTCGCCATTTCCATCGACAATCAATTTCTGCGCTCTCATGCCTAATGCCGAACTCCGGAGCTGTAATTCGCGCCCGCGATGCGATTGCGAGAAGCAGCAGTAGATCTGCTGCGCTTCGGGAAGGTCCACTGCCGAGGTCTACTGCGGCTTTTCAGGCCGATGGCAGGTGCTTTTGCCCAACTATTTGGCATCTCATTCGAGGATTCGGGGCGCCGACCCTGCCTGACCCTGCCTGACCCGGCCTGACCCTGGGGCCAACTACTTTAATGCTACTTTCCTAATACTACTTGCGCAAAGGAGAGGATCGAATGGAATACTTACAGCTCGGCCCGCCTCGTTGTTGTGCAGGTTCATCTTCTCGCGCAGGTTCCGCCCGCGCTCGCCGGTGTCGACGAACTCGCGTGAGAATTTGAATCCGAATCCGATGTTGTCCGAGCAGCCGCCCCACTCCCAGTCCCGCACGCCGGACGCGCCGCCGCCGCCGCCGCCGCCCGCCTGGTGCTGGTGGTGGGCCTGCGGCGAGCGCGACTGGTGGCTGTAATCGCAGGTGCACGACTCGATCGAGCCCTCGCTGCAGGCGCGCGCTATCGAGTGTGTGACGGCGGCGCTGGTGATCGCGTAAATGAACCCCGTCTCCCGGCAGCCTGCAACGAAGAGAGGAGAGAGAAACACATGAGCAAAGGTGGCGATGAGGCAGAGGACGCGAATCAAGGGAGGCGAAGTCCATGGGAGGGTAGGGGAGGGGAGGCGAAATCGATGGGAGCCCAATGCGGAAATTAATTAAAGCGTAATAATTGTGCCGGGACCGAGAGGTGGCGCGGCCGGCCCGACCACCGGACCACCGGACGACTGCGGACCACCGCGGCGCACTCGACGCCGCGTCGACCGCTTCAGTCCGTGGTCCCGAGTGACGACGGCCATAGAAAGACGCGCTCAGAAGTGTCGAAAAACTCGGCTCTCGACGCGACTCAGCGCGACGCAACGCGACGCGACGCGACTGGACTGGAGTCGTAGCAGCATTCGTAAAATGATGTTATCTACTTGAGCTGACACCGAGCAGGAGTTTTATTGAAAGTACTTAACGTGCCACACACACACACGCAGAGAGAGCTAGAGAAGGACTGCGTGAGTGTCAGGGGGCGAGGGAAGGTGGAGGGGGCAGGGCAGATGCGCGACGGTGGCCTCCCGGCCGACCGATGGTTGCTGCCGTTGCCGCGCCGTGGTCGCGATTCCGCCGCGGGAATCGAGTGAATCGAGCGCTCTCTTCCTTCCTCTCTGTCCACCGCTCTGTAGCTCCCTGGACTCCGATCTGGAGCTGGAGCTGGAGCTGGATCTAGATCTTGATGTCGATCTGGATGTCGATTATTAATAACTGGGCGAAGCCACAAAGTAGCGAGCATCGGCCGGCCGAGCTCTTCGCCGAGCGTCGCGTCTTCACCACGAGGATCCTCCGAACCGAGGCCGAGGCCGAGGCCGAGGCGATCCTCGCAACCGCACCGACCGATCCTGCCCGACTCAGCTTCAGCCGAGGTTCTTCAGGCGAGCTCCCAAAACGAGTCGCGGGACTCGCTCTGTCCCTCCCCTGTCCGTCCGTCCATCCGTCCATCAGTCGGTCTGTCTGGTCAATTATGACACTTCAAGCAATCACTGCCAGGGCCCCGAGTGAGCCGCATTTGTAGATGCGAGATGCGATCGCGGCCGAGGCCGAGGCCGGTGGATCGGTGGCAGGGACTCCCTGCGATGGCTCTTGCTGCCCTCATTGTTTGGAGGGCCACACAGCCTCAAGAAGAACAAGATACAGAAGAGGCTGGGGTAAAGTAATTTTTGTTGTTGCTCCCGAGGCAGAGACGGAAGTTCGAGGGATCGCCCGAGTCGGAGTCTTCGTCGTCGTAGTTGTCGTCGTTGTTGGCGTCTCGCTGCCCATCCATCGGCCCGTCCGCTGTCGCTGCCCGACCCGATAACAATGGAAATTGAGTTTACATGTCGCGGACGATTTCTCAAGTGGCGATCGAGATCTAGCCACGGCAACAACAACACAAACACAGCAGAAACCACCGCAGCAACAACGACGGCAACAATGGGACAAGAGCGAAGGAGAATCGGCAGCATCGAAATGTGAAAGCAATTAATTTTGTGAGTCGTTCAAGTGTTTCGTTATTGTTGCTGTTGCTGTTGGCGTTTTGTAGTTGTAGTTGCTGTCGATGTCGTTGTTGTTGTTGTTGCTACCGCTGCGATTCTCGTGTTGTAAGTTGTTGTTCTGCGGTTGTTTCTGCCCCTGTCTCAGCTGCCGCCGCTCCTTCGCTACCCCAAGTGTCGCCCTTTGGTCCAAGTTGCTGGTCGTTGCTTCTCGAGTGGCGGCGATGGTGGAGGGAGGCGGCGCCGAAGTCGGCCTTGGGGAGGGCGGACGTCGGTCGATGCAAATGAGACCGCGTTCGAGACCGAGACCGAGACCGAGCTCGTGATCGCGACCAGCGGACGTGGGGCTGTCGCTGGCTCTGGACGAGAGCGCGACGAGATCGAGAACGTAAATAAAAGAAATTATTTTTAAACCCCAGCCAAGTCGAGTCGTCGCAACAAAATTGGAACGTTGTTTGATTTTGCTCTTCCTTCCTTCGGACCCCCGGACGCGGATCGCGTCAAATCGTCAAGATCGGCCTCGCGCTGACAGACGGACTGCTGTCAGTTGGATGTCAGGTAACACCAACAACAAGACAACAACTCCAACTCCAATAACAACAAACACAAAAACAACTCCAAGAACGACAGCGAGCCCGGCAACAAAAACAACAACCGATCGCGGTTTCACTTTCAACCGCAAACTGGAGCAAGATTCGGAAATTCCTGGAATTCCCAGCGACGGCGCGACCGATGACGAAATATAACAAAAAAGCGGGAAAGTAAAATAAATTACAAAAATCAAATAAAATCGGAGCCGGGGAGGCGAAGTCGAGGCGAGGGCGATCAAGAGCGATTTACGACGAATTGTGAGGAAATTCCAGTTAATTGCCGCTATATGGATGTGTGTGTGTGTGTGTGTGTGCGTGTTGGTTGCGACAAACAAATAGGCTGTTTGTAGTATTTACATGTGACAAGAACAACAACAACAACAACAACAACAACAACAATTACAAACAGAGCACCAACAACGGCAAGAATGGAAGAGACGAGTAAATAAAATTACAATAAATCAGGAAAACACAAGAAGGGCACGCGAAAGAGGGACGGCCAGGGAGGGAGTGAAAGAGAGGGGGTGGGGGGAGAAAAAAGAGAGGGAGAGAGAGGCGGGGGGAGTGGGAAAATCGACGATATCGCATTTAAACAAATCAAAAATACACACGCCACAAAATGTTAACACAAGCAAGTGAACGACCAGGACATGCAGAAAGGAAGGCACCGGGTGGGAGCGAGAGAGGAAGAGAGTGTGAGGGAGGCCTGTGAAATGGTGCGAGGGAGACGGGCCGTGGAGTGAGGAGTGCGGAGTGCGGGGCGAGCCCGGCTGATGTTCGGGGAAATGCGGTCGCGTCCACGCGGTCTGCAAACACGATCGCGATGCCTTGTTGCTGATAACAACAACATTATTCCACACCGTGGCACGTCGGCAACAACAAAAACAACAACTACAACAAGACCAACAACATCAACAACACGCCCGCGCCTCTTCTTATGTGGAATTTCAATGGCCGCCCCCGCCCATCGCCCTCCGCCGCCGGCCGCCGGCCGCCAACAACTTTTTGCGGTGAGTGTGTAAATAGAACAATGTTGCTGAGGGCGTTGTTGTCGCTCTGGCCGATCTTGTTGTTGTTGTGGGTTAATGGTTCATGCCGGAGCCACGGCCGGGACGCGGAGGCCAAGAAAAAAGAGGCGACCGCGGAATTCGCCGAAGGAATGCGGAACCAAGTGTCAACGGGCCGGTGAGAGTGGGTGACGAGGCCCGGTGGGGCCGAAGAGGGGGCGGCGACAGGTGTATGCGGGGGGGGGGGGAGTGGTTGCGGATGATGAGGACATCGCCGAGTCATGACACAACACGCAGGTTCGCGGCCCGGCCCTGCCCTCGTCCGTCCGTCCGTCGGTGACTCTCGCTCTCGCAACTGCGGGCTTTTTCGACTACAAATTTTGTTAACAAATTGATGACAACAATATTAACAACAGCAACAACAAGGCGGGGAACATCAACAACATCGACAACAACAATAACAACAATAACAACAACAAGAGGAAGAAGGAGAACAAGCACAACGGGTGTGTCGCTCGCTTATTGTCGGCCTTTGTCTCGCTCGACGACGACGACGACGACGAGGCTGGCTTTTATTGCCAGTGTCTTCTTTTATTTTATTTTACTTTATTTTGTCGAAAATAATTTCTTTCGATATTTCCCATTTGTTTGCACAAGAAACTGCAACAACAACACCCCGCGATCGCGTAATTGTTCAAACAGCCGAGCGCTCGCGACGTGGCTCCAGGGGCTCGTGAAACGCGACACCCTCGATCGGTGGATGGGGAAGAAACGCCCAGTTCAGGACGAGTCGGCGATCGACATTTCCGCTCGCTTCCTGCGGATGGGGCGTGGCGCGTGGGCGGCTCCGCTCGCTTCCTGCGCTGAAATCGATCGCCGCAATTGTTCGCAATCGCCCGACAATCGGTTCGCGTCCTGCGCCCTTCGCCGGCTTCGGTCTCGGGCTCACCAGGAAACAATTGATTCAGCTCGACAATTGTTCTTGTTGTTGTCGTCGTTGTTGACCCTTTGCATCCTTGAGCTCGGGTTCTGCCCTGGTTACTCGGCCCGATTGTCCACAGCACAATCCGTTGCTACGTCGGTCCGTTCGTCTGTCCGTCTTCTGTTTGGCTGTCGTCCATTTGCCGGCCTCTGCGGTCACTTAAGCTCTAGTTTGAGCTCGATTTGCCCGCTCTGGATTTGCCTAAGTCCCGACCCAGATCCTGTCAGGATTTCGCACGATCCCCGGCGTGGGTTAATTCATTTAAGCAGGATGAGCCCCGGCTCCCAAGGGTGACGTTTTGTGTGGGAACCTCGAACCTCGAGCCTCGAGCAGGAGTGGAATTTAATTTGGTGGCCCGGCCGAGCCGTGCTTGACTTGCGTGGGTCTCGAGAGCCGAAGCCGAATCCGGACCGAGGCAACGGGTCCTGGCGAGCCGCAGGAAGTTCTGAGGACCAGACGAAGAACGACGAGATCCCGAAGACGATGACGACGATGAGGACGAAGATGATGAGGATGATGACGATGATGATGACGACGTCCAATTGACACTCGGCGGCCAATCCGTCAATTTGGCCGTTGCGATCGCACCCTCCGACCTTTCCCAGGCCATCCCGCTGCAAACACGCAAACAAACGACTTCCCAGAACCATTTCTCAAACGATAAAAAACGAGTCCGATTACGAGGAAGAAGAAGAAGAAGAAGAGATTCGTCACACCAGCCCGGCCTGGCCACCACAACGAGGCAGCAGCCATTTGACAATTGTTTGAACAGTGATTGCCGGCGATTGCAACAATCGGGCGCGGCGATCGCCGGTAACAACTCAATTACGAGAGGGTGGGAGGGGTGTCGAACCCCCGGCGGGGGAATCAGCACTACTTACGGCCCACGGATCCGCCGGGGAACCCGCAAGCGGACCCTGACTCGGGCCATGCGGCGACTCTAATGCTCGAACGAATTGAAGCGTGACAAACCCGGCCGAGTGATCGTGCAAAAAGACGGCCGCGCGAGCGAGGCTGACGGAAGGTCGGAAGGGTCCAGGGAGCGATGATCGAGCATAACTCAGATCGAATGGCGTGGCTAATTGGGCGAGCGAGAGACGACGACGGAGCCGGTGGCGCGGACCGAGGATTGGCGAAGGAGGGCCAGGAGGGAGCGGCGTGGGCTCCGGGTAAGTAAGTTGTAAAAACCTGGATTACCAGCAGGACGACGGTGACGGTGACGGCGATGGCGACGACTCGACTCGGTCCGGCCCTCGGGGTGTCACCAATTAGAAAGATGTTATGGCATTTAATTTACGCACAGCAGCAGCTTCCCGGGAAAACTCCCGAGCTCTGCCGCACAGTGGGACGAGGGACCGAGGGACGAGGCGATGAGAGGACGGCGTCCCGCGGGCAGGTCGTAAATCAAGCGACTCGTCGAGAGTTGTGAAAGAACCGGAGGATCGCAAAGGATCGGGTCGGATCGGATCGGCAGGGCTCAAATGATCGGTGACAAAGCGAGGCAAGAAAGAGAGAGCGAGGAGGGAGAGAGCGCTGGAATGAGTGAGTGAGTGAGGAAGAGCGAGAGAGAGTGAGAGACGTTCATGCAAATGACAGCTTGATTAGTGACACAGCAGCCAGCGCCGACGGGGCCCCACGGGAGGCGGCCCGGGTCGCCCGGCCGAGCCCCACGTGTTAATGGCCAGCCAGTAGGTGTTAATTGCGAGCCGGCAGCGCCCGAGCAGCGGGACGGAGGGCCGGAATTTATGGCGAGGCAGACCGAAGGCAGCGATCTCTGAAAATAACCAGGACGAGCCGGGCCGAAGACCGGGCGAGGGCTTCTGAAGGAAGGAACGAAGGAAGAAGTTGCGGTAGGAAGGCAGGAAGGCAGGAAGGCAGGGACATAAAAAGGCGCGATCCAACGAGATGCCCCCTCCATCCGCAATTAACACCCGCGCGATCGGCGGCCCCGGCTGGCGATAAAGGCCCGGCGCGATCGGTAGCGAGCTCGCAGGGATCTCCAGCCATACGTCAAGAGAACGAGCGATCGGGAATGCAATAAAAACGCAGTCAAAACATTAGAGCGACAATTGACAGCAGCCACGATCACTCACTCGGCATCGCGATCGCCCCCTCTCTCTCTTTCGTTGTTACTCCGTCGCTCTCGCCTGTCGTCGCCTCCTCGAGAGTGTCGTAAAAATTGATAAGCGAGAACGATCATTAAATTAATTTTATTGATTTTTAATGTTTCGCGTTATCTGCGCGTCTGCCGGCGTCGCTGTCGCAGTCGGTGTAAGCATCGACAGTGACGCTGGCGTTGACGACGACGTCGACGTCGACGGCAGCTGGCGTCGTCCCAGGCCTCGCGGCGATCGCGTGCGACGATCGATGGCTTTTGACCTGCGGACGGCGTTTTATTTGTTTTTAATATCGATTTGGTGTCGTCGTAGGTCGACGTTCGAAGCGATTGTTGTTGTTGGGAGTGCTCGTTGTTGTTGGGAGTGCCCGTTGTTGTTGGGAGTGCCCGTTGTTGTTGGAGGTGTCCGTTGTTGCTGGCCGGTGTCGCCGCCGGAAGGTGTCAATTGGGTCGCCGCTGCTTTCCTCGGAACTCGACTCCTGACTTGACTCCCGCGGCATCCGCCAGGCTGACACTCGGCCCTCGCGATCGCCAGGTAGCATGTGTGTGTGTGTCCGTGTACGTGTGTGCCACTGTCCAGTAGCCGAGCACACGCGCACCATCGGGCTTTTGTTGTAATTGCTTTGTTATGTTTTGTCAACAACGGCGCGCGATCGACGCCGACGACCAACGCCCGACGACGTTGTCACCGTTTGTGTCGCAGTCCCGGCAAGTAGAGACAATTGCGATCGTAAAATTCACGAGAATCTCCTCGTCGATCTGCCCCGGAGGGACCCCGATCCCGATCCCGAGCCCGACCCTGCGCCCAGGACGCGGACCCGGCCGGGACGCGGGACTCGATGGCCGTTAGCTTTGATTGATCTGTCCAGAGCCTGAGACGGTGTCGGGGTCGGAGTCAAGTGGACGAGCGAAGAGGAGAGAGAGGACGACGAGGAGGAGAGAAAGACGAGGAGACGAAGGTGCAAAAGTGCAGCCGACGACAGACGACAAACGACAGCAAAAAGTGTTCGCCATTGTTTGGGAAATTCAAATGCATCGCACAAAGGCTCCATTGTGCGTGTGCGTGTGCGTGTGCGTCTGCATGTGTGTGTGCTTTTGTGTGGCTGTGGGTGGCGACAATGTCAATGGTGTGGTGGCAATTGTTGCTGTTGTTGTGGTTTATTGACATGCATATGAGTAACGGAGTGCTTTGCATGCCAAGCAACAACGATCGACGCCATCCGTCCGTCCGTCCGTCCGTCCGGCCACCGATCGTCAGCCGTTCTGCGGACGAGACCCACGGACGAGCCGAACAGGTTGGCAACGCGAGGCCACTTGACCGAGTCCCTGGGGAACGAGGCTCGGATGGAACCGAGCGACCGAGCGACCGACGATCGACGATCGACGACCGAGAAGGCCGTGGAGTCCGCGATGGAATCGCGATCGGTGAGCGTGAGGAGAGAGCGAAAGTGATTTGGGGAGAGGGTGTGTGTGAGAATGTGTGTCTTTCAGTGTGTGGGTGGGCGTCGGTGACGCAACGAAGACGAGGCCAATGCGAAAACACTCGGGGCCAAGACCAGGCCACGGAGGGTCGACCGGGGCACGGAGGCGGCAGGACATTGAGCATGAAGTTGTTGTTATTGTTATTGTTTTTGTTTTTGTTGCACTGATCGCGCCCACTTCGGGGCACTCGACATGTGCAACAACTGGGCATCGGATTACGTAAAACCGACGGCGAGACCAACGAAACGATCTCGAAGGCAACAATTGGTCGCAGGATCGGGTCGAGGATCGCAGCCAGCAGGGCCAGAGATCGGCCGGCAGCGATTTAGCGCCGGGCGGGTCGGGTTTCGCTGGCTGGGAACCGATCGCGAGCGCGATCGCGATCGCGAGCTCGATCTCGATCTCGATGTCGAGGGTAAGGACGTTTTTCACCGAACATTTTCGGGTTGCCAACTATATTTGCGGGCCTTCGCTTTTCCCGCTCCCCACGACGAGAGGAAGAGACTTTTCCAGAACACTGGGGGAATCGGAGAAAAAACTGGCTCCCGGTACTTACCACGGTCCACGATCTTGCCGAAGAGGTTCTTGCCGCGCAGGAAGTTGCGGGTCGAGCAGTTCCAGCGGCGGTTCCGGAACTGGTGCTGGCACTCGCTGATCGCCAGGTTCGCGCCCTTCACCAGGGCGCCCAGGACGCCGGGGTTGTCGCGGACGAGCCGGCGCTGCTTGCGGCGCAGGGTCGAGTGGATGGCGGGGTCGACGTACATGATGCCCGAGCTCAGCGGCGAGATGTTGTTCGGTTCGCCGACCTTCGCGATGCCCCTAGATGAGAGAGGGAGAGCGGGAGAGAGAGAGAGGGAGAAAATGCTTAATTAGAAGGTGTTTCTGGGACGTTCGGGGTTAATGGAGCGCGAAAGGCGAGACAGTTTCACGCACCGCCGACCGCCGGCCGCGGCCCGGGCCACACGCGAGGGTTCGGGTTCCACTTGATTCGCTCGAAATCCCCTCGAAATCCGTTCTGCTTCCGCCGGGAAAATTCCCACACATGAGCGGCGGCTCGGTCGGCCGCGGACGGGGCCCGAGGGACGGATGCGTGTCGGACAACGCCGCGAACACGCCGCACACACGCACGGGCCGGGCCGGGCCGGGTCGGGCGGATCAGCGACGTCAGGTGGGTTCTGCTCGTTGTTGCTGTTGTTGTTGTTCTTGCCGGTGGCACAACAAATGCGAGGGAGAATCTCGCAACAAAGGCAGAAACAGGGTGGAAACAAAAACAGAAACAAACGCAGAAAAAGAACAACGGCATAAACAGAAAGATACACAAAAACAACAGCCAAAAAAACACGAAAAGGCAGCAACAGAGACAGAAACATCCACAAAGAGAGAGACAGAGAGGAAAAACAAACACTCGCGCTTTTCGCTTTCCTGGCGAGTTCGTGCCTTGGGTCTTTCGTTTCGGGCCCTCCGCCGCCAGCAGGTGGGTGGCGGGGCGAGGGGGGCCGTCGGTCGCCATTTTGCGCCGTGGACGCCGGTGGACGCTTTTCGCGGCCGACCCGCGACGCCCTCGCTCCGACCGCGGCTCCCCGGCGCCCATTTCGCATGCGGCGCACTCGCCGATGGCCCGATAAGGCGCCCGGCGAAAGCCCGCAGCGCGGACGGACGGAGCGACGGACGGACGGACGGACAGACGGAGGAATGGACAGAGGGACGGGCCGCGGCCGGAGCCACTGGGACGGCGAGAGCGACACTAACTAACCGCAGAGGTGCACTTGATTGCGCACTAATCAACGGCCAACAGAGGTTGTTGTTGTTGTCGATGTGGCTGTTGTTGACGTCCCGATCTAGTGTTTCAAAATACACGCCGACCGACCGGCCGACCGGCCGACCGGCTGTGTTGACAACTGCTCGACGTCGAACACGCCGGACGCAAAGCGCTTCTGACAGTTGATCGAGGAGCTGACAATTTTCCCCTTTGTATTCTCGTCTCCGTATTATTTATTTAATATTTCTTTTCGTTTTTGCCGCTTTATTTCTCAACATTTTCATTCACTGCAGTCCGCTTTTGTTGAATTTTGCTCCGTTTTCTCTCGGCGATGCTCGATCGCCTTGTTTTATTCATCTGCCGCAGCTCCCTGGCGGATTCAGCCGGCCCCGGCCTCTGCGCCGAAGATTTATGCGGAGCTTAAAGCTCCGGACTTATACTGTTATGAAAGCTGTTTAATATTGGGGCGACGTCGCCCGGCTGCGGCCGAGGATCGTTGCGTGCGATCGTCGACTGGGTCGTCGTCGTCTTTTCGTCATCTCCAGATCGAGATCTCGCGACGTGCCTTCCTTCGCATCTGGGTGAAGCGCGAGGAAGAGTGAGCGAGAGAGAGAGGGCGAGTGGGGACAGGCGACAGGGAGATGGTGCGCGATACTCCCGCGCCTCGTGGCTCGACTCCGGGGTGAAAACGTTTTCACTTTCGTTGTTTTTCCCGTGAAGAATTCTTCGGAATTTCGACATTTCGATTTATTTATTTTTTTTTTTCAAACCCACACCGACTGGGGACGGTCGGGAGACCGCCGGGCAAACTTCGAGCCGAGTGGGGCGCGAGTGGGGCGCGAAACGAAAGACTGAAGACACGAACGCGCTGCCGCCACTGGATCCCGCTTCATTGCCGCGAATTCCCTCGAACACCCAAAGTCCCAACCCAATTTGTGAATGAATTTCGCCACTGTCGCGGGACTCGATCGATTACTCACCACCACATGGAGCCCCTCCCCCGGCCGGGCTTCTGCTTGCTCTCCGCCGCCGAGCACGTGCAGAGCGCCACCAGGCAGACGTACAGAAACACGGATAAATCCATTGTTGTTGGCGGTTGGTGTCGATTGTTGCTGGTCGCCGTTGACTAAGAAGAGTCTCTCGAGTGAGTTCGCCGACTCTGCAGGCAATCGAGCTTTTCGCGCGAGCCGAATTCGAGCAAACACAAGTGCAAACACTAAATCAGTAACACGAATTATTTTGGGCCGATTATTTTTGTTGTTTCTCTCAGTGTAGCCGATTCTTTGCTTATTCTCGATTTAGCCTGTGATTACGATTTGAGTGCGAATCGATCGCGGTCGCTCGATATCCGCGTGGACGTCGATCGGTGTTTGTATAAATTTCACGTTCAATTAGCACACAACAAACGAGGCATAACAGCAGCAATTGTTGTTATTGCCGGTTGGTTTTGTTGCCGATGTTGCTGTTGTCATTAACACTTTTAACATTTGTTTTGTTGGATTTGGCGACTGCGGCCGCTTTCGGTCCCGGTTCCGCTTCCGATCCCGCTCCCGATCACCGGCGATCGTCGGTCGGTCGATCGCTGCAGGCCAGGTGCACAGGTCACAGGTCACAGTTCACAAGATCACTTTCGGCGGTCGATGGCGCGACCCACGGATCCACCGATTTCACTTCGATCGCGGTCGATGGCGCGTGTTTCGTTTCGAATTAATTTCACTCTGCGTTTGATCGAAACTGGGCTGGGGTTTTCGGTTGCTTTCATGCAATTAACTTTGCTTCTTTCGTATTTGTTTCGTATTTCCTGCAATGTTGTGTTCAGCGGTCGCTGTTGCCGCTCAAGTGCTGCCAACGCTTCGTTCTCTGCGCTACGCTACGCTCAGCTAGGCCGCTCTGATCAGTTCGACAGATCACTTAACTATATTGTTACCCGGTTCAGTGCTAGCGCTTAACTGAATCCCATTTGGCTCTTTGCTACACTTCAACACCGTCGTCGTCGTCGTCTTCGTCTTCGTCGTCGTGGTCGTCGCTGCGCCGACGTGTGTTGTCGTTCTTCGTCGTTGCCTTCGTAGCCCTCGTCGTCGCACTCGTCGTCGTTGTTGTTGTCGCACTCGCCTCGCGCTCGGCGCTGCTCTTCTGCCTGGCCCAGCACGATCGTGTGCGGCGGGCCTTCGTTCGTCGTCGTCGTCGTCGTCGTCGTCGTCGTCGTCATCGTGCTCGTAGTTGTTGTCGTTGTCGTAGCTCGGGCGCTGTTGTTGTTGCCCCACGGTGCTCTCTCTCGCTCGGCGCGCCCGGCCCGGCCAGCCGTCGACCGAGGAGCGAGCAGCGCGACCCTATCTCGCCATCGCCTACCTTCGCTCACCTTTCGCTCGCTGCGCGCCGAATGTGCGACGCGTTCGGCTGTCGTCTCTGCCGCTCGCTCCCGCTCGTTCGTTCGCTGGTTCGCTCGCTCGCTCGCTCGCCCGCTGCCGCGGCTCGGGTTGGCTCGCTGTACATAGCGTGGCGAGGAGAACGAGTCGTTGTTGCTGTACATGGTTGGGGCGCTCGGGTGGCAGCCAATAACGCGTCGCGACACGATCGAACACCCGACGACGCGTCCGAACGTGCGCCGGAGTCTGGCCGTCGCACTGGACGTGGGCGAGTGTGTGTGAGCGTGGAGAGAATTGCGATGGCGCCAAAGCGCGCAGAGCGCTCGGCTCGGCTCGGCTCGCTCGACTCGCTCGGCGGCCGCGGGCAGGGGCCGCGTTTTTTCGGATTTTCGAACATCGCCGCGCAGAGAAATTCCTCGACCGCCCGGTCGAATTAGGTCGGAGGGGGCGTGTCCTCGAGCGGCACCTACACGGGCACCACACACAAACACACACACACAATCGCGCACTTACCCAGGGCCCAGTCGGCCGTGCTCGGCTTTCGGAGTAAATATTTTCGGAGTCCGAACCGAGTTTCTCTCGCCTATGTACTCGCGTCTCTCGCTCCCGTTCGCTCGTGCGTCGCTCGGGCTCGGACCGGGCTCGGGCTCGGCTGCCTCGACGACTAATTGGATTTGTTGGCCAGCGCGACGAGCTCCGTCTCTGTCTCTCTCGCCACGCTGCTGCATTTCCTCTCCCCTACCTGCTGCCTCCTCTGCGCGCGCTCTCATCCTCATCTTCTTCCTCTTCTTCCCGACTTCTGGTCGTTCCGTCTGCGGCGTCGTGCAGGAGGGCGTTGTTGTTGCGCATTTTATCACTTATTATTATTATTATTGCCGCAGTCTTATGAATTAATATTTGTGTTGCATAAGACCCGGCAGCCACTGGGCCATTGTCTGAAAGGAGTCGAGATGAGGCGAGGCGAGTCGAGTCCGCGCCAGGACCTCCGGCGTCCATTCAGGAGTTCGCCCGTGGAAAACAGCGAGGACGGGAAAGAAAAGCTTCCTTTATGCCAAAAGTCGTCCATCGTCTATAGGGAAATTAGAAAAAAGAGAAAAAAAAGACTTCGAGCAGATCCTTGAAGCGATTTCCACACCAAAGACTTCCAAATATTTCTGTCCCCGATGTCCTCGAACGACGCTGCGACCGCCGACGTCGCGACCGGGCCGCGCCGAACCCACAAGTGTCAGCAACACTGGTTGACCGCGCCGTTTTTGCGCGCCTCGTGCTGCGACAACCTTCACGGCTCGGTCGGCCGATCGGTCGGTCGCTCGGGCGATCGCGGCCGAGGACAGCCGAGGACGGCCGAAGGCCAAGGTCACGAACCAGGGCAAATCGTCGTCGTCGTCGTCGTCATCGGCCATCCAAGGCCATGGTCGAGGGTCCCCGGGGACGCGGCGGGTCCCCGGCGACCGGCGGTTCCGGTGCGGCGAATGCGGTCATGTTGGTGACAACCGTCGACCTTGTCACGAGGACAACCCGAGGTCCTCACCAGGACCCTATCGAAGGCCGTGGTGAGGCCGGGATCCCGGGGGAATTGCGGCCGAGAACGCTGGCCCGCTATTGTGGTCGACAACTGTTGCTGCCGAGCCGGTGACAGCCGTTGCCGACGACCTTGCGACGAGTCCTTGATCGATCGATCGCTGGATGGAGGGCTGGGCTGGCGATTGTGACATCTCGAGCTCGCCCTCGCCCTCGCCCTCTCCCTGGTCGTGGGCGCGGTTGTCGTCGAGAGGCTCGAGTCAGGATCGATTGCCGATTTGGGCCGAGCAACGGGTTCGGGTCCTCGGGGAATCGCGGGCGGACCGGGCTCGTACTACGACCTTTCTCGGGAACGAGAGGCCGGCCATTGACGATTGGATGGACCGATCTCGCCGTCGCCGTCGCCTTCGCCTTCGCCTCGACGTGACCCGTGGGCCGGCGACCGATGACTCAAGGCAACCGAGGAGCCCACGAGGCGCGTCCCCGAGTCTCGTCCCAGCCTCTCCCATGGCGGTCGGGGGGCCGCCTCGGCCGTTCATTAGCCGGTGGCGAGGTGAAGCCTCCCATGAAATTCTTCGGCGAAGCCATTAGCGGGCACAAAGCAGACAAATTAACGAATTAACCCGTCCGAACACACGCAGACCCCGGTCGAGCCGGAGCGAGGGAGGGAGGAGGGTGGAGGGTGGAGGAGAGAGGGAGAGGGAGAGGGCCATAGAGCGAGCAGAAGAATGGCGGAATTTGTGCTGGTCGGCGGTTTATGGTTTGTTTGCGCGCTTCCAACGCAATAAAATTAATAGGAACGCGCTAATTTATGCGCCCAGCCCAACCCGGTCGAGTCCGACCCAGCCGAGCCCGAGCCTCCGACGCGGCTGCCTCCGGGCCAGGAGGGCTCGAACACGCACCCGGCTGCAGGTTGTCGGCGCGCCCCGGTTCGGTCGCCGGCACCGCGGCCTAAGCAAACAGTCGGCAGTCGGCGATCGGCGATCGGCGGATCCTGCGATCGCGATCGCGAGCGGCCACGAGACGCGGCGTGAGTTGAGCGATTTTATTGTCCCCGTTGTTGTTGTCCTTGTTGTTGTCGTTGCCGCTGCTGCTGCTGCTGCTGCCTAGGTGTTGCTGCATTGATTTTACATCCTGTCGGGCCGCGCTGCCCTCAATCGATCGGCCGTCTCTCCCTCGCCGACACCCTTTCGGGCTCTTCTCCTTTTCTCTTCCTTTTTCTCACTCGCTCCTCCTCTCCTTCCCTCTGGTTTTACGATGCCCCGAGGATCCCGCGATCCTGGCGATGAGAATCCTCGCCTCAATTAATTCGTGTTTGCGCACGTATTTGCTCAGGATCGAGAAAACCCCGAAGTCGCAACCGTCACATGCGCGATCGAGCGCGGCATCGCCTGTCTCGCTCGCTCCCACTGACTCCACGTCTACCTCTGTCTCTTCTTCTTCCTCTGCCACTCTCGCTCTTGCTCCCTGTCCTGGTCTCGTCTCGTCTCGGCTCGGTTCGGTCTCGGCGATCGTTAGGCGTTCGCCGGGAATCCTTTCGCGTCCTGCAAACACCTAAAATAAGTAGATCAGCGAGTTGCGAGTTGCTGCCTAATTGCGGCTGTTGTTGCCGTCGTCGTTGTTGCTGTCGGCGCTGTTGCTTTCGTCGTCTTTGTCGTCGCTGTTTTCGCATGTTGCGCTAGGATCACCCGAGAACGGAAGTCGAGCGGCGACCACAGAAAACCATGAAAGGATTTGAGATGGACGGGCCTGGGAGGTGGACGGAGGTTGAGGAGAAGGATCCAAATAACGTCATCCTGAAGACGATCGCCTCTGTCGAGGAAATGTCTCGCCCTCGCTCGCCCTCGTCCTCCTCCCAACCCACTCGGCCGAGCCAAAGTCGCCGTCGAGGGCGCGGGAGAAGTCAGAAAGTCAAATCAACCGGAGCCAACCGATCCCTCGCCCCCTCCTGTCGCCTGTCGCCTGTCGACCCACGACCCGCGCCCGCGCCCCGCCACGCAAACCGGGCAAATGCCCAATAATTGCAAATAATCTCGGGCTGACGAGGCTGCGAAGCGTCCCTAACGAAGCGCGACGAACGGCGGGCCGGGCAAAAACAAACACGGCGAACATCGACGATCGACGATGGACAATCGCCGTCGTAATGAACGGCAACAACAGGCGACCAGTGGCCAGCAACAACAAGGGCTAGGACGACGACAACAACAACGACAGAGGCACATTATCGACAATCGAAAACCGTATGGTCAGCGATGATTTCCAATAATTTGCGATCATTTTCACAGTTTAGCAGCATTTTCCGCACCCGGGGTGGGGCCGGCCGGGCCAAGCGGGGAAGCAGAACGAAATCGGCTGGTGGAAAATTCTCAAAACTGGCTGCGACCGGCCGTTGCGCTGTTGTTGCCGCCGCTGCTCGATCTGCTGTTGCGATTTCTTTGTAAAACAGCCAGCGACAATCGGGCTGTTGTCGCTGTCGGCCCATTGTCCACGTTTTGTCGCGCTCACAGTTGTGTATACAACCTTTCGTTCCGCCGACCCGCGCCGTCGTCCCATCATCGACGGCCATCGGCGGGCATCGCCGGCCAGCGGTCGTCGCTGCGCCGTCGCCCGCCGATGTCGCAGGGTGTGAAAATTGCTTCCAAAAATCGCCGTCCTGCCCTGTTCGTGTCCGGCCCGCTGCTAATGCACCGTGCCGAACTCGTCCAGTTCCGCTGCCCCGAGGGCCGATGATCGACCGGCCGGCCCGGCAGCCGCTGCGAGGACGACTCGTGGACTCTCCGCACCCTCGCAGGACTCCCACAGACTGAGCTCGGGCTCGGGCTCGGACTCGGACTCGGACACGGCCTCAGACTGGGCTCGGGCTTGGTCTCGTTCTCAGGTTCGGGCTCAGACCCGATGATCGCTCGCTCAGCGACGTCCATCAGCGACTCTGCTCGACTTCCGATCGCCGATCGCGATGCCCGTCGATTCCGATTCCGATCCCGATCCCGATTCCGATCCCGTCGCGTCGACCGAGTCCGTCTTTGTTCGCCTCGTCCACCTCCACTTGTCTGTTGCTTTCGCGATGTTTTCACGGCAAGGTTGCCGTGGCATTGTTTTTGTTGACGCCGTTTTGTTGTCGACGGCAACATGTCGCGCTGTTGCTGTCTTTCGTCGGTGGTCGGGTGGCGATCGTGGAGCGTTCGCTGCTCGACGGCTCCCGCGGTCTTCTCCAAATCACCCGGAGCCTCTCGTCCCTCTCGTGCATTGACCAGGCAGGACATCGGCGGGACTTCGGCGGGACCCATGCCAGGGGTTCTCGTAGTTTTGCCTCCCATCGGATTCCGATCGGCAGATCGCGATTCGCTCACGCCGCCGGAGCGGATCCGGACCCGGCCGCCTCCCAGCGCCCCGGGTTCAAAGGTGAAGTCGATCTGAGCGCTGATTTATCGACTGAAACGGTTCTTTCCACGAACTGCGAAAGGGACGGCGGAATCGACAGATAGACGGTCAGACAAATCGGCCATAGACAGACAGACCGATGGACGGACGGACTCGAAAGCGGTTCCCACTCTCAGCTCTCGATCACTCAATCGACCACCCAAAACTAATGCGGAATTCCTGGTGTTGTTGTTGCTTAGCCGAATTTTTTTATTGTTGTTGTTGTTCGTATACGATTTGGCGCAAGAGGGGTCAATTGTTGTTGCCGAGGTTTTCGGTGGAATTTTTCGAGTTTTGCGGCCGTTTTATGGTTAATTAAAATATCTGGCTCAATTGTGCGTCTTTTGTCCGCAATTAGCCGCTCTCCCTCCCTCTCGCTCGCTTTCTCCCTCTCTCTCTCCCCTCCCTACCTCGTGGTAGGTGCCCGGGTCCTCCCGGCTCGGCTCGGCTCGGCTCGGCGATTGAGTCAGCAGAAGTCACGCTTGACAGCTGCTCGGAATCGATTGCGACGCCGACGTGAGACAACAATTTCTGACGACCCTCTGTCGGTGTTGTTGTTGTTGTTATTGTTGTTGCCGTAATTGGCCGACACCCCGAACAGCTGTGGCTCTCGGCAACACCGACGCCGACACCTTGGCATCGGCATCGGCTTCGCCGGGCCGTGGTCGGGGCTGCGCGAAACCGGGCCGGAAGCGGGCGCCGACAGGCCCGGCGCCCAGGAGACGCGGTCCTGGCGGCGAGGCAGGGCAGGGCGCGCGGATCGCCAGACGCCGCCTCCCCACCGCAGCCTCCTTCACCAGCTCCTCCTCCTGCATCCCCTCCTCGCACACCTCGTTCTCCATCCAGGCCCGATGTCAGGGGACTTTACGAGGTCCCGACGGAGCGGCCGGAAGTGCGGGGAATTTCCCAATTTCCAAATTTCCACACTTCCATCGGGCAGGAGGGAAAACACTCGGCGGAACACTCGGAGCCCTCGACGCGGCGAGGCGTCGACGCCTAATTGAGCTGACGGTCGGGCGGTCGGTCGGCCCTTGGGTCGCGGGGTCGCTGGGTCGGTGCTGCAGCACATGTCACCGACACACAGCCAGACGCAAACACACGCAAATACGATCGCTCGCCCTCGCTCCGCCTCACTCGCACTCACTCCAGGCTCCAGGCCTCGCTCGCGGTCTCGTCTGCAGACAATTGAATGACTTGTCAAAAAATGCTGCCGGGGAAATCGTTTGAAGCCCAATGCAGCACCAACAACAGCAACAGCAACAACAATAGTAATAATAACATGAGGCCAACACCATCGGGGAGCAACAACACCAACATCAACAACAACAAAGGCAATACCGCAAATGCGCGTGCTTCGCCAAAGAATTAACTGTATTTATTTATTTATTCACTCGCTCTGAGCTGGTGCTCGGTGAAGTCATTTCATAATTACTTGTTGTTATGATCGTCGTTGTTGTGGTGCTTGTTGTTGTTGTTGTTGTTGTTGTTTTTCTAGTTGTTGTTTTTGTTGCTGTTGTTGTGGTTGTGGCTGTTGTGTTAATCCAACGTGTTGAATAAATATGACGCCACGTGATCGTCTGCATCTCGTTCCTCCCGAAACACTCGCGGACTCGCACTCACTCTATCTCGCTCTCCCTCGCTCTCTCTACCTCGCTCTCGCAATCTCCCTCTCTCTCACTCTCACTCAGCCTCTCCTCGATCCTCGTCCTCGGCCGTCGTCTCCTCAATGATCCTCTTTATACTTGTTATTGTTTTGGTTATTCATATTAGTGTTGTTTTTCTTATTATTACCATTGTTGTTGTAGTTGTTGTTTTGATCGGCTCGTAATTGTTGTTATTGTATTTTGTTATTGTTATTGTTATTCTCATGTGCCGTTGTGTGTTTTCCTTTCGAATGCTCGGCAAATAAAGTCATGTGCACAGTTCATAATTTTCCATATTTTATTCAAGTGCTGGGAAATTTCTCTCGCCCTCGAAATCAATTGGGAAACTTTTAAGAGCCGATCAATTCCACCCTCTCCCTATCCCTCTCTCCCTCTCTCCCTCTCTCCCTCGTTGTCCCGGCGATTGTTATTGTTGTCCTCGGCCCTGATGCTGCGGTTGCTGAGAGCAGTTGTCAGTCCGAAGTCGTTCCGGGGGCGCCACCTGCGTTCTTCGTGCTTCGTAAATTTCCCCAGCGGCCGACGAATTCAATTGATCGTGGCCGAGGTGAGCGGGGTCGTGTTTGGGAGCCGGTCTCCAGTCGCCAGTCGCCTGTCGCCGCCCCCCGGAAAGGGATCAAAACCATCGCGAGCGTTGGGAATTTGTTGGGAACATCGGGACAGGGCCCGTGTCCAACGTTCCGACACGAGCAGAGACGGTGTTGAGGGCCCGGGCTGAGGGGGTGCGGACGGCCTCGTCTCCTTCTGTGCCCTCAGGAACTCCATTTTCAACTTTAATACTAGCTTTTCCTCCCTCGGTAGGCTGCGATCGCCCGAAGGACTTCGACCGAAGCCCCGTCCTCGCAGGACGCAGGTGTGCCTGCGATTGGTTCCACTGTGCCGTGCAAGGGACGGAGTCGGGGACCGGGACAGGGGCCGAATCGCTCCTTATCTCCGCGATAAACATAAAACGCTGGACAGCGCGAGCAGCCGCCGACCAGCGACCACCGGCCACCGGCCACCGGCCACCGGCCACCGACCGCCGGGTCCCCGTCGCCGCGCCACGTCCCACACGGGCCGGGCTCCGGAGCGCTTTTATGTCTAAATTATGAATGCGATCGTCGGCCCGACCCGGCCCGGCTGCATTTCGGGGTCCATTGCGTTATCGCGAAGGGCATGACGGACGGACTGAGTGCCGGCCGGACGGACCGATGGACAGACGGAGCAGATGGAGCGAGTGGGGGGCCGCGGACCGCGCCAACGGTTGACCGGCCGGGCCGCACCGAGGCGGCCGCCAACGAAGAACTCGCCGACGATGATGCTGAAGCACAACAAAAACCACAACAACAACAACGGGTTTTTTTAATGCGAGACAAGGAGAGCAAGAAGGGATCGCCAAGGGAGGGAGGTGGTTGGGCTGGGTTGGGTTGGTTTGAGCAGGGAAAACCGGAAATCGAACAAAGTGTGAACCAGAGAAACCCAGTAACAACATCAAGCACGACAACAACAACGACGGCAAGAAACACCGTCGAAAAGACCTCGGCCAACGAGCGACCAACGGCGGCCAATTGAAATTTCGAGCCGATCGAAATCGTTTAACGCTCGGGGAAAGAAAGTTTAACACCTTTTTTGCTCCGACGCCGCCGAGCGTGGCCGAGCATGCGAACATAATTTCCATTGTTGTTGCTGTTGTTGTGCTCGATCATTTATTAAATTTTCGACAAAAATTAAAGACTCCATATAACTCCAAAATTCATATCTCATTTTCGTAGCATTGCTATTGTTGTTGCTGTTGTCGTTGTTGTCGTTGCTTGGTTGGCTGGGAGAACGCGACCAAAGAAGGAAACATAAATTTCTGAAATATCGCTTTGTTCTTGTCGGTCTGGTTATTGTTGTTGTTGTTGCTGTTGCTGGTTTGTTAGAAACATTCTACGATGTCATCAAAGCGTAACTAAACGCCCCTATTTGGCCAAAAGTGCGTGAACCATGTCGGCGAGCCGTCGACGGGAACCCGAGGAACACCGTGAAGGGTCCGAGCGGGCCGCTGGACCTCCTAGGAACAACGCCTCGGGCACCATCATCGACCCGGCTGCGTCCGTCCGTCCCTCCGACCAACCGGCCGTCCGTCCGTCTGCCCGGCCGGCCTCTGACTCGCCGTGTTAACGAAAACTGTTATTTTCGTCTATTAGTGCAGGCTTCTCCATGCTTATTGCTGGTCTTGTTCTTGGGATTGGTGTTGTTGTTGTTCTTGCTGCTCTTGCCGTTAAAAGCCTCCATCGCTGCCGGCTCACACCACTCACACCACTCACACCGCCCGCCTCCTCCCCCACCCGGCCGGCCGGCCGCTCGCTCGCCAGACAATGGAACCCGCCCGTCATCCTCAACATGGCGCGCCACCGTCCGGCCGCCTCTCGCCTCTCGCCCTGCCCGACGCGCCTCGACTCCCAGCCAATCAGCCATCGGTACCCCGGCTCCGACTCCGCCGCGACCACCTCGGGTAGCCGGCCGGCCATCGGGCGAAGGAGCGAAAGAGGAGGAGACGCCGAAGAAGGAGGCGACGAACCGAGCCGAGCCATGTATTAATTAGACCTTAGAGAGCGAGAGACAGAGCCATGAGAGATCCGCGGATGGGTGGCCTGATTGCCCACAATTAGAGATGGGCAACAGGATGCGACGACTGGTCCTGGGTGCGAATTTCCTGGAAGCTCAGGCCAAACACCACCAGAGCCGTACAATTATGTCCAACGAGCGCTCCACGCCTCTAATGGGCGGCTTTTCTCGGGATCGAGCGGAAGATTCGGACTCCTGGATCGAGAGTGCGCCAGAGGCCTTGGGCCAGAGAAGTATAGGCCAAGAACACCACGTGGCCATCGCCGCGAACCCGTTCCACAACAACAACCCCTTGCCTCGATCGGTCCGCTCCGGTCCTCGCTGGCCGACCTGTTGCTGCTGCTGCCGCTTTCCGCCCGCTTCGTTGTGGTTCGCGGCGTCAAAAGTAGGCGCAGGTTTTTCCCAGTTCCCGATTCCGAACCCGACCCTCGACTCCCGTCCCATCGCACCACTGCGCGTCCCTCCCATGAGTGGTCCTTCCTTCCCTCGTAAGTGCCTCTTGTCCCTCCTCCCCCATCCTTCGTTCGGCCATCACAAATTATATAATTATCACCTGAAGAATCGCTGATAAAATCTTCCCATCACCACCGACGACCACGCCGTACTACCGAACCGACCCATGCACAGCATACCGTAAAGGCCTCCGCTGCAACGGCCGCTGCCGCCGCCACCTCGGGGGCGCTGCCTAAATTTTCGATTAGTGACGGTCGATGTCTTAATTCAGAGCGGCCGGCCGGCAAGGCGGAGCGTTATCGGCCCAAAGTCCCCTCGGTCTCGGCGGCCGTTCCTCGAAATGCCACCCATATTTGTGTGCCGCGGGCCAGGAGCAGCCGAGGTCGGGGGTTCACTTCGCCTTCCTTCCTTCCTCCTGTCTCTATCTGTGGCCGTGGCCGCCGACTTTTCATTTTCATTCACCACGATTCTCGGAAAATTCTCAGAATGAGTTTCCATTTCGTTCCGAGCACTCGGCCGCCAGGCAGGCAACCGGCCGGCCAGCAGGTGTGTGTGAGAGCGCCGAAGCCGAGTGCGAGAGATAAGCAATATTTTATGGCTTTATAATTTCTCCCATCCCGGCGATCCAAGCGAGATGCCGCCATCCCATTCCATCTCCTCCCATTCCATCCGATCCGACGATATACTTACATGGCCAGAGTACGAGAGTATTTTCGGTAATAAATTCCCCTATTTACTTATGTATTCAATTTATTTGCTGTTCACTGGTTCGCCACGTCGTTGACTGCGCAAACACGCCGTCTCTGGCGCGGTTTGCTAACTAAATTTGCTAATCAACTACTACCACCAGCACCAGCAGCAGCCCCAGCACTACTTGCTACCGCTGGTCCCCCGGCCATGGTGGGGTCTGCCGTCGTCGGAGTCGCCACCGTCGCCGCCACGCCAGCCATTAAACTGGGCAAACATGTTGCCGATTGTTTGCGCACCTCCGTCCAGCTGTGGGAAAAGCCAACAGACGCCCCATCGTCGGCGAGTCGTCGGTGGTCAAGAATTTCCCGCGGCAGCACTCGATAATTTGGCCGCAAATTGCTTCCAACTCGTCGTAGGCCATTGGAATGCCATCGACTCCTCCGGGGAGTCGGTGAGTTGTTGGGCGTTGGCAGCGATTGCTGCAATGAGAACTGAGTTGGGTCCAAGTAAGAGTGAGGAGAAAGCTTGCCTATGGATGATTTAGAGGAGTCTTGGGGAAGTCCTTTGGAAGGAAATCTACGATTAAACCTCAACTCAAAACTGGAACTCATCGCACAGGACCCTTTCAGTAAGACACATGATATTAAAACCTTGGAAAATCTGGTCACTGCGAATAGAACATTAGTCTGGAGCCCTCTAGTCTAAGGCCTTCAGTCTTAGAGGGTCGTGTACCCTAATAACGACCCAAAGCCTTCGCTCGTCCCCATTGATCCCTATTGATTGCCACACATTCTTTTACGAGTTCACCCACTGCACGTTCAGGATCTCGCAAAAGTCAAACAAAAGTCTCGGACATTCTGAGGCCGACCGAGCAGAATTCGGCAGCACCTTCTGTAAACAGGACAGCGGGAACAACGGAACGAGCAACGAAGGAACAAATCGAAAAGAAGACCTCACGAGTTGGAAGGGGGTTGATGGGCAGGGCGGTGGGGACGCCGAACTGCTGAGACGCGCGCAAAATCTGTGGGAGACAATTTAATATCCTTTCCCGTGTCCGGGCTCATGTGGCGGACGCTGGAGTCGTGCTTAATTGTCGATGCGCGGATTCACCTCACTTGACAGCGGAACGACGACGACTGCGACGACGATGCCGACGACGCAGGTGGGGAGGCAGAGAGCGAGAGCGAGGCGTGGAGCAGGATGCGACGGTCACCGAATTCTGACGGATTCCGCACATCGCAGCGCGGAGGACGAGAACAGGGAAGAGGATGTGAATGTGGAAGATGGCGAGGGAGCGGATGGAGATGAGGATCGGAGGAGGCACCGCGATCTCACGTCAAGATCGCGGATGATCGTGGAACGCAGACGTATTCGTCATTCGGTTGTCTGCGGCCCATCATAGTTTTTATCGCTTTTTAAGCATTTCACAGTTTCGAAAAATGCTTTTTTCCCTCCTCCTCCTCCACTACCACCTCCTCCACGTCCTCCTGCTGCCGCTCTCGTCCCTTCGATGCGTTGATGGATTTGGGATTTTTTCCTTTTCACTCCGAGCCTCCGCCGGTTGCGAGTCGCGGGTCGCTTCCAATATTAATTTAAGGTTTTAAATGTTTTTTACTTCGAGAGCTACCGAGAAACCATTACCATCAATCGGCCCATGGCTGGCCGAGTGTCAGCCCAAGACCCAGTCCCAGTCCAAGACCATGGCGATGGCGATGGCGATGGCCCAGACTCAGTCCACGCCGGATGCCTTTGCGGCCGTCGAGGGCTTGCGAGCGGTCCAAAAAATATTGTGACAAGTCGTCGTGAGGCTCGCGATCGCGGGTTTTTGCCCATCGGCTCGTCGGATCCTGGAATGCATAAGTGCGGAATATGATGCCAGCCGATGGGATGGGATGGGACGACGGTCGCGGGCCCCTCCTAATGGACTGGCTGGCCCCGGCCCCGGCCCTGGCCCACCCTGCCCCCGCAAGCGAGGCCAGAAAAAAGGAGTCCTGCATTTTTTGGTCAGACAGGATTTTTTGCGCCTCCGTCCAGTGATCCACCGATGCTGATCCTCGCCCGTCTTCTGATTATCGCAAAAACTAGAATTTTCGCCACGTCTCTCACCATCGGCATCCGGGATCCGGGCTCGCACACGATCGACTGAGATTTATTTCGATCCGTTCGCAGGGGGTTTTGAGTTATTTTTGCATTGCAGATGCCGGCGAGGGACCTCATTTGTGCAGGGCGAGGCGGCCACGAATGTTCCCTGCCTGCTTTACAGTTGTTGGCCATGTCTCATCGTCTCGTGGACATCGTCGTCATCGTCGTCACCGTGGTTGTTTCTGTGGTTGTTGCCACCGCCACCGCTGTCGACGTTGATCCCTCGTTGTTCCTCGGAGTTTTTATGGTTTTTGCCTCTGCGATCGCATTATTGGAATAATGAAGAAATATTTTATAATAAGCTCGCCCGCGGGCCTCGTCTAACGAGGCTGGGCCGCCGAGCTGCCGAGTCTGTGGGTCTGGGCCGAGTCCGACTCCATCGACTCCACCGACACGCGGGACGACGCATTTTCCTCTGGGATTCAAGTGTCGACTTTGATCGGGGTCCCGATGGCTGCAGTTAGAATGTGGTAGGTGGGAAGAACTCGGGATGTTTGCCGTGATGCCATTAGTTAGAGGCATATGTAACCACTTAGAGGTATAATAAAGGACTCCTAGGAATTGTGTAATTGTACGAAACTACGAAGACCTGAAGAATTAATCACAGAAGGCTTGCAACAGCGGAAATTCGAATGCCATGTAATGAATTCCACACTGTGCGGTATCGAAGCAAATCCCATTCTGGCCGACTCTCACACATACCTCTCTTCAAGACCTTTCTACAAGATGTCTTGGAATTCATTGCAGTCGGCCAAGTTCAGTCGTCCTGAACCGGGGCCTCGTCCAGGTGACGTTTAACGCTTTTTTACGGCAATATTAACTGGGCCATAAAACAACGCACTCTCACAACAAGCCATAAATCGAATGAATGCACCAACAACTGCAACAACTTCAGTGACCAACTCTGCCTATTAATTGCGGTCATCAGGAGTGGGCCAGGTTAATAAAGGAAGAGACCGTGGATTGGATCGGTAAAATTACAGAATAAATCTTCAGAAACGACAAGACAAATTGAAAATTGAAAATTTCACCACAGCAACAACAATGACAACAACAACAACAACAACAACATCAACAACGACAACAACTGCAACAACATCAGCAAATACAACAACAAACAGGATGGCCATAAAAGCCTGATGCCGACGCTGCCTCTCGCAATCTATGGAAATTGATTTTTCCATTTTCATTACGAGATGCGATGTTTAATTCGTTTGATGTGATTTTTTCCAACTCCAACTGGCTCCGTCGCCCCTCGCCCGCCCTCCACCGACTGATTGGCAGCGAATGTGCGCGGAGCCATGTGTTTTAATTATCGGCGGAGCAAATGACTCGATGACCCCCGGCTGCGAGTCCATCGAGCCACGAGCGGTTATTGCGAAATGGGTCGGGCGCATTGAGTGAGGTTGTGGCTGAGTTATGAGAGGTTACCGCCGAAGGGAGGGCAGGGGGAGGGCCCGAGAAGCAGGCGGTGCGTGCGCGGCTCCCCCATCGAGGGAAGTTCGTCGAAGGCCCGATGGCGCAATCGAGTTGTTTTCGCTCTGGCCGGAATATCCCCAGAGATTTATTCTCAGGGAAGGCCCTGGGGCGAATTCCCCCGAAATCTCTCGGCACTCTGGACAGTCTTCAGCACATCACTCAGACCAGAATTGATGCAGTGTAATGAGAAATAGAGATCGTTCCCATCGAAGTCGTCCACATCAAGTCGGAAGGACGGCGAAAGTCAACAAATTACCTTTAATTTGGGCTCTTCATTAGAGCGGCACGAAAACCCCGCCTGCCCTCGGTGGCCCGGACCCTGGGACGACTGCGATTGGGATTTTGCGATCCTGGAGGTCCGGCGACGCAGGACGTCCCGGGCTGGGTCGGCTCTCGTCCCGCTCGTCCCACCCACCGATCGCCCATGCGTTCCCAGCTCATTAATTAAGACGGCAAGAGAGGGATCTGAGAGACACGAAAAGAGAGAGAGAGAGAGAGAGAGAGAGGGAGAGGAGAGGGAGGGCTGGTGGTTGGAGAGGACTAAAGGGCGAACGGTAAATTGCGATTTGAACAACTTCCGACCGAAATCGCAGCGGCAGCGGTAGCTCGGACCACGGGGCACCGGAGGCCACCCTCATGCATTGTGCGGCGAGAGGCTGCAGCGGAGGACAAGGGAGAGAGGAGAGAGAGGGAGGGAGGCAGGAGGATGCGAGCTGAGAAGAGACAGAACTGTTGCCAAAGATTGCAAGCGCGGGCCGACAAAGGAAACGAGCTGTCAACGCAGCGGCGAGGGCCCGAAAGAGAGAGTGCGAGGGAGAGGGATGAAGTGAGATAACAAAAACGACGACGGGACGGAGGGAAGGCGTTCGCATGCGTTGCGTTTTCACATGTCTTTCATCCCAACCCAACCCAACTCATCCCATCCCAGCCCGTCCCGTTTCGTCTCACTTGAGGCCCAGTCGCAGTCGCAGTCGCCGCGGCCGAGGGTCGGGGCAACGCGCGGGCACGGCATCGAGGGACGGGCGACGAGGGACTCGGGACGCGGGACGCGGGGCTCGGGAAGAGGGAGAGTACAATAAATGAGTTAATAATGTCTTCATTATTGCCGAAGCGTAGCTAATATGTTTTCACATCCCAGCCACCTTGGAGAAAATATTTTCCCCGGGACGACGTCGACAGAGAAGGACTGGGAGAGTGAGGGAGAGGGACGGCGACAACGCGTCCCACACACGAACAATCGGAGCTGTATCTGCGGCAGCACCAGGGGCTGAGCGGCGTCGACGACGGCGTCGGTGGCCCAGTCGCGACCTGTCGAAAGCGCCGACAACCGCAGGGCGACCTCGAGCGGCCCCGGCGCAACCGACCAGGAGCCCGTTTCGAGGGACGGGGAATGAGTTTGTCGCCAAGATAAGGTGGCCAGGGAGTAGGAGGAGAAGAAGAAGCGCTCGATCGGGTGCTGAATTGTGGGAATGTCATCGGCTTTTGTCGCCGATTGTCGCATCGTCCGTCGGCCGCCGTCCGTCCCGAGGAGCCCCGTGGCGTCCTGCGTCGTTATCACTTCATTTCTGGCTTCTGCGAGGTGGGCATCTTCCCTCTCGTTCCGGCTCCCTCCCCGGCTAGCGAGGCGGCCGGCATGTGGCTTCCTCCGGGATGTCATGCGGCGCTCTGGATGGCCGGCCCGACCCGACGCAGCCTCCGACCCCGCCTGGGCATCTGCGGCAGCTCGAGTCGACGCTTAATGGGCTGCCGTGCACAAGTGTCGGCCAGGCCCATCGACCGACGGCGGCGGGACCAACCGCACAGTGGACAGACGGGCAGACGGACGGGAAGAGGTGGTCGAACTGGACCGATCGGGCCCGGCGACCACCCAGCACTCGGTGCTCCGGCCCTCTCGAGTGTCGTCGTCGTCATCAATGAACCGCTCGAGCTGTCGTCGCCTGGCTCGAGGCCCGGCTCCTGACGCGGCGACCGGACCCAACTTTTCTCCTCGCCCTCGCCCTCTCCGACGTCCGTCCACTTAGCAGCTCGCACTCGGCGAACCGACGACGAGTGGCCGCAAATTGCGATCATTTGCAGCCTCCTCGCGGCCCTCCCGACCCTCGCTTCGAGTGCTTTCCGCACATCCGATTTCCGCGCCGTCGCCTCGACCGCCCCGCACCCCGGCCAACTGACCATCGGACTGTCCGACCGTCCGAATCGTCGTCCGTCCCCTCTCCTCACTGTCGGCTGCTGCGCCGAGGCCTCGTTTGAACTGCCAGCCGCCGCTTCTGCGAACGGAGCCGCCGCCTGTCGACCGATCGATCTGCGTCGATCAGCGAGTGATCGTGTAAATAAATCACTTTGTTGCCCAGGGATGGGAAATCAGAACGCTCGGAATGTTGTGGGAGAGAGCCGGGAGCATCTCGCAGATGCACGGGAACTTTGCAAATGTTCTTTTTAAAATGTCAAACTGTTGTTTTTTCGCCTCCCAACTCGTCCACAACTGTTGCCCGCTTCCCGGCGACGACTCGCCCTGCCGCGGGCCATTTGTTGAATGGGTCCGGGACCCGCTTTGATTCGCATCTGCGATGCAGGAGATCGTATCGAACCATGAGCGTACCAGGAGGAGCGGATCCGGATGTCGGAGGCCCGCGGCGATGTCAAGGGGACGACGATCCTCGATATTCATCGGAGTTAATCATCGGAAAATCGCTTCCTCCGCCCGAGGACCGCCGAGGCCCGCCGAGGGACTCAGCATCGGAATCGGAATCGGATCGGGCTTCGGGCCAAAATTGGATCAGCGCAGGAAGCGAGAGCAGCGCAAGGATGCGCCATCGGCAGGGAACTCGATACATCTGAAGACGGTGCGCCGAGCGGCACCGACCTCAAAGGGCAGGGAACACAGACACGAACTCAAAACAAACACACACATGCGCCCGCGAGGACCTCGGCTCACACATGGGTGCTGGCGAGCGGATTTTATTCAAATTCGAAACCTATCCACAGTCGGATGCTTGGCGCACGCTTGAGAGCACTTCAACGAGATGGGACAGGACGGGATTCGGTGCGATTCGACTCGATTCTCCGTCCCTGGATCGCTCGGCCGGCCGGTAAACGGCAGGTAAACGCGTCCACACATCCCTAATATGCTTAGATCTGGAAATTGAGTTTTAAATTGAAGCCTTCCCCGGCCTCATGGCTGCAGTTGCACTCGTCCTGTATGTGTGTTCTGCGCTTTGTTCCTCGGGCACTGGGAATTGAGTATAGGGAATTGGAAAATGTAGCAAAATAAAAGGAATGACGCATTGTCGTTGCGGCAACAAACATCTCATCCGGGATTATCCCGAGCGGACATTTGCCGGCCGCCCTGCTCCTGTTGCTCCTTTGTCCCGGCCTCGTTTCCATCTCCATCTCCATTTCATTTCATTTCGATTGCGATTTCCTTAGCCTCGCCTCGCCTCGCCTCGTCGGGTTGTTGTTCCTGCGGGTCCTCGACCGGGTCTTTGCAACTAATAGGGTCAAATTGAGTGGCCACTCGTCGATAGGGTCGATTTCGAGGCTCGGGCCGGTCTCAGGACTCAGGGTCTGGCTCAGGCCGCGGTGCCGGTGCTCAGACCACGGCAGTCGTGAAGTGGGAGCTGCGGGCAGGGAGAGCTGAACACATTCCATTGAGAGCGCGATGGGGAGACGGGGCCGCCAGTCGATGCCGGCAGTCGTCCCTCCTCAACTCCGATCGAGACCCGGCACATGCGTCGACTCCCTCGCTCGTCCTGGCGCAGCTGACGGCGCGCTCGGCTGCTCGCCACAGGTAGCGCGAACCCCCTTCGCGTGCCCGTCGCCCTCCGAGTCCTCGCGCTGGTCCTGGTCCTGGTCTTGGTCATCGCCGTTTCCAGGAATATCCGGACGCGTGCGCCGCTTCCGCTACGTCTGCGCGATCTCGCTGTCGTCGCAGGACCTCCTCCGCACCCGCCCTCCCGGCAGGCAGGGTCTGCGATATCCGATTCCAAATTTAAGCAATTTAGAGCAGCCCCTCGTGTAGTCCCGGGGATTACACGACATTTATTGGAACACTCTCGAGCCCTGCCATGAGCCAGCAACAACAACAATGCAATGCCGGCTGTCCGCTTTGTTGTAATTAAGCGCACCATGCCCTCGGCCCTCGATCGCTCGCTCGCTGGCCTTTGTCGTCTTCCACTTGTCCTGGTCCGCCCGCTCCGGGCATTGTTTGCGACAAGTGCTACCTTTGCCGGGATTATCCTAATGAGCCCTCGCGTCCCCTTTCCGATCTCCTCCCCGCTCTCGTTCCTATTCCGATTCCCGAGCTCTCGAGCCGCCGCTCCTGAACAGGTTTAATCGCCGAATATCTGCGAGATTTGCCGGAGAACAAAACGAAGCCAACAACAAAGCAAGGAGCACAAAAGCAGATGCATCGCTCCCTGGCTCATGCAAGAGCTCCGAGATGCAGATGCAAAACACTAAGTCCAGAAGCCCACTCGGCGAGGAGAAGGGGAATCTCTGAAGGCAAATCGTGAGGATGACCGGCCTGTGGAAGGTCCTCGCGTGAGCCTGCCGAGGGTGCTCGAGCCGCTGGAACCAGCGACCCAGCTCCTCAGCCCATCCGATCGAGTGCCGACCCCAGGCCTCGCCAGCGCACAGGTTCATCGGGTGGTCACGCCTGGAGATTCGCCCGTCAAATCCTTGCTTCCTGCGTCCCTCGACCAGCGTCTCAAGGAGATCACTTGGTGCCAATTGGTGCCAGTTGGAACTTTCTAGGCTCCCAATCCGCAGCTCCAACCCACCAAGAGACCTCGTCCAGTCACAATGGAAAATCGCTCCTCGATTGGCTTCGATCGACTGCACCGAGTGTCTCTCGTCAATCCATATCTGGCTCTTCTTTCTCTCTCTCGCTCTGTCGCTGGCATGGGTTTTGTCGAAGGTTTCTCCTCCACCTCCACACACAGTTTCTCACACACACTCCCACGTGGCTCGCTTGGAGACAAAAGAAATTCCGATGACACCGAACCGAGGCCGCACCAGGTCGAGGGACGGGACGGGGCGCGGCGCCGTCGTCATCGGCCGCGGTTCCCACATGTTCAGGAATTCCGGAGCAAGCGCCACGCACCGGGAAAGACGGCGAAGGGACGGAGGGCCGACGACGAGGACAAGGGAGCAGGGACGAGGCGAAGGAGTGCAGGAGGGTCCCGGCTGTCTGTGACCACCGCCTGTCTACCTTGCAGCCGACCGTCCGTCCACATGTCCGTCCGGCTGTCGTCTGTCTCTACGACTGGTGTCTGTCCTTACGACTGTCGTCTGTCCGTCCCCACATCGCGTTTCAATCCACGTCGATTTAATTCAGTTCACTTTCCGAGCAATAAAAATAATAATTAATTCAACGCGAACACCAGCAACACCAGAGTCGCGCCAACAGCAACAACAAGAGCAGCAACAAGAGCCACAACAACAACAACAAAAACAATACCAACAACGCCATCTCCATCGAAGACAAAGACATGATGAACCTTTTAACCTTTTTCACCGCGGACTCTTTTGTGCTTCCGTCCGCGGATCCCCGCGCCCCGGCATAGGCCAGCTGCCGGTCGCGCCCTCCCCCTCCCCCTCTCCCCTCGCCGTCCCTCTCTTTCTGGCTGTCTCCGGCCGCCAGCCCCGTCCCTTCTGTGGTCAGTGCGTCTCACAATTCAATTAATGGACTCATTCAAGTCGAACCGCCTGCGCCTGCGCCTGCGCCGAGACCCGGCCCTCGCCGAGCAAAGTGGAGCGCATTAAAATTGTCGAACATTAGCAGGGCAATTAGAAGTAGAGGAAGAGGACGGCGGGGCAGAGGAGGAAGAAGAACTCGGCGCAGGCGCTTGTCCGATGTTCGACTTGGCCGACGTCCCCTGCCGGCTGCCCTCGTCCGACTCCTGGCTGTGGTTTTTTCGGGCGCTCGGGACAAAGTGGAGCTGGTGCCGCTGGTCGTCCTTCTTTTCACACCCGCGGTCGCCGGCGGCAGAGTTGAAGTCGCCGCTGTCGTCGCTGCCGTCGTGGTCGCAGCCGGGAGAAGAAGATCTAAGAATGATTTTACGAATCTCAACGTGCGATCAGATAAGATCGGATTCGGCGCTGGAGTCGAGTCGAGTTGAGTTGAGTTGAGTCGACCATGGGCTGCTTTTTAATTTTAATCGCTGCCATTGAGAGATGGGAAAAGCACGATCGCACACTCGCCGCACAGTGGGACGAGTCAAGTGTACAGCTCTTCACATTGTCATTTTCCAATTCATTTTACAATCATTCAATGGTTCAGCAAGGTGAAAATACGAAAAGTGAAAAAAATGAAATAAGTAAAAGGCTTTCTTGTCTTCAGAGCTCGTTCTTAGAAGGATTACCATAACTCTTTCTCGCTCTATCTTCCTATGACCTCTCATTCCCCCGTCGCGCTCCACTGTGCCCATTTCCCCACTGTGTCAATATTAACTTTCCTCTTGCCAGGGGTCTGCGGTTCTCGGTCTCGCACTCCAACATCCTCCATGCGTTCACTCCGCACACCTCGTCCTCCTCTCGCCCCATGTCCTCCACGGCCTCGTCCTCCCGCGTCGTCTGCTGCGCGGTCAGAGTCGCCGTCGCCGTCAACTCCGCGCATGCTCGTGCCTCTTGTGGTCAATTTTGGTCGTTTGATCTTCTGATCTCCCATCTCGACCTTTAATTCCCTACATTTATTAATGCAAACCCATACACGCGCACCTCCCTCCCGGCTCACCGACACACCGGCAGGCACCGCGGAGACGCCGCCTTTTGGTCTTCGAATAATTCCTTTCTCACACTTCCTTTGACACACAACAACAAAGGCCAGGGCACGCCGGCAAGAAACAACAGCGACGGCCACAACATCGAGTAAAACATGGAGTGTGGAAGAAGAAGCGCCACCACAGGTATCTGTATCTCCCTTTCCTTTGACTCCAATCACCGATCACCGATCAGCGATCAGCGATCGCCGCTGATCCACGATCGTCGCCGGTGCTGGTGCCGATGCCGTTGCCCGGATCTCGCCGATGCCGATCGCTCCCGCCTGCGATCGTGTCGAAGTTAAAGCCGAAAATGAACCTTTTAATAAATTTAATGAATCAACGTTTGAATGAATGAAGATCGGACGATCGCTCGACCGTGCGGACGGATGGACGGACAGACGTGCGGATGGACGGACAGGCGATGAGGCGTGCGATCAGGCCGAGCTGCTGCGAGGGGAGGGATCGAGGCAGCAAATGAATGCACAATGAAGATTGAAAGCATTGATAAGGATTCCGGCGACTAATCGATTTGGGGCATAATTTGTTGTAGCCGTTCTCCCTCCCCACCTCTCCCTGTCTCTCTTTTGCTCTCGCTTCCTCTCTCTTTCTCTCTCCTGTTCCGTTGGGTTACGAAAATGGCTTCTTATCGGGCTTGGAATCTCCGCAGGATTTTATAATTCAATTCAAATCGCACAAGTGACGACGATCCGCGGGTTGATGATCGCGAATCCCATTGACATATCAAAGGCCAAAGTTGAGGTCAAGTTGGGCCAAGTTGAGGACAAAATTGAGGACAAATTGAGGTCAATCTCAGGCTTTCATCGATCTTCAAAAGAGCTCAAAACTCTGAGTGGGAGAAAGTTTTCCTTACATCTCCCAAAGAGAGGTCCTCGTTGCCTCGACCTCAGCCCTATCAGCGGCCGATCTCCGACTACCACGTACGGCTCCGCCTCGACATTCCAACGGTCCTCCTTCATCCCCTGGCGCCCTCCTCGAACCCCCCGGCGATGCTCGCGCCCTCCCCAGATGTCCCTTCCGCACCAATGACGACGACGATGACGGCGAGCCCGATGCAGGGAAATAAATAATTTCGAAATTAATCGCGGCTCGATAACGTTTACGGGCCGGTTGTAAAACCTCCTACCGTGTGTGCGAGTTCCGCCTGCACACATTGGCCCAGGGCCACCGGCCGTTGGGCCGCCGAGCCGTTGGCCGTCGACAATTTGAATAAAAATTAAATTAATTTAATTAAAAAGGTAAAGAGCAGCAATAAAGTTGAGTTAATCTTATCGGCCACGGACAGGTCGCCGATAGGCCGGGCCAGGAGGCCTGACGGACGAGCTGACAGCCGCCGATGGAGGACCCGGTGGACGCGGCCCGGATGGAGGGTCGTGTGGCCATCACGGACATTCCTTCATCCGTTGCTGCTTCGACTCGACTTGAGTCGGCTCGGCTCGACTCGACTCGAACCGGAGCGAAGCGGAGCTTATCATATCGAGTACTTAAGCCGTTTTATGTCGCTGGCCTATCTAAAGCGCCCCGAAGTTATGTTTACATCTTTATCGGGCCGAGTCCACCGCGTCCGCGCCTGCGTCATGACTTCGTCGATTTCGAAGTCCTATCGGCGGCGAGACTCGAGTTTTACGACGGCAGCTGCTCGGTCGATGGGTTTGTGGCCGATTTTAAGGGTTTCAACCGAAAGTGTGGCCCAGCGTCGATCGACCGGCGTGAAGCGGTGAAGCGGTGAAGCGGGCCAGCCCGAAAATGTCGCCAGTGTCGCTGTCGACCGCTGGCGGACGGTGGAGTCAGTGTTGCCATGTACCTATCAATGGGAGAGGGAGATCAGTTAATTATGGAAAATAGCAAATATTTGCTAAATATATATCGTCACCTGCCGCAATGACTTGATGCGGTTTTGTGATGCCATCCAAATAATGAGCATGGGAAAGATCGGCCTTTCCCTCGAGTCTGGCAAGATCTTGAAAGTCCTTTCGCTCTACCTCTGCTTTTCTGGTATCGTTTTCTCCAAATATTTTCCGTTGTTTGATATGAGTCTGTTGGAAAATTTGATTTCAATTAAATGAATGGCCAAATGAATAAATGATTTTCAAACAAAGCTGTTGAAAGGTTGTGCCGGTGACCCTGGACTTCAAAGGGTTTTCCAATTACCTAATACTCGTGTCTCCGAGAGCCTTGTTGTCAAATATTTATACGACTCAATCAGCCGGCACCCTCGCTAGTCCTCGATAATGGCCACAAGTCCTCAAACCCTTCCGGGAAACGTCCCAAAGAACACTTCTTCTGCATTAGGGCCAAGCACAGCGATCCGATCGCAAGGCAATTAAGCACATCGGCGCGATCCGGGCCGACCCAAATCGACCCAACCCGACCCGACCCGATCCGGCCTAATACAATATTGAATCAGCGCCCACCGTCCGCAGAGGGCGAACCGCGTGCCACCGAACCATCAGCCATCCATCGAGCCATCGTGGTCCATCCATCATGGGCCATCGTGATTGAGACGTCCATCGCCGCCTGCCCGCTAACGGCAAACGACAACAGGCTGTGGCCGGCAAACAGACGCGGTCCTGAGACCAGACCGGGCCGGGCCGGGCCGCGACCGAGGAACTGGTGTCAAAACACAAGGAAAACATTTTAAGCCAATGCGTGGCCACTTGTCCGACCACCTCCGGCCACTCCATCCTGATCCTGCGACGCTGAAGTGGACCACGTCGACGGCGGAGGGTCCCTGGAAGAAAGGTTCGCTTAGACGCAAATCGTACGAGGAGGTTCGTCGAGGGCCGTGTGGCCAGAGGTTGTTGCTGTTGCTGTTGATGTTGATGTTGTTTTTGACTGTTTGCCGAGCCGCTTAATTTGCCGGAAAGGAAAACAGAAACCAAGCCGGTTGCCCTCGACGTGACCCGGGCGAGGCCCTCGGCAACCCTTCCAGGTCTGGCGCACCCCGGTCGCGCCGACCTCTGGCCCGCAAATAAGCCGCGGAATGGAAACTTGGTGTTTGTCGGTGTTGTTGTTGGCGTTGCTCTTTTTGTCGTTTGTGTTTTTTGTTCGCCCGCGCATGAAATGCATCGGCGACCTCCGCGGGAAAACGTCTTGGGCCGGGAAAACAAACAAACACCGGCCTCTCGTCCATTGACGGCCTGGACGACGTCAACCCGATGATCGCGGTGAAGACCCAGATGATGATGATCTCGACGATGACGACGGCGACGGCGACGACGTCGGCTGAAATGGGTAGAAAAAGTATTAAAAGTACTCGAAGTGACTTGTTTGCTCAGCTTCATGGGAATCGCAGACCGGAGAGCGGTCGAAGTGAGGCGGAGCGCGTTGATCGTGGTGGAGGAGGCGAAGGAGGACGTGGCCGAGGACGACGACGAGGGCGAGGAGGCGGGGGAGACGCGCGGCCGTGACTGCACTCGGCGGCCTCCGACGCGGGCGCACTTTACGATGTTTGATTTCCTCATTTCGGGATTAAATTTCCTTTCAAATTCACCGAAGTCGAACATGCGTCCGACCGACCGGCCGCTCGTCCGTCCATTCGCCTGTCCGTCCGTCCGTCTGAGCCACCAGCCGACCACAAGGGCGATCTGTTTGCTCAAGAAGCGGCGACTCCGACATCGACAACGGCGTCCGCGTCCGCGTCATCGAGGGGGCGACGACGGCGACGGAGGAACTCGGAGCGGTACCTGTGGAGGTGCAGCCAGTGCAATCGGCGCGGGCGGACGGATCGGGGAAGGTGCCAAATACACTGCAAGAAACGGGAGAGCTCAAACCACGGTTACTTAAACAACTTCATGTAGCAATGTACCTGGGATCGAGAATCGCTCAATGTCCTGATGACCAACCACTTTGATGTTGGTAACGCAGTCTTCCCGAGTAGTGGCAGGAACAGCGGAAGGCTCCTCGTCCAGGCCTGACGGAAGATTTAAAAAGTATGTGTTGATAAAAAACATCGTTTTCTCCTCTTTCTTACTAGCAACCATCTATTTTTCCCGTGTATGGCGAGAACCAGTCGATTAATGAATGCATTGTTTTAGCCATTGTAAAATTATACAAATAAATCGCACGCACACTGATTCAAATTCCCCGAATGAAGAGGGAGAGGGAGAGAAATAGGGAGATGGGATAGGGAGTGAAAGGAGATAGAGAGGGACAGCAATATCTACTCAAGCCTAATTAATACATCTCCCAGACGAGACGTCGGAAATCTGAGAGGGAAAACCTTCCTTCAATTCACACGAGTCCCCACGAGGAGCCGGCGAGATGCCGCAGGCTGGACGGCTAGATCGGAGGACAGACAGAGGAATATATCGAAGACATGAATGGACAAAAGTACGACGCTGAGTTCGAGGACGGGACAGGGCGACGTTGAATAGAATGTAGTAAATTATGCTCCGAGCAGTCGAGTCGGGGCCTGAGTGCTTAATAAATTAAGCGAACAAATATTAAACGTTGTAAACAAATGCAGATATCGATGGCGATGTCGTCGAAGATGTCGTTGTCGATGTCGTTGTCGTTGTTGACATCGACATAGAGGCGACAACGTGGCGTGAACGATGGGAACCGACTGGACACACCTTCGGCGTCTGGGCCGGGGTTGATTCACGGAACCAGCTCCCAATCGCAGCCACAACCACGGCGCAATCGGCGAGAATTACAATTCAATTAAAATGGAGCCGCGGCGTGCGAGGGCACGAGACGGGGCACGGAGTGAGCGAGAGGCGGCGACATTTGTTGACACAACCGAGTGGCGGGACGGGGAATTCCCGGAATCTGTGCGTGTCGATTTTATGGGCCCGCGGGACAATGGGGCCGGAGCGAGACAGAGAGAGCGATGGAGAGGGAGACCATGGTGGGAAACGCGGGAGAAAATGGTGGAAATCGTCAGCGACAGGCATCGATGGGGCCCGGGGAAAGTCGGAGCCGGAGTCGGAATCGAGAAATGCAGAGAGGAACTTGATACGAAAATCGAATTAACGAATTTGAGGTCGGCCGTCGCTCGTCGTGGGAGGAGGAGGAGGGGCGGGAGCTGATAAGATAGAGACGAGTCGGAGAGGGCGACAGTAAGTGAGTAAGTGAGTGGGAGGGAGAGAGCGACGGGGTTTTAAGAACTGCGAGCAAACACCGAGTGTGGGAATCGAAGGCTCGCCGTGCACCGCGCCGGGTTCCGAGAATTTCCGCCATCGGCTCGTTGCATTTCCGCTTCGGTTTTATTGTTGCCGTCCCCGCCCCCGGCCAGCCACGGCTTTCCTCGCTCTTGTTTGCCGACAAAAGCTCGGTGTGAAAACGAGTGACTTCGCCACCCGACACACGACACACGTTTATGGCCCACAGATAAACGGCTCGGACGCCTCTCGCTGTCGGTGGAAACTCGCGGCGAACCTGGCCGAAGAGTCGCCTCCATCGAGCCAAATATCGCCGGGTCCCCTCCTCGAGTCCCCTCGCCTGGTCCTTCGTGTTCCCGGCCCGGGTCCAGGCGATCGCTTCGCCTCCCCACTCGCCCCGATTGCACCGTGTTAAAACGGAAAACGTTAACGTTAACGTAAACGTAAACGTAAAATGTTATGACAAATTAGTGACTCAATAAATAAACGAGCGTCGTCGGGCCCATTAACGTCGGCCGGGGCGATACAGCAACAACTACACCTACAACAACAACAACCCACCTCGCCTCCACGAGTCCGACGTCAGCCCATAAAGCTGTCTACATGATGCTGAGGCAGCAGCCAACGGAGGGTGGCCGGTGGTCGGGGACTCGACTCGGTCCAAGGGGACTCGAACCCGAGTCCGAATCAGAATTGAAATCGGAGGCGATGGCGCGCAACTCGAAGCGCCGAAATCGACAAATTTCACTCAACTTCACGCGGCCGCCGTCGGCGCGGGGCCCGGAGTCGGGGTCGGAGTCGGAGCCAGGGCCGGAGTCGAACCAGCGCCGTCCACGGTGGGCACCGGGGCCGGCTGGACGACGGCGACCGGACCCCTCCAACCGTCCATGCGTCCATCCAACCGTTCGTGCGTCCATCCAACCGTCCGTGCGCCCAACGCGCGACACATAATGAAATGAAGTGGAATTAAAATGCAATCATAAAAATTCATTTCATTTCACGAATGGAGACAACAACAGACCAATGGACAGCGGGACGCACAGGCCGACAGAGAGACTGACAGACGGGCAGATTGACAGAGGAGTGAGCGAGAGGGAGAGGGAGACTGGGAGACTGGGAGAAGTGCTCTACTGATGAGATGAGAGAGACGGACACACGGACGGACGGCCGGCTGGTGGCGCAGACAGTTGGACAGTTGGACAGTCGAGCAAACAAACAAGTTGCCGGCCAGCTGCCGTTGGAGGCGATTCGGATTCGGAAGTCGGTTCGACGCATCGCTGCGACCCCTGGCGACCCTCCTGGCCCGGAGTCGGTCGCCGCCTCCACCTCGATCGCCGCGTCACCTCGAGCGCCGCCGCCGCCGCCGTCATGGTGTTATTTTCGTGTAGCAAACATTATAAAGAAGCTTTAATGGAATCTCGCAATAAATTCAAATTTTATTGCCGCACACACACACCCAACAACACTCACACACGCACTCGCCCTCGCACACTTGCGTACACGACGAACGACATGAGCAAACGGTGTACAAAAACGGACTTCGGCTTCTTCTTCCTCTTGGTCTTCTTTGTTGTAGCCCTGTTGTTGTTGTTATTGTGTTGTTGTGTTGTTGTCGTGATTATTGGCCCCCTAATTAGTTGTTGTCATTCCCAATAATTTGCACGTTCGCCCCAGCGCGGCCCACTGTGCGGGGTCGCCACCGCTCCAGGGTCTGCCAAGCGATCTGTCCGTCCGTCCGTCGGTCTTCGCTCAATGGCTGAATGTGTCTGATTCGGTTAATTAAATGCTCCAAGTGCTCATCCGACGTGATTGAGGCGGGCTGATGCACAGTGGACATGAAAACCCGGCCTCTCACACGATTTTTCTGGAAACTCTTGGAGAGAGCCTTATTTTTTTTGGCGTAAGCCTTGCAATTGACAGTTTTATATTTGTGAAAATATTCATGTTTATTTTTTATTTATTTTCTTTTATCTATTACTTTTGAACCAACTTCGTGATTTCCCAAACATTGTCTCCATCTGGAGCAAATCCACTGTGGTCCTCGCACCCTCCTCCCGTCACATTGAACTCTCTCCATGGACCACGACCTGGACGCTCCCAACTGACCTGGGCGGCCTCGACTCCCACCCTTCGCAACCGTCCTTCCCTCCCCGCCTCCACTACCCACGCCGTTAACGATTATGACGCGCGCCGTCCATTCGACGACGCAGACAATGACGCCATTGGAAGGCCATAAAAGCCATCAACCTAATAGGATTCGGGCATCCATCGCCCTCGCCTCGCCTCGCCTCACCTCGCCTGGCCTGGCCTCATCCGGAATGCAGCGAAGCCTCCAAATCGAAACCGACTCGACTCCAGACTCGACTCCGACTCTGACTCGGCCCCGCCATCGACTCTGACTCGTCTCCAGACTCGACTCGCCTCCCTCGGCCAGGGCCGAATTAGCATCGAGGTGCAAATTGAGGCGACTGAGGGCCCTCAATAAAGGGTGCCTGCTCCGCCCAGGTGCTGGCGGGCCATGACGTCACCACCATCACCATCGACACCACCGCTTCGCTGCCTCATCCGCGGTCGATTCCGAATTGGCTGACGCTGCGGACGCCGGGACTTTTACGACGTCGCCCGCTGCTCGGTCACGGCTACCGATGGAGCGGAAGCCACGCGGACCCCGGACCTCGGACCCGCCCCCCGCGACCGCGGCCGTCCGTCCCCATCGGGAGCTGTAAAAATGTCAAATTTTGTAAAGACCTTTATTGACTACGGGTGGATCGGTTGTTGTTGTTGTTATTGTAGTTGATGCTGCCAGGTTTTATTAGTTGTGAAGACCCAGCGCACGGCCAGAAAATTAATCGGAGGCCTCCAGAGATCGTCGGGTCGGATCATCTGATTTGCGACCCAATGAAATTTTCCTCGTGGGGCTGCCGCGCTTCTTCTTCTTCTTTTTCTTATTCGCCCTACTCCTTCTCCTCCCCCACCTCCTCGTCTGCGGGCCGTCGCCTGTGTGGTCTGTTCGAGGCCTAGATTCGCCGTTGTTTTTGTTGATAAACTGTGACAAATTTATTTATCTCGAATCGTTGCTGCTCGGCTCCGGCACATTTTTCGGCAAATTAATTATTCAAATCGCAGCATCGGGATCGTCTCTGGAATGTGGTCGGGCCCACCGAACGGCCCGTTGTCATCTCTTAATTTGTCGCGGAGACATCAATTTTCACAACTTAGCAGATCGCCGTCGGCTTGGCAAGCCAGACTCGAACCTCAGACGTGGAAACTGATTCAAAAAAATAGTAGCAACAAGTAGGGGAAACTAGGACGAGGAGCGATTTCGGTACCGGGAAGATCGACAGTGGTTTTCGAATTCTAATGCTAACTTTTGCTCAAACCTCGATGGTTTAGCAATGCAGTTGCTTCAGGAGATCATTGTAAAAGTCCCAGAAATTTAACATTTCTCTCAGGAAGTTCCAGAAGCTGAAAATTTCCCTGTTTCTCTGTGGGAGCAGCAATAGAAGTCGGCCCGCGACTTCCCGAAACTCTTCCGAAACTCCCACCTTCCCACCTTCCCGCCCGAAGGTCGGGGCCCACGGGGCGGCCGGAGGTCGCAATGTTTCCAGCCATGACCGGAAACCCATAAATAATGGTGGTTTCTGGACGCTGCCAGCGAAACCTATCATCAACAGCCATAATCATTTGGTCGGCTTCGAGTTCGCCGGCGAGTCTGCGGAACACAAAAGTTTCATCAGCTCTGATTGCTCCGGACAACAGAGGCAATAACGATATCAGCGCCAGCAACAACAACCCCAGAAGCAACGCCAACAACAAGAGCAACACCAATAACAACAACAACAACAACAGTATAAATAACGCTGGGGAAAAGAGAAGAAATAATTTAAAATATTAACATTTTTATTAATTATTCATGTAAATTGTTGTCGATGTTGGTTGGTGGCCTGAAATTTATTTCAAATTAATTATCATACCCCTGTCTCGCTCTCTCCCCGTGTTCCTCTCTCTCTCTTTCTCTTCCCTCTCTATTCAACTGCCCTTTTGTCAGGTCGATTTGATTTAGTTTTGTTTGGTTTCGATTGTGCGTTTTTTGTTTGGTTTTTGTTTTCTGAATTATTTATACTGGATTTTGAATTCGGATCTGAATATTTATAAACAATTCCGATTCGGACGAGACCAGACGAGACGAGATGAGACGAGGCGCTGAACGGACCCAATAAACTTGGTCCTATTAGCCAAGTTAATGGGACTCGACTCGACTCGACTCCACTCGACGCGAGTCGACGCAACGCGGCCCGGCTCGGGGCGATCGGGACGATGATGACACTAACGACGATGATTATCGCCGCGATGAGGACGATAATGATGTTGGTGACAGCGTCGGAGTGAGAAAAACGGTGTCGATTTTATTTTCCTACAAACTCACTTGGCCAAGTGAACCGGATGATGATGACGACGACGACGACGACGATGACGATGATGAAATTGACGCTTTTGTGCAAACCAAATCGGATGGGGAATTTCCGACAGATAAACGAAGGCGATGTGTGTGTGTGGGGGGGGGGGGGGATACAACAACAACAATAGCAACAACTCTGTGCACAGAGAACGACGTGGGGGCCCATAATAAATATTTAATTAATTAAGTTATTTTGAACTTTTATGCAAAATATGTTGATTTTGTTGAAAATTAATGTCGAGCATTTTTCGAGTTGTCAACCAGAAGTCAGAAGTCGTATAAAAATGTTGATATGTTAATTTAGCAAATATATCTAAGCAGCGACAATAACAACAGCAACAGCAACAGCAACAACAACTACAGAAACAGCAAAATGAAGACCTAAACGAAAACGAAGACGACAACAACATCGATGGAGACGACAACAACATTGAGATGAAGACAACATTTAAAAGAAATTAATGCAAAATGTCAGCCATTTCGTGGTTTGCCTGGCCCGGGCTCAATCGATTTGCATTAGCTTCAAATGGCCCCTGGAGCCCACGACGCCTACACGCGGAGAAACGGGAGGGGGATTCAGAATCACGATCAATTTCCGTGGATTTTATGCTTCTTGAAAGGTTTTCCCTTTTGTTGTCCCATGAAACCCATTAAAACCACTCTTGCTATCATTAGTTCGAGGGTTCCCCCAGGACCCTCGAGGCTCGAGCGAGGCCCGCTAATTGGAAGCGTGTTCGTTAAACGAAACATCCTTCGCCAATTTCGCAAAATTTCCCCACTCCGCCAACCCCTCGAGCCCCGAAACTAGGGAGGGCAAAAGTCGTCCCGAGAGCCCTCGGGCAGGACTCGCAACTGCTCACGCTTCACCCCATCGTCCAGGTCCTCGTCCAGGTCCTCGGCGAGGAGTGAACCGCAAGTGAACAATGCTGCCAAGCCACCGCGAACAATGCTGCCCGCGGCGACACCGGCCCGCTTCCGTCGAGTGTTGCCAATTGGCAAACATTTGCCCACTTGTGGGCGTTCGGCTGGCTTCCGTCAGTCGCCCTCCCGCTTCTAATTTACGCGAAAATCACGCAGCGAACTGAGCGACTGAGCCCGACCTGCGACGAAACAATTCAATCCAATCCAATCCAATCACAATCCAATTCAATCCGCTCCGTTCGCCCCCAGTCGAACCCGACGAGCCCCCGACGAGGTCCACGCGAGCCTCCGCCGACGCACGGCGAGCGCCTCGGGTGAACTGGGGTAGAGCGAAGTGGCGAAGTGAGGTCGGGCGGGGTGAGTTCGACCGGGGTTCTTGGGGAATTTTGCAATTGTGCAATTTTGCAATTGTTTCGCGTGCGGTGCGTGGCCCGGACCGAATTGGGTGGGGTCAGGGCCGGACAGGGTGCTCAGGAGAGGGTTACGAAGGGCCCCGGGTCCCTCCGCGGCCGGCCCCTCGAGTGTGGCAGTTGTTTATCTAAACCTCTCGCATTCGATATGGCGAATAATTGTTTTCGAGGGCGAGATTCGACTGTTTGCGTCGTTCCACGAACTGTGCAGTCGCTTGTGGCGAGTTACACGGAGAGAAAACACGAGGGAACACAGAATTTTGATCAACAAATTAAGGAATCGTTTACGAAATGGTGAAAAGGCTGGTGGGTGGTGAATTTGGTGAGGGGGGAATGAGGAAAGTGACAGGAAATGTCAGAAAATGACAGCTAAATCAGTGCCTTCATAGAAACGAGAGTAAAAACGTTTGTCTGAGGCCTTCGAAAAGCGAGAACACAATTTTGGGGGAAAATAAATGAAAAAATTGTATGCGAAAGCCCGAGTGTGGTGAGTTTAAGGATGAACGGGGATCTGAGCTGAGTGAGAGGGAGGCGGAAATTGTCAGAAACGTTGCTTCTTGCTTCATAAGAACGAAAGTGAAGACCTTGTGTTGCCCCAACTGAGGCTTTCCACAGCAGAGAGTCTCACATGGCCTCGGTTCTCTCGGCTCCGGAAATCAATTCGCCCAGTGTACGCCACAATGCAACCCCTCACTCGCTCCCCCTCGTCGCAACCCGGACAACCCGCGGCAACCGGACGGCATCCATCAGCCGCATCAACGTTGGCTTCAGGGACCCCTCTAGATCCCCTCGAATGCCATTGTTGTTGTTGCTGGGGTTGGTCCCATTGTTGCTGTTGTTGTTCTGGCTGCCGCTCGGGCACCGCGCACAAGTACACAAACGAGGGCCATTCACCGGTGTGCGCGCTGCCTCATTGAGCATGTTTATTGCCGAGCTTTTTGTGCTAATTAGCCACGGTGCTTCATGGTTATTAAGATTTCGCCAAGTGGCTGCAGCAGCCCGTCGCCCGTCCCCCGTCGCCCGTCCCCCGTCGTCCTCCGAACCCCTCCCGGCCCCGATCCCGCAACCATCGCCAGTCCCGCCACGCCCCCGTCGCCCTCCATGGCCCTGCACCGCCCTGGGTCGCCCGCATTTCCTGAGGACGTGCATCCTTCAGCCGGTGAATGGCTCGCAATTCTGCATTTGAATAGATATGGCAACACTTGAGTTGCACAAGAACGAGCTGCAACAACAACATCGACGAGCACCACAGCGGGAGCTGGAAAAATCGCGGGCTAATTATAATGCGAGATGAGCTGCGGCTCCTGCCCTGGGCCCATCTCAAGTGGGATCCGCATGTGGCGCGGAAGCCAGCGCCGATGACGTCATCTCCGGCGGACCCAGCGCCATCACGATCCGGCCCCCACCCGTCTCTCAAACCCCCCCCCCCCCCTGCAGCCACGTCCATGCATTCGAATCGTCCCCGTTTCCGGTTCCTCTCGCGCACGCTCTCGTCACTCTCCCTCTCTATCGTCCTCGCTCTCCATCTCCCTCACTCCCCCACCCCACTCTCTCTCACCATATTCCACTCTCTCCATTGCGCTCTCAGTCACTCACCCTATGAGTCTCAGCAAGCAGCGAGAGTGCTTCCAATTGGATTGCTGGGTCGAGGGCGCGATTTTCCCGCATGCCTGAAAGTATGTGACGCTTTTTTCCCCCGAAACTCTTCGCGATTTCCCACTTCGCTGCAAGTCTCTCGAACTCCAATGAAGGCGAGCGGAGGATCAGGAGGCGACATTAGAGACAGAAGGGAAGCCTTAAAGGGCTCCTGATCGAGGAAGCAGCGAACAGCCGCTTTAATTATGTTTAATTATGAGTTCATGGATCTCTTCGTCAAGTATAAAGAGTGGTTTGGAAATGTTTTCTGCTAGGTTGGCTTTTAATCCACCCATTAACCCAGCCCCCATCCCCACCACGCCCCTCAAAGCAGGCTGGGAAGAAGAACAAAAGACCCTATTATTAACTAAAATACCTCGATTCCTGCAGCTCCTTCCGCTGTTCAACGGTTCTTCCTCGTTGGCTTCCTCGGTTCCTTCCTGGCTCCTCATCGCATCCTTCCTTGCGAATCACGCTCACTTCTCCTTCGCTCTCTCTCTCTTTCTATCATCCTGCGATCGTCGCTTCCCGCGTGGCCAACTGCGGAGACTCCGGGCGCATGTGTTCGCGACCGAGCGAGGGAGCCGCGAAGGCGCGGGCGAGAAAACGCGAAACCCGGCGACGACGGCCGCGAGCGACGTCCGCTGTGCGTGTTGCCAACCGCCGGACGCGAGCGCGACTAAAGAACGGCATCGGCGGCGTCGCCGGCCGACACGAGCTGCCGACACGAGCAGCGAGCGACGCACGACGAGCGACCGACCGACGGCCAACGACGGGCGCATTCGCAGATGCCTGTTGTTGTTGTGTGCGTGAGGCCGAGGGTGTTTCGTTCCTTCCCTTGTTGTTGTAGTTGTTGTATTTATTTGTTCCTGTGCTGAAGTCTCAACATGTTGGGCTGGTGTTCAATGCTCGTTGTTGTTGTTGTTTTTGTTGTTGTAGGAGTTTAGCTGCCGGCAACATCGCGAAACTTTGGCAACTCGAGCGAACAGGATCGACTCGAGCTCAATTAGGCGAAGTTTATAATGAGTGTTGGATTTCAGCAGAAGCCGCTCCTTCGACTTCGCCCCCTCCCACCGATGCGCCACCCGATCCGCCCTGCTCCTGCCAATTATCCTGCGCTGCCAGGCTCAAGATGTTCTCCATATAAAGTTTCCTGGGGTTCCTGGCGTTTTTCCGCGCCGTCGACTCGCCCGACTCGTCCGACTCTCGGCTCGCAAGCAGGCGATTCGTGTGCGCCTCATTATCGTCATCGACAAGGTCCCGGCACAGACACCGCGCCACGCCCCCAACCCCGTCCCCGACCGCCCCGCCTCGGCAACACATGTGCGCTCGCAGGACACTCGTCGTAAACTTGATGCCGGCTCGCACTTTCTTTGATTGCATTGCGTAGTTTTCGAACCCCCTCCTCGACCCGGCCCTGCCGTCGCGCTTCCCTGCACACGCCACCGACTGACCCCGTCCTCGCCCCCCCGGCCCGTCATCCTGGCCGCTCTGGGAAGTCGCAATAAAATCCTTATAAAAGATAAATGGCCCTGAAAGGACGCCGGCAATGAATGCGTCTGGCCCTCCGGTAGCATTGTACGCATATTTCTAGCGGCGAGGTCCTGCGAAGGACGCGCTCCAATCGACGACAACGACGACGACATCGACATCGACATCGACGACTTATTTATTGGAGGTATAAACAAGGCGAATGAAGCGGGACCAGAGACCAGAGGACGAAGGACGACCGCTGGAAGGAATAGAATCGAATAGAATCAACTCGAATGGGGATTTCAATTGGCTTTGGCTCTGATATTTCTGGCTCTTATTCTTCCAAGGTTTCGACCCGTCCTTTGTGCTCGAGCTTTCGTCTTCTTCACTTAAATGCTCCCGAATATTATTTTGGGAACCAATTCCATCTGGTGCTGCATTTGTCGAATGAACGCCAGGTTTTCGCCGTGCCGCGGTTTGAGCCGAAAGCCCTGTAGGAATCGCAGCAGTTGGTGACACGCCGAGGGTCGATGGCGGAGGGGGATTCAAGATTAGGATTTGTCCAAGGAATTAGTACTGTTCAAAGTTCTATTATTCTCGATAATTCACCCGAAAAAATTGATTGCTGAGTGGAAAACAGTCAAATTATTGAGCTCGACAGGCCGTCTCGATGACAAAGGTTAAAAACATTTTAGTATGAGGAGGTGGATGCGGGAAACAACACTTTAAAAACATAACATCAATATTTGGTTCCAAATGTCGTGGTCATAGACGATTTTAACACATTTTCAAGACGAACAAATACCTGACAAAAATAATAGAAAACGCATTGACGTTCTTTTAAAAACAAATGCTTTTGAGGACTCCAACATTTCTGTGCCTCGCTCTCTACCCATCACCTGCATGCGTGGCAAACCACCAGCAAGTAAAATCGAGAGCAGGGAATTCCTGGAAACCCAGCCCCACAGTGGATCCTTGAGAGCCTTGATCATCTATCAGCGGAGAGCCTCAAGTGAGGGCCTCGAGGGCGATCGTGGCTTGTGTGAGGAGGACGTCAGAAACATGTCATAATTCTGACAGCCGGCCAGGGGAGTCGCAGGGGCGCTCCAGGAATGCCAGGCAAAGTCTGTGCAGACCGAGCGGGCGGAGGCCACGACAGACATGCGGGATTCCTTTATTTTATTTGCGGCAAACACTCGCCAACGCGACGGTTTAATTCAGGGTCGTAATCGTAAAAGGACGAAGCCTCGCTTGTGGCGGCCGACGGTCGAGAGTTCGAGCGGTGAATCGGGCGAAACGTCCGTCCCGGCGGCGTCTGATTAGATGTCTGTCGGGGATTTAATTAACCATGCGGACTCCGCCCCCTCCAAGAAGTTGCGAAAATGCGAGTCGCAGCCACCCCATCGACTGGGAGGGAATTTTTACGACTTCCGACAGCCTCCGTCGTTGCACTTAATGACTTCTGTGGTTAATGCAGTGAACGCGGAGGTTAATTTGCTCGCCGGCGCGGGAGGGCGAGCCAAGCACCTGGAATTAATGACCTGTGCCTTGATGTCCCTGGCTGCAGGACTCGCAGCGGCTCCTGCGCCACTCGCTTCGCCACCGTCGATCGAAGATGCCGCCCTGAAGGGTCCCGCTTGCCCGGCGCCGCGTTCGGGGATCTCGGATTTGCCGCCTCTGGGCCGAGTGGTGGCCGACGTGGCGATCGACGGCGGTGCCACGGCCGACAGGTGCCGAGCGTTGTTTGGACGGAGCGATGAAGGCGAAGACGAGGAGCACAAACAAACACCTTTGGGTGTAGGAGGAGAAATCGAAAAAACAACTCAAATTAGAGGGAGAAAAAAGCAAAGTACAAAAAGGCAAAATTAAAAGAAACATGAAATAAGACGAAAATGAATTGGAGCGAGAATAGGAAGGAAAATACCTTGTAAACAATAGAAAAATAAGGCAAAAATTGTGAAAGCAAAACAAAACAAAAAAAAGAAAATTTCTGAGAGATGAAAAATGGGAAACTGTGGCAACACTTGTTGGCCGATTTCGATGGCTTCGATGGCGGTCGGCGCAGCTCGAGGTTTTCTCTTAACCGCCAGACACGGCGTTGTTGTAGCTAATGCTTCCGCTGTTGTTGTTGTTGTTGTCCTTCTTGTTACTCCTTTCAACAGACTTCCTGTTGATGTTGTTGTTGTTGTTGGTGATGGTGGTGGCGAGGACCTCCCCCCTTCCCCGCCGGCCGCAGCCGATGATCACCGAAACGACTCCGTCGCACGCAATTTTGACATTTCGTCGGCAGTTGGCAACGCCGCCGATTGCGTATCGTTTCGAGGACATGTTTGCATTTTATTTTGACATGTGCAAACGGTATGAAATCATGATGGTTGGTGGTTTGTTGTTGGCCCCATTGTTGTTGTATTTATGGGCCAAATGCGTGCTCGACCCTAATAGATTTTGCCCGGTGGCCTCAAGGGTTAAGGGTACGAAATCGGCCAGAAAGGGGTGCCGCGGGGGGACGAGGGGCGGAGCGGGAAACGTTTTGTTGCAATTTTACGGATCATTAGGCATGTCATTGACCTTCCCTGAAAGCGAAACGGCGGCCAGGAGGCGGTGGAAACCGAGGAGGGCAGCGGAAGGGAAGGAAAAAGGGATAAGAAAAAAGGAAAAACAAAAGAAAAAAGGAGAACCAAGAAAGTCAGAAAGTCCGGAGTCCGCAGCGAAGTCCATTGAGGCAAATCCTGCGAAACAATGTGGCCAGAGGGAGCAAAAACCCGAGTAATCGCAGAGGAAGGGGCGGGGCGGGGCGGGGCGGGAATTAATTACAATTACGGCTAATTACCATCGGAATGAACTCGTGCTCGCATCAATAATGGAAAGCGAAACCACTTGTTTACACTAACGACACAGGGAAACGACGAGTCCTTGCATTGCCTTCGCTTCACTTCGTCCACTTCACTTCGCCAGTCCAGGCCTCGTCCTTCTCCCTCCTTCCTCCGTCGTCCTCCGTGTGCTCCATCGTCGCCGTCCCCACTCGATCCCTCTCACTCGCTCCTGCCCAATCCGTCTCCTCGTTCTCCGACTGCCTCGCCTCGTTCTTCGACTCCTTCGCCTCGTCCTGTCCGAGTGATTCAACAATATTTCCCGCAATTCAATCACGTACAACAATTGCCCGGGCGAAATAATCACGCATGCACAAACGAACGCAAACACCAGCAACAACTCCAACAACAACAAGAACAGCTCGAGTCATAACAAGCGACTGAGGCCAGGCGGGCTGGAGAAGGAGAAGGAGAGGGGGAAGGAACGAGAGCGCAGTCGAGAGTGGGAGCGAGGCGGAGGAACAGAGCGAGAACAATTGCATTCCTGGCGAAACTGCTCATTGCCTTGGCCTTTCACCTGATGACGTCCCGTCGCCTTCGTCGTCGTCGTCGTCGTCATCGTCATCGTCATCGGTGTCCTGATGAGGTCCGCTGATGTCGCTCGATCCCTGTGCGGCCATTTGTTTAACGACACGGCTTCCGTTCGATTCCGCTCGCCGTGCTCTCGATTATCCGGCGATGTCCTTCAAGTGCATTTCCGCCTGCGAATGCCGTGATTATCTCGGAGTCGAACGCAAGACACTCGACAGACCCCCGACCCCGACTCCGACTCCGACCCCTCGGGACGCGGACACGCTGCAAATTCAATTACGCCCGATGGGTTCCGCCACCAAAGGACTGGCAGTCGTTTCCTATCGGTGTTTTTGTCGATTTCCTGTCGTTGTCTTCGTCGTCGCCGTTGCCTCTGTGTTGTTGCAGTCTAAGAGCATTGTCTAAGAGCGAACTCTACGTGCTCCATTAGGGCCGATTATATTCAAATGCGGTGATGCCTTGAGTCATCCAGGAGCGCAGGAAGACCGGGCGACAGGGCAAACGACGAGCACTCCTTGGGATGCTTTTGAAATCGACCAATTCGAGGACATTGAATCCCGGTCGGGTCCTGCCCAACCCTCCAGAACCTCGGCACTGAGTATCGGGGACCAGTCGCGAGTTCGACGATCGAAAAAGGTTTCTCGAGCTCGCCAGTGACAAATGTTGTTCAATCGGCGATCTTGTCAAAACAGAGCAGACAATGTTTTCGAATCTCTCTCGAAATCTCCTGTCAAAATCTCCCCCGCCTCCCACCGACGCAAAGATCGATGATCGTGAGCGATCCCGTCAATTAAATTGAATCTCCTCCCTCCAACCTCCGTCCCGATCAGCTGATCACAATGCGGTGAAAACAGCCGACGATCCCTCAGAAAAATCTCCTTTCTTCTCGCAAGCCTTTGTTTGGAGCATCAAATGATCTGATCCGAGGAAACGATCGACAGTCGACGGTCGACGGTCGACAAAGGGTCGGATCGGTCGGCTCGGGTCGGCTGGGGTCGGGAGGAACCGGGTCGTTGGAATCAAAGTGCCAGGGCCTTCCTCGCGAAACCTCGAAGCCTTCCTGACGCAACGTGGCTTCGAAGCCACTCCTCGCCACCGCCCCCGCCCTCCGAACCACGTGGCTCTGGTCCGTGTTCTTTTCGCTAATCCCGGCTAATGATCCGACAAACGCTCCGACCCGGCCCGGCCCGGCCCGGTCGCGTCCCTGCGCCCATCAATCTAGGGGCCTAATCCGAATTCCACTCGAAACCCACTGACCAAGGGCCAGGGCTGGGGTTGGAGGAGTCCGCGGAGGGTCGGCGGAAGGTTGTTCCAATTTTCACAGCCGATAGCGATCTGGCCGCGGTTCTTCGAGGGACCGAAGCGCAAGTCGCCGATAAGGGCGAGAGCGAGGGCGCCCCGGGCTCAGGGCGATAGCGCTTGAGTGATGGGCAGCGGGCGGCGTTAAATCGAATGTTAATTGGACAGCTGTCAGGCGCGGATGTCGTCGTCGACATCGTCTTCTTCGCCGTGGTCGTCGTCGGCGGCGGCGTCGAGTGTGGACACGATCAATCGCCGGATCGATCACTCGGGCGCTCTATCGGGCGATCGAGCGATCCGGCGCTGAGGCAGACAAACGGCGTTATCAGGGCCCAGGAGGCGACGAGCTGGGTCTTCCAGCGGGGGTCGGTCGCGGTCTCTTCCTCTGGTCGGACGGAGGCCCAAGAGGAGGTGACAGCGACAGAGCCTCTTCTTCTTCTCACCGGTTGATGAATCCAGCAGTCCATCAGTCATTTTCCAAAAGACGTTGTTTTGAATCCCCACTCATGGGCGAGCGCAGCCTCAAAAGAGTCTCGAGGCACATCAAAAGGCAGGGCAAACAAGGAGGTGGGGATGAGGATGGGCTGAAGGAGAGGGTGAGAAGGGAGGACAGAGAAGGAGAGAGACGGGGAGAGAGAGAAGTGGGCATTGGGAGTGCATTTTCTAATACGTAAATATTAGCATTTGAGAGACAGACGGACGGAGGGACGGACGGTCGAGTTGGCGGAGCTGCCGAGAGAGCGACGGCCGAGGAACGACAGAGAGACAGCCGAGGAGGCAGACTGACAGAAAGACACACACACACACACAGACGGAGGGACAGAGAGTCAGGAGTGCGTGGAACCGACCGGGATGGAATGAAGGATGATGAGGGGAATCGCCGTCAACACCGAGTGCCGTAAACAATCGCGGCCGTCGTCAACGGGCCCCAGACGCGGCCCGACCTCGTCCGACCCGATCTCGTCAACCCGACCTCGTTCGACGCGAGCTCGTCCGACCCGACCTCTTCAGCCCTGGCATCGCCTGACGTCTCGTCTCGTCTGTCAGTCTGTTTTGTCGGCTGGTCCTCGTCCTTGCAGTCAATTCAAAATCTCGCCAAGCCCAGTTGTTGACGTTTCGATTCGATTCGACCCGGGTTTGTACTGAGTGTTTTCTCCAGCTCCGTGCTTTCTTCCTCCCTCCTTCTCCTTCCCTTCCTTCCTCCGTTCATCCGTTTCTTCCCCAGGTCGTTCTTTTCCCCCTCCCATCATCGCCTTCCCTTCTTCTCCTGCCTTTCTCCTCGTTCTCCTGCACAAGCCCCATGTCGCTCATCTCGCCTTCCTCTTCGTCCACATCCTGCCTGCCACATGCCTTTGATCTCTCGCCCATCCCGTCATCAGCCGGATCCACGATCTCGGCGCGATCTCGGCGATCTTCGCGCTGCAATTAGTCGGCTTCTAATTTGTCAGAGTTATGCCGTCCTCTTGCCGGCTCATTTAAGTTCCGCGCGATTCCACTCGAATCTTCCTCCGCCCTCCGGCCTCCAGCCCTCGCTTCCAGAGATCGCGCCTCTCGATCAGCGCTTGTCGATCGGCCCGGCCGTCGGTCTGCTGATCCCTGGCACTTGGAGGAAGTGACACAGTTTCGCCGCAAATGTCGCGCATTTCCCGCACTCCGGCTGGATCGCCCGGTGCCGGTCGAGTCCCTCCATTTAGTGGGAATTCAACGACCTCTGCTCAGGCACGGCCGGGCGATCGCCGCCCTGGATTTCCTCTGCCTTGCCGAGGGACACCGAGTGAGCTGCACCCTGTTTCCGTGGCTGCTTCCGCAACAGCAGTCGTACATCGAACCGCAACATCGAGCTGCAACATCGAACCTAGACCGAGCCGCAGCGCGACAACTGCAGCAACGCAACTCGAGGCAACCCGGGCCGGCTGCGTGCGGCGGCGACGACGACGCCGACGACAACAGTTGGAGCCACCCTCGAGGACGTGGCGCGTGGTTGCAACACCGGGAGGGCGGAGCGGGTCGGACGGCGTGAGTGGCGGACAGACGGCAGATGTTGCTGCAACATGGAGCACGATTTGGCGCGCAACCGACGACGTACGACGAACGAACGACCGGGCCGGGACCGAGACCGAGACCGCGACCGAGCCGCACATCCCTTTGGCTGCGCGAACGTCATAAACAACCCGGTCGTGGCGACGGGCCGAGGGACGGTCGGGCTGCGCCGCACGGCACACAGAGGCAACAACAACAACGCTGGCATGTTCCATCGGCAACACACGCCGAAGACGACGAGGACGGCAGCCAACCGACCGACCACGAGTTGTCGACGCCGCCGCCTCTGCCGCCGCCGCTGACGAGGAAGAGACGAGAATTCGGTCGTGTGCCCGAGCGAGGCGACGGCAACAGTCAGTCGAGATGCGAGCGCGAGCAGCGACGAACGCACGCTCACGTGGAACGAAGTAAGAGAACGTGTACGAGCACGATACGAACGCGGTACGAAGTGGACGCGAGTCGAACGGCAGAACCGAGCGAGGACCATCATTTGTTGTTGTTACAGCGGCTGCTGGAGAACCGAGCGCCGATCGAATTATTATCACCGACATCTTGGGCCCGAGTTCATTTTTCGCAACGGCTCCTGGGCGATTGGCTGGCTGGTGGCACCGGCGGCGGAAGTGTGTGTAGTTCGTGTTGTTGCAATCAGTGTCAGTGCGTTGTCGGTGGTGCCGGCTTGTGTTGTTGTTGGTGTAGTAGCTGTCAGAGCCCGCTCGTCCGGTGGCCGTCATCGCTCACGGACGGCGGCGCGGTTCAATGCACGGATCGCACACAAAGCGAGCCGCCGACAGCGGTTGATCGTCGTTGGTGTCGACGAAGGCGGCGCAGAGGCCGAAGTGGAGCCGAAGCGGCCGAGGAGAGGCAGAGCAGGCAGTGGCCACCGGGCAGTGTTGCCTGCGAACGGGTTTTCGGTGCAGCCGCGTCCCACCGACCGATCCGCCGAGCCGAGCCCGTCGTCGACGATTGTTTCGGGCGAGTTCGCGGCGCAGACCATGAGCGGAGGAGCAGCGCCGACTGCGGACCAGGGCGAGCAGGAGGCGGCGGCGATTGGCGCGCAGTGAACGGCGAGGGCGAGCGAGATTCCGCAGGATCGCCGAGATCCCCGAGAAAGCAAAGCCAGAACACAAAGAGACTAAAAAAGGACTTTCAGAAATTAAAAACAAAAATAAATAAATATAAAAAATAATCTCCGCAATATCATTAAAACAAACTCTCAAAGCGTACTTAAAATTGCTCGATCAATCGAAAACAAAAAAGTATTAACTCCAAAAACCAACCAACCATCGAGAATCAGTCGAAATTTCGGAAAACAAAAATTTGAAAATTAAAAACATAATTACTAAAATAATTACAAAAATCAATCTCAACGTTTTTATAGAAGTCTAAATCTAGAACATAATCTAAGCCACTAAACTTAAGCAACCACAAAAACTTGGCGATTAAACGCGCTCTCTCTACAACAAACACAAACACACTCAAACACACACACACGCACTCACCTCTAACTCATTCTCACGCATACTCGTATTAGCATTTTTTACAATTACAATTAAAGTAAATTAAAGCCCATTGCAAGTAGCCGTAGACCTAGTTGTAGTAATTTATTTACCTAATAATAACGCGATAATTCGAGAGTCAGAGGAGAAAAACCAAATCAAAGGAGAAAAAACCGACGACGACAAGAGAAGTCGAGAGGAATTCGATTGAAAAGCCGCGAAGGAAATCAGAAAGTTCGAAAATCGTCGACGTCCCGAAGACGCCACAACGAACAAGAAAACAAACCACAACACAGAGACAACAACAACGAGCGCCATCACAGTGAACGGCGAAAAGGAATAGAGAAGTGGGAGAAACGGAGCAGAATCGCCGAAGGAGGGAACGGATTGGAAGTGAAACGCGGACCGCGGCGAAAGTCCCAAAAGTCCCAAGATGCACCTTCTGTGGATCCTCGCGTGCGGCTCCCTCCTGTTGCTGCACCTGCAGCACATCAGCTGCGACGACCTGGCGCTGCTCGGCGGCAACGGAAACGGCAACGGCAACGGCCCGGTCAGCAACAACAACAACAATAACATCAACCACCACCAAATGAACATCAACAACAATAACAATAACAATATGAATGTGAACAACAACAACAACATAGCCGTCAACAGCTCGCTACTGAGCTCCATTTTGAGCAGCGGCGGCGGCGTCGGCAGCGGCAACAACAATGGCGGCCACATGGGCGCGGCGTCGTCGGCGGCCGGTCTGGGCGGCGGCAACTCGTTGTCCGCGGCCGGCGTCGAGGGAGGCGGGCTCGGAGTCGTCCTCGGCGCAGGAGGCGGAGGTGGAGGCGGCCGGCTGGGGCTCGGCGGCGGCTCCCTGGCGACCCACGGGGGCCACCCGGGCCTCACCGGTCACGCGGGCCACTCGGGCCACTCCGGAATGCCGGCCCACCCCGGCCTCGCGGGCCACCCCGGCCTCCAGGGCCACGGCGGCCTCTCGGTCGGCGGCCACCCGGGCCACGGCGGCCTGCCCGGACACGCCCTGGCCGGGCTGGCGGGCCTGGGCATCGTCGTGCCCGGCAGCAACGGCTACGGCGGCACCGGACTAGGATTAGGCGGCGGCGGCGGTGGTGGCGGAGGAGGCGGCCTGGATCGCATGGGCGGCGGACAGAGCGGATACTAGTGAGTACAAGCAAGCTTTTCCTTCCAACCCCAGGGGGCTCTTGGGATCTCTTTATTCCTAGAAACCATATTCCTATATGAAAGAAACAGTTTTTAATCAAACAAAATACTCTGAAACAATCTTTGGTATGAAAGGAATATCTTCAAATCCAGCACAGTCCTTTGAGCAACGATAATTCGGTATGAAAGAAATAATTTCCAGTTGAACAGAGTCGTGTCTTCTGGTCATGGGTTTCTCAGTCTCATCCCGAGGCGGCCCATGCCTCCAACTCCATGATGTCTCCATGTCTTTTGGACCTTTTGATCGGGGTTTGCCGCGGCTCCTGCTCCATATGCAGGACATTCCAACAAGACCGTGGCGCCAGCGGGAACCCACGGTCGTCTCCTGCCTCTGGCCTGGCCTGCCCTGATCTCGTCTGATCGACAGTCGGCGGTCGGCCTGATTGGCCAATCCTTCGTTAATTTGCTCTCGTTGATGCTGTTCCTGTTATGGCTCTCTTTGGCCACCCCCACCCCACGTCCTCTCCTCACCTGCCCCCATCCCAACCCTCCTCTCGCCCTCTATCTCTCCGTTGATGCGAGTTGCGATCGCTCAATTGATTAACTTAATTCAGTTCAAAGTCGTTAACATCGTTGCCGTCCGCCTCTACCTCCACCTCTCCCGCTCGCTGCGGCCTGCTGCAGATTTTATAGTTATGCAATATTTTATGGTCGATCTTCGATAGGTTCTGCCGTCGTCGTCTGCCGTCGTCGTCTGTCGTCTGTGTCTGGGTTTTTGTCGTTGTCGTCGTCGCCGTCGCCGTCGCCATCGCAGTTGCTGCTGCTCCATGATTAATCGCGGAGTTTCGCGTGGTCGCGATCGCGATCGCACGATCAGCGCCGAGCGTTATCGGGTTGATGCGAGCTGGGTTTCTTTATGGGAATCAATAAAATGAGCGCGTCGATCGCGGACATGATGAAGATCGACAGGGAAGAGCGGCAGCGAAGGCGCTGACGGCAGCGCTTTTCGCGTGTCGCCGTCGTCAACGGCGTAGTCGTCAAAGGATCGGCCTCGGCGACGACGCTGCAACAATAAACAAAGGGTTTATCGCTTGGAGCAACAGAAACCGAAACAGAAACTCTTAATAAAATATTTGTGTTTGCCGAGCCGGCGGATGTCGCCGCGAATGGGGCGAGATGTGGACGTGGACGGAGACGGATCGCCGGCAGCACCGGAAGAAGCTGCAGCGAGTCGCGTCCCGGGGCGGCGCGTCCTCGTCGTCGTCGTCGTCGTCCTAATTGAGTTCGTCCTGCATCACCTTTCGCGTTATTTACTGCCGACAGCGAAATCCCCTGAAACCGATCCCGGTCTTTTTCGTCGGTTTTCCCGGGGGAGGCAGCAGGAGCGGCGAGAGGGGCAGAGGGAGAGTGTGTGAGGGGCAAAAACACCCTCGGTCGCTCGCGGTAATTTATTTGTCCTCACATCTCGCCCATCCTGCAGTTGCATTTTTATTACCCATGATTATTCAACAAGCAGCGCCCTCATCTGCTGAACCGCATCCCTTCGCCCACCGCAGCTCGCCTCCCTCGACCCGCCACCCTCCTCCGCCCCCGGCCTCCGAGGACACAACACGAAACAACACGACGCAAACAAACCAAATCCCAAAACAAACGTGAATTTTAATCCCAAAAAATATTCATTACTTACACTTGCCGCCAGCAGAAGGGGCTGCAGAAGGGAGGGCAGGGGGTGAGAGGTTGGGGGGACCGGGGTGCAAGCGGCGAAAGAGACAAATCATATTCAGTCCGTCCCCTTCCGCCGACCGACCCCGACCCAACGACGACGACGACGACCGAAGACTCGACGGCGTCCCGCCTGCCTCCTGCTTGTTGTTTTTATTAATGCTGTTCGAGTTGTTGTTGTTGTCACTGCTGGTCTTGCTATTGCTGGGTTTGTTGTTGTAATTGCCATTGTCGTTGCCACCATTATTTGTCATTAGGCATCGGATCCCACCCACCCATCAGGCGCCCCACGGCGCACGATCCGCGCCGTCCGTCTGTCCGTCTGTCCGTCTGTCCGTTCGTCCGTCCTCGTGTCTGTCGCCGCTGCAGCCGCAACACTGGATCATCATCAATTGCTGGGCAAAAAGTGCCACCGCCCACAGCCCCGCCCCCCGTCGTACAAACACTTCCGCAGTCCTCGTGCGGCTCGCGGAGTCCGCCCCGTGGTGGGTCGATTTTATCGCTGTCTTCAGTTGAAAACGTTGTTGATTCTGTAATTTGTAATGTCATGTCTGCTGTCTGCTGTCTTCTGCCGGAGATGCGGTCGTGGGTGCGAAGACGGGCGGGCGTCCACAACCCAAGGGACCGCAAACCACCCTACGGGAGTCGGCGGGCGGTGGCTGCGGGTTCCCGAGGCAACGATGTGACCTAAGGAGACCCACAGCCACTGTATAGCGTCGTCTAGGTCCGAAGGTGCCTCGATTAGGTTGCGGGAAACCGGGAAGCCCAAAAAGTCGGCACCTGGACACCTGGAGCTCGAAGTTGCGTCACGACGATGTTTGCCTGCTCACCTCGATCTTGCAGCTTCCGCAAGCGAATGGGCTGGGCAAATCCCACTGTGAAGGGAATGGCAGTGAAAGTCGGGCTTCCCCAATCGAAAGGGCCGTCTGAAAGCCCGAGTATGAGGGCGACTGCAATGAGGAGACCAACAGCAAGTCGGATGCGGCGCCGGCGATGTCGAACAAGGGCAGGCAGATGGACAGATGGACGTAGATGGGCGGCAGACCGAAGCACGTCCCCCTTTGGTGTCGACAACGTAACGTGACGCAGCGCGACCTGTATGAAGCACGTGGCTGTAAACGAAACCACGCCTTGTGGGGCTGCCACTAAATCACTGCAACTGAATTAAGCAGCTTACGGACGACGGCGCGGCGACACCGGCCTCTCCGGTCAACCCCGATCCGCACGGGGTTGGGGGGAGGGGGGTGGGTTGCCAGGGCGAGGGGTCGGGTAGGATTTTAATTTAATGTCGCCAGCGGAGGTGGAGCAGCCGACTCTTCGCTCGCCCTGATTTGCTCGCCGGCATCGAGACCACTGGCTATTGTTGGCCGACGATGCGGAGTCAAATTTTCAGAATTTCATTCCGCATTTCAGTTCATTTGCTCTGCAAGGGAAGGTACCGGGGGAGGGATGGGTGTTTGTTTAATTATTTCGCTCGTCGGCGTTCGGGATTCGCTGCGTTCGCGTCTCGGTGGGAGGGAAATGTTTGACTTCGCTCGGGGGATCGCGCGTCGTTGCGAACCGAAGTTAGGCCGAAGAGCCGCAATTGAAAAGTCATATTTTTGCATTTCTCCTCGACGGAGACGTCGACGTCGACTGCGAGCAGAAGGCAATTTGGTCGGCTGCAGCGATTTCGCAGTGAATTCCTGCGGCTGGAGGGAAATAATTTGCATTCGCTCACGCGGCACGAGTGGAATAAAAAGATCATTAGAGCAGGCCCGTAGACAGCGAAAGGCAGATGACTAGAGGCTGGGAATGGGGGGAGAGAGAGAGAGGGGAGGGAGACAGAGACAGATTTCGTTGCAAAGCCGGAAAGGGCGAGCGCTGGAAACTTTTATTTTGACAGATGTGACGTAAATAATCGGCCGCCAGCCAGCGCGACTCGCCCTCGACGACGCCCGCGACTTCGCCCGCGACTACGACAGCGACCGCCAAATCGACTCAGAATCCGAATCCGAACCGGAGACGAGTCTGGGCCGTGTCCGCGTCCGAGTGCGGTGTGAGTGCGAACGCGTCGCTCCTGCCGTCTCGCTTTTTACGATGTTTTGTCTCGCTCGCTGCAAATAGACGTTCATTAAGATGGCATGTTTATTGTTCTACACACACGCACACACTCACGTGCATGGGTGCTGAGACGGACCCGTGTGCGTCGAGGCTGCAGCCGGGCTCTCCGAGGGAATTTTCCTCGCCACCAGCATCTCTGCCCCTCCCCCCTCGCTCTCGGTGCGAGAGGGGGAGGTCGGTCGGTCGGTCGATCGATCGGAGGAAGGAAATTTTATGTCTCGAAAATCGAATAAATGCAAAACCTGCAATCAAAATTTTGATTAAGCGAGCCACGGCTCAATTGCCGGCAGCTGTTGAAGCCCCGCAGCGCCGACGACGGCGACCTCAGGCCAATAAATCGAGGACCTCGGCAGGACCGAGCCACGAGGCCCGGATCCCCGGACCCCAGACAGGGGACCCTCTGTGCGACATTGAAATTTCCCGGGTAGAAAATCGAATCTGTTCCGATTCGCATCGGTCCTCGGCCCTGCCCGGCATTGTATTTGTATTTAGCCCGAAAAAACACTTTGCTCAGCAGAAAGTTTCACTTAAACAATATGTTGCGTTTTCGTACACTCGGCCAACAACAACAACACCCTCACCACAATAATTCGAGTCGATTTCGGACAAAACAGGAGGGGCGAACAGACGTCAGGGGTGGCGGGGTCGCCGTGGCCGGGCCGGACTGCAAGACAGGGCGACGATTTACGAGCCACGGCGCTCGCCGGGACCCCCGAATGGCCGGCCGCAGACCCATAAAGAAAGCGAAAGCGAGCACGAGGGGGCGCCGACGCGACGACGCCGGTGGGGGCCGCCTGGGAGCGACTGGGGTCGACTGAGCCACCGGGGAGGGTCGGGCGAGCGTCGGCAAGACGGACACTTGACTGACTCCGGGCTCGAGACGCCGGCATCGAAAGCTTCGTCACGAGTTCGGCCACGAAGCCGCGGCGATTGGGGTGACGTCGCGACGCCTTGATTGGGAGGCCTTCGGTTGCCTCTCGGAGCCTTTCACAGGACGGATTCGCGCCGTGTTTAGTCGCGCATTTCCCTTCTCTTGGGATCGCGAAATTCGACGTTGCAGTTTCGCCGATCGAGGGCTGAAAAATGGAACAAAAACCCAAAACCCGCTGCTCCGTTGTTTGTTTGGATTCCGACTAATAAATCATCCGACGGGGACTTTAAGCAAATCTTCAAATAAAAAATAAATACGAGGAAATAAAGACGAAATGTGAAAAGGCCCTCTGTAAACAATGCGAGGACGGGAGGACGAGAGGAGGCGGAATTTTTGAGCATTTAATAAAATAAAAGAGCAGCAAAGACAAATAGAGAGGGCAGGACGAGGGCGAGGAGGAGGATGAGGACGAGGACGAGGACGAGGACGGGGCTTGAGGAGGAGAGGGAGAAGGAGAGGGAGAAGGAGAGGGAGAGATAAGCGAGCAAACTGAAAATTCATATTTTGTTTGTTGTTTGCTCGAGCACCGCGCTCTTCCCCTCCCACTCTACCTCGCTCGCTCTCCCTCTCGCTCTCGCTCTCTTGGCCCTCTGTCGCTCTTCCCTGCCCTTCCTCGGCCCGTCCGCCGTTCGACGTCCCCGGCTCGGACCCACCGCCACTTGTTCGTCTCCGCCACTCGCATTGCCGACGTTTCCTGCGCTCATCTGGGTTCGCTCAAGGTTCCCGCGTCCGCCACGCCCCCTCCTCTGGCACGGGCGCCCACCGGGAAAGGGGAATTCCCCTCTCCAACCACTCCACTCCCCCCCGCCCCACTTGAGCGAATCCCAGTCAAACTTTGCTCATAATCGTTATTTCTATCGAAGACGACGACGACTTCAAGGACTTTTTCCGATTCTGCTCTTTTTGTTTGGTTTTCCTCTCTCCCTCTCGGTTTTGTCTTAATTCGAAATTCCTGCGAATTTCCAGGGGAGTGGGAAACGGAGCGAGCGAAAGAGAGAGAGAGAGAGAGAGAGAGAGAGAGAGACAGTAGTTAAATTAACATTTTTATGGAAGCTGCCTCCGGGGAAGCCACCTCGACGACGGCGACGACGACGACGACGACGACGGCGTGTAGTTAAATTTAAGTTTTTACGCTCTGCCGAAAGTTTGCCAAATAAAATGAAACAAATTCGAGAACTGACCGAAAAGTTTTCACATTCCAGCAAACTGAATTTAGAGTCCAGTCGTAGCGAGAACAACAGAGAGAGAGAGAGAGAGAGCGATCAAGGGAGATAGAGGGGACAGGCAGGGGAAAATGCTAACGTCTTCTGCGGCTCTGGCTCTTGGAGAAACCCCAAGTTCACGCAAACGACCTCGTGTTTGCACCCAATTCCAGGGCGTCTCGTGTTCCGACCATCTCCACCCACTCGCGGACCTCGAGAGAAATCCTGGGGAATCCTGGGGTCCCGGTGCCTGCGACTGACCCCCGAACCCCAGCCCGGTTAAGCAGCGTATGAAATGCGTTAATTACCGCTGAGCAAACACCAACCTGCTGCCGGCCATCGAAGTTCCCCAGTTGGCTTCGTCAACAACAAACCAAATCAACCGAGTCCACCCAAGCCAGCCAAACCCCACCCAACCCCGGCCCCCGTCTCCGCCTGACTCCTGTCGAGTTCGAGGAGATCCCCGAAAATCGGTTGTGACTCGGCGTGAACGGCTTCGGCCTCGTCTTCGCCGAATTCGGGCTTCGACAGACGCCGGTCGCGCCCTGCCCTTCGGCCGGCCCGCCCGACTCGAGCCGTCGCCGGCCGTCCCTCGGTCCGTCCGCCATCTGTCCGTCCGTCCATCGGCCGTTGTTATTGCATTATTTGTCGAAAGTCGAGTGAAATTGAAACCAACCCCTTTCTCGGTCGGTCCGTTGTAGTTGTTGTTGCCGTTGTAATTACATTGTTGTTGGCGTTGTTGCGTTGTTTTGAGTTGTATGGTGTGTTTGTGTGTGTGCGCGCTTGGCCCAAGGACAATTATTAAATTTTCATTACAACCCCTAATCAGCTTTTCGAGTCCTGATTGTGCAAATAATAGAACGTAATCGTCGATCCCTTCCTTAATTCTGTTACCGGTCCTCGTCCGCGTCCTCGACTTCCCTTCCTCGTCCTCGTCCTCGTCCTCGCTCCGTCTTGCCTTCTGGAGGCAAATATTGATTTAGCTCCGCGTCCGCACCCGGTCGCCGAGACCCTCAGGGAGGCTGAGCAGCAGCAGCCGCCGCTCCAGCCACATGCGACGCCGGCGACAGATCGCGGGCCGAGGAGGGTTCGAAGGGAAGCGACAAACGACGAACGACGAGTTCATAAAGTTGTCAAATCCGACATATTGAGATGTTCACAATTCCGCAACGATCGACAACAAGGCGAAGATGACGGCAACAAAACACTCCACACAGCTGCCGTGTCGGGAGGGGACGAAGGTTAATGGATGGGAGCCAGGGGGTGGGGGAGACGACCTGATTTTCACACAAGTACACGGTGGCTCGAACTGCCATTTGCTTAAAATTTGACTAAAATTTGTCTAGAATTTGAGCAAAGTTTGACTAATATTTGCATAAAATTCGACTCAAATTTGAATAAATTTGCACTCAAATTGGACTAAAATTGTCTAAAATTTGCCAACGATTTTACAAATATTTTCATTATTTTGAGTAAAATTCAACTAAAATTTGTCTACATTTTGCCTAAACTTTGACTAAAATTGGATATATTTCGCCCACAATTTGATTAAAATTAGACGAATATTTTAATAATTTGCTAAAATTCCAATTTAAATTTGATTATAAAATGAAAAAAATGTTTAAAATTTTAGAAAAAGTCGACTAAAGTTTGACGACATTTTAACGAAATTCTCCTAACAAAACCCCTTGAACCACGAAAACTCTTTGAAAACTTCCATCTCTTTTTCCATTCGTTCAATTGCTCGAAACATGATCCATCAGAACAGAAGTTTCTTCACCGAAAACCATCCAAATCGTTCACTAAAACCGATTTGAAAACTACTACTTAGTGGAATGTTTTGTATTTTTTGTTTCCCTCACCACGCCGAATTTTCTGAGACTCCTTTGTGAATGGCAGGAGAATCGGGGAAATAAATTTGAGAATCGAGAATAAAAAATTCCAATAAAATTTTACGACGCTCCGTGCGAGAGGGAGGAAGAAGAAAATCCCTACGAAACGACCGAAAGATCCTCGTAAATTTTTTAAAAGAGATTCCGAAACTAAACGAGTCAAGAACAAAAACACAAATACAAACACAAACCCAAACAGAAACAGAAACAACTACAGAAACAAAACAAGACCATCTCCTTTTGAACGTTTCCCGATAACGAAACCTCGGCAAACCGATGAAAAGCGATTAAAACCATCGCCCCGCCCTCACCCGCGGCCGCCCCCACCCCGACGTCGTCGCCCGGCCGGCCTTTGAGGTTTTAATAAACACTTTGTAACACTTTTTCCCCATCTTCCTATCTCTCTGCTGCTTCTTCTTCTCCGCTTTGCGTCTCGCCCGGCGTCCGGCGGTTGGGAAATCAATATTGTTGTTATTGTTGTCGTTGTTGTTGGTGTTATTGTTGATTTTGCTGGTTTTTTCCCGAAAGATTTTCCCATAACTTTGGTTAAAGAGTAAATATGAAAGGTGCACCGAAGGGTGCGGAAGAGAGGGCGAGAGGGAGGGTCAAGGAGGGGGAACGATTAGGGGAGAGTGTGAGGGAGAGGGTAAAATTAAAGTTTTTAACACCGAGCGGCCGAGACCGAGGCCAGACTCACGGACGCACGCACGCACTTCAAACAAATGGATGCAGTGGATGCAGAACAACAACAACCATAGCAACAACAACATCAATGCCACACACACACCGGAGAGGAAGAAGAAAAAGAGAAAGAAGATGAAGAAGCAGAAGCAGAAGCAGAAGGAGGAAATCACTTAAATAACGTTCGAGTTCCTTTGAGCCGGTCGCCAGGCCACAAACGAAGTCGGCAAAGACGAGGATCCGAGCGAGGGAGTGGGAGAGAAAAACAGTGGCCGCGAAGGAGTGTGGGAGAGGGGAGGGCAGAGGGAGGGAGTGAGAGCGAGTGAGAGAGAAAGAAAGAGACAGACATAGAGACAGACTCTGTCGTGTGGATCGAGATGACTGCGCGGGAATAAAGAGAAATCTAGGAGCATGAGGAGCAAATCTCGAGCGCAACAAATGGCGAAGGAAACAACAACAACAAGTGCAGCAAATACAACAACAAGAACAACAATAGCAGCAGCATTGATTTTAACAACATTGGGAATAACAACAACAACAACAACAACAACTGCTACTCCCACAATTAAAGGTGTAAAACGTAATTCCAAGCGAAGGAAACCGCGACAGCAACAGCGGCGGTTACAACAAGTACAACAACATAAACAACAACAATAGCAGCAGCAGCATTGACTTTGACAACATTGGGAAGGACAACAACAACAAAAACAACAATTACTACTACCACAATTAAAGGTGTAAAAAGTAATGCAAGCGGAGAGCGAGGCATGCATTCAATTACCGCAGACCCGGGGCCCGCCCACGGACCTCGCCGCCCCCTCCCCTCTCCTTGGCAGCCATCGAGACGTCGCCCCCAGCCCCAGCCCCTGCCCCTCAATCCCTTCCCTTAACATCCCCCCTCCCCCTCGCCCCGTGGATCTCACCCACGGCGTCTGGGCCAGCGCTGCGAAAGCCTTTGATCTTTCTGCTTTATGAAGGCGCGTTGCCGACACACACACACGCACACTTTGAACTACCACACGATGAACAACCACTACCGTCACTACTACAACAACAGCAACAAAATAAGGAGTAGAAGACGAAGACGAAGACGAAGACGACGAGCATCGGCCCGAGGCCCGAACTCGGAAACGGCAGAAGTTCGAGTTCGCGTTCACGTTCGCGTTCGAGACGAAGCGATGCGACCAGGAACATGTGAGAATTCCTGCCATGGTTGAGGGCAACAACAACGGGCTCAACAAGAGAAAGCAGAGGCCACCAACACCAACAACAACAAGGAGAAGAAGAGAACAACAAGAACCACAACAGCAGAAACTCTAACAAAGCAACATAAAGCAGAAGAAAATCCCACAAAACACCGACGGACGACTCGAACAAAACGTAAACAACAACAACAGCAACAGCAACAGCAACAGCAATAACAACAAAAACCGGGCAAACGTCGGAGCCAAAAGAAAACATCGACGTCGGCCGATCGGTGGCCAGTGGGTGAGTGTGTGTGCGAGTGGGAGACTGCGGATGTGTGCGTGTGGATGCAGCAGGTGCAGCCAGTCATCCATCAATGATTTCCAGAACACAAACACAGACCGAAAGGAAGGAGGATGAGCGGGAGGCGGAGGCGGAGGCGGAGGCGATGTGAACGAAGGAGGGACGACGGAGGGATTTCCGTGGTCTCGGGAGCGTCACGTGAGCCCCGATCAAGGTTAGTGGCAGCATCGAGGAATCGCGGAATCGGGGAATCGAGTTCGGTACCGAAATAGACGAGGGCGTTCATGAGAAAATGCATCGAATGCCGGACCCGTGCTCTTGTGGATGGTGAAGAGCCGTCGTCTATTCAAACGACCTTCCGCCCTCAGCCCTCGCCCTCGCCCTCCTCCACTCGTTCCCTGCTCCACTGTCCGGTTTTAATTGTCGCCGATGGCCTCCTTCGTCATCGCTGACTGGGCTCTTTCCATTTGCCGCCCACTTGTCGCGGCGAATCCTCCAGAGCCGGCAAAGAATCCGCCACGACACCCTCGCAGCCATGACAAAGAATAGGTTGGCAGGCGGCAAGGAGCGTAACAACACCAACAACAACGGGAACAACAACGAGGACCACAACAACAAAGACCGCCACATCGTCGACAAATTGCCAACCCAATTATCCAAGAGTGCCAGCGATTTGTCACACCTTCAACTCTCCGAGTCGGCGCCGCTCAAAGTCGTCGCCTACCCTTCGACCCTCTCGCCCGCCCTGCCGCGGGGTCAACGAGTCGGGGCTGAAGGTGTTGGCGGAACGAGCTCCTAATTTGACGACATTATCGCCAGCATGAGCCGGCACCTCAGCCCAACTGGTCGTGACGAGAGCCGCGAGCCCGAGAACCCGGTGCTGGCGACGAGCGGTTTCCACATCACTAGCGCCAATTACGCCGACATCAAAGCGACGTCTGCCGCCCGAGCTCCACACGACGATGCCGACGACGACGGCGTCACCGCCTCGGACCCAACTCCGTCATCGACTCCTTCTCCGACTCCCACAACGACGTGTTGTAGGACTCCGGAGGAGCCCGACGTGTGTCCCGAGGTGTGCTCAATGGCCAACAGGTTTTTCCTGCCCCGTCGCTCCTTCTGCCTGTCGCTCTGTCTCTGCCCCTGCCTCAGGATTTCAGCCATTCACGCGGGCATCAAAAGGCCAAGAGGCTGTTCAAATTGGCGACGGCGACTTGAGGCTAAATGGAGTGTGTGCCGGGGGCGAGACGGGACGATGCAGGTGATCGGCTCTGTAGGCGCCGAGTGTGCGGAGGGAGTTTCGGGAGTTCCGTCGCCTAGAGAAACTTTCATTGAGCGGCCACGATTCTTGGGCTTCGACGCGACTCTCGGAAATCTACGACGACAGGCGGATCGAAATGGTTTTTGTCATCTCGGCTTTCTTTGCTTTCGTTCTTGCTCGCGGCACCTCGAGTCGTGACATGACAGGACATGGCATGAGTTGTGGCAGATGCACTGGGTGAGAGGACGCGCCGACAGGTGCGAGGACTGGGAATCGTTTGGTTCCCCGACTTCCCAGTCTCGTTCCTGTTCGCACGAAAGGAGCCAAACTTTCTTCCCAAGGCGGCCTTTGAGATTTTTGACCTGAACCGGGCCCTTTCGCCAAGTGGATGGCGGAGACGAGTGGTAGCGAATGCCATCGTTTAATTATGTTTGCTTTTAATTATTCACGAATTTCAGCGCTCGATTTTTACTCTCGCATTTTCGACCTTTTTCGCCTCGCCTTGTTTTGACTTTTCTGTGAAAGTGAAAAATGTGGAAACGAGAAAAACGAACGCATTCAAATCGAAGATAAATGCTTTTAACCCCTCGCCTTGACTCGGGGCCAGCGGCGGAAATAAATCAAATACCTTGTTTTCGCCCTCTCTCGCTCCCGCACCGACCGGCACCGTTGCTCTCCCTCACTCTCGCCTCGGTCCCCCGTTGTTGTCGCCTTTCCAATAGCTGTTTGCGTATCTTGTCAATTGCCGGCTTTTTAGCTGTCATAAAAACTGATTAAAGCGGCCGCCACCGGAGCCGAGCCAGAGGGGCCGAGGCGGACCGGGCCCTTCGCCCTCACCTCCCCCCCCCCCCTTTCCTCTCATCCGCCCTGCTCCGCCCGATCCCATGTGCTGGGCCCTGTGCCGGGCCGGGCCGGGCCGGGCCTTGCAATAAACCGAGACGACGCGACTCGTGGTGACGAGATGCGATCCGATCCAATGTGATGTGATGCGATGTCATGTGTTTTTCTCGCTCGGTGGTGGAGGCGACGGAGACGGCGGGGGTGGGGACGAGGGCGGAGGTCGGGCGGTGCACTTGTCGATTCCAATTAAGCGCCTGCATCCGAGGAGTCCCCGGCCGTCGATGCCTCCGGGCGGCTGAATTTATTTTCGGAAATCGAACGAGTCCCCCTCGTCCTCGTCCTCATCCTCGCTCTCGTTCTCCCTCCCTCCCTCTCTGTGTCGCCTGTCTCCCTCGCTCGGGTCGCCCTCCTGGACGGCGGCGCGATCCCTTTGTAATTAAAAAGGAGAGCGTGACGAGCCCTGAAGTCGTTTAGGGAGCCTTCGGTCGGCTTCGGCGTCTCGGTTTTGTTTTTGTTGCTCTTCTTGCCGCTCTTCCCTTTGATGAACTGGAAAGAAGAGGAGGAGAACGAAGAGGAAGAGTTCGTTGTTCCGAGAAACCCGTCGGCCCGAGCACCAGACGGCGATTGTCGATTTCGACAACAATCACATCGCAGGACCTCCCACTCCGCCCGCCACCTTTGATCCGCTGAATCCCACTCGACGACGTGGTTTGTCATTTTCACCACAACAATTTGTCATTGGCTCGGGCTCCACTTCGGCCAGGAAAACCCAACTCAACTCCACCCAACAACAACAACAACAAGAACTAGGCGAGGCCGCCGCCTTGACTCATGTCGTCCGCGGCGGCCCCGCGCGGCCCTCGGGGGCTTGATCGAAGGCAACATGTGCTCGGAAATGATACGAAAATTGACTTTCGCAAAGGCACGCGAGGAGGAGAGAGAGAGCGAGAGTGAGTGAGGGGGAGAGGGCGAGCGGTGGCCGAAGAAATGCCGCGAGGAACGACAAATTTGCATTCATCATCGTGTTGTCAACGCGCCTGCTGTCGCGGCCGCCGCAGCACGCGTCGCTGCATCAACAACGTGTTGTCCGTCCCCGCGGCTGTCTCTCTTCTCGTTCTTGTTGTTGTTGTTTTTGTCCCTATGGCAGTGTTGTTGTTGGTGTTGTGTTGCCGCCGCGAACATTTAAACGCGAATTAACAGCATCCCATTTAATGCCGGGGACTCCGCCCGGATCCACCTAATAAATGACGGCCTGCCTACGGAGTCCATCGGCGCGCGCTCCGTGGCCGCTTTGCATTTTTCACTCGCTCGCCGCTCGCCTTCTCGGGGGAATTTCGGCGGAGACCAGAAAAAACTTCTCATCGCCCGGCCCGGCCGGAGGGAGGGCGAGGGCAGGTCAGTGGTGGTCGATTGGTCGTGTTCGGGGATCTATTTCGGGCCCTGGCCACGGCAGGATCAAAGCGGATCCACCTGTCCGGGCCCTGGTAATCGGCGATGCAACAGAATCGGATTTGGCCCCTGGTACTCCTGGTGATGAATCCCTTTGGCTGTGACGCCAAGTCGAATGTGCTGAACTCCCTCCAAGAGCCTTCGCCGTGGACAGCTCCATGGTCCGTCTTGCTCGTGTTGAGTTGTGGCTCCCCTGTGTGTGATGAGCAACGGACGTCGGTTCCCCGCTTTTGACTTCGCCATCGCCATCGTCTTCTGCTTCTCTTTGGCATTCCGAATAACTCAGCCCGGAATTTGGGTGGATTTCACGGCGTGTCCGGAGCCCTCGCATGACGGATTCGCCGTTAGGCCGCCGCGCTGCCCGCAGGATGTCATAAATCGCCGCCGGAGGAGCGAAATCCGAGGCCAACGAGGCGAACGCAGACGCGGATTCCCGGGAAACCCACGAGGCATCGGCGGCGACGTCTGGTGCATCGCATTTCACCGATTTCATGCGTCGTGGAGTCGGTGGAGAGTCGGTGGGGAGGCCGTTGGAATGGCCCTAAGTGGCCCTAAGTGGCGTGGAGTGGCCGCGATCCGCCGCGATTCGGCCATAAATTAAACCGCGCTTGACTTTTCCGCCGGCCACCGGCAAAGAAAACGTCCGTCGGCCCGTCGGCCAACAACTGGCCCGACGGGCCAATTATTCGCGCCCGGTTTCGGGCCTCGCTTCCTCTCCCCTCCATCCTCCTCTCTTCCTCGCCCTCTCGCCCCATGGCTCTGCTTCAGGCCCTGCGGCCCATCCCGAACATTTCTGATGATTCTGCGGGAATTTCCCGAGATGCAAAGGGTCTCCTCCCCCGACATTTGAAGCTGCTTCCGCGGCGCTAACTTCCGGGCCGAGGGGCGGGAGCGGGCTCGGCTGCGGCTCGAAGGAAACGCGTGCGAAATGCAGTTTCTTCAAACATTTACCAAAGTAAAGGCAAATGGAATGGAAAAAAATAACGATCCGGCAACAAAGGCAAATCGTCAGACTTTCCCATTTTCCCTGCGAGCCGAGCCGCATGTTGTTGTGGTCGTTGTTGTTGCTATATTCGTTGCTGTCCATCTACACTTGTTGTTGTTCAAATATTCGCCGTTGCCGTTGCCATTGCCGTTGTTGTTGTCGATACATTTCTAATGCTGTTGATATCACTTGCGTTGTTGTTTCCCCTATCTGTGTGCGTGTCTGGGCTGGTTGTGCTGGTTTTGTAATTGTTGTTGTTGCTTCTCGCTCGCCCTGGGCCCAAACACTGTCTGGCCAATAAAACGCTGCTGCAACGACAGCAAAGGAACCCCTCTACCCCTGCCGCCTCCCTCCGCCCCTCGAGCCCCCAGCGACGAGTGGGCTAATTTTAGGCCCCTGCATCCGAGGCCGAGTCTCGTGCGCCGAGCACATGTTGCTCCGAGCTGCTTCGCTTGCATTCCAGCGATTTGTCTGCTGTCGGTTTTCCGAGCGCCTCCGCCGCTGCTGCGTCGCCGCCAACCGACAGGCCGACCGACCGATCGACCGCCTCCCCTCGTCCCATGAACACCTCCGACGGGAGGCGTTTGTTATTGTTGTTCCTGTAGGCATTTCTGCGGCTTCTGCTGCGCTGTCCGTCCCGCCCTGGTGTTGCCTGTCAGACTCTTGCACTCGCAGTCTGTCCCTCTTTCAGACTCTCTGCCCCTTTGGCTGCCTCTTCCTCCTCCTTGGCCTCCCCCCTCCGTGGCCTCCTCCTCGGTCACCTCCTCCACTGACTCGTCCTTCCGACTCACGCATGGCCAAAAACGCTCCATCCATCAGTCGGTTCGCTCGGTTTATTCTCTCCCTGCTGGATGCTCGTCTTGCCTGCTCGTCCGTCTCGGGGCTCCCATTACCAGGTAATCGAAGCCATGGCAAGAGAAGCCGCCTTTCTTAGGGGACAACCTTTTCTGCTCCATTTCGTCGGGGATTCCTACTGACCAGCCGACCTTCAACCGACTCCCGACCGACTCTCAACCGTCCCTCAACCGACTCCCAGCCGACTTGCAACCGTCATCGATGAAGTCGTTGGGCGCGCGTGGAATTTTTCCAAATTTTTCGATTCGGACCGCGACCGAGGGCTTTTATGAAGGCCCGCATTTATGGGGCCTACGTGACCGTTCATTAATACGTCATTTACTCGACTTTTCGTCACGGCCATAAAACGTCACTCACGCGCACCCCGACGCCGGCTGCAGGGGATGCAGGCGGTGGCGAAGGCGGCTGGGTCGTTAAACGAACCCCTGCGATAAACCCGGGCCGGGTCCGCGGACGCAGCGACCGCCCCCCGAGCGCAACCCCAGGCCCAACCTTCAGCCCAGCCTCCGCCCTGGACCTGGATCTGGGCGCAGCCTGCCCTCGGTACCCGCCGCCCCTGGGACGATAAAAGTGCGCTCATGAACGCATTTTAATGTTGATTGCGTTTCGTTGCCGGACTTTTTACGATCGAGTGCGAAAATCGGAAATGCTTTTATCTCCGGGAGGGGTCTTGGACGGGGTCGAGGAAAGGGGGAGAAAGCAATACATATACATAATCTCTTATCGCTCATAAACACGCCAACGGCAGCGACAGCGACATCAACCGAAACAGCTACAGCAACAGCAACAATGACAGCGACATCAACCACAAGCACGACTTCCAGGGACGACAAAGAATGTGCCAAATTTCGACGGCAACCCTGGCGCTGCCCGGTGCTGCCAACCGACGGACTCGCCCACCTCTTCTATCCACTATATATTCACTATATGTATCTGCCGACGACGTGCCGGGCCCGGGCCAGGGCCCTCGGTTGACGACGATGCTGGCGACGCCGACGGTTGCGACATCGAGGGAACTCTCGCTAATGTCTTGTTTATGTTCGTCCATAAAGAGTCGTCATTAAAATTAATATTGAGTTTTCATTCCATCCTCCCAACCTCCTCCACTCCACACCCCTCCCTCCTCGTTGCCCCTCGCAAGAGCCCGTTTTGATTTGCCATGGAATGCGTCTTCGGCTGCTCGACGTCGGTGGCGGCTGCCTGAATTTATTCGTCGTTCCTTCTGACATCGCAGCATTTTTAATTAATTGGATTTCCTCTAAACTCCACCAACCCCCATCCCCAGCGCCGCATTCCCCGCTCCCTCCCACCGCGCGCATGCCATCGTCGTGTCGTCATGTCGTCAGGTCGCCATCGACGTCTTCGGCATCGACGTCGTCGGCAAAGCCTGGAAAATTCCCCGATTTCCCGCTTTTCTTTCATGTGAAATATCATTTTGCATTCCGGCCGCAAATTCCAACAGAATTCCTTCCGCTTCGATCCGACGGCGCGAAGGGAGGGAGGCGGCGGAACCAAGGTGGGGACGTCGAGCGTTCGGTCGCCGTGCCGTCACGTCGAGGGGGCGAACTTTTTCCCCGTCCAGCAGCCCTCGGCGATTATCGACGTCAAGAGCAATCCGCATATTTCATTATAATTGGCTGATCCACGAGCGGTCCAGGAATATGTGCGGGGATTCATTGGGAAATCGGGTCGCCTACTGACGACAGCTTGTGCTGTGATGATATTTGTCTTGAGTTCACCTTAATTTTGGACACTGTGACAGTTGATGCAACTCATTCTCCTCTCCTCGAGATTCTCAAATCTCCTTCGCCAATCGTCTTCAGTTCACTTCATGAGGTGATCGTCGTCTATTCCATTGGGACGAGGGGGTCCTGTTCGGGACCACGTCGCCCAGCGATCGTCGGCCAGGATGGACGAGACGACGTCTGCAATCGCTCGTCGAATCCATCTTCGCCGAGGACTCCGGCGTTGCAGGGATTCTGAGGGATTCTGAAGTCCGCTCCAGCGACGATCGGACTCGAGCTCGGACTCAGACTTGGGCCAACCGGCCGGGCTGATTAATAGCGCCAGCGCTTAATATGATGAGTTACAGCCATCGGGCGGACGAGCAGCAGAAGCGCCAGCCCGTGCAACAACGACGACGGAGACCCCCTCGTAAATGCTGATGGATGACGTTTGCTTGCAACGAGGTGGCGCTGGAGGCGGGCCCAGAGGCCAGGGGCCAGGAGGACGAGGGCTGCGGATGGAGCTGCATTATTTGTGCAGCGCATTACGGCGCTTATTAACGGCCCGGGCGGGACGAGGGGCCGCAGCTTACCGCCATCAATTCCGGCATTAACAAAGCTCGCGCGGACGCCGGGTCGAAATCACAAGCGACGACAAGTTTTATGACAAAATATTCACTTGGCTCAGCTCGGGCGGGGGGCGGTGGTCGGTGGTCGGTCGCTGGTTGTTGGCTGGCGGGGGGGTCGAGGGAGGTGTTGGCCGGGAGTCGCGACCTTCGGCCGGACGCGCCCCACCCCACCCGAGCACGGCCGTCGTGCCACCCAGGCCGCGGCTGCAGTCGTCGTCGTCGTCGTCGTCCATGAAGTTGTTGATGTTGATGTTGACGTCGTTAAAGTTGTTGCTTCGGCTTCTGCTGTTTCTGCTGCCACCGCCTTAGCTTTTCCAATCAGATCTAATGTTAATCGATGTTGTTGTGGTTGTTGTAGTTTTTGTAGTTGTTGTAGTTGTTGTTGTTGCTGCTGCTATCGTTCCCCGACTTGGCAGCTCCCGACAGCAGCAGCATCATCAACAACAGAAACAAGAACAATAACGATCAGGACGACTTCATCAACCGCCCCCCTCCCTCCCTCCGGCTTGTCGATGTGGTCGATGTTGCTCCAGCTCCTGCTGCTGCTCCTCGCCGCTGTTGCTGTTGTTGTTGGTGGTGCTGCCGCTGCCGCTGCCTCGGTCTGTGCAATAAAAATGCAATAAAATATTTACGACATTCTTACGGCTCGCGCACGGATGCTTCATTATCAGCGTTGCTCCCTGGCTCCCTCCGTGCCCCCTGCCGCTCCTGCGCCCCCTCCTCCCTCTCTCTTTCGTTCCCTGCCGCCGTCCTCCTTGCTCGACCCCTGCCCTGCCCTCCCGCCGTCCGTTACGCATCCACGGAGGTAATTTAATGCCTGCCTTCGCCGCGTCGCCCTCGCCGCTCGTCGCCCGCCGCCAACGACGCCTGTCAACCGCTCGCCCCTTCTCCGCGGGCCCGTCGACCCCCGCCGTCGTCGTCGTCGTCGCTCGCGGGCGCCCGTCGCTAGCCGGGCTCCATGTATGGCTTCATTATCGCTAATGGAATCGGCAGAACTTAACTAGCTCGCCTGTGGTTGTTGCTGATGTTAGTCTTCTCGTTGTTGTTGTTGTTATTCTCGTTGTTGTTCTTGCCATTCTCGTTGTTGTAGTTGTCTTTGTTGTTGTCTTTATTGTTGTAATAGTCGTTGTTATTGTTGTTACTACCGCCGTCGCTAGTGCTGTCGTCGCTGTCGTCGTCCTCGTCACAGTCGTCGGTGGCGCTCGTGCGCTCATCGCAAATTGTTGCTTAATTTTACGACGTTGCCACCTGCGTCGAGCCGGCGGCCGCGAAAGTGGGTCATAAACTGCGGCTGACGGCGGCAAGTGGCAACGCCGCTCCCAGGTGGCAACAGGTTCGTTAATTGTTCGAGAAATTGACATTGCTGGCGAAATCAGTGCACGTCAGATGACTTCAGTCGGCCCGACGAGGCGAGGTGGCCTCCATCTGGCAACGCCGAGCGCTCTCTCTCACCTCAACTCACCGCATCCGAATTCCCCACACTCGAACTCACCACCATTCGCGGCCAAATTTAGTCCAAACTCCTGCTTTTCTCTTGTAAAACCACCTCGGCTGCCCAAAAGCAACAAGAATAACAATGATTAGCATCATCACTAACATCAACAGGAGCATCATCAACACCACCAATAGAGGGAACAACAACGGCAGCAACAACAACATTATTTAACAACACCAACAGCTTTTCGGCCAACAATCATCGCTTGTTTATTAAACACTAGTTGAAGAAGGAAAACACGACGACCACGGCGACGTTGTTGTTGATATTGGTATTGTTGTTTTTATTGTTGATGTTGTTGTTTTTGTTGTTGTTGGTATTGTTGTTGTTGGTATTGTTGTTGTCGGCTGGCCCGTGGAGGCCTCCCGAGGATGGCGCCAAAGCTCTGGCCCACTTCGCGGCGGACTCCCATTGGCACCACTAGAGCGACCGAGCGACCGGCGAAGCAGCGAGTCGTTGGAGCGGGAGGCGAACGAGGTGGGGCCGAGGGAGGATCGCCCGGGGTTCGTCTGTCGTGCGAACAGGTGTGGGAAGCACAGGCTGAGTTTATTTTGACAGACCCCAGCGGGCAGCGGACTCCCAGCATCGGGTGGCGAGCGCCACCTGGCAAATGAAGTGCCGCCGTACGTCGGTGGGCGATTGCGAAAGAAAATCCCCAACCGCTCCTGGTGGGTGGCAGCATCGGGGCCGCCTCCAACGAAGTCATTTTTCAATGAAAAAAACTTCTTGTCGTTGGATGATTTTTCCCTTCGTCTTTGTAATGGATATTCCTTTCCTGTTCCCTATATACTTCCGTCGCCCCCTCGCTCGCTCAAACTCTAACTCCATTCGATCTCGTCGGTTTCCTCTCGTTTTCTTTAAATAAAATTCAGCGGAATCCGTGGATTTGCAGTTATTAATTTTTAACCCAGCCACAACAAAAACAACCTCTACAGTTGCAACAACAACACGATAGCGACAGCCACGACTCCCCGACTCCCCGCTCAACAATCAACAATCAGCTGCAATAAGATTCCAACAACAATAAATTAGCCAACTAGTCACATTAAGCGGCGAAATTTATGCCCGTAACTCGCGAACTTCGCCCGCGGCCCGGGGCTTGAATTGCACGAGCTCGAGTGCGGCGGCTCGCCGGAGGGCCTCGGGGCGAGGGGAGTCGCGGGGGCCGCCGGGTCTCGCAGCTTGCGGGTGGTTTAAAAATAACCGCGGCTCGATGCAGCCAGCGATCGATCGAGGGCTCGATCGTTAATCGCTCCAATCGATCCCACCGACCAGGAGTTGCTCTGGCGATCGTGGGCTCGAGTGTCGGTCGTCGGGAGCCGTGGGTCGTGGATGGTGGATGGTAGGCTCTCGTGGATCATGGACTGTGAATCAGGGACTGTGGATTGTGAGCTGTGGACTGTGTGGTGTGAGTTGTGGACTCCGAGCTGCGGACCGCGAGCTTCGCCGGCTGCCCCGGAGCAGCCTCGGCGCAGGAAGAGGGAGCTGGGGCTGAGTCCGGGCGGGAAGTCGGGAAGTCGGCATTTGCTCAATCGCCACCACTCACGCACACACTCCCAGCTGCACACATTCACTCATTCACAGACACACACAGTAGACACAGACACGCTTTGTTTAAAGCATCTCAAGCGGCCGCAGCTGCCCTTAGTTATAGTAACAGATTCCTACTCAGTTTCCTTCACAATTTCGTTCTCAGTGTTGTTTTCATGTTTCATTTTATTTGTTTTTTTCAATGTTTTTGTTTTTCATCAATTTCTCCTCTAGTTTTTGTTGTTTTCGTTTTTGTTTCATTTTTTGCTCCCTTTTTGTTGCTCCCTTGATTTTGTTGCTGTTATGTTCTTGTGGTCTTGTCAAAAGCTATTAAAACTCTGAAATCATTTTACGATTCAATTACTCACGCACACACACATCGGTATCTCACAGATACCGGCTCGAGGAGGGCGCGATTTGTTTATCTTGCGCTCTTGCACTATGTTTTTACGGCCGAGCCGAGGCGAGCCGATACCTTCGACTTTCGACTTTTGGCAGCCGCAGGAGGCGAAGGTGGGTCCCTCAGGCCGACTGCGGGATACACAAAATCCTCGTGTGTGTGTGTGTGTGCGTGCGTGTGTTGCGAGAACTCAAGGGCTTCGAGCGATGCGCGGCCGAATTTGATCGATGCGCATCCGTCAGCGCGAGGAAGACGTCCGTCATCACGTCCGTTGTTTACGCTCGCCATCGAGCGTTGAGAACGAGAACGGGAGCGGGAGCGGGAGCGTGAAATCCAAATTCAAATCCAAATCCAAATTCGAACCCAACTCGAGCCCGAGTCGGGTCGTCGTCGACTCCTCGTCGCCGCCTCGTCATCGACGACTCGCCGCCGCCAACCCGCCGACCACCCCCGCCCTCTGCCGGAATATCTAATGGCTTCTTGTTGTTGCTTTGTGTGTCGTCGGCTCAAATAATTAAATTATTCACTCGTCCACGTACTCGATTTTGCCCCTCTCTCCTTGTCTCCCTCACTCGCAGTCCTTCCTTTCCTCCCTTTGACTCCATTAAGACTCGCTTCCGTCTCTCTCCCTCTTTATCTCCCTCTTCTCTCCCGGCCTCCGCTCCCTGTGTCCGTTTGTCAAAGGATTACGTTTGCTCGGCTTTCTTCGCCTCGCTTTGTTGTCCACTTTGTTGTCCACTTTGTCAACGCAATTGTCGTCGTCATCGACTTCGGGTTGTTGTTGCTGGTCTTGTCAGTGCTAGTCTCTCTGTTGTTGTTGTTATTTTTGTTGTTGTGTCGGTGTTTTTGCAGTTGTTGTTGCCATACTTAAGTCAATAATGCCGTGTTCCTGCGCCGCTAATGCTTGTTCCCTGGTCGCTTACTTAATTTGAGGTAAAAACGATTACACAACGATTTTCCAACGCCGCCGCCCTCCTCCCCTCTCTCCCTCTCCTCTCCTTTATTTTCTGCTCCTCCTTCACTGCTCCTCCTCCCTTCGTCCCTCCTCCACCCATCGCTCTCCACACTCCATTCTTCGCCCGCCAAGTGAAATTCGATCTCGTTGAGCAGACTCGCGTCTCTTTGAGCCGCCCCCACTCCCACCCCCCATCGGAGGTTGTGTCGTCGTTGTTGTTGTCGCTGACAGCTTAATTCCTCCTAATTCGCTGCAGTTTCTAACGTTTTAACATGCAATTAGTTGGCTGAACTTTGAGGCTTAGCGACGTCGCTGCCGCCTGGAGCGCGGACCTGTTTCGAGGCACGTCGGCTGGGCGGGGTGGATTCGGAGGAATCTGGAGCACGTCCGCGAGGGAGCCTCGGCGAGGTGTTGCGAGGGCAGATCGAGCATCGCCGACACAAAGGAGAAGCGATCGCGCCTTTAGAGAGTTGAATGTTTCCCTAGGAAATATGAAAAATAAACAAAAATTTCCTTTTGGCGTCCCGATGAATTGAAATGGGTTAAAACAACCCCCATAACAAGTACCTCAAAGAACCACGCGATCCTCGCTGGGGAGAGAAATAAAATATGAAAATAGAGAAGGAAAACCCGGGGTGAAAACGAGGTGCATTCGGCGAATCGATCGCTGTGGCGGCCGCGCTGACCGACAGCGGGAAAACAAACAAAAGGCGAAAGGAACCACAACCACAACAACAACAACAGCAACAACGACGCCATCACATGCCCCAACATAATCATCAGCAACAATGGCGGCAACAACAACACGCAAGCGATTCTCAAAACGCATAAAAAATTCGTATGAATTCGATTTGATTGCGAAGCGAACTCAACTCAACTCAATCAGCGGTGGAGCGAAGGAGAGCGAAAGAGTGGGTAGTGAGGGAGAGGGGGAGAGTTGGGGAGGGGGATCGTGAGGTGGGGTGCGCGCGAGGCACCTGCGATTGCGGGCGCGTGGTCGGGAGGTGAGGCCGCGCGCCTGACGAACTCTACAACATTTGTACATTTGCTCGACGTCTGGGGCCAAATATTTAGAAGTGAGCAACAACAGCCACAAAAACAACAACAACAACAACAACAACATCAACAATAACCATCAGTTTGCCATCGACGAGTACAAATTAATAGAAATCGAACAGGAACAACAACAACAACATATGGACTGGACTTTTAATAGACACGCCCCCGCTGAGCTTTTGACTGATCGACGATTGAATTCATCGGTTATCGATCGTTGGGAAAACAATCGACGGCAGCCGCAACTGCCCTCTCGCTCTCTCCGTCTCTCTCCCTCTCTACCTACCTCCCTCCCTCCCTCTTTCGGTCAATCAGTCATTGTTGCCCTCTCTGTCACTCATGTTTAAACAAACTTCGTTTCGATTTTTCTCCAAATTTCACTTCGGATGTCTTCGTTTCCCCCACTTGTGTCTGTTGTTGTTGGGCGTTGGCGCAGTTGTTTTCGTTGTTGTTGTTATTCTTGTTGTTATTCTTATGGTTGTTGCTGTTGTGTTCTTCGGTTCTAATTAAGTTTTAGAGCATCGTAAATCTCCAAATGTGAGAAATGCGTCTGTGAAATGGAACTTTCTGTACATTTCAGCATCCTCTCTCTTTCTCTCTTTCACTCTCTGTCTATTTCACTTTTCATTTCTCTTTCATTTTCACTCTTTTCTCCTCTCTGCCACTCTCCTTGTCCCGCTCGGCGATCGCTCCGCCCAGCCTCGCCTCGACTTCCACTTATTTTTCCCATTAATTAATAATTTATACATCTTAATTTTATTGTTCCGGCTATTGTGGTTGCTGTTGTTGTTGTTGTGTGAATTAAACACGTTTCGCTATAAAATGTATCTTCTAATGCTTCCCCACAAGTTTTTATCTGATTCCCTCCCGCTGCTTTATCTCGATCCCAATGCGAGACGAAGCGATCCGGGGCCCCGCGATCGCTTGCGCTGATGTTCGATTGAATCGATTCCAAATTACTCGATTCACTTTGTTTAATCATTAGACGTTGAACGCTGATCATCCGGCGTATCGTTCGCATTCCATTCAGAGTCTGGGGCGCGCGAAAAATCCATCACGTACATTGTTGTCATTGCATCCTTTCGTAGGTGGGAGTCGTGAAGTTCGATCCGTGAAGCGAGTTTTCTGAATACACGATTTTTCTTATTTCGGTCCCAGAATCACAGGGAGCCTTTGAAGGGTTAAGAATTCACCTCTCCACAATATGAACTTCACCTCACCACACGATGGTTTCCAGATTTGCTGTGAACTAGCAACGACGCGAACCCGGTGAAACAGTTTAGGAGCCGCGGCACTCAAATGCCAAATTTAACTTGTGGGGCACTGGAACAGCTATTCTCAAATGGTTTGAGAGTCACTAGAGTGGAACTATTTGTACTTTGAATACTTGAACTTTAGATCGATATTTTCAATAGATAGAATATTTTTTAATATGCTGGTATTTTTTTTCCGTCTCTTCCGCAGTGAGCACTTCATATCGGAGCACACGGTGATGGCCGTCTTCACGTCGCAGGGCCAGGTGGGCGGCCCCTGCCGCTTCATGCCCGCCACCCGGCGCCAGAACCACCAGTGCCGCAAGGAGTTCGGCCTGCCCGACACCATCCGCGAGGCCCGCCGCCTGGCGACCTCCCACTGCGAGGACCAGTTCCGGTACGACCGCTGGAACTGCTCGATCGAGACGCGCGGCAAGCGCAACATCTTCAAGAAGCTCTACAAGGAGACCGCCTTCGTGCACGCCCTGACGGCGGCCGCGATGACGCACTCGATCGCCCGGGCCTGCGCCGACGGCCGCATGACCAAGTGCAGCTGCGGGCCGCGCAAGAAGAACCGCGTCGACCAGGACTTCCAGTGGGGCGGCTGCAACGACAACCTGAAGCACGGCAAGCGCGTCACGCGCAGCTTCCTCGACCTGCGCGGCGGCGACGGCGACGAGGTCATGGAGATCCTGCGCCACGACTCCGAGGTAGGTCCTTGCATTTGTCCGCCTCTAGTCATATAGTCATCGTCTAATCGACCTTCCCGGTTCGCAGGTGGGCATCGAGGCCGTGTCGACGCTGATGAAGGACAAGTGCAAGTGCCACGGCGTGTCCGGGTCCTGCTCGATGAAGACCTGCTGGAAGAAGATGGCCGACTTCAACGCCACGGCCGCGCTGCTGCGCCAGAAGTACAACCAGGCCATCCGCAAGGCGCCCAACACACGCACGATGCGCCGCGAGGCCCCCAGCAGTCGCATGAAAAAGCCGAAGCCGCGCCGCAAGAAAGTGAGTGCGACCAAAGCCCCCAAAACGAACTGATTAACCACTTGTTGACCTCTGCAGCAGCAGTCGCAGTACACGACCCTGTACTACCTGGAGACGTCGCCCACCTACTGCTCGGTGACCAAGGACCGGCAGTGCCTGCACCCGGACAACTGCGCGAACCTGTGCTGCGGGCGCGGCTACACGACGCGCGTCTTCAAGCAGGTCGAGAAGTGTCGCTGTCGGTTCAACAACGGCCGCTGTTGCCAGCTGATCTGCGACTACTGCCAGCGCTACGAGGACCGATACTTTTGTAAATAGACACGCCTCCTTCTTCATTTCATTGTCTTTTCATTCCTATTCAACATAACGACGACCGATCGATCGATCGCAGGCGGCCTCGCACGATCGGCGATCGGTGGGTGGCGTCGGGTTGGCCGTGCGTCGTGGGCGTCAACGCGCCCGGCTGAGGTAGAGAGCGTGAGGGCTTGAGAGCGTCAGAGCGAGAGAGAGAGCGAGAGAGAGAGAGAAAGAGGGAAGGAGAGGGAGGGGGAGAAACTCACGAGTATGAGAACACAAAAGTAATTATAATTATAATAATAACGATACAAAACAACGCAAAACTTATACGACAATGCAAACAGAAAAGAAAAAGAAGAATAAAATAATAATAATAATAATAATAATGATAATGATAATTTAACAGTGAATTACGAATAAAATAAAAACCAAAAATAAATAAATAAAAGTTTCAGTGGAAGTAAGTGAAGACTGCTGTTTGTTTTCTTTGAACCGGGCAAGTGGGAGTCAATTTAGGGAAGCCCGGGGAGCAGCCTGGGAAGATTCGTCCAAGTAGATTTTTTCTATTTGCAGCCGGCTCCATTCACTTCCGGCCGCTTCGACAGGCGCGCTTCCGGCAGTCTGGGCCAATGTTGCCGTTGCCTCCTCCGCTCCCACATCGACCTCCGCCGGTCGCCAGTCAACAACAACAACAAGCCATTGTCGTCAACACTCGTCTCGTCCCCCCGCTTAATGGGGCAGATGAGCCGTGGGACGGGCACGAGGATGAAAACCGAGAGCCATGTAAATCACGCTCCCACCTCCCCAGCCTGTGCGCCGAGGACGCTCCACCGAGCAGTAACCAAGGACAAGGACGAGGACGTCCTAAGGAGGTGGCAGGAGGGTGGAGGACACGACAGTGGGTCGTCCTGCGAGCGTCGTCGATTCGTGTAAATATTGGACGAGTTGACATTTTTGACGCCGCAGACGAGGACGCGGGCGGGCGGGGTCTGGGTTGGGAACTCGCGGTCTGAGGGACAGCGGCGAGGTGGGCCGAGGGAGTCGTAGCTCGCTCCGGGTTTATTTGCATTTGTGGAACTGGATAGCGCGCTTTAATTCGCCTGCCAGACGCAAATCCCGACAGCCAGAGGTGGAAGCGGAAGGAAGAGTGAGACGAGCAAGGGAGATGGAGACCGAGCACTCCGCTGTTGTCAGCGCTTTGCCATGCTAATCGATGTCGTTGGCGCTGCAAAGATCAAGGTTTGAGATTCCTGCACACGCCTCGCACCTGAATAATCTGAACGACCGTGAGCCGACCCTCGAATCTCGTCCTCATCAGGTCTCTGCCGCCGCTGGCCCAAATCGCTGGGTCGCTCGCACTCGCCCGAATGCGCCTGGTCATTCTGTCGACTCACTCATGACTTTCGTTTCGGAACCTCTCGCCATCGCCCTTGTCCGCGTTCTCGTTGATCATCGCGGCGTGGTAATTAAAGATAAAAACTTATCGACCCGAGGAATGCCGTTCAAAGGGTTTTAGATAAGGAATCACTTTCGAAGCTCGAACGAGAGTCTCCACCGGCCTCGGAATGGGAATAAACAAGAGGCAGGGGAGGGAACGAGAGGTCTCGGCACCGACAAAAGACAGCTTTGGGCCAGGGAGGGAGGAATTCCAGAAAATCGATTTGAATTGAATTCCCAACACAATGGAGAATGCAATTGAGAACCAGATTCCAGATTCACTTTGGGCACTTATCGTCCAACTAGGCCAAGATCTGTTTCCGCGTTAATCACGGCCCGCAATTCAGCAGAATTAATTACACGACGAAGAACATGAATTTATTGAGAAGAGCCAGATCGAAAACAACCCAAGCGAGACAAGCGAAGAGTCAGCGAAACCCGCGCCACCGGGTTCTCAGCGCGATTTCGGCGAGATATCACGTAGACGAAACGACGACAAGCCAGAGATCGAGTGGAGTTGAAAAACGACCCGGCCCGGCCCGACTTGGCTGGATGTCGCGTGCCGAGCGACAGCCCGGAATCGGAGTTGAAACTGGAGCCGGCGACGTGTCGAGCCCACGAGGCGACCCAGCGAACCCCAGCCCACTTGGTATGGGTCGCGCTTGGGCCGCGAACCATTTAAATTGCAGCCGCCACGACCAGCAGGCCAAGGTGCATCGATCGAACTCGCACGATGCAGCTGCCGATCTTCGTTTTGCTGCTGGGCCTGGTCTGGGGCCAACTCAGCGCCGGAGCCCATCCGTTCGGGTAAGAGGCCTTGGAGTGTTGACTGAACTCGTCTTCCTCTCCTTCTCCCACTCTTTCTCCCCCAGAACCTCCTCCGCAGCCCGCACGACGACGACGTCCCGTGGCCGGCGCGACCCGGGGCTTGTGAGCGACATCCGGTACTTGCTGGAGCCCCGTGACGACTGCTACCCGAGGGTGCCGCCGGCTGCCTCGATCCCGTGCAGCGACGAGGACGACGACGATGAGGACGACTCCAGCTACGGCAGTTCCTACGGCCAGACCTCGGCCCACTTCGACGACTACCTGCAGTTCACGGACATCCGCGAGCAGGTCGGCAGGCCGGGTTCGCGCCAGAGCGACTTCCTCCGGGTACCGATTCCGGGCCACGTCTGCCGGCCCGGGGTCTGTTGCTCCCAGCTGCCCCAGAGCAGGCCGGAGCCCCCGAGTCGAAGGCCCGCAACGACAAGTGGACGTCAACCAACGACAACCGGGCGACAACCGACGACAGTCGTGCGACAACCGACGACAACCGCGCGACAACCGACGACAACCGCCAACGAGGACTTCTTCTTGTTCGTGGAACACGAGAGGCCCCGGTATGTGGCGATCGAGCCGCAGGGTGGCGACACCTGGAGGAGGCCCCAGCGACCGGTCCAACAGCCCAACTACAGCGACAACGACAAGTGGAATCGCGTCCAACTCAGCTACAGGACGAGTGCCCCGAGTCGTGGGGCCGGATGTGACGAAGGGCCGCGCATCCAGATCAATCAGTACGGGCAGAACGTGGTGGAGCACAAGGTTTACCAGGAGCCGAAGCGACCGGCCTATGGGGGCGAGTTCGAAAGCAGAGCGAGAGCCGGACCCCGAGGCCTAGTGGACATCGGGCCCGAGCCGCGGACGAGTTTTCGACGGGGTCCTGGCGAGGGCAACATGGGACCCCTACCTGTAGACGCCAGCGGTTGGGGGCCAACGACCAATCGTCCCGATCCCCAAGGCTGCATCGGGCCACTTTGCGATCCCCATCGAGAGCCGAAGATGAGTGACGTGAGTGGATTCGCCAGATCAGGTGTAGGTCACGATGAGCCCATGGTGGCAGCTGCTCCGGGTCTGGTCGGCCTCCCACCTGCAAACGGGGACGGCCAAAAAACGAGCGACATCGATCCGAGGACTTTCTTCTTCGTCGCAGATGCGAACTCGAAATTCGACGAAGCAGGTGTTTCCACGAATGCCTCGACAGGTGTTTCTACGACCCCGACGCCTGGCGTTCCCACGACTCTGTCGCCAGGACTTACCTCGACCCCCTTGGCCGCAGCTTCCACGACGTCCCAGAAGCCTTCTGTTGTAATGAGTGTTGGACCAACGACTGAGTCTTCCACTGCCGAACCTGCCGCGCCTTCAGCTCGGTTATTCCTTGATGTTACAAGCAATTCTTCAAAAGCAACGGAGTCTCCTTTTGCTACATCGTCTTCAACGGCGGCACCTCCACACGAGTCAACAACTACTGAATTTTCGGTGACAGCCATTGTTTCGGATCTGGCTTCAAATCAACCTCCAACAGATGAACCGAGTGTTTCATCAACAGTGACCGAGCCCACGACGTTTTCTCCGTCTTCACCGCAAGATGGGTCAAGTGTTTTTTCCACAACGATCTTGCCAGCAGCCCCTCCTCCACCTGCTGTACCTCCAAGCTCATCTCACGATTTGACAACGGAATCCACAGTTGTTTTAGCCTCAGTCCCCTCGACCCCAGTCGCCTCGATCCCAGTCGCCTCGACCCCAGTCGCCTCGACCCCAGTCGCCTCGACCCCAGTCGCCTCGACCCCAGTCGCCTCGACCCCAGTCGCCTCGACCCCAGTCGCCTCGACCCCAGTCGCCTCGACCCCAGTCGCCTCGACCCCAGTCGCCTCGACCCCAGTCGCCTCGACCCCAGTCGCCTCGACCCCAGTCGCCTCGACCCCAGTCGCCTCGACCCCAGTCGCCTCGACCCCAGTCGCCTCGACCCCAGTCTCCTCGAACGCGGATCAGGACACCGAGGGCGCCCGGTACTACGAGTTCAAAGTGCCCGCGAGTCCAGCCGGAACCAGAGGCGATCTCGCGACTTTGAGCTATGAATCGCAGCCACGCTGGAACTCGGCCCGGACCCGATCGATGACCGGTGTTCCCATAGCCCTGGAAGCCAGCATCTCAGGTCGCTCAAGCCTGCCGAGTCCCCTTCGTTATGACTGCGACTACGATCGAGGGAGGCGGCTGCCGACGCCGACGACGATCTTCTGGGACACGGTGGTGAAGCAGCGACTGGCCACGCCCCACGGCAGCTACGGCCCCACCCACCGCTTCACAGAGCTGCGCCCCTTCAGCGAACCGCCGCGATCGCACGAGGACTCGACCTCGAGCTTTGGCTATGGACCGATGCCGTCATCGACAGGCTCCTGGGAGGACGCGCCCTGCGCCCATGGGAGGCCGGCGGGCGGGCTGGTGGCGGGTCCGCCGCGGCGTCTCGGTCCGGGCCACGACGACGCGGAGGCCTCGATGTTGACCGCGGGCTGGGACCGGTGGGAGCCGACCGACGGAGTCGCGTGCGAGGACGAGGAAGACGACGTGGGCCTCGTGAGGCCCCGGCACTCGGAGCTCTACGGGTACCCGAGGCACTTCACATAGAGAGGGATAGACTTAAGAAGCCCACAGTAATTGCAATAAATCCCTCTGCGAAAGAAACAGCTTTTGTTTACCCACTGTTATTGGTCTGGCTGTTGTTGTTTCTGTTGTTGCTGTTGCTGTTCCAGTCGTTGTCGCCTTGTCATCAGGCTTATCGACGGAATGGTGCGCAGTTTGGTACGAGTTTTATGGTCTATCATTTTCTGGCAAAGACGAGTGGCGAAGTAGAGTTTTGTGAATGAAGACTTTGGCTCTACTATGGACGCACCCTGACAAACGTGGAAAAAGACGACTCCAAAAGACGAGGAAGACAAGGGAAGGGGCAGCGCCAGCCATCAATCAATTAACCAACACTTGTTTGCGGTGGACAACCTTCGACTTCGCTAAAGTGCCGAAGCTTCAGCCGCAAGTGTGTGGACATGGTTTCCAGGCGAAACTTCGAGGCGCTGGGGTTGGATTGCGAAACGTTTCGCCTCAGCCGAGGCTCGTGTCTCGAACGCCCAGCGAAACCCTTTGTTTGAGGTACTTGAAAGTACTTTGGGGAGGATTCCAGAGCAAGGTCGCCATAATACCGTCCGACCATGGACAGAATCGCACCAGAATTGCAGGCAATAAACCAGACTTGCCCCCCATATGTGGAGACGTATGTGGAGACGACGACGCACCAACACCAGCTCATCGCCGTCAATGTCCGCTGTCCGCTGTCCGCTGTCCGCTGACAGTTATCAGTCAAGAGTTGGACACGCCGCGGCCGACTGATAGCGGGCCTAAGGCGGGGTGTGCAGAAAAGTTGGCGGCGAGGCACGCGTTTTAATTGCCAGCCGAACCATATGACCCGGTGCCAGTCCGTCCACCTGTCCGTCTGCCTGATCGGAGCTGATCGGACGAGCGGCGGAGGCGAGGAAGAGAGAGAGAGAGAGAGAGCGAGGCGGCCGCACTCCGGCCTCCCGAGGACATGCGGCGGCGAGTCGGGAGAGCGGCCGTGGGTGTCGGTGGCAGCCTCGCTCGCTCTCGCTCTCTCCCTCGGCCGCGCGGCGAATTCGCTGCGACGCCGGCGACGACGACGACGTTGGTTTGTTTGGCTCGTGCGGGGTGGGCGGCGAGTCTGCGTGCAGAGGCCGAGCGAGCGAGGAGAGCGCGTCGCCAGCGCCAGAGGGCGGCGAGAGCGGCACGCGAGAGCGAGTGGGAGAGAGGGAATTTCGGTTTTGGAATTTTCTGTATTTGGGCCCGAGTCGCCGAGGAAAACTTTCAGGTGCTTCTGGTGTGTGGAAAAGCGCGGACGTGCTTCACGTGAGTGCGTGTCGTGTAAAGAAAAGCTGTTCAGGCAGAAGAACCTCCTGCAGAGCTGTTTGTGAGCAATCTTGAAAAGGACTCGTGTGTGCTTAAATCGGAAATAAAACCCGAACTCACGTCGCAGTCGATGTTCTCGGAATAAGGACAAGCCTCGATCGACCGAGCCCCGGTGCATTTACTTAGCCAACTGCATTTATTTAACAATCGAATCGAGGAATCCCGAAAGTGAACGCGTCAGTGCTGCCAGTTTTTAGCAGTACCGACGATTTCCGCGTTCGCCCCGCCTCCGCGCGACTCGTGACCGACCGGGCCCGGCCAGACCCGGTGACACCAGCTCGAGACCAAAATCGATACTTAAAAGTACCGAAAACAGAGCCATCGAGGGCTAAATTAAAAACAAGCCGCCGACTCTCGAGAACCCAAGGGGAAACCCAGCACTTGTGTTCGAAAAGTATCGATTTATCGACCCCGATCTCCCGCTCTCTCTCTCTGAGAGAACGCGGCTCGAGGACCAGGGAGGATGCATCAGTAGCGGAAGAGGCAACTGAAACGGTTAAAGTAACAGTAACCTACTAATGCGCCAGCTTCCACAACAAAAACAACCCCAAGGGAGGCAACGACAATAGAAGGGACGACGACGAGCCCGAGTCCGAACCCACCACGCCAACAACAACGCGACGACGACGACCTCTCCATCACTGCCATCTCCACCGCAGCCCCAGCCTCCACCTCTGCACAGACGCCGGCAGCCGACAGTCAACAGCCGACAGTGAACAGCCGACAATCGACAACCGACAGCCGCCAGCCGAAGCCGACCGTCGACCGCCCCCCGCTGCGTCTCGCCGGCGCTCGGTAACTGGCACACGGAGCGCCTGCTTCGAGGGCCGAAACGCGCGCCTCGCCCGCCGGAACCGGAGCAGAAGAAGAAGCACTCGCACACCCCCTGTCCTCGCCCGAGTCGTCGAGAATTTCGTCCTACGGCAAGATAACTCTCAACACGGTGAGTGGCAAATGCTTCAGCAGCCCCAGACTCCAGGCCCAGCCTCCGTCCGGACGAATTGTTTCGTCATAATCCCTTTCCTCCCCAACCCCACCCTCCGCGTGTCCCGCAATTTGCTTTCTGGGACGCCCTAATTACTCGAAATTGGACGAATCTGCTCCGAACTCCCCAAGGTGTTGGGCCGTGGTCGATTGTGGGCCTCCCAAAGTCGAAGTCTGCGTTATTTCCAGAAACCGCTGCGTTATTTCGCTCACGTCGTGGGCGGGTTGCAAAAACTCGGATTTGGTTTCCCTGGCCACGGTGCTTTCCTTTGGGAGAGATGGGCTCGAAATAGATCCCTGTGAAGAACTCCCGAGTACTGATAATGAAATCGATGACGATGCCGATTGTTATGCAAGCAAAAGAGACCACAGGATACTAAAGAAGACCAACAAAGTCTATGGGCACTGAATTTTCTCAGGCTCTTGAGCAAAATCTTGAGCCAAACCTGGCCTGGAAAGGCTTTAAAGCGAGTTTTTGTGAGACTCTGTCAGAATTCGACTTCTGCCTTGGCCGGCGATTAAAGCCGCTTGACCCGACGGCCCTTATTAGCCAGATTTCGTTCTCACGCACCCCTTCTTCGCCCGCCTCAGACAACGCGGATCCTCGGCGCCACGCAAGGCGCTGTTGGTCTGTTGGTGTCCATGTGTTAGTGAAATGCTGTATTGGCGTTGGCCAGGCCTGTGTGTGGAGGGCGTCCTGGGCTGTTGTGCTGTGCGTGTGCCTGGGGTGCTCGCGTGAAATGAAATGGCTACAATCATCACAAAGGAAAACATATAAAGCAAACGATGTGCATGGGGTGGCGGTCGAGGGGGCGCCTCCGCCGTCGCCGTCGCCAACTGTGTCGGTCGGCGACAGCGACGGCCGCGCCGACGGCGGGGCGCGGCGGCGCCTCGATTGCGCCAAGTCGTAGCCTAGTTTTCGGTCTCTTTCAAGCGACGGCAGAAAAAATCAATACAACAATACAACGCCGATTGTGAGTGTGTGTGTGCGGCGTTCCCATGTGTGCGTGTGTTGGTGTGTCCGTCACCGCATAAAGTGAAGATTTCACTTCGTTTTCGCACAATGAACGCGACAGGACTCCTCTGAGTTACCAGCGTGAAAATTTCCTGCAAGCCAACCGCAACTTGGGGGTTCCGGTTGCTGCTATTGTTGTTGCTGTTGTTGTTGTTGTCGGAGGCCCGGATGTCGTCGGCGAGTTCATTAACGCCGACAGCGTTGCCACCTGACGCGTGGCCGCTCCGATAACTCGATTGTTCACCCTTCGTTTCCGCCTCGAGTCGCTGTCGCTCGCTGTCTCGCTCGTTCGCACCCTCTCTCTCACTCCCTGCGGCTGCCAGTGATTTCTTCTCCCACCCTCTCTCTCTCCCTCTCTTCCTCTCCCTCGTTATCTCGCTCCCTCCGGGGCTGTCGATTGGCAAATGAAGCGAACGCGTGTTTCTCGCCGATTGTTGCTGATTTTAATTAACTTCGTCGGCGTCGAATGTCAAGTGTGGCCTGCCAGTGTTGTTGTTGTTGTTGTGAGAATGATATTGCTGGTGTTGTTGTTGTAAGATCGCCGTCCCACTGCGATCCCCTGGGCGCCGCGGCCACCAAAACCGGGTCGCTTCCGCCCCGCCGACGAGGGACCCGGCAAGGTGAAGCCCCAATTAGGGTCAGACGCAAATCAGGGTCCCGGCTGCACCGCGGGGACTCCAGGCCCCATCAGGGCCGCCGGATCCGCCGATGCCCGGAATTAATCCGGAGGCGGAGAGGTTGCTGAGAAAATCTCGACTAATCCACTTCAGAAACAAATGTGAAGAAGGGGAAGCCCGAAGAGAGGCGAGTGGCGAGTGTTGAGAGGCGGATTCGCTGAAGGCGCCCAAGCCAAGGTCGCCGAAGGTCGCCCCACGGCCAAGCGCAACGTGATCCGCTGCTCAGTAATATCGATAACAAACGAGGCGCCCCCGTCCACGAGGGACGGAGCGAGGCGAGGACGCGGACGCGGACGGATGTCCTTGGACCACTGGCGGCGCCCTCTGAAGGACATCGGCGCGGAGATGGCGAGCGATTCGCATTCACGGACACGCTCCGCGGAGCCGAAACCGAGACCGATACCGAGACCATGCCCGACGGCGACGGATCAGCTCGGGGATTGGGATTGGGATGGGGATGGGGTTGGCACCCACACAACGCACACACACTCGCTCGCTCGCTCGCGATGTGAGGAGGCACGAGCGACATTGAAAAGCCGCAGGGACGGACCTTGGGACGAATCGGAGGACGGGTCGAGAGCCGTTGGGACTTGTGTGGACCGGGCGCAAGAGCCGAAGACGTCTCCAAGCGGTCCTGAAATCCGTCTCCGTTGACAGGCCCAAGAGCTCTCGACCCCCTCCCCCTGTCAGCTGCTGTCACTACTTCCACTGATCTCGTTTTCGCTGCTCCGAGCGCCCTCGAGTGACTGCGCTCGAGTGCACCCTCGATGGGCCGCGGGAATCGCTGAGAAGAGATAATAAATCGATGGCCGTGTGCGCGGGGGCGGACCGGGGTCGGTGTCTGTCGCCGCCGCCCCTGCGCTCGACGCCACTGGCCTTGTTCGTGCTCCGAATTGATATCGGAATCGCATTGAAATGAGAATCACTTCAATTCAATTGGATTTCTCCCGAGAGGGAGAGAGGGAAAGAGCGAGCACGAGAAAGAGCACGCACTTCAACCTCTCGGCCTTCTCTCTTCCATTATCAACAGCTGATTTGTAAACAATCAGCAATAAATGGATCCACCAACAACACCGCCGCAAGAACCACCCACCATCCCCATCGGAACAAGCAAGAACCACCACGTCCAAGAGTTTCTGTTTCTTTTTCATGCATCGCGATTTCGCTCACCGCATTCTCGTCGCTCTCTCTGCTTCTTCGTCTTCTTCCCAACGCTCGTTGACCTCCCACCCGCACTCCCACGCTCAGCTGCCGCGGTCCGCAATGTTCATTTACCCTATCATCGAGCCGGCTGCACTTTGCTCTTGTTGTCATCGTGTTAATGTACTCTCCCATGCAGTTATCGCTCGCTCGCTCTCTCTCTCTTTCCTGCACACAGGTTTCGCTCTCGCCGCTCCGTTTGTTGACATTTTCCGATCGCTCGCTGCAGGCTCTGCAATGCGGTCTCTCACACAGAAACAATAACAATGCAGCAGCGCGTTGTTTCCCTTCAGGGGCGGTGCAAAGAATTCTTCACATGAGAATTGAACAAAATTTTCTACTAATTAAAAATTGTTAACGTCTATAACTTAAACAAAAATATTTTTCTCATAATTTTTACTTGTAATTGTATTGAATGCTATTATATTGATAAAATTGAAATTAATATATTTTTTAATTATAATTCGGATCTGTTCCATTACTAACCAAAATTTGAATTATCCCAAGATCTAGATAAATTACATAAATGATATCTATTCAAATTACATATACACTAAGCATGTACACTCAGCCAATGTCTCCAATGAGTCACCGAAAAAAAAGAATAGAGTCTCAGAAATCACGCACCCGGTGCAACGAGGACCCTCCGCCCTGCCCTGGTCCTGGCAACCACCACTGGAGAGCGCGTGTTGGGCTGGGAGTTTGCGTGAGCGACGCCGACTTCCGTGCGTGGCAGTGCGTGTGCGGGAGAAGGACAAGGACGGTGACAGGGAGAGGGAGTGCGATGTGAGAGTGTGTGAGTGGTCGCATTTGTTTTCCAAATCATGTCAACGGTCGGCTCCAGCTCCGACTTGGAATTGATAACCTATCCGTTGTATCGCAACAACACAACAGCAGAACAAAACACCGAACAACAACTGACCATACAAGCCACGACTACAACAACAACAACAACAACAGCGGCAGCGAGAACGACAACAATAACACCAACAAGAACATCGACACTCTGAAGTAATAAAATCCAATATTGAAACAGATTTCGTCGTCAATGCCCGATTCCCAGTGCTCGATGTCGCTGCAGGTCGCGTCTCGCAGTCCACACATAGTAGAAGCGGAACAACAACAACTACAAGCACGGCAGAGGCGACCGGAACAACAACAACGACCAGAACGATTGCTGCGGGAAAACAGAGAAAGCACAGGCGACGGCGAGAGAGACAGGAGCCGAGCGCGGTCGGAGCTGCGGCTGCCGGCGTGCGACGGCCGACAGAATGAAAACATTTTTCCCGAGCTCGAACTTCAGTCAAGCACGCGACATCCCTGCGGTCACAACGAGCACGAGAGCGACGAGCGATCGAGTAATTTACAGGAAAATATGATATAAACGAAATAAATCACGATACGAAGGAACAAAAAGTGTGGGAAATTTCAGAAAAGTGAAATCCAAGCCAGTGAGAGAAATTTGAAAATAATTTACGAAAATTAAAATGTGGAAATTTTTCGCTTAACGCACACGCGCACGGACGTGCACAGGAACACATATACATAAACACACACATAGAGATTCCCTCTGGCAGAAAGGCAGCGACCTCGATCAGCTGTCGGCGTTTGTCCGTCCAGCGGCGACCGCGAGTCCACCCTCGCAGTCCGTCCGTCGTCGCGTCGGTTCCCTGATTGTTGTTGTTTTCGTCTTGTTTGGGAATTTTCTTTGTCTCCAGCCGTCGCCCATCGTCGAGGTTTTCGTCCCGCTTTATCAGTCCCTGTGAACCCAGTCGACCTTCCGCCAAGACGTCGGCGGCATAGAAAGTGCCGAAAATCCGGAATCGCAGGAAGAAATATTAGAACAATAACAACAACAACAACAACAACAACAAGGGCATGCACCTCGACCCGCATCACGACCCTGGAAGTGGTGCCGGCAACCACAACAACAACAAGAACCACAACGACAACCGCGAAGAGAGCTCCTCCAACAGCAACAATAACAACAACAACGGACACAACAACTCCAGCTCGAGTAACAACAACATGAAACTCATAAGCATCGAGGGGACGATAAGGTTTGTGTCTTTGTTAAGAATTCCACCAATTGTTGTTGCTGCTGGCATTTTTACCTTCGTTGACAAGGCGTTACAGGACACAGACACATGCACACAGCCACCGCCGTCGTCAAGAGTGAGAGCACGAGGGAGCGAGCGACTTGTGAGCTGTCAATTAATTTCACTTCTCTTCCTCTGACAGGAGGTTTCTCTGTCCCCAGCCGACGCTCTCTCTGAATCCCCCGGAGAAATGATTTTTCATTTCTGCGTGGGAAAACTCATTAGGAAAGATTGTTCTTCTCTTCTTCTGTTCCTGTTTCATCTATCACATTAAAATTTTAAATTGCAAATGTTTGTCGTCGCCCTGGAAAAGGTTTCTCCTGCCTGGAAATCATTTTAAAGCAGATGTTGTTGGTCCTCGAGACCAAAACAGGATTTTCCGTATTTTTGCCTTGTGTAGCAGGCTGAAAATTATTGAAGGAAACACCTTTTTCAATTTCTATCGGTCTCGTTGCAACTCGTGCCAGCCGCTTCAGTCGTCGGAATCGATATCGATATCGAGTCGATGCGACAACCAGGTTGTATGGAAAGAGAGAGAAGGGTTGGGTTGGGGTGCGAGGGAGACAGACGGGCACCTCTGGAATTCGCTGGCGTCGATGTCTATGCAAATGCCGCCCATGCGAATTCGCTCCGCGGCGAAGTTGAAAACATTAATCGATGATTTATAGCCACGAAGAAGTCGCACGATGCTGCAGTTTGATTGGGCGGTAATTGCGGAAAATTGGAAAGCAATTAATATTCGTCGACTGAAGCCGATGCGATGCCCAACCGATGCAGGCCGATGCAAACCCGATTCTGATGGCAAAACATCGCTCAAGGTACGCAGCAATAAAAACGGCTGTCGATGCAGTCGACGACGGCGGACGGATGGGCAGACAGTCGGACGGACGGTGGGACGGACGGAAATGGTCTGTCGACGACTCTTTAGTTCTCGATTACGTCGTCAACACACGCGATTTTCATGTATTTCAGTTTCACAGTTCGTTTTGCAAAATAACACAATCAGTTATCGCTGATTGCTCAATTTAGTCGCCATGGCGGAAGTCCCGAGGGCCCCATCGGTCCCTTCGATCGCCCCTCCGAACTTGACCCCCTGCACGGAACCCACAAGGCTTCTGCGTGCATCGTTTGCCCTCTCCAAAATCTTTCCCGTTTACGACCTTAGAAAAGCCACAAAGAAAGCTCCGAACGAGCGCGAACTCTACGTTTATTCCTTTCTTGTCTGGAAGTCCCAGACAGGCGGACGGACAGACGGACGGACGTGCGATGTCTACGATGTCAATAGCATCGACCACGACAAGCGAAGACCAAGACGAAGACGAGACCGTGGGCGGCAACGGCAACGGCTCCCATTTTCATGGCTTCAGGGTCAATAACTGCCGGTCCTGAAGGGAGTTTCCTGCGGGCGGAGTCCTGGCGATGCCAACGGCCCGAGATGAGCGATGGACAGTGAGAGACACTCAATGCAGGCAGGAATCCGGAGCAAACGCTTCTGACTACCACTCGTGAGCCTCCATTGCTTCATCTTCTTCCTCTCTCGGTGATGCAGGTCAGTGCCGCGCGACTCCAGAGGGAGAGTCTGCATGGGAGTTGTGCGCGAGTGTGTGTGAAGTGGGAGAATTCGAAATACGCCACCTTCGAGTTTTCATCACTGGTTTTCCCGTTTCTCCGCTTTCGGTTTTTTGTTGCATTTCCCGCGCTCTCCAACACTTGCGGCGGAGACAAAGGACCTAGAGAGAGTGGGAGAGCAGGTCAAATAAGAGCGAACTCTTGCTCATGCACTCGCTCACTCACCCACTCGCTCGTTCGCCCGCTCGCTCGTACATTCACTCGCTTGTTCCTTCGCTCACTCGCTCGCTCTGCCTCTGGACAACTCTCACCCTTGTTCTCTCTCTCGTTGTTCGTTGTGTATCCGAGAGAAATCGAGTTTGTTTTGAAGTTGAAGCGTGCGTGTGTGTGCGAGAGCGCCGCCGGAGTGCGGTTGACAATGGAAGGGTTGTTGGCAACGCGCATCGAGGTCACTGCTCCCGGTAATGTATGTCAGTCCACCGCATCGCACCGCCAAACCCCTAATAATTCGATGCAGTCTGGGGGAAATTTAAATTTTTAATTTTTTAACAAAGTTTAATCAAAAAAAATGCTAAAAAAAATTGAACAACAATAGCTGTTGCCGAATTATAATGAAGCCTCCTACCACGTGCCGACTTCTCTCGATGCCAACCCCCATCAGCAGGCTCGTCTTCTGCCGAGAGTCACGTAGGCGCCATCCGCCAATTGAGGGCCTTTCGCGATCCACCCGCCTTCGCCACCCCGCCCTCACACACACACGCACGCATTCACACCCTCGTGATCATAATTTGTCATTGTTTGGCGGAATCGCTGTTGCTCGTGGATGTTGTTGTTGCTGCTGCATAACGACGGCAATTGCGAATCGTATTGAGGAGCCGACCGAGAGAGAGATGTTGTGAGAGAAAGGGCGGTATAGGCAGAGGGGGGGAGAACGAGAGCTTTTCACACACTTCCCAGGCAAGAATCAAGCGCTCGTCGGTCGTTCCTTGGCAATTTCGAGTAGGCGAAGATCAAAGCAGAAGCCCAAGGTTACAAATAAAACATCATCAAATGGTTTTCTTTCACTTCTCACCTCCAGCACCCCACAGGATGAGAGATGAAGGGGATTTTTAGCAAAACGTCTGGGGCTCCTCCGAGTTTTCGAGAGTTTTCTGCGAAACCCGGCCACGGGGTTCGTTCCAGCGACCTCAATTGCGACGAAACCTTATCTTGAGCAACCTTGGTGGACCGTACTTGGGAGAATTTGCTTTCCAAAAGACGCCACTGGGTCAAGTACTTCGGCTGTAGACGCTAGGCCAAGTCCGCCGATAAGGGTGAGCACGAGATTCCCAAACTTCCCTTGCCAAACCCCAATTAACTATTCGGTTTGGGAATTCCAAGCTAATGGTAAATTAATGAATCGGCTACGGTACTACAGAAATTCTAAAATAGAATCCCAGCTTTTCCCGGCACCGACATGAAAACATTTCCGCAGTTGTCGGAAATATTTTTAGACACAACTCACGAGTAAATATCGAACAGACGGCATCGAATATGCAACAATTAGGTGGTTTTCGTGGCCAGGACATGCTAATGTCCTCGCTCAGGTCCGGTGCCTCCCACAACCACAACCTTGAATCGCCAGGCCGCGGTTGGTCGTTGGTCGTTTGACGCCGGTTTTGTTTTGTTTTACTTTCAATCAAGTGGGCCGCAGCGGGTGGGAATCGGAGAAGTAATAGAAATAATCCGAGCCA